>CM029485.1:40024289-41349619 GCA_017140395.1 Eucalyptus lansdowneana
GGGGTGTCCTCCCCCTCATTTGTAACCATCCAACCATTCAACAATACAAAGGCTCCTTTTTTTCTAGAGCTTCTCTCTTTAGAAACTTTCTCTCTCTATAATCCGAGTTAGAGAGCGAGTGTGTGATCGATTAAGCAAGGTTTGGCTTAGGCATCCTAACGATCCAAGTCAATCCAAAAGTGCCTAAGTCACCGCACTGTCACGATCACAGTTGATTGGCCCATGACACATGCATAAAACCCTTTTTGTCTTTGGAAGCAACATATTTTTTAGGATTGATAGGCTACTTTCAACAGCATTTTTCTTTTTTTAATACTTTGAACACATTTTTGCTCACTACAGCAAACATTTTAAGCTCAATCCACCAGGCATATGGGGTAAGAGAAATAAACTAAACAAAGCTCATCTATCCATAGGCAAAATAAAAAGATTCATTATCCAGATGCACAACAAGACGCCTAGTTGATATCGGTATAAGATGCTTACGTATATAAACAATACATGAGCCTCTTAGAACAATGAACACATTCACCATTTTGAAACTATGGGAAAATAAAATCACCCATTTCAATGGGAAGATAGGGGTATGTCAAAGGTTTCTCATGATGTGTATGTGTCCCTGCTCTCTACATGACCCTCACACCTAGCACAATCCATAATCAATCATGAACATAATCTCTTTCAAAGAGTAATAGCTTAACAGAAATTTATTTTTGCCTAACACCCTTATCTTATAATTACTCTTGCAATTGCGTTTGAGCCACTTGCGTCCCTAGCGTCCTCAGCGGTGTGGACCTATTTCAAGGCTATGTCCCTGGCCACCTACTTCCAATTGATAAATGATCCAAAAAATTGGATCATCTCCTCTAGTGTTAGGCCTCGAGTCTCCAACATTATTTTGTAGAAAAGAAACCATGAGATGCATGACACTGCCATGAAGTAGAAGGTAGCCTTGCTGTGGATGATCGCCTTGTCTAGTGGTAAGAATGCCGGAGCAGAAGAATGTCATGTTAAACGCATTTCTATTCTGGTCACCTTCATATGCTTAGAAACTCATTGAGGGAACAAAATTAGAAAAAAAAAAAAAAAAAAAACATATCGGACCAGAAATTTTTTCTAATAAGAGAACCTAAATTACGAAAATTTTAGGATTTAAGTGCATTATTATAAAAGTTTTGGAATTTTTGCTTCAATTTTTTTTTTTAAACCTTAAGTAACTAGTGGCATTATGGCTTGCTAAGCGCAAGAAAGTTAAAAGAATGATTTTCACATGAAAATTACAGAATTCTCTACACGAAAAATTGTAAGATGATAAGAAATAAGATTTCCACGTTTCACATTCCCATGCTTTCACACTCTACAACTTGTTTCTACTCTACATTCGCATATTTCAATTAATTAATTATTCAATAGATAAGTCTCTTAATTGCTTGGTCCTAATCTATTTATTTTGTATTTTGCCAATAAGTTTTTCAAGAATTCAATTGATTAACTATTTTTAATAGCTTGGAAATTCACTACATTAATTACAAAGTACTCATATCACAATAGTTGAGGTATTCAACTAGAGAACTCTTCATTATTAATTAACGCTACTCTTCGTTTCACATATTCACGACCTCTCGAGTATTTGTTCTTATATAGGATGATAACTATATTTAAGAACAGTTTCTCTATGTTAGTGTGTTCTTGAAGCTGGTTGTATCGATATTTTTCTGCATGTTTTCATTTGACTGAGTACTTTTCTAAACTTTAACACTCCTAACAATGAGGCGATTTATTTGTCTAAAAAAAAAGTACTCAATTAAACGTTCCTTCAATTTGAACCATTTTCCAAGAGAGATTTTCTTTTTAGATAATTAGTTGACGAATATATATATTCAAGTGTGTGACCGTAATACATGTTATGATGACTAGAGGAGAAGAACTTAATGAACGTGAATTTTAGTTACAATTAAAGACAAAAGGTACCATCAACCAAATCACATGTTCACATACTACAGAGCAAAATGGGTCGCTAACAATTTGCTTGTAAAAAATTTGGATGTCCATGCTGATTCATTTTGGCATACTTTTGTTATTTTTATGTATTTATTTATATTTAACATTACAAATTCATTTTTGAAAAAATGTCCCCATTCTTACTATCATAACCAAAAATTCTATCACTTAAATATTTTCCCTTCCTCTTTTATATGGATTCATGTAACTTCTTAGAAATAGCATGTAACTCCATTGTAGTCAGAAGAGCCAGCAATTTTAGTACTAAAGCATAATATTAATATTCTCAACCTTTTCTTGCAGCCTAGACACCAATTCAATCATGTTCACCTTCATTTTTTTTTCTATTTATATAATATCACATGTCGTAACAGAGTCAAATTTCTAAGAATTGATTAACATTATTATTTTATCATGCTCAATAAATTAATTTTATTTATTACTTTAAATTTACATGTTTTTAGATGTGATGTTTGTAATTATACTGACATTTTAAAAGGTTCCTCTAAAATATGTCACTCGTAAAGTCAATAGTACTTGTTTTTATCGAGAAATTTTGCTCTAAACTCATTAAAACTAAATGCACATGAGCAAAGAGCACTTTTATTATCATATATTACCCACCGATTTTCCTATACTTTTACTTTTCTCTTGAGAAAGCTTTCAAAATATTATTTGAAAAAGAATAACATTTTCATTTAAAAATGAATGAATTTAATGTGCTTAAAGTCAATTTTGGTATGATATATTAGATTTTTAGCCTCTATCAAAAATTCAATAAACTGATTTCAATGAGTGTTTAACTAAAAATACACTTTTAATAATATTATTTAGATTTTTGTATCATAAATATGATCAATTTATTCTTCTCTATAAACTCGGTGTAGATAGAGCCTATGATCGACAAGGCTAGCAAGAGATTTTTTCTATGATCTAAAAAAGTTGAATCCTTTCCCCCCTTAGAGAGAGTAGAAAGCTATCATGAACAAAGAGAAAATGTTGGGATTTAATAACTTAAAATAATTTGAATATGGAATTTAAAATTAGATAAAATCTAATCCTAATCACTCTACTACGAAGAATTATCAAAAATACTCACCTGCACGGGGCCTTTGCTTCAGAGGATAGATTATAAAAGGGAAGTTCTAAATGGGGTGTTCTCTGGATTGATCATCACTTGTTGTCAATGCTTTGGCGTCCAACAATCACACAAGAGGAGTGAAGCGGTGAGGTCTGGAATATTATTCAACTTTTATTTCCGCAGCAATTTGACCCCTCATGGTAAGACCTTTGTCAACTATTATTTTGAGCCTGTTTTGATCATGTTTGATAGATTGACTATTGCATTTTTTTCCTTTTTTTTTTTTTTTCTGATAGATTAAGGCTAGTCTTTGTTAAAATCAGTACTTGCACTTTTGGCAAATCTGTAAAAAAACATATACAACGATGTAATTGTGTGATACGCATAGTTTATCAATCAAGTGGCTAGACAAGTAACACGCATGGTTTGGTGGTGCGAGGACAAGTAGCACGTATGGTTTGTTTGATACATACATAGTTTCTCTACAATGAAATAATGTTGATCATATGTTTTGTGATATGCATAGTTTATCAATCAAGTGGCTAGACAAGTAACAAAGTGATTAGGAATGAAATATTAATTACAAACTCACAAAACATAGGATTGACATTATTTCATTGTAGAGAAACTATGTATGTATCAAACAAACCATACGTGCTATTTGTCCTCACACCACCAAACCATGTGTGTTACTTGTCTAGCCACTTGATTGATAAACTATGCGTATCACACAATTACATTGTTGTATATGTTTTTTTTTTTTTATAGATTTACCAAAAGTGCAAGCAATAATTTTAACAAAAACTAGCCTTAATCTATCAAAAAAAAAAAAGGAAAAAAATGCAATCGTCAATCTATTGAACATGATCAAAACAGGGCTCGAAATAATAGTTGACAAAGATCCTACCATGAGGGGTTGGCTTACTGCGGAAATAAAAGTTGAATAATATTCCAGACCTCACCGCTTCACTCCTCTTGCATGATTGTTGGACGTCGAAGCAATGACGACAGTGTGGAGCGATGATCAATCCAAAAAACACCCCATTCAGAACCTCCCTTTTACAATCTATCCTCTCTGAAGCAAGGCCCCGTGCAAGTGAGTATTTTGGATAACTCTTCGTAACATAATGATTGGGATTAGATTTTATCTAATTCTAAATTCCATATTCAAATTATTTTAAGTTACCTAATTCCAACACTTTCTTTTTGTTCATAATAGCTTTCTACTCTCTCTAAGGGGGAAAGGATTCAACTTTTTCAAATCATAGAAAAAATCTCTCGCTAGCCTTGTCGATCATAGGGTCTATCTCCACCGGGTTTATCGAAAAGAATAAACCTGCTTTGATCGCATTTATAATATGAAAATCTAAATGATATTATTAAAAGTATATTTTTAGTTAAACACTCATTGAAATCAATTTATTGAATTTTTGATAGAGGCTAAAAATCTAATATATCATACCAAAATTGACTTTAAGCACATTAAATTCATTCATTTTTAAATGAAAATGTTCTTCTTTCTCAAATAATATTTTGAAAGCTTTCTCAAGAGAAAAGTAAAAGTATAGGAAAATCGGTGGGTAATATATGATAATAAAAGTGCTCTTTGCTCATTAAATGCATTTAGTTTTAATGAGTTTAGAGCAAAATTTCTCGATAAAAACAAGTACTATTGACTTTACGAGTGACATATTTAAGAGGAACCTTTTAAAATGTCAGTATAATTACAAACATCACATCTAAAAACATGTAAATTTAAAATAATAAATAAAATTAATTTGTCGAGCATGAGAAAATAATAATGTTAATCAATTCTTAGAAATTTGACTCTGTTACGACATGTGATATTATATAAATAGAAAAAAAAATGAAGGTGAACATGATTGAATTGGTGTCTAGCCTGCAAGAAAAGATTGAGAATATTAACATCTTTGCTTTAGTTCTAAAATTGTTGGCTCTTCTGACTATTATGGAGTTACATGCTATTTCTAAGAAGTTATACGCATCCAAATTGTCGCAACCTAATTTTCATGTGCACCATCTAAGATTAGGCCAATGGACTACTAAGTCTAACTTAGCTCACGCTCTCCCAAACCCATACCAACTTGCGACTTTGGTTCAAATATCTAGTATGCAAAAGGAAGTCGCCACTAATCAGTTTACGGTAGGTCGATTAGACACCTAAGTAAATAACGGGAGAATTATTTTTTTTTCTACGGACTAGAAACTTTGGATACGGGGACTTGGTTACACTAGACTTGTTTAATGCCCTTGTGGTACCTTTCTCTTTTTATTTCAAAAAAATGTTTTGCAAGTAGCTTGAATTAATTTTAATTCACTTCCCTAACATAACATGCAAGGTGATCATGCGGGTGCGTATACCACCAATTTAATACTCAAGAAAGCAAATAATAAAAAATAAAATAAAATGCAAAACTCATCTCATAACAATGAAAGCATATGCATTATTAGAAAAAAAAAAATTCACATCATCAGTCCTAGATATGTTTTCTAATTAACACGCAATCACTCAATTTTTTGGATTTTCACTTATTTAATGAGAATCATGCTTTATGCAATGTGTGCTACTAATCTAACATAAAATTATATGGCATGGCAATATGACCTAAACTATATGACATAAATAAAATGCAGTCTATCATTAAGAATAAAATTGATTAATTCTAAGGCAATTTTTGGTATTTTCCATAAAATTCGAAATTAGAAAAATGCGAAAACTATCTACCTAGATTAAGATATCCTCCAATTTGTATTAGGAATTAGGTTAAGTCAAATCCTAATTTAAACTAGAACATTATCTTAACTTGGCAATCTCTAACCTAAGATGCAATCTATCTAAAAAATCTATCTAAACTTAAAGTTAAACATGCAATTTTATTCTAATATGCAATGACGTGCAAAGAATGCCTAATTCCACATGACATATGCATGATAATTTTGGTATTTTTTTAATAAAAAATTCGAAAATTTAAAATTGTTAAATAATTAAACATGCAATTTAAAAAAAAAAAAAAAAAACTAACATGAATGCTTTATTTGGATTTTTATTTTCTCAAAAATTTGAAATAGATAAATTCCCTATGCAAAATAACCCTAAAACAATAAACCTAATCTAACTCAAAAATTTTGGATTTTCTTTTATGAAAACAAAATCGACTCAAACAATACAACAACACATCCATCATGATAAGATTGATATCCATGAATTGACGTATCCAGATTGGCCAATTTTAAACAAAACTGCGAATCGAATCGCGAACGTGAGATCGGATTGGCGATTTTTTGTGCGATTACGAGTCGGATTTCAAACGCAAAAATCAGACTGTCAATGCTACTCAAATTGCGAATATCAGTTGAGGATTTCAATTATGCATCAAGAGATATCAAATAAGGAAACAGATTTTTTTGGACATTAAATTTTTTTTTACCTATTCTGAATATTGGCTTTCAAATTTGGACTTCGAACGGCAATATAGTGATGTTCAGCGAGGCTCGGGTCTTTGCGAGTCTCTCGGACGGACCGGATGGTTTGGCATCGGTGCCTCGCTGGAAAACCTGCAGAAAAGAAATCTTCGGCAATTGTGTTCTTCGTGGACGTCTCCTTCTTCGGATGGGTTCTTCTCTTTTGGTACCGAGCGGCGAGCACTACGATCAACCGAGGGCTGTTCTCGTCTTGGGTGCCGTCTTTATTTTTGTGCGGGCGTTGGCTTCTTCGCCAAGGGAATCTCCACCGCTTCGGCACATCACTCCCCAACTTTTCTCCAATTTTGCCACCAATTGGATTGAGGTGCTTTAGTGAAGTTCTCCACAAATCTATGCACGTCCTCCTGCTGCTGTGTCGACAGAATATGGTCTTAAATTTAGCCCAGAATTTTCAAGGGATTCGTGTAGGCATTCGGAGTGTGCTGCCTGTGTTGGTGTGCTTTCTGCTTGGATTCTCCTTACAAATTCTCTCCTTTGACTTGATGAAACTTGGGACGTCGTGGAACGCTCGCCGAGTAACCGGCACGTCAACGTAGACAGCGGCAGAGAGGGCTGCAACTCTTGTGTCCGATGCTGAGACGTGTCATGGCACGTTTGCAGTGGGGTCGCCGTCAAGGGGCAGCAGCGGCATCGTGGGTCAGAGCTCGCCGGAGGAAGGGAGGCGGACCCCGTCGGATCATCGTTGAGCAGCGCGTCAAGAGTGAATGGCGACGAGTTCGGATTCAGTGGTGCGGCTAAGTCGGGCGGCCTGGGTCTACGCGGGTCAGCACGCGGGCATGGAGCGGCGGTGGTGCTCGGAGGCTCGGCTGCCGGCGCTGGGTTGCAGGCAGCAGCGTTGCGCAGGGGATCGGCCACGGCGCAGCAGGGCGAGACGAAGAAGATGAACAGCTCCTTTCTTCTCTCTTTTTTTTTTTTCTTTTTTCTTTCTGCATCACATGTCGCACGACTCCTCTCTCCGTCTCTTCTCTCTGCTGCAAGAACCAAGAAGAAGCCCCCCTTCACGATCGAAAGAAAAAGGGTTTTTTTCTTTTTTTGTATTGAACCTTTCGACCTAGAAACAGTGAGAAAAGCCCCCTTTTACCTCATGAATTGTGGCTGTATGTTTCTATTCTGTGGCCTCCCTAAAATCCTAGGCAAACAACCCTTTTATAGGCCGAGGCTTAGGGTTTTATTTTCTTCTACAAACCAATATCTACGAAGATTTTTTCCAAATGTAATATTTCTTTTTATTTTCCACATTTCTTATAGATTTCCTTTGCAATAATGAATATTCTCCACTGATTTTTCAAAATTGCAATAGGATTTTTTTTTTCAAATTTGAAATCTCACAGAGATGAGTTCGTAATATCTCCTCGAGGATACTGAGGCTTGGGTCGATTTGCTCTTTCGTGAACTTAGACCAACTCATCAAATTAAAGTTCGAACCATCAAGTCGAACCCATCTGTCGGTCCAATGCAAATGCAATAATAATAAATAAATGCATCAAAAGTTATATGATATGCAATTAATTATTTTTTCAGGGTTAAAATTAACCCATAATTTTCTATACAATAAATAAAAGACTAGATCGTCAAAATTTAGGTGTCAACACAAATAAAAGAGGAAGGAAAATATTTAAGCGATATAATTTTTTGTTATGATAGTAAGAATGGGGACATTTTTTCAAAAAAGGATTTGTAATGTTAAATATAAATAAATATATAAAAATAACATAAGTATGCCAAAATGAATTGGCATGGACATCCAAATTTTTTACAAAAATGAATTGGCATGGACATCCAAATTTTTTACAAGCAAATTGTTGGCGACCCATTTTGCTCCGTAGTATGCGTGATTTGGTTGATGGTACCTTTTGCCTTTAATTGTACATAAAATTTGGGTTCATTAAGTTCTTCTCCTCTAGTCACCACAATATGTATTACGGTTACACACTTGAATATATGTATGAATGTGTGTGTATATATATATATATATATATATATATATATCTCCCTTGGAAAATGGTTCAAACTGAAGGAAAGTTTAATTGAGTACTTTTTTTATAGACAAATAAATCGCCTCATTGTTAGGAGTGCTAAGTTTAGAAAAGTACTAAGTCAAATGAAAACATATAGAAAAATATCGATACAACCAGGTTAAAGAACACACTAATATAGAGAAACTATTCTTAAATATAGTTATCGTCCTATATAAGAACAAATATTTGAGAGGCCGTGAATGGTAATGTGAAACGAAGAATAGCGTCAATTAATAATGAAGAGTTGTCTAGTTGAATACCTCAACTATTGTAATATGAGTACTTTGTAATTGATGTAGTGAATTTCCAAGCTATTAAAAATAGTTAATCAATTGAATTCTTGAAAAACTTATTGGTAAAATACAAAATAAATAGATTAGGATCAAGCAATCGGGTAGACTTATCTATTGAATAATTAATTAATTGAAATATGCGAATGTAGTGTAGAAACAAGTTGTAGAATGTGAAAGCATGGGAATGCGAAATGTGGAAATCTTATTCCTTATCATCTTACAATTTTTCGTGTAGAGAATTCCGTAATTTTCATGTGAAAATCATTCTTTTAACTTTCTTGCACTTAGCAAGCCATAAAGCCACTAGTTACTTAAGGTTAAAAAAAAAAATTGAAGCATAAATTCTAAAGCTTTTATAATAATGCACTTGAATCTTAAAATCTTCGTAATTTAGGTTCTCTTATTAGAAAAATTTTCTAGTCCAATATTTTTTTTTTTTCTGATTTTGTTCCCTCAATGAGTTTCTAAGCATATGAAGGCAACCACAATAGAAATGCGTTTAACATGACATTATTTTTGCAACTTAGATTTTTTTAAATGATTTTATTATATTTTTTATTTTATTTTTCTTCTTCATGTTCTTCCTTTAGTTGGTTGCTGGCCTCAGGCATAGCTAGTGATTGATGAGACCGAACCTCAATGTGGCTGAGCAAGGCTAGGCTACCAAGCCATCGGCAAGGCCAAGCTAGCCAAGCCACTTGCAAGGCTTGACCTCGCCAGGCCACCATGAGGTTGGCCTTGCCTTGGTCAAGTGATGCCAACCTTATGGTGGCCCAATAAGGCCAAGCTTGCCCAATCACTAGAGAGGCTCAAGCCGTCAACGATTCAGTGAGGTCTTTGGCTATAGCCAAGGTCGACGACCTCACTAAAGGAAGAAGTGGAAAAGGAAAAGAAGAAAAAAAGGAAGGAAAAGAAAAAAGAAAAGGCTTGATTCTAGAGTTGTTTTAGGAAACAAAGAAATAACTTTTTTTTTTATTTCTTGATTTTGTTTCAAATCAATTTCCAAGAACAAAAAAGTTATTAAATAGATTTTTGTTCATTTTTTATTTCAGGAAGTAAAATAATAGAATTAGATACTATTTAGCACATTACCAAACAAGTCATTATTGACTAGATTGGTCCTTGTATACATCATTGTCTAGTATTGAAGGAGAATATTACGTGGGCAAATCAAGGGAATGGCTGGGCAGGAGAGAATTCAAACCACCACGTCAGCAGTTGAGTTGGCATGTATTTATTTACTTACATCTATTCAGAAATTGACATGTGTTCACATTGCCACTTCAGCAGCTGACGTAGAATCAAGTAAAAATTTCACTTTTTTCTTTCTTTGTCTCTTACGTTCTCCTCCATCAGCCTGAGTTTTCTCTGTTTCTTCTCCTCCATCACTCAAGGTAAGCTCCACTTGTCCATGGCTCGTGAGGTGGCTCAGCTTGGACGATGAGGACGCAGTGCAGGTGACTCCATTAGTGGCGACAGCGAAGGAAGGTCTGTAAATCCAACAGAGCAAAGAAGCTTCGGTTGTCAGAATCGTTCATCCATAGACGAGTTTCGGAGCTCGCTGTCAAGGCTGGCGACCGTGGACGATCTACGGTCGCCAAATCTATGAATAAGGTGCCTCGTGAGCCATGGACAAGCAAACTTGCGGCCATGGATGATGGAGGACCCCTTCCAGAGTTGCTCGCGATCGGCTGGAGCAACCCTTCCAGCTCCATCTTTTTCTATTTTTTCTCCGACCTCTAGATCTAGCATCGCGACCCTCGTCCATGGTGTCGTCACCTTCGCTGACATTGCTCTCCAAATCATCAGATCTGGCCATCCATGGCGAACGTGTTCAGGGATTGTGTCGCTTGTCCATGGGCATAATAGGCATTGAGCAACGTTGGAAGGGGAGGCTCGACTTAGACGTGCAGGATGCGGCGCTCGCGACCTCGCTAGTGGCCATGGCGACGGTGGTGCTGCAAACTTCAACGGAGCAAGAACTTCCTCCATTGCCAAACAATTTTTGGACAAATTTCTATTTTCTTATTAAATTTCATGACAGCATTATACGTGTGTGGACAAGGAGCATGATAAAAAATTGATTTTTCACGAAAATTAAGTGGACATAAAGCTCTTTGAAACGTTTTTTTTTTTTTTATACAGTAAAATAGATAAAACAATAATTTCAGAAGATTAATCTGTCGTATTTTAGGTAATCCAAATTACACAAAAAGGAAATTGGTCAGAGAAGCCATGCTCGGCACCGAGAGATGGTCCGAATAAAAATAAGTACTGGTTAGAATAACAAGAAATAAGTGATGCACCTAATGGATTAAGATCATCTGTCAATTAAAAATCGACATTTGCTGGAATCTCACCTAATGATAATGACATTTTAACTTTGTGTCGTTATTCGATTCTGGAGTTCGAAGCTCCCAGTCAGCAGTATTTTGGTCCGGCTCTGTTCCACAACTTACTCTGCTGAAGAATACCAAGATGGGAATTCTGCAGAGTATCTCTCAGGTAAGAAAGTCATGAATTTCTGCTGCTCGAAAAGTCTAAGAGTAGGTAACTCAAAAAAGATGACTGCAATACTGATTGGAAGACCATCATACTATCTAGGGGTGAGCAGTTTCAGATTCCTTACAGGTTCCACATAAAACTTGGAACCTACCATCGAGTATAGATTCCTCATTTTTTGGAACTTGAAATTTACCTGTTAGAATTAAGAACTTGAAACCTACCCAGTCACAGGTTTTTGAGTTCCAGGGTTCAACAAGTTCCTTTTTTTTAAATTAATTTCATTTCATTTTTGGTTAAGAAAACGAAAATGAACCCAACAATAATAGACAAGCTTATCATTCATTAAAAAGAATACAAAATGACAGTTGTATCAACAAAGGAAAAAAGAGTTCTTGGCAAAGAATTCAACTAGATAAAAGAGAGGAAATGGAAAAAAAAGTTTGCAAAAGAAATTCCTACTGTCGGGAATCCCTTGATACATTAACTTCACATATACACAACAATAATATCCTCCTGCAGTTATTTTGGGTGAAAGACCAAGAGTTCATTCTAAGAACTCCAACTTCAAGAGTGACTCTAAATGAACTTGCTCTCCTTAATTAACATTCGTCAAGATCTTGTCTTGGATTCTCAGTCAAAATGCCGCTCGCTAGTTCGGGTCTTTTTCCCCCTACATTCAATGGCTGAAGCAGATATATGATAATAGGTATAAATGTCAAATGTACACGTAGAAACGTGAAAGCTAAGAGTATGTGGTGGTCCATAATAAAATTGGGTAGAGAGTAGCTATTCCGCATAATCAGAATAGAGAAAAAATAGTGCGGGATAGCTATACCACATATTGATTCGTATAATTTAATAGCCATTTGAGGAGCATGTTTGGCTTGTAGGATTTAGACAAGAAATAATCAGGAAAAATGTCAAAAAAGTCCTAAACCTTTTTTTGGTGCCAATTTAATTCTAAACATTTTTACGTTGTGCCAATTCAATCCTTTATGGCCAATTTTGGCTAGATTTTGTTGACTGAACGCCATTAGGTCTAACGTGGCGCTGATCGGTGCGACATTGACAACTTTTAAAAATATTTTAATATTTTAGAATTTTTTTTTCTTTTTTATTTTTATTTTTCTTTCTTCTTTTTTTTTTTTCTTCTCCTATTCTTCCTCCAGCCAATCGCCGGACCTCGCCGATCCGGCTAGAGGTGATGGGCGAGGTGGTCGGCGAGGTCGACCTCGCCGACCACCTTGCCAGTGGCCATGAGGGCGACGACCTCACCGACCACCTCGCCAGTGGCCATGAGGGCAACGAGGCTCGCCCTCGCCGGATCTGGTGAGGGTCGAGAAGGTGAGGTTGTCGGGTGGCGGTGGATGTTACGACAAGGAAGGATAGGCAGCGACAGCAGAGACAATGCTGCTGTGGGGGTTTCAACATCCGACTCTCGCAGAAGCATCGTCTTAGCGAGGGTGAGCCCCACCAGCTCAAGGCCGTCTCCTCGTGCCGAGTTGGCAGGGCTCGCCCTTACCGGCCATGGGTGAGGCTCGACCCTCCCTAGATCCGGCAAGAGCAAGCCTTGCCGCTCAAGCCTCTAGGGTCGCCTCATGTTGGGCAAGCAAGGCCGCCCTCGTAGCCACTAGCGAGGTGGCCGGCGAGGGTCGCCAAGGTCCGGCGACCAATTGGAGGAAGAAGAGGAGAAGAAAAAAGAAAAATAAATAAAACATTCAAAAATTCAAAAATATTCAAAAATATTAAAATATTATTTAAAGTTATTCACGTTAGTGCCGATCATGCCACGTTAGCCAACCGGTGTCTAGTCAGCAAAACCTAGCCAAAATTGGCCCAAAAAGACTGAATTGGCACAACATAAAAAGGTTTATGATTAAATCGACACAAAAAAAAGGTTTAGGATTAAATTGGCACAAAGAAAAAATGTTTAGGACTTTTTTGGGACTTTTTCCGATGTTTCTAAGCCATATGGTTGTTGGACCATAAATCTTGCGCAAGAAAAATAAATAAAATAGATACATAAATGTTTTGTACACCTCGAAGAGGAGGGATGGACTTATTGCGCCCATTTCAAATTGGATCCATTATCACCAATTACAAAATAAATTACATATTTATCACTTGAAAGTTAAGATGTGTAGAAATTCGATTTCATAATTATCTTTAAGTGGATCATATGATTGCAAGCAGTTGAAAATTTTCTCACCCTAACAATGATATGAGTACGAAAATTTATTTGTGTGTATCGCCTTACAAAAGCGAATGGCGTCGTTTAGAGTAAGCTCGACAACAGCTCTTAAGCTGACACTTGGTAAGAGTATACGGTCCTTCAGTTGGATTCACTGAATTTATTGTTTGTTTTTTCATCTAGATGCAGTTATAGAATTCCTTTTATTTCAGAGAGTATTTTTTAATGAAATTCGGTATCAGAAAATTTGGATTAATTTGATTTTGGCGCTTTGGTTGTTCTTTTTAGTTTCTTGAATTTATTATCACAATTTTGAGTCCACACATGGCTTGTGCTTGCTATTATACTAGGAAACGTTCCCGTCCTCTGTTGTGGGACCGCAAACAATCAAAGCCACTGTATGGATAACGAGGTTTCATCTTTTACTCATAACTTTGATTTTTATAGTACTTTTGATAAATATTTTTTTAAACAACAAGAATGTTGGCTAAATTATCATTTGTTTTGGCTTATAAAAAAAAATAACATATGTGAAATCAACAAAGTTATCATTAAATCATGATCAATGATCGATTACAAAGAAATTAGTATTATAACATTCAATGAGAACATCGAAGTGCCAACCTTTTTCTCTAAGGTACGATAATTTAATTATTTCAAATTTGATTATAAGTAAACTGTAAGTGCTTATCTTCTCCATTGGTTTAAACTAAATGTTAATTAGAGACAATTATTTTCTTGTTGATGTAGATACAACATCAAAGCATTGTGTTAGGGCTCTCAAGGATACAAATTGAGCATTTACCAATAACTCAGTCTAACGACCATCAACATTTACTTTTTTCATTGATCTTGTATTCACAACTCATAATTCGCACAATTGTCATGGTGGACATTACATTTGCCCTTGTCCAATGCTGCCACCTCTATGTCAATATCTCATTGCCTTAGGCTGCGATAGTGCTATTAAGTTAGCCAACAACTCCCACAAATGAGAGGAGGAGTAGGATTATCATTGGACGGCGACCGGGTTTTGTGCTCCTTCCGGTCAGTGCAACAACATTGTTGATAAAAAAATAATAGCACTTGCCACCGTCGGATCTCATCAGTACATATGATGAGAGATCGCATATCATGACTGCATGAACCAATAAATAATGAAAAGAAATTATCTATTGACAAAAATGGCACAGCACAAAAAAAAATTGCATAAATATTTATGGAAAGACAATAAAATATCTCCAGATTTGAAATTGCTTTTGGAAAGATGTTTTAGTATCTAAAACATCTAGAATGTAATATTGAAAAAGGCCAGGGATAAAATATAAAAAATAAAAAATTACGCATTTGGTATTTGAAAAAAATAATTGAGATATCATAAAAATAGGAGGAGTTCACATGTTATCACTTTGATCAATCATCAATTGCCGAGGGTTATCAATTTCCTCGTTTTTTCTCCCAAAAAGAATATATTCTCATAAAATTTATCTTGTGGAAATTGTTTAGCTGGATAGACACTGAAATTCAATCTGTCCAATCTAGACGATAATCCATATTCTAGTGAAACTAGAGATCGCCAGCTTCTCCACTCTGCGTTCGGAAAAATCTCAGAACAGATTCTCCTTCAAAGGTCTTTGCCTTCAAATATGAATAATTCAGCATTAAGACTTTGCACTCTTCTTCTCCACTCTATAGTTCTCATCTAGCTTTGTCTTTGCAGCTCGTATATTTTTGCAGTTCCCATGGCGATCGTCATCAAGTTCTCGCTTGTCCTCTCCCTCGTGGTCCTCGTGCTGCTGCCGCCGCCATGCCGACCCCTAGAGGTCTTGAACTACCAAGGCACAGAAGATTGGCCCGAATTGACTGTTGCCCGGCTAGACGAGAGAATCATTGAAGAAGATAGGACCGGCTTCAACATGACAAGGTTGGGCAGAGCCACAATCGAGCCCGAACAAGAGTTCCTGCCCGAGCCTGAACCCGAGCCCCTACCCCTTCCCGAGCCCGAACCCGAACCCGAGCCCCTACCCCTGCCCGAGCCCGAACCCGAACCCGAGCCCCTACCCCTACCTGAGCCTGAACCCGAGCCCGAGCCTGTCCCTGGCATGAAACCAAACCCTGCAATCATAATGCCGATCCCAACGCCCGAAAATACCGCCGGAAATACGGCGTCCTCGGCCATCAGGTCTCACCCGTTGCTCAGTTCGGTTGTTTGTTCCTCTCTTTTCCTTGGTTGGTTGTCTAGAATCCTAGATTGAACAGAACCCTCAAGAAAGAACAAGTTAGGGTTGGTCGTCGTGTCGTATTTATTTTTCTTGTAAATCCTGAAATAAATTTCGGATTCTTAATTATTTGGTTTCCCCTGCAGTCCTGTTTTGCGTTTTCTTGTGAGTAGATTTCTGTGATAAATGCTCATGATGTTTTTAGCGGTCAGTAATAACTCTTGCATGGATTGGGTATATAAATATATATTCTTGTTTAGGACTATCGCAAAAGAAAATCGAAGATGATCAATCCGGTGCTCGGATTGTATTATTCCGTCCTTTACTAGTTTGTTCTATTTTGATGGTTGATTTCATGAGGCTCGTGAAGGCCGATTTTAGGTGGATGATTCTACCATTTTATATTTTATATTTTTATCTTGGTGGTAGGTTTCCAATAAACAGTTTTATAATGTAAAAAAAAAAAAACAATTAGCAATGCTCTTATGAAATTATCAACTTATCTCTTATCATCTACCTTAAATTATCGATTCTTAATATACAATTACCAATCTTTATATGAGTGTATTACCAATTCGATTAGATCATCTGGGTCATCAAATTTGAGTTAGTATTTTTTCTTAATTTAATTAAGTGTAGTTCACCAGCTATCGTCTAAGTTGATGACCGACGTGTCAATATTTCTATTAAGTTACCATTTTTATTAACATTACTAGTAACCATTTCCCAACTCTTTTAAGAAATTACAAAACTTGATTGGAGTAATTACTCTTTGATTAAATTACTATCTTACTAAGTGATGTTTATTGATGTGATTAAGTTACCAACTTCTCTCATCTCATATAAAATATAATTATTTTTATCTTTCACAAACTTTTGTTTACCTTTCTTACTAGCAAGTTGAGATTAATCCTTATTTGAGTGACTTACTAACTTTATTCAAATTAAATTACCAACTAGTGTTGGGTTCCAAGGCCAATAATTATTTGTTTTCTTTTTAAATATACGAACTTTCCTATTGGGTTACCACTTTTACATGATTTACTTGACATCTTTTTAAGTAACCAACTCATTATGTATTTAGATTTTCCCAATTTTTATCCTACTTGACACTTATCAACACTTAATTAAAAATTACCCCCATTGAAAAAATCCGTTTTTCTTTACCGAACAATAAAATTTTGCCACGTAAAGTGAGGATTAAACCCCTATTACTTAGCCAAAAGGATATAAATAGGAAAAATCCGAAGGGAGATAGACAAAGTAATTTATGCGAATATAGGATGAGGATGGGAAAATGACTGAAATCATGTACAACATGATAGGACTTTTTGAGTCCCAACTAATCTCTCGTAAAGCAATTCCTCTATCTCACGCACATCAAGTCTTAACACGAGCCGAAATTGATTCTCTTGGGGACAACCTTGGAGAAAAAGAAAGATTGATGAGTGTAGTCCGTTCTTTGATCAAGTCTACTTTGCGCCAGAACAACCTTGGCCTCCTCAATTGCATTCTTTGGACATCTAATTTCACTGTCCACGCGATCCCCTCTTCGTCTCAAAACAAAGTTTCCTCCATAACTCGCAGGGTCGGCGATTCCATGGTGGAGATTACATTCATGCTCGAACATTTCTGCTGTCATTCGTCTGCTGATGTTTCAATCTATGTAGAGCCCGACTTACGGAAACATGAATTATGTGACTCGGGCCATCACGTTACATCCTGTCTTCTCTTTCGCTAGAATTAATTGTTATCTCGATACAAAGAAGATGAAGTCGTAAAACCAGTCTTGTCTCCAGGAGTTTGTTTCGACTATTTCTTTGTGACCCAGAGATTTTCGCAACTCCATGATGGAGATCAAATTCGAACGCGCCCTTTCCTGCGTGATTCTCATGTTGTTGTCTGATCTTTCAAGAGCTTGGCTCGCGAGATTGCCGAGTCCATGGATAAGAACATCAGCCAACAGCGGCAGCAGGAACCGTCGACGATGCGTCCTCCTCTTTCCAAGCAAGAAAGATTGGCATGCCAGTGAAGAAACTGAGTGGCGGTGGAGGTGTGCGTGGCGGTGGGGGTGGGGTGGTCGTTCTGGTAGCAGTGGTAGTGGTTGCGCAGGTGGTGGTGGTAACGGAGACCGGTGAGAGGAAAAAGGAGGAAGGTGGGAGAAAAAGGGAAAAATAAAATAAAAATAAAAAAATCTAGTAAAATAAGATATTTTTAAAAATTTGTCAACGTCGATGTCAGCCCGAACGGCTAGTGCTGGTTGCTATCCATGTAAATGCCGACCAATCAAATTTAATCGGATGGATTGAATTGCCATAATTATAAAAGATTTAGGATTCAATGGTCCAAAAAAAAGATTGAATTAGCACAATTATAATATATTCATATTTTATTCTTTTGAGTAATTTTTCCTATTAAATTTGATACAAAAGAATTTGGAATTAATTTGGATGCTCTGGTTATTCTTTTTAGTTTCTTGAATTTATTATCACAATTTTATGCTTGCTATTATACTAGGAAACATACCTGTGCTATGTCGCGGGACCATTAACAATCAAAGTGACTATATAGATAAACGCCATTTCGTCTTTTTATCAAAACTTTGATTTTTTCTAGTACTTTTGATACTTTTTAAAAAAATAGCAAAAATATTGTCGAAATTATTGTGTTTTCAAGCTTACAAAATGAGAAAGTTAACATATACAGTGTCATTATAAGTTCTCATTAAATCTTCATAAATGATCGATTACAGATAAATCAGTAATATAACATTCGATGATAACATTGAAATGGCGACCTTTTTCTCTAAGGTACAATAACTTAATTATTTCAAATTTGATCTTTAGTAAACTGTAAGTACTTTTCTTGGTGATATAAATACACTGTCAAAGTATTGTGTGATAGCTCTCAAAGATACAAATTGATCATATACCGATAGCTCAATCTAACGACCATCAATATTTACTATTTTTTCATCGACCTTGTATTTGCATCTCACAACTTGCGCAATTCTCATGGCGGACATTACATTCGCCCTTGTCCTATGCCGCTACCTCTATGTCAATCTCTCAAGGCATTG
The DNA here is from genome assembly GCA_017140395.1 of Eucalyptus lansdowneana. NCBI lineage: Eukaryota > Viridiplantae > Streptophyta > Magnoliopsida > Myrtales > Myrtaceae > Eucalyptus > Eucalyptus lansdowneana. The sequence goes on from CM029485.1 coordinate 40,043,181, forward strand.
GGTGATGATAGTGCTATTAAGTTAGCCAACAATTATCGCGAATGAGCAGAGGAGGAGTAGGATCGTCACCAGGTGGTGGTAGGGTTTCCTGCTCCTCCCGGTTAGTGCAACGACATCGTTAACCCTATCGTTGACTGGTCTTCATTGCTTTGCCCGAACCTATCCTAGTAAAGCCAGACCATGCCCGAAAATAATAGCGTTCCCCGGTCATCGGATCTCATCCATACATATGATGAAAAAATCGCATGTCACGATTGCGTGAACCGATAAATAATGAAAAGAAATTATCTATCGATAAAAGTGGCACGATATGAAAAAATTGCATAAATATTTATGGAAAGACAAAATAAAATATTTCCAGATTTGGTTTGGTATTTCGACCGCGCATGACTTTGAGAGTCATGATGATATTACTGAGGAACGTCTTTATCAGAATATTTTTGCTTCTCACTTCGGGCAATTAGCAATAATTTTTCTATGGACTTCCGGAAATCTGTTTCATGTAGCTTGGCAAGGAAATTTTGAGGCATGGGTACAGGACCCCTTACATGTAAGACCTATTGCTCATGCAATTTGGGATCCTTGAAATTGCTTTTGGAAAGATGTTGTAGCATTTAAAACACCCAGAGTCTAATGTTGAGAAAGCAAGGGATAAAATTGAAAAACAAATTTACGTATTTGGTATTTGAAAAAATAATTGAGATATCATAAAAAAAAGGAAAAGCTCACATGTCATCACTTTGACCAATTATCAAGTGCCAAGCGTTATCAATTTCCTCAGTTTTTCTTCCCAAAAAGAACATATTAAAACTTATCTTGTGGAAATTGTTTAGCTAGATAGACACTAAAATTCAATCTTTCCAATCTATATGAATCCTTATTCTAGTGAAACTAGAGATCACCAACTTCTCCACTTTGCGTTCGGAAAAATCTCATAATAGATTCTCCTTCAAAGCCTTCGCCTTTAAATACGAATAATTCACCATCAAGATATTGCACTCGTCTTCTCCATATCGTAGTTCTCGTCTAACTTTGTCTTTGCTGCTCGTAATCTTTTGCAGTTCTCATGGCGGTCGTCATCAAGTTCGCGCTCCTCTCCCTTGCAGTCCTCCTGCTGCTGCTGCTGCCGTGCCAACCCTTGGAGGTCCCGAACTACCAAGGCACCGAAGATTGGCCCGAATTAACCATCGCCGCCCGACGACACCAGAGAATCATAGAAGAAGAAGAAGATAGGACCGGCTTCAACATGAGGAGGTTAGGCAGACCCGTCACCGAACCCGAACCCGAACCCGAACCCGAACCCATCCCTATCACCAAACCGGAGTCGGAACCGGAACCCATCACCGAACCCCAATCCCAGACCCGGACCTGTCCCTTGTGTGAAGGACGGCTTCCGCTGCCATCAGGCCTTAGCAATCGCTCGGTTCGTTCGTATGCTCTTCGCCTGAGGTGGAGGATGTAGAATCCTAGATTGAATAGAATCCACAGGAAAGAACAAGTTAGGGTTGGTTATAGTGTCACAATTTATTTTTTCTTATAACTTCTGAATTAATTTGGATTCTTGGTTATTTGGTTCCCTTTATTTTCATGTAGTCTTGTTTTGTGTTTCTTGAATGCCATAACTTTTTTTTTCTTTGACCAAGGGAGTTTCATAACTTCTAAAAAAGAACATTCATGTGGTATAGTGAGCTCTATACATAAATTTGAATTATCACATTCATGTGGGGTCATATGAAAGTTATGATACTTGTGATATTTTTTCCCTATATATATAAGAAAATATTGGAAGTTCTTGGTTTGGCCTATCCCAAAAGAAAATTGAAGATGATCAATTTATGTGATTGGAGAGCAAATAGGAATCTGAACAAGAAGTTATTCGGTTCTCGCATTGTATTATTTCGTCCTTTACCAGTTTGTTCTATTGTGGTGGTTGATTTCATGAGGCTCGTGAAGGCCGATTTTAGGTGGATGGTTCTACCATTCTTGAGCTGTAGGTTTTTGATAGAACGTTTTTAAATGTTAAAAAAAAAAAAAAAAAAAAAAAAACCCGAGTTGTGGATAAATACTGATACTTTTATGAAATTATTAAACTTATATGGATTAGAATATAAGATCATCTCGGTCATCGACTTTAAGTCATTATTTGTTTCTTTAATTTAAATAAGTTTCGTTATGATTTATCAACTTTTATTTCTGTTTCTATTAAACTCCTCATATTTATTAATAATTCTTACCTGCGACCTATCAACTTTTCTCCTAACAAATGACTAAGTAACACCCCGTAGACCATTGTTTCCGGAATGCAAATCAAGCAGCAAATTGGGTGGCAAAGGCTCATTGAAATGACTCTTTTCCAAATTGACTGTCTAGCATTATGTTTTGATTTCAGACAATCTTCTTTAAATCTGCTTAGCAATGAAAGCACAGCTTTTTCCGACCCAAAAAAATAAAAACGGTATTCTTCGTACATACAACAACGTCACTATCCACACGATCGACACTCATCTTCCTCTCAAAAGTTCATATCGGAACAAAGTTTCCTCGATAAACTCACAGCGTCAGCGATTCCGTGGTGGAAATTACATTCATGCTCAATCTTTTCTGCTGATGTTTTAATCCATAAAGGGCCTGACCTGCGGAAACATGAATTATGGGGCTAGCGCCATTGCGTTGCATGTTGCATCATCCTGTCCTCTATTCTGCTAGAATTACTTGCGCTCTCAATACAATGAAGATGTAGTAAAACCTTACTTGTCTCCAAGAGTTTGCTTCGACTATTTCTTCATGACCCTGAGATTTTCGCAACTCAGTGGTGGAGATCAAGTTCGCGCTCACTCTTTCATCTGCAGTTCATCTGCTGCCATGCCAATCTCACGAGAGCTTGGCTCTCAATTACACGAATTATGCAGGCAAAAAGCGTTGGACAAAAAGTCCAGCGTAAGAGAGGAGAAGCAGAATCGATGATCCTATGTTTTTCTGGCGCCGTTCATGGCTCGACATGGTGGTGATGATAATTCTTACAGTGTCACAACGATGTCGTCCTCGGCCATCGCATCTCAGTCTGCCGCTCGGTTCTATCGTTTGTTCCTCTCTTTTCTTGGTTTAACATGCCTACGTCCTTCTGCTCGGGAAATTCGGTCGTTCGCTTGAAGAAGGGTTTGCATACGCATTCGAGTCAGAAACATGGAAGCAACATCCTCGACTATCGAAGTCCCAATGTTTTGCTGCATTCTGCTACATTTTATTCTCTCTTTCCATCTGGATTACTATTGTTCTGAATAGATAACGTCTCTTCAAGACGTCAAAATAAAAAATAAGATAAAAAGAGGACCAAAATGTTGTGGCAATAGGAGATATTTCCAGTAGCGTTGGATCTATAGTTTCTCTGTACTAGTCTGGGATTCTCATCAAATGTTTCTGGAACAAAGAGCAAGTTCTTTTCAAAGTTATCGGATGCTCATTTAATTCTTTTGCTAAATAGACTGATTGAATTGAATTTTCCTCAATACCGTTCAGCATTCGTGCGCAACCCACTTTCAAAAATTATTGAATGCTCTAATTTCATTACTCTCAACCCTGATGATTTGTGAAAAAAAAAAAAAAAAAAAAAAAAAAAAAAAACCCTGATGATTTGTGATGATTTGGGATGGGTAAAGTTAATGGGGGACGAGTTCGGGTTCGGGATGCGGCCGACCATTACTCACGAATCCGTCCAGCTGCCATCCCTTTTTGCAAAGTGAAGAAAAAGCGTTGGCAAAACCAGTTACTCATTCACCATACTCCTATTCTGTGACATCCCGAGCTTAAGAAGAGAAATTTGTGTAGACAGACAAGTGCGAGGGTAGTTTTCAAGAGCTTAAGCATAAGCTAACTACTGCACCGGTACTTACTATTCCATCCGGTCCGGGAGGGTTTGAGATCTACAGTGATGCGTCATTTAAGGGTTTAGGTTGTGTGTTAATGCAGCATGGTAGGGTTGTTGCATATGCGTCCCGTCAGTTGAGACCTCACGAGTTGAATTATCCGACGCATGACTTGGAACTTGCAGCAATCATCTTCGCCCTGAAGATTTGGAGGCATTATTTATGCGGAGAAAGATTCCAGATCTTCACTGACCATCAGAGTCTCAAATACTTATTCTCTCAGAAAGAGTTGAATATGAGACAGCGTCGATGGATGGAACTCTTAAAGGACTATGACTGCGAGATTTTGTACCACCCAGGAAAGGCAAATAAGGTTGCGGATGCACTGAGTAGGAAGTCTTCAGTTGCTCAGATGGTACTTAAGGAATGGGGCCTAATAGAGAGAGCGCGAGATTCAGATTTCAAGTTCGAGGTAGGCCACCTTTCGAATCTTGTGGCCATCCTTAGAATTGAACCGGAAGTGCGGGTCAAAATCAGAACGCTTCAGCGGACGGATTCAGATGTTCAGAAAATCCTGCATGAGGATGCAAAGAAAAGGAAGGCTGGCTTTCAGATTTTTGAGGATGGAACATTGAGGTTCCAAGGACGATTGGTTGTACCTGACGATGTGGAGCTTAGAGAAGAAATTGCTGTCGAGCGCATCATAGCGATTCTTACATTCATCCCGGTAGTACCAAAATGTATCGAACCACTGCGTCAACACTACTGGTGGTGTGGCATGAAGGCGGATATCGCCAAGCATGTCGCCAAGTGTTTGACATGTCAGCAGGTGAAAGCTCAGCATTGCAAACCGAGAGGACTTTTGCAACCCCTTGAGATCCCAGAGTGGAAATGGGAGCATATCACGATGGACTTCGTGACGGGACTACCGAGGAGCCAGAGAGGGAATGATTCGATTTGGGTAGTGGTCGACAGACTGACCAAGTCGGCTCACTTCATTGCAGTTCGAAGAGACTTGAGTTTGGATAGACTGGCAGATCTATATGTACGTCAAGTGGTTGGTATGCATGGAGTGCCAGTTACAATTACTTCGGACCGAGACCCGAGGTTCACCGCTGCTTTTTGGAAGAGCTTACAATCTGCATTAGGAACGAAGCTGCAGTACAGTACGACCTATCACCCACAGACTGATGGCCAATCTGAGAGGACAATTCAGACTCTTGAGGACATGCTGCGAGCTTGTGTCTTGGACTTCAAAGGAAGTTGGAAGAACAGCTTCATCTGGTCGAGTTCGCCTACAACAACAGTTATCAGCAAAGTATTCAAATGGCTCCTTTTGAAGCATTGTATGGTAGAGCATACAGAACGCTAGTGTGTTGGGATGAGGTCGGAGAAAGGAAGATCACTGGTCCAGAGTTGGTTCAGCAGTCAGTAGAGGCAGTTACAGTTATCAGAAATAGATTGAAAACCGCTCAAAGCCGTCAGAAAAGTTATGCCGATAAGCGTCAAAGGCCATTAGAATTCCAAGTTGGTGAGCACGTTTTCTTGAAGGTGTCACCGGTGAGAGGTACTTCCGTTTTGGCAAAAGGGAAAAGCGAGTCCGAGTACGTAGGTCCCTTTGAGATTTTGGAAAGAATAGGGACTCTGGCGTATCGTCTTGCACTACCGCCAAAGTTGTCACAGGTGCACGACGTCTTTCACGTGTCGATGTTGAGGAAGTATGAACCTAACCCAACTCACGTTCTAAATTTCGAGGAATTAGACGTGGATGACAAAGTGTCATACGTTGAAAGCCCGGTTCAGATTGTGGATCGCAAAGAGCAAGTTCTGCGCACCAGGACCATCCCAATGGTCAAAGTGGTCTGACAACACCATGGCACTAAAAGAGCAACATGGGAGACTGAAGAGTCGATGAGAGAATTGTACCCCCACCTTTTTGAGCAAAGTGTGTAATGGTTTAAATTTCGAGGACAAATTTTTATAAGAGGGGAAGAGTTGTGACATCCCGATTTTTCTCAAGTTTATTTTCAGTCAATTGAGTCGGGCAATTCATCTGTGCATATAGTTCGTTTCTCAGAGTTGGCCACTCACGAGAGAACTAGTTTATTGAGTGAAGTAATTAAGGAATTTTACCGCGTCAGACTTGGGGACTGATCACCCTCGGGTCGGATGCAAGAAAATTTCCCCAAAAGCTACTCGATGGACTAGGCGCGCTAAAATCGCACCAGAGTGAAATTAACCATGAAATTGAAATTGAATTATGAAATTTGAAAGTCAAAGGGTGTTGCAAATCTTATTAGGAACATTGGATTAATTCATGGACTTCAATTTGGACTCAATTAGAAGAGAATAGATGGAAATTGAAATAATTAAATGTGCAAGAACTTGGACCCCGTGGAAAATGAATTGGACCTATTGGAAGATGTTGTGAGGATTTGAATTAGTGGAGAATGACATCAGCAGGTGATGTCATGGTGGAGGCCAAATTCAAGGAGAGCTTGACAAGTGTCACAAGCTAATTGGCTCACCAAAAGTGGGGATGTCACCTCCCCCTTGTCTCCATCATCTTCAAGCTTGAGAGGAGAGAGATTGGGAGGGAAAGCAAAGAAGAAAAACCAGCGGAACCGCACCCCCTCCGTCCGCCTTCGTCGCCCGCCCGTCGCACGCCGTCGCCGTCTCGCCCGCCGTCGCACGCCGTCGCCGTTCGCCGCTCGTCCGCGTGTGAGGCTCCGGGTGCGAGCTCGTCGCGTCTCCGTCGCCGTCGTCTCCTCGCCCGAGCTGCTGGTCGCCGTCCGCCGAAGCTTCCGTCGCCACCGACCGTCCACTCAAGCCCCGCCGGTTGCTGCTCAAGCTGCCGCCGGTTCCCCTCCGCCGTTCTCCGCTCGTTCGCCGCCGTTCCGCCGCCTCTTTCAAGCCGGTTAGTTGCTGGAAAGAAAACCAGCAAGATCTAACATCTTCAGAGCTCCTTTTGGTCCCCTATAAGTGCTCATTTGATGTTGATCCGTGTAGGTTTGTCGTCGGCGTCGTCGTGCTCTTAAACGGAGACCCGTCGAAAGTGATTCCGGTGAGTTTACCTCACTAATCCACGATTAGCGAGTTAATGATGCCCTAAGTATGTTTAACTTAAGTTGATTGCGATTAGGTGGATAGATTGGCCTAATTAGTTGTGGATTATATTAAGAGGATTTATTAAGGTAAATGGTGTTTAGTTTAATGGTTAAGTAATGTTTATTTTTAAATAAACCTTGATGTGACTTAAAGGAGTTTATTTATGATTTAAATAAATGCTTCGAAATTGTTGGATTATTTAATAATATATCTTATTCCGAAATTCATTAAAATATTATTTAAAAAAAAAACTCGAAAAATTTATTTTGACCCTAGTTGCTCAAAATTTCGTGCCGATCGTTGCTGTGATTGTAGAATTTGAATTTGATGATTAATTGTGGCAAATTGAGTGTGATTGCGATAGGTAGGGATTCTTATAAAATCCGAGAGTTGAAATGGATGGGAGATTGACCGTGATTGACCACCTATTAGAGGTCGTGCCCCAATGGGGCCGTGATTAACCACCTATTGGAGGTCGTGCCTAGTGGGGCCGTGATGAACCACCTATTAGAAGTCGTGCCCGGTGGCGTGATGAACCACCTAAGGGAGGTCGTGCTAAAGGGGCGTGATTGACCACCTATTAGAGGTCGTGCCTAGTGAAGGCCGTGATGGACCACCTATGAGAGGTTGTGCCCGGTGAGGCCGAGATGGACCACCTAATTAAAGGTCGTCTTTGAGTGGGGCCGTGATTGCCCTTTGGTTGTTAAACCTTCCTATAGGGCTGTAATTGAAAGCGTTGATTGATTTTCTAGAATGACATGTAATCGACCAAGTCGATTGATCGCTGAGACGATCCAAGTGGTTGAATTTTCCTGATGATGTGATTGTACTTCCATTGTTGAATTATTAGAATTGCACATGGTTGAATTATATAAACCGTGCTAACTGTTGAGATGAGGGCTAAGACGAGGTAAGTCTTCTTGATGTCGTGGCTAAGCTACTTTGGGGTGTATTTACTTTCTAATAGGGGTTTAGGAGGGGTGAACTTGCTGAGACAAAGTCTCATCCCAGTTTGGGGAAAAATATTACAGGACCGTAGATGGCGAGACCACCGGAGATGAGCGGCATGCCGACGGTGATTGATCAGACGACTGAGAGTGCCCCTGATCCTGGAAGTCCCTGGGTTTATCAGTTGGTTAGAACCCTCATTTGGGTCGAGGTGAGCGTGGAGAGTAGAGTACCTTATATGTTTAGGGCTTGGTTTCGTACCGGAGCAGATGGTGTTAGGATTGGCCCCCTGGACAGCATGGACATTCCGTTGGCGGTGATGAATGCCATTTTGGGAGAAGGTGTGGCAGATCATCCCGATGGTCGAGTAATCAACGCATCGCCCCCGGCCTCGTGGGTGTCTGATCCTGAGGATGTGGGATCGACGAACGGGGACGACCAGTAGTCCTAGGACTGTGTCCTTTCTTTTTGATGGTCTGGTCCATGTTGTGTAGGCTAACCCTTTTTGATGCACATAAACTCTAACCCATTTTTGGTGCATATAGCCTCCGGATCCTGTTGATGTATGTAAGACTTGGATTGTCAGTGATGTATGGAATTATGCTCGTTTGATTTTGAATTAATTCTTCATGCTGTCCTATCCCGTGAGTTTCTTTCAGGGGTTTCTTAAAACGTTCCGCATGCGCATAATAATTGTAAATATTGGGGTCGGCGACACTACTGGGAATGTCGCATTTGCATGACCATGGCGGGTTGTTCCACGTGTCTCGGGGTTCGGGCGTGACATGTTCTCTTTCCTCAAGGATTGCATTTCACAAGAAGCATAGTTGCAAAAGATTTAGGATTCAATGGTCCAAAAAAAATTAAGATTAAATTAGCACAATTATAATAGATTCATTTTTTTTTTTTTTTAGTAATTTTCCCTATGAAATTTGATACAAAAGAATTTGGAATTAATTTGGATGCTCTGGTTATTCTTTTAGTTTCTTGAATTTATTATCACAATTTTCTGCTTGCTATTATACTAGGAAACATACCTGAGCTATGTCGGGGGCCATTAACAATCAAAGTGACTATATAGATAAACGATATTTCGTCTTTTATGAAAACTTTGATTTTTCTAGTACTTTTGATACTTTAAAAAAAAATAGCAAAAAGATTGGCTAAATTATCATGTTTTCCAGCTTACAAAGTGAGAAAATAACACATACGGTGTCATTATAAGGTCTCATTAAATCGTCATTAATGATCGATTATAGAGAAATTAGTAATGGAACATTCGATGATAACATTGAAGTGACAACCATTTTCTCTAAGCTACAATAACTTAATTATTTCGAATTTGATCTTAAGTAAACTGTACGTACTTTTCTTGGTGATGTAAATACACTGTCAAAGTATTGTCTGATGGCTCTCAAAGATACAAATTGATCATATACCTATAGCTCAGTCTAACGACCATCAATATTTACTCTTTTTTCATCGACCTTGTATTCACATCTCATAACTCGCGCAATTCTCATGGCGGACATTACATTCACCCTTGTCCTATGCCGCTACCTCTATGTCAATATCTCAAGGCCTTGGGTGATGATAGTGCTATTAAGTTAGCCAACAATTATCGCGAATGAGCAGAGGAGGAGTAGGATTGTCACCAGGTGGTGGTAGGGTTTCCTACTACTTCCGGTTAGTGCAACGACATCGTTAACCCTATCGTTGACTGGTCTTCATTGCTTTGCCCGAACCTATCCTAGTAAAGCCAGACCATGCCCGAAAATAATAGCGTTCCCGGTCATCGGATCTCATCTATACATATGATGAAAAACTCGCATGTCACGATTGCGTGAACCGATAAATAATGAAAAGAAATTATCTATCGATAAAAGTGGCACGATATGAAAAAATTGCATAAATATTTATGGAAAGACAAAATAAAATATTTCCAGATTTGAAATTGCTTTTGGAAAGATGTTGTAGCATTTAAAACACCCAGAGTGTAATGTTGAGAAAGGCCAGGGATAAAATTGAAAAACAAATTTACGTATTTGGTATTTGAAAAAAATAATTGAGGTAGGAAAAGCTCAAGTGTCATCACTTTGACCAATAATCAAGTGCCAAGTGTTATCAATTTCCTCAGTTTTTCTTCCCAAAAAGAACATATTAAAACTTATCTTGTGGAAATTGTTTAGCTAGATAAAAATTCAATCTTTCCAATCTATATGAATCCTTATTCTAGTGAAACTAGAGATCACCAACTTCTCCACTTCGCGTTCGGAAAAACCTCATAATAGATTCTCCTTCAAAGCCTTCGCCTTTAAATACGAATAATTCACCATCAAGATATTGCACTCGTCTTCTCCATATCGTAGTTCTCTCGTCTAACTTTGTCTTCGCTGCTCGTAATCTTTTGCAGTTCTCATGGCGGTCGTCATCAAGTTCGCGCTCCTCTCCCTTGCAGTCCTCCTGCTGCTGCTGCCGTGCCAACCCCTGGAGGTCCCGAACTACCAAGGCGCCGAAGATTGGCCCGAATTAACCATCGCCGCCCGACGACACCAGAGAATCATAGAAGAAGAAGAAGATAGGACCGGCTTCAACATGAGGAGGTTAGGCGGACCCGTCACCGAACCCGAACCCGAACCCGAACCCGAACCCATCCCTATCACCAAACCGGAGTCGGAACCGGAACCCATCACCGAACCCCAATCCCAGACCCGGACCTGTCCCTTGTGTGAAGGACGGCTTCCGCCGCCATCAGGCCTTAGCAATCGCTCGGTTCGTTCGTATGCTCTTCGCCTGAGGTGGAGGATGTAGAATCCTAGATTGAATAGAATCCACAGGAAAGAACAAGTTAGGGTTGGTTATAGTGTCACAATTTATTTTTTCTTATAACTTCTGAATTAATTTGGATTCTTGGTTATTTGGTTCCCTTTATTTTCATGTAGTCTTGTTTTGTGTTTCTTGAATGCCATAACTTTTTTCTTTGACCAAGGGAGTTTCATAACTTCTAAAAAAGAACATTCATGTGGTATAGTGAGCTCTATACATAAATTTGAATTATCACATTCATGTGGGGTCATATGAAAGTTATGATACTTGTGATATTTTTTTTTCTATATATATATAAGAAAATATTGGAAGTTCTTGTTTTGGCCTATCCCAAAAGAAAATTGAAGATGATCAATTTATGTGATTGGAAAGCAAATAGGAATCTGAACAAGAAGTTATTCGGTTCTCGCATTGTATTATTTCGTCCTTTACCAGTTTGTTCTATTGTGGTGGTTGATTTCATGAGGCTCGTGAAGGCCGATTTTAGGTGGATGGTTCTACCATTCTTGAGCGGTAGGTTTTTGATAGAACGTTTTTAAATGTTTAAAAAAAAAAAAAAAAAAAAAACTTTGTGGATAAATACTGATACTTTTATGAAATTATTAAACTTATATGGATTAGAATATAAGATCATCTCGGTCATCGACTTTAAGTCATTATTTGTTTCTTTAATTTAAATAAGTTTCGTTATGATTTATCAACTTTTATTTCTGTTTCTATTAAACTCCTCATATTTATTAATAATTCTTACCTGCGACTTATCAACTTTTCTCCTAACAAATGACTAAGTAACACCCCGTAGACCATTGTTTCCGGAATGCAAATCAAGCAGCAAATTGGGTGGCAAAGGCTCATTGAAATGACTCTTTTCCAAATTGACTGTCTAGCATCATGTTTTGATTTCAGATACAGCTTTTTCCGACCCAAAAAATAAAATGGTATTCTTCGTACATACAACAACGTCACTATCCACACGATCGACACTCATCTTCCTCTCAAAAGTTCATATCGAAACAGAGTTTCCTCGATAAACTCACAGCGTCAGCGATTCCGTGGTGGAAATTACATTCATGCTCAATCTTTTCTGCTGATGTTTTAATCCATAAAGGGCCTGACCTGCGGAAACATGAATTATGGGGCTAGCGCCATTGCGTTGCATGTTGCATCATCCTGTCTTCTCTTCTGCTAGAATTACTTGCGTTCTCAATACAATGAAGATGTAGTAAAACCCTACTTCCTGAGATTTTCGCAACTCAGTGGTGGAGATCAAGTTCGCGCTCACTCTTTCATCTGCAGTTCATCCGCTGCCGTGCCAATCTCACGAGAGCTTGGCTCTCAGTTACACGAATTATGCGGGCAAAAAGTGTTGGACAAAAAGTCCAGCGTAAGAGAGGAGAAGCAGAGTCGATGATCCTATGTCTTTCAGGCGCTGTTCCTGACTCGACTGGTGATGATAATTCTTACAGTGTCACAACGATGTCATCCTTGGCCATCGGATCTCAGTCTGCGGCTCGGTTCTATCGTTTGTTCCTCTCTTTTTCTTGCTTTAACATGCCTACGTCCTTCTGCTCGGGAAATTCGGTCGTTCGCTTGAAGAAGGGTTTGCATACGCATTCGAGTCAGAAACATGGAAGCAACATCCTCGACTATCGAAGTCCCAATGTTTTGCTGCATTCTGCTACATTTTATTCTCTCTTTCCATCTGGCTTACTATTGTTCTGAATAGATAACGTCTCTTCAAGACGTCAAAATAAAAAAAAAGATAAAAGGAGGACCAAAATGCTGTGGCAATAGGAGATATTTCCAGTAGCGTTGGATCTATAGTTTCTCTGTACTAGTCTGGGATTCTCATCAAATGTTTCTGGAACGAATAGCAAGTTCTTTTCAAAGTTATCGGATGCTCATTTGATTCTTTTGCTAAATAGACTGATTGAATTGAATTTTCCTCAATACCGTTCAGCATTCGTGCGCAACCCACTTTCAAAAATTATTGAATGCTCTAATTTCATTACTCTCAATCCTGATGATTTGTGATGATTTGGGATGGGTAAAGTTAATGGGGGACGAGTTCGGGTTCGGGATGCGGCCGACCATTACTCACGAATCCGTCCAGCTGCCATCCCTTTTTGCAAAGTGAAGAAAAAGCGTTGGCAAAACCAGTTACTCATTCACCATACTCCTGTTCTATTTCCTCAAGGATTGCATTTCACAAGAAGCATAGAAGCCAAATAGTAAAGCATAACACAGACTTACCAAAAAATGAGACAGAACAGCAAGAAATAGATGTTCCGCTATGATATATATGAACAAGCTAGGGATGCATACAATAATGCAGGACGAAAAGAAAGGATCAACGTATTGATAGAGAAGTATATCACAAGTAATGTTTAAATAAATACACAAGATGAAGTTGCTACATGACTTCATGCGAATAAGTAAAAACACTGCAGATCATCACACGCCAGATGCCCTGCAAAGTCATTCAGATTCTGCTAGCTTAGCTCGAGAACCGCTTCCAGCTTGCCTGATCAGATTCGGAAGACATCCGTCTGGAATCGCTCATCGTACAACTGCCAGTGGCCATACCGCTCTGTATGGTAAACCGACCGAGGATGTAGAAATTAGGCTTAATTATGTCCTGCAGATTCTTCAATTTGGATGTCGCATTCACGATATCACGACTAGTCAGGTTTGCACACCCCGACAGGTCCAAGTGCATAAGGTCGAGACAACTGTCGCAAATGGAGGTAAGACCTTTCGCCGTTAACTTGGAAAAGCGAATCTCGAGGTGCTCCAGTTGAGGCATGTACTTCCCTATAGCGGCAGCTTCTGAATCGCCTTCTTGCGGGCAAGCATTCAAATACTCAGCGGGGACTACGCCCGCATGTTGGGAAGGATCTAACCAGTTCACCAGGTTCCTCTTCAAAACTTTAAGATTAGGACAGTTCCTCCCAATCAGAACCAAAGATTTATGAGACACCTCATGGCAATAGCTAATATCGAGCTCTCTGAGGCTGGCGCAACGGGATGCTATCCTGGCCATCGAGGCATCGGTGACACTTTGGCAGCTCTTGATTGAGAGAACCTTAAGATTCGGGCACCTGCAATTCGCCGGCGGCAGATAATCATCATCATCAACAAGACTCAAACTAAATCGAAAGTATCTTCTCAAAGCTGATTGCTGCAATGCTTTAGCATACGGCAAACAACACATACAACAGAAAGGACCAGTCCGCCGGACAGGATGATCGCAATGCGAAGTTCCACAGCAGATAGAATACTACTTTCGATTCAATCCCAATTCGATTGACACCATGTTCAATGATCCGACAGCCGGCCATAATGAGATTCCACACCATTCAAAGAAAGATGTCCACGCCAGAACAACGAAAAAACAACGGCAAATTCGACTCTGTTCCTGCCACAATTCCATGTACGCTTCTACAGAGACTCAGATAAAAGCAAGCTTCGAGCTCGCATCCTTTCAAGGCACGGCATGTCCCAATTCACCTCCGTTTCAAGTAATAAAAACGATAACTTTATTGAAATATGCAATCGAATCGGCGAACCTCTCGGCGACCAAGTCGAGGGAGCGATCGGAGCAATGGCGGGCGCGGATTGCGGCGAGGCCGCCGTCGCTCCAGCCGACGGCCGATCTGAGCATGGCGTCGACCCTCCGCTCGAACTCCGGCGACCACCAGCGGATCGACTCGCGGGACGACTCGAAGCGGGCCTCGAGGTCGAAGGCGGTGTGGAGGGAGGGGTCCGCGGAAGCGCGGAGCCACGACTTGCAGACGAGCATGGGCCCCGTCCAGAGCTGCTCCGCCGTGAGGCGGGCGAAGACGTTGGTGAGGCACTCGTGAGTCAGCTCGGCCCAGTCCGGGCTCGGCCCCGACTCGCCGGAGGAATCGGCCGGCGGCGGCGGCTGCGGCGGCGGTTGCTCGGGGCGTCCATTGGGGGGATCGAGGAGCGATGGTTGAGTGCGAAGAGGGGAAATGGATGATAAAACCGGTGGAGGCCGGCGGCGGTGGAGAATTAATTGCAGAATGGACCCTAGACTTTCGATATTTCGCAATTTGACCCGTGGACATTACTGATATTACTGAGGAACGATGAAACATGGGGAATGAAAATTAAAGTGGTAAATAAGGGAAATGTGATATCATATAAAGAAGGTTTGACCAAAAAATTTAAATATTTCTCATTACTTCTCATCCAAATATTTATGTCGCCCCTAAAATGAGTATTTTGCCTTACATTTTTTCCTGTCTTTGTATTTATTTATCATACGTTCCTAATTTTCATCCTTGTAACATTTTGCCTCATGTATCGTATAACAAATTACCTTCCCACTAGTGAGATTAGAATCCGGTGCACACTAAACATTTTATCTATTGATAAAAAAAATCACATCACTAATTTTGAGATAAGTAAAATTGAGAAAATATATTGCTTTTTGAAAGGGTAAGTTTTTATATGGCTATATTTTCTTTCCTCAAAATTTGAATAGAAATGCAAAGTCATTTCTCCAAAATTGTTTAACTCAAGGCGCATTTGCTTAAAGCAATTACCTTATGGTAACTGTTGAGTTTTATGTTGGGGAACTCAATGGAGTCAGTTATGATGATCTTGCTATTGTGAAAAAAAAAAAAAAAAAAAGTTAGACATGCCCAATTAGGTGAAATTTTTGAATTAGATCATTAAGTGACTTCAATGTGTTTTTTGCAAAGTAGCTTCAAAGTTAGGGGAAAAAAAACACAGAGAGTGACTACTCTCGTCATCTTCATTGTGGAACAAACCTAGCGAAGCAAATCTATGGCCAAGAAGGATCAAATTGTCGAAAAGGTGGCCAAGGGAGGCGACTAGCATGATCGAGAAGTTTTCACTCCAAAAATCTCTTGATTCCACACAATCGAATTCTAGCATTTCATATTGAAACCTCTACTACCAATCTACCTCAAGCAAACCTCATTGAACCTACAAGATCAAGAACTCAATCAATACTACTAGAATCGAATTCTAGCATTTCATATCGAAACCTCTACTACCAATCTACCTCAAGCAAACCTCATTGAACCTACAAGATCAAGAACTCAATCAATACTACTAGAATCGAATTCTAGCATTTCATATTGAAACCTCTACTACCAATCTACCTCAAGCAAACCTCATTGAACCTACAAGATCAAGAACTCAATCAATACTACTAGAATCACTGTTCTCACCATCAGTCCATCAGCCTTCACATAACTCAGGCCACCACGTCCATGTTTCACCAAATCGTCTAAATATAGCTCGTTAAATCCATCCAAAATCGAAACCTCGTCTCTCACCAACTAAACAAGCCCACAAAATCAATATCCCAACCATCGATCCCTCATCGGTGGCCCTCTCACCAACCACGTCAACCCGGGTATCCATGAACAACCTTGCAGACCAAGACCCGCGCGAACCCATACCCAAAGTGACTCGGACCCACTATTATCAATGACCCTCAATGACCCTTTTGGTTCAGCATTTGGAAGGGGCATTTGAGCTCTAAGGGGGTTTGACCAAATGCAAACATGTTTAGTTCAATATTTTGGATAACTTTGACAAGATACAATTGCATTTGCAAATGGCTCTAAGGGCCTTTACTCCATAGAAGCTCCAAAGATTTTTTAGGAAGTTGCATCTTTGAAATACAAGTCCCATTATTATTCACGGATACTATTCATCTTCTTCAAACAAATGAACAGAGGCTGACAATTGCTACTTGAGGGGTTGCCTGACCTTGGCGACTGTTGCTCGAGGGTCACAAACACCTAGCAACCACTACCTAAGATTGTGAGACCTCATGCGAGGTGGCTTGAGGTCGCTTGACCTCAAGTGTGGCTTGGGTCACACGACCACCGAAGGTCCAACGACCTCAATCGATGGTCGCCTGGGTTGCAGGACCCCAAGCGTTGCTTGAGGTCAAATAACCTCAAGCAAGGCTGTCAAGTGGCTAGATCTGGCCGCCGGAGGTTGGCTAGAATGGCCATTGGTGGTTAGATAATATATATATTTAAAAATTTATCTATAATTTTTTTAGCAAAAGTCCTAATATAGTTTTTACCAAAAGGCATTTAAACCAAAATTATTTTACAATGCACTTTAAAATTACAATTTATCAAACGTTAGTTGTATTTTGAAAAACCCATTTAGCCCAAAAACATTTGCATTTTCCTAATGACATTTTCCTAAAGCCAAACGAAATGGGGCCAAAAAGGTCTAGAACCTTGCGACACTCTTTGGAGTCTACCTTTCCCTCCCAAGCCTTCCCTATTCCTAGGTGAATATCTATCTTCCTCATCTAAGAGGGAAAACTCGCAAATTTTATCTCCCGAGTTAAGATGAAATAGTTTAAGGACTTACTCGATCCAATCCAAACACTAAGAACAAGAAAAAACCTTGTGAGGTGTCCACTCCGAACATCAAAAATAGCAAAATAACTTGCTCGACTTCCTCAAATTTCAAATTTATCTAAGCATATTCTAATTATCTTGTAAATAAGGAGCATATAAATACAAGACTTGCTTTGCACATATTGCATTAGAATGTAGGGTGAGCATGGTTCCCGGGAGCTCCGGTTCGATTCCCGGTTATAGGGAGGAAGGTTTCAATTCTTGGTTCCTATTTTTTTTTTAAATCGGTGGTTCTCTATTCCTATAGGAATTGGAATTGAAGTCGGAACAAAAACAGGACTAGGATTCCTAAACCTAAAATTGTTTATGCCTTTGTTTTTCTTTTTGCCTCTTACAAATGCATTTGGGTTCTTATGGGATTTCCATCATTGAATTCACGGAACATGACGCTAATGGACTCTATCCATTTGTTTAATTGAGTCGTGCATATCTGTGGGTCAACTTGGTGAGCTCTTTGCAAAGAAAAACAAGAGATGAATTTGAGTTTATTTCCCATGATTTATTATGTAATTTGATGAGATACCTGTCGGGTTAAGGAGTAAAATTTGTGTTGTCTTATTGTTACTTTATTATTCCTCCCCGAGCAAGTATTTTCTAAATAAGATATTTGGATAGTTTATAAGGATCTAGATTTATCTTTGTTCTCTTTCCTTTATTATTTTCATGATTGTGGCTAAAACTACTTATGTTTTCTCTTAAGAGAATGTGGGATGAATGGAATAACCATGGAGAACCCATAGATGAATGATTATCCAAATGCTATAAAAAAAAAAAAAATTGAAGTTGATAGTCAATAGGGTTTATGTATATTTCTTTTAAGAAGTTTTTTTGTTGCTCTTTCATCATTTTTAAGAAGCCAAATCTCTCTAAGCCTGTTTATTATTATTGTGTTCATTTTTGTTTTGTTTAACTAAAAATGAAACCAAAAAAATAAAATAAAATAAATAACCTACTTAACTTTGAAACTGACCTTGAAACCCGTAATAGGGTAAATTTCGGGTTTTGGATTTTGATAGATAGGTTACAGATTTTAAAAAATAAGAAACTTGTACCTAAGGGTAAATTCCAGATTCAAAGTAAAATCTATAAGGGATTTAGAACCATTCATTCCTAATAGATAAGTGAGATTATGCACACATATATAATAAATGTTCATTTCAACAAGAGCCACAGTTTTGGATGAACGAGATCTAAAATTTTGTTGTGGAGCATAGAAAATTCTCCAGTCCCACCCAATGGTTAACTCCCAATTATTTTAGGCGACTCTTTATGTTTCTGAAATTGATTATTATTGCTTCGAGGACATTGTTGTTGTTGAGTAATTGAACATCTGCTATTCCTTCTAATCATCCATTAATCCATTCATAAATCCCATTTTAATTATTTCGTTTAATGACACAAAAGACTGCTGAGAAATTGCAAGGAAGTGCAATAAAAAAAAAACTATCTGCTGAAATTGTATGGTCTCTGAAACAAGAAAACTCTAATAAAAAACTTCCGACGTACATTGCCTAAGTTCGATTTTGGCGGCCTTAAAACCTATTTACATGTTTTCCACCCCCACCCATAATATCTGTTAAGAGTCTCCTCTCTTTTGATTTCTTCGAGCCCCATGTGATACGTTGTGTTCAACCACAATGGATGGATAACCGCTAAATCAGTGAATAGAATTTGGAAGCTTGCATCAATTAATGAGTAAATAAAAATGGCGTGCGATGATAAGGAAGTATTTAATAGAAAAAAAAAATCATAAAAGATTAAATTCAACGAAGTAGACGTGTGACCGGTTTCTGCTGGTACAGATGGCTTTTGACAGTCTTCCTAAAATGGTCAATCTGGGTCCTTCAAATCACTTACGAATTAATTACGTTTGTGTTTCCGTGACATAGGAAGGAGTTTCTATCAAAAAGTACCCCGATTGGGCTCAATTAGTTGTAATTAAATCGGGGGGACTAGCAAAGCTGAACTTTTCTTAAGCCCAATACCGCCTGTGGCTCTTGCCTAAGCCCCGTATTTCGAATCATAAGTGGTCTTGGACGAGAGTTCAAGCCCACTCCCTAGCCTAGCCCGCCTATTATTTATTTATTTATTTTAACTTTTCCCTAAGCCCATTCGAGCTCGCGAGTCGATCCGAGTCTACTTGCAAAATGCAAATAATGCCATTCCTTCAACAAGATGACAATACAGTAGGGTTGATCATGGCCGAGTACCTGGCTCGCTCGAGCGTGGAAGTGTTCTGTTGCAAAACTCTTCCCATCTAAAGATTCACGACTATCAACTACTTCAGGCTGGAAAAGTTGATTTGTATTCTGTTTTTGTTTAATAGGAAACGAATGGAATTGGATAATGAAGTTACGCCAGACTTGAATCTGAATAGATCGGCCCATGGACGAGTCTAGAATATGGACGAGGCAAGTCCCCAACATGGGCATGGTTGAACTGTTGGCACGCGTATTGGAAAATTTTCCCTCTTCTTCCACTAATAATCTGACCCAACTCCTGCCATCGCATTAACATATGCCACTTTAGACATGCTAATCATAGATAGCTGGAACTTTACATTTAGGTTTTTTTATTCAATCGGAATTACCTGTCTAACCTCCTAGGAGTTGCATCCTGACAAAATTATTCATCTGCAAGAATCCTATTTGAAGCCATAAATGGCCATTGATAGGATGATCTAATATATGAAAAGCAATCGATCATATCACTTTTTGCAATATTAAGGAAGAAAATTAGAAATGCAAATGAAAGAAACATGAAGTATAAAATAAGCTTTGGAATTTAGTTCCAAAGAACAAGACACTTTCAAACAGGGAATTTCCTGACGGAGTCGTTTCAAGCTTACTTTGATATTCGTTATATCTCCAATTTCTGATGGGATGGCACAGTCAAATCTCCTGTCAATTCAGCACAATCAAGCTTGTTAAATTTTCCATACGCGAATGGATGGGGCAAGTGAGGACATTCAAACTTAGGTTCATATCAATCACGTTCTCGAAATTACCTAATTCCGACGGAGTAGATTCATTGAGTAGTTCTCTTGCAATTAGAAGCACGCCAAGTTCCCCATTTCTATAGGACCAGATCCATTAAATTTTGTTTTCTTGCATATAGAGATATTTCAAGCCCATCAAATTCCATATAAATGATGGAATGAGACCGGCGAAGTTGTTGCGGCTTAAATCAACTTGATTAGAATGCATGAGGTTCCGTGTTCTAAGAGGATTTGGATTCGCGTAATTTGTTTGACGTTAAGCCAAGTTAATGCATTGCTAAGTGCATGGAATATGTGATTTTAAGTGGGTCGATCTCTTCAGATTGACTTGATTTATAATAAAGTGTCAAGTACACGACGCCTGGTGAGGTTCTCTGGAAAGGAAGGCAGCTCATTGGTGAGACAATTGCAGGACTTACCGTAAATTTCACGGTTCATTAATGGTGATTTAATTAGGATTTAAACCGGATTATGTATGGAAGTAGGACACGTTCAAGAAGTCAAGGTCTTGGTCGAGCACCCAACTCTAATGTCTCTAAGGTCATCGAATTTCATTTTCATGGGAACCTAAGTAGAAGAAACATACTACCTGAAGGTCTGGAATCTATGTCAGAATACAATCTCTCTCAAGGTCAACTTATGTAGAAGAAACATACTACCTGAAGCCTCGTGTCCCATTTGCAGCTTAGAACCTGAGACGGTTGAGCACTTGTTCTTGTTGCGCCCTTGCACTTCGCTGATCTGGGTGAATCCGGCATTGCAAATTATGATTTTACGAGTTGGGCTGTCGAGAATCGAAGAATGGTGGCTGAACTTTAAGGAACAGTAGATCTACCGTCTTCCGAGGTCGTTGCGAGTGTCCTGTGTTTATTTGGAGGGCGAGAAACGACTACATCTTTAGAAAGAAACGCCCAAAACCAGAAAGTCTAAATGAAGAGGCACGCAACATGCTCTGTAAACTGGTGCAAGTGGAATTAAAAAGAAAGAGAAACAATGTCAGAAGAAGAAGACCTACCTCTACTGTGACATCCCGATTTTCCAATTCTATTTTCAGTAATTGAGACGGGCATTTCGTTGGCACGCATATAGTTCTTTTCCTTGAGTCGGCCACTCATGTGAAGACTAGTCTATCGGGTAAAGCTGTTAAGAGTTTCTAATGCATCAGACTCGAGAATTTGACCAGGAAGCGACCTTTCGACCGAGCTAATCTGCAAGGGTCATTACGACACAAATAAAAATCGATTAGAGACCGGAGATAGGTTGACTCGACAAGGGCATATGATCGAGTGTGGGTGATTCCACCGGATCACACAATTCTTGTCGATCGGCACCGGACCGACTTTTCTATCGATTGGGTACCACGTGTTCGTATTTGAAACCTTGAGATTACCCCGACAACCGAAAGTCGCCAATGTTTCAAAGATGTACATTGTGGCTTGAAATGATCAACCACAGTCAAATGCATGAAAATTTCTAAAGGCTACCCGGTAGGTTGGGCCGCGCTAATATCGTGCCAAAGTGAAATTAACCGTGGAATTGAGATCGAATTCAGAAATTGGAAGTCTGGGTGTGTCACAAATCATTTCAATATCATTGAATCATCTTTGGAAGATTTTTCATGCAAGTCGAACTTTTCAGCAAAATAATCAAGAAATGGTTAATTTGGCTCAAGAAATTAGTAGATCGTTTTTGGTCGCGCTTTTGGGACTTAAGTTGATTATATAGACAAGTGAAGATGTGAATTAAAGTGTGGTAACATTGAATTAATTTTATGGGCTTTAATTTAATTCAATTGGGAGAGAATTGATTGGAATTGAAGGAATTGATGTACAAAGTTTTATGCCCCGGCGGAAAATGGAATTGCACTTATTGAATATTGTTGTGGGAGGATTGAGTTAGTGGAGTATGACATCACTTGGTGATGTCATGGTGTGGGGCAAGAGTGGCTAGGATGTTGACAAGTGGAGGGTGAGGATTTGCTATTGGAAAAGTGGCCTATCACCATCATCTTCTTCCTTGAATCAAGGGAGCTTGTTGGATTTTGAAAAAGAGGAGAGAGAGAGGGGTGGACGGAAACCAGCAGCTCGCCCAGCCCGCACGCACGCCCCCTCCGCTCGCTCGACGCCGCCGCACGTCGCCGGAGCCATCGCCGTTGCCGCCCGTTCGCACGCGAAGCCTCGCGTGTGCGTTCGCCGTTCCACCGTCGTGCCATCTTCCCTTCGTCCGCGCATCCCAGCCATCATCCTTCGTCGTCCCGAGCTGTCCGCCGTCGCCAAGACCGCCGAAAAGCCGCCGGAGCCACCGCTAGCAACCGCTCGAGCATCCACCGTCCTCCTTCACCGATTTCGCGCCCGAACCGCCACCGGACAGCCCTCCTTCGAGCTTGGACAGCAGCTGGTTTTAGTGGGTATGGCAGCCCGTGTTTGGCCCGTTTTGGCCATCTTCCCGAGCCCGGATGCTCGGCCCACTTTGAGGAAAGTCGATCCTCGCGTCGTCCCCGTCGTTTTGGTCCGCTCGGCTCGTTAATTCAGTGAGTTTAACTCACTAAATCTTGATTAGAGGGTTAATGATGCCCTAAGTGTGCTTAGCCTAAGTTAAGTAAGATTAGGTTGGTAGATTAGTTTATTTAAATATGGATTAAATTAAGTTGTGTAATTAAAGTTAAACATGTTTAGTATAAGGGTTAAGTAGGTTTATTTTTAAAATAAACCTTGATGTGACATAAAGGAATTTACTTTTGATTTATTTAAATATCTCGAAATTATTTAATAATTTAATAATGTATTATTATTCGAAATTATTAAAATATTATTATTTAATTATTTTCGGAATAAATTTAATTATTTATTAAATTCGAAAATTTTGTCGGGACCCTAAATTCTCAGAATTTAAATGCCGGTCGCTGCTGTGTATTCGGATTTTGAAATTGATGGTCGGATATTATAAATTGAACGTGGATTGCGAAAAATATGAATATTATTATTTAATTAATTTTCGGAATAAATTTAATTATTTAATAATCCGAAAAATTATTTTTGGACTCTAAATTCTCGAGAATTTCGTGCTTGATCATCTTGTGCATTTAGAATTTGAATTTGATGAATGGATGTGGCAAATTGAGTGTTGATTGCGATAAATATGGATTTTATTCATAAAAACCCAAGTGTCGGGTTTTGATGCCAAATTTGGATTTTAATTATTATATTAAATAGTGGGATTTGAAAAAGTGAGATATTTGATTCGAAATTAGCGTGTCCCCACACACGTGAGTAATTTCTGGAATATTTTTAATAGGGAGAAAAATGGTTGGGATCACTATTTTAAGTGGAAGCATTGATTGAATTATAAAGTGTCCTGAGGCCGAGTATGATTTGGCTGTGTGATAATTAAGAGAAATCGTCCTGGGCTGTTGAGCCAGACTTGCCCCTATATGGGATGCCCACGCGGTGGATGCGGGTCGCAGTTGATTCTGGGCTCATGCTCCTTTGGGAACGCCGTCGACGTACTGACGAAGCCGCGCTCCAAGGTGGGGAGGCGATGCCTGGCTATATGCCAGTAGATAGCCGAACTGCGAGTAGGCTATGCCCTTGTGTGGCAGTGAATAATAATTGGAATGCGTGCTAAGTGCGATTGTGATTATATGAAAGTGATGGCGTTCCAATTGTTTGAGTTCCTATTACTATCTGTGATTGGGTGATTTGAATTGTGCTAACCTGCAGGAAGGAACTGAGACGAGGTAAGTCTTTTGTGTGATGTGGCTAGGCCACCCGGGGCGTATTTTCTTTCTAATAGGGGTTTAAGGGGTTGACTTGCTGAGACATCGTCTCATCCCGGTTGTGGGATTAAAATTTCAGGTCCCTGGTGGACGGAGCGACCGGATAGCTTTTGGTTGGCCTTGAGGAGTTGCAGAGGTGAAGTCATAAGATTGGAGAACGTGTCCGACTTGTAGGTTGTACGACAATTCATTTTTTAGAGCCGGTCTTTTGTAGACTTTTGGCCGTAGACCTCTGTTTGTAATTCTGTTGAATTATGTAAGTGTTATGTTGTGATTTTGTTTCCTGCTTTTCTATCCCGTATGTTATTGTCAGGGGTTTTATAATACGTTCCGCTTGCGCATTAATAAATGAATGGGGTCGGCGACACTACCTGGGAATGTCGCATTTGATCGACCGCAGTGGGATGTGCGTGTGCTCGGGGTTCGGGGCGTGACATCCCCGTTTAAGTGGTATCAGAGCATGGTCTGTGTATGGAGTGATAAGGTGCGATGAGTCATGGGATAGTTAGTAGGAAAGGCTTTTAATATGCTGATGCATGTGGTTGATAGTTGATTGGTGGCTTGTTTGTGGGGTCACTCAAATTCTAACTTGATGTTGGAATCGGAAGACAGGTGTCTATAAAGAGCCTATAGGATGAGTGACCAGGAGTGGAGAACTCCTTGGAAGAGGTCGATAGGACCTGTATCTCGGGGTAGGATGCCGACATGAGTTGGTACCCGAGGTAAAGCGCCGGCTTAGGCCAGCGTGTGTGTAAGAGTACCGCTGCAAGTCGGTACTGAGAGTGTAGTAGCACCGAGCGATCTTAGGTTCAATGGGATCGTTCAAGCGCTAGTGTTCCTTGGAAGCTCGTTGGGTCAGTAAGCTCAAGATCAAGCCACTGCTGTTGCCGTTGTTTCTACCGCTGCCAGTGTTGTGATCGCTGTTGTTGCCGCGCCTGTTGAGGCCCAATATGGAGTTGTGATCGAGGATCAAACCGCTATATCTGAGTCAAGGTTCAGTTTAGACAGAGACGAAAATCAATTGGGAAGAAAGGCCGATATCAAAATAATTGTGCCCTATTTCACCCAACCGGAAGAGTAGAATCGGAAAGTTAGTGCTAAACTCGATCGATGCATGTTGTGTCTGTAAGAAAAGACATGGATCTGTTCCGTGCTGTAAGAGGGAAATGACTTGTTACAGGTGTTGCCAGTAAAGCCATTTGATCAAAGATGGCTCGTACAGATGGATGGAACCACAGCTGTTTCTGTCACCATCGTTGATAAGACAGAGCAGAAGAAGCATGCTTCGTGACATTTAATGGGGTACTTGGAACAGACCCCAGTGCAAAGAAAGATGCATGATATTCCGTGATAGGAGGTAGATGACTCCCTGATTTTGTGCCGAGTTTGTAGAAAAGAGGCTTGAATCAGCCCGGTGTCAGAGTTAAAGGGGGAGCATGCTTTGAATGTGGCCAGCATGGCCATTGAGTTAGAAACTATCTGCGTAAGTCCATGAGAGTGTAAGTACCGTTACTGCAGATAGGACGCCACTAGGATGGCTAGAGGAGCATGAAGGGATCGACCATGCATCAATCAGAAGAAAAATGTTTATGAGATGTTTTATGCAGAGTAATGCAGCAGAATTTTCAGTGAAGGTTGTAGAGTTTTCGTTGTAGTAATAAAGTAATGGGAAGATGAGTCTCTGACTATAGTTGTACTCGAAGAGTTTGCTTAAGTATGACTCGGAAGTCATTTATGAAAAGGTTTGGCTTGAGGAGCTCTCTACTGTTATGAATCGTAGCAGTGATATAATTCAGCTTGTTCAGTTGACGTATAAATGTTTTGAATTACTGAAAGTCGAAGAGGAACTCCGATCCTTGTTATTGTCACTAAAGATGACTTGGTTCAGGTTGTTGGTTATCGAATCTACATGGCAGCTGTAATGGATGCATCGGTGGAGGATCTCGAATATGGAGAATATAATCGTGGTACATAAGTTTTCTAAGGTATTTGCGGAAGAATTGTCAAGTTTGCGAAAGAGAAATAGAGTTCGCGATTGAATTAGCACCGGAACAGAGCCGTCCCCTAAGGCTCCTTACCGGATGGTGTCACCCGAGTTAAAAGGACTGACGGTGTAGATGCAAGAAGTGTTGGATAGGGGATTCATACTTTCCAGTGCATAACCTTGGGGAGCACCAGTTCTGTACATGAAGGAGAAATGTGGTTCGTTGTGGTTGTATGTCAATATCCCTCAAGGTCGACTAGAAATCAGGGTATCATCAGTTGAGAATCAGGAAGAAAGACATACCGAAGTTAGCATATTGCGCTCGATGCAGTAGTTATGAGTTCACTGTAATGCTGTGTGGTTTAATGGACACCCCAGCTGTTTGTTTGGGTCTGATGAGCAGAATGTTTAAGGACACTTGAATCAGTTATGATCGTGTTCATTGAAGTTATCCTGGTGTGTTTGAAGAGTGCAGAGGAGCACGAGAGATATTTGGGGATGGTACTTCAGACTTTGGGTGCTTTTGGATTTTACAATAAGCTTAGCATATGCGAGTTTTGGATGACTCGTATTGCGTTCCTGGGTCACGCGATTTCAGGCGAAGAAATCTCCGTAGACCCCGTCCAAGATTGAAGCAGTGATTAGTTGGCCGAGATTGACTACAGTGATAGAGATTAGAAGTTTCTGGGGATTAGCAGGATATTACAGAAGTTTTATGGAAGGGTTTTCAGCGTCAACGTTGCAGTTGATTCGACTACTGAGGAAGTAAGAAAAGTTCGTGTGGACAGATAAGTGCGAGCGTAGTCTTCGAGGGCCTAAGAAGAGGCTAACTACCGCACTGTGCTGATTATTCCATCTAGTCCTGGAAGTTATGAGATCTGCAGTGATGTGTCGTTTAAAGGATTTGGTTGCTTGTTGATGCAGCATGATAGAGTTATTGCATATGCGTCCCGTCAGTTGAGATCTTGTGAGTTAAATTATTCGACGCAGATCGTAGAACATGCAGTAGTTATGTTCATTTGGAATTTTAAAGGCACTATCGGTACAGAGGAATATTCCATATCTTCTTTGGCTATCAAAGTCTCAAGTATGTATTCTCTCAAAAGGAGTTGAATATGAGACAGCATCGCTGGATGGAACTCATTAAGGATTATGACCATGATATTTTGTATCACTCTGGAAAGGTGAGCAAAGTCGTAGATGCACTGAGTCGAGAGTCCTTAGTTGCATAGTTGGTACTCAAGGATTTGATCTTACTTGAGAAAGTTCGAAATTTGGTTTTCAAATCTAAGGTATGCGACCTTTTGAAGCTTATGATCACCCTCAGAATTGAGCCGAGAGAGCAGATCAGAATCAAATTGCTTCAGCGGACATATTCAGAAATTCAGGAGACTTTATAAGAGAATGTAGATGAGAGAGAGGTTGATTTTCATATTTCTGAAGACAGAACGCTAAGGTTCTGAGGATGATTGTGTGTAATTGATGATGTAGAGATTAAAGAAGATATCTTATGGGGAGCTAATCATAGTAATTTCAGCATTGTCCAGACAGTATGAATAGAGTTTGTTTTGAGTGTGTGACATCCTGATTTTCAGACTCTGATTTCGATTGGTTAAATTGGGCATTTCATCGACGCGATTACAGTGTTTTTCTCTGAGTTGGCCACTTACGAGATAACTAGACTAGTTAGGTGAGTTATTAAGGACTTTAAGACAAATAGACTTGAGAATTCGACCAGGAATCGACTTCTCGACCGTGCTCATATTTAGAGATCATTACAGCACAGTTAAAAATCAAATTAAGATCGAGATAGGCCGGTTCGACGAGATGAATGACCGATCGCGGTGACTCCACTAAATTGGAAAACTCTCGTCGAATGATACTAATTTGATTTTACTGTCGTTTTGGAACCTTGTGTCCGTATTTGAATCATCGAGATTTTCACGACCCTCGAGAGTCACCAATGTGTCAAGTGGGTTCATCGTGGCTCGAAGAAAATCGACCACGGGTCATTTGTCCTAAAAAGCTCCGAAAACTACCTAGTAGCCTATGTCACACTGAAAGCGTGTCGGAGTGAAATTAACCGCCAATCTAAGTTCGATTTCAGAAATTGGAGATTCTATCTTGTCACAAAGTGGGTACACCGAAGTGTGTGTATATCATATAAATCATCTGCATGGAGTGCCGATGATGAATTGTATTTCAAATCTAGACCAAATTTGCAGAGCTTTCAGGTGGTTCTTTCTTAAGCAGTGCATAGCAGAGAATGCGGAATTTCAATTGCTAAGATGAAGTCAAGGAAAGAAAGATCACATGCTAGGGTTAGTACAGTGGTCAGTGATTGCAGTTGCCGAGATCAGTGTCAAAGTTATATCAAATCTTGACCAGAGGTTCCCAGTTTCAGCAGATCAGTCATATAGTTTCTTTTTAATCAGTGCAGAGCAGAGTGTTCGGGATTTCAGTCGGTTGAGATGAGATTAGAGATCAGAAAATCGCAGGTCCAGAGTTGGCTCAGAAATCAAAGATTCAGTCGCAGTTATCAGAGACAGTTTTGAGATTGCTTAGAATCGACAGTTTAGCTTTGCAGATTTTCTGTTGAAGACCTTTGGAATTTTAAGTGGGCAAGTGTTTAGTATTTTGTATCCGAAGTGGTTTGGGCAAGATAGCAGTGATATGGCAGTATTGGTGCAGAAGGAGCAACATGAGAAAGAAAAGATCGATGAGACGACAATACCCCACCATTTTGAAGAAGAATTTTTAATGGTTTAAATTTCGAGGACGAAATTTTTATAAGAGGGGAAGAGTTGTGACATCTCGATTTTCCAATTCTATTTTCAGTAATTGAGACGGGCATTTCGTTGGCACGCATATAGTTCTTTTCCTTAAGTCGGCCACTCATGTGAAGACTAGTCTATCGGGTAAAGCTGTTAAGAGTTTCTAATGCATCAGACTCGAGAATTTGACCAGGAAGCGACCTTTCGACCGAGCTAATCTGCAAGGGTCATTACGACACAAATAAAAATCGATTAGAGACCGGAGATAGGTTGACTCGACAAGGGCATATGATCGAGTGTGGGTGATTCCACCGGATCACACAATTCTTGTCGATCGGCACTGGACCGACTTTTCTATCGATTGGGTACCCTGTGTTCGTATTTGAAACCTTGAGATTACCCCGACAACCGAAAGTCGCCAATGTTTCAAAGATGTACATTGTGGCTTGAAATGATCAACCACAGGTCAAATGCATGAAAATTTCTAAAGGCTACCCGGTAGGTTGGGCCGCGCTAATATCGTGCCAAAGTGAAATTAACCGTGGAATTGAGATCGAATTCAGAAATTGGAAGTCTGGGTGTGTCACAAATCATTTCAAGATCATTGAATCATCTTTGGAAGATTTTTCATGCAAGCCGAACTTTTCAGCAAAATAATCAAGAAATGGTTAATTTGGCTCAAGAAATTAGTAGATCGCTTTTTGGTCGCGCTTTGGGACTTAAGTTGATTATATAGACAAGTGAAGATGTGAATTAAAGTGTGGTAACATTGAATTAATTTTATGGGCTTTAATTTAATTCAATTAGGAGAGAATTGATTGGAATTGAA
The DNA here is from genome assembly GCA_017140395.1 of Eucalyptus lansdowneana. Taxonomy (NCBI): domain Eukaryota; kingdom Viridiplantae; phylum Streptophyta; class Magnoliopsida; order Myrtales; family Myrtaceae; genus Eucalyptus; species Eucalyptus lansdowneana. Next base: position 40,072,732 of record CM029485.1, read on the forward strand.
GGAATTGATGTACAAAGTTTCATGCCCCGGCGGAAAAATAAATTGCACCTATTGAATATTGTTGTGGGAAGATTGAGTTAGTGGAGTATGACATCACTTGGTGATGTCATGGTGTGGGGCAAGAGTGGCTAGGATGTTGACAAGTGGAGGGTGAGGATTTGCTCTTGGAAATGTGACCTATCATCATCATCTTCTTCCTTGAATCAAGGAAGCTTGTTGGATTTTAAAAAAAAAAGAGGAGAGAGAGAGGGGTGAACGGAACCAGCAGCTCGCCCAGCCCGCACGCACGCCCCCCTCCGCTCGCTCGATGCCGCCGCACGTCGCCGGAGCCATCGCCGTTGCCACCCGTTCGCACGTGAAGCCTCGCGTGTGCGTCCGCCGTTCCACCGTCGTGCCATCTTCCCTTCCTCCGCGCATCCCAGCCATCATCCTTCGTCGTCCCAAGCTGTCCGCCGTCGCCAAGACCGCCGAAAAGCTGCCGGAGCCACCGCTAGCAACCGCTCGAGCATCCACCGTCCTCCTTCACCGATTTCGCGCCCGAACCGCCACCGGACAGCCCTCCTTCGAGCTTGGACAGCAGCTGGTTTTAGTGGGTATGGCAACCTGTGTTTGGCCCGTTTTGGCCGTCTTCCCGAGCCCGGATGCTCGGCCCGCTTTGAGGAAAGTCGATCCTCGCGTCGTCCCCGTCGTTTTGGTCCGCTCGGCTTGTTAATTCAGTGAGTTTAACTCACTAAATCTTGATTAGAGGGTTAATGATGCCCTAAGTGTGCTTAGCCTAAGTTAAGTAAGATTAGGTTGGTAGATTAGTTTATTTAAATATGGATTAAATTAAGTTGTGTAATTAAAGTTAAACATGTTTAGTTTAAGGGTTAAGTAGGTTTATTTTTAAAATAAACCTTGATGTGACATAAAAGAATTTACTTTTGATTTATTTAAATATCTCGAAATTATTTAATAATTTAATAATGTATTATTATTCGAAATTATTAAAATATTATTATTTAATTATTTTCGGAATAAATTTAATTATTTATTAAATTCCGAAAATTTTGTCGGGACCCTAAATTCTCAGAATTTCGTGCCGGTCGCTGCTGTGTATTCGGATTTTGAAATTGATGGTCGGATATTATAAATTGAACGTGGATTGCGAAAAATATGAATATTATTATTTAATTAATTTTCGGAATAAATTTAATTATTTAATAATCCGAAAAATTATTTTTGGACTCTAAATTCTCAGAATTTCGTGCTGATCATCTACTGTGCATTTAGAATTTGAATTTGATGAATGGATGTGGCAAATTGAGTGTTGATTGCGATAAATATGGATTTTATTCATAAAAACCCAAGTGTCGGGTTTTGATGCCAAATTTGGATTTTAATTATTATATTAAATAGTGGGATTTGAAAAAGTGAGATATTTGATTCGAAATTAGCGTGTCCCCACACACGTGAGTAATTTCTGGAATATTTTTAATAGGGAGAAAAATGGTTGGGATCACTATTTTAAGTGGAAGCATTGATTGAATTATAAAGTGTCCGAGGCCGAGTATGATTTGGCTGTGTGATAATTAAGAGAAATCGTCCTGGGCTGTTGAGCCGGACTTGCCCCTATATGGGATGCCCACGCGGTGGATGCGGGTCGCAGTTGATTCTGGGCCCATGCTCCTTCGGGAACGCCGTCGACGTACTGACGAAGCCGCGCTCCAAGGTGGTGAGGCGATGCCTGGCTATATGCTAGTAGATAGCCGAACTGCGAGTAGGCTATGCCCTTGTGTGGCAGTGAATAATAATTGGAATGCGTGCTAAGTGCAATTGTGATTATATGAAAGTGATGGCGTTCCAATTGTTTGAGTTCCTATTACTATCTGTGATTGGGTGATTTGAATTGTGCTAACCTGCAGGAAGGAACTGAGACGAGGTAAGTCTTCTGTGTGATGTGGCTAGGCCACCCAGGACGTATTTTCTTTCTAATAGGGGTTTAGGGGGTTGAACTTGCTGAGACATCGTCTCATCCCGATTGTGGGATTAAAATTTCAGGTCCCTGGTGGACGGAGCGACCGGATAGCTTTTGGTTGGCCTTGAGGAGTTGCAGAGGTGAAGTCATAAGATTGTAGAACGTGTCCGACTTGTAGGTCGTAGGACAATTCATTTTTTAGAGCCGGTCTTTTGTAGACTTTTGGCCGTAGACCTCTGTTTGTAATTCTGTTGAATTATGTAAGTGTTATGTTGTGATTTTGTTTCCTGCTTTTCTATCAATCACGTATGTTATTGTCAGGGGTTTTATAATACGTTCCGCTTGCGCATTAATAAATGAATAGGGTCGGCGACACTACCTGGGAATGTCGCATTTGATCGACCGCAGTGGGATGTGCGCGTGCTCGGGGTTCGGGGCGTGACATCTACGATGGTGCAAGTGCAATTATAAAGATCAAGAAACAATGTCAGAAGAAGAACACCCACCTCTGCGTTGGAAAGCTCCAAAGGAAAGAACTTTGAAGGCCAATTTCGATGGGTCTTACGGGAGCAGTCACCTGTGTTGTTCGAGATGCGTCAGGAGCTTTGGTGGACGGAGTAGCAAGATCGGTACCAACATCGTCTGCGATACAAGTGGAAACCCTAGGTTTGCCCACATCTCTCTCTCTCTCTCTCTCCTCGAAGCAAAAAAGGAAGAAACCATCGGTCTTGAATCTGACTGCAAGTCTTTAGTTCACATGGTTAATGGCTCAGGTCGATGTAACTGGGAAACACGTGCTCTTATTACAGAAGCTCGCGAGATCATGAGCCGGTTCGAGCACATCCACTTAGCCCGTTACACAAGACAGCCCAATAGAGTGACGGACAGGATTTGTAAGGCCTATCGACTAAAAACACTACCTTCTAATTGCGTAGTCCATCCCCCTCATTCCTTTTGAGATCTGCTTTGTTTTGATGCCCCCGATCGTGGACTTTTGGGGTTTGAAGTACTTTTATATTTAATAAAGTTTTGTTTGACAAAAAAAAAAATCATGCATTCCGATTTTACAAAAAAGATGAAAAATAAATGATTGTTCGATAAAAACTTTTCACTCCTTAGTAATTGCTACCTGGGGAGATTTTAGCCTAGCTAGTATAAAAAAAGTGACATGACTTAAAATCGCACAAGCCGCATACCTCATGTCCTCAACCACGTTCGCCAATTTGCAGCATCATTATACCAACCGACTTTTCACTTGTTGAAACTTATTTGCTAGTATTGGGGCAAGTATTTCAGGGTCCTTGCTATTCTTGTAGGCTTGACGAAGTTTCTGTTGATTTGCATGCCCACCATACTCCTCGATTATTTTCTTGAATCTGCGCAATCGAGATTAAGTGGAAGGGCTTGGTCAACGCCAGTTTCGGAGCTAGAAAAGGTTCCGAAACTTTTTTTTATTGTGGATTGTGATTTTGGATCACTACTTAAGCAAGCAAGCGCTAGAGAAATTACTAGAACGATACTTCTTGCGATAAGTATTGACAAGCGCGTGTCCAACATTCGATATAGCATAACATCATCATTAAAGAGTGTCAACAGCATTACGATGATCTCCCCTATATGCTCACCTGATATTGTTTCCATTGCTATCATCCGAAGCTATATAAATTGCATTTCTTATTGACAACAAATGTGTAAGCAAGTTCTTAAAAAAATAACGAAAGGTCATAAATTAGATGAGGCTTGAAACTATATATTGATCTACCTATGTGCCTCCAATAATAACTTCCACAAAAATATGGATGATTGTTACTCACCTGGTGTTATATATCCATGAGTGCCTACGATATTTGTAGTGACCTTTCGTTATAGTGGAAACAATGTAGCTTAATTATGCTTTTATGCTATACTTCTCTTGAGTGTTTCACTTTATTTTGGAATCTTTGGACAGAAGATGATTCTTTGCTTCAAAATGATAAAGTTTCTTCAATGCCACGACTTTCCCACTAGGCAATTGTGCTTTATAGACAATACTGTCACTACCACTCCCAATGCAATATTTGATGTCAAAATTTTATGTTGCATTGATTATATCTTCATATGCAATTCTCCATCATAATTTCATATTGACAAGAAGTTCCATTATTTTCTATGGTCGCTCGTTGCATGCTCTTTGTTCTACGTCAAAGTAGAAGCAAGACCCAAGAACTATTATTGATATAGCCATCAACGGTATAGATACCATCATAAGCATAATCCCGGACATTCTTCTGGAACCATTAATATTTTACAAATCTTCATTGGCGTGGAAAGCTCTATAGCGAACATCAGCTAGATTATCTGGAATTTTTCCGGTGAGTTTATTGTACGACAAGTTAATGTAATCCAAGTTAAAAAAAAACTTTCTAAAACTAGGAACTGAACCATGTAGAGAATTGTTCTCAAGATTGAGATAGCTTAACATGACCGAGTTCTCCAGTTGAAGAGGGATTTTTCCATAAAAGTTGTTTGAGCTCAAATGGAATGGCACAGTTGAATACATTTCCATGTAAATCTAGAACTGACAAGTTGGTTAAATGAGCTAGAGATGAAGGGATGGGGCAAGTGAAGAAGTTTGAGCTCAATCTCAACTCAATCAAACTCTTCAAATTACCTATTTTTTATGGGATATATTCACTGAATTCGTTCTTTTCCATACTAAAATATGCTAAGTCAATATAGTTCCTTATATTTGAAGGAATAGATCCATTGAAGGAGTTTCCTCTCAAATAGAGTTGTGTCAAGTTCCTTAGTTTCGTTGGAGATGAAGGAAAGGGACCGGCGAAGTTGTCCTGATCTAGATCAATGCGATACAAGCTCACGCACTGCCCTATCTCAAAGCGGGACAAAGCCACCTAAGCTATTAAGGGAGAGTGCGAGGTGGCGTAAATTGGACAAGAGACCAAGAGTTGGAGGAATGGCGCCACGAAGCACATTGAAACTATACCTAGGTGAAAAAAGCCTCTTTAGATTTCCTAAATCGGGAGGGATTGGACCATCGATTTGATTATTATGAACGTCAATAACTTCTAACATGGTGAGGTTTTGGAGACAGTGATGTAACTCACCGGTTAGGTCATTGTGGGACAACTTAAGGTGCTTGAGCTTCCGGAGTGCACATATTTAGTGGCGAATGAAATTGGCGAGGCCATTATCAGGCAGCCCAAGAGAGGCGAGATTCGGGAGCAAAAAGAAATTCATGCTACTCAAATTACTTGCGACCCAGTAGTCATTGTGGCCTCATTCTGGTATGCTTATTTCAACAACGCTTCCGGAGTTGTCCATGAAATGCCAAGCCACCTGCAATGTGATAAGGAAGTGTCGCTCGTAACAAGGTCTGGCCACCATCCACTAAGAAGAAGGGCATCCGCCTCTATTCCTGTGGCGATGGCAGGATATTTGTGGGAGAGAGTTAGCGTACTAATGATCCATGTAGCTGCAGTCATCAGCTTGCGAATATGCAAGCCGACGGGTTTGCTTACAGGATTCAAACGAATCATGTGAAATATTTTCATGCTTTATAGAGAGAGGAGCTTGATAGAAATCATGTGGAAGGCCTGAGATTGCTGTGATGTATAAAGGCAATCCGAAGAAACAGGGCCTTGCCCTTTTTCCCACCTACATGCATGGTCCCCTACAATGAGCACCTTTGAAACATTATTGCCAAGGTACTTAATTGTTGGATTTGTGCTACTTAGAGCGCACATGACAAAATTTCTGGAACAGAATTCAATTTCTGGCCATGAATTGATTTCTCAATTTTTATTCCGTGGATGAGTTTCTGAGTAAAGAAACGCGTTTGATAACAATTCAAAATTCCCATTTCTGAAATAAAAATTTGTTTGATAACAGAATAAAATTTCTATTTCTAGGAGTAGCAACGATTGGCATCCAGTGGCCAGAGTCCAACGTTTGTGACCAACATTCGGTGTCCAGTGACCGTCGGCGGGGGGCTGAAGTCCGAAGTCTGACGTTTGGCGTTTGGCACCAAGTTCAGCGACCAATGGCGGGTGGCCAAAGTCCAGAGTCCGACACCAAAGTCCGACAACTGGCATCCAACATTTGGAGTTCGACGATTAACATCCGACATTCGGAGTTTGGCAACAGGAGGCCGGCGATGAGTGGCTAATGGCCAGAGTCCGGCGGCGGGTGGTGGGTGGCTGACATTCAGCAGCCGATGGCGAGTGGCAAACAGTCGCCGGCGAACATCCAGTGGTTGGTGATGAGCCTCTGGCATCCAATGATTGGCGATGAGCAGCCAACAACTAGTGGGCGTTCGGCATCCGGCGACCAATGATTGGCGACAGGCAATAGAGTGCGGTGGCCAGCAGCTAACATCCAATGGCTAGTGATCGGCGACTGGTGGTCAAGGCTAGTGGCTGGTGGGCGGCAACCGGCGGCAGACATCCAGCATCCCATGGGTGGCAAGTGGGCGACAAGCGATGACAAGAGTGAACTATGAGAAAAATTGTAATTTCTCATTTTTGTTCCAAAAATAGAAAAGTTAAAAATTTTAACTTCTGATTTTTGCTCCAAATTTATTTATAGAATAGAAATCCATTTCAGAAATAGAAAAATGAAATTGCGTTATCAAATGGATTTATGTTCTAAACCTATTCCAAGAAACCAAAAAACAGAGAAATAGAGAAACAAAAATTTGTCATGCTTGACCTTAATAATCAATATGGAGGAAACTGATTTGCACAATTTCCGACATTGTAGAATTGAGACCTTTTCACACTTAAATTGACTCCTGGATCACCTGCCACATTCGTTTGATTACTCGATGTAAACAAATTAGCTCCTATAGCCCGCTAGCTACTCAAACTAGCTTGATAGAAGTTAAATTTTAAGTTCAATCCACAAATTGACATTGTACGAGTAGCGTGGAAAACAAGAAATAATCATTGATCGCTACCGATACAAATATAATATCAAATCTGATGTTGTGACATTGTTTGAATTCTGTGTTATAACTTTTAATTGATCATCTAAGTCTCCTAATTTTCAAAGGTAGGTCATTTAAGTTACATGGATTATTTTCTTGCCAAAAATTCCTAAATGACATCAAACTTCGGGCTAGTCACCTTGTTGAAAATATGTCTCGAGTTTGAGTCTGTTGAATGAAACTGGATTGACGAGAATATGTGAACTCGATCACATGCGAGTCAAAGTAGCGCATGTGAATTGATCAGCCAAAATTGTCAGAAGAAGATTGCATGCGGATTTCATTTATGAGCCGCAAGTGTGAAGAGGCTAATGTGTGGCTTCTTTTGTTGTCTTCTACTCATCTCTACAGGTTGGACTTTTTGAATGGAGGAAAGTGGACGGTGGCCCACTTGCATGCAAGGATGCGTCTTCCCTTTATTGTCTTATGCCAAAGCCATCATTATTGACTCTGAGAGAAGAAGAAAGAAAGGTTCATACATCCATTTTCTTCTCTCCTTTAATTTCTTGCATGTGACGTCCATGGATTATGGTGGGCTTGTTTTGTCTTTTTCTTTCCCTTGGTAAGGGCCAAGCGGACCAAGTTTCACCGAAAGGAAACTTTGAGACTGATGCAGAGAGTTGTCTTATGTGAGGGATTCTGTTGTAAATTATGAGTTATTTGGATATAATTTGGGGTTGGGAAATACTGAGTATGTTTGAGAGCTTGAGTGATTGTAATCTCCGATGTATTACTTGTTTATATAGTGGAATTTCATACTGCTCTCTTCGTGAATGTAGGTTCCGATATTTGGACTGAACCACGTAAATTCGGCGTCCAATTCCCTTTCCTTCATTCCAACTATTTTATTTGATTCGCTTGTCCATATCTTGCAACACACCTTTGGTGATTTGTAATGCTACAATGTTTCAAGCAAATAAAAATGACCGGTGTAACTTAAGCGATGGATTTTTAAAAGTCATGACACTAATTTCTCGGCTAGTAGAATATGTTGCTCATACGAATCTTTAAATTTCGCTGTTTTATGATTCAATAAGAATGTAAATCAGCATGCATGTGTGAATGGAACTTGTGCACATCCATAGAAAAATTCAAGGTTTTTAACGAGTCTGCAATTCAAGTGTAAAGAAGTCGAGTTCTTTTGGGTTTTCACATGTTGGATCAGTACGCGTTACAATAGTTCGTGGAATTGTTATGGTCTTCATGGACTTTTTATTTGTGATGGTTCGCCCTAAAAATTCCTAACTCATCAATAATAGCAACACGCAGTAAATACCTAGCCGATTATAATGACCATATGCACTCCGATCTTACTCTAAAGACAAAGAAAAATTAAACGACCTTTGTCCTACATAAACTGACTCCTAAACATGGCATGAACAAAGTTTAATACTCTGACTTAAATCGTAGATGCCAAATGATCTTATATCCTCAACCACCTTCACCAAGCTGCAGCATCATATTACCAATCTACCTCGTCACTATTGTTGGGACAATTAGAAAATGACCCCCTTATACATCGATTAGGCTTGACGAAGTTCTAGTTGATCCACCTTCCAACCATGATCTGTTATAACCTTAAAGATAAACTGAGAACATGCATCACTTAAGCAGAAGCCTTTGAATGATTTTCTGCTAGACTTTATTCTGTAGGGGTCGTCAAACTTGTGCAAATCCTTGTTGCCGAAAAAAGTGTTTGTGGGAAAAGCACCCATAAGACTATCTCGTCCAATTGGGCCATTGAGCTGATTGTATGATAAGCCAAGGCGGTCTAAGTTTGAAAGCTCTTTAAATGAAAGAATTGAGCCCGAAAGAGATGGGAGTTGCACATGTTTAAGAAGTCAAGAAGGTCTTGGTCGAGAACCAAGTTACAAAGTCTAGGTCTTCAGAAGTTTCATTTTCATGTGCATGGGTCGTCTACACGCTCAATTCTTGGTATTTGGCCGTTTCCGTGGTCTGATCTTTAGCCAACGTGAAGGAAACGTAAATTGCGTGATTTTCAGTCTTTGATTGACCAGCAAACCTTCAACTAAACAGAAACGATCCTTCAAATATGTAGTGAATGTCCTTAACAAGCCAATTATTCGTGCGACAACAATGCATTATCATTCACCATGCATCTTAATCTTTGTAAAAAGAGTAAGATAAACTGTCTTTTGAGTGCTTCTCACTCCTCACCAATTGCTACTCAGGCAAACTTCTAGCCTACCCAGTATAAGAAAAGTTCGACATGACTGAAATTGCACAAGCTGTATACTTCATATCCGCAAGCACGTTCATCGATTTGTGCTATCTTGGTCGTTGCTCTTGTTGTAGGCTTGACGAAGTTTCTGTTGATCCACCTTCCCACCATGCTCCTCGATTATTTTCTTGGAGCTGCGCAAGTGATATTGAATGGAAGGGCTTGGTCAATGCTAGTTTTGGAGCTCGAAAAGCTTCAGAAACTTGTTTCATTGTGGGTCGTGACTTTGGGTCACTACTTAAACAAGCAAGCGACAAAGAAACCACGAGAACGATACTTCTTGCAAGAGAATTCTCTCTTGGGATTGACAAGCGATGGTCTAATATTTGATGTAGCATAAGATCTTCTCTGAAGAGTGTCGACAACTTTAGGATGATTTCACCTGGATGCTCACCCATAATTGTTTCCATTGCTATCACTCCAAAGCTGTATACATCACATTTCTCATTGATGACAAAAGTGTAAGCAAGCTCTGAAAAAAAAAATGAAAAGTTCATAATTAGAACAAGCTCGAAACCAAGTTCTCCATGTTAGCTTGGTGCACTATCAAACGATAAATATGGAAGCTGAAGCATCAATGGTGTTGTTTACCATATAGAGTGTCTTGTATATCGATATAGCTACGTGCCTCTAGTAATTACATTCTAGAAAAGTGTGAAGGATTGCTGCTCACCTGGTGCTATATATCCACTAGTGCCTGCAATATTTGCTGTGAGATTAGATGAGAAATTAGGTTTAAGGAGTCTTGCCATGCCAAAATCTGATAGGAAAGCCTGCATTTTGTTGTCAAGCAAAATGTTGTTGGTAGATATGTCTCGATGAACAATTGGCTGAGTGCAATCATGATGCAGGTAAGACAAGGCATGTGCCATGTCCCAAAGAATGTTGAGTCTTTTAGACCAATCTAGTTCCACTGCTTCAACGTCATCTCTCAAAGCACAAAAAGACTCCCCCTTTCCATGTACTCATAAACCAAAAACATACATCGCTTGTGTAAACAGAAACCGTGGAGCTTAATTATGCTTCTATGTCGTACTTCTGTCAAGTATTTCACTTCATTTCGGAAGCACTTATCAAAAGCTGGATCCTCTGCTTCAAATCGGTGAAGTTTCTTCAATGCCACAATTTTTCCATTCGGCAATCGCACTCTATAGATACTACCATAACCACCACTCCCAATACAGTATTTAATGTCGAAATCTTCTGTTGCATTGATTATGTCTTCATATGCAATTCTTCCATCATAATTCCATATTGACAAGAAATCTCCATCTTTTTGTACTGTCTTTGATTGCATGCTCTTCCTTCTATGTCGAAATATGAAGCAAGACCCAAGAACAGTCAATGTTATAGCCATCAGTGGTACAAATACCGTCACAAGCATAACCTTAGACGTTTTTTGGAACTATCAATCTTTTTCAAACCTTCATTGCCATGGAAAGCTCTATAGCGAACATTGGCCAGATTATCTGGAATTTTTCCCGTGAGATGATTGTACGACAAGTTGATATAATCCAAGCTGAGAAGCTGTTTGAAATTGGGAATTGAACCATGCAGAGAATTGTTCTCAAGATTGAGATAGCTTAACATGATCAAACTCTCAAGTTCACGAGGGATTTTTCCAGAGAAGTTGTTCGAGCTCAAATTTAGATGAGTGAGACTCTTTAAATCTCCTATTTCGGACGGAATGACGCAATCTAATACATTATCATTTAAATTTAGTACCTTCAAGTTGGTTAAATGGGCTAGAGATGAAGGGATGGGGCAAGTGAAGGAGTTTGAGCTAAGATTCAACTCAATCAAACTCTTTAGATTACCGATTTCTAATGGGATCAATCCGCTGAGTTTGTTCCCTTCCATACTCAGATATGCCAAGTTGGCCAAATTCCCTATTTCCGGAGGAATAGTTCCATTGAAGGAGTTTAGTCGCAAAGCGAGACGTGTCAAGTTCCTCAGTTTCAATAGAGACGAGGGAATGGAACCGATGAATAAGTTTCCGTGTAGGTCAACGTGATTCAAGTTCACGCAGTTCCTAATCTCGAGGGGAACGAAGCCATCCAACTTATTATGGCAGAGTATGAGGCTACGTAAATTCGACAAGAGACCAAGACTGGGAGGGATTGTGCCATTAAGCCCATTGTAACTGAGATTCAGGTCGATCAGCCTCTTTAGATTTCCCAATTTGGGAGGGATGGTACTATTGATTCGATTATTATGCATGTCAATAACTTCCAACATGGTGAGGTTTTGGAGACAAAGAGGTAACTCACCTGTAAGCTCATTGTGGGCCAAGTTGAGATGCCTAAGCTTTAGGAGTGCACATATTTGAAGGGGAATGGTACCAATGAGGAAATTATCAGGCAGCATAAGAGAGTTGAGATTTGGAAGAAGAGAGAAATTCATGCTGCTCAAGTTACTTGCAGCCTGGTAGTTGTAACGGCCTCGTGGTGGCATGTCTATTTTGATGACGCTTCCTGAATCGTCGCATGAAATGCCAAGCCATGCGCAATGGGATAAGGATGCATTGCTCGTAACTGGGTCAGGCCACCACCCACTGTGAAGTAGAGCATCTGCCTCTGTTCCGATGGCAATGGCGGGGTAGTTGTGGGAGAGGGCTAGCCCAATAAAGATCCAGACAGCTGCGGTCATCATCTTGTGAACACGCAAGCGGACGAGTTTGCTTACAGGATTCAATTGAATCATGTGGAATATCTTCACGCTTTATAGAGAGAGGACCTCTTCTTTGGCTGGGAAGTGGAAGGCCCGAGTTTGCTGTGATATTTAAGGAGCCCCACTTTTCAAGAAGCCACGTTGAATTATTCAGCATTGAAAATGCTGCAAGGGATTTTTAAGTGAGGAAAATCGCCGACGTAACTTAGTCGGTCAGTTTTTAAAAGTCATGATATCAACTTTCGGGCAAGCGGACCACTCTGCTCATGCGAATTCCGCGGTTTCAGGTTAAGACCAGCATACCGGCCAAAAGGTAAGAACCAGTGTCAATGTTTGGATGGAAGTTGTACACTTCCATCAGAAAGTCAAATGTCTTCGGGGTTTCGTGCGTTGATTTGTGACCCTAAGAAGATGGAAGTTGTACACTTCCATCAGAGAGTCAAATGTCTTCGGGGTTTCGTGCGTTGATTTGTGACCCTAAGAAGATAACTACACGATAAGAAAGATTGTTGAAATGTCACAATGACTTGATTATGGGCTTTATACGTTCTATGATGCCATGATTTTCTTGTTGAGCAGTCTTGCTTTATAGACACTATCGTAACTCTACTATGAATGCAATATTTAATGTCAAAGTCTTCGGTTGCATTGATTGACTTCATATGCCTATTTGGTCCCGTGAAATTATTGCATGATAAGTCAAGGTATTCTAAGAATGAATGTCATCTAAATTTGGGAATTGGGCCCGAAAGAAAATTTGGTCAAGACGTATTAATTTGACCAAACTTTTCAAATTCAACACATATTTCTCCATATTAACTCATTCCGACTAAATCTAGAGTAAAACTCTTCAAGTCTCCTATTTCCAATGGAAATGGCACAATCTATTCCATTTCAAGTGAAGGAGTTTAAGCTGAGCCTCATCGCAGCCAAACTCTGAATTTCAACAGGGATTCTTCCATAGGAGTTGTTAAATCTCGCTAGATAAGTGAGACTCTTTATATCTCCTATTTTTTATGGAATACCACAATCGACTCCATTCCAATGCAAATCTAGAATGGCCATGATTTTCTTGTTGAGCAATCTTGCTTTATAGACACTATCGTAACTCTATTATGAATGCAATATTCAATATCAAAGTCTTCAGTTGCATTGATTGACTTCATATGCCTATTTGGTCCTGTGAAATTATTGCATGATAAGTCAAGGTATTCTAAGAATGAACGTTGTCTAAATTTGGGAATTGGGCCTCAAAGAAAATTTGGTCAAGATGCATTAATTTGACCAAAATTTTCAAATTCAACACAGATTTCTCCATTTGAACTCGTTCCGGCTAAATCTAGAGTAAGACTCTTCAAGTCTCCTATTTCCGACGGAAATGGCGCAATCCATTCCATTTCAAGTGAAGGAGTTTAAGCTCATCTCAGCCAAACTCTTAATTTCAATAGGGATTCTTCCATAGGAGTTGTTAAATCTCACTAGATAAGTGAGACTCTTTATATCTCCTATTTCTGATGGAATACCACACTCGACTCCATTCCAATGCAAATCTAGCATGGCCAGGCTTGTCAAGTTGGCCAAAGATGGAGGGATGGGACAAGTTCTAGCATAGCTCATCTCAGTCAAGCTCCTCAAACTGCCTTTTTCTTACGGAATAGATCCATCGAAATTGTTCTTTCCATATTCAGTCGTGCCAAGTTTGTCAACTTTAATTAGAAGTTTATAAAATGTTACTAATTAAAAGAAAATAACCTAATAAGTACTCAAATGAAAGTTGGTAACAAAAATTATTAGCAATTTAATCATAGAAAAGCTAGTAAATCACTCTAATTAAAGTTGGTTATTCTAAAAAGAGTTGGTAAGATTGATCCGTGTCTAAGAAATACAAGCAAAAGTTTTCAAACGATAGAAAAGTAATATGTCGATAAATAACTTAAATAAGAGTTGATAACCTAACAGTATGTGCTAGTTTAATTGTAGGAAACTTGGTGAGTCGATGCAAATGTAAGCTGTCTTGACACATATACTTTACTTCTTCCAGAAGTATGGAATCTCAGTTCTAGTTTCCGCGTACATACAATCTCTCTAGATCGAGTCCCAGAAAAGTCACTCTTTCGCTGAGTCATCTAGTTTTGACATAGATGTGCTACTTGAGCAGTTTCAGAAAATTCGGAAAACTCTCGCCCTTCAATTTAACCTAAATAATGGCAGTGCATCTCCTCAGTGCATTTGATTATTTAATGCGAACAAATTAATTCTTGTAGCCCAAGAGGCTCAAACAAGCTTGATTGAAGCCTTATTTGAAGTTTTTATATAAAATCAGCTCTCATTCTATCCAGTGAGTCAGTGACTACTCCCATTAATGATAGCGAGCAGCAACTAAATTGATCGATAACTCGAGAGTTGGGTGTCGTGGCGTTACTCGAATTTCCTGATTTCGGCCAATTGTAACCCGATTTCTGATAAAGACGAGAAATTATCGAGCAGTTGCTTAAACTTCACGATGTGATTACACAGTAGAGTATGAACCAGCATTCATTGTGGCGGGTACACAAACATAGAGGTATTCGAGGTCATCATTTTGTGTACACGTTGAAGAGATACGTTTTCGGATCGACAGGACCAACATATCTCCATGATTTTAAGATGGTAAGTTACAAGCTTTGTAAGGGATTAACGAACTTCAAGTGGAACATCAATGGTCCATGTATGTAGAGATGTTCCTCTCAATATAGAAAACTTACTATGAAATATTTAACTCAGAAATATAAGTACGCTTACTCATTAATGACGGAGCCCCCTTGTAAAATCTTATGCCATTTCGTAATCTACTATATAATAGGCGGAAGGTTAGAAAATCAGTTTTTGATAGTATGCCACTAATTACTTGACAGGACCAATTATAAAGATCTTGTAGCACTTGGTAATTTACCATCGGATGGTAGATTTCAAGATGGTAAATTTGTCCTTTCGTTGGTAACAGACTAATCAATCGATAGGCCTGCTTGTAATATTCTAAAACATTTAGTAATTTTCTACTGGATGTGAAGATGGTAAATCACTATCTTGTTAGTAAGTGACGGGTAAACTTGTTAAATTTATAGCATTTGGTAATCTAGTGGTGGATACTTGATTTGAGAATTATAAATACATTCTTTCATTGGTAAATTGCAAATAGTTCACGGGACAAAAATCAACTATTATGGGTCGAGTTGATTGATTGTTGTAGCTAAGTTGACTTATGACGATTTGAGTCTAGACGAGATGAAATTCATTATCATCCAAGGTAGTGCTGAACTCAATCAATGATGGGTCGGATTCAGATAGTTGTTTCACTGTTTGGAGGAAACATGTAGATAGATGTGGGCAGAGAAGAAACATATGGTTCAATTTTCTTGAGTATCAGTGCATGTGAACTTCTGTGAAAACTCCTTAGTTCCCACAAAAACCATGCACATGGCCTTGTTCCTGAAGGGTTTTTCACTTGTATGTATAGCCACAAAAAGTACAGGCAACTTGAGCAGTACCTTTCCTAACCCAACCAAAAAAAAAAAAAAAAAAGAAAAAACTAACCTTTTCGCAAGATAGAATTTATCTCATGTCCTCATTTTTAACTATATTCACGCAACATTTTAGTAGGAAATTGACTCTTGATCACTATAACTAGAGACTTGTCTTCACCTATTACTGATGTTGTCAATACGACTGGGGATAGATGCAGAAGTCAAGTCTTGGGAGGGGTAAATCAATCATTCGTCCTTAAGGATCTGACAATAATCCTCACATACCCACTAATTGGTGGGGCTGATCAGTTCCCGGTCGGTCCAATTCCGACCACAGAACTCAGAACCAGACCAAAGGGATCAGTTCCTCATTTCCAAATCAGAACTGAATCAAAAAAGGCTGGAACCAAATAAAACTAGACTAATTGATCCAATTCATCTCCCGAGCAGTCCAATAGAACCAACCACACCTCACATAAAAAATATTCAAACTAGATTTGAGCGAAAATTACCCCTAGCTTTATGAAGCTTCTCATGTCACACCCTGAACCTTTACGACCACGCAACAACCCATGCTCATCAAACCTTTACTTATCCTTTGGTCATTCGATTGTGATGTCCCAAGAGGCATCACCAACACAAATCGTAATAACATTAAAATGCACAAGCAAAAATGTGAGCAAATCTCTAATCATCAAACAACATGGATAGTTAAAAACATATTCATACATATAGAAAAGCATTACAAGTCAATGTCTCATACAACACGAGTTCAAGGGTTAATCAACTAGCTTCTTCACTTTCGACATGCCTAACCACTTTGCCATGACCTCCTTCAAAAAGGGTCCCGGGAGATACATATGCCTTTAATATTACAAAGGTGGTTCAAAAAGTGCTAATAGCCTCGCCACTACCTAAGCCTTAATGGCCTCTAGGGTCCAGGCCTCCCATGTGGTGACCAGCGTGAGGTTGATCTTGGGGTCGGACACCTCCCCATCAAGAACGTCCCCATTCTTGACATCCTAACTTATGTCACCCCCGAATCCTCTGGCACCTGTGAACTGTCAAAGCCGCGGATGGGACCATGGCTCTTGTCGCTACCTAAAAGTACTGAACCATGAATCGATGTGGCATGAGGTTAGGCAAACCCTCATTGACCCAAATGGTTGTAACACATCACGTATGGTGTGCGTCAGCTGCTCCCGCTACCATGTACTCCGTCACCTCTTGACTATGCTTGATAAGGAGGCAAAATGAATATGATGGAATGGTTTAGCCATTCTTAGGGCCTGAAAACATTTCAACATGTAAATATGAGGTAAACTCAATAAGTGAACTTCCTAAACTTTGCATATGGAAGTCATTCACCTCATAAGCGCCCTAAAAGTGCAATTATCTATCGATGGCGAAACATGGCAACACATGTCTCGCTTTACTCTCATTGATCTCACAACAACTTGTCTACTATACAAGGCCATCAAAGTAGATGTATAGGCAATTTCATAACATAGACTTCATGTTCTCGAGCCAAACATAAGAATACGCATTATGATCTAAGTCATATGTTCATGCCATGCAATAATCCAAACCTTATCACATATGAATCTCATGCACTTCCCACACACATTTATCCAAATTATTATGGCCACTCAAGACCAAAGCTAACTCGAAGGTTTGCAAATCATCCGGCGTAACCGGATATCGTCTCGCCCCATCGAGCATGGTATCCCGTTGACTTGGGGGCATTCCTATAAGGAGCTTTGCTCCAAAATCCATCTGCAAATGGCATCCCATTGACTTGAGGGCATCCAAACTTAATTGGCCATTGTCCCGCGTAAAACACCTCAAGACGGGTTCACACCGCGTAAAAAGCATCAAGGTCTTAGGTGATCACATGGACATACTATCACATACTCAATTTCTTATCTTTCTCATGTAACCCATATGATGCTCATGTGATATGCAACTTCTCTTGTCAAATGACATCGTTCCATACATGTACGTCACTTACATCACACACATATGTACTATTCACTTCCCAAATTCATGACACATAATCCACATATCATGTTTAACCGCTAATTCACATGGCACATATTCCATTTATCATTTAACAATTAATCCACATCGCACATCATCCAAATAACAAGTTTAACCACTAAAACACATGGCACATCATTCAAATGACATGGATAACCATTAAACTACATAGCACATGACCCAAATAACATGTTTAACCACTAAACCACATGTCACATGACCTAAATAACATGTTTAACCACAAAAATGCATGTCACATAATCCAAACAACATGTTTAACCCCTAAACCACATGGCACATAACCTAAGTAACATGAATAATCACAAAACCACATGTCACATAATCCAAACAGCATGTTTAACCCCTAAACCACATGGCACCTAACCTAAATAACATGGATAATCACCAAACCACATGTCACATAATCCAAACAACATGTTTAACCCCTAAACCACATGGCACCTAACCTAAGTAACATGAATAATCACAAAACCACATGTCACATAATCCAAACAGCATGTTTAACCCCTAAACCACATGGCACCTAACCTAAATAACATGGATAATCACCAAACCACATGTCACATAACACAAATAACATGGATAACCATAGAATCACATGACACATAACCTAAATAACATGTTTAACCGTAAAATCACATGGCACATCCCTTAAATCGCATAGATTACCACTAATTTACCCTAAACTACTCCCTAAATGCAATGAAAGCCCTAAATGAAGGCTAGGAAGCCACTCACGGACAACTCGGGCTTCGAAACATGTCGGGGGAAGGAATAACAAGATAGGATGGTAGCTAAAGGCCACTAGTCGTGCGTCCATCGCACATGAGGAGCTAGACAATGATTGGTTGCTGCTCCAATGATGGCCACGGCGGTTCAGACAGCAATTTGGCATCAATACGACCTTCGGTGAGGAAAATAAGTGAAGAACAAGCTTGCAAAGAGAGAAAATGGAGGTGTGGGGGTTCAATTGAGGCTAGGGAGAGGGAGAGAGCGTTTTCAAAATTGTAAGTGAGGAAAATGAGAGAATGAGGATGAGAGAGAGAGAGAGAGAGAGAGAGAGAGAGAGAGAGAGAACCGCGTGAGGGGGGAGAAAAGAGAGAAGAGAGTGATCTTGTCCCTCATTAATGCCTTGCCCTCCAAATCTTCCATATCTCTCAACCCTAGGCTTCCATTGAATAAAGATGTGACATCTTAAAGAGGGAAAAATGAGAGTGAGGGGATGAGGAGATGTGGCCAGCATGAGGAAGAGGAGGACAAGAGGAAAGAAAGGTCTTGTCTCCATAAATGCCCATCAAATCCCTTGTCTCTTGTCCATCAAGGGTGGCTTGTGAAATAAGTAAATCTTAATATTAAATGGAAGATAGGTCACACTCAAGTACATAGGTTAGGTCTAGAGTAGGTTAGGGAAGCTTATGGTCTACCCTTTTGGGCCGCCCATTTCATGGGCTTAGGCCCTTGAGCCGCCCATTAAGGGGTGGGCCCAATTGGGCCTTGCACCACAAGCTTAGGCTTGTTGGGCCGCCCAATGTGGGCTTGGGCTCACTTGGGTCCTCGCTCGTGGCCTGCATCCACTTCTCTGAGCTTGTATGCCCTTATCAAAGAAAGACCGAGTTTTTCTCCCTTTAAATGGCCTTTCCCGATGTCCTCATGGCCGATCGATCCTCAAAACACTCTCATCCGACAATCACTTGCAAGAATAATTCCATTCTAAAAAATCGGGTCGAAATGAGGATGTCACCACTCTTCCCCCCTTAAAGAAATTTCATTTTCGAAATTTGCAGGATCGACTACTTCCTCAAATAGATGGGGGTATTGGCTCCTCATAATGTCTTCGCTTTCCCATCTCGCTCCCTTGGTGCCGTGATGTTGTGAGATGATTTTGACCAAGGGAACGACCTTGTTGTGCAACACCTGTTCTTTTCTATCTACAATTCACATTGGCTGCTCAACATAAGTCACTTTGTCATCCACCTCGATCTCCTCATTGCTCAGCATATGCATCGAGTCTAGGTCATACTTCCTCAGCATAGAGACGTGGAACACGTTATTAACCTAGGCAAAATTTGGCTGTAGTACTAACCAATAGGCTAAAATCCCAATTCTTTCCAAAATTTGAAAAGGTCCTACGAATCTAGGGCTTAGCTTCCCTTTCTTGCCAAAATGAGACATACCTCTCATTAGCGACACCTTGAGGAACACGAGATCACCAACTTGGAACCCTAGAGGTCTCTGTCATTTGTTTACATAGCTCTTCCGGCAACTTTGGGCTATCTTTAATCTTTCTTCAATGATCTTAACTGCATTCACAGATTGTTGCACTAGTTCGTGGCCCATAATTTTTCTTTCTCCTACCTTGTCCCAATATATGGGCGTTCTATAGGCACTTCTATACAATTCCTCAAATGGTGCCATTCCGATGCTCTGTTGATAATTGTTGTTCTATAGGCACGTCTAAGTTTATTTCATATGTGCATTTACCGTGTTAGTCAAATTCCATGTATCATTTATAATTCGGGTTGCACATAAGAAAGGTTGTTGAAATATCACAATGACTTGATTATGGGCTTTATATGTTCTACAACGCCATGATTTTCTTGTTGAGCAATCTTGCTTTATAGACACTATCGTAACTCTACTACGAATGCAATATTCAACGTCAAAGTCTTTGGTTGCATTGATTGTCTTCATATGCCTATTTGGTCCCGTGAAATTATTGCATGATAAGTCAAGGTATTCTAAGAATGAATGTCGTCTAAATTTGGGAATTGGGCCCGAAAGAAAATTTGGTCAAGACGTATTAATTTGACCAAACTTTTCTAATTCAACACGGATTTCTCCATATGAACTCGTTCCATGGCTAAATCTAGAGTAAGACTCTTCAAGTCTCCTATTTCCGATGGAAATGGCACAATCCATTCCATTTCAAGTGAAGGAGTTTAAGTTGAGCCTCATCTCAACCAAACTCTGAATTTCAACAAGGATTCTTCCAAAACAGCATCTTCAGTGCCCTCGCCCTCAAGGCCATTTCCCCTCTTTATGTCCAGATCGACTCACTCATTTGCTCTCTATATCCTGGTTGACTTGCTCTCATATCCCTCCCAAATCACTTCGTGGACTACTTCAAAGTTGAAATATGCCTGCCTCATAAATAATTTTAGAGCTTTCCTTTTGCAAAATGCACAAGAATTCCTTAGCATGAACCATAGTGAACCCACAATCTTACTTTCCAAGCTTATCTTCATCAACATAGTCATCCTGAAATTCCTTTTGCAAATAGAAAATAAATAAAAAAATTAGTAGCGCATACATACTGATGGTCTAAAGTTAGCTAAGATAATTACGTATGGACAAATAAACAAACTTCTTCTTTTAACTCTTATCTTAATTTATTGTTGAGAAAATAAAATCTCCTTTTTTTGGGGGTTGTAAAATGTAAGTATTAGTTATCAGATGAAGCATAGAAGCCTAGGAGCATCCCTCAGCATTACAAATAGAACTAATAATACGAGAAGATGTAGATAGGAAGTCCCTACATAGTAATCAATACAACACTAGCCTAGGAAGGTCTAATCTTTTTATAGAGTGAAGCTCTACCTCTAACAATTTTATGCACCTTAGTTAAAGTAATGTGGATATCATTTGACTCGTTTTAAAAACATTTGCGGTTATGCTCTATCCAAATGTAAAATATTGTTGCTAAGAATGATACCTTGAGGAGCCTTTGCCAAGTCTTTGCCCCTCATATGACTGGTCATCCATTGAAGTTCATCATTTCACCCTCTTACAATTATGACCGAATCCCATAATGTGCCAAGATATTACGCCAATACTTCCAGTCCAATTGTAGTGGAAAAATAAAGTGCTCTATCTTCTAAATGGGTCATATAGAAAGTGCATTGGATGTCGATTGAAGGCATCTTTGATAACACAATCTATGTTTTTGGAAGCCTATATCTACAAAACTAAGCTAGTTGATAAAATTATGTTTGCTAATGCTACTAGTCCAAATTAGATTATACCAATCCACTATTGGTCCCCTTTGCCATGCACCATCTCATTGAAAATGAAGTGGTTCTTACAAGACAAATATGACATGTTTCAGCTTTAAAATTCAATTATGCCAAAGTCGAGGGTTGATAGTTTTGCAATCTTAGAGTGTGAAAATGGCCTCGTCACTCAATCCTTGTTCTTTGAGGTGGAGCAATTCATAATAAGAACACATATGAGGAAAACCTAAGTATTTCATAATCATCTTTTGTTAACTAAATTATTTCTAAAGTATGAAAAAATTTTTTGCTACGGGCTAAGTAAAGCCACAACTACATCACCCCTGATCTTGGTCAGTGTCTACATTGCATGGCCATTATTAGGGTTGTCAAAATGGGTCACAAACCCATAATTTGACTTAAGTTTGTTGAAATGAGTTAGAGATGGGTTATATGAAAGGTGGAATATGATTCATAAATGGGTCCAAAGAGAAAAGCCTAGAAAAAATATGGGTTTTGATGGATTTATTATGGACCCACTTTCAATCCAAAATACTAGAGTTACATAAAACAATTCTCATGATTCGCTCCTCTCCTCTCCTCTCTCTCTCTCTCTCTCTCTCTCTCTCTCTCTCTCTCTCTTTGATTACACTACTCTAGACATTCTTCGTCATTGGCAAGCACTCTCCCTCTTCTTTGTCCTTTGCCTCCATGGCCAACAATGCTAGAGGAGCTCATAAAGCTTAGGCTCTTGTGATGACCGTTGCTTTCATTGATGTTGCTACTATTATTGCCACCACTCAGCAAAGTGCAAGCAGCCATGCATCCTAATTCTTCGTAGCAAGAAGAGTGTTGGGAGTGCGCAGTAAAAGCCTGATACCTTCACCTACGGAAATCGCCAAGAGAAAACCTAAGTCCGAGCCCATCAACATATCCAGTTAAACTCATATTCACTCAAAAGCTTAAGTTAATAAGTTATGACCCAACTAGGATATATTAATTGCACAACACTATATCAATTCTTTGATGTGGAACTTCTCTAACACAACTCACATATGTATCCTATCAATTTCCCTCTCGTGTATGAGTTGCTCCTCCTCAATTTGGATATCCTTCTACATCAACTTATCTTAACTTGAATCTCCAACGCCTAACTTCATCCTTGGTCTCTTTTTTCAGACTAGACCATGAAGTTTGCCATTAGGTCATGTTGCTACAACACAACGTTCACCTATCTAGAAATCAAGTTGGTTACCAAATTCCTTCCTTAAGATATTTATCAAGCACCAACACACATTGGGAGCGAGCTACCAATCAACCATCAATTCCGATACCATTTGTTGGGAGCATACAGTAGAAACCCAATAGCTTCACATGGGAAGATCGCCAAAAGGAAATTCAAGTTTGAGCCCATCAACATATCCAATTGGACCTACCTTTACTCAAAGCTTCAACTAATAATTTATAGGTTAACTAAGATATAATAATTGCTCAACACCACACCAATTTTATGATGTAGGACTATTCTAACACAACTCACACATGTATCGTAAAAAAGAGAAACCAATATGAAGGCGAAATGAGGGGGAGAGAGTGGAGAACTTGCGCAGGTGTAATATATGCGTGGAGAGCGAGAGTACAAACAAAGTGCTCAACAAAAGGCAAACATAAATAATAAAACATAGGTTCAGAATTCCCCTCTCTCTCGAGTGTAACAGGCCGAAGAGATCCAACACGGCCTGCCTTTTGTGGGCTATTGATTTAGGTATTAAGATAATGAGGAAGCAGGTGAAAGTTATGGCTTTTGAATGGTTCCGTGTTTGCAGAGACCGAGAAAAACAAAGAAGGGAGGCGGTGATGGTTGGTAGGGAGGCGTCGGCATTTGAGTGGAGGCATTCGAAACCACACATCTGTGCTTTAGGAAGCACGTCGAGAGATGGACGTGCTCGTAGAGTTTAGTATCAATGACCATTACTAAGCTCGAGTGGCACTCCCAACTTTTCATTTCATTGACTGTGCAAACTTGCAAATCATAAGTAACGAGTGAAAGCCCCGAGTCTTGGTTCATAGTTCAATTAATAGTTTTATTCCAATTAAGGGCCAGTTAATTAGCTTGTTCAAGATCCCAATTTCTAGACGAAAATTTAGTGCTCATTAGATTAAAGAGGAAGAGAGCTTCGCATCGCATATGCTTTTGATGCCATGGAATCATATTAAATCACAAGTCGCAAGAGGAAAGTATCATGTTAAGCATTGCTAAAATTACTTTGCAAAATTCATTCAAATTTGACATGATATGCTGATATTCAAAGAAAGGGTATAACTGGACTGCCTTTGTAGTAAATTTTGGTAAAATCATCATCTTGCAATTCTTGCATGCATTAGATAAAGATGATCCAAAACTGCAAAGTGTAATCTGATGGGGTATTACTGTAGCGAGAGATGTCGTACTAAATATCACCCTTCGCCTCATCATCGCCATTTTCACGCTTTGGTCCATAATTGTATGTGCAAGCTCACTAATTGACTTGACGAGCTGGTTCATGGAATCATTGATTCTTGAAAGGATACAATTTAACAAGGAAAATGGAGCTTGGGTCCAATCGGGTCAGATTGGGTATGATTTTCTAAAATTGTACTATGATTAAATGGGTCAATTTGGGTTGAACTATTTTCGATTCAATCCAAACCCAAATTATGCATGTGGAGATGAATTATAACAACTTCACTAATCAAACGTTTCTATATTATCATGAGAGATGAAAGTCAAAAATTATGATTAAGAAATTTCTATTCTTCGCATCAAGTCTTGAGACATGTCATTAGAAAAAGATACCATAAGTATCATAACTTTTATCCGGCACCCACTTAAGTGTTGTAACTTTTTCTCCACCACTTAAGTACCAAAAATTACATACGCCACTCACTTGAATATTATAACTTTTTTTCCTATCATTGAAGTGTCATATAACTTTTCATTCAATCATTTGAATGTCATAACTTTTTAAAAACATTCACCACAAGTGTTATACCATGTTGGATTTCCACCACTTGAGTGAACTTTTTTAAAAATTCTTGGTACTTAGGTAATCAATTGAAAGTTATGATATTCAAGTGAATATTTTTTTTTTCTTTCTTTCTTTCTTTCTTTCTCTTAAGTTATGGCACTTAGGGCCCTATTTGATAACCAGCCAAACAGTGACTATTTTTGCTTTTTTGTTCCTTAGAAGAAAAAAGAACATAACTCCATTTGGTAACATTTTGTTCCCGAGAGTAGGTCTAGGATAAAACTAATAAGTAGAAAAAAGTTATTCTTTTGTTTCTAGAAACAACTAAAAATTAAGCCAAACCATTTTCTTTTTTTTTTCCTCTTTTCTTTTCTTTCTTTTTCTTTCTTCTTCTTCTTCTTCTTCTTCTTCTTCTTCTTACTATAGCCAGTCGCCAGTCATGGTGATGGCCGGTAACCAACCAAATGAGGTCAGGCAACCTCGCTGAAGTCTCGCCATGGCTAAGTGAGGCTCCCCTAATGTCACGCCCCGATCCTCTCGGGTACGCGCCCATCCTTCTACCAGGTTGATTTTAAAGTGCGATATCATAAGACTAAGTATCGCCGAGCCTTTCTAGTTATTACGCATGCGGAAGTAGTTATAAATCCCCAAACAATAAAACAATGGGATAGAAAAGCAAGCCATATTTTTCATATTGAAATTCACAACCACACTTTTATTAACAGCACAACTCATAGTATATTTACAATACTATTCACAGAATACTTGTCTCACACCTATCTACACTAAGACAGGGTTTACAAAAGGGATGGGATCTCAATCCACATCCGGGTTGTACTCAAGATCCCTCTCTGGATCATCTTCTGCTTCAAAAATCTTTCTCCTTCTCAAGTTTTACATCAGTGCTCTCCTTCTTAGGTTCCTCCTCCTCGGCTCCCCCTCAGGGTCCTGAAATGGTTATTCAATAGCCAATGAGACCACATCTCAGCGAGTTCTACCCCTTAAGACTCGATTAGTAAACCAATACACTGCTCCGTTGCCTAAGCATAACACGAGTCAGAGGACTTGCCTTGGCCTCAGATTCCATCTGCATATTAGTACAGTTCAATAGGTACTCAAACAATCACATCACCGATCGAAGCATCGATCAAATCGACCTAGTCGATTTCATGTCAGTCGGACCATTTTTAGATCATTCATCCCACACCAAGCAACTTTCTTAGATTTAGTGGTTTTACGGTCTCACTTGACTCTTTCTGGATCTAGTAGCTTTATGGTCCCACCCAACCCTTTCAAGACCTAGTGGATTTACGGTCCCACCCGACCCTTTCAAGATCTAATGGCTTTACAGTCCCACCCTACCCTCTCGATATCTAATTTAGGAATGAATCTTAAAATCACTCATAAATTACTTTAGCACCAAATAAAGCTCAAATAAATAAACGGACCGCACCACGACGATCAGCATGAAATTCCGGTCACCGGCCATCCCGGTTGAATTTCCGAAAGAATAAATAATTAAATAAATAAATTTCGAAAATTAAATAAATAATTATAAAAATCCAATTTAGGCCTGTAATACCGAATTGGACACCGAGACGAGCCTGGAAAATTACCGAGACTCATTCCATAAATCACAAAACCTTTCTATTTGCTAATGACTAAATCTAACAACCTAACATGCATCGGTAGGTCACTAATTAAATTATTCTAAACTAATCTAACCACCTAATTGCACTTAATTAAAACTAATCAACCATTAAGTATAATTAGCAAACTAAGAAAGCATTAGTGAGTAAAACTCACTTGGTAAAAGCGGAGACCGAATCACCGCAACGGCGACGCGACGGCGGCCGAAATCGGGCTTTCGACAACACCGGCGGGCTTGGACCGGGCCTTAAGCTTGGCCCAACAAATCTCAGCCCAACTGAGATTTATTCTTGCACTGGACTGGGCTTCACTTGACTGAACGGGCCTTGAATGGGCTGTCCTCACGGGCTGAACTTGCTGAATTGGGCCCAATGGAATTAATGGAGAGATGGGCTGAGCTGGGCTGACTTCTTGGGCTGACCTGAAGGAAGTTGGGCCAAAACTGAAATGCAAGAGAAGATGGGCTGAATACACGGACCAAAGAAGCTGCTGGCCGTGGGCTGCTGGAATTGTCGAGCTGGGCCAGAGACACGTGTGGACAGCTTTGTCCGAATTGCAGGAGCTACTGTCTTTGTTGCTGTTGCTGGTGGCTTCGGCTTCGCTGGAATTCACGGGCTAAAGTTGTTGGCTCGAGAATTTCAATCGAGGCAGCGTTGGCGAGATGAAGACAATGCTACTGAAGGACTTCTCTCGGTTGGAATTCTGCAGGACTTTGCTTCGTGGCAGCTGTTTCGTGGAGCCAAATCGAAGACGATGGGGGCAGTCAACAAGCCAAATCCTCCGCTGGAAGGTTGACCGGAGCTGAGGGGAAACTGACGAGTGGCAACCTGCAGGAGCTTCGGTGGATCGTGGCCTCGCTTCGGTGGTGTCTTCGCTGGACGCACGAAAGCGGTGAGGAGCTTCAGTCAACAAACGGCAAGCTGGGTCTTGCGGCCTTGACTGAACACGTGGGGCTTCTTCTCCCGTGGGCGTTGAGACGTAAGAAGGGCTGCAACAAACGATGGGAGCTCCGCTCGGTCTTCTTCTATGCCTTTCCTAAAAATGTCGAGTGAATTGGGGGGAAATGGTGGAGAAGTAGTTCACGGAAATATGATGGAGAGGATGAGGGAGAGGCGGGGCCTTGGCTTGATATTTTGCAAAAATATCATCCAAGAATCAATCTTGGCCATGTAAAAATACTTGGCCTTCAATAGGCCATCAAAATGTCCCATATAACCTCCCAAGTGGTCCATTCTTGCTAGGGTGTGGGGATGTTGCGAATTTCTCAAGGTCTTGCTTCAATTGCTCTTCTATTCTCTCTTGATTCATTTTAAATTGGCCACCATAATTTCAATCGATGTCTCAATGCTTCACTTGCTATTTTTCCTCATCCAATAACCTATCTTTCATCTCAATTTTACGACTGAAAACCATCTCTAGCATTTTCTGCACTAAAACAACCCGACGACGACTTTTTCCCAAAAAGTGTCAGATGTCAAAAAAATCTTCTAAGACTAAGTTGATATTCCTAAAATTTATTGTGACATAACAGAAACTCCAATTTTTGAAATCGAACTTGAATTCGCGGTTAATTTCAAATTGGCGCGTTTTTAGCGTAACCTATACTACCGGGTAGTTTTCAGAACTTTTTAGGGCAAATGACCCGTGATCGATTTTCTTCAAGCTACTATGAACCCACTTGACTCATTGGCGACTCTCGATTATCGTGAAAATCTTGAGGATCCAAATGCGGACACAGGGTACCAAAACGATAAGAAAATCAATCTAGGGCCGGTCGACAAAAATTTTCTAATTTAGTGGGGTCACCCACGATTAGCCACACATTTTTGTCGAACCAGTCTATCTTTGATTTCAAATCGATTTTTAACTGTGCCGTAATGACCTCTAAAGATGGACACGGTCGAGAAGCCGATTCCTGATTGAGTTTTCAAGTCTATTGCCTTAAACTTCCTTAATAATTTCCCCAGATAATCTAATGATCTCGAGAGTGATCGGCTCTGAGAATAACCCTATAGGCGCATCAATGAAATGCCCAATTTATTCAAAAGAGAAGACAGGGTTGAAAAATATGGATGTCACACCCGAGGTTGGCAATTGGCTAAAGGAAGAAAAATAAGAGAAAGGAAAAGTAAAAATATATATAATATAAAATTATTAAAATAAAGAAAAATTTCATAAAATTATTAAAAATTTAAAAAATCCTATGTCACAAAAAATTTTTGGGGCGGTACCAAAATTTTGTTCTTTTTCTATTTTGAAAATAGAAAATTTGTGCAGTTTTCAAATGCCCTCAAATGATTAGAAACTTGTCAAGGAATATAATCAGAAAAAATAATTTCTGGATAAAAATTGTTTCCAAAAATAGAATAGTTATCAAATGTATCCCGAGTGGTCGAAAAAAAATTATGATGCTCAATATGTTATACGTTTTCAAGATGCATTCCCACAAATTGTTCACCATCCTCATATGCATCTTCCATGCTTGACATGTAAATTAGTAATTTCCAAAATTCTTCATCGATTTGCACTTGTTAGATATAGCTTCTCATCTATTTCTCAATTAAAAGTGAATATATTAAAAAGAAATCAATTTACACTACAATTAGGACCGTAAATTTATGCTAAGCCGCAACTTACTAGCCAGAAGGAATAATTGTCCATTAAAATCTTATCGAAAAGGTTTTGAAGATAACAAATATTATGGCTAAAAAATATCTATCTCCACGGCAAAACTCAGGACGCCACAGCATGAAATGTTTAGAGTCATACACTATCAGAGTTGAACTTTATAGTTCATAGTACTGTAAAAGAGATTATGCATATACTAAGTAAAGCCAACAATATAATGCCGAAAACCCTTCAAATCTAGGACTCAACAATGTTCTCAGTGTGTTTGAAAATGTTTTTTCGCTCTTATGTTTTTCGTTGATTTTATTATTAATAAAGCTTGAAGCAAACTCCCACAAAGTTCAACATCATTTAGGTGGAAGTCTGAAAATCATGCATGAAGGTACGAGTCAGGAGACACAATAAGAGGCAATGACAATTGTAGCATTATCAGATTGTGGTTAATCAATGTAAAAAGAAAGTAAAGGTACGTAAGACATTACCATCTTTTCTACTTGACATGGATTTTTTTTCGTTTATACAAGGAAATTGTTAGAAAGATCTATGCAATTACATATTGTCATGTATGGCTTGAAATTAAAGTTCATATCCAGTATAGAAAGGAGAATCAAAAGTTTAATATGGTGCGTCAAGAACATGAGGGATTTGGGAATGTATCACATAATTGGTTGAGAATCCATCTCCATTTAAAGCTCTCAATCTCAAATACTCCTTTCAAGGAAATATATCAACTAAATTGCTAATGAGATTATCATAGTTAATTAAGGAACCGAATTGAGAATATGGAAAAATTTGTTCAGCTTTCAAGTCTAGTACTATAAATACGGCCTGGATGCTCCTATGGCAAAACACAACCAACACATAAAGATCAATACCTCATACATTCTCATTTGGATAGCGGCCCACAATGATGGAGACGATATCTAGGGACTAGCTCTAGCTTATCTCTCCCTTCAGATCGCCCATCCCGATATTTGGATGTAAAATGATCGTCGAGTGTTGCCTACCTGTAGCCATGTAGTCTAATCATGTTCTCCGATGGAACCAGATTAAGGTACGAACTATTAGAGCCGATTTCTTATGTCGAAGATGTTCATAGGACTCAAACTACGTTGTCGACATTTAGTGTGCTCCATTTGGACAATTGTCCTCTCATAGAGCACACCATCTTTGTCAGGGACAAATAATTGTTACATATGATCATATCCTTTTTCTTAAGAGCTTTTCTGCCACTATGAACAACGTATGCCCACATATATGTAGCTTTTTTTTATATTATATTTTCTCATAGTCTGACAATAAATGTTATATTTATAGGTCTCTACAATCAAAGATAAGGAGAATAACATCAATTCTTCCTTTAGGATGCAGTAGAATTTCTCCTATGGAGCTTCTTCTCCATGTGAAGCTGGCTCTAGTAATTTGAACCCAAATCATGTTCCACTAGAGGACTTGAATGGGCTACATGGACACGGATCGGTAACTCCCCCCGATTGATATATTTTTGCGGCAATTGAATGACGGGATCCACGATCAGAAGGGAGTGGCAAGCTAGAGGTCTTCGTCATTGATGGACTGCTATTTGAAGGAGAATGTATGAGATATGTTCCAAAAATGTAATATTGTTATATCTTTATGTGTTTATCGAGTTCTGTCATCATACTGATGTGGTTGTGTTTATATTCTTAGATTTAAAAAAACTCAATAAATGTTTGCAAATCCTCACTTTGGTTCCTTGATTACCTATGTTAAACTCATTGGAAATTTAGTCAATATATCTCCTTGAAAAGGAGTATTCGAGATTGAGAGTTTTAAATTGAGACAGTTTTTACTGCCAATTATGTGATGCAGTTCTCATATCCCTCATCCTCTTGCTGCCAAAAGAGTATTGCATTTTTTTAAAGTTTGGATTCTCATTTCTACACCAGATATGAACTTTCTCCATATTATGATAGTATGTAATTGTATAGGCTTTACCTTTTTCTACTCAACATGTTACATGATTATTTCAAATCCATTCCTTCATAAGGAAAAATCGCACATGTTTCCAAGATAATCCTATCCTTGCGATACTGCCAAGCGAAGGATATGATTATTTTGACCAATATATCCAATATTACAAGGGAAAGTTGTCCAAAAAGTTATAAACCCATTGTACTTATGATAATTCAGTTCTAAATATTTTACTTATGTTAATTAAGTTTCAAACATTTTCACATTCTGCCAATTTAGTCAATCCAACCAATTTTAACCAAAAATGGTTGACGTGGACACCGGCCATTCTACGTAGCAGGAGCGATAATTTCTAATAATATATTTGTATATTTATATTTTATTTTATTTTTCTTGTTTTGTCTTTTACTTTTGTTTTCTTTCTTCTTCATTTTTTTTTTTATTGTTAAAGGCCGTTAAAGGGCACTAGCCACTTGTCGAGGGCCCGTGGCCCTCGTCGCTTAAAGCTAGGTTAGAGCCGTGACCCCCGCCCTTGCCCCATGGCTAGTGAGAGCTGATTTGAGTGAGGGTTGAAAGCCCTTGTTGACCACCACTACACAAAGGACATGACTCTCACCTAGTGACTATTGAGGGCTCGTTGCCCTCGCACACAACCCTTGCTCAGATGTGAGGCGAGGGCTCACGGCTCTAGGCAACCATGTACAAGGGCAATGAACCCTCACCAACCACTAGGTGATGTTGAGCGAGGGTTGTGAGCTCTCATCCAGTTTCGGTGTACAGGTTGAGCCTTGGCCAATGGCCCCATGATAATCCTTAACAATGCAAAAAAAAAAAAAAAAAAAAAGTAAAGAAGGAAAAAAAAAAAAAAAAAAAGAGTATATATATATATATTATTCAAGAAAGAATATTCAAGAAATATTATAATTGCCCATGTCAGCACTAACCATGCCATGATGGATGGTTAGTATCCATATTAGCGATTTATGGTCAAAATTGGCTAGATTGATTTAGTTGGCAAAATATAAAAATGTTTAAACTCAATTGGCACAATTAAAATGTTTAGGATTGAATTGATATGATTAGAATTTTTTGGACAAATTTCCCAATATTGCAGTAAACTACACCCTGTAATTAAAGACAAGTAGATAATAAAGTAACTTCATATCCAACAACAAAGAAAGCTGGGTGTATAGAACGCGAGAAGGCCAAAGCTATGTTCAACGGATTTTTTCAAATCTAAGAAAGAAAGAATACGACAATTGTGCCGAAAAAAATGATAAAATTCATAGAAAGTTATTATTTCTGTATACTTATATTAATCATGATTGTTTCCTTTGTTGCTTTTACATATAATAACATGCTTAACCATGCAAGATTGACTATATAATGACCATCTAGCATTTGAATTAAATCTATTTATGAAACTTAAATTAATATAGAAGAGGAAGTATATGTATTCGATACAAATTATCAGGATGTATATCAAACAAAGTTTGTCAGGTTCTTACCTCAGATGTATGAAGATAGCTTCCTTACTCAACTCAATCCTGTGGAAACATATCCAGCGTGTTCTTCGAAGTGGACCAGATAAGAAAGCATATGAAGAATACCTAAGTATTTCATAAACACCTCTCCTTCACTAAATTATTTCTCAAGGATTGAAAACATTGCTTGCTCAAGGGCTAAGTAAATTTGCAACTAGATGTCGCTTGCTCTTGATCGATGGCTACGTTAATGCCCATTTGGTTTGGTTTTTATAATCTATATTTTCATAAGGGCGTCAATGCTTGTAATTTATATAAATATATATATATATATATATATATATATATATATATATATATATTATCATTCCATCTCCTGCTTTCTCTTTTTCCAAGTCTTGTTTTTCTTTTTTTTATTCTACAAATATTGCTTACAGTGATATAGAGATTGTATTAGAAGCATCAATCTCAAGGGTAAATGAATGATGCGATCTAATGGATCGCATATCGCAGAGAACATGGGATATTTTAAATCGCTTGATCTAATAGATCGTATATCACCATCAAGAATTTGCACTCGTCTTCTCCATATCGTAGTTCTCGTCTAACTTTGTCTTCGCAGCTCGTAATCTTTTGCAGTTCTCATGGTGGTCGTCATCAAGTTCGCGCTCCTCTCCCTTGCAATCCTCCTGCTGCTGCTGCCGTGCCAACCCATGGAGGTCCCCAACTACCAAGGCGGGGAAGATTGGCCCGAATTAACCATGGCCGCCCGACGACACCAGAGAATCATAGAAGAAGATAGGACCGGCTTCAACATGAGGAGGTTAGGCGGAGCTGTCACCAGACCCCAACCCGAACCCATCCCTATCACCAAACCGGAGTCGGAACCGGAACCCATCACCGAACCCAAACCCAAACCCGGACCTGTCCCTGGCGTGAAGGACTGCTTCCCCTGCCATCAGGCCTTAGCCATCGCTCGGTTCGTTCGTATGCTCTTCGCCTGGGGTGGGGGGATGTAGAATCCTAGATTGAATAGAATCCACAGGAAAGAACAAGTTAGGGTTAGGGTTGGTTGTAGTGTCCCAATTTATTTTTTGTTATAACTCCTGAATTAATTTGGACTCTTGATTATTTGGTTCCCTTTATGTTCATGTTAGTCTTGTTTTGTGTTTCTTGAACGCTATAACTTTTTTTTTTTTGACCATGGGAGTTTCATAATTTCTCAAAAAGAACATTCATGTGGTATAGTGAGTTTCGTACATAAATTTGAATTATCACATTCATGTGGGGTCATATGAAAGTTATGATATTTGTGATATTTTTTTCCCTATATATATATATATATATATATAAGCAAATATTGGAAGTTCTTGTTTTGGCCTATCCCAAAAGAAAATTGAAGATGATCAATTTATGTGATTGGAAAGCAAATAAGAATCTGAAAGAGAAGTTATTCGGTTCTCGGATTGTATTATTTCGTCCTTTACCAGTTTCCTCTATTGTGGTGGTTGATTTCATGAGGCTCGTGAAGGCCGATTTTTGGTGGATGGTTCTACCATTCTTGATTTTTTTCTATAGGGGTAGGTTTTTGATAGAAAGTTTTTAAATGTAAAAAGAAAAAGAAAAACCGATTTGTGGATAAATACCGATACTCTTATGAAATTATTAACTTTTATGGATTAGAATATAAGATCATCGGTCATCGACTTTAAGTCATTATTTATTTCTTTAATTTAAATAAGTTTCATTATCATTTATCAACTTACGATTGTTCTGAATTAGATAACGTCTCTTCAAGACGTCAAAATAAAAAGTAAAATAAAAAGAGGACCAAAATGCTGTGGCAATAGGAGATATTTCCAGTAGCGTTGGATCTATAGTTTCTCCGTACTAGTCTGGGATTCTCATCAAATGTTTCTGGAACGAATAGCAAGTTCTTTTCAAAGTTATCGGATGCTCATTTAATTCTTTTGCTAAATAGACTGATTGAATTGAATTTTCCTCCATACCGTTCAGCATTCGTGCGAAACCCACTTTAAAAAATTATTGAATGCTCTAATTTCATTTACTCCCAATCCTGATGATTTGTGATGATTTGTGATGGGTAAAGTTAATGGGGGACGAGTTCGGATTTGGGATGGGGCCGACCATCCCTATTTGCAAAGTGAAGGATTGCATTTCACAAGAAGCATAGAAGCCAAATAGTAAAGCATAACACAGACTTACCAAAAAATGAGACAGAACAGCAAGAAATAGATGTTCCGCTATGATATATATATATATATGAACAAGCTAGGGATGCATACAATAATGCAGGACGAAAAGAAAGGATCGACGAATTGATAGAGAAGTATATCACAAGTAATATATCACAAGTAATATTTAAATAAATACACAAGATGAAGTTGCTACATGACTTCATGCGAACAAGTAAAAACACTGCAGATCATCACACACCAGATGCCGTGCAAAGTCATTCAGATTCTGCTAGCTTAGCTTGAGCACCACTTCCACCTTGCCTGATAAGATTCGGAAGACATTCGTCTGGAATCGCTCACCGTACAACTGCCAGTGGCCATACCGCTCCCTATGGAAAACCGACTTAGAAAGTGTAGAAATTATGCTTAATTATGTCCTGCAGATTCTTCATATGGGACGTCACATTCACGATATCACCTCTAGTCAGGTTTGCACACCCCGACAGGTCCAAGTGCATAAGGTCGAGACAACCGTCGCAAATGGAGGTAAGACCTTTCACCGTTAACTTGGAAAAATGAATCTCGAGGTGCTCCAGTTGAGGCATGTAGTTCCCTATAGCAGCAGCTTCTGAATCGCCTTCTTGCGGGCAAGCATTCAAATACTCAGCGGGGACTACACCCACATGTTTGGAAGGATCTAACCAGTTCATCAGGTTCCTCTTCAAAACTTTAAGATTAGGACAGTTTCCCCCAATCAGAACCAAAGATTCATGAGACACCTTATGGCAATAGCTAATATCGAGCTCCCTGAGGCTGGCACAACGGGACGCTATCATGGCCATTGAGGCATCGGTGACACTTTGGCAGCTCTTGATTGAGAGAACCTGAAGATTTGGGCACCTGCAATTCACCGGCGGCAGATAATCATCATCATCAACAAGACCCATACTAATTCGAAAGTATCTTCTCAAAGCTGATTGCCGCAATGCTTTAGCATACGGCAAACAACACATACAACAGAAAGAATCAGTCCGCCGGACAGGATGATCGCAATGCGAAGTTGCAAACTTCCTCGGTCTGATGTTTAATTTCGCCGCAACAGATAGAATACAACTTTCGATCCAATCCCAATTCGATTGACACCATATTCAATGACGCGACGGCCGGCCATAATGAGATTCCGTACCATTCAAAGAAAGATGTCCATGCCAGAACAACGAAAAAAACAATGGCAAATCCGACTCTGTTCCCGCTACAATTCCATGTACGCTTCTACAGAGACTCAGATAAAAGCTAGCTTCGAGCTCGCATCTAAGGCACAGCATGTCCCCAATTCACCTCCGTTTCAAGTAATAAAAATGATAACTTTATCGAAAGATGCAATCGAATCGGCGAACCTCTTGGCGACCAAGTCGAGGGCACGATCGGAGCAATGGCGGGCGCGGATCGCGGCGAGGCCGCCGTCGCTCCAGCCGACGGCCGATCGGAGCATGGCGTCGACCCTCCGCTCGAACTCCGGCGACCACCAGCGGATCGACTCGCGGGACGACTCGAAGCGGGCCTCGAGGTCGAAGGCGGTGTGGAGGGAGGGGTCCGCACAGGCGCGGAGCCACGACTTGCAGACGAGCATGGGCCCCGTCCAGAGCTGCTCCGCCGTGAGGCGGGAGAGGACGTTGGTGAGGCAGTCGAGAGTCAGCTCGGCCCAGTCCGGGCTCGGCCCCGACTCGCCGGAGGAATCGACCGGCGGCGGCGGCGGTTGCTCGGGGGCGTCCATTGGGGGGATCGAGGAGCGATGGTGGAGTGCGAAGAGGGGAAATGGATGACAAAACCGGTGGAAGCCGGTGGCGGTGGAGAATTAATTGCAGAATGGACCCTAGACTTTCGATATTTCGCAATTTGACCCGTGGACTTTACTGATATTACTGAGGAACGGTGAAACATGGGGAATGAAAATTGAAGTGGTAAATAAGGGAAATGTGATATTATACAAAGAAGGTTGACCAAAATATTTAAATATTTCTCATTACTTCTCATCCAAATACTTATGTCGCCCCTGGAATATGAGTATTCTGCCTTAAATTTTTTTCCTGCCTTTTTTTTTTCTTTTTATCTGTTGCTAATTTTTATCCTTGTAACCTCTTGCCTCATGCTATCGTATGACAAACTACCTTCCCACTAGTGCGATTAGAATCCAGTGCACGCTAAACATTCTATCTATTTATAAAAAAAAACAATCACATCTCTAATTGAGATAAGTAAAATTGAGAAACTATATTGCTTTTCGAAAGAGGTAAATTTTTATATGGCTATATTTTCTTTCATCAAAATTTGAACATAAATGCAAAGTCATTTCTCCAAAATTGTTTAACTCAAGGCGCATTTGTTTAAAGCAATTACCTTATGGTAACTGTTGAGTTCTATGTTGGGGAACTCAATGGAGTCAGTTATGATGATCTTGCTATTGTGAAAAAAAAAAAAAAATGCTAGGCGTGCCCAATTAGGTGAAATTTTTGAATTAGATCATTAAGTGACTTCAGTGTGTTTTTTGCAAAGTAGCTTCAAAGTTAAGGGAAAAAAAAAAAAAAAAAAACATAGAGCGTGACTACTCTTCATCATCTCCATTGTGGAACAAACCTAGCGAACCAAATCTATGGCTAAGAAGGATCAAACCGTCGAAAAGGTGGCCAAGGGAGGCGAATAACATGATCAAGAAATTTATTGACGGCAATCTTCACTCCAAAAATCTCTCGATTCCACACAGTCGAATTCTAGCATTTCATATCGAAACCTCTACTACCAATCTACCACAAGCAAACCTCATTGAACCTACAAGATCAAGAACTCAATCGTTACTACTAGAATCACTGTTCTCACCATCAGTCCATCAGCCTTCACATAACTCAGGCCACCACGTCCATGTTTCACCAAATCGTCTAAACCTAGCTCGTCAAATCTATCCAAAATTGACACCTCCTCTTTCACCAACCAAACAAGCCCACAAAATCAATATCCCAACCATCGCTTTCTCATCGGTGGCCCTCTCACCAACCACGTCAATCTGGGTATCCATGAACAACCTTGCAGACCAAGACCCGCATGAACCCATACCCGATGACTCAGACCCACTATGATCAATGACCCTCAGTGACCCTTTTGGTTCAGCATTTGGAAGGGGCATCTGAGCTCTAAGGGGGTTTGGCCAAATGCAAACATGTTTAGTTCAATATTTTGGATAACTTTGACAACCTCCAAGCCTTCCCTATTCCTAGGTGAATATCTATCTTCCTCATCTAAGAGGGAAAAATCGCAAATTTTATCTCCCAGAGTTAAGATGAAATAGTTTAAGGACTTACTCAAATCCAATCTAAACACTAAGAACAAGAAAAAACCTTGTGAGGTGTCCACTCCGAACATCAAAAATAGCAAAATAACTTGCTCGACTTCCTCAAATTTCAAATTTATCTAAGCATATTCTAATTATCTTGTAAATAATGAGCATATAAATACAAGACTTGCTTCGCACATATTGCATTAGAATGTAGGGTGAGCATGGTTCCTGGGAGCTCCGGTTCGATTCCCAGTTATAGGGAGGGAGGTTTCAATTCTTGGTTCCTCTTTTTTTTGAAATAGGTGGTTCTCTATTCCTATAGGAATTGGAATCGAAGTCGGAACAAAAACAAGACCAAGATTCCTAAACCTAAAATTGTTTATGCCTTTTGTTTTTCTTTTTGCCTCTTACAAATGCATTTGGGTTCTTATGGGATTTCCATCATTGAATTCACGGAACATGACGCTAATGGACTCTATCCATTTGTTTAATTGAGTCGTGCATATTTGTGGGTCAATTTGGTGAGCTCTTTGCAAAGAAAAACAAGAGATGAATTTGAGTTTATTTTCCATGATTTGTTATGTAATTTGATGAGATACCTGTCGGGTTAAGGAGTAAAATTTGTGTTGTCTTCTTGTTACTTTATTATTCCTCCCCGAGCAAGTATTTTCTAAATAAGATATTTGGATAGTTTATAAGGACCTAGATTTTTCTTTTGGTCTCTTTCCTTTACTCTTTTCATGATTGTGGCTAAAACTACTTATGTTTTCTCTTAAGAGAATGTGGGATGAATGGAATAACCATGGAGAACCCATAGATGAATGATTATCCAAATGCTATAAAAAAAATTGAAGTTGATAGTCAATAGGGTTTATGTATATTTCTTTTAAGAAGTTTTTTTGTTACTCTTTCGTCATTTTTAAGAAGCCAAATATGTCTAAGCTTGTTTATTATTATTGTGTTCATTTTTGTTTTGTTTAACTAAAAATGAAACCAAAAAAATAAATAAAATAAATAACCTACTTAACTTTGAAACTAACCTTGAAACCCGTAATAGAGTAAATTTTGGGTTTCAGATTTTGACAGATATGTTACAGATTTTAAAAAAATAAGAAACTTGTACCTAAGGGTAGATTCCAGAGTCAAAGTAAAATCTGTAAGGGATTTAGAACTGCTCATTTCTAATAGATAAGTGAGATTATGCACACATAAATAATAAATCTTCGTTTCAACAAGAGCCACAGTTTTGGATGAGCGAGATCTAAAATTTTGGCGTGGACCATAGAAAATTCTCCAGTCCCACCCAATGGTTAACTCCCAATTATTTTAGGTGACTCTTTATGTTTCTGAAATTGATTATTATTGCTTCGAGGACATTGTTGTTGTTGAGTAACTGAACATCTGCTATTCCTTCTAATCATTCATTAATCCATTCATAAACCCCATTTTATTATTTCGTTTAATGACACAAAAGACTGCTGAGAAATTGCAAGGAAGTGCAATAAAAAAGACTATCTGCTGAAATTGTATGGTCTCTGAAACAAGAAAACTCTAATAAAAAACAACTTCCGACGTTCCTTGCCTAAGTTCGATTTTGGCGGCCTTAAAACCTATTTACATGTTTTCCACCCCCACCCATAATATCTGTTAAGAGTCTCCTCTCTTTTGATTTCTTTGAGCCCCATGTGATACGTCGTGTTCAACCACAATGGATGGATAACCGCTTAATCAGTGAATAGAATTTGGAAGCTTGCATCAATTAATGAGTAAATAAAAACGGCATGCGATGATAATGAAGTATTTACTAGAAAAATCATAAAAGATTAAATTCAACGAAGTAGATTCGTGACCGGTTTCTGCTGGTACAGATGGCTTTTGAAATTCTTCCTAAAATGGTCAATCTGGGTCCTTCAAATCACTTATGAATTAATTACGCTTGTGTTTCCGTCACATAGGAAGGAGTTTCTATCAAAAAGTACCCTGATTGGGCTCAATTAGTTGTTTTTAAATCGGGAGGACTGGCAAAGCTGTACTTTTCTTAAGCCCAATACCGCCTGTGGCTCTTGCCTAGGCCCCGTATTTCGAATCATAATTGGTCTTGGACGAGAGTTTTAGCCCACTCCCTGGCCTAGCCCACATATTATTTATTTATTCTTTTAAACGTTTTGCCTAAGCCCATTCGAGCTCGCAAGTCCATCCGCGTCTACTGGCAAAATGCCAAATTGCCATTCCTTCAACGAGATGACAATACTTTGCTCAAAAAAAAAAAAAAAAAAAAAAAAAAAACGAGATGACAATACAGTAGAGTTGATCATGGCCGAGCGCCTCGATTGATCATGGCCGAGCGCCTCGCTCGCTCGAGCGTGGAAGTGTTCTGTTGCGAAACTCTTTCCATCTAAAGATTCACGACTATCAACTACTTCAGGCTGGAAAAGTTGATCTGTATTCTGTTTTTGTTTAATAGGAAATGAATGGAATTGGATAACAAAGTTATGCTGGACTTGAATCTGAACAGATCGGTCCATGGACGAGTTTAGAATATAGATGAGGCAAGTCCCCAACATGGGCATGGTTGAACTGTTGGCACGCGTATTGGAAAATTTTCCCTCTTCTTCCACTAATAATCTGACCTTACTCCTGCCATCACATTAACATATACCCCTTTAGACATGCTAGTAATAAATTGCTGGAACTTTACATTTAGGTTCTTTTATTCAATCAGAATTACCTATTTAACCTCTTGGGAGTTGCATCCGGACAAAATTATTCATCTGCAAGAATCCTATTTGAAGCCATAAATGGCCATTGATATGATGATCCAATATTTCAAAACCAATCGATCATATCACTTTTTGCAATAATAAGGAAGAAAAATAGAAATGCAAATGAAAGAAACGTGAAGTATAGAATAAGCTTTGGAATTTAGTTCCGAAGAACAAGACACTTTCAAACAGGGAATTTCCTTATGAAGTCGTTTCAAGCTTAGTTTGATATTCATTATATCTCCAGTTTCTGATGGGATGGCACAGTCAAATCTCCTGTCAATTCAGCACAATCAAGCTTGTTAAATTTTCCATACGCGAATGGATGGGGCAAGTGAGGACATTCAAATTTAGGCTCATATCAATCACGTTCTCGAAATTACCTAATTCCAACGGAGTAGATTCATTGAGTAGTTCTCTTGCAATTAGAAGCACGCCAAGTTCCCCATTTCTATAGGACCAGATCCATTGAATTTTGTTAGATATTTCAAGCCCGTCAAATTTCATATAAATGATGGAATGAGACCGGTGAAGTTGTTGTGGCTTAAATCAACTTGATTAGAATGCATGAGGTTCCATATTCTAAGAGGATTTGGATCCGCGTAATTTGTTTGTCGTTAAGCCGAGTTATTGCATTGCTAAGTGCATGGAATATGAGATTTTAAGTGGGTCCATCTCTTCAGATTGACTTGATTTATGATAAAGTGTCAAGTACACGACGCCTGGTGAGGTTCTCCGGAAAGGAAGGCAGCTCATTGGTGGGACAATTGCAGGACTTATCGTAAATTTCACGGTTGATTAATGGTGATTTAATTAGGATTTAAACCGGATCATGTATGGAAGTAGGACACGTTCAAGAAGTCAAGGTCTTGGTCGTGGGAACCTATGTAGAAGAAACATACTACCTGAAGGTCTGGAATCTATGTCAGAATACTATCCCTCTCAAGGTCAACTTATGTAGAAGAAACATACTACCTGAAGCCTCGTGTCCCATTTGCAGCTTAGAACCTGAGACGATTCAGCACTTGTTCTTGTTGCGCCCTTGCACTCCGCTGATCTGGGTGAATCCTGCATTGCAAATTATGATTTTACGAGTTGGGCTGTCGAGAATCGAAGAATGGTTGCTGAACTTCCAGGAACAGTAGATCTACCGTCTTTCGAGGTCGTTGCGAGTGTCCTGTGTTTATTTGGAGGGCGAGAAACGACTACATCTTTCGAAAGAAACGCCCAAAACCAGAAATTCTAAATGAAGAGGCACGCAACATGCTCTCTAACTGGTGCAAGTGGAATTAAAAAGAAAGAGAAACAATGTCAGAAGAAGAAGGCCTACCTCTACGATGGTGCAAGTGCAATTATAAAGATCAAGAAACAATGTCAGAAGAAGAACACCCACCTCTGCGTTGGAAAGCTCCAAAGGAAAGAACTTTGAAGGCCAATTTCGATGGGTCTTACGGGAGCAGTCACCTGTGTTGTTCGAGATGCGTCAGGAGCTTTGGTGGACGGAGTAGCAAGATCGGTACCAACATCGTCTGCGATACAAGTCGAAACCCTAGGTTTGCCCACATCTCTCTCTCTCTCCTCGAAGCAAAAAAGGAAGAAACCATCGGTCTTGAATCTGACTGCAAGTCTTTAGTTCACATGGTTAATGGCTTAGGTCAGTGTAAATGGAAAACTCGTGCTTTTATTACAGAAGCTCGCGAGATCATGAGCCGGTTCAAGCACATCCACTTAGCCTATTACACAATAGAGTCCAATAGAGTGGCAGACAGGATCTGTAAGGCCTATCGACTAAAGACTCTACCTTGTAATTGGGTAGTCCATCCTCCTCAATCCTTTTGAGATCTGCTTTGTTTTGATGCCCCGATCGCGGACTTTTGGGTTTTGAAGTACTTTTATATTTAATAAAGTTTTGTTTGACAAAAAAAAAACTAATCATGCATTCCGATTTTACAAAAAAGATGAAAAATAAATGACTGTTCGATAAAATCTTTTCACTCCTTAGTAATTGCTACCTGGGGAGATTTTAGCCTAGCTAGTATAAAAAAAGCGACAAGACTTAAAATTGCACAAGCCGCATACCTCATGTCCTTAACCACGTTCACCAATTTGCAGCATCATTATACCAACCCACTTTTCACTTGATGAAACTTATTTGCTAGTATTGGGGCAAGTACTTTAGGGTCCTCGCTATTCGTGTAGGCTTGACGAAGTTTCTGTTGATTTGCATGCCCACCATACTCCTCGATTATTTTCTTGAATCCGCGCAATTGAGATTAAGTGGAAGGGCTTGGTCAACGCCAGTTTCGGAGCTAGAAAAGCTTCCGAAACTTTTTTTTATTGTGGATTGTGATTTTGGATCACTACTTAAGCAAGCAAGCGCTAGAGAAATTACTAGAACGATACTTCTTGTGATAGAATTCTCTTTTGGTATTGGCACATTTGATGTAGCATAATATCATCATTAAAGAGTGTCAACAGCATTAAGATGATCTCCCCTATATGCTCACCCGATATTGTTTCTATTGTTATCATCCGAAGCTGTATACGTCGCATTTCTCATTAACAACAAATGTGTAAGCAAGTTCTTAAAAAAACAACAAAAGGTCATAAATTAGATGAGGCTTGAAACTATATATCGATCTACCTATGTGCCTCCAATAATAACATTCCACAAAAATGTCAATGATTGTTGCTCACTTGGTGTTATAAATCCATGAGTGCCTACAATATTTGTAGTGACCTTTCGTTATAGCGGAAACAATGTAGCTTAATTATGCTTTTTTATGCTATACTTCTCTCAAGTGTTTCACTTTATTTCGGAAGCTTCGGACAGAAGATGATTCTTTGCTTCAAAATGATAAAGTTTCTTCAATGCCACGACTTTCCCACTCGGCAATTGCGCTTTATAGACAATACCGTAACTACCACTCCTAATGCAATATTTGATGTCAAAATTTTATGTTCCATTGATTATATCTTCATATGCAATTCTTCCATCATAATTTCATAATGACAAGAAGTTCCATTAGTTTCTATGGTCGCTCGTTGCATGCTCTTTGTTATACGTCAAAATATGAAGCAAGACCCAAGAACTATTATTGATCTAGCCATCAACGGTATAAATACCATCATAAGCATAATCTCGGACATTCTTCTGGAACCATTAATCTTTTACAAATCTTCATTGGCGTGGAAATCTCTATAGCGAACATCAGCTAGATTATCTGGAATTTTTCCGGTGAGTTTATTGTACAACAAGTTAATGTAATCCAAGTTGAAAAGCTTTCTAAAACTAGGAACTGAACCATGTAGAGAATTGTTCTCAAGATTGAAATAGCTTAACATGACCAAGTTCTCCAGTTGAAGAGGGATTTTTCCATAAAAGTTGTTTGAGCTAAAATCTGGATGAGTGAGACTCTTTGGGTGCGCATGATAAAATTTTTGAAACAGAAATTGATTTACGGTCGAAATTGATTTCTCAATTTCTATTTCAGAAATTGAGAAGCTAAAAATTTTAGGGCGCGTTTGTTTGTGTTTTTACGTTTAAAAATTGTTCCAGGGAACGAAATAGAAAAAAGTGTTTCGTTCCGGGAACAATTTTTGAACAAAAAAAGGCGTTTGGTAAACTTATTCCGGAAATAAAAAATAAACAGAAACATGTTTGGTAAATTTGGATAATTTTTTTATTTCTTTTATTTTTTTTTATTTTTTCTTATTTTTCCTTTTTTATTTTTTATTTTTTATTTTTTATTTTTTTTCTTTTGGCCGGTCGCCGGCCTCGGCCATGGCCGGCGACCGGCGGCGAGGCCGAGCTTCGCCCAGCGGCGGGCGAGGCGCGGCCTCGCCGGCCACCGCCGAGGCGAGGCGCGGCCTCGCCGGCCGGCCGGGCGAGGTCGGCCTCGCCGGATCTGGCGAGGCCGACCTCGCGCCGGCCGGGCGAGCCCGATCTTGCCCGGATCCCGCGGGCCGAGCTCGCCCGGCCGGCCGGCGAGCCTCGGCCG
The DNA here is from genome assembly GCA_017140395.1 of Eucalyptus lansdowneana. Taxonomy (NCBI): domain Eukaryota; kingdom Viridiplantae; phylum Streptophyta; class Magnoliopsida; order Myrtales; family Myrtaceae; genus Eucalyptus; species Eucalyptus lansdowneana. Next base: position 40,117,150 of record CM029485.1, read on the forward strand.
CCGGATCCGGGGCGAGATCGGGCTCGCCCGCCGGCGCGGGGTCGGCCTCGCCCGGCCCGGCGAGCCTTGGCCTCGCCGGGGACGGCGAGCCTCGCGTGGCCGGGCGAGGCCGCCGCCCGTCGGCCGGTCGCCGGCCATGGCCGAGGCCGGCGACCGGCCAAAAGAAAAAAGAACAAAAAATAAGAGAAAAAAAAAAAAAAAAGTGTTTCTCATTTCGTTTTAGAAACAAGAAACAAGAAATTTGTGTTTTTTTTGCATTTTTTTTGTTCAACAAAAGAACAAAAAAGGAACGAAACGCACCCAAACGCGTTCTGTTCCTTTTTGTTCCTCGGAACAAAAAAAAAGAAAAACTGTTTAAAAACAAAAAAAAGAAATACAAACAAACGGGGCCTTAGCTTCGATTTCTTCTTCAAATCTATTTCGGGAATAGAAATCTGTTTTTGAGAAATAGAGAAATCAAATTGCGTTACCAAACGGATTTCTGTTCCAAACCTGTTCCGGGGAATAGAAAAACAGAGAAATCAAGAAACAAAAATTTTATCATGCGCAACCTTTAAGTCTCCTATTTCTGATGGAATGGCACAGTTGAATACATTTCCATGTAAATCTAGAACTGACAAGTTGGTTAAATGGGCTAGAGATGAAGGGAAGGGGGCAAGTGAAGAAGTTTGAGCTCAGTCTCAACTCAATCAAGCTCTTCAAATTACCTATTTTTGATGGGATAGATTAACTGAATTTGTTCTTTTCCATACTAAAATATGCTAAGTCTAGTTCCTTATATTCGAAGGAATAGATCCATTGAAGGAGTTTCCTCTCAAATAGAGTTGTGTCAAGTTCCTTAGTTTCGTTGGAGATGAAGGAAAGGGACCGGCGAAGTTGTCCTGATCTAGATCAATGCGATACAAGTTCACGCACTGCCCTATCTCAAAGCGGGACAAAGCCACCTAAGCCATTAAGGGAGAGTGCAAGGTGGCGTAAATTGGACAAGAGACCAAGAGTTGGAGGAATGGTGCCACGAAGCACATTGAAACTATACCTAGGTAAATCATCCTCTTTAGATTTCCTAATTCGGGAGGGATTGGACTATCAATTTGATTATTATGAATGTCAATAACTTCTAACATGGTGAGGTTTTGGAGACAGTGATGTAACTCACCGGTTAGGTCATTGTGGGACAAGTTAAGGTGCTTGAGCTTTGGGAGTGCACATATTAGTAGCGAATGAAATCAGCGAGGCCATTATCAGGCAGCCCAGGAGAGGCGAGATCCGGGAGCAAAGAGAAATTCATGCTACTCAAATTACTTGCAACCCAGTAGTCATTGTGGCCTCATTCTGGTATGCTTATTTCGACAACGCTTCCGGCGTTGTCGCATGAAATGCCAAGCCACCTGCAATGTGATAAGGAAGTGTTGCTCGTAACAAGGTCTAGCCACCATCCACTAAAAGAAGAAGGGCATCCGCCTCCGTTCCTGTGGCGATGGCAGGATATTTGTGGGAGAGAGTTAGCGTAATAATGATCCATGTAGCTGCAATCATCAGCTTGCGAACATGCAAGCCGACGGGTTTGCTTACAGGATTCAAACGAATCATGTGAAATATTTTCATGCTTTATAGAGAGAGGAGGTTGATAGAAATCATGTGGAAGGCTTGAGATTGCTGTGATGTATAAAGGCAATCCGAAGAAACAGGGCCTTGCCCTTTTTCCCATCTAGGTGCATGGTCCCCTACAATGAGCACCTTTGAAACATTATTGCCAAGGTACTTAATTGTTGGATTTGTGCTACTTAGGGTGCGCGTGACAAAATTTCTGAAATAAAAATCAATTTATGGCCAGAAATTGATTTTTCAACTTTTATTCCATGGACGAGTTTCGAGTAAAGAAATGTGTTTGATAACAATTCAAAATTTCTATTTCTAAATTAAAAATTCGTGTGATAATAGAATAAAATTTCTATTTCTAGGAGCGGCAACAACCGGCATTCGGTGGCTAGAGTCCGATGTTTAGTGACTAGCGTTCGGTGTCCGGTGACCGGTGGCAGGCGGCTAAAGTCCGAAGTCCGACAGTCAGCGTCCAACACCAAGTCCAATGACCAGTGGCACGTGGCCAAAGTCCAGAGTCCAACACTAGAGTCCAGTGACCAACAACTAGCGTCCAATGTCTGGAGTTCAACGTCTGACGTCCAACATCTAGAGTCTAGCAACAGGAGGCCGACAGCGAGTGGCTAGTGGCCGAAGTCCCGTGGCAGGTGGTGGGCAGCTGACATTCGACGACCAGTGGTGAGCGGCGGATAGTCGCCGGCAAACATCCTGTGGTTGGTGATGAACCTCAAACATCCAATGATTGGCAATGAGCAACCAATGACTAGTGGGCGTTCGGCATCCGGCGACAGGCAATTGGTGACAGGCAGCTAGAGTGCGGTGGCCAGTGGTTGACATTCAATGGCTGGTGATTGGTGGTTGGTGGCCGGGGCTAGTGGTGGGCAGGCGGCAATCGGTGGTGGACATCCGGCATCCCATGGGCGGCAAGTGGGCAACGGGCAATGAAAAGAGTGAACGATGAGAGAAAATTTTTGATGTCTCATTTATGTTCCAGAAATAGAAAAGCAAAAAATTTTAACTTCTAATTTTTGCTTCAAATCTATTTCTAGAATAGAAATCCATTCCAGAAATAGAAAAATGAAATTACGTTACCAAACGGATTTATATTCTAAATCTATTCCGGGAACAAAAAAACAAAGAAATAGAAAAACAAAAATTTTATCATGCGCAACCTTAACAATCAATATGGAGGAAACCAATTTGCACAGTTTCCGACATTGTAGAATTGGGACCTTTTTACACTTAAATTGACTCCCGGATCACTTGCCGCATTCGTTTGATTACTCAATGTAAACAAATTAGCTCTTATAGCCCGCTAGCTGCTCAAACTAGCTTGATAGAAGTTAAATTTTATGTTCAATCCACAAATTGACAGTAGCGTGGCAAACAAGAAATAACCTCTCTTTTTTTTTTGTGAAAAGAAATAACCATTGATCGCTACCGATACAAATATAATCTCAAATCCAATGTTGTGACATCGTTTGAATTATGTGCCATAACTTTTAATTGATCATCTAAGTCTCCTAATTTTCAAAGGTAGGTCATTTAAGTTACATGGATTATTTTCTTGCCAAAAATTCCTAAATGATATCAAACTTTCGGGCCAACCACCTTGTTGAAAATATGTCTCAAGTTTGAGCCCATTGAATGAAATCGGACTGACGAGAATATGTGAACTCGATCACGTGCAAGTCAAAGCAACGCATGCGAATTGATTAGCCAAAATTGTTAGAAGAAGATTGCACGTAGATTTCATTTATGACCCGCAAGTGTGAAGAGGCTAATGTGTGGTTTCTTTTGTTGTCTTCTACTCATCTATGCAGGTTGGACTTTTTGAATGGAGGAAAGTGGACGGTGGCTCACTTGCATGCAAGGATGGGTGTTCCCTTTCTTGTCTGCCAAAGCCATCATTATTGACTTTGAGAAAAGAAAGAAAGGTTCATACATCCATTTTCTTCTCTCCTTTAATGCATGCACATGAATGGACGTCCATGGATTATGGTGGGCTTGTTTTGTCTTTTCTTTCCCTTGGTAAGGGCCGAGCGGAGTGCCAAGTTTTAGTGGCTAAGAGAGAGAACTTTGAGACTGTAAAAGAGTGCAGAGAGTTGTCTTATGTGAGGGATTCTTGTTGTAAATTATACCCGAGTATTTTACTCAGTTAAATTCTTGTGAGTAGAATTTATTTAATTCATCGAGTGAGGTTTTACTAGGAATTATGATGGGCTAAACACTATGTGAGTTATTTGGATATAATTTGAGATTGGAAAACACCGAGAGTGTGTTTGAGTGCTCGAGTGATTGTAATCTCCAATGTATCACTTGTTTCTATAGTGAAATTCCGTACTGTTTTTTCCATGAACGTAGGTTTCGATATTCGAATCGAACCACGTAAATTCGGTGTCCAATTCCCTTTCCTTCATTCTGACTATTTTATGTGATTCGCTTGTCCATATCTCGCAACACACCTTTGGTGATTTTTAATGCTATAATGTTTCAAGCAAATAAAAATGGCCGGTGTAACTTAAGGGATGGATTTTTAAAAGTCATGACACTAATTTCCCGGCTAGTAGAATATATTGCTCATACGAATCTTTAAATTTCGCTGTTTTATGATTCAATAAGAATGTAAATCAGCATGCATGTGTGAATGGAACTTGTGCACATCCATAAAAAAAATTCAAGGTTTTTGACGAGTCTGCAATTCAAGTGTGAAGAAGTCGAGTTCTTTTGGGTTTTCACATGTTGGATCAGTACGCGTTACAATAGTTCGTGGAATTGTCATGGTCTTCATGGACTTTTTATTTCTGATGGTTGGCCCTAAAAATTTCTAACTCATCAATAATACCAACACGCAGTAAATACCTAGCCGATTATAATGACCATATGCACTCCGATCCTACTCCAAAGACAAAATTAAACGACCTTTGTCCTACATAAACTGACTCCTAAACATGGCATGAACAAAGTTTAATACTCTGACTTAAATCGTAGATGCCAAATGATCTTATATCCTCAACCACCTTCACCAAGCTGCAGCATCATATTACCAATCTACCTCGTCACTATTGTTGGGACAATTAGAAAATGACCCCCTTATACATCGATTAGGCTTGACGAGGTTCTAGTTGATCCACCTTCCAACCATGATCTGTTATAACCTTAAAGATAAACTGAGAACATGCATCACTTAAGCAGAAGCCTTGGAATGATTTTCTGCTAGACTTTATTTTGTAGGGGTCGTCAAACTTGTGCAAATCCTCGTTGCCAAAAAAAAGTGTTTGCGGGAAAAGCACCCATAAGACTATCTCGTCCAATTGGGCCATTGAGATGATTGTATGATAAGCCAAGGCGGTCTAAGTTTGAAAGCTCTTTAAATGAGAGAATTGAGCCCGAAAGAGATGGGAGTTGCACATGTTTAAGAAGTCAAGAAGGTCTTGGTCGAGAACCAGGTTACAAAGTCTAGGTCTTCAGAAGGTTCATTTTCATGTGCATGGGTCGTCTACATGCTCAAGTCTTGGTATTTGGCCGTTTCCGTGATGTCTGATCTTTAGCCAACGTGAAGGAAACGTAAATTGCGTGATTTTCAGTCTTTGATTGACCAGCAAACCTTCAACTAAACAGAAACGATCCTTCAAATATGTAGTGAATGTCCTTAACAAGCCAATCATTCGTGCGACAACAATGCATTATAATTCACCGTGCGTCTTAATCTTTGTAAAAAGAGTAAAGATAAACTGTCTTTTGAGTGCTTCTCACTCCTCACCAATTGCTACTCAGGCAAACTTCTAGCCTACCCAGTATAAGAAAAGTTCGACATGACTGAAATTGCACAAGCTGTATACTTCATATCCGCAAGCACGTTCATCGATTTGCGCTACCTTGGTCGTTGCTCTTGTTGTAGGCTTGACGAAGTTTCTGTTGATCCACCTTCCCACCACGCTCCTCGATTATTTTCTTGGAGCTGCGCAAGTGAGATTGAATGGAAGGGCTTGGCCAATGCTAGTTTTGGAGCTCGAAAAGCTTCAGAAACTTGTTTCATTGTGGGTCGTGACTTTGGGTCACTACTTAAACAGGCAAGCGACAAAGAAACCACAAGAACGATACTTCTTGCAAGAGAATTCTCTCTTGGGATTGACAAGCGATGGTCTAATATTTGATGTAGCATAAGATCTTCTCTGAAGAGTGTCGACAACTTTAGGATGATTTCACCTGGATGCTCACCCATAATTGTTTCCATTGCTATCACTCCAAAGCTGTATACATCACATTTCTCATTGATAACAAAAGTGTAAGCAAGCTCTGAAAGAAAAAAAAATGAAAAGTTCATAATTAGAACAAGCTCGAAACCAAGTTCTCCATGTTAGCTTGGTGCACTATCAAACGATAAATATGGAAGCTGAAGCATCAATGGTGTTTTTTACCACATAGAGTGTCGTGTATATCGATATAGCTACGTGCCTCTAGTAATAACATTCTAGAAAAGTGTGAAGGATTGCTGCTCACCTGGTGCTATATATCCACTAGTGCCTGCAATATTTGCTGTGAGATTAGATGAGAAATTAGGTTTAAGGAGTCTTGCCATGCCAAAATCTGATAGGAAAGCCTGCATTTTGTTGTCAAGCAAAATATTGTTGGTAGATATGTCTCGATGAACAATTGGCCGAGTGCAATCGTGATGCAGGTAAGACAAGGCATGTGCCATGTCCCAAAGAATGTTGAGTCTTTTAGACCAATCTAGTTCCACTGCTTCAACATCATCTCTCAAAGCACAAAAAAGACTCCCCCTTTCCATGTACTCATAAACCAAAAACATACATCGCTTGTGTAAACAGAAACCGTGGAGCTTAATTATGCTTCTATGTCGTACTTCTGTCAAGTATTTCACTTCATTTCGGAAGCTCTTATCAAAAGCTGGATCCTCTGCTTCAAATCGGTGAAGTTTCTTCAATGCCACAATTTTTCCATTCGGCAATCGCACTCTATAGATACTACCATAACCACCACTCCCAATACAGTATTTAATGTCGAAATCTTCTGTTGCATTGATTATGTCTTCATATGCAATTCTTCCATCATAATTCCATATTGACAAGAAATCTCCATCTTTTTGTACTGTCTTTGATTGCATGCTCTTCCTTCTATGTCGAAATATGAAGCAAGACCCAAGAACAGTCAATGTTATAGCCATCAGTGGTACAAATACCGTCACAAGCATAACCTTAGACGTTTTTTTGGAACTATCAACCTTTTTCTAACCTTCATTGCCGTGGAAAGCTCTATAGCGAACATTGGCCAGATTATCCGGAATTTTTCCCGTGAGATGATTGTACGACAAGTTGATATAATCCAAGCTGAGAAGCTGTTTGAAATTGGGAATTGAACCATGCAGAGAATTGTTCTCAAGATTGAGATAGCTTAACATGATCAAACTCTCAAGTTCACGAGGGATTTTTCCAGAGAAGTTGTTTGAGCTCAAATTTAGATGAGTGAGACTCTTTAAATCTCCTATTTCAGACGGAATGACGCAATCTAATACATTATCATTTAAATTTAGTACCTTCAAGTTGGTTAAATGGGCTAGAGATGAAGGGATGGGGCAAGTGAAGGAGTTTGAGCTAAGATTCAACTCAATCAAACTCTTTAAATTACCGATTTCTAACGGGATCAATCCGCTGAGTTTGTTCCCTTCCATACTCAGATATGCCAAGTTGGTCAAATTCCCTATTTCCGGAGGAATAGTTCCATTGAAGGAGTTTAGTCGCAAAGCGAGACGTGTCAAGTTCCTCAGTTTCAATAGAGACGAGGGAATGGAACCGATGAATAAGTTTCCATGTAGGTCAACGTGATTCAAGTTCACGCAGTTCCTAATCTCGAGGGGAACGAAGCCATCCAACTTATTATGGCAGAGTATGAGGCTACGTAAATTCAACAAGAGACCAAGACTGGGAGGGATTGTGCCATTAAGCCCATTGTAACTGAGATTCAGGTCGATCAGCCTCTTTAGATTTCCCAATTTGGGAGGAATAGTGCTATTGATTCGATTATTATGCATGTCAATAACTTCTAACATGGTGAGGTTTTGAAGACAAAGAGGTAACTCACCCGTAAGCTCATTGTGGGCCAAGTTGAGATGCCTAAGCTTTAGGAGTGCACATATTTGAAGGGGAATGGTACCAACGAGGAAATTATCAGGCAGCAGAAGAGAGTTGAGATTTGGAAGAAGAGAGAAATTCATGCTGCTCAAGTTACTTGCAGCCTGGTAGTTGTAACGGCCTCGTGGTGGCATGTCTATTTTGATGACGCTTCCTGAATCGTCGCATGAAATGCCAAGCCACGTGCAATGGGATAAGGATGCATTGCTCGTAACTGGGTCAGGCCACCACCCACTGTGAAGTAGAGCATCTGCCTCTGTTCCGATGGCAATGGCGGGGTAGTTGTGGGAGAGGGCTAGCCCAATAACGATCCAGGCAGCTGCGGTCATCATCTTGTGAACACGCAAGCGGATGGGTTTGCTTACGGGATTCAATTGAATCATGTGGAATATCTTCACGCTTTATAGAGAGAGGACCTCTTCTTTGCCTGGGAAGTGGAAGGCCCGAGTTTGCTGTGATAATTAAGGGGCCCCGCTTTTCAACAAGCCACGTTGAATTATTCAGCATTGAATTAATGCTGCAAGGGATTTTTAAGTGAGGAAAATCGCCGACGTAACTTAGTCGGTCAGTTTTTAAAAGTCATGATATCAACTTTCGGGCAAGCGGACCACTCTGCTCATGCGAATTCCGCGGTTTCAGGTTAAGACCAGCATACCGGCCAAAAGGTAAAAACCAGCGTCAATGTTTGGATGGAAGTTGTACACTTCCATCAGAGAGTCAAATGTCTTCGGGGTTTCGTGCGTTGATTTGTGACCCTAAGAAGATGGAAGTTGTACACTTCCATCAGAGAGTCAAATGTCTTCGGGGTTTCGTGCGTTGATTTGTGACCCTAAGAAGATAACTACACGATAAGAAAGGTTGTTGAAATATCACAATGACTTGATTATGGGCTTTATATGTTCTACAACGCCATGATTTTCTTGTTGAGCAGTCTTGCTTTATAGACACTATCGTAACTCTACTATGAATGCAATATTCAATGTCAAAGTCTTCGGTTGCATTGATTGACTTCATATGCCTATTTGGTCCCATGAAATTATTGCATGATAAGTCAAGGTATTCTAAGAATGAATGTCCTCTAAATTTGGGGATTGGGCCCGAAAGAAAATTTGGTCAAGACGTATTAATTTGACCAAACTTTTCAAATTCAACACAGATTTCTCCATATTAACTCGTTCCGACTAAATCTAGAGCAAAACTCTTCAAGTCTCCTATTTCCGATGGAAATGGCACAATCTATTCCATTTCAAGTGAAGGAGTTTAAGGTGAGCCTCATCGCAGCCAAACTCTGAATTTCAACAGGGATTCTTCCATAGGAGTTGTTAAATCTCGCTAGATAAATGAGACTCTTTATATCTCCTATTTTTGATGGAATACCACAATCGACTCCATTCCAATGCAAATCTAGAATGGCCATGATTTTCTTGGTGAGCAATCTTGCTTTATAGACACTATCGTAACTCTACTATGAATGCAATATTCAATGTCAAAGTCTTCAGTTGCATTGATTGACTTCTATGCCTATTTGGTCCTGTGAAATTATTGCATGATAAGTCAAGGTATTCTAAGAATGAACGTTGTCTAAATTTGGGAATTGAGCCTCAAAGAAAATTTGGTCAAGACGCATTAATTTGACCAAAATTTTCAAATTCAACATAGATTTCTCCATTTGAACTCGTTCCGACTCTTCAAGTCTCCTATTTCCGACGGAAATGGCACAATCCATTCCATTTCAAGTGAAGGAGCTTAAGCTCATCTCAGCCAAACTCTTAATTTCAATAGGGATTCTTCCATAGGAGTTGTTAAATCTCACTAGATAAGTGAGACTCTTTATATCTCCTATTTCTGATGGAATACCACAATCGACTCCATTCCAATGCAAATCTAGCATGGCCAGGCTTGTCAAGTTGGCCAAAGATGGAGGGATGGGACAAGTTCTAGCATAGCTCATCTCAGTCAAGCTCCTCAAACTGCCTTTTTCTTACGGAATAGATCCATCGAAATTGTTCTTTCCATATTCAGCCGTGCCAAGTTTGTCAACTTTAATTAGAAGTTTATAAAATGTTACTAATTAAAAGAAAATAACTTAATAAGTACTCAAATGAAAGTCGGTAACAAAAAATTTATTAGCAATTTAATCATAGAAAAGCTAGTAAATCACTCTAATTAAAGTTGGTTATTCTAAAAAGAGTTGGTAAGATTGATCCGTGTCTAAGAAATACAAGCAAAAGTTTTCAAACGATAGAAAAGTAATATGTCGATAAATAACTTAAATAAGAGTTGATAACCTAACAGTATGTGCTACTTTTAATTGTAGGAAACTTGGTGAGTCGATGCAAATGTAAGTTGTCTTGACACATGTACTTTACTTCTTCCAGAAGTATGGAATCTCAGTTCTAGTTTCCGCGTACATACAATCTCTCTAGATCGAGTCCCAGAAAAGTCACTCTTTCGCTGAATAATCTAGTTTTGACATAGATGTGCTACTTGAGCAGTTTCATAAAATTCGGAAAACTCTCGCCCTTCAATTTAACCTAAATAATGGCAGTGCATCTCCTCAGTGCATTTGATTATTTAATGCAAACAAATTAATTCTTATATCCCAAGAGGCTCAAACAAGCTTGACTGAAGCCTTATTTGAAGTTTTTATATAAAATCAGATCTCATTCTATCCAGTGAGTCAGTGACTACACCCATTAATGATAGCGAGCAGCGACTAAATTGATCGATAACTCGAGAGTTGGGTGTCGTGGTGTCACTCGAATTTCTTGATTTCGGCCAATTGTAACCCGATTTCTGATAAAGACGAGAAATTATCGAGCAGTTGCTTAAACTTTACGATGTGATTACACTGTAGAGTATGAACCAGTATTCATTGTGGCGGGTACACAAACATAGAGGTATTCGAGGTCATCATTTCGTGTACACGTTGAAGAGATACGTTTTCGGATCGACAGGACCAACATATCTCCATGATTTTAAGATGGTAAGTTACAAGCTTTGTAAGGGATTAACGAACTTCAAGTGGAATATCAGTGGTCCATGTATGTAGACATGTTCCTCTCAATATAGAAAACTTACTATGAAATATTTAACTCAGAAATATAAGTACGCTTACTCATCAATGACGGAGCCCCCTTGTAAAATCTTATGCCATTTCGTAATCTACTATATAATAGGCGGAAGGTTAGAAAATCAGTTTTTGATAGTATGCTACTAATTACTTGACAGGACCAATTATAAAGATCTTGTAGCACTTGGTAATTTACCATCGGATGGTAGATTTCAAGATGGTAAATTTGTCCTTTCGTTGGTAACTGACTAATCAATCGATAGGCCTGCTTGTAATATTTTAAAACATCCAAGGAATAGAATCAGAAAAATTAATTTCTGAATAAAAATTGTTTCTAGAAATAGAATAATTATCAAACACATCCTGATTGGTCAAAAAAAAGTTATGATACTCAATATGTTATATGTTTTCAAGATGCATTCCCACAAATTCTTCACCGTCCTCATATGCATCTTCCATGCTTGACATGTAAATTGGTAATTTCCAAAATTCTTCATCGATTTGCACTTGTTAGACTAGATATAGCTTCTCATCTATTTCTCAATTAAAAGTGAATATATTAAAAGAAATCAATTTACACTACAATTATTATGCTAAGCCGCAACTTACTAGCCAGAAGGAATAATTGTCCATTAAAATCTTATCGAAAATGTTTTGAAGATAACAAATTATGACTAAAAAATATCTATCTCCACGGCAAAACTCAGGACGCCACAGCATGAAATGTTTGGAGTCATACAATATCAGAGTTGAATTTTATAGTTCATAGTACCGTAAAAGAGATTATGCATATACTAAGTAAAGCCAACAATATAATGCCAAAAACCCTTCAAATCTAGGACTCAACAATGTTCTCGATGTGTTTGAAAATGTTTTTTCGCTCTTATGTTTTTCGTTGATTTTAATATTAATAAAGGTTGAAGCAAACTCCCACAAAGTTCAACATCATTAAGGTGGAAGTCTGAAAAACATGCATGAAGGTACGAGTCGAGAGTCACAATAAGAGGCAATGACAATTGTGGCATTATCAGATTGTGGTTAATCAATGTAAAAAGAAAGTTTCCATTGTAAGACATTACCATTTTTTCTACTTGACATGGATTTTTCGTTTATACAAGGAAATTGTTAGAAAGATCTACGCAATTACATATTGTCATGTATGGCTTGAAAATTAAAGTTCATATCCAATATAGAAAGGAGAATCAAAAGTTTAATATGGTGCGTCAAGAACATGAGGGATTTGGGAATGTATCACATAATTGGTAGTGAGAATCCATCTCCATTTAAAGCTCTCAATCTCAAATACTCCTTTCAAGGAAATATATCAACTAAATTGCTAATGAGATTATCTTAGTTAATTAAGGAACCAAATTGAGAATATGAAAAATTTGGTCAGCTTTCAAGTCTAGTACTATAAATACAGCCTGGCTGCTCCTATGGCGAAACACAACCAACACATAAAGATCAATACCTCATACATTCTCATTTGGATAGCGGCCCACAATGATGGAGACGATATCTAGGGACTAGCTCTAGCTTGCCTCTCCCTTCAGATCGCCCATCCTGATATTTGGATGTAAAATGATCGTCGGGTGTTGCCTACCTCTAGCCATGTAGTCTAATCATGTTCTCCGATGGAACCAGATTAAGGTACGAACTATTAGAGCCGACTTCTTATGTCGAAGATTTCCATAGGACTCGAACTACGTTGTTGACATTTAGTGTGCTTCATTTGGACGATTGTCCTCTCACAGAGCACGCCATCTTTATTAGGAACAAATAACTGTTACATATGATCATATCCTTTTTTCTTAAGAGCTTCTATGCCACTATGAACAACGTATGCCCACATATATGTAGTTTTTTTTATTATATTTTCTCATAGTCTGACAATAAATGTTATATTAGAGCCGACTTCTTATGTCGAAGATGTCCATAGGACTCAAACTACGTTGTTGACATTTAGTGTGCTTCATTTGGACGATTGTCCTCTCATAGAGCACACCATCTTTGTTAGGAACAAATAATTGGTACATATGATCATATCCTCTTTGTTTAAGAACTTTTATGCCACTACGAACAACGTATGCCCACATATATGTAGCTTTTTTTTATTATATTTTCTCATAGTCTGACAATAAATGTTATATTTATAGGTCTCTACAATCAAAGATAAGGAGAATAACATCAGTTCTTCCTTTAGGATGCAGTAGAATTTCTCCTATGGAGCTTCTTCTCCATGTGAAGCTGGCTCTAGTAATTTGAACCCAAATCATGTTCCACTAGAGGACTTGAATGGGCTACATGGACACGGATCGGTAACTCCCCCCGATTGATATATTTTTGCGGCAATTGAATGACGGGATCCACGATCAGAAGGAGTGGCAAGCTAGAGGTCTTCGTCATTGATGGACTGCTATTTGAAGGAGAATGTATGAGATATGTTCCAAAAATGAATATTGTTATATCTTAATGTGTTTATCGTGTTCCGTCATCAAACTGACGAGGTTGTGTTTATAGTATTAGACTTAAAAAACTCAATAAATGTTTGCAAATCCTCACTTCGATTCCTTAATTACCTATGTTAACCTCATTGGAAATTTAGTCAGTATATCTCCTTGAAAAGGAGTATTCGAGATTGAGAACTTTAAATTGAGATAGATTTTTACTGCCATTTATGTGAAGCAATTCTCATATCCCTCGTCCTCTTGCTGCCAAAAGAGTATTGCGTCTTTTTAAAGTTTGGATTCTCATTTCTACACCGGATATGAACTTTCTCCATATTATGATAGTACGTAATTGTTTAGGCTTTACCTTTTCCTACTTCACATGTTACATGATTATTTCAAACCCGTTCCTTTTTTTTTTTTTTTTTTTTTTGGTGCTGGAGGAACCGCTACTGGGCCGACAGCCTTTCACGTAAACCCCCAGGTGTCGATAGCGGGAAACCACCACCCCGGCGACACGCGTAAATCACCTACACAGCGCTTCAGCCTCCCTGCTTCGCAGGGGCTTCGAACCCTGGCCTCCACCGGGGAGAGCAAAGGCTCTACCATCCACGCTGCAACGGCCGGTGGTTCAAACCCGTTCCTTCATAAGGAAAAAATCGCACATGTTTCCAAGATAATCCTATCCTTGTGATACTGCCAAGCAAGGATATGATTATTTTGACCAATATATCTAGTATTAAAAGGGAAAGTTGTCCAAAAAGTCATAAACCTATTATCCTTCTAATAATTCAGTTCTAAATATTTTACTTATGTTAATTGAATTTCAAACATTTTCACATTCTGCCAATTTAGTTCATCAAACCAATTTTAACCAAAAATGGATGACGTGGATGTTGGCTGTTCTACATAATATGGACGATAATTTTTAATAATATCTTTGTATATCATATTTATATTTATATTTTTCTTTTTCTTTTTTTTTTTTCTTTTTCGTTTTTTTACTTTTGTTTTCTTATTTTTATTGTTAAAGGCCATTAAGGGGCCATAGGCCACTTGGCGAGGGCCCGTGGCCCCGTCACTTAAAGCTAGGCAAGAGTTGTGACCCTTGCCCTTGCCCCATGGCCGGTGAGAGCTGATTTGAGTGAGGGTTGAGAGCCCTTGTCGACCACCACTACACAAAGGACATGACTCTCGCCTAGTGACTAGCGAGGGCTTATTGCCCTCACACATAACCCTTGCTCATATGTGAGGCGAGGGCTCACGGCTCTAGCCAACCACGTACAAGGGCAATGAACCCTCACCGGCCATTGGGTGATGCTAAACGAGGGGTGTGAGCTCTCATCCAGTTTTGGTGTGCAAGTCGAGCCTTGGCCAATGGCCCCATGATAGTCCTTAATAATGCAAAAAAGAAAAAAAGTAAAGAAGAAAAAAAAAAGAAGGAAAAGAAGAAGAAAAAATATATATAAATTCAAAAATATTATAATTGTCCAAGTTAGCGCTAACCATGCCATGATGGATGGCCAGTATCCACGTTAGCAATCTATGATCAAAATTGGCTAGATAGATTTAGTTAGCAAAATATAAAAATGTTTAAACTCAATTAGCACAATTAAAATATTTATGATTGAATTGGCAAAAGTGCAATAAGATTATGATTTTTTGGACAAATTTCTCAATATTGCAGTAAACTACACCCCGTAATTGAAGTATTGTCTTGAAAGACAAATAGATAATAAAGGGCAAAAGAACGCTTCAAGTGCCATAACTTTGCCCAAATGGACACTTAAGTGCCATAACTTACAAAGGGTACACTTAAGTGCCACATTTTAAGAAAAGTGGGACACCTGAGTGCCATCTTCGGCGAAGCTGGCCGGAAATCATACGTGGCATTAAAATATGAATATCTCTCGCCAATGTGTCTCGCCGGAGAGCTGAGTCAGCTCGCATTAACCCCAAACGACGTCGTTCCAGGTGTTCGCCCAAAATAGACCCCTTAAATCAGCGAAAACGCCGTCGTCTTCCCCATTTGCCCTAAATCTAAAACCCTAAATCGGGCAAAATGCTATTGAAGCGCTGGAGCCCTAATCTCGCACCCTAATTTGATTTGCCCCAAATTCTATCACTGAATATTGGAAATGGAGAGCAAGACTTTCAGCAGCGGCTCAAATTTCTCTCGCCAAAGCGAAGGAGAAGGCGAGCATTTCTGTTTCTGTGGGTTTCCAAGTCCAAGAAGAACATCATGGACTCGAACGAATCCCGGGAGAAGATTCTATGGATGTGCCCGATACAGAGAAGGCTCGAAGTGCAAATACTTCAAATGGGTCGATGCGAAATTCTCTCACCAAGCCACAGAGGTGATATTGGACCTACTTGATAGATGTCATCAACCTCCATCTACGCTTGTGGACGACTTGGACGATGTTGACTCAATGCAAGCTCAAGCTCAAGCATCTTCTGTTAATCATCTGAAGAATGAAGTTGCAAAAATGAAAATTGAACGGAAGTGTTACCAAGCGTTTATTTTGTTGTTGTTTCTTTGTCTATCCTACTTTATGATGAAATGTAAAAGATTGGAAGATGAGCAGAAGTTTCTCCAACTGCCATAGTTGTAAATGTGTTGGAAAATGTACTTGTTTTGAATGAATGAATGAATGATTTCGAGAGTTTTTGCTTATTCTCAAATATAAATCAATGATGATGGAATGTATATTAGGTCGATGTGTTATGGTGACTATTTTACTTGAATTGAATGTAAATCAGCAGCTTCTCTATTTTGCTGCAAACCACCATATACATAGAACAGACACGAGTGATTACTCGAGTACTATAAGTTGTATCTAGTGATCACTTAAGTGCCAATCGTGATAGACAAACAGTCATTTAAGTGTCAAGTTATTATTAAAATGATCACTTAAGTGCCACTTGTTGTTAAAAGTGAACACTTAAGTGCTAGGTTTTTTAGAATGTGATCAGTTAAGTGGCATTTTTTTTGTACACATCGACTACTACCAGCCACCACCACCGCTCACCACTGGCCACCATCTCCAGCCATCATCACCACCAGGCATCCCAAGCATCCACTTGAGCCACCACCAGCTACCACTATGCTGGTGGTATGTTGCTGCATAAGTTGCAAGTGTAAGGTGTCTTACACCAGCTTGCACCAGCACTACCTAGTGCAAGCTGTGCATATTGCACATACATCTTGCACCAGGTATAGCAAAAACCTCCAACCCAACCCACCACCACCAGGCTTTTCACCAACAACCACCGCTAGCCACACGAGCACCCCAGTCACCACCATATATCCACCACCAGAAGTAGCAATAAGTAAAAGAAAAAAGAAACAGGCATGCCAAAAATGATAAGCAACAACGGTTGTTCCATTGATTTTGAACATCTGTCTCACAAACTCAATGACAAATGAAATCTCACAAACTCAACTAACTCAATGACAAACTATTATAAAAAAAAAACAAACAAACAAACAAACATCCACAGATGTTTACAACTGACTCCTCAGCCCCACAAACCATATCACATCCCATTTCATCAATTAATATGCACAATGCCTCCTATTCATGCTCGTTTTGATGGACTTCGCACTTGATTCATAATCCTTGCACTTTTTTTAACTGGACGTGAGACTTCTTCTTCAGTTGTCTTGGGATGTGTTGAGTCTGATGGAGCTGCAATTGTCCTAGGCTGAACTAATTCGAAGAGCCGCAACCGTTGTAGGCTGAACCGATTCGGATGGACTCGCAACCGGGTTCTTCTTACTCTTCTTTCTTGTTGGCGCAGCAATGTCTTCTTCTTTGTTGGGCGCAGCTTCGTTGATTCTTGAGTTCGGCCTTGAGAGATAAGAATCTCGAACTTCTCCCGGCTTCAAAAAGAAAACTCAATTATCAACAAAAGTTTGCTCTATAAATTAAATTAAATGCATCCTATAAAACTTACATTAAGAATAAACCGTTCCGGAACGGTCATACGTATAAAGGCCATAACCATATTGTTTAAGCCTCTTCCCAAGAGCCCCTCTTGTTCGAAGGGGAGCGTCACTTTCAAGTACTTGTGATTGGTTGCCTCTTCTTCTCGCATGTGATTTCTTCAGCTCTTGTGGCTGTTCAGCTACAGAAAGGGCTTCTTCGGCCAATTCTTCAGCTAGGCGTCTTGTAGATGGCCTTCTTATAGGTGGCTCTTGATTTGTCTTTGGCTTTCTTCTGGTTGTTTTTCTAGTTACGACTTCAGCTTCAGTGACACCTTCGGTAGGCTTTAGTGGTGGCCCTTGTGATGACCCTTCTAGTGACCTTTGTGATGACCTTGGTGATGGATCTTGTGGTTGCCCTTCAGTTGGGCCCTCTATTAGCAGCTGAGCTCTAGCTTGTCTTCTTCGAACCTGAGAAAAAGGCAAAGGACATCATAAATATAACATCAGGCCATATTAGAACGTAAATGAAAAGTAAACTCAAATCATTTAACTGACCGGGTATTTTTTTTCTCTGTTGCTACTGAAGAACAATCGACTTAACTGGCCCTCCAGTTGTTTTAGCCAATCCTGCAGCTGGCTGTCTTTCACCTTCGGTTCTTTGAACAGGCCCTTCATTTTCAGGTATAGCAGGGCCTTCGGCCAATTCTTCACGTGTCACCGTGACCTGACAAAGACAAAAACATTACATATATGTCACTTATATCTATGTACATATTCATAACAAACCATAAAGCAACATAAACACAATTGTCATGACTTACTGGGTTTATTGTCGTTGACTGAAGAACAGTCGAGTCACTTCGCCTTTCTGTTTCTCCTTTTCCAACTGTCCATTCACTAGGCCCTTCGGCTGGCCTCAATTGTTCATACTGCTTCTTTAATTGACAACCCTTAATATTGTGCCTGCTATGTGGCAGAAAGAGCACTTTACCGGTACACCCATCCGATTCATCCTACGGTGACATGAGTCCTCTCCCTCCGTCATTTTCCTTTTTTTCTTTGGTCTTCCCATTCTCTTCTTTAGTGGCAAAGGTTGAGGTGCTTTGCGATCAGTTGGCTCCCAGAACTTGCTACTTCTAATTGGCTGCAACATGAATTGATACGAAGCAAGATATTTCGGTTTCTTGTACCAATCATCAAGGTAGTCTTCTGTATTATGGCCCTTCAATTGAATTGCACATATGGCATGTGCACAAGAAATTCCACTGAGTTGCCATGCTCTACATGAACACTTCATCGTACCTAAATGGACAACATACTTATCGGAACCATTCATTATCTCATATCCTTCATCCCCATTCCAAATGGGATGATAATACCTACTTGCAGCTAAGTTGTCATCCAATTTCTTAGCAATCCTAGGACCATATTGCTTAGTCCACTTTGCAGTGTCATCTCTTTATTTGTGCAGTCGAGTCATAACCAAAACTCGTATGTCTTCAAGCATCAAGATAATTGGTTTACATCTAGCATCTATTATCCTCCCATTGAATGCTTCGCAGATGTTGTTATCAATGTTATCGCACTTGAATTCCTCGCTGAAGAACGCCCTACACCAATGCTTCAAGTCTGTTTGGAACAGTGCATCATAACCATCATTTGTCAATTGAAGCATCTTTTCTTTGGCCATCCTAAAGTCAGCCATATTCGTGCTCTTTGCTAGCTGCCAAAATTGCGACTGCAACTTGTCCCCTTTATAGGTCTTTGCCCAATTTGCGTATATGTGTCGCGCACACATTCGATGTTTAGCATAAGGCAACAACTCAGCTATTGCGGGAACAAGTCCCTGCAATAATTGAAAATATAAAAAAATGTAAGTAAATGACATGTTGATATCAAAAAGCAAACATTACCTTAAAATTTTATAAAAGCAAACATTACCTTTTGTTGGTCGCTCATGAACGCCCACCCTGCCCCATTTGTTATCTCCAAATCAATCATCAAATTTTTTAGGAACCAGGACCAATTGTCCTTATTCTCTACTTTCACAACAGCCCAAGCCAGGGAAAACATTTGGTTGTTTGCATCTCTTCTAATTGCGGCCAGCAATTCTCCCTTGCACAAGCCCTTCAAAAAACACCCGTCCAATCCTATAATCCGTCTACAACCAGATAAAAAACCTCGTTTGCATGCATCGAAACAAACATAGAATTTATTGAACTTCGTCCCAATATCAGGAAGTGGTCTCTCCACGACCTCGAGATACACTCTACTTCCAGGATTTTGCAGCCTACACTCCCAAGCATAGTCCCACAACTGTCCATATTCACCGCTGTATTGACCAATGAGTATCTTCATCACCTTTTGCTTCGATCTTTTACATTGATTCCTAGATATGTTGATGCCTACCTGCTCCTTCACCAGCATCCTGAACTGAGTAGTATTCATCTAAGGCATCAGCTTAATCAATTCAAAGAAGTGCTTCGATAACCATGCACTTGTTACCCTTTTATTCTCAAAATTAATAGAACAAGTATGTTCCTCTTGGTAGGCTCTAATGCTGGAAAGATCCAGTTTTCTAACAAATGCGCCATAGATCTTCCATGGACAATTTTGCTGCGAACACTAGCTCTTACAAAGGTCTTAGTGTTTCTAATGAAGTCAATGTTCCTTTGTGCAGCAATGGAGATCTTCGTATAGCTTCCCTAAATTGTTTAGCATCATGAAATTTCATGCCTACCGACAAAGTGGGAGAGGCAACGGATGGATCATAAAAAGGAAACTTACTTTTCATTTTCCTTCTATGCACAGGTCCTTCATCTTCTTCAAGCTCATCCTAGGAAGTAGCATTCTCGATGCTTTCTTCATAGTTAGTCTCCTCGCCAGAAACACCAGCATCTGTATGGCCTTTGGGTTTGTTTGGAACTTCCTCGGCTACTTGCAAAGCTGCAAACTTAGCTGTCAAAAAATCCCTTCGCTGTATTCTTGACTGTACAAGCTCTTCGTCGTCGTCATCACTTATAAAATTTTCAGCAGGCAACCTTCCATCATCATCATCAGTTGATTCAGCTACTTCCCAATCTAATCCAGAGATTGTGACATCACCTATGTCATCATCACTTTGGTGAACTGCATCTGCACTTCTCTCATGTCCATCATATCTATCCTGCCCTCCTTCGACCCTAACGTCAGTACTATCTTGAATACCATCTCCTTCTTGTCCTACTTCGGCGCTCTCTCCATCATCATCTTCATCCTCACTTTCACTATTGTACTCAACAAATATTTTTACCTCTTCACCATGAAGATAATGGTATAGAACATCCCTAAGACCATTATCATCTTCTAAGCATCTCAAACCATCTCTTAAGTCTTTCCCAGGAATACAATATAGCAGCTTCTAAACTTTACAAGGCAAATAAATATTTATCTCTAAGAAATCCTATATAAGATGCCTTATTTATATCCACAAAGATGGTGCCCTCATTTCCACCCTCATACTCCCACTCATCCTCCCCAATCACAAATTCCCCATTGTAGCAAACTATAACAGCGACATAATCCTTGTCATGCGTCATTACTGCACCAAGAACAAGAAAAAGAATCATTAGTTTTTGGGACCACTAGACAATTGCACATGAGAGTCCCTCCACTCTCATGGACTTTAGTAAATAGAGGTCCCCACACTGAAAATATGCCTCTACATGACAGCCAAAAAAGCCAAAAAAGAGGTCGGCACTTTATTTATTTGCCTTTTATTTTCTTAAAATATTAAACAAAATAGAGGCCCCCACAGCAATCACAGCTCAAGCATGTCTACTGCACTAAACATGCAATGTGAGAGAATGTACATTAACTTAAGCAAATAAAAGCATAGCATACTCTGACATCAACTTAATCAAATCACAGCAGGATTATGTTCTTATTCAGGATTTTGGATTGATAAACATACCCTATACAACAATTACAGCAGGGTTTTGGATTGATAAACATACCCTGTACAGCAATCATAGCAGGGTGGTTTAAGGACATACCCTATACAGCCTCACAAACAGGGTGGTTCAAGGACATACCCTATATACCCTCACAAGCAGGGTGGTTCAAGAATTTAGTTTTTTTTCTCAGAATGGCATTAGTCACCTGCTTTACTAGGATGCTCTTAAGGAGATGCATAGATCATTGTCTAACAATCAAATACTCTGACATTGGCTTGAAAGACAAATTCACCAAAATAATGAGAAATCTGGTTTCTTTGTGTAATGTCAGCAAGTTTCAGTTGAAGTGTATCAACACAAATTCCATCAGAGCTGTAATAAAATAATTGAGCCATAATTAAATAATCGAGCGAACCCTAATTAAATAATCGAGCCCTAATTAAATAATTGAGCCCTAATTTCATCATAGGGGAGGGGGAGAATGAGCCAAACCTGGACGACTGACAATGGTGAGTGGTGACGACGACCAAGGATGGTGAGCGATGAGCGGCGACGGTGACCAACAATGGCGACTAACGACGACGACCGATGACTAGCTCTAGGCGTGAACGGCGACAGAGAGAAGGGCCTGTGATCTACTGTGAACGCGGACGGCGAGGAACCGCGTTAGGTCAGCCAACCCTAATTAAATAATCGATCAAGCCCTAATTAAATAATCGAGCCCTAATTTCATCACAGGGGAGGGGGAGAAGGGGTCGAACCTGGACGAGCGACGATGGTGAGCGGTGACAACGACCAACGATGGTGAGCGGTGAGTGGCGACGGCAACCAACAGCGGCGACTGACGACGGCGACCGATGATGACCAGCTCTGGGCGTGAACGGCGACAGAGAGAAGGGCTTGAGATCGACTGTCAATGCAGACGGGGAGGAACGACGTTTAAGTCATCGCACAATGACCTAAACGACGTCGTTTAGTTCAACGCACTCTATATGGATGGACAACGTTGTTTTTCTCGTCCACGTCGGCTTTTAAAAAAAAAAAAAAAAACCATTTGCCACATTAGTAAAAGAAGTCGCCGAAAATCGCCGGAAAATGCTACGTATGCAATTTGGCTAGATTTTGGCCAGATTGGCACTCAAGTGATCCCTTTTGCTCCGATTTTGGCACTTAAGTGTACCTTTCGTAAGTTATGGCACTTAAGTATCCCTTTGGGCAAAGTTAAGGCACTTGAGGGGTCCGCACGTCGATAATAAAGTAACTTCATATCCAACGACAAAGAAAGCTGGGGGTATAGAAAGCAAGAAGGCCAAAGTTGTGTTCAACGGATTTTTTCAAACCTAAGAAACAAATAATTGTGCCGAAAAAATGATAAAATTCATATAAAGGTTATTATTTCTGTATACTTATAGTAATCATGATTGTTTCCTTTGTTGCTTTTACATATAATAACACGCATAACCATGCAAGATTGACTATATAATGACCATTTAGCATTTGAATTAAATCTATTTATGAAACTTAAATTAATTTAGAAGAGGAAGTATATGTATTCGATACAAATTATCAGGATATATATCAAACAAAGTTTGTTTGGTTCTTACCAAACACACATAGAAGAGGGAGTGTATATCAGGATTTGGCTTTGAGATTTTTGCAACCTCAGATGTGTGAAGATGGCTTCCTTACTTAATCCTATGGAAATATCTCCAGTGTCTTCTTCGAGGTGGACCAATTCCAAATAAGAAAGCATATGAAGAATACCTAAGTATTTCATAAACACCTCTCCTTAACTAAATTATTTCTCAAGGATTGAAAACATCGCTCGCTCAAGGGCTAAGTAAAGTCACAACTAGATGTCCCTTGATCTTGATCAATGGCTACGTTAATGCCCATTTGGTTTGGATTTTATAATCTATATTTTCATAAGGGCATCAATGTTTGTAATTTTTATCTTTGTTTTTTTTATCATTCCATCTCCTGCTTTCTCTTTTTCCAAGCAATAGTCTTGTTATTCTTTTTTTTTTTTTAATCCTACAAATATTGCTTACATTGATATAGAGATTGTATTAGAAGCATCAATCACAAGTGTAAATGAATGATGCGATCTAATAGATCGTTATCGCAGAGAACATGGGATATTTTAAATGTAACCATGTTATTTGGATGTTTTAATCTTATTTATTATATATGATTGTCGAGACAATTACACATGTAAGTTAAACTTACATGATTTATTTCATCTAATCAATGCAATGATCGATCAACAGCCTTATTTTGTCCTTATTCTCAATTTATATATATAATGGATATTAGATAATACAAGATATAGCTTTTATTATGTTCTTTAACGACTCTGCAGTTATTTCCTCGCCTTTTACCTTTCCAAATAAGTATTTACATGTATTTATCATATATTTTTTTATGAATGACCGTTTTTCGGAGGTTGGTTTTGAATAAGGTTTAGTTCTGGCTGGTGCTTCTCAGATCAAGTACATATATTCTCAATTTTTTTTATTCCTTATGGTATTGCCTTTGTCTATATGCCTTACTAAAGGATCATGGACTGTCTCTACTTCAATGCTTTTAAAGTTTATTCAAACCATTTTATTTGTTTATTATTAAACATCGTTATTTTGAATTTATAACTTAAATATCAAAGGATATTTTGTCACGATTATCAATAGTAAAAAAATCAAATGAAGTTAAGTCATTTTCTAACAAGAAATAGCTATAAAAAAATCCCAAACTTTACAAATTGTGACACATTTACCCCAAACTTTTTTTGTAACATCAAAAACCCATAAACTTATACTCATATGATATATATACCCAAAACCTTTTTCTATGACATAAAAGACCTCAAATTTGTATTCGTGTAACCAAAAGTTTTGTGTCATAGAAAAAAAAAATTGGGGTTTTAAGTGCCATAAAAACAGTTTGGAATTTTTGGTGTCACTAAGAAAAAATTTGAGATAAATGTATCACACTGTACGAATTTGGGTAAATGTGTCATAAAGATATAAGTTTGTGATTTTTAGTTTCACAAAAGAAGTTTGGGATAAATTTTTCACAATAGGTATAATTTAGGATTTTTTTTTATGGCTTTTACCATTTAAATCCATGACTATTTAATCAATCTTACGAACTAACCTGTTTATAGAAAAGGTCCTCCATCTCTAAAAGGTATATTCAACTAGTAAGTTCATTCTATTCCAAAAAACATTCATTAGACATGAGTCACGAGGTAATTCTGAGTAATACACACAAGGGATTTCATATTTTAAATCAATTTGAGCAGTTAAGATAATTTATAAGAATATAATTCGTTATTTTCATCTCAATAACATTTATTCTACCTACGAGTTTTAACAAAATTGTCATCAGCAACCAATTTGAAAATTATCATTTTATTATGATACACGATTAGCTATAAGAAATATATTTTGCATGCTATTATAAATGCGAAAATTAGGGAAAAATTTTAGATCCCGTTTCCAAAATTCTCAATTTCAATCCCATATGTGTATAAAAATCACTTGTCTTACTCATTCTCTAGTGATAAAATCAGTTAAAAGAATGTATAGGCATCAAAAGAAAAATCTGTAGCATTTGAATTATTTTTTCTTGTTTTATCGTTACTACTAAAGCATTTATATTCCAACTTAGCCCCTCCAGTACATTATTAATGGTCATTACATTCTGGATTGATTCACCATTTAGTGACAATATATGCTTTTGCATCAATAATATGATTAATATAATAATCATCTTCTTATCACTGTAATCTTTCTCTCACTCTTTTTTTTTGGGGGTGGGGGTGGGGATGCCATTCTTTGTTTCTTAGGTTGGAAAGCTTCCGATTCACATAGCTTTGGCTTTCTCATTTTTTATTCATCCAGTTTTGTTTGTTAATAAATTTAAGTTACTTTATCATATATTTATGGTTTAAGACCTTACTTCAGTTATGGGACGTAACTTATTGCAAATAGGATATATTGGTCAAAATAATCATTTTCTCATTCACTAGAAAATATTTTATGTGTTTCAGGATAATCTTATCCTTTTGCTTGTATTTTGTTCTTAAGAGCTATTCTATTTATGGCACTATGAGCAGTTTATACCCACGTTATAAATATTTTATTTTTAATCCTCTGACAAAAGGATTTACATATACAAGTCTCCACGATGAAAGATGAACAGAACAACATCAATTCTTCCTTTAGGACAATGAATCACAACAATGCAATTGACGGAAGTGGCAGTGAAATCGCTGAGCAAAATGTTTTTCCAGGAAGTGCTATGCTTTTGGATGAACATATATTGCAACGGCAAGGACACTTCATTTCAACTTGAGCTCGAAAAATCGAAACTCCATCGCCACCTATGATTGAGTATCTTACAATTCTAGACTGCCATTGGGTGCTCCTGTAAGCTCCAGCGACGACCCGATTCCGGCAACTGGAATGTCGGGGTGGGGGATTAGAACGGAGAGGCAACCTAGAGCTCGTCCAGGAATATTGTCTCCGTTACTTTGGGCAGCTGTACACAGGAGAATGTATGAGTCTGTTCTGAAAAATGTAATATTATTATATCTTTACGTAGTTATCATATTTCAGCGCAAGAATCGTGAGGTTGTATTTATAGCATTAGACTTGAAAACTCGATAAATTTTTGCATATTCTTGGTTTGGTTCCTTGATTAACTATGATAATCTCATTGGAGATTTAAGCTCCATTCGTTTTGTGAAAGATATGAGTTTTTCAAAAATGTTTTCCATGAAGATATTTTCTAAGAAAATAACTATATTTTTCAGTGCTTGGCTAAAGTCTAAAAATGAATTAAAAAATATTTTCTGCCGTTAAGTAAAGAAAATCTCTTCTTCCGCACACTCCTTTCAATAATGATTTTATTTCATTTTTATTTAAAATGATTTTTTTAATTAATTTCTTTTTTTTCTTCTTCCTCGGCTAGTCGCTAGCCATGTGACTAGCCACAAGTGAGCTTAAGCCTTGCCGAGATCGGGAGACTAGAGCTCGCCCGATTTCAACGAGGCCTAAGCTCACTCGATGCTAGATCTGCGTGACTTAAGCTCATCAGCCATCGCGATGGTCGGTGACCAGCCAAGGAAGAAGAAAAAGGAAAAAAAAAATAATAATAAAAAACTTGATTTATAAAAAATTAAAAATAAAATAAAAGGAAAAGGTGTTTGGTGAAAGGAGATATGGAAAATGTTTTCCCTACTTGAAAAGCGAAAAACATTTTTCCCTATTTTAAAAGACATTTTTTTGTTAATGGAAAATATTTTCCTCGACCAGTTTAGCTTCCATGGACCAAATGCCGGAAAATCCGAAATTTTTTTTTTTGCGAAACGAATGGAACCTAAGACTTGCCTAATTTTACTTCAATGCCTATTCAATCCAGAAATTTTATGTTGTTGTTAATGACAACTTCCGTTCCAAAAATCTTTCATCTCCAGACAATCATATTCCAGCATTCAATACCGAAACCTCTACTACAACATGCAAAATGCCCTCATTGAACCCATAAGATCAAGAACTCAATCATTACCGCTATATTCCCCCTTCTCGCCAATAGTTTCTTAGCCTTTGCGTAACTCACGCCGCTACGTCCATGTTTCACCAAACCATCTAACCCGACTCGTCAAACCCATCCAAAATCGAAACTTTCTTTCTTACCAGCCAAAAAGCCCATGAAATTAACTGCCCAACCATCGGGCTCTCGTGGAACTTACTTCCTCTGCCCAATCAAAACGTACTTCCTCTGCCCAAACCATTTTTTTGTTAGTGTACGTTTTTACCAAAGTAATTCTGAAGTTAAAAAAAAAAAAAAAAAGCAAAGGGCATGGCTACTATTCAACGTCTATCGTGGGGAGAAGTACACTAATAATACCATAAGTTATATACAGCGCTCACTTTGGTGCCAAAAGTTTCAGCCGAATCACTTAAATGCCAAAAAATTTGAAAAACGATCATTTTGGTGCCAACTTCGATCAGATTAACGGGAAATCCAACGTGGCACTTTTTTATTAATTTTTTACGCTGATGTGGCTCGCCGAAGAGTACAATCAGCATGTAAATCATAAAAATGACGTCGTTTGGTGTTTCTCCCCCAATTCAAAACCCTAAACCCTAATTCTGCCGAATAATCTCGGCCACCGCCGCCCTCTTCGTCCTCTTCTCTTGCCTTGCCGTCCTCTCCGCCGCCGCCCATGGCGCGCCAAGCACCACCACCTCCTCCACTACCTCGACGAGTTCGGCTACCGCAACAATCAAGTCGCCGTCAACCCCTCCGCCTCCTTTGAGAACCCGTGCCTCCGCAACGCCTACGTCGCCCTCTAGGCCCTAATGCAGGCCATCCTCTCCGACCCCAACAACTTCACCGCCAACTGGGTCGGCCCCGACGTTTGCGGCTACTCCAACGTCTTCTGCTCCCCCACCCCCGACGACCCCGGCATCCACATCGTCGCTGGCGTCAATGGTTTTCCCTCCTCCTCCCCCTTCAACTGCCCACATCCCTCACCTCTGCCTCCGCCGATGATGGGCCAATCGCCATTCTTGACGGCCCTTACACTCAGCGGCCGCGACTCCGACCCTGACCCCAACCCCGACTTGGCCACTCGGCGGCCAAGTCGAAGGCCATGATCTCGCTCAAGTGCGAACTTCACGTCGCCAAGCGACGCGACCGAGCGAGCTAGGTCGATGGCCAACAAGGATCGAAACCGTAATTTCAATCTCCAAATGAAAAAATAAAAAATAAAAATAAAAATCCCAAAATGAGTTGTGTGGCATCATTTTTGTTTTTGTGAGACCATCCACTTAGAACGGCAAAATGACGTCGTTTTCTTAAGGAGGACAAAAAACGATGTCGTTTCTCAAGCCGTGTCGATTTTTTTTTAAAATATAAAAGCCACATCATCATTTTGGCCGAAATCTCTTACCGGTGGCACCAAAGTGATCATTTTTCCTCCGATTTGGCACTTAAGTGATTTGATTGAAACTTTTGACACTAAAGTGAGTGCCGTACATAACTTATGACACTGATAGTATACTTCTTCCTCTACCGTGGAACTAAACATGATGAAGCAAATCAATCGTCTATGAGGATCAAACCCTTCAATAGGCCAAGCTAGGCAAATCAAAGGTGAAGAAATCTCTTGACAACGACTTACACTCAAAAAATTTCTTACCTCCACACAATCACATTCCAACTAGCATTCCAAATTGCAAACCTCTACAATCACAAGTAATATTTCCTTATTGAACCGACAACATCAGTAAATCAATCATTACCACTAGAATTAGTCTTCCTCACCACCAATGTATTAGCCTTAATATAACTCACCCTACCACGTCCACATTTCACCAAATTGGGTCCAAACCCATTTGTTAGGAAATAATAATCATAAGGGTAAAATAGTCAATAGCTCTTGTATATTGGGAGAGTTATCAATATATATGTATTATATCTATTCTTGATGTTTTATCTCTTTCAACATGGTATTGAGCTAAAAAAAAAAATCCTAATTTTTAACCTCACCACCACCACCGTAGCCACCCTCATTATTGCCGGAACCATCACCTCACACCACCACAACCACCCAACCACCACCGTCGCTTCCAGCCACCATCATCGTCGTTGGAGCCCAACCACCACATTTGGACATGACCAACAACTAGCCTCACCATCATAGGCGGGTCTCAAACCAATGTTGATCACCAAAATCTATCATTAGTATGTGCTTAGCCTTCTTTCATGATGAAAATTTGGACAAACGATGGGTAGATCTAGTGTTTGTATGTTTTGAGATCTAACCAATGCTTGACTATGCGACTGAGGAGGTTGGAGGTGTTTGACTATGAGGGTTTCCAAAAAAAAAAAGTTTAAAAAAAAAAAAAAAAGCGAAAGGAAAACAGAACTAGGGATAATGAAAGATGTTGTTCAATAGTCTTATATGACTTCTTAGTGCAACATATTGGTCATTGAAGTGCCGGTTGATATTCACTTAATAATTTTTGGAGTGCCGGATGGTTTACAGTAGTTGTATGATACGGATTATATGATTTTATGGTCTCTCGGTAAATTATTATGACTCGATGGTGAAATGATTGACCCTCATTTGTGTTTAGGGATAAGTGTTCCAAAAGTCCTACAACTTGTCACGAAAATACATTTCAGTCCTAAAACTTGCAAAAAATGCATTTAAGTCCTAAAACTTGTCAAATTGTTTCAAATGAGTCCGAGATCGACGCCATTAGCCTTTTCCGTTAAAAATGCTGACGTGGCATTTTAAATATTTTTTTATTTTCCAAATATATTTTTTAATTAATTTTTATCCATTTTAAAAAAAATTATATTTAAAAATAAAAAATTAAATTTATTCTTATCTTATTTTCAACAAAAACTAAAAGGAAAAGTTAAAAAATTTATTTTTAAAATTGTTAAAAAAAAAAATCGGTGCGGCTGCTGTGACATCCCGATTTTCCAATTCTGGTTTCAATTAAATAAGTCTTCGGGCATTTCATCTTCGCGTCTATAGCTTTCTTCTTCCGAGTTGGCCACTCACGAGATAACTAGTCTATCAATGAAGCCGTTAAGGAATTTAAACGCAATAGACTTGAGAATTCGACCATGAAACGACTGCTCACCATACTAACTGGCAAGGGTCATTACGGCACGTACCGATTAGAGACCGGGAGATAGGTCGATTCAACGAGAATCATGTAATTCGGTGTGGGTGATTCCACCTAATTGCACAATTCTTGTTGATCGGCACTAGACCGATTTCTATCGTTTTGGTACCCCGTGTCCGTATTTGAAACCTCGAGATTTCTACGATAATCGAGAGTCGCCAATGTGTCGAAGATGCACTTTGTGGCTTGAGAATAATCAACCACAGTCAATTGCACGAAAAATTCCTAAAAGCTACCCGGTAGATTAGGACGCTAAAGTCGCGCCAGATTGAATTTAACCGTGAAATTGAACCCGTTACGAAATTGGAAGTTCTGTCAAGTCACAATTCATTTTAGGAATGTCGACTCATCTCCGAGAAGATTTTTCTACAAACCGAGATTTTGGCGGAAAAGCAAAGTAATGTCGTTTTTGTTCGGGATTGTCAGAGGGCCGTTTTTTTTAATCGAATCTTCGGGATGCAAGTTGGATCATTTGACGGGGAAATGTCATGAGAAGGCCGAGGACACATGGGTTGATTTATTTGAGCTTCAATTGAGCTTCAATTGATTGGAATTAAGAGAGAATTGAATGGATTGAATGGGGGAATGTCCAAAATTCGTAGCTCCCATGGCACACCACATTTTGCACCTATTGCCAAGCTTGTAGAGGAAGATTGGAGGAGAGAGAGTGGCTGAGGTCATGTGGTGTCATGGTGGGGGCAAAGCCAATGAGAAGATGGCAAGTGTTGAGCTCTAGAGAGCCCAAGGAGACCCCACTCTTAAGCAGCTTCTTCTCTAAGGCTTTCTCCATTATTGTTGAAGGAGAGAAGCTCAGCAAAACCAGAGGAACCGAGCAGCACCAGCCCTCCATCGTCGCACGCCCGGAAGGCCATCGTCGGCCGTTTTCCTCCTCTGTTTTCTCCTCGTTCCAGTTTCTGCTCCAGACGACCTTTCGCCAAAGATCCGAGTAAAAAGTTAACTTCCCGGTTGAATCAGCGAACGAGCCACCCATCACCGTGAAGACGACATCCAGCCCGTACCGGAGCACCTCGCCGCTTGCCGGAACGATTCTCCGGTAGTCCCGAAATCCTGAGAGAAGCCGCCGCTCGCCGGACCGTCTGGTTCCGCCCTGCTCCGCCTGTTCCGCGTTTTCTTGCTGTTTCGCCCCATTCCGACCATTCCTTTGCCCGTCCCAACCTCCAGCAAGATCCCCAAGACCCCGGGAGCCGCCGGTTGCCAACCACCCGCTTGCCGGAGCTCCGATCGGCCCGTTTTCGCCGTTGAAGTTGCTGGTTTCTTCTCTGCAGTTCAGCCCAGATCAGAAGCAGAAAACCAGAAAGCCGTGAGGTCTTTGAGGCCCGTTTTCAGTGTCTTCCCGGCCTCCGTTGGTGTCGCCGCTTTGGGGTTTATCGACCGCCTTGGTGTCGTGGAAATGCCGTGAACTCACCGGCGCGCAAAACCGGTGAGTTTATCCTCTAATTCTTGCTTAGTGAGTTAATGACGCTTAAGGGGTGTTTAGATCAGTCTAATTAGGTTTAGGTGATTAGATTAGATTATTTTAATGTAAATTAGATTAGTTGTATGATTAGTTTAATGGATGTTTAATTAGGGCTAATTGTATGTTTAAATTAGTGTAATCTTGTTTAAGCCCTAATTAATTATTTTAATTAAATAATTATTTCGAATTTTATAAATATTATTTTATTAAATTATATTATTATAATATAATATTTAATTATTTAATTTTCGGAATTAAATTTAATTATTTAATAATTTCGAAAATTATCGGGATGGCCAGGTCGTTAAATTTATACGATCGCAATAAAGGCGATCGGTTTGTGTTAATTGTAAGCTTAAATTGAGAAATTGAGTGATTGATGGTTATGGTTAATTATTGCAAAAGTGTGGAATTGAGTGATATTGATGAAGTTGTGGTATTTAACTTGAAAATACCCGTGTTGGCTTTTACCACCGTAATTGGTTGGTAGGACCAGTTTGAATCTATTGATTGATTTGATTGATGATTGGTTTGGGTTATTGTTGAATTGATAGCTTTGGCGGCAGGTTGTTTATATATGTATCAGCATCGAGCAAATATTATATACATATATGCTACATGCCTTGAAAGCTATCTATATGCTACAAACGGTGAGCTATTATATCAGTTACAGCTTTGGCGAGCTATTATATCAGTTACAGCTTTGGCGAGCTATATTATATCAGTTACAGCTTTGGCGAGCTATTATATCAGTTACAGCTTTGGCGAGCTATTATATCAGTTACAGCTTTGGTGAGCTATTATATCAGTTACAGCTTTGGTGAGCTATCTATCTATACAGCTTGAGCAAGCTACCGTCTATATAATATAGCTTTGAAGAGCATTTGTCGTATTAACGACTGGTTTGATAGACGGTATGGAAAGATAGATAATATGATTGAATTGAATCATTGTGATCAATCGGATTTGGTTGAATTATGAAATGTACTTGACGGGGAAAGGGACGAGGCGAGGTAAGCCCTCTATCCTATTTGTGTGGCTAGAGCGCCACGGGCGTATTTTCTTCCTAATTGAGTTTTAGAGGGTAGGACTTGCTGAGACGTAGTCTCATCCCGGTTGTGGGATAATATTTCAGGTCCCTAGATGACGGTCGTGGAGGACCGGAAGTCCTGGAATTCGGAAGGTGGAGGTTGAAGAATCGGCGAACGTGTCTGACAAGTGGTCATAGGACAGTTCCTAGTTGTTGAGCCTTGTCTATTTTGTAGACAATCCATTGTTGTATATAAACCTATGTGTTTATAGAAAGCTTGTTTGGTTGTGATTGATTGCCTGCTTTTCTATCCCAAGTTAAATGTTGTCGGGGATTTGTTTCGCTTCCGCATGCATAATAAAAATTGAATGGGTCGGCGACGTGTCCGGGAAGTCACATTTGTATCGACCGAGTGGGATGTTCGCGCTCGGAGGATCGGGCGTGACATCCCCGTTTAAGTGGTATCAGAGCGGGTCTGTGAATGGAGTGATAAGGTGCGATGAGTCATGGGATAGTTAGTAGGAATGTCTTTTAATTCATGTTTGGTGCATGTGTCTCGATAGTTGTTTGGTAAATTGTTTGGTGTGGATCACTCAAATTCTAATTTGGGATTAGAATTGGGAAACGGTTTTGCGTAAAGATCCCGTAGATGAGTGATTAGGAGCGGAGGACTCCTAGAGAGAACCTTTAGACCGGTTACTCGGGGTGGTATGCCGACGGGATCGGTACCGAGGTGGTCGTGAGCAATCGGCTTAGACCGCGTGTGTGAGAGTACCGTAGGTCGGTACTAGTGTAGCAGCACCGAGCGATCCGAGGTTCGATGTGATCGTTCGGCGCTAGTGTTCCTTGGAAGCTTGTTAGGTCGATAAGCTCGGGACCGAGCCGCCGTTTGTTGCCGGCATATGCATTGCCCGGTGTGTTGTCCCACTCTGTTGTTGTTGCTGCGCTGTTGAGGCCCAGCCTGGAGTTGTAATATGGGAGCAAGCCGTTGCATCCGAGTCGAGGTTCAGATTTAGTTGAGGTGGAAATCAGTTTGGGAATGAGCTTATGATCGGAGAAAAGTATCTCATTTCCGTCCAATTGGAAAAGTGGGATGGTTAAGTCAACAATGAATCGAATGGAGTGTGTCATGCGACGAAGCCGATATGGATCAGCCTTATGTCCCGGTAAGACGGGTGCTTGTTACGTGTGTGACCAACGGGGGTTACCTGGCCGAAACGGTGTTAGAAAACCGATGGGACAGATCGAAAGGAATGCGCCATAGAACGATCGTGGGGTTGTAGAGCAGGCCTTCGCAAAGAAAGAGTGCATCGTCATCCGACGGTAGGTAGGGGACTCATTAATTGTGTGCCGAGTTTGTGAAAGGAAGTGTGAGTCGGCCAGGTGTCCGAGTATAACGGGAGCATGCTTTGAATGTGGCCGCATGGCCATTGGGCTAGGAACCGTCCGTGTAAGTCCAAGAGGACTTGAGCATCGCTACCGTCAATACATGACGCCACTAGGATGGCGAAAGGAATAGGAATGGATTGACCATGCATTGATCAAGGGAAGAATGTTTTTGAGGAGTTATTATCGAGTAGCGCAGCTAGATTTTGAGTGAAAGTTGTGAAGTTTCGTTGTTGTAATAAAGTAAAGTGAAGATGAATCTCTCGACTATAGTTGTACCTGAAGGGTTTGCTTATATATGACCTAGGAGTCATTTATAAAAAGATTTGGCTCGAGGAGCTTTACATGAATCGTGGCGGTGATATAATTCGGTTTGTTCGATTAGCGTGCGAAAGTTTTTGAGTTGCGAAAGTCGAAAGGACCTTCGATCCCGTTGTTCGTCACCGAAGACGACCTGGTTTCTGGATGTAGGTTGCCAAATTTATATGGCAACTATAATGGATGCGACAGTTGAGGAACCGAGTATGGAGAACATAACGGTGGTACATAAGTTGTCTGAGGTGTTTCCTGAAGAACTACCAGGTTTGCTGTCAGAAAGAGAAATAGAGTTCGTGATGGAATTAACACCCGGAACAGAGCCAATCTCTAAGGCTCCTTACTGGATGGCGTTGTTAGAGTTGAAAGAACTGAAAGTGTTGATGCAGGAACTGTTAGATAAGGGATTCTTACGTCCCAGTGCATCACCTTGGGGAGCATCAGTCTTGTTTGTGAAAAAGAAGGATGGTTTGTT
This sequence comes from Eucalyptus lansdowneana, assembly GCA_017140395.1. Lineage (NCBI taxonomy): Eukaryota > Viridiplantae > Streptophyta > Magnoliopsida > Myrtales > Myrtaceae > Eucalyptus > Eucalyptus lansdowneana. The sequence goes on from CM029485.1 coordinate 40,151,684, forward strand.
GCGTTTGTGTATCGATATTCTCCAAGATCGACTTGAGGACATGGTATCATCAATTGAGGATTTGAAAGGAAGACATACCGAATTTAGTGTCTCGTACTTGATATGGCAATTGTGAGTTCACTGCATTATCGTTTGGTTTGACAAATCCTCTAGCTGTTTGTATGAGTCTGATGAACAGAGTGTTCAAAGGGTACTTGGATCAGTTTGTGATCGTGTTCATTGAAGTTATCCTGATGTGTTCAAATAGTGTTGAAGAGCACGAGAGACATTATAGGATGATACTTCAGACCTTGAGTACTTTTGGATTTTTCGATAAGTTTAGCAGATGCGAGTTTTGGATGACTCGTGTTGCATTCCTCGGTCATGTGATTTCGAGAAGAAGGAATCTCCCAGTGGACCCCGTTCAAGATTGAGGCGTGTCGGTTAGCCAAGATTGACTACGGTGAAAGAGATCGAAGTTTTCGGGTTTAGCGAGTATTACGAAGGTTCGTAGAAGGGTTTTTTCAGCTTTAGCGTCGCCGTTGACTCGACTCGAAGAAGGAAGAGAAGTTTGTGTGGACGGATACATTTGTACGAGCGTAGTTTCCAAGAGCTTAAGCGAAGGCGACTACCGCACCTTGTCTTGCGACCATTCCATCCGGTCCCGGAGGTTACGAGATCTACGGTGATGCGTCGTTTAGAGGATTGGGTTGCGTGCTAATGCAGCATGGCAAGGTTGTAACATACTTGTCCCGTCGCCTTGAGACCTCATGAGCTGAATTACCCGACGCATGACTTAGAACTTGCGATAATAATGTTCGTTCGAAGATTTAGAGATATTGTTGGTGTGAAGAAAGACTCCGATCTTCGTTGACCGTTAAAAGTCTCAAAGTATTTATTCTCTAAGAAGAAATTGAATATGAGATACCGTTGTGAATCGATCGTTTGAAGGACTAGGATGGTGGTATCTCGTATCACCTTGGATTGATGAAAGAAGTCCACGATGCGTTGAGTCGAGAGTCTTCATTTGTGCATATCTTTGGTTAAAGTATGGACCTTACTTGAGAAAGTTCAAAATTCGGTTTTCAAATCGAGGTAGGCCACCTTCGAATTTTATGGCCACCCTCGAATTGAACCGGATATTCGGTTAGAATCGGGCGTCAAAGTGGACAGACTGAGAATGCAAAAGATCCCGCAAGAGGATACCGAGAAGAAGAGAACTGATTTTCAGATTTACGAGACGATTGTGTGTACACGAAGATACGGAGATTAAAGAAGAGATCTTATTGGAAGCTTGTTGTAGCGGCTTCAGCATTGTCCGTGATGGACGAAGATGGGACAGAATTTGCATCAACGATTAGTAGACCGTTGTGAAGACGAGATATCAGCGACGGTCGCAAGTGTCGATGTGCTAGCAAGAGAAAGCACGGTTTTGCAATTCTAGAAGACCTTTGTAATCTCTCAAGATCCTCGTGTGGAAATGGGATCGCGTCACAATAGATTTTTGTGACAGTCTATCGAGGAGTCAGTGTGGTAATAATTTCGTTTTGGGAAGTAATTGACAGACTGATGAAATTAGCCCACCTTGTGGCTATGCTAAAGGATATTGATATGATTAAGCATGCAGAGGTGTTTGTGCATCAGATAATTCGTTTGCATAGTGTCGATGTCGAGTTATATCGAGATTTTGACCGCAGGTTCTCGGTTTCGTAGATCGATCGAGATGGTTCCTTTGAGGCGTGCGGATCATAGTGTACGAGAACTTCGTTGTTGAGTTGAGATCGAGAGAATGAAAGGTTATAGCTCTGAGTCGGTTCAACAATCAGTGAAAGCAATTGCAATTATCAGTGACAGATTAAGGACCGCTTAGAGCCGTCGGGAAATTTACGCAGTCAAGTGTCGAAAATCTTTGAATTTTCAGGTTGAGAATCCTGTTCATCCTTGGATGTCGCCTAGAATAGGGACATATCGAATTGTTAAGAAAGGAGAGTTGAACCGTTTAAACGGCGGAATATTTGGAGTTTGAGATCAAAGGAGAATTTTGGCTTTAAATTGATAAAGAAAGCGGTTTGGGACACCGTCGGCGCCTCTAGCCGAGTGGTATCCGGATGAAGCCGCAGTCCGAAGTCGGGAGTTCGACCCACGCGGCGGTTAGCCGCTTTGTGGAAAAAAAAAAAAAAAAGAAAAAGAAAAAAAAAAAAAAAAAGAACCAAAATTTTTGCGGTTTTCAATTTTTGTAAAGATAGACAAGTGCTTAGCCTTTTTGGGAATCAAGAATTGGTTTGGCCAATTTGGAAATGTTTTAGCGTCGAGGATCTTGGATAGCGAGTTTGAAGCGAAGTCCGAAGCGTAATGAAGCGGCGGAATTGATGAGATGATAATACCCCACCATTTTGAAGAAGAATTTTAATGGTTTAAATTTCGAGGACGAAATTTTTATAAGAGGGGAAGAGTTGTGACATCCCGATTTTCCAGTTCCCGGTTTCAATTAAATAAGTCGGGCATTTCATCTTCGCGTCTATAGCTTTCTTCTCTGAGTTGGCCACTCACGAGATAACTAGTCTATCAGGTGAAGCCGTTAAGGAATTTAAACGCAATAGACTTGAGAATTCGACCATGAAACGACTGCTCGACCATACTAATCGCAAGGGTCATTACGGCACGGACCGATTAGAGACCGGAGATAGGTCGATTCAACGAATCATGTAATTCGGTGTGGGTGATTCCACCTAATTGCACAATTCTTGTTGATCGGCACTAGACCGATTTCTCTATCGTTTTGGTACCCTGTGTCCGTATTTGAAACCTCGAGATTTCTACGATAATCGAGAGTCGCCAATGTGTCGAAGATGCACTTTGTGGCTTGAGAATAATCAACCACGGTCAATTGCACTGAAAATTCCTAAAAGCTACCCGGTAGATTAGGACGCTAAAGTCGCGCCAGATTGAATTTAACCGTGAAATTGAACCCGATTACGAAATTGGAAGTCTGTCAAGTCACAATTCATTTTAGGAATGTCGACTCATCTCCCGGAAGATTTTTCTACAAACCGAGATTTTTGGCGGAAAAGCAAAGTAATGTCGTTTTTGTTCGGGATTGTCGGAGGGCCGTTTTTTTAATCGAATCTTCGGGATGCAAGTTGGATCATTTGACGGGAAATGTCATGAGAAGGCCGAGGACACATGGGTTGATTTATTTGAGCTTCAACTGAGCTTCAATTGATTGGAATTAAGAGAGAATTGAATGGATTGAATGGGGAATGTCCAAAATTCGTAGCTCCCATGGCACACCACATTTTGCACCTATTGCCAAGCTTGTAGAGGAAGATTGGAGGAGAGAGAGTGGCTGAGGTCATGTGGTGTCATGGTGGGGGCAAAGCCAATGAGAATATGGCAAGTGTTGAGCTCTAGAGAGCCCAAGGAGACCCCCACTCTTAAGCAGCTTCTTCTCTAAGGCTTTCTCCATTGTTGTTGAAGGAGAGAAGCTCAGCAAAAACCAGAGGAACCGAGCTCACCAGCCCCTCCATCGTCGCACGCCCGGAAGGCCATCGTCGGCCGTTTTCCTCCCCTGGTTTCTCCTCGTTCCAGTTTCTGCTCCAGCCGACCTTTCGCCAAAGATCCGAGTAAGAAGTTAACTTCCCGGTTGAATCAGCGAACGAGCCACCCATCACCGTGAAGACGACATCCAGCCCGTACCGGAGCACCTCGCCGCTTGCCGGAACGATTCTCCGGTAGTCCCGAAATCCTGAGAGAAGCCGCCGCTCGCCGGACCGTCTGGTTCCGCCCTGCTCCGCCTGTTCCGCGTTTTCTTGCTGTTTCGCCCCATTCCGACCATTCCTTTGCCCGTCCCAACCTCCAGCAAGATCCCCAAGACCCCCGGAGCCGCCGGTTGCCAACCACCCGCTTGCCGGAGCTCCGATCGGCCCGTTTTCGCCGTTGAAGTTGCTGGTTTCTTCTCTAGTTCAGCCCGGATCGGCGAGAAAACCAGAAAGCCGTGAGGTCTTTGAGGCCCGTTTTCAGTGTCTTCCGGCCTCCGTTGGTGTCGCCGCTTTGGGGTTTATCGACCGCCTTGGTGTCGTGGTCGCTGTGAACTCACCGGGCGCGCAAAACCGTGAGTTTATCCTCTAATTCTTGCTTAGTGAGTTAATGACGCTTAAGGGGTGTTTAGATCAGTCTAATTAGGTTTAGGTGATTAGATTAGATTATTTTAATGTAAATTAGATTAGTTGTATGATTAGTTTAATGGATGTTTAATTAGGGCTAATTGTATGTTTAAATTAGTGTAATCTTGTTTAAGCCCTAATTAATTATTTTAATTAAATAATTATTTCGAATTTTATAAATATTATTTTATTAAATTATATTATTATAATATAATATTTAATTATTTAATTTTCGGAATTAAATTTAATTATTTAATAATTTCGAAAATTATGCCGGATGGCGAATCGTTAGAATTTGTGATCGATCGCAGCATGCGATCGGTTTGTGTTAATTGTAAGCTTAAATTGAGAAATTGAGTGATTGATGGTTATGGTTAATTATTGCAAAAGTGTGGAATTGAGTGATATTGATGAAGTTGTGGTATTTAACTTGAAAATACCCGGTGTTGGCTTTTACCACCGTAATTGGTTGGTAGGACCAGTTTGAATCTATTGATTGATTTGATTGATGATTGGTTTGGGTTATTGTTGAATTGATAGCTTTGGCGAGCAGTTGTTTATATATGTATCGGCAATGGAGCAAATATTATATACATATATGCTACAGCTTCAGTGAGCTATCTATATGCTACAGCTTCAGTGAGCTATTATATGAGCCACTGACTTTTGAGAGCTATTATATCAGCTACGCTTTGGCGAGCTATTATATTATCTATCATTCTGACTTTGGCGAGCTATTATATTATCTATCGATTCTGACTTTGGCGAGCTATTATATCGATTCTGACTTTGGTGAGCTATGATATCAGTTACAGCTTTGGTGAGCTATCTATCTATACAGCTTGTGCGAGCTACCGTCTATATAATATAGCTTTGAAGAGCATTTGTCGTATTAACGGTTTGATAGACGATATGGAAAGATAGATAATATGATTGAATTGAATCATTGTGATCAATCGGATTTGGTTGAATTATGAAATGTCTTGACGTGCGGGGAAAGGGACGAGGCGAGGTAAGCCCTCTATCCTATTTGTGTGGCTAGAGCGCCACGAGGCGTATTTTCTTCCTAATTGAGTTTTAGAGGGTAGGACTTGCTGAGACGTAGTCTCATCCCGGTTGTGGGATAATATTTCAGTCCCTAGATGACGGTCGTGGAGGACCTAAGTCCCGGAATTCGGAAGGTGGAGGTTGAAGAATCGGCGAACGTGTCGACAAGTGGTCATAGGACAGTTCCTAGTTGTTGAGCCTGTCTATTTTGTAGACAATCCATTGTTGTATATAAACCTATGTGTTTATAGAAAGCTTGTTTGGTTGTGATTGATTGCACCGTTTTTCTATCCCAAGTTAAATGTTGTCAGGGGATTTGTTTCGCTTCCGCATGCATAATAAAAATTGAATGGGTCGGCGACGTGTCCTGGGAAGTCACATTTGTATCGACCAGAGTGGGATGTTCGCGCGCTCGGAGGATCGGGGCGTGACAGCTGCTCTCCCCCACTACCGCCGCCCATTGCCGGAGGGGCCGGGCGACGGTTGCCGGCCCTAGGCGGGGGTGGCCGAGCCTCACCAGCCCAAGGCGAGGGCCAGCGACTGTCGCGCGCCCTGGGCGAGGCCTCGTCAACCCTCGCTCGGGGCCAGCGAGGATTGCCAGATCTGGGCGAGCCTCGTCGGCCTTGAGCGAGGGCCGACGAGGCCTCGCCCTGGGGGAGCAACTGTCGCCGGCCCCCCCGTGAGGGCCGGCGACGACTCGCTCGCCCAAGGGGGGCGACCGTTGCTCGCCCTCGCTTGGGGACGGTGAGGCCCGGCCACCCCCGCCCAGGGCTGACGATCATCGCCGGCCCCTGGGCGATGGGGCACGGCGGGGAGAGGAGCCATTGTTTTTTTTTAATAAATATTTTAACTTTTTTTTTAAATTTTTTGGTGAAAATAAGATAAAATGAATAAATTTGATTTTTTTAGTTTTTAAATCTAATTTTTTAAAAATAATTTAAAAAATAATTTAAAAAATTCACGTGGAAAATAAAAAATTATTTAAAATGCCACGTCAGCATTTTTAACGGAAAAGGCTAACGGCATCGATCTTAGGACTCGTTTGAAACAATTTGACAAGTTTTAGGACTTAAATGCACTTTTTGCAAGTTTTAGGACTGAAATGCATTTTCGTGACAAATTGTAGGACTTCTAGAACACTTATCCCTTGTGTTTATTATATTGTGGTTTTAATGCACAACTAGAGTTAAGTGCTTGATTATTGTGACATTACTCTTGGGTTCAATCATATCTCGTGTTCAATGTATTTGTTTAATTGTGTTACTAGAGTTCAGGGAAGTGAATACCAATGGATTCTAAATCTGGATTATCTACTATTTTGACTCATTTTCAATTAACATCTATCGAGTTGGATGGAACCAATTATCTTTCTTGATCTAAAGCTGTAGAAGTTTATCTTACTACCACTAGACAAAATAATTATCTTATATTTACGATCCCTTAAGATAAGAGTAAGATAGATGATTAGGTTGCAAGAGATGTGATGATTTGTACACTGTTATGGAATAATTTGGATCCTGAAATTAGCCCACTCTTCATTCATTGCAATTCTATTAAGAAAGTTTGGGAGAAGTTTGATTTACTTTACTCAAGCTAGAATGATATGACACAAGTCTATGACACATGAGAGGCCCTATTTGATGTTCAACGTGGAGATTAGTCTCTATCAAAATATTATGTTGTTACTACACTCTGTCGACAATTAGATACTTATCTTCCAACTTTAGCTAATATGGATGTTTTAGTCAAATGCCAAAAAGATCTTCGAGTGATATTGTTTCTTAAAACACTAGGGTCTGAATATTCCTCCCTTCATCAGCAAATTTCATTTAAAGCTCCCTTCCTACAGTTGATGGTTTTCTCTTGAGCGTTTCACTCAATACCTACCAACAAAATCTCAACTACAACGTTAAAGACAAGGCCATGATTACTCATGACCTTAGTGGATGTAGAGCTTGCGATCGTGGTTATCAAGGTTGTGGATGTGGGTTTGTTCCAAAGTGGAAATCGTGATGGTCATGGTAGAGGTATTGGTGATTGTGGTCTTACTATTGTACTCATTATCAAAGGGCTAGACATTCGAAAGCTTGCTATTACACATTTCATCCTGAGCTGCAACCTACACATGCTACATTTGCCAAGGTGGAAGATTCTTCCTCAATAATTCATCTGTATCCTACAAATATGCATAATACAAAAAATTCAGTTATACTAACACGTGTTAAGCATAATGCTTGGATTTGCTCCCACCAGGTGAGAAGAACTTCAGCTCCCATTGCAACTCTAGCACATACCTCAGAAGATAATTCATCATGTTTACTTTCAATTGTGTTTGACTCTTGGATTATAGATTCTAAAGCTACTCACCATATAGACGGTAACTCTGAGTTACTATTTTCATTACATTCCACACCTCCTAGGATGTCTAACTTTGTTAAATTAATTAGTTGTTTAATTTCCCACATTATTGGTATTGGAGAGACTCATTCGAGTTCCTCTCTTTCTTTATCATATGTTCTTCATCTCAAATCTCCATACAATTTGATTTTTGCTAGTTCATTAACTACATAACTAAACTGTTCAGTAATCTTTTCTTCTTCTCATTGTGTCTTTCAGGATTCGAGTATCAAACAGATAATTGGTAGGGGACATGAATTAAATGGCCTATACTATCTTGACAAGAAGATTATAGCTACAGCAATTGTGAAGCGCACATCTCCCGATGTGTATTGATTGCATTGTCGTCTTTTGTGCACCCACCACCGGACATTCTTTGACATTTTTTTCCTAAGTTTGAATCTGTGAATACTTTTGAGTGTGAAGCTTATCAGTTTGGTAAACACCATAGAGCTTCTTTTCATTCTCGTTTTCAAAGTCGTGTATCTAGCCCTTTTCAACTGGTTCACTTAGATTTATGGGGTTATTGTCGTATTTTTGATACATTTATTATTAGATATTTTGTTACATTCGTGAATGATTTTTCCTGAATGACTTGGTTATCTTTAAAAAAAAGACCGTGCTGAGATTTTTCATTACTTTCTTTTATTCTATTTTGAGGTATTGAATCACTATAATATTTTTGTTAGAACTCTACAATTAGATAATGCCAAAGAGTATCTCACTTTTGCTTCGATCTTCAACATTTTCTTGATTCTCATGGTATTATTCATCAGACTTCTTATTCATATACACCATAGCAAAATGGTGTAACTAAACGCAAAAAATTGTCATCTTCTTGATATTGTTCATTGTCTTATTTCACATTTATCTATTGACAACTTTTTGGAGCCATGTTTTTCTTATGGCCTGCTTTTTAATTAATTGGCTTTCAACTTCTGTTCTTTAGGGAGAGACACCTTTCTCCATTTTACATCCAACTCGCCTTTCCTTTCAAAACCTTTATGTGCCTTCGGTTGTGTTTGTTTTGTTCATTCTTGGACTCTAGGTCTAGATATGTTGGACCCTTGTATGAAAAAATGTGTCTTCGTTGGATACTCTCGAATTCGGAAGGATTACAAATATTATAATCCTACTTGTTGTCGTGTGTTTGTGTCGGCAGATGTGACATTTTCTTAGGACCAACCATACTATAATACTCAGACGATCCCTACAATGCCTCCTCATGATGACAAGTGTGTCTTATTGACACTTCCACAAAATTTACTTCCTCCAGCATCATCGACAAGATTTCAGTTTGTTGACCACACCTATCATAGACGTAAAGTTCCCTCATCGATTGCTATGACATCTTTTGATCCCAATCATGATCCTTATCCACCCATTGCTACTAGAAAAGGTACACGTTATTGCGTTGAACGTTCTATGGATCGTTATACACCTTCCTCTGGCTTGTCCGATTATCTTCATATTCGTCACCCTATTTCCAAATTTCTATCTTATAATTGTTTATCTCATACCTTCTCTATCTTTGTCTCGTACTTGTCCTCTATTTCTGAGTGTAGTGGTGTTGCTGAAACTTTTGCTCATCTTGGGTGGCAACAAGCCATAGAAGATGAAATAAAATCACTTATCAAGAACCGCATTTGGTAACTCACTAACTTACCTATGAGAAAGCAACCTATTGGTTTTCATTGGGTTTTCACTATTAAGGTTCACCTCGATGACACCTTTAATCAATTGAAGGTACGGTTGGTGGCTAAAGGATACACTCAAACTTATGGTGCTAATTGTGATGTCACTTTCTCACCCGTAGCTAAAATATCATCCATTCATGTCTTTATTTCCCTAACAGCACATTTTAGATGGTTCCTTCATCAATTGGATATCAAAAATGTGTTCTTACATGGTGATTTGGCTAAAGAGATGTATATGGAGCAATCATTAGGGTTTGTTGCTTAGGGAGATAACCTAGTAATAAGACTTTGTATGGACTCAAGCAATCTCTTTGTGCTTGGTTTGATAGGTTCAATGATACTATTGTCAAGTTTTGATTAAAAACAATATCAAGTAAATCATTTAGTCTTTAGTTCTATCTCCTTAGCTAAGTGTATTCTTACGGTTGTATATGTGGATAATATTATCATTACTTGTAGTGATTCATATGGTATTCAATGACTTAAACAATTTATGCATACATAATTTAATGCTAAAGATATGGAACGTCCGCAGTATTTCCTAGATATCGAGGTCTACTCGCATACAGGTACCATTCTAATCCAACAAAAATATGTACCTGACATTCTTGATGAGGTTGGACTTATTGGTGCAAAACTAGTTGATACTCTCATAGAACCCAATGTGAAACTTGATGCAAAATATGGAGAATTATTATATGATCTAGTAAAATATTGGAGATTGGTTGGTAAGCTGAATTATCTTACTGTCACGAGACTTGATATAACTTTTGCTATTAATGTTGTAAGTCGATTCATGTGTTTTTGTCGGACTACTCATTGGGATCTTGTGCTTCGGATTATCAAATACTTGAAAGGAGCATTGGATTAAGGACTAATTTTCAAGAATTTATGTATATTGGGTTGGATGTCCTACTAATTGGAGATCTACGTCGAGTTATTGTGTATTTTTTGGAGGTATTTTAGTTGCCTGGAAGATAAGAAATAATATGTGATTTCTCAATCAAGTGCTAAAGCAAAATATAAAGCAATGGCACATGTGACAGGTGAATTGCTTTGGTTGAGAATATTATTATCAAAAATTGGGATATCAACATCAAAACCATCAATATTATATTGTGATAATCAATCAACTATTCATATTGTAAATAATCATGTCTTTCATGGGCAAACTAAACACATTGAGATTGATTGTCACTTTTCAAACGAGAAAAGGTTCACTCTTCAACACACAAGGATGAAGGATCAAGTTACAAATATTTCTACTAAGTCTTTACAAGGGAGTACAACGGATTTTTTATGAAGGTGTTGGGATTGTTTGATATTTATATCTCAACTTGAGAGGGAAGTGTCAAGAAATAATAATGATAAAAGTAAAATAGTCAATAATTATTACATATTGAGAGAGTTACCTATATATATAATATGTATTCTTGTAATCATTCTGATTAAGATAATATAATATGATGTTTTATCTCCACAACAACAATCTTCATCCATGAACAAAATCAAGACCCCCAAGTTCCTATAGTTAAAAGAGAAATTTTAGTAAGTTTATAAGGGAAGAAAGGCAACTGAAAAAAAAAAATATTAATCCTTGAAAAGGGTTTTCCAAAAATGCCGAAAGCCGAAACAAGGGCGCAACCTTTATTCGATCAAATTTATTTTTATAGATGATGAGTTACAAATTATGAAGATCATATGCAAATTAATTAATTATAAATAAATCCATCAAAACAGGTTATAAACCCATTTCCTAAATCATGTGGGTGTTTGATGGGTTATAAACGGATTAATTATATTAAATACAATATAAATATTAAATGAGTTATAAATAAATTTACAATTTATTTAAATTCAATTCATTTCTATAACTCACTCTTGAATCTCTCTCATCTTTACTTAACCTCACATTTACTCATTTCACACTTTTATCTTAATTTGACTATGAACTTTTATAAATTTGATTAAATAATATAATTGTCCAGCTGAACATGGTTAGCTGGAATAAAATGTCTTTCTCATTTTGATAAACATGGTTAGCTGGAATAAAAAGTATATCATCCATTATCTTTCATCCTCTCAGTTGAAGACCGGTCGTAAATCGTTTTCGTCGACGAGAAGGGATCCCCCAAAAATCTCAGACTACACATGCCACAAACTTCTCCTCGGATATTCTAAATCCATCGTCGAAGGGAAAATATCTGACAGCTAGCTGAGGTGGCAGCTCCTCATTGGCTGAACCGAAGGCGGGATCGATCTCTCTCTCTCTCATTCTCTTTCACGGAGTGAAAAGTACCGTGTTATTTTTATCCGTCAGGTTGCGTGTCACGATGCCGTTGGTCCGTCACGAAGCTTAGGTGCTGCAATCGGAGGATGAAAGTAGTGGGGGAAAGAAAAGAGGGAGCAAAAACCTCGAACGTCCCAACCCTCTATCTTAACCCTTCTCTCTCTCTCTCTCTCTCTCTCTCTTCTCCCGTCTCTCTCAGCGCGCAGAAGCCATGGCGTCTTCGATGTCTCTGGCTCATCACTTGCCGAAGCTGTGCTCGCCCCACGACCGGACTCCTTCATCAGTCTCTCTCTGTAAACTCTCTCTCTCTGTCTCTCTCTCTCTCTCTCTGCCTCACTTGCTCATGTGCCCATTACGTTTACTTTAGGGGGTCGAATTGCGTTCCGTCTGCGGAGACGAATTTGCTGCTCTCTTCGATTCGGTCAGATTTCGCGACCATTTGTGATGGTGCGAAGTGAGGAATGGGTTTTCGACTGGCAATTGGTGCGGGTTTTTAGCTTTTGGGAGTTGCGCGATTGATTAGGAAGTCGGTGCCTTTGGCGGATGTGGTTTGAATGGCAATATCAGTCGTCCTCTCCTTTTCTTTTTGTTTTTTAGCTTCTCTGCGACGTTCTCTGCTTGATGGGGAGTGACTCTTGATGGTTAATGCCAGTATGACCGTGGGTGTTTGGTGCAGAGTTATGGAATTGAGAAATTTGCTACTAATGCTGCATCTACATATGATCTTGTTTGGGTTATCTCAGATTAGTTGTGGAAGGGACAGGTGGTCAGTTTAGAAGTGTAAGGGAAAGCCGGGCATTTGTGAATGTTCCAAGAGATAAAAGGTTGAGACTTATTGAAAAGTCTAAGCAGTGTCTCTTCTTTCTGGGCATTCGTAAATGTTCCAAGAGACGAAAAGTTGACACTTGATGACAAGTCCAAGTAGTGTATCTTTTTGGGTATTGGACATGGAGAGTTTGGCTACCAATATTAGTGCCTTTTGCAGCTTACATACTTTTAGTGTTTGTCATGTCGATGCAATGCTCAATTTACAGTGAGCAAACAAATTGCCATGCTTCGTTGGGATATGAAACAGGTAGTTGTATTGGTCAGGGAAGAAGTTAGAGGGCTGGGGTGAATTTCTGGGCTGCATGTTCATGTAAAGTTGTGCACAAGAGCAGATGCTTAATTGTTCTGCATCTATAGCCAGTTTGTGATGGACCTACTACACTTTGGAACAAACACCTGTCTGAATACAGCGTTTTTCTTTTGTAGTTTGCTGCCTTGCCTCTTAGGCACGCCCATGGACACACACAGTCAAGTAGAATTGAATGGGGAAGTGACTAAGGTGTCATCTTCCATAAACTCGGGTCTGTGTGTCAGGCTCTGCTCCTCTTGGTTGAATACTTGTGTGCACACGTGTGAGAGAGACATTACCAAAATGAAAATTGAACTGGCGGTTGAGGTTCATCTTTTAATTTGGCCTATTATTTGGTGAAAGTATCGGGTGGGAGTCAGATTTCAGTAAAATGAAGTTTAAAATGACATTAACCAGTTTATGTGATGGAAAAGATAAAAGATTGCTAGGAAGATCAGTTAAAATGGTTTTTCCATTTCCATTTTCCTGCTGTCACATTTGCTGAAATGCTTTTGTGGTCAGGATCGGACCGATATGTAGGTTTCAGCTTGAAGTTCAAGTACAAAAAATGTAATTAAGAGAGATATAGGTTAGAGGGTGCTGAGTAAGTGAATTCCTTTGCTAAGTTGTGAGCATTGAACGGGGAAGTGTTTGAATTACTTAATGTCAAGTGTGCATGGCTTTTGTTCATGATCTGAGATTACTTTTTCCCCCCAGTTAAACTAGTATTTATTTGGAAATTGCATAAAATGCTGACAACTTTTCCATTGGTCATTTGTGCATTTATGCTCATATTACGTATATAATATTGATTATTTTCCCTTTGTAAAATTGGCATATAAAATGTATTTTCCTAATTAGACTTAAACTTAGGAACTTTGAATTTTTTTTTTTCCTTTTAGCCAATGGACACCTGTTAATTTACAATGGTAAACATGCTCATAATCTATTCAATATTTACCTCTTTATTGTATTGTTACTTAAACTAATATTGCTAGAGTTTGATGCAACTGGATTTCTCTGTAAGTTTGCTGCAAATGTGATGATGGAATTTGCTGGAAGGTTAAGCATAAGCAATGTGTAGAGTAGATGTTTTATTGCTTTCTGCTTCTGCTCACTCTCTGACCTTTGGAGTGGGCTTAGTCCACTGATGTTATGTCTGCTTTCCTTCATCACACCAGCTGTTTATTTGTGGTCCTCCTGCTGCTTTTCAGGTAATCTCAACTCAAGCGTGAATATTGTTGGTAGTGGCAGGCAAATTTTGCTCTGGTCTGCTCATAAAAGTGTCAACAAAGGTTATGGAACTCTTCGTGTACATGGCCTATTTGGAGGAAAGAAGGATAACAATGATGATGCTCCTCAAAAGGTTTTCCACTATCTTTTTAAAGGACTGTCCTTAAATATGCTTGTTAATGTACTGTCAAGGCAATGATTTTGGCAGAGTTGCTTTGACCACATTTTGAGTTGTCTTGCCAACTAGTTTGAAATATCTTTGATGTTCTTATCTAGTGCATTGGACATTGTAGGCCTCTTATTGTAGTTTTCTTCAACTTTTCTGCATCTTAATATAATCTCTGCAATTTTCCTTGTAGGTGAGATGTTTTCTGCTGTATTAAGTTAAGCTCACTATGAGTAGGTGGACTGCATTTGAGTAGATTTAAGCAGCTTAGAACGATAGGCAGATTAGAAGGCTCAGCTCAGCTAAACCTGTTTTTGAATGTAGGAACGTGGGGTCCATTATCCTTGTGCAATATATCTGGAGCTTATCAATGCTGATTCAATCTCTAGTTTCCATATATACATGTGTGTGTGTGTGTGTGTGTGTGTGTGTGTGTGTGTTGTAGTTTTTGTGATAATTTATGTGCATATTCCTGTGATTTTTAGGCAGGGATTCTTGGGAATATGCAAAATTTGTATGATACAGTAAAAAAGGCACAAATGGTTGTCCAAGTTGAGGCTGTGCGAGTGCAGAAGGAACTTGCAGCGTAAGGTTTTATGTTATTTCCTCTTTGTGTTGTTTTATATTATTTTATTACCTTTGATGTCTTGCTTTTCCGTCATCTAGACTTAACTTATAATATCCTTGATATTTGTCCATTCTGATATACAGAGCGGAGTTTGATGGTTACTGTGAAGGCGAATTAATAAAGGTACTACTGTTTTCCTCACATGGTTTTGTGATGCTCTGTGTTACCATATGCCTATCTTAGACGAAGCAGTCGTGAACACATGTAGGGCCAACAAAGGCCATGCATGTCTGTATTGCCATGCACCAACAGACCAGGAAGGCACATGCGATGGTCATACATCTGTGCTTATCAGTAAATTATTCTCTTATTAAATACACACAAAAATCTCAAGCAGAATTCAACCAAAGGAGTTCCCAGACAATGAAATTCTCACAACAAAACCAATCTGGATTCCTGGATGTGGAGGTCTTAACTAAGATTTTGTCATACAGAACTGACTAGTGACTAACCAGACTTAATATAGAAAATAGACCTGGGAAGTTTAGTGAATACCTAATCAAGGTGGTGGAGTAGAGACACAGAGAAATGGGGTTAAAGTCATACGAGAGGAAAAGAGTGTGAGTGAAGAAAGAAAGAAAGAAAGAATGGATGAACAAATGGGTTGTCTAGTTCAAGGTGAACATTAATATCTCTCTCTAGGGATGAAACTATTGGTTAAGAGAATTGCAGTTAATTGGTGAAAGGCGCTTTTGGTAGAGACAGTAAAATATGCAATATTGTGAAATACATTGTTGCTGGGTACAAATGCATTGCCTTACTAGTGAAATTGTTGAGGTGCTATGGATCCTTGCATGGTTTGGCTGTTCTATATTGAGGTTTTGAACATGTTATTTGCTTTGTCCATGAGAAAAAAGTGGGAAAAAATCTCGGGGAGGTCATATTCTGAGATTGTTGGGAAAGTGAAGACAGAATTTTTTTTGGTTCCAAAATTAGAACTTGCAATTGTGTGAGTATAGAGAAAAGCTTTTCTAACTGATCTGAAATAAGAAGAAAATAAACCAGGACAAGAAATCCAAGGTGCCAGGTTGGATTAAGTGTGATTTCTAATGGCAAATAAGGTAAAAAAACTAAAAGCGGGAAGATTTTGAATTTGTCGGTGGCCATTGCTCGTAATTAGTTTTATAGTAATAGTTGTTTTGCCAAATTTTGACTTGTATTGTTGATGATGTTGTTTGATTACAGTGCTTTCTAACGCTTTTACTACAACATAGAAATGATGTGTTTGATTCAGCATTTCCAAGGGGCTTTTAACCTCCGAAACCCCTTGAGACAATGCTGGACCATTTAGCAACAATTTTGGAGGAGCTTTCCAGTAGTATTGAGAAGGTTAAAAGCCCAATGCAACATTTGGCCAAATGTTGAAATTCATTTTTTTCTTCTAAAACTACCCTCACCAATTCTTCAAAATTCCAATTTTGTCCTTTGTTATTTTTTTAATCAAAAATGGACCAAACCTTTTGCCAGACCGGCGAAAGGCTGCGATCGCCAACGAGCCAGATCTAGCACTAGTGGTCATCGGTTGAGGTCACCCAAGGTTCGGCAACCTCCGGTGAGGGCCGCACGACCCTAGAGGTCACATGACCTCGGACAATCTAGGTGGCGGTCGCTTGGGTTGCGTGACCCTCGGCAAGGCTCACCAAACCTTGGGCGGCCTCGACCGATGGCCACCGATGCCAAGGCTCGCCCAACCTCAGGCGACCTCGATCGATGGCCACCAACACCAGATTTGGCTTGCCAATGACCGTAACCTTTTGCTGGACCGGTGAAGGATTTGGTCTTTTTTTTAAAAAAAAAATTATATATATTTGATTTTTTTAGTATTATTGTCAAAATTTATATTTAAAAAGTTGCATACATTATATTTTTCAATTTTAAACAAATAGAAATTAAAAATTAATATTAATCACCCAAAGGGCTTTTTAAATGTGTTTTGCATCAAATGGCATTCCTCTCAAAGTTGCTTCTCAAAGTGTAGTTTGCCAAACGGCTTTTGCATTTGCCCAAAATCCTTTAAGCTAAACTACTTTGTATTTCTCCAATGGGTTTTCAAAATGCTAAACCAAACACAACCAAATTCTATTCAAAAATTTCTCAAGCAAGCTAATATATTGGTTTCATTTAATTTTATGCGTCTGTTTATGTTGTAATTCATATTGCCAAAGCTTTCCATTCTCTGACATATTTAAAGGGCTCAACATAAGAACAATGAAATATAATTAATTTTGTACAGGCTACTTTAACTGGAAACCAGCAACCTGTGCGCGTCGAGATTACTGAGGCAGCAATGGAATTAGGAGCTGAGGTGAGTGCAAAATGTTCTGAAGCTACTGTTCAATTTGTATTGTTGTGACAATCGTTTAGTAGATTGGTTAATGTGGTTTTTTAAGAAGATTTCTCTCAAATGATCACATTGGATTTTGCTGTTCACTAGTTTCACTTCGTTAAGTCTATATCAAGCTCCAAGATTTTGTGAAAATTGCACTAGCCATTTAACTTAGTTGTCCTCAATCTGCTGGGGTTGAGGTCTTTTTGTTATATAATGGCTGCTTCCATTGGGTCTTGTTAGTTATTCCTTTTTCAAGTACTACTCCGCCTGGGTTCCATCCTTATCATTTAATTAGATTTGAAGAACCGCTTAGGCAAGATTCTGTATTCAGGAATTTTTATGAAGTCTCCATGGCGCCCTTTCTAGATAGTTATGTAATCTGTCAAGAAAGGCAATTGCTTATGATTGCCATCTGCTCTGCCAATTGAAGTTTTTCTGTGACCCCATTTTATCATCAATACAAGAATACTTGTATTTTGATAAGGAATCAAATGGGAACAAATCCCACTTTTACTGATCCCATCATGTTGGAAGAGTCACAACATGAGTTTCTTCCATTATTGACATTGATTCTTCATCTATCCTTTCATGCCTTCCAAAAAGGCTCCACTTAGGCAGAAAATATTCTCCTTAGTAGAATTCATATGTTATTAGATATGGATTTTGGATGGTGATTCAATGATGAAGCCATGGGGTTTTCTTTTAATCTTAATTAGTTTTGTGCCCTAGTAAATTCACTCTCCATTCCATTCTGCATTATGTTATTATTACTTCAAGAATATGGCGATGGTTTGTATCAGTTGGGAAAAAAGTCCTAATGTACCATCAAGTCCCAAACTACTAGCCAGATAGTTTCTGTCATCTTGTTTTCTGCTAGCTCTGTCTTTCAATCTCTGCCATCTCATATGCCTATGCAAAACTATTTTACCATATTTCATGGTAAATTTTCCATTAACTAGCTTCATCACTCTAATAATAAAGCAGGTCGAAATTTTTCTATCTATTCATGCAGTTCTCTGGAGTTACTTGGTGTTCAGGTGCTTTTCTTTCCTAAGAAAAATTTTGCATGATGAACATGTTGACGTTTTTTTGTGTTTCTAAGATAATAGTGTGCCTTATATTGTTGTCATCCCAAGCTGTGGATGCACCCTGGGATGGCCTACATAATACTTCCCTTCACAGCTGATAGAATAAACCATCTACTTAGAAATCCTTCCCTGGAAGGAAATTGTAGCCATGCAAAACTTGGGTGGTCTTGTCTCTTACATGAGTTGCTTGTGCATGGACATTATGGAAGTTCTCTTTCCTAAACGATGTTGGTGGCTGTAGCTCTTATCCCACATGCTCTATTGCCTCCCACTTCATTTCTTTGCATGAAGTTGTTTCTGACTCCTATAACTTCAATCCTCTTAACTTCCACCTTTAATCCGGGGCATCAGCTTACTGCTTTTAGAAATGCCGGGGCCTATGGCTAGAGTAGAGGTTTGCTTGCTAATATAGATTCTGTGCTGCTTGCTGGGCTTTGGACCTTCTTTTAACTTCTTTTTTGGTCAAAGGCCTTCTTTCGAGTTGAACCGCTGCAACTAAAGGCCAATTCACCAGTATGGCAGAAGCTGCCTTAGCTTTCTTGTATGCCATGTGTATTTTATATTTGACCTTCTATTGATCCTTATGCACTGGTTAGGACGTTGGGGAGATAAGCGGGGTGAGATTAAGTTGTATATTTGCTTCTCCACCTAGAGTTTTTGTTACTATCATTACTCTAGTGATAGAGAAATTCTCTTTGCAAAATGTTATTTCACTATAGATATGGAAACTCCCGGTGCATGCATGCGCATGTGTATGTTTGGGCGAAGGGAATTCCCTTTTGAAGAAACATACATCCTATCTTCAGGTGCTGTTCGTCTGTGCATCTGCTTGTACTTTGATGAAATTTAGAGCATGCCATACAGGATTTAGTTTGATATCAGTAAGCCTGATTACCTTGTGGGAAGATACGTATGCAATGTGAACCTGTCTAGCTTCTGCTATTGAAAAAGGCGATGGACAATCGTACTGCTTACACGCTCAACGTTTTCAAATGCAGAAGCTGTCGGAGTTAGTCAACGAGGCTTACAAAGATGCACACCAGAAGAGCGTCCTGGTGAGAAGAACAAAATTCATATGCACCCACATGAGATGTGATGTTGTCATCTTCTTAGCTGAATTGTTTGTGTATCTTTTTCAGGCCATGAAGGAGAGAATGAGTGATCTTGCCCAGAGTTTGGGAATGCCACCGGGCATGGGCGAGGGGTTTAAGCAATGATAGCTTCTCTCCTGCTGGGGAGCGGCTCAGAGTCGAGTTCCAATTTTGTATACAGTCGAAGGCATATTGTTCCAATTTGTACTTTAGCCATAGATTTTGTAACCATTTGAATGCCAGTCGCGGTTTCAATGAAATTAGTGAATTCATTACGCATGCCATAAAACCTGCCGTTGCACCGCTAACTTTGTTACATGTCTCGTGGCTCGTGGTGTCTCGAGGAAAAAGCCAATTCGAAGAATGCTGCTGATTTCGATTTCGTGGGAAAACTTCTTTATTTTTTTCCTTCTAAATTTTTTCCTATTCAGGCGATGCTGGCACCATCCCGCCGGGCGCCTCAAAGGCCTTGGGTGAGGTCATCACGGCCTCGCCAGCCACAGGCAAGGCAACCCTCGCCCTTGGCCCTAATGGCCCTAGGTGAGGCCTTCACTGCATTCCCAGCATATTAAAAAAGTAAAAATAACAAAAAATTGTCCAAACCAGCATAGGCGATGTCATGTAGGACAACTTATGTCTTTATAGTGATTTTTGGTTAAATCTCCAAGTGGCTTCAGGGCCTTTAGCCCAATGTCATTTCTTGAGTCGCTTTTGAGTTGCATCTTCGAAACAACTTCCATTTTTGTTTATCTTTCCGGTGGAGAAGCCGTCGGCGGCTTGAATAAAAATAAATATAAAAATAAATATATTTGTATAAAAATAAATACGTTTATATTTTTATATAAAAATATATATTTTATATTTTATATAAATATATAAACATATCTATTTTTTATATTTTATGTTTATATATATTTTATATAGATATAAACATATCCATTTTTTATATAAATATATTTTATGTTTAATAAATAAATATATATTTATAAATATAAACATATCTATTTTTCTCTCCTATTTTTTATATATATTTTATGTTTAATAAATATATTTTATGTTTATATTTTTATATTTTTATATTTTTTATATAAAAATAAGTTTATATAAAAAACATAAAAATATTTTTTATTCAGGTTGTTCGGCCGCCGAATTTGGCGGTCCGGTATAAATATATAAACATATATTTTATGTTTTTTTTTATATAAAAAATATAAACATATCTATTTTTTTTATATTTTATGTTTAATAAATATATATTTATATATATAAACATATCCATTTTTTATATAAATATATTTTATTTTTAATAAATATGTATTTATATAAACATATCTATTTTTTATATATATTTTATGTTTAATAAATTTATTTTATGTTTATATGTTTATATTTTTTATACATGCTAATATGAACCGAATGGATTTAATTGGTAAATTGTTGGCTTTCACTAAAATTGGCCAAATGGGTCAATTAATTAGCAAATTGTCAAAATGCATATGACTCAATTAAGGTTTATGATTAGCAAATTGTCAAAAAAAATTAAGGTTTTATGATTGAATTAGTTAATATGAAATAAGTTTATCACTTTTCAAACAATTTTCCCCATCTGCTATGAGATTGAATCTACAACTGATGTTAGTTACATTCTTCATAGTAAGAGTCGAATAGCGAGAAGTTCCTTTTTCTTTCCTTTTTGTGACTATCTTTTGTTTATATCTAGATATAATTTAACATATGTTTAACATTTGATCATGCTTCTAACACATTAACCTTTTTTTCCATATTTTGATTAAATCTTTTCCTCCATTTTTTAATCAAGATTAGCTAGATAATTAGATTGAATTTTAATTTTGAACTTTGAAATATAGTTTCTCTCAAAATATTTTATAAAAAGTAGGTAATGAATTGTGTTCTCATAAGTCATCATAAATAGAAATTTGTGATCTTCTTTCCATGAAGTTTTTGTGATTAAAAATATGATACCATAAATTGAAATTAATAACCTTATCTAGAGAATGTGATAACAAAGTGTGAATATGGTGATATCTTATCGATGTGATGGACCACTTGTATTGTGAAACTAATAAGAGAGATGATAGAAATACATAATTTTTTTTTTTATTAGCTGATAAAGAAAAAACAATAAATTGAAAAGACAAAAATAAGGGTATTTCGGTAAGCTAATTGAAAAAATGAGTGTTTTAGTATGATGAGAGTGAAAATAATGCCGCTCTTCAAAAATATTTGCTTCAAATCCTGGCCAAATGTTAATCTCGACCGCGTTGAGTTTAAACTAATCAATGGCTATCATTAACGAGTGTATGAGGGCAATCTTGTTTCTTCAGTCAAGAGAAACTCGATTTCTTTCTCTTTTTAGGTCGCAAGTGAAACATAATTTAGAGGTATTGTTATGAAAACGGGTAACAAATAGTTATTCGTTCGGCCATTACCAAATGATAATTATAATTGGCATACGAATAAAATTCATTATCCTCATACATTAGGAGATGGGCAATGGAAAATGGATCCATCTCCTTCTAATTCACGTAAGGAAATAAATCGGAAGTGACAATATTCAAGCCATAAAAATGATTCAAAGGAAATCTAAGTGCAACTTCTAGATGCAAGATGGATATTCCTTAATTAAATAATGACGACGCCTGAAATGATAAAGATCCAATTTTCTGTAAAATTTAAAGAAAATCTAAACGACGATATACAAGTGCCTTTTTGGCCTTGAAGTTTAATGGACAATTTTAATGACGTCAACAATTTCTAAAAATAACTCGCAATTCGTGATTAACTATGCTTTGGTGTTTAATCATCTTATTGGGATGTGAGGAAATGTCCCAAGCGAGAGCTTCAAGATCTATAATTTGTCCAAGGAAACTGATTAGATAAACCAAATGGTTCGATTGGAAAAATCAACCGTGGAGAATAAGTTATCGTTCAATAATAGGTTGGATTTTCACTTGCAATTTTTTTTCCTGATTAATAGATAAGGGGATATACTCATAACCGAGCAATTTCATCCCAATCAAATTCGACCAAAAAAAAAAAATTCAAATTAAAAAACGGGTGCTCCTGTTCGCACCTGGCGGCTGGGGAGCCAACCGCGTTGACCGTGGGGAGGGGACTCCCCAACGGTCAGCGGTGTCCCCTTGCTTTTTCCACCCAGCAGTCAAACGTTGACCCTCTCCTCCCCTCCCCTCCCCTCCCCTCCCCCTGAAGAACAGTTTCGGACAAAAAAGGAAAAAAAAAATTTTTTCCTTAAAAAAGAAAGTAAATAGAAGAAAAACACGAAGCGGCACATATAAAAAGCCCGAGGCACGGTTCCGCGTTCCCCAGATTTCGATTTCATTCTTTTTTTTTTTCTTTCCATTTCGTCACCGTCTTCTTCGCAAAGCCGCGGTTTTTCTCTCTCTCTCTCTCTTTCTCTTCCGGGTTCGATCGTCATCAGGTCAGTTCTTCTTCTCTTCCTCCTCGATCTCTCCGCAGATCTGGTCCGATTCTCCGCCGATCTCGCGATCCCGTCTTTCTCGCCTTGATCTCGAATTTCTAGGGTTTCGGTCGGATCGATCGGTCCGCGAAATGATCTCATGCGCAATCGGAAAAGCATTCGATCTTGCTCGTTTGTGTTTTGATTGGACGATTGGGGAGTCCGTGATTGTAATGGTGGGGTTTCCCGCATTTCGTCTCGTTGATTTTGCAGGTAGGGGCGGGTTGGTGATTTTTTTTTTTTTTTTAAGGATGTTAGAGCAGCTGCTGATATTCACGAGGGGAGGGTTGATCCTCTGGACGTGTAAGGAGATCGGGAACGCTCTCAAGGGATCGCCGATCGACACCCTGATCAGGTCCTGCCTCTTGGAGGAGCGCTCTGGCTTGGCCTCGTTTAATTACGATGCGCCCGGCGCGGCCTACACGCTCAAGTGGACCTTCCACAATGAGCTCGGCCTCGTGTTCGTGGCCGTTTATCAGCGGATCCTCCATTTGCTGTACGTGGACGATCTGCTCTCCATGGTGAAGCGCGAGTTTGCGGAGATTTACGATCCGAAGAGGACCGTGTACCACGAATTCGACGGGACGTTTAAGCAGCTGAAGATGGAGGCCGAGGCTCGAGCTGAGGAATTGAAGAAATCGAAGCCGGTGGGTAAGCCTGTGAGTAATGGCAAGAGGCAAGGGCATGGACAAAAGGGTGGGTATGATGGAGGTAACAAGAATAGGAGTGAAGGTCGATTGGCAAATGATGGGGGTGATGGTGATGGTGAAGGGCATAAAGGGAATAAAATGGAGAATGGATATGCCAACGGCAATCATGTGGGAGTCAAAGATTCTAAAGTGACTACCGTTGTCAAGGGAAAAGAGAATGCGAGCTCCAACAATGGAGCTTTCGATGTAAATAAACTTCAGAAGCTTAGGTCTAAAGGTGGAAAGAAAACTGACACTGTTGATAACAAGGTTTCCAAGGAGGACACCAAGAAAAAGATAACAAAGAAAAATAGAGTTTGGGACGATAAACCTCCCCCGACAAAGTTGGATTTTACACCAACTGTGGATGCAAATGGGAATGGGAACGACAATGTACATGATGTGGCAGAGGTGCATGGTGAAAGCATGATGGACATCGAGGAGGTTGTGAGCAGTGAAAGTGAATCTGAAGATGATGAGGAGGTGGGAAAGGAGACCAAGCTTGATGCCAAGAAGAAGGGATGGTTTTCATCCATGTTTCAGAGGTACATTCTATGACATGATGTTTACCTGATGTTTCCTTGCTATGTTCCTACCTATGAATCTTTTCGTGAGCTTCTTTATTGATTCTTTCGAGGATGTCTTCATTGAAAGAGATTGCTGACTCAAAAGGTTGAAACCGTGAAACTGTTGTATTCTTCTTTTGCATTTTCAACCACTTTTCCATGGGATAATTGTTTGCTTACTGCGCTTTCTTTTCCTGAATATTATCTGTCTGGATACATGATACTATCACGTACTTTGCAAAACTCTCTTGAGGACAGTTGGTTTGAACACTTGTCATCATGATTATTGTGTGATGTTTGTATTGGCTGGTTAATTCAATCAAAAGTTTAACATTGGGATACTCCTTAGACCTTGCATTCCAGTACAGAACATGTTGAAATTGACTATAAGTCACTCCCCAAGTAGATCAGTTCTAATTAATCAAGCCATTCATCAGTCTGGTCGTTTTTTTAAGCTCCTAGTTCCTCCCTACAATTAATCAATCTGTCTACCGAAATATTCATTTTTCCTTTTTGCCCTACCTTTATTATTTTTAGGAATTACATTTCATAAGTGTTATTTTGCCTACTTTATGCCTTCTAGGTTTTATAGTCCTTCCCGGAATACCACAGAATTCTTGTTTTGAAACTTTGTTTTGGTGGCATAATGCCGATCATCAAGGGTGGAGTGAGACTTTCTTCTGAATCTGTTTGAGACTTATTTCTATCATGCTTCTTTCTATTTTGACAAGTTAGATGTTACTGTCATTGATCATGGGTATTCTACTTCAGTATTGCAGGAAAGGCTAATCTGGAAAAGGCTGATCTGGAACCAGCTCTGAAAGCTCTTAAAGACAGGCTCATGACCAAGAATGTGGTATGCATTCTTCGTTTGATTAGTCACATGTCTTACTTTCTGTGGACAAAATTCGTGTTATTCTTGAGGAGTTATTCATGCTTGGAGATTTACAGGCTGAGGAGATTGCGGAGAAGTTATGTGAATCTGTGTCAGCAAGTCTTGAAGGGAAAAAACTGGCCTCATTCACCAGGGTTTCTTCTACTGTGCAGGTGATGATCATCTCTCAATCTCTCAACATTTACCGCCAGTTTTCATTTTTGTAGTCTCTTACCATTTAGTAGGAGGTCAATTTGTTTTACCAGAAGATGCTAAGTTCTTGCGATATAATGGCTACAGGCAGCAATGGAGGAAGCTCTTGTTCGTATTCTAACTCCCAGGCGCTCGATTGACATATTGAGGGATGTCCATGCAGCGAAAGAGCAAAATAAGCCTTATGTTGTTGTTTTTGTTGGTGTTAATGGTGTTGGAAAATCTACTAATCTAGCGAAGGTAAAGCTAATTGTAACTTTTTACGTCTTTTGCATATTAAGTGGTGGCATACTAAATTGATTGCCTGTCTTAAAATGAACATGCAGGTTGCCTACTGGCTCCAACAGCACAAAGTTAGCGTCATGATGGCTGCGTGCGATACATTTCGATCCGGAGCTGTTGAACAGCTGCGCACTCATGCTCGTAGACTCCAGGTACTTTATTATATAGTTCTGTGCTTTTGGAAAATGTGCATTATCATTCTATGTGGACAAGTTAATTTGATTAAGGTCTGTGATTGTCTTATTCTCATTCTGTTGCTTTTAGATCCCTATATTTGAGAAAGGATACGAGAAAGATCCTGCAATTGTTGCAAAAGAAGCAATTCAAGAAGCTGCTCGCAATGGTTCTGATGTTGTTCTTGTGGATACTGCCGGTCGAATGCAGGTAATAATGCTGATAATTTTGCAAAAGGTCAACTGACATTACCTGGACTGTTGGTGGATGTTAAATTTAATGTTTTTCCCTGTCATATCCTCCCTTATTGCTGGTCCATATTGAGGTATAGGAGCGCACAAGTTGCCAGTCACGCCAGACTTCTTACCAGTAAAGAAAAAACTCTGAAGTAATCTTCCAGAGTGGAGTCTAAAATTGAAAACCATCACACAAAAATGGCCAAATTCACTGTCATCAGCACTTATCCATTCTGGATCACTGGATTGCTTCCTTCCTTCTTTCTCCATTCTATAAATGGTATATTTTTTCCCTCTGTCGGGAAATGCTTGTGTAGCTTTTGGTCTTAAACAATCATTGCTGATTAGCAGTGTAAAGGAGGGAATTTTTTCTTTGAGTGAAAGACAGGGAAGAACTATATAAGTTATTCTGTCCTGTCGAAGTACCAAATTATCTCACTGATTGGATCTAGCAGACAGAAGCTGTTCAGGATTTTACTGGAACTGCATATAGAATAATATGAGCATCAAATTGCTACTCATTATTTATCCAATAAAATACTATGTGAGAAGTAACCTTTCCTTTGCCATGGCTGACTCTGATGTTTTCCCCTACCAGATGATGGAGAGGACCTTGTAGTATTTATTATTTCATTCATTTGATGATTCATGTATTTTACTTTTCTGAGCCACTAATTATTAATTATGTGTTTGATATTCGCAGGACAATGAGCCACTAATGAGAGCTCTCTCAAAACTTGTAAACCTCAATGATCCAGATCTGGTTTTGTTCGTGGGTGAAGCATTGGTTGGGAATGATGCTGTTGATCAACTCTCGAAATTTAATCAGGTAGGGTTATTATAGAAGCTTTGATGGCTCATTGAATGCTGTGTGAAATGAATGAAGTATGATGAGGAAGGACTATCCCATTAGTCTAACTAGGGATATGACTGCAGGACCTAGGTTAAACGGCTATTAGTTCAAAGGCAAATTTACAGTTTAGTTGAGCTTTTGGAGTTGTTTCCTTGCTTTGTGAGTTGGTAGATCATTCCATGTTTTTACTGATCGGCAATGACTCCTCTTGCCTCTGTTTTTCAGAAATTAGCCGACCTGTCAACTTCTCCTAGCCCCAGATTAATTGATGGAATCCTGCTCACAAAATTCGATACTATTGACGATAAGGTAAAGAATTACTCAACTCCCATTGGTTGCAATCAGTTTCCTTACATGGACTTGTATCCATTCTCTTGCCATTTTCGTATACTTCTCGCATACGTGTCGCGTACTTACTCTTGCGTACTTGCTCTTGGAAAAGGTTGGAGCTGCACTGTCGATGGTCTATGTTTCCGGAGCACCAGTCATGTTCGTGGGCTGTGGACAGTCATACACGGACTTGAAGAAACTCAATGTCAAATCGATCGTCAAGACCCTTCTTGCATGAGAATCTGTGCTTGTCGTCTTTCCTCTTTGTTCAGACATGCTTGTCCTATGCTCTGTCCTTCGTGTTTGTGGTAGATTGTGGTCCGACTTCTTCTGGGAGGTGATCAGTCGCTTGCGGCTACTAATTTGTATGGGTTTTATATTGCATCATTAGTCTTCTTGCTTTACAGAATTAGTCCTCCATGCGCGTGCTTTTCTTACTGTTGCTGAAGTGATTGCATGAGCTCGGGTTTAATCCTGACTGATGATGCATCACGGGCAACTTGTTCACTTATACTCCGGGATCCATGACCCGCCGAGACTATGGTTGGTCGAGACTCACAACGGTGCTTTTAGCCTGATGGCGACGCTGGGTTAACCACTTCTTTTATTTTATTCTTTTTCAAATAATTTTTTTATCTAGGTAACATGAGTTACATATGATGGTGTCGTTGATAGGACGATACACATACATGTTAAACGGCAGGACATATGTAGCGGGGAAAAAGCTGAAATTCAAAGCTTTCACTTGAAAGAAATAAGAAAGTAGATGCGACAGCGTAATTGGACTAAAATTAGGTTTTATGGTCCTTGTAGCACTAAAACTAAAGGAACAAAGATATCAGAGATCTTTGAATGATTGTCATATGCTTAATCGGACCCTTGACTTTGGGTTCTTAAATTGTGAGAAAGAGAGGCTGTAGCCCTTGCAGCGGGTTGCAGGGTCGGATGCACGCGCGATAGCAAAGGCCCTTGATCCTTGCTGTTCTCGTGGCGATGGTCTCAGCCCTTCCCATAAGCATGGTCGGGACCCTTGCCTCAAATCTGGTCCATCTCTCTATCGCTACAGATTTGAGCGAGTGTCGCCCTCACAACGTATCTAAGCGTGGGAGGGCGGCCCTTGCCTAGAAAGGTTTAGGAGGGCTGCAGCCTGCTAGCATCTGGTGAGGTTGCAATGGACCTCATCTAGCACACTTGCGACATGCACGCTCTCTAGTTTTTATGGCGAGTGGTGGAGGTGGTACTGACATTCTTGTCGAATTTGCTTGAGCTCGGCAAGCGACAACGGTCCCTCGCTAGCGCATGAGCCACCTCTCTCTTCTCTCTTTTTATTTTTTGGGATATTAAAACCGAAGGCATTTAAATTTATCACAAAAGTACAATTAAATCATAAAATTTGTTGAATTTGTTTAATCAAGTCATTCCATTAACTCCGTCTAATTTGACTAATTGGAGATCTTGACATAACCTTTTATTATTATGTTTTTCTCCTAGTGGCCATCTCATGGCCAAAAAATATCATTTTGGTCCAAATTTTATTTTTTATATAAAAGTTTTATTTAAATTAAATCCAAAATAAACTAAATTAGAGAGAGAAACCCAGTGGTGCCAAGCCCTTGCCGCTATTACCCCACCATTGTTGGAACCTAACGATCATCGTCCACTATAGGCGAGGGCCTAAGGCCTTGCCCCAAATCTAGCCGAGTGTCCCTAGCCCTTCCTCACCGTCGCCGACCCTTCCCAGTGATGATGGGGAAATATTGGTGAGGGCATGCAATCCTCATGACTTGATTTCACCATTTCTTTTTTTTCTTTTTTTTTTTAAAGAAAGTTAGTTTATTTTATAATTTTATTTTAAATAAAATTGATATTGAAAATAAGATTTGGATCAAATTGACATTCTTCTAGTCTTATATTCCATGGATTAGCTACTTCATCACCATTTAGATAAAATATAAAAATAAAAATCATGTCGAGTAATTTCCGTTAGCCAAATTGAACCGAGTTAATAGAAGAAATCGATTGTATAAATATAATAAATTTTAGGATTTAATAGTACTTTCACAAATTTTAAGACTTTTGGTGCGCGCGATTTATTTATTTTTTTCCATTTTACACCCTCTACTTTATTTGATTTTTCATTTCCCATTAATTTTTGAAAAACAAATTTGTAAAATAACAAATATCCTCTTCACGGTCGCTTATCCCTCTTCGTTTATCCACAGCACACTTCAGGGCCAGCGGGCACGGTGCAGACAAAGGTGAACCGCAGAGCAAGATGAACGCCTGAGAATTCCCACATCGCTGCCCACTTCAGCGGGACTCCTCCAGCTTCTCACCATCTCTGCACAGAAAAAGAGAGAGAGTATTTGCTGACCAGTCGCCGCCATGGAGGTCGCTCCTCCCCTCAACTCAGTCCACTGCCGCCTGCGTGAGCACCCTCTCTCCATCGCCCCTCACATGTTCTTGCGTGCGTATGCGTGCGCGCGTGCGTGCTTACTGGTGCTCTCTTGCAGTTGCTCATTCTCTCTCTCTCTCTCTCTCTCTCTCTCTCCGTGCAGTGCGAATTCCCGGTTGCAGTCATCTGGGGAAAGCGGCACCCACCTCCGTTCCAGCGGTAACCAACTCTCCCCTCGCTCGGTCCGTCTGCTGTGCCTGTTGGACATATGATGATCGACGTTAATCTCCGTTGGCAATGCTCATGTACCCATTTGATCATTTGCTGCTAATTGCTTGGTGCGACCGGGGCTGGGGGTGGTCATGTGAAATCGGCTCAATGGGTCGATTTTGCTGCTCTAGCTAAAGAGCCTGCACTTGGATGTTGAGTTTGGAATTGTTGGAATTTTGAGTTGCGGTCGACGTGGTCGCTCTGAGATGCTCTTCTTTCTGGAGAAATTTGGATCTATGTTGGTGCATGGAAGTTAAAAACCTGAATTTTCCTTTCCAATGGTACAAGGTGCAAAGTTCACAGAGGGAAGTAGCTTTTGTATGTGTGGCCCAGTGACTGAATATTTTATAGGAATCCCACGTGATTAGATGGCTCAATCAATGACTTAAGGATTCGAGCTGTAAGAAACGTAGAACAATGTTTTACCTTTGGTTCTCCTGCATTAACTGATTAATTTGAAAAAGCGTGCTATCTTCGTTCTGTAAAGGTCTTTTTTTTTCAATGTTTCATGTGTAGATTTCGTCGTCTTCCAAAAGCAGGGGTTTCAGGATCTCCTTTCCTACCAATACAGATTCTCTTAAAAGTAGTTTCTCTGGTGCTGGTGCACTTGGTTCTTTGAAGGTATGTTTCATCGAAGCTGCTTAGTTGTTTCTTTATGAAGTTGCTGGCTGTTCTAAATATCTGATTCTGCACCATTTGTTTTAGATCTGTATGTAAATCACCTACTCTTTGTAGATGTAGTCATAGGTAAGTATTACGTTCTTGATGATGCGGCCGGCTCATATCTCCATTTATAAGGGCATTGAGCTTCCTATTTATAGGGACAAACTGAATTTTGAGAACTGATTCAGTTAATTTAAGAACATCACTAGTTTTTAAGAACTAATTTTTGCTGGCATATGACCAAGGTAGTCTTACCAGGTCCTGTAGTTTCCATCCTGTTGTCAATTCTTATTGCTATATATGATCATGCAACATCTACCATCTGTAGTCATCAATCAACCTTTCAGCAAACCTATACCATTATCCAAGTACAACCAGTTGTTGCTTTTAATTTTAGCACCTGCTAGTTACTTTTCTTATCTATCATAATCATTTGACCCTATTTATAATTATATTTGGCTTATTTGGTTATGAAATTGCTTTTAGAAGCAGTCTTCATTAGTTTCTACATTCAACGAGGAAGTACTTGCCGAAGGCTCAGTGAGTCTAACTAATGGATGTCGATGGTCATGACTCGTAGTCTTTTGTTTATATGTACAAATCACTACCAAGAGTATGTTTGGGATACTGCTTTGTTTATGTGAGATTTCTGAGTTCTTTTGCTTAAAGAGCAAGCTGCATTTTAGATGCTACGTGCTGGCCAAAGATCAATCAAAATCTAGTTGTTTAAATGGTCATTTTTCTGAAACAGATGAAATTGACAAACAAGCCCATGTTGAGACATTATCTTCTCCATTCAGTTGACTTCCTGCAAATCTGTTTCTACCTGAGTGACTTTCTTGATTCTTCTTTTCTAAACTCCCTTTCAAGGTTATATTAGTTTGATTGAGTTTTGAACTGTTGGTTCAATGAGAACATTTGCCGGAATTAAAAGCTAGGAGAAACAATCATGTCAAATAAGCTTTGATTGTTGCCTGGCGTGATGATGATCTACTTGAGTAATTTTGGACAGCTAGAATCCTATTTATGCTTGGTCCATGTGGTTTGTGTCACCACATATTTGTAACCTGAATCACATTTAAGCTCAGATAACATTTGTTCCTTCATCAGACGGAACTTCCACTTTGGGTGCAGCCTTTTCAGGAAACATGTATTAGCTGCTAGTAAGAAGATAAAAGTACCAACTAGTGAATCTAGGAACCATGCCATCAGAAAGTTATTGATCATGTGGTTGTCCCTAACCTTTGTGCCGCTGGTCCTTCAGTGGAGTTGAAACAAAACTGCTGTTAAATTTTGCTTCATGGTTTCTTTTTGATATTTTGCAGCATTACTGTTGGAGATTCTCGATTCCTTCAACATCTTCTCTCTCGTCAGATAGGTCATATCAACAGTATGTGGTGACCATCAGGAATGATCATCCTCAAAATGCAGATTTTCCTCGCACCTACTCAAGAAAAGAGAAGAAACCCTTTAAAGTACCAATTGTTGAGATGAGGCGAGCAGCAAGGGAGAGACTTAAGAAGAGGAAAGATCAGCCCAGAAAACCTGTTTCACCTCCGAAAAATGGGCTGGTTGTTAAAAGCCTTAAACCATTGGCTTATAATGTTTTCAATGCAAGGATTACATTAATCAACAATCTCAAGACACTCTTGAAAGTAGTACCGGTCCATGCTTGTGGGTAATATTCTTGCACATTTAATGGTCTTGAAGATCCTTTTTCTGATGACATAAACTAACGGCATCTGTGGCTATAATTTGTTTTTCACAAGACAATTCAGCCTTCATTTCTTTACATGAAAGGATTATCTTGCCTCACTTGCTTGTCACAATAGTTTCATGTCTGCTTGTAGATAGTCACTAAATGTTCTTCCTGTCCACGAAGTCACATTTCTGACACAAATAGAACCACTATTTTCACTCAAGAATTAGGTGGCATGTTGACTGAGTTTTACATTCTTTTATACTTTTCAATGTCCTAGTTCATCTTTGTTTTTGGTGGCTGTTGGAGATCCTTTTATGACTCACAGAAATTTTCTAGATGATTCAGCAATAGCTGTTGCTGTAGATGGTGTTTTTGGTCGGGAGAAACTCTATTGAACTATTTAATAGTTGTTGAAATAAGGCCATATCACTTGATGACTGTAGAAATTGAATGGCTTCACATGATAGTTACTTCTTGCAAGGAAACTGCAGATTTGACTTCTAAGCCTTACAGTTGCATCTGTATGGTCATTGGACTGTGGCACTTTACTGTTAAAGCCATTAAATAGATCTAGTCCTTGATGAGCCAAGTTATATAACACGTAGCCTCCATTTCCAGTATTGGTTGACATATCTAATTTTCCTTATGGACTTTTAAATTGGTGAATGTTCCACCATAACCCATGCAGGTGGTGCGGTGAAATCCATGTGGGACCTGTTGGGCATCCATTCAAGTCATGTAAAGGTCCAAATTCATCTATGCGCAAGGGCCATCATGAATGGACAAACGCCACCATTGAAGATATATTGCCACCAGTTGAAGCTTATCACCTATTTGATAGACTTGGGAAGCGTATCTCTCATGATGAGAGGTTTTCAATTCCTCGAATCCCTGCTGTAGTTGAGCTCTGCATCCAAGCTGGTGTTGAAATTCCCGATTTACCTACGAAAAGGAGGAGAAAACCTATAATTCGTATAGGGAAGAAAGAATTTGTTGATGCGGACGAAAGCGAGCTCCCTGACCCCATCCCAGAAGCTCCCATAATTCCAATGCTGACTGAACTACCTGATTCTCAGATACTGGCACCATCTGATGATGAAGAAAAGCTCTTGCTGGCAGAGGAAACATTGCAGGCATGGGAGAAGATGAGGCATGGAGCCAAGAAGCTGATGAGGGTGTACCCCGTGAGGGTTTGTGGATACTGTCCGGAAGTGCACGTGGGTCCAACTGGGCACAAGGCGCAGAATTGCGGGGAACACAAGCACCAACAACGTAATGGGCAGCATGGATGGCAATCTGCTGTGCTCGATGACTTGATACCTCCTAGATACGTATGGCATGTTCCCAATGCTGATGGCCGTCCATTACAACGAGAGCTAATAAGCTTCTATGGAAAAGCACCTGTGGTGGTTGAGCTATGTGTGCAGGCTGGTGCAAATGTGCCAGAGCAGTACAAACCAACCATGAGATTGGATGTAGGGATTCCCTTGGATGTCAGAGAAGCGGAAATGGTAGTTTGAGGTGATTGCACTGTGTCAAATAGTTGGAATATCTTACAGCACATGCTAGAAGATAGTAGATGGCATAAAGGTCCAGCTCCATGAGAGTTTTTCCTTTTGCCGAACTGTCTGACACCCAATATGACCGAGCTCTAGCTATTCCATAGTTTTTGCTTAGAACTGTTGTAATCAATGTAGAGTAGAACTACACCTAGAAAGCGATTCATTCATTGAGGTCATTGTTTTTGTATAATAGGGGGTATCCGAACCTTTCATTTCCTCAAGAAGATCTGATACTTCATATTTTTCTTTGAAGATAAGTCGGATATTTCCTAATTGTTTTTAAGTGTGGTTTTCTGTATCTGTAAAAGCATTAGCATCAGTGTACACCTCAGACCTTGCAAGGGAGTATTTACTTGACAGATCAATTCTGCTTAATTTTGTCATTTATCATTTGTGTTGTCATCATTTGGCCAATAGTTGCAGTCTACTATTCATCAACCTTTTTACTGTGTATGCGTAGTCTTTATTGGTGCTTTTTTGCGCAACTTTAGCTATCTTTCGGGATTCTCATTAGAGTCATTAGACGGGCATAATGATTCTGGCCATAATATCATTTCTGGTTTCTCATTCCGCAAAGCCATTTTTCTGGAGTTATTAACTAAATCCCTTCAATGAAGGAAAAATGGAAAGCGGTCAATGATTATGTGATGAAGTCCTTCCCATTCTCCTGCTACAGATGACATGCTGCAGAGATCTTGTGGTGAAACTTCGCTTCAGATTAGAACAGCAGAAATCTGGGATGGAGAATAACCTGAGACTTTCTTCTGAATCTGCTTTCGATTTATTTTGATGGTAGTCTCTCTCTGTTTTAGCAAGTTGGGTGCTACAAAGTGATCTTGGACGTTCTTCTCCAGCGTTGCAGAAGCAGCAAATCTGGAGAAGGCTCATCTGCAACCAGCTTTGAAAGCTCTCAAGGGCAGTCTCGTGACCAAGAACGCGGTATGCATTTTCATTTGCTTAGTTCCATGTCCTATGAACAACGAGCTGTGCTTTTCAGAATGAGAAATCCATTCTGGGACATTCAGTCTTGAGGTTAAAAAACTGGCCTCATTCCCCAGGTATCTTCTACAATGCATGTTGCGATCATTTTTCAGGAAGTAGTTTTTGGGTCTCTTACCAATTCGTAGATCTTAATCTGCTTCACCAGAAGATTGTTAAGTTCCCATGAAATAAAAGCTCCAGCCAAGCATTGGAGGATGCTCTTCTTGTATTCTAGCTCCTAGATGCTTGACCGAGGAACGTGTCCATGCAGCCAAAGAGCTTAATGAGCCGTCTGGGATTGTCTTTGTTAATGCTACTGGTGCTGGAGAAACTGCTAAATGTAGCAAAGGTTTGTGATGAAATTCATGAGCACAAGGCACAGAATTGCGTGGCACACAAGCACCGAAAGCGGACTGGGCAGCACGGTGGCAGGCAGCTCTGCTCGGCGACCTGATAGGCTGATAGCTCCCTGATGTCGAGAGCCCCATGCCGCCTGCTCGATATTGGGAGTAAAGTCGACACTATTAAATGATAGATTTATCATGGACATATCATTTTAAGATTTTTTTATAATATGAATATTAGTTTTGGGCAAATATAATACAGTTGTACTAGTTTTTTCTGTTTTTTTTATATATTTTTTTTTTTTTTTTTTTTTGATATGAAAATTAGTTTAAGACAAATGTAGCATGGATATATCAATTTCAATTTTTATTTTACTATAGATAAGATAGGGTACATGAAGATAAATAAGAGGGATAAGGAAGCAAAACCTCTCCATGCATACATATTTTAGCAATAGAAGGAATTTTTTAGAATAGAAAATTTTGCATCAAAACAATTTTCTTTGGGGCAACCGTATTATTGAATTGTTTAACTTTTGAATATAATTTCTTATTCCATAAATCACTCATTCATTGTATGCGTAAATTGATCATAACAAACCGATTTAAAATACTTTATTAATAAGGTCATGTTACGCAAAAGATGATATATGAATTTATGTTACATTAATGTCTTCATGTGTTATAAACATATGCTTGTTATAAAAGAAAAAAAAAAAAAACATATACTTATTGCTAAAGTTGAATATCATATAAACAAACAAGGAGTACATTACAAATTAGCTGGGTTATATTTTTATAACATACTTTGTGTGGAAAAAGTAAAATCAAAGTGAGGGGGGAAAAGGGTTTTGAAAATTAAATACATTATCAAGGGGGAATAAAAAAAATTAAAAAAAAAAAAGTGGGAGTGGATATGAAGAAAGTCAGTGCAAGATGCCAGAGATGCCTTGAAATTGGCGAGAAGAATTTGCTTGAGGATCACTCGCTTCAGTCTACCAACTTCATCTCCCTCCCTCGTCGCCGCGCTAACGACACCACCGACTCAGAGACGGAGACAGAGATCCGCCGGGCGATCGCCGCCGTCCAGCAGAGAGGTTTCCGCCATGGAAGTCGCTTCCTCTTCTTCTCCTCCTCCGCAGCAGCACTCGTTACGGCTCGGTCGCAGTGCGCTCTCTCTCTCTCTTTCTGTGGCGTGCATGTTGTGTCTTCTGTGCTTTCACGCGGGTTTTTGATTTCTCTTTCTCTCGTTCTGTTTCTTGCGATGTGCGGAACTCAGGTTTCAGGGACTCGAGGAGCTTCTCTCCGCCGCCTCTCTTGCCGGTAATCTCTGCCGCCCCCTCTCTCTCCGTCGTTCGTTTTCGCGATTGAATCTCCTGGGGGTTCGGAGGCGCCTCTCTTTCAATTTTCTTTTCTTTCTTTTCGTGCTTTCTTCGCGATTGATTTCGGAATCTCCGTTCCGTTTCCTGGAAAACCGAGCAAACTCGGCGTCTCGTTCGATTTTCGAATTTAGCGCGGTCGCTCGTGTTCCTTTCGCGAAGTGCGTTGGATTCAGTCTTGCTTTTTTGCGCGCTCTGTGCGTTTCGTTCGGAAGAGAGGAGTCTGAAACTGGGGACTGCGTCGGAGTGTTAGTTGACTGGATTATGAGATGATTTTTTAGAAGCTTTAAATGATTTGCCTAATAGCAGAAGGTGTAACAGGTGTGTACATGTAAGATTTACAGTGAAAACATAAGAGGAATAGGGACAGGCTGAGTTCTGAAAAAGGATGAACTGCTGAGCATCTTCTGTTTTGCATCTGTTGCTTGTCAGTTTAGATGAGGTTTATAATGACATCATGCCTGGATTTATTTTTTATGGCCTTTACGTTCTGCTCATCTTTATCTCAGTTGATAATTTTTCTTTTTGTCTGAATCTTTTTGCAGTTCTCTGTGCACAAAGGAGCTAATAGTGGGCACTCTCTTTATAGACGTTTGATTCTTAGAATTCCAGTAATTGTAAGTATTCATGTTTTAGCATGTGCAGTGCAAAGAGTAACAATGAACTACATTATTGGTATCATTATATGAGTTCCATTGAAATGAATGAGTTCATTGCGGTGTTTCATTTCTAGTTTGCTCTTTTATAGACGACCTCCTTAGGGCCTTACCTAGAGAGTGTTGTTTCGTAGACCTTGCCACGATCAGGGTGTTGAAAGTTGCAATCTTGGATTGTTATCTGGTCTGATTGTGTGGTGCCTGTGTCTAGTGCTGCATTTTCAGAAAGGGTGGTTAATCCATGCTTCAGGATTACTAGGAGAGAGGAAAATTAAAGCACTACTCAACATTTATTGACCTCTTTATCTCTCTTTTCTGAATCTTGTTTTGTTCGAGCAACTCAAAGATTTCCTTCCGGGGCCTCCTATTGCTTGTACCTTGCACTCATCATTGGCTATTCCTTTTGGAAACCTCCAGTGAATATGTTTGGGTCTGTTCTAAGAATCACACATATGAGTGATGATTTTGGATGTATTGAAAGGACAATAAACGTGAGAAGTGAGAATGATTTTTGACACTAGCTGGGGACAAAGTTTTCTGTCCATGGTACCATAATATCCTTTTTCCTGAAAATATATAAACCTGTGAGGTGGCACTTAGATGGCGGATGGACTTCGAGGAAATGCAATGAAATTGATTGGATAGGATCAGCTAGGTGATTATTATTTTAATTTCTTGAATGACTAAGAAGATGGGTAAGAACATATAGAATGTTATCCATGATGCCACTAAGAAAATGATGTCGCCTTGGCTTTTCTGCAGCAGTCTGTTCTGGAGTACCGTGCTATCAACTACATCTTCTCATTCTTTCAATTTCAAAAAATGGTTCAACTGTGACTGTTTTGAACTTGAGTAGTTTGTGGGAACATGGCGCCACTGATATGGTAGTGCCTTTTGAAAAGGTGCCATGCCCATAAAAGATTTTCAATTGGCTTAAAATATCTGTTTGCTAGAAGTATCTATCTTTCTAATGAACTTCTGTGGGACAAAATAATTACCCACATGGTCCTTTTTGGTTCAGATGGAAATTCACACAAGGGGAGGAGAAAGGTGAAAACAACAACCCTATGCCTCTTTTTGTTGAAGTAGATGACACGGAAATCTAAGGGATAAATGGGGCACTATAGAGGAAGGTTTTGAATTTCATTAAAAACCATTTCTTGGACATTAGTGGCTGCTTATATTTTTCTATTTATTTCTTGTATTTAGGTTTTTAAGAATTAGAGGTGGTCATGTGACATGATACAACTCAGTAGAGTTGTATGATGAGGACAGTGTATGATGAAAGTACATAGATGGAAGGGAGTATTGACTGCTGATCCTTAGTGTTTATCCAAGGAAAAAATATGAAGTAAGAGATATTTAATTTTATAGGGACATAAGCCAATTTTTTGAGATTTTTTGCTCTATACATGATATGAGATTAATATCATGTATGCCTTACTAAAGTTAAATTTATTTTAAAATTCCATATTTCTTGAAGATTCAGTGTGAGGTTTGCTTTTTCTTCTGATTGTCAAGTGATGGGGACTAAGAAGAGTAGCATAAAGAGTCTCAGGTTGATGTGGGTGCTGTTTGCATTTTCACATTGTTAGACATCACTTAATTCTTCATGAGTTTTGTTTACCCCTCAAGACTTAGATTCTTCTTGCATCATTGTAGTAAGCTCTCAAATTCTTTGGTGAGTTTTTCATACTTGCATCGCAGTAAATATGCATACACCTAATTCCCAGCATCTGCTGCTTCTGGTTTCAGTTTCTTCAAAATGCTTTTTCCACCACTCAAAGAAGCAAATCCCTGTTTTACGGCATCATCCTACCCGGAAAGTCGAGTTCAACAGGCCATATTACTATGATAGGTGGTACTCTCAGAGTAGATTTTATAGGTATACTGTCGCGAGATCTGAATTGGCTGAATTTGGGAATTCTGGTGCAGCTCTTCCCTTGCCAGGTCTGTTTGAAGTCTATCATCCATTCCTGCCACCCCCTCCCCCAACTTGAAAATTACAATCTCAATGCTATTCTGTTTTCCCTGTTGAATTGCAGTGCATGAAGTAATTGGTAAAGTGAGAGGAGTTTGCTTCTACACTGTCACTGCAATTGCCGCAATTATTCTTTTTCAGCTAATGCTGGTGGCACATCCTTTTGTGCTCCTCTTTGACCGATATCAAAGAAAAGCTCAGCACTTCATTGCCAAGATTTGGTCTACATTGAGTGTTGCTCCGTTTGTTAGAATTGAAGTTCAGGGATGGGAGAATCTTCCTCCACCAGACACTCCTGCTGTTTATGTTTCCAACCATCAAAGCTTTTTAGACATTTATACTCTCCTCACCCTAGGGAGAAGCTTTAAGTTCATCAGCAAGACCAGCATATTCCTCTATCCCATTATTGGCTGGGCAATGTATTTGTTGGGTACTATTCCTTTGAAACGAATGGACAGCCGAAGCCAATTGGTAAATTCTCTCGTTTCATTTGTTGATGAAGTGTTCCTTTGTATTATTTGGTTTGTTGGTAACAGTCTTAGACTTGTGGTATGGAATGTTCATCTTGGTTTTATTGTATATCGTTGTTTTAGAATATTTTTCTGTCTTCTGCTCGTAGCAATGCTTTACCTGGTGCATATGTAGGTTTTATGGATAAAAATTGTTCTTTTTCTCAGTTTATTGACAATCTTGGTTCCCTACATGTAGGAATGTTTTAAACGGTGCATGGATCTTGTTAAGAAGGGAGCATCTGTCTTTTTCTTTCCTGAGGGAACACGGAGTAAAGACGGAAAATTAGGTGATTTCAAGGTGATGCCCCATTGCCTTTCTGTAGTCTCAAAATGCTAATTTTATGAGATCAGTTGACGTGAACTGAATTTTGCTTCTATATGAATAAATGGAGACCATGGTTGTCGAGTCTGTAGGACGATCTTCTATATGTTCTTCAACATGGATATGGGATTTATGTCATTCTTTTTGGTATAAATTGCTTAAGAGATAATGACATTCTGGTTAATACAAGGAAGGAAGAGTAGACTTCTTGACATCTACTAAGATGGAAAAGTATTTTCTGATGCATTGTTTATCTTGACATGTAGAAAGGTGCATTTAGTGTTGCAGCGAAGACCAGAGTGCCTGTGGTACCTATGACCCTGATTGGAACTGGCAAAATCATGCCGGCAGGACATGAGCGCATTGTAAATTCAGGATCTGTGAAAGTGGTTATACATAAACCAATCGAAGGTGGTGATGCTGAAACCTTGCGCAATGAAGCTAGAAGTACTATAGCAAAAGTTCTGAATTCTCAAGGATGAGGAACTTAGTAAGACAAGTTCAGTTCCTTCTGCAATCTGAGAATTTATTCCATTTTTTTGCACAATGGAGAGATTAAAGGTATGAGTTGCCTATAGTGTTGCTTATTTCCACGACCTACTTACCAAATATATACATATACATATATATATACTGGACAATCTAGTACAGCTTTTAGATGATATGGCTGATCAAATCTTCAAATTGAAATCAAATACTGTGATGCAGATTGCTTATTGACCTAGTTAGTTACTTGTGATTTTCATCATCATTTTCTGTTAAACTTTTGCTGAATGCTGGTGTGCATGGAAGTTCTTCTGTTGATAAGGTAAACAGTGAACAAGCCTGGTTTTGATGGTGCTTCATGTGTGCACCAAGGATTGTTTTGGGTAAACATTGATTCCAAATGTCTACTTGTTTCTCTTTTTAGATAATTACTGATTTTATTTTTTCTTCTTATTCTTGTAAAACTTCTATTCCCTCAGCTTTTCCAAATGGCACTTCTTTTTCTACCTATTCCAAGCTTGAAGCTATGTCTTTGTCATACTTGATATCAATTGGATGAGATCCTACCGAGTCATGGATTGACTGTAGTGGACATGTAAGATTGGAAAGATGGATAACTGCACTCCTACTGCATTTTTGTTGCTGAAGTCTCTCAACATAATGAATTTGTAGTTATTGATGATATGCCTAGGTAAAATAAGTGAACAAAATCCAAATGGTGTTATCATGCATTGTGCCATAGATCTTTGTCCTTGTTAAGTGTTTTGTGCATCCTTTGCTTATAGTATGATGAAATGTCGCCTTTTTCAACTTTTAGGCTGCACTTTGGGGAGATCTTATTTGACTCTGGATAGGATAGGTGTTTGGCAGTGGCCTTTTGATGGGATAGAGAGCTAGATAAGCACGGATGTAGCCTGTTTATGGATCCCAACTTCAAGGGTCCAGATAAGGCCAGATGGGATTAGCCTATCCAGCAAGAGAGACTCATGATGTGAGAAAGTTACATGGAAAATTAGAGCATGATTTTCTCCATCATGATATCTACATAGGCCATACCCATCCAGAGTAGCCAGGCAAGCCCTTGCTGGCAAGTGCCGATGCTAGGGCATTTGGATGCTCTTGCTCTCTCTCTCTCTCTCTCTCTCTCTCTCTCTCTCTCTCTCTCTCTCTCTCTCTCTCTCTCTGTGACACATGGCCATCTTTATAGAATTGGTTGCCTATCCTTGTTCACGCTAACAACTGTTTAACAGCCACCAGCTCACTGGTGTGTGGCATCGACCATGGGCTTCTGGTGGTGGTCAACCAATGGTTGGCAAACCACGAGGGTGAATCTCATTTCTATTGTTTTAACCTCTTTTGTTATATCTGGCTTTCAATGTGGGCGAAGTTTAGGAGTTGTCATTTCTGACTTATACCAGTGATTTCCCTTGACTTATTTCGGTTAGCACGCGCGCCTGGGTGTGTATTGCAATCCAAATTCATCTTATTGGAAATTATACATAGAAAACCTCATGCAGCCCTAGATTTTGCCATCTTATTAGACCTAATGTATGCATATTCGTTATTTCTGCAGGCGATTGCAGAGGACAGATTGTGCAGTACAAAAATGTAGTTAAAAAAATTCTTCCTGTTTGGTGCGATGTTGTGACTCGTTCACCTTACAACCACGAGAGCCGGTTTGATTTAGTCATGAACAGATCACTGACTGCTATAGAAGCTTTCATCCCATCCTTCCCCACCCGGCATGCTCTCCCAACCTGGCATGCCCAAGTTTAAATGGTAAAGTTTCTCAAGGTTGAAAAATGATTGCGCAGGTGTATTACACGTAATGCATTCCTTGTGAATCGAATTATGGGAGGTTGCGATCACAAACCGTAATTTTTTTTTTTTTTGGGGTATATTGAAAGTGAATGGTAGGGAGGTTCTCTGGAAATTCTGTGATAGAGAATCTGAAAACTATACGAACCAAAGCAATTGAATGTAATAGTTTCCATTTTGTAATCGTTCTTTTTTTTTTTTTTTTTTTTTCGAGGAGTGGTAATGCTTGTTCGGTTTCTTCGTACATCTCGCAGCTACTGAATCAGGCTTACATACTATAATTGTGCTATACAGTGCGATGAACGGTCGATCTATGCACTGAACTTTCGAATTCACATTTCTGAAGCTCTTCATACCTAATGATACTTCCAACTTCCTCCTGTGTTCGGAACTTTGTTCTCCAAAGTCCGGACGTGGGGTCTGGATATTCGTGATCGGCTGGACGGACTCGCACTCAATCTCTCTCTCTCTATGGGCCCTAGTCCTGCGAAACACAATCGAGATTGGGCTTACTCGACAAGAATGAAACAGAGTTCTGTCTATATCTTATCCTAACGCTATCCAAGGGAGGAAACTCCCAATGCATCCGGTCCGTAGTGGGGCTTAATCGCCTATCACACGTAACGCTCGATCTCCATTGATTTGGTAGTTGAGGACTTGTTTTCAAGATTCCCGGTGGCCGCGTTCAGATGAGGACGGAAGCTGTGACTGTTGTGTGAATGTACACTGCCTGAGCCCATCATCTAAGTACGTAAAGATTTATGTACTTGACACGGTCCCAACGAAAGGAATTTACCTATTCATCATCCCTTGGATCGTTTGGCCGTGCTAATCAATCACTAGCTAATCAATCGCTATACGGCAGTCGGTGGGTGTTGTGCCCTGGAGCCCATCCGAAACGTCAAAATCGACGAATCCCCAACATGCCGGTACCTCATCATGTGGTGAATTGAGAGATTTGTCATGGTGGGTGAGGGCATTGATGATTTTGTCCGCTATTTTGAATTTGCAAAAGTAATTGGCTAGTTCGATGGTTTCTGTTGATTTGATTGGCTATATGCTTATTGATCCGTCCGTGAGACAAAAAATAATTAGGAATTGGCCAATAGGGTATTAGCTTAGATAACAAAGGAGTTTGCTCTCCTTCTTATGATCTTAGGTTTAAGCTTTGTACAGGACACTTCAAGAGTAAAATCATGTATGCATTGGGCCGGTGTGGAAGAATGTGCAAAAATTGGTCCAGACAACATAGTTCTTTTTTTTTTTCTCTCAGGAAATTGGGAACTAAACGGTCAAGAACAATCAACTAAGATTCTAGTTGAGTGCGCTATCAAGGAGTTGATGGGATGCTAATGATGGACTTAAAATAAAAAGGGTATTTTATCTCCTAAGGCGCGTATGCAATAAATCAGATAAGAAAAAAAAAGGATCTAATAGATGAGATGCCCATGATCACATCGAAATGTTCACGTGATAATAAAATTTTTGGGGTTTGGTTGACGAGTTCGGTTGACTTCTTGCTGATCGTATGAGGGTGAAAATAGAGAAGTTTAAGGCCACCTTTTTACTGTTTAGATGCAATTTTGTTAATTAAATTAAAAAATCCGTTCATCAAGGGCTATGCCTAAAAGATTTTCCTAGGTATATAAATTTTTCATGATAGTCAAAAATGCTTTGCTTCGGAAAGTTTTCGTTTATGGTGAAAAGGTACTTATTAGACTTTTTCGCCAAAATGGGAAAAAAAAGCCCAAGTGCATGAATGCATCAAAGAATTTTCCCATAATTCTAAAGATAGTGTCGTGTTAAAAAAATAATAATAATAAGTTCACCCCTACTTTAAGACCCGAGCTACTTTCGCAAATATTTGTCTGAAGATTTTCACGTAATAATAAGGAAAATGTCACAAATGGTCCCTATATTATTACTTAATGTGCAATTTGGTCCATGAACTTTCGATCGACTCAATTTGGTCCTAACTATTGATAAATATCGATTTGGTCCCTAAACTTTCAATCGGCTCAATTTGATCCACGAACTATTTGATAAATATCGATTTGGTCCCTGAACTTTCGATCGGCTCAATTTGGCCCCTTAATTATTCATAAATATTCGATTTAGTCCTTAGTTCTTGTTTTCCTTTTTTATTTTTTATTTTTATTTTTTAAATATTTTTTAAATTTTAATTTTTTTTTTTGCTTATTCTCTCTTCCCTCCACCGGCATCGAGCGAGGGGCTCCCTTGCCGATCCGTGAGGGAGTCCTCGCCCAATGCCGGCGAGGGTGCTCCTCACTCGACGCCGACGAGGGCTCCCTCACGGCCCGGCGTCGGGGCGAGGGGCTCGCTCGCCGACTGCGAGGGAGCCCTCGCCCGACGCCGGTGAGGGACTCCCTTGCCCGACACCGGGAGGGGCTCCCTCGCTAGATCTGCAAGGGAGCCCCTCG
Source organism: Eucalyptus lansdowneana (assembly GCA_017140395.1). NCBI lineage: Eukaryota > Viridiplantae > Streptophyta > Magnoliopsida > Myrtales > Myrtaceae > Eucalyptus > Eucalyptus lansdowneana. Next base: position 40,196,137 of record CM029485.1, read on the forward strand.
CTGGATGCCGGCAAGGGCCGCCCTCGCCTGCGTTCGGTGAGGGCGACCCTCGCCGAAGCCGGCTTCCCTCCCCCGGCTCCGGCGGAGGGAAGAGAGAATAAGCAAAAAAAAAATTAAAAAATTAAAAATTAAAAAATTAAAAAATTAAAAAAATTAAAAATTAAAAGGGAAAAACAGTAACTAATGACTAAATCGAATATTTATCAATAATTCGAGGGACCAAATTGAGCCGATCGAAAGTTCAGAGACCAAATAAGACATTTATCAAATAGTTCAAGGATCAAATTGAGCCGATTGAAAGTTCGAGACCAAATAAGACATTTATCAAATAGTTCAAGGATCAAATTGAGCCGGCGGAGGGAAGAGAGAATAAGCAAAAAAAATTAAAAAAATTAAAAATTAAAAAATGAAAAAAATAAAAAATAAAAAGGGAAAAACAAGAACTAATGACTAAATCGAATATTTATCAATAATTCGGGGACCAAATTGAGCCGATCGAAAGTTCGTGAGACCAAATAAGACATTTATCAAATAGTTCAAGGATCAAATTGAGTGATTGAAAGTTCGAGACCAAATAAGACATTTATCAAATAGTTCAAGGATCAAATTGAGCCGATTGAAAGTTCAAGGACCAAATTGGATATTTATCAATAGTTTAAGGACCAAATTGAGCCTATTAAAAGTTCAGGGACCAAATTGCACATTAGGTAATAGTATATGGACCATTTGTGACTTTTTTTTTTTTTTATTGGAGGAACGGCAGGAACTGCGGCCAAACAGCAGTAAACCCCCAAGTGACACTTAAGCAGGAGGACCCACCACCCCTGAGTCACACTTAATACACCTAGCGCCTCTCCTAGGTTTTGAACCCTTCACTTCTTCGTTGAGGATCAGCAGAGTCTTATTCAGTGGAGTCACCGCGGCCGGTGGTCCATTTGTGACATTTTCCCTAATAATAAACACAAAAATTCCGAGCATTACAAAGACAAACAATGCAGAAAAAGATGCATTAATACAAATTTTGCTTTGCTAATGCCAAAATTCATATCTGAGCTGTCTGGTTTAAACAGTCAACGTTTCATGTAAATTATTTACCCAATATATGAATATATGTATAGATAGATACATACACAAATATAGGCACAAGCCATGTTCACATACGGAGCTTACACATGGTCAAAGATTCAAATGGACATCACTATCACTTCACATTCACCCTTATCCACGGCGCTTCAATCCCGTGAACAATCCACGCTTTTCCCGATCACAACTCCAAAAGCTAATTATCTTTTTCCTTTTTTCTTTTTACCTTTTTTTTTTTCAATAACAGATATTTATCCGACTACTCAGCATTTCCTCTTTTTTTTTCTTTTCAAACATAATTGACCTCATACTCTAGATCGTCATAAAATCAAAGAGAATCTTCTAGATTCACTTCACTTTTAAAATTCTTTTTTCCTTTTTTGGATTTTGGATGCACACATTTTGACTTTCTAAAATCAAAACATCAGAGACTTTATAGAATAATTATCTAATTCTTAATGATTTTTTATAATTATAATAATATTTTTTACTTGTCGTAGTTACTATTCTTGTCTTCCATTTTCTCAAGAGAAAATGATACAAATAATTTGTGTATATTGATTTAACATCTAATGTCATCATTAAACTTTATGTATATGTTCAATTCAATCATTGTATAACATGAAAATGCTAGACATTGTCCGTTAATTTGAATTAGTAGAAAGATAATATTTGAACATTTTCACATATTTTAATGACTAAATTTAATATATTACGATAAATTTAATGACCATATTGAATAAAATTGAAAATTCATGAGAGATATCGCACATTTAAATAAAGTTTCAAATCCAATTAAATAAATTAAAAAATTCATGGATAAATATTATATATTGAACTGAGATTCAGGGGTTATTTAATATGATTATTCTTTTCTCTCCTTTTTTGAAAGATTGAAAAAAAGAAAATTACCTATTTTACTTCTGCAACTGGACAGCGGACACGACAAGCTAGCAGGCCCGGCGCAACTTCCACGTCGCAAAGCGACGATCGCGACGGAGGGAGCGCGTGAGGAGTAGCGGCAACTCGGTCTCTCCGTCAACAAACGTCGCTTTCGGCAGTTGGCGCTTGACCGCGCGAGTACGCTCCATTTCGCCGTCCCCCACTCAGGGGCAATCCCGTCATTTCGAGTTACCCACCACACCCCTCCATTTTACCCATTAAAAAAGGACAATAATGCAAGTAACCCTTCAACTTTAACCCAAGCACAATACAACTACCAGGTGCCCCATTGACTTCCAACACGGAAGGAGGAGGTGGGGGGTTCGGATTCACGTTCCCAGATTGAGGTAGAGATGATTTAAGGCATGTATGATAAAATTTTACTTTTTATTTCTCTATTTATTTATTCCTATAATATGTTTGGAAAAAATCTGTTTGGTAACATAATTTAATTTTTCCGGGGTTGGGGACGCGTAAGTTTCGGAGTGGATTTCGATTCCCATGTCTACAAGAATCGAGATCAAAAGTCTGAGAGTGAGTGTAAAGTAGAATAACGTAGAATTGACAAAAAAAAAACACAATTTAATTTTTCTATTTTTGAAATATTTTTATTACATAAATAGATTTGAAAAAGAAATTAGAAGCCTAAAATTTTTAACTTCCGATTTAAAAATAGAAATTGATTTACTTTTAAAATTTTATCATGCGTCTTCTTAGTTTGAAGTGGATTTTGACTTTCACGCTCTATAAGGAGACATAACAAAAGTTTGAGAGTAAATATTAAAGTAAGGAGTAGAATATGATTGACAAAAAAAACTCTTAATTAATACATTAAATATTTTCATACAATTTAAGAATTGAATTCAATATGTATAAATCACATCAAATAACTTAAAAGTTGAAAAATCATGTTACATTGAATAAATTAAAAATTTAGGGATTAAATTACAAATTGATCAAATTAGGGGTATTTGTATAAATTTTCCTAAAAAGCTCATTTTTTTTTTGGATTTTCAACTTTTGGCTCTTTTCTTTTTGGCTGCAGTAAACGATATTTCGGACTTCTTCTTCTTCTTCTTCTTCTCTCTCTCTCTCTCTCTATAAGTCCCACGTCGTCTCTCTCCTCCTTCAATCGCCAAAATCCGATGGACTGAAAGAAACCCGGCGACAGTTGTTCACTGGTGAGTTCCGCCCTCTCTCTCTCTCCCCTCCGCTCTCGATCTTCTCCGCAGTTCCCACGCTCGATTCGCCGACTCCGGTGACGCTCTCCTCCTCCTCCTTCTTCCTCCTCGGATTTCGCGACTCGTGCTGTCGTGTCCGCAGTTTCATCGGCGTTCTCCACTCGATGCTTCTCTTCTCATCGCGTCGCGTCGCGTCGTTTGAATAATGAACTGTCGGTCAACGCGCGCACGCTCGCTCTTTCGCTCGTCCGTCTCTGATTTCGGAATCGACTCGCTCCTCTCGGCGGTTTCGTTCTGCTGCCGTGGCGAGTTCGCCCGCGGTCGCTAGTCAACGCCGAATTCGTCCGCGACGAGGAGGATGGGGGGTTTGTGAAGATTTGTATTTTTTGTGGTGGTGGTGGTAGGCGGCGGCGATGGGCCAGCGAAGGATCTGTTCGCGTTCGCCGTCTGGGCGCGTCTGGTCGGGAGGGGCGGTGTTGATGGGCGTTGCTGTTGAAATTTTTGTCTAATGTTGTCGCGAATGTTAACGGAAAAAAGACGGATTCGGTTCCGGCTATTTCGGGCGAGTTGTGGGGCTCGACTGTCTTAGCAGCTTTTAGCAGTTTCGAGTGATGCACTTGCTTGTCATTTAGGTCCACTGTGTGGATTCGATTCCCCTGAACCGTGCGGCGCTTCTATTTTTAGATGACCTACTTGGACTCGTGTTTTACTTGATCGTGAAGCCGCGGTTCACTTGTGGTTTACTCTCCATTTGGAATATTGTTTATTTCTTTCCCTTTCGTTAGGGGAGATGGCTGTGCGTATCTTGGCTAACATCTTCTGAAAGGCCTCGAAGGATTTGATTTTCGCTTTAGAGGACGGTATCATAGGATTAGCTCTAGTTTTTAAGAACACGTGATTGTATTGATCTTCAAGGGGTCAGTTAGCTGTGCACTAGATTTTTCTAATGTTAAAGCACATCGGCTTGATTGGTCTTTTTTAACTGGTCTAGAAATGGTTTTTCTCTATCCATTTGGTAGTTCTCGTCGAAAATTCTTGCATGAAGTGTTTGGAATGAAGTACATGCTGAACATGCTTTTGTGTTGTTGCCTTTGCTGTTAAGGAAATTGATTGCTGCATGTTCTTAAGGACATGCTTCTACAGCATGCTGACTGTCCTGCTACACGGCATGTTTTTATATGTGCATATTTTAAGTGTCCCTTTGAAATGGATTTAGTTATAGGATGTTCTCATGGCGATGACTGTCAGAGATAAAATTTTATGTATGGCTGGGGAAGTGCCTGTCTAATGCATTATTAATGAAAAAAGACCTTTTAGGTAATCTTTTGTTTTCTTTTTCTTGGTTCTGTCAAATGCAAGTAATACCACTTTAGGCCTTCTGAAACTTAAACCACTTTCTTGTTCTTCAGGTGACTTATATCTGGTTTTTGTCTGCATAATGTTCGACTGTGGCTTGAAATCTCACTACATGGGTGGCCAACAAGAGAAGTTTGTAAGGTAGTACACAAAATAGCCACATTTTCCATCTGAATGCAATGTACAGTGAAGGTCCTATGTTGGATGATGGCTAATAGTTTTTTCGTAAGAAAATATTTAGAAAAGTGGTCAATTTTGAATATATATTGGTGAAGGCTGAGGGTAAATACCTGCATATCAATCAGGCATTTTGTGGAATTTGGTAAATTATGGGCAAACATTTGAGTGCTTATCATTAAGTTCTCATTCCTGTAAGTACTAATTGCCGGGCTCTTCAGAACATTGCTTTTTTCTTGTCTTGGATGAAAGTTAACATTATCAACTTTTCTTTTTGTATGTACGAGTGAGCATATTGTCATTTGGAAAAAAATTGAATGTTGGGCATATTTGATTTCAGCATTCTGAGATAGTTAATCAAGAAAAAAACTGTGGCTTATTCATCTAGGTTCATATTTTTACTTTCTGAATTTTGAGGCAATTTCAAAGATGCTTACTGAGATTTTTAATTTTTTTTTTTTTCTTTTCTTTTACCATTCCATGAAAAGAGTTGGAATGGATGCTTTAAAATGATAATGAATAGTTGGTCTCTTCCATGCTAACACTGTTTTTAAACTTCTAGGCTGGACGATTTGGACTCTAGAGTATCATCATCTTCTGATGCAGGAATGAAGAAGTGTGGATTCAACATTGAGGGGTTTAGCCGTGTCAGCCACACAAATAATGCCAAATCTAAGTCCTTTAAGACTGGAATGCAAAAGGGATCTGAAGGACTTAAGTCGATTGGTCGTTCCCTTAGATTTGGAGTTTCTAGGGCAGTGTTCCCTGAAGATCTGAAATCATCAGAGAAAAAGATATTTGATCCTCAAGATAAATTCCTACTGATGTGGAATAAACTCTCTGTCTTATCATGTATCATGGCAATATATGTGGATCCCTTTTCTTTTATCTTCCTGTCGTTTCGAGTAACTGTATTGGCATAGACAGCAAACTAGCCATCACCGTGACCACACTGAGAACCATTGTCGATGCTTTCTATCTTATCCACATGTTCCTCCAATTCCGAACTGCTTATATTGCTCCATCATCCCGGGTTTTCGGACGTGGTGAACTTGTTATAGATCCTGCCCAAATAGCTAAACGGTACTTGCGGCGGTACTTCATCATCGATTTATTTGCTGTTCTACCCCTGCCTCAGGTTCTTACTGAACTCTTGCTGTGTACTTTTTCTTGGATGTCCCACTAGGCTGCATATACTTTCCCCTGTTACAAAATTTTCTCATCATACGGCACATTTGTTTTGCTGAAAATCAATAACATGAAAAACATTTTCTTAAAAATGATGGCTCGTATAGCTTATAAAAATGAATTAACGAAAAATATTTTCATCATCAACAAAAATGGTCAAAGCATACTTCGTTATTGATAATCAAATACTTTCCGTTGACTAATTTACTAAGCAATACAAACAATCATCATCAGGAAAATTTGTTCACATCATTGATTTTCTATAAGAGGAATGCACTCACTATTCTTTACTTTTGATTCCAAAATTTCTAAACTAAGGTTACAGCTGTGTGTTGAGTTGTTTTGTTTGATTGGTTCCAATATATGCCTCCAGTTTTCTTTTCTTTTTTTCTTTTTCCAGCCAAACTTGTTTTGTTTTGGCTGATATCTATGTTATTATACTGCAAGTAAATTATATTGGATGAAAAACTCTATTGTAGGCTTCGCAGATTGTTATTTTGGAAATGGGCATGTAGGGTGCTGTACATTGTTTTCTTTTGTTAAATGCAGATTGTTGTCTGGAGATTCCTTCTGAGGTCAAATGGTACAGATGTATTAGGGACAAAAAGGGCTTTGCTTTTCATCGTGTTTGCACAGTACGTTTTTAGATTTCTTCGCATCTTTCCGTTGACTTCAGAACTAAAAAGGACTGCAGGAGTTTTGGCTGAGACTGCCTGGGCTGGAGCTGCATATTATTTGCTACTGTATATGCTTGCCAGTCATGTGAGTGATTCCAATTCGCTCTTATATAATTTTGTTTTCTACTACTTATTTGATGGATTGTTTTAATGACTTTTCATCTAATCTTGGTCTACCTGCATTCTGCTCTGTCTAGTTTAGGTTTCTTTAGGCTCATTATTATGTATTTCTGTGGCAAACAGTTTCTTTGTTCATTTTGGAGTTTTGAGAATTTGCTAGATGATATTCCTGATGAATCTAAAGGAGGTGGCTGGAGAAAAAGGAGGGCTAGCGATTAGGTTTGCTTGCATCTTAGTGAAATGTGGTATACTCGTATGTGAGAAAGGAAACTGATTAGGTCTTGAGGATCAATATGCAGCATGGATCATTTTTAGTTTTCCTTTTTTGTTTGTTTCATGGGCTTTTGAAGGAACGCCCTGGGGTGACAACAGGATCCTCTCTCGCACTAAACAGGGAGGCATGCTCATTTTTTGAAACTACAAGGATGAGATGCCAATCCTATGTCCCTATCTTCTTTAAAACATGCTAAATCTTCCTACTAATTAAAAGAAAAAACATAGTTATGGATTGTTGATTTCTTGAGTGATACTCTTTGGACAATGTCATGAACAGATATGGCTTGCTGTACTTCAGCGAAACTGGCTTATCTCTCATTGTTGGAGTTTATGAATTCATCTATTTTCAAGATTAGCCAGGACTCTTTGGTGCATTTTTAGCTTTACTGCTGGCTTTTGCTATTTAAAGTATTTCATATTTCTACTATGATTTTGGCACTATTTGTGAAAGAAACTTCAATTGGTAGAAATGATAAGCTGTTGCTATGTTACTTGCTTTATATTTCTACCTTTTTTTTGGGCCATCATTCTACCTTTTGTTGAAATTGGTCTTAGTTTACATGTTATCTGGTTTCCTTATATGTTAACAAAACATCAGTTGGTGGAAATGACTCACTCTCAAAATTATTCAGATAGTTGGGGCATTATGGTACTTGTTGGCTGTGGAACGAAATGATACATGCTGGCAGCAACAGTGCACTGGAAGCTGCATGAAGGGTTTTCTTTACTGTGGCAATGAAGGAATGCCTGGTTATAGTGCCTGGAGCAACATAAGTCAAAGCGTGGTCACTCCTAATTGTGAGGGTGACAACCCAACATTTGATTATGGCATCTACCAATCGGCAATTTCATCAGAAATAGTTTCGCCCATGAATTTTATCTCGAAATACTGTTACTGTTTGTGGTGGGGGCTGCAAAATTTAAGGTACATAATTCTATTTAATTATTGTAACAGATGACTTCCAGTGATCTTATGTTAGAATATGTATCACATATCTTTGTGTTATCATGCAATGTCATTCATTATGGAATTAAAAAGAAGACTTTAAAACGAGGCAATAGTAGTTTTGACTTGTCACAGAAATGATATGCTCATGCCGAGATATTCAATAGGTCTCATTCCTAAGTTGATAGTGTTTCCTTTTTCTATCTAGCCTTTGGCCAACAAAAGAATTGGAGGCATCTCTTTATACTGTAGTGTGGTTGTCAGAAAGAGTCATGGAATTAGCCTGTTGTATACATCAGAAAATGACAGCCGAGGAAAAACCAAAGAGACAAAATAAAAGAAATTGAAGAGTAAAAAGACAGAGGAAGCATACTTTGGAAGAAAACATTCCTAACTATAGTAGAATCCGTTTACTCAAGTTTAGAGGAAAATTTTTTGACTGTGACATGTCAACTCCAAGTCTTCTAATATTCTCCTGTCTGATTTAAGTTGTAAAATACGAATAGAAGAACAAGAGATCTAAATGTCTCTTCCTAAACCTAGTTCCTTCATTCAGTTCCAGGAAGCAGTCCTCCTATTTAATGCAATCCTATGGTGTAAGATGATGTTAACGTCTCTGGAATTTGTGTACTTAGGAACCATAATGACCACGAGAGATCTGAATCTTGCATTCCAATAAGAATGGAGAATTTACTGTCGTCTCTCTCTCTCTCTCTCTCTCTCTCTCTCTCTCTCTCTCCCTGATGTTGCTCACACAATCGATCTGGCCATTGAACCAGATTTAAAATATGCACTATCCTGCAGATAAAGATGAATCGGGCAAATTCTGAACTAAGGGATTATGATTTACCATGTCAGTAGTTAAGATTTCTGGTTGATTTCTAGATGCACAGTATTTGTGCAGAGGAATCTTGGGCATCTTGAATTGCTTTGTTGATAATAAAGAAAAATAACTCTACCTGCTACTATGCCTCCGTAGGTTCTGTGGCTTTTTCAGAGGGAGAGCTAGTTTGGAGTTTATCAAAGAACCACTTTTATTCTGTTATAAGCTGATCAAGAAGATCTATCTTGTATTCCTGATAAAAATTGCCGACATGTATGAAGCTGGTGCATTTAGCCATCAGCATTGGTTAATTGGATTCTGTCAAATATACCGACATTTAGTTTCCCTTTCATACGAAAGATTTGTCTGAGAAAGTCGAAGCATTTATCCGTTCTCTGAAGGTCAATTGTATGTATATCTTGTATAAAATCACCTCCTGATGATGGTCTGTTACTTGCAGTACACTGGGGCAGGGGCTTCAGACTAGTACCTACCCTTGGGAAGTGATATTTTCGATTTCATTAGCAATTCTGGGACTCATCCTATTTGCTCTCCTGATTGGTAACATGCAGGTAAACTCATAATTTCTTTTGTCATTTTTTGGAAGTTGTAACTGTAGATCTTTCGTAACTTGTCTGTTTTGGTGGTAGGTGCTGATCTTAGGCTTTGGTTGGTTCATCTTATCTGTCAATCTAGATTCCCTATCCTGTTTTTATTAAGGACACTACAGCTACTCATGTGCCTACTGCCTACTAAGGATAAGTAATGGTCTGTTTGATGTGACACTAGCTGGTACATTGGACATTTAAATGACTGCTATAGATTATGCAGTTGAATTCGCTGGCTCTATGTGCATCCTAAAAAGTACTAGCAAGGTGCTTGTTAATTCTGGAGAAGTGAATAGAGAAATGAAGATTTTTTTTTTTTTTGGAGAAATAATTGACAAGATCTGTCTCTTGGTTGATTAGTCCATACGTGGTTTCATATGCATATAAAATCCTCGAACTTTGTTTCCTTTATACCTCTGTTTCTTGTTGTACTAAAAGCTTCACAATTACCTGAAAAAAATGTTAATTGCCTGTTGATATCATAGAAGGTGTGATAAAAACAGTAATATATCCCTCTGAGAAGGTGATAGGAGAGCATTACTGGAGGGAACACTGGTAACGTGTCCTCCTAGGTACTTCACTTTTGTCTCAGACCATTAATGCAAAGCTTGATCTGACTTTAGTTCAAAGTCATGCTATCGTGGTTTACAATTCTTTAAAAATCACTACAAAATTTTTAGATGAAATATCCTTTAGCTAATTAGTCAAAAGTAGGGTAACATAGCTTCTGTCTTCTAGTCTTCTAGCTTTTATGCCACAAACCATGATCCAAAAGATGGGGGCAGAAATCCTCCACCTCTCCAATACACACTAACAATAACACTCTTTTGTTTATCTGACAGTGTGGAGAGAGTGAGTAATCAGCTCATTTGCCTGAAACAATTTTCCTACTTCATTGCAGAATGGTTTCAATAGTTAAAGAACACTATTGGAATCTTGCAGCTTGTAGGGGCATTGTGGTAACTAGGTTATGATGTCCCATAATGGTACCTAACATAGGATATAAAGCTTTTGTTATTTTAAGAACAAAGGATGCGGGGATGATTTGAATACACAAGATACAATGTGTATTTTACCTATAGAAGGCAAACTTTAATTTGCAATGCCCAGTAAAGGGCTATGACATATTGACAATTTAACTCGTCTTCCTTCCGCTAATTCCTGTTATGTGCCACCACTATATCCACTATGCTCATTTAGGAATATTTCTAAGTCAATCGTGAAAGGAATTGGAAAAGGTCATTTTCTTCTTGCTTTTCACATAAGAAAAGATAAAAGATATCCTTGCTGAGTTGCTGAACTTGTGCGTAGGAGTATAATTAAGTTGAGTTGAGTTGATACAGTTTAATACTTGAGCTCAATTCAACTTGAATATTCAAGGCTCGATAATCAACTTGAGCTTGATTTTTCAAGCTTGAGCGAGATTGGAGTAAGTTTTCAATGAGTACGAACTCACTTGAACAATTTAACAAGTTTTAGTTGAAGCTCCAATCAAACTCAAACTAGAGCATGTGCTTGATCTTGAATTTTGTATATACACTATGCTTGAAAATTAAAAAGGATGACATAAGTGGCCCTAAACTTTGGCCTAATGTGTAATGTGATTTTTGAATTTTAGCCTGATGTGCAACGTGGTTTTTGAATTTTGATTCATTCAATGTGGTCCTTGAGCTTTTGGTATATGTTCAACTTAATTCTTAAATTATATGAAAATGTACAATGTTGTCTCCTGAACTTGAATTAATAGAAGGACAACATTGAACAATTTTTTATAATTCTAACTAGATTGCACATATACCAAAAGTTCAGATACTACGTTGAACGAATCAAAAGTTTAGAGACCGCATTGTACATTGAGCTATAGTTTAGGGACCACAATGAACAAATTAAAAGTTGAACGACCACATTATATAATGGGCCAAAGTTCAGGGACCATTTATATTTTATATCATTTTCCCAAAATTAAACAATATGTATTTGTTTGTATATATATTGATGTATTAGGTCATTAAAATATCTAACATACATTTACTCAATTAGGATCGCAAGCTACTCAAGTGAAGTATTTTAACTTAGAGCTCGACTTGATTAAGTACTTGAGCTACTTGGACTTGAAAGGAATCGAGCTGAGTTCAGCGCACGAGTAGCATGACTCACGCTCCTACATTGTGTTGAAGATGCTTATATTTCAAGAAAAATTTGGAACTTTGGTGTTGTTTCAAATTCTTCAACATGCTCATATTGTGAGTTGTTTTTATTGTGACAGACCTATCTTCAGTCTCTTACTATCCGGCTTGAAGAGATGAGAGTCAAGAGGCGAGATTCAGAACAGTGGATGCATCATCGACTGCTACCACAAGATCTCAAGGAACGAGTTAGACGCTATGACCAGTATAAGTGGTTGGAGACAAGAGGGGTGGATGAAGAAGCGTTGGTTCAAAGTCTACCAAAGGATCTCAGGAGAGATATCAAACGCCATCTTTGTCTGGCTCTGGTTAGGAGGGTAAGATCTTTTTAACTTATTTTGCTACTTCCATTCATATACTCAGTGTGATAATGTATTTAGATGGATGCTGCATTATTTGTTGCTACTAGTGTCTCCAGTTACCAGAACATTTGGGGCTCAAAATATGCTGTATTGCACGGTAAAATTTGTTTTTATGCATTGTGAATCACAGTTTGTTCACCTTACTCATACTGCACGTAATTTATGGGGCTCCTCATTAGTTTATGTTTGAATGAACCCTGAAATGAGTGGAATTTAAAGGATGCGTTGTTTAAAAGTGCTCCTGTCATCTTAAATATGTGTTGCTCTGATATCCCGAGTCTTATCTTGGCACATTGCAAATATTACTGCTGGTGCGAGAGACAATATCTTTGGAAAATATGGAGGTTTTGATACTCATTTGGAAACTGTCTTTTAGTGTCTTTGCCCATCTGCTAATTGCCAAACTATTCCATCATATAGGGTGGTGAAACTTTATTTTCATATTATCCATGTGGAATGAATGAAAATTTATTCAATTTTTCTCCTATTGCCATACAATTTATTGCTTTGCCAACTCTTTTAGGTTCCTCTCTTCGAAAATATGGATGAAAGGCTACTTGATGCAATTTGCGAGCGACTCAAGCCCAGCTTATTTACTGAAAGCACATACATAGTTCGGGAGGGGGATCCTGTTGACGAGATGCTCTTTATAATTCGTGGCCGCCTTGAGAGTGTAACTACCGATGGTGGCAGGAGTGGTTTTTTCAATCGCAGCTTGCTTAAAGAAGGGGATTTCTGTGGTGAGGAGTTGCTAACATGGGCCCTAGATCCCAAGTCTGGCTCCAACCTCCCATCCTCCACACGAACTGTCAAGGCAATAACTGAAGTGGAGGCTTTTGCCCTAGTAGCTGAGGAGCTGAAGTTTGTGGCTAGTCAATTTCGTCGGCTCCATAGTAGGCAGGTTCAACACACATTCCGGTTCTATTCACAGCAATGGAGGACTTGGGCCGCTTGCTTTATTCAGGCAGCATGGCGGCGATACTCCAAGAGGAAGAACATGGAACTGCGCCGAAAGGAGGAGGAGGAGGAGGAGGAAGAAGTTGAAGGGTCTGATGGACACGCAAAAATGCCGGTACTGGTGGTTCTTATAGCATTGGTGCAACCTTCTTAGCTTCCAGATTCGCGGCAAATGCACTCCGCGGGGTTCATCGGAATCGGAATGCCAAGAGTGCAAGGGACTTGGTGAAACTGCAGAAGCCTCCCGAACCTGACTTCACTGCCGAAGATGCAGATTAGATTTGTTGTACTATAACTACTTGATTGAGATGTGATGCTGATTATGTATCTGATTTTATATGCTCAGAAGGCTCAAGATAACTATGCTTCCATAAGTTATAGCTTGGCATTGTATTTAATGGATTGCCGGTTGAATTTAGGTTTATCCTTTGGTCTTTCGATCTGGAATCAAAGTTTATTATATGTTTGAGGCTTCATTTCTATCAAAGCCTAAAGAAAATGGGGAGCTTGTTGCCTGTGTGCTATCTTGCGCATGCATTTGCAGAGTTCTGTACTCTAGGTCGGTGCAGGACTTGATTTCATCGTCAGAGTGTGGTCATGACATGACTATCTTTCATACTTGAAATTTTTTAACCAGTTAAAGATTGTGATGCAACATCCAGAAATCGCAATGTCTTAAGCTTGGTGAATTGGTCGACCTTGGCCTGTGTACCTCCTACCCTGTAAGAAAAGAAGTGACGCTTACCCAAGTTCGATGTGTCCGCCATGCGAAATACCACAGCAATCGAAAAGCATGAAAAAGCACGAATGGGGAGAGGGACAGCCAATTGATCGCGCATGTTTCATGCTCAAGATCTGTGTAAGTGATTGTGCAGGACGCTAGGATCTTCTTTGATATGGCCAAAATGTCAACCACTTAAGAGAAATTCGACTTTGTTAGTAATCTTGGGCTTTTCATTTTTGACAAGACTCAATAGAAGTGTTCAATGTACCTGTCCAATCAGCTTTAGTGAGGTGATTTTGTGCATTCTTTGCCCTGAGACAACTAACATTTGGAATCTCAAGGTCGGGCTCTGACCGCCATTGCTCTGAATTGTTCCATCTGGGAAATGAGTATGCACAAACGGCTCCTCCTTTTACTAGGGAGTAATTGAAAATGCACGAAAGTGTCCTCAGATAATCCAGCGGTTTGGGTACACGGATTGGAAGTGATGTTTCAAGTTCATCGTAACCATAATCTCTATGAAGAATCATCGTAGAAAATTAGAAATGGCTCATCACCAACACCAACTACCACGGTTCATAAATTGAGATTCTAGACGATGTTTACTAACGAATGTTTTTGTTCCAGCAATCATGGTTTCTACATAAGGAACCAGGAGCCACGCACATTTCATAGGCTTGCCACTTCCGCCGGCTCCTCCCTAGTTCGATCCCGAAGATCCTGCTAAATTCACTGACAATGAGCGTCCACTACGATTCTACGAGTACCTGGAGAGCTTCCCAACCAAGACTAGCATGTCGTTTGCCCCATCACAAGGTGTTTACTTTGTATATAAAGCTATCAGTCCCAATTATTGAAATTAAGCATGAAAGGAGTTGCAATGCCTTAAAACCGTCTGAGCATTTCAACTTTTCAATTCATTGGTAACTTTTTTTGGGTCAAAATTCTTTGCTAAATTCAGCAGCCGTTGATGTCATTTGCCTTTGTGCAAAACAGAACTTCTAGCAGTATGTACCTACGATATTGGGGAGTGTTTTAATGAACATAGACTTTCAAAGTAAGTTCAATAGATGGGATAGACGAAAAAACAACACACATTATCATCTCATGCTCGATTAACCGAGCTATCTACTACAAAGAACTAGAAGTACCGTATACATATTAGAGAAATTTGGGGAAATTTCAAATGGAGTTCATTTTAATGACTAGTTCATCAGCCCTCCAGACAGACTTGTTGCATCTAGCTAGACTTATTAGACATGGCATTTGTTGTAATATTTACTCTATTCATAAACATCTCTATTTTTGCACTTTTTCTCAAGAGGAGGGAGAAACCGCTATGTATCATGGGTGAGTTCAACTTGACGACTTCTAAACAGCTGCCCTGGAGTCAGGTGACTGAAGTTCATCTTTCCATTTTTCTTAAAAGACTCGCATTCCATCTATTTAAGTCAAAAAGGTCTACAGTCATCTAATTTGACAACTTGGCTGTTCTGATACCCTCTAAATAAACAATGCCGCTGAAGAAACTGGCCTCACCCAAAAATATGACAACAATAATGGAACACAAGAAAGTCAGAAAGGTAAAAACAGATTTCAACCATCGAAGATAGGGACTATGAGTCTTCTTGTGCAGGAGGTTCAAGCATCCTTATATTACGAGGCAGCATAAACTCGGCAAATATGGGATAGTGGGATGATGGATAGCATCCATCAATGTTATCATTGACCACTTCACAAGAAACTGGTATGAGAGATCTACCACGGAAAAGAATCCAGTCTACGTGCAGATCCTGAGTTTGGCGATCCCAGCAGAGGCAGAGCGCCCTGAAAATCAATTTGATGTACTCAAGAGTTCCCTGCTTGTCACCTAATAGGCAAAGATAAAATTAGTTCAAAACATCCACAAACTCACTTGCAGTATACATGGACTATGCCCCATTTTCACTTGAGAACCAAAAATTATACCTCTAAATCCATGGTAAGTGCGAACAAGAGAAACGTTCTTCCGCACTCGTGCGTTAAACCATGCATCCCGCATATCTCCTACCACACCATGCTCTCTGCAGCAAGTAGAAAGAACCCACCAAAAGAAGTCATCGTCATTAAAGGAAACCAAAATTGCACCTATTCAATCTATAGAAGCGTTTGAGGCAAACTATAATGCTACACAAAGAAAATTTTGCTCATTCATAACTGGAGAGGCAAGCATCAGACATATAGCCATCTGTCCACATAAACTCAGAAAATGTATATCACACAAACTATCCTTTTGTTGTAAAAGAAAGCAGAATAATAATGGGTGCAGGAATTTTGACCTCAAAATTACAATTGTTTATTGAGTATTTAGCTTAGGCTTCAGATTGATTAGAATTACATAAAAAAGGCAAGAAATTTTCCACACAGCGTGTCACTTCTACAATCCTAATGGAGACTCGGAGCTCAGAAGTCAGAAGAGGACAATCAAGGCACCTCTCATTTCTGTAGACATATTACAGCTAGTGCTAGCCATAGCATCAAGCTTTTGCTGTTGACAGAAGTGACGCACATGACAAAGCTTTGCCTAAATCAATGCACCAGATATCAATGGTACCTTGATCTTCCAAGAAGAAAACGCCCTGTAGTTGATTCCTTTTGGGTGTTGAATCCTCCACAATACACAACTGGCAAGCTAGGAGGTAAAGACGCAATATGTTGCCAAGTGAGCAATGCGCCTCTCCTGCGGGCACGTGGGATCAGTTCATCCATGTTTGTATTTACTATCTGAAACGAAAAACCCGGAGGCTCGACACCTTTCAATTGGAATGTGTGGGGGCATTACGTCAAGGAAACACCTTTCTTCGTTCATTCAATAACTTTTCATCTTTCACTTGTCAAGCATATATTAGAGGAGGAAGAAGGCTGACAGTCAAAATATAAGTTCATTATGAGAAGGATATTGCCCATGTCGCAATACAAGGAACCGCGGAACCCCATGATTTGCTTCCGGGAACAGAAGGCGAATCTGACAACCAAAAAGTTCCACCTTCAAGTAGCTCTACCTTTTGTGATAAAAAAACAGACAGAGAATAAGCTACAACAATCCAAACAATTATGTTTCTAATGGTATGATTAGAAGAGGAAGAAAATAGTACTTTCTCTTTGTCGTAGAAAATGGTGCAGTGCTCATCTATAGTGTCTTGGGACCCTTTCCTTGAGATTCCAAATTGATCATAACCTGTCCATTATATCTGTGAACAGTGCATTCACAAGCAGTCTAGAAGCCTTTTGAATGATGGACCATACCATTAACATTTCGTAGACGGAAAATTCCAAATACGGAGGGCATGACATGCGCAACTTGGATCATAGTCTATACAACAACCCAGACCATCCACAAATGTACTCCCATATGGATGCACTTGATTTGTTTTTAAAGCTTGGAGGAATGATTCTAAACATTGAAACTGACAGGTCTACTGGTGACACATGACCATTTTTAAGGGATACATCACCTAAGATATGCAGAGTATCATATCAAACTATCACCTGGATAGAGCGTGCTCTATCTGTAAAATCAACCAAACATTCGAATCCTTTCTTCCCATACTAAGTCAGGAGAAACATCAAAACCTCACATTCTTTAAGCTTTCTGTTCAACCTCCTAGCCCGCCTTCTCCTCCATTAAGGTTTCAGATGTTCAAAGATATTAAAGATCAGTGAAATTGGTAAGTTGGGAAAAAAATACATGACCTCATGGAAGTCGACCTTCAGCCAAAACGAGTTCCATAGTTCAGGAAGACATTGAGACAGTGATGCGGAATGTAACCCACAGCTAGCCCAAATTATATCACTTCAGCGGAGCAATTATATCGATAGAATTTCAGTGAAATTTCGAGAAAACTCATTGTCAAGCTTATTGTTAGTCAACTTAACGGATGTAAGTAACAGCAGAAGATTTGAGCTCACTCATCTAATATTCTCGAAATAGAGAAGACGCGAAAATTACCAGGCAAGTACTGCTGTAGATAATCAAGCTGCGATTTTACACCTGCAAGATCAATAAGCAGAACAGAAATTGAAGAAAAAAAGGAGGGAGAAACAACACTCTGATCCAAAAATAGAATAAGCAGCTGGCCATTCGATTCTTGGAGCAAAGAACCTCCTAAAAAGAAGTTAGACAACGTGAAATTTAATCTGCTGCTCGTTCTTAATTTTGCCAAGCAGCCCATTTTACGAACTCCCATGGCGAAGCACATCAAGAAAATGGAAAATCAAATACACCCAGATCCAACAATCAATAGCCCAACTCAAGATTCACACGCCCCACCGACATACACAGACCTTGCTGGGTGCAGAGGATGATGGGGGAGTAGCTGGTGATGACACTGACGCACATTTCCCTCCTCTTCAGCCACGAATTCGGGCTGTCCTCCCCTTGATCATCCAGCAGATTGAAGGTCATCACCGTGAGGGACGCGCTCATCCTCTCTCCCTCTCTCTCTCTCTCTCTCTCTCTCTCTTCTCTATCTCTTCTCTTCTCTTTCTCTCGACCCTTTTCGCTACCCAGTTGCTACATGATGCTGACCGATCCTGCCCCCATCAGTGAGCGTCACAGGAGTCGTGCTGCGCAACGAGGAGGCTGTTCATTGCCTTTGCTTCTTGCCCATCTCGCTTGCTTGCGATGTTGAAACTCGTGGGGACTACTGGACAGAGTCGGAGTTGGTGGGAAAGGTGGAAAAAAGAGATAATTACTGCGACGCACGGGGAGGATGTCTTGCGAAGCATTAGATTCGAGGCGAGGTTGTACTACTTTGACCGCCCACGTACGTGCGAGGCCCGACCACCCAGGGAAGAATATCGCGTGTGCCGAGAGCATCGGAACCCGTTTCGTCTCGGCCGTTGAATCATTTGGATCCGAATAGAACTCACAAGGTTTATTTGATTTAAGATGGAGTTGGTTCACAGGATCGGAGTGCATATAAGAATTTTTCTGCATAAAGATTATGTGACCAAGCTCATCTAAAGCCTTAATTATGTGCATATTAAGGCGAGGCCTATATGACCAATGGCGAATATAGTGCCGGCCTTAATTATTTGCAAAAAAATGAATAATTTAAAATGATCGTTTGTATAATTTGAAATACTTAGCTGATGAAAAAAGTTTTTATCGTAAATAATAATTCATATCTAAATATTTTCGTGGTGGTAAATATATATTTCTTTCTATTTTTGCGAGGGGTAAAAGTGATCATTTTCAAAAAAGTATATCCAAGATTTTTTGTTTTCCGAGAAACAAATGCACCTTAATGCTTTGTTTATTTTTCCAAAATATTTTCATCAAAATGTTCGTTTAAACAAAAAATTCGTCTATCAAAATATTTAAATATAAATTGTTGTTGATAATAAAAATATTTTTCATTGACTAATTATTTTAAGTGATATAAAAGATTATTTTTACAAAAACATATTCTTAATAATATATATTTTCCACCAAATAAATGAAGTCTTGAAGAAACCAACTTTTTGTCTCAAATAACGGATGTCGTTCTATGGAAACCGTATTTGGAAAAAAACATGAATTGAGATCGGAATCTTGCCCTAAGATCTCTCTTCTATTTCAAAAAATCTAATAAAATTCCTAATTCTGCCTCCATTTTACGCTAAGATTTTGTTAGATTTGTCATGGGTGTACCTATAGCAATTTAAAATTTCCTATGACACGAAAATTAATTCAACTTTAATGCGGTAGGAGTGTGTAGATTTCGATTTTTTTTTTTGTAATATGAAAATTAATTTAGAATAAATAGAATATGAAGTACTGTTTTGAGATATGTGGTGTGATATGCCTTGATTTTGGTTGTTGAATTATAATCCTTAGACAAAGCATATATTTTCCTAAGATGTATAGGGGGAGTGCAAAAAGCAAGGAATTGGAAAGTAAATCCTTTTTTTTTTTTTTGGAGAAAAAAGTAAGTCTTTTTAAAGAAAAGGTTAATATCATGAAATTTTTTAAATTAATATATATGATGAATTTAATATATATATATATGATGAATTTAATCCAAATTATTTTTTTGACCATAAAATATCTTAAAATTATATCGACAAATTTAAAAAACTCAAAAGTGGCACATTTATAAAAAATTTACCCTCTATTAAATAGAATTAATATTATAAAAATCACAAATTATTACACATGCGATAAATGATGAGTAAAATCATGAACTAATATGTCCATCGACTATTATGTATCATCAACTCAGTATTTTGACAGTTTAAAATTTTTCATGATATTAGTCCAAGAAATTTATCTGTGACGGCAATTCTCTAATTATTAATATTTGAGGCTACAACGGCCAAATAACATGATAATAAGATTTACTTATTTTTATGGATTTTGAATACAAATGAGACGGAAGCGGCGCCGGTTCCCCGGGGGGGGTGGGTTTTGTATAATTCTTGAAAATTTGGGGGTTTTTGCCTTTTGGACGTGGCTTCTTGTCCAAGCCAGCCGGCGACGAAAATCTCTTCTGCAGCTTCTGCAATCCGAGAGCGAAGAGCAGCAGGCAGAGGCGAGAGGATGGTGGGGACGGATCTGAAGGCGGAGACGATGAAGCTGATGGAGAAGCGGACCGCCGTCGAGGCCGAGATGAACGTCATCATCGAGCGCCTCACCCAGCCCGGCGGCCCCGGTCTCTCCGGCAACCTCGTCGATTCCGAGGTACCCAGAAGAAAGAAACGAAAATTTGAGGCTCGAACGAAGATGGGTTCGAGTGGTTCGGATTCTTCCGGTCTGAATTTATGGGGTTCTCCTCGTGTGCAGGGGTTTCCTCGTACGGATATTGACATCCCGGTGGTGCGAGCGGAGCGTCGCCGTCTCTCCGGTACTGTGTTGGGCTCGCTTTCGATTCGCTCTTTTTTTTGCAGCTTGGGTTGCGAGAGTGAAGTAGATTACTGCGTGTTCGATACGGAAATTTGGGTATCGAAGGTTGAGGTTGATGGGTTCTCGGCAAATTGGTGCTGAAGTTTTCAGTTGGTTTTTGATGAGCCAGTGAGCCCTTGCTTTTGAGGGTTCGCTACAGTTTGGTCGATTATTTTAGGGCTATGGAATTGTAGTTTTGCAGCAGAGGAAGGCTGTTTTGGCATGTGTTTGGGGGGTCCTCGGGGGGTTGTACGTACTGTCTCTTGACTCTCGTTTGTGTGTGGGGGGTTGCGATGATATGATGAGATGTTCTTTTGATTGCAGAGCTTCGGAATGACCATAAAGAGATCACTGATAAACTTAATGAGAATATACAAGTCCTTCATTCGGCTAGGCTTGCTCCCAGATCGGCACTGGCTAAGGGTTCTGGTAGGCTGCTCAAACACTCATGTTACTTACTTCATCTTCTAGCAGGGTCAGACAGTTTACTATCTGTAGTAGTTTACAAATTGCTTTCTCTTGAGAATATGATTTTGGTCACTAACGCTGTGTGTTTGGAAGCTGGTAATGGTGAAAAATCCAGTTTTATGTTTTTCCTTTTGTTTCATGTGTTGTGCCTTCTTCTGCCTTTGCATGCATTGGTTTCTGGCTAGTCTAACTAGTTAAAGCATTTGCTTATTCTGGTGTTAGACCCTTGGGTGTAAACTTTTAAATTGGGCTGAGAGAACTATAGAGAAAATAAAGAACATTTACAATAGAAGGAACAGTCAATTACTTCTTTGTAATGAAAGGATTATCTAGATTCATTTTGAATAGGCTTCTAGGATGAAAAACTATCCTTACTCATTCAATCATGCACTCAATATCAGATGATCCACATCAAATAGATAAACGCAGGAGCTTCCTTTAACCCTGCATTTGATCAGGTTATTATGAAAGCATGCACTTTTTATCACCTTATCCTTCTTTTACACCTTGAACTATCAAGAGATTTGATTGAGATGACTCTCACTATGTAGGTATTCTAAAATACTGGCTCAACAATAATTCATATAATTGTTCGATGCTTTTGCCATTCAAAATAAACCAAATCGAAAATTCTATTGTGTATATTTTCTCCACCTTTCTTTGACAACACCATTTTGGGATTGTGAACTGATTTTGCATTACTTTAAGTACCATCCATAGTTATGTGGCTTGAATTCACCCTGGCTCTTTTTTATCCTGTCATTTTTATTTGAAGGCAATGCTGTGGGATTGGATCTTAGAAACACATCACATGTTGACGCTACAGGATCAGAATCCTCGCGTAATATCATACAAAGAGATACTCCCAGTGACATGGATGTTGATGTGATAGTCAGTAGACCCTTTGCAGTAGTTGATGAAATAGCTGATGGTTCACCAGCAGCAGAGGATGGTTTGCAGCTGGGTGATCAGATTGTGAAATTTGGGAATGTTGAATCTGGGGATGATTTGCTCCAACGACTTTCTTCTGAAGCTCAGGCAAGTCAAGGCCATGCTTTAACTTTGGTCGCTATGAGGCAAGGTGCTTTCATCAACTTAACAGTGACTCCCAGAACATGGCATGGCAGAGGCTTACTGGGGTATGTGATTTTCTTTCTTCCGACTCATTTCTCATTGTTTAGTCCAGTCTGTGGCAATGCTTTACCTTTGTCTTTTATTGGTATGCTAAGAGTGTCCTGCTCAGTGATTCTGCTGAATAACCTTTGGAATGTTTCTAGCCCCTTTAAGAGAAAAGTAGCTTTATGAAGAATTAACAAGAAATTGATGGATTTGTGATAGGAATAAGCTGTAAATGTGCTTCAAACTTTGAGCTTTGATGTGAAGTGACCATCACAAAGTGGCTTTGAAGTGTAAATGTGATTAAAGAGCTTGCATGTTACATGAGATACTGAGCCTTGTGCATTTGTGATAGTTGGGTCACAACCCTACATCAGCAAATGCCACAATGATATCCTTGCCCAGCAAATTTTAGAACAAAAAGAGAAATGATAGCTCCTTTAGATGGCTGCTAGGTTGCTTCATATAGTTCCGGAAAAAACAAAGTTATATGAGGTCTTCTTAGTGATGTCCTTTCATTTGATTTATAGATGGCTTCTAGCTTGCTTCATATAGTTCCAGGAAAAGACGAAGTTGTATGACGCTTTCTTTGTGATGTCCTTTCATTTGATTTATGTAATACATTTTGGAGTGCGTTGTATATGATTTTCCCTGGGAAACATTAGTTCCTATAGTGACTGAAAGATACATATTCTTCAAGTCTCTTTTGGAGTTGCCTTAGCTATTGGCGTTCTCTGACGCTTTCGTGTGTCAATAGTGTTGCTACGAGTACTGTAGGCGTTCAGCCATCAATATTCCAAAAGCACCCACACTGCTACCTGAAATTAACATTTATTTGCCTTCATTTTCGCCTATGTTTGCTTTTGAATTCTTACCAAACAATTTTACTTAAGTTGCTGTAACTTATTGGCGAAGGATGAAGCCTTGCAAAGGGTTCACAGATCCCTCAAATCTCATTTCTGTGATTGTAAGGGATGCATACCCGATGATTTATTGTGCTTGCACTTCGCTCCATCTATGGAAGCAGATAATGAAGTCACTTGTATATATCTTGGCTGCGCACATTGTAGAAACGCCTTACTTGATTGCAAAATTGCATCACAACCATCTCACTGTCTCCCAAAAGGAATAACACGAACTTTGAATGCTTGCAGGTGCCATTTTCGGATCTTGTGACACTCTTTGCCTGCAAGTACTCCCATAGAGGTATCTAACGAGGTGCAAGGTGCTTCAAAGGATGTTCTGCCTTCAAATTCTGTTCTCTTTTTGTTGCCAAAACATTCCATTAACTTACGAAGTTAATGTACTTTTTAATTAATATGATGGACACAGTTCTCTCTGGGATTGTACTGCAGATATTCGACCATTTACTTGTCCAGTTTTGTTCCTGTCGATTTGGTAGTCACTTATTGTCTGCGCCGTGACATTTTTCTTTTGGGGTTTAGTTTCCAGAAGCTGAAGCACTTGATTTTGGCTAGTGATGTTCCTTGCCATATGGCTAAGTATTCCTTCTCCACAAAAGCATCGCAAATCTCTTTGTAGAGAGGGATGCGGTGATTTGGAGTTTGGAACTTTGTTGGTTATACAGTATTAGATAGGTCTTTCCAAAGAATAAGTTTGAAAGCTTGTTAACTTAGTGCTTTTTAAGTAATAATACCTTCTTTTTGTTAATCTGAGTCCCAAAGCTTTGTACATTAGTTCTTTCCTTCCGTAGATGGAAGGATTTGATTAGACCGAAAGATAAAAGTTTTAGGGCTTAAATGTGCAAATAAAGTTTGATAATATACGGACAAAGTTAATAATTTTTAAAACCCGTGAGTACGATATGATATTTAAGCAGGATGACCCATACTATTTCGATGTTGCGAGGGGGAAATTTCTTGTCCGGAGCTGGATCCACCAAAATGGATCTATCATAACCATGTTCGATCGCGGTTGTTCTGCATTGGCAGCACTTGCGGGTGCCACATAATAGACAGTCGAGATTGCACCCGGACTTAGATCCGGCATAAGAGCAGGCTGCTTGGCAAACTTACATCCTCTTCATTGTTTTCACTATTTTTAGGAATTGAAATGTAGGTTGTTTTCACTATTTTTAGGAATTGAAATGTAGGAGACATGGGATCGAGACTTTCATCTTCGACACAATTTTCTCGAAATAATAATCGACTTTTGCAGCTTTTTTTCATTTGACCAATAAACAAAATTGGACTTTAGATATATAACATCGTTGTATGTGCAACTTTCAAAATTTGATTCTTTTTCATTATTTATGGACAATTCAATCATCTTTTCTTACACGAATAAACGATTTTGTTAGTACAATATGAGATGCATTTGTTAGTCTTTGTCCATTTGTCCATTTTGAAATTACAAAAGTGAGTAAGTCATAGGAAATTTAACGACTATCCCTATTCATGCTCCCTAGACTTTTAGATTAGATTTTCATTATCTAATAAGAGATAACTTAGAACAAATGCACGCTACCCGCGCACCCGTGCATTGCGTTAGTAGAAAATCCATTTAACTATCAATCAAGCAAAACTTTCCTCATGGCCCTCTTGCATCTCACGCTCGGGCACTAGAATAGTCTCGCCATGACTCTTTAGGTGCCTGCCTCTTACTCATCAATGAACAATGAATAGTCAATTATGATAAACTACCATACGCTTTCAAGACATTGGCGAAGTCAATTATGATGAACTGCTATATGTTCTCTTTTGAGAATTGGCGAAATTCGGGTTTAGTCCCCAATTCGAGTTAGAATTAATCCAAGGCAAAGAAAGATCATACCTTTCACCTCCTTTAACACCCAGCTGTATAATCCATCCTAACTTGTCTCGATCGTGTAGCATTCAGTGTGCAATCAAATCTTGAAATACACCGAGTTCTCATATCGAGCTTTGTAAAATTTCCATCTATAAGACAAATGCAATCATGTGTGTGCTATTTCTTCATTCGCTAAATGTCATGACTATATGTGCACACTATCCCTTCTCTATTTAAACAGATTCTACAGGGCATTATAAGGGAAATATACAGGCGCCCACCAAGAGACTACAACAGAGAGACATAAATCAAAATACATACAGACTCCAGGGAAAAAAATCGAAAAAAATCGAAAAAGACTCAAACCTGGCAATTAATTCTATTCCAGTTCAGAAATCTATTCACTTTTCAACAAGGCTTGATTTCGATTCCGATGCTTAGAAGAGTCCTTGCTGATTCCATTGCCTTCTCACCTCCAAGTTCCATGGCCTCTCCAGTCAATTCACCTCCTGCATCTACTGGCAATTTGGTTGAAGCCTTTCCATTTTGGGCCGCATCAACTTTTTTATGCTGTGCACTGCCCATGGAAGCTGGAGCTGCAGCAGCAACAAGGGGAGCGCTTGGTGGGCTATGCCTCTTTTTGGGAACTGGCATGCCATGGTCATGTACCCCCTTATAAGTGATTATTACCGCATTTGCATTATCTACGGCCGTCTCAATTTGTTTACGAACCGGGCAACCCGCTGAAGTGCATCTGTAGTAATTCCTGAAATTCGCAGACATCATAAATGCCATTACAAACACTTCAATCTAGAAAGAAATGCTAGATCATGGAATGCAGCGAATAAGTCTTGCATATCATTTAATATTGTCCCCTTCACGTACTCTTAGAACTGTTGGAGAAATCTTTCTAGAATATTTTGAAGTTGACAAAACGTTTCTATCGTCTAGTCTGGAGATTAGCGATTCATCTATTCAAAGTTTGAAGACTTCCGGACTGCCAGATTCAAGACTTAAAGTCTATTCTCAGTGACAATTTCTAATCCGTTGGAGTAAGGCTTTCCAGATCTGAGTGATTCATTGAGGATTTAGCCTTATCAACTGGAGAAGATCTCCTGGTCGGATTTGACATAACGGATTCTTTTATTCGAATCAAGATTGATTAAGGATCCGATGATTGGCGAAGTATTCTTGGAAGGTTCTACTTATGAAAACCTAGATCCTGATTGTATAGGCAAGCAGGATTGATGCGCTATCGGCATGTTCCTTTAATAGCTCGGATGATCTTCCTAATTGATTCTGTCCAACGGAAGATTGGAAGAATTCCTTTGGTAAGTGCCAACGGGTATGATGGCATAAAGGAGTATAAAAGGAAGGCGTTCCAGTTGTTCGAGAAAATGCACGATAGAAGAATTCTAAAGTTTGAAGCTCCTTGATTCGTAGTCAATTCATTTGCTGAGCGAAAAACCTTGTTTACTAAATAGAGCTTATATTGTGAGATACCTTGAGGAAGTGTGGTAGAATATCCATACTGTGGAATTAAGGAAGAGTATTGCTGTAACATCTCTTTGATCATAGTGAAATCCAGCCAATGGGCTATCAGTGCAGAACAGTGGACGTAGGCTTGGAACAAGCCGAACCACTATAAACCTCGTGTTGAATTTTCTCTTCCCTACTCTTTGTTTTTACTTTGATAACAGTTTGTTCTATTAACTAAAGAGGAGTCTCCTTTCTATTCACTGCCTAATATTGCTTTCATATCTCGAGGAATTATTTTTATATCTATTCACCCCCCTCTAGGTACTCATACTAGCTATATCAAGAACAACGTCAAAAACAACCATTGCCACTAGTATTACCTAAAACTAGCAAGGCAACACCATGCACACATGCCACCACTACCATAGTGAAAAGTATGCAAGCATACTTTCCTTCAATCTAACTGCCCACCAGGCTAGATGAAGAAAACTGGTTCATGCAGATCACTTATTATTGCAATTGTCAGGTGCTTATGACACGACCCACAGACGAATTCCAAGGCCGCTGTTATTACTAATATAATCAACTAATTCTCACGAACTTCTAGTTACACCGAGAGAGAAGGAATGGAAAAACATTGAACTTCATTCATACTAAAAAAACTGTTAAGTACAAGCTAAATAAGAACCTTTTTTTAGAACCGCACACAAACGTGCAAAATAGACTTGTTCCACTTCCTAGAAAACAAACTTGACTGAATAATAATAATAAAAAAAATAAAAATAAAACAATAGAATATCAGCAGCAAGATCGATACACAAATCCAACAAACTCCTCCTTGGATCGGTTTACATTGCGAACTCTTATTTTCTCTCTTAACACTCAAATCTTCCAGCTTGAAGTGGCTTTGTGAACATGTCTGCAAGCTGATCTTCGAACTTGCAATAGACCAACTTAATTTCACCACTTTGTTGCACTTCACACAGAAAGAAGAATTTAACTTTAAAATGCTTGGTTTTGCCATGGAAAACTGGATTCTGTGATATTGCTAATGCAGCCTAATTGTCCACATTAACTTCAATGCAATTATCATAATTCAACCACAGATCCTATATTATCTTCTTTAGCCATAGCTTGATTTGCAGCTACAATAGTTGCTATAAACTCAGCCTCTGCAGTGGATTGAGCTACAATCTCTTGCTTTTTGGAACATTAGGAGAAACAAACAAAACCAAGAGTGAAGCAATACCCAGATATACATTTCATGTCATCCATTGAGTTAGCCCAATCACTACAAAAAAAAGCCCTACAACTTAAACTTTTGACCTTTCATAAACTTCACACCAATGAATAATGTTCCTTTGAGGTATTTCAAGACCATTTTTATAGCAACCAAATGTAACTGGCGAGGACTATTCATGAACCTGGATAGAACACTTACAACAAATAGAATATCTGGTCTAGTTGCTGTAAGATACGTGAGACATCTAATCAAGCTTTTATACATAGAAGCATTTGATGCATCTATTTCATCATTCTTCTACAGCTTCTCCTTAGCAGCCATCGAAGTGCTTACACTTCTACAATCTTCCATCTGAAACTTCTTCAAAATTTCCTTTAAGTATTTTTTCTAGCAGATGAAGATCTCATGTGAAGCTTGTTTGACTTCCATACCCAAGAAATAAGCCATATTTTCCGAGTCTAACATCTCGAAACCTACAAACAGACCTTGCTTCACCCTCTCTATCAGTTCCACATCATTCCCTGTCACCAATAAATCATCTACATAGAGTGACAAAATTACAGCACTGTAATTCACTCTCTTGACATAAAGAGTGAACTCACTCAAGTTTCTTACAAAACCAAAATCCTGCAAATATTGATCTATCTTCCCATACCAAGCTCTTAGAGCCTACTTCAATCCATATAGAGCTTTCATCAATCTGTATACCTTCTCTTCTTGCCCTTTGATACTAAAGTCTTCAGGTTGTTCAACAAAAATCTCCTCCTCGAGCTCTCAATTCAGAAATGCAGACTTGACATCTAATTGAAATATGTGCCACCCCTTCTTTGTTGCAACGGCTAATAGTAGTCTGATTGTATCAAGCCTTGCAACAGGAGCAAATGTCTTAGAATAGTCTACTTCCCATATTTGATCATAGCCTTTCACAACCAATATGGCTTTGTGTTTATTGATAGAACCATCAGGATTAAGTTTTGTTCTGAACACCCACTTAACCCCAATCACATTCTTATCAGATGGTCTGTCAACAAGCTCCCATGTGTGGTTTTTCTGAATCATTGCAAACTCCTTTTGCATTGCTGCAATCCACCTCTGATCCTCCTTAGCTTCCACAAAGTTAGATAGTTCAAGCACTGCCACATTGCTTATTTCATAGGTTTCAGCAAGTGACCTTGTGCCTCTTATTGGCATATCATCCATACTATCTTCCAATCCATCCACAACTTCATCGACCTCTACAATTGTTGGAGGTTGTTGTTTTGTAGATTGCTATTGTCTTGCATTCTTTTCTTTCATCCAATTTCACTTATCTTCCTCTAGAAAAACAACATCTCTGCTCACAGTCATCTTCCTTGTCATATGCTAAAAAATCCTGTAAGCCTTTGATTGGAGACTGTATCCAATGAAGACTCTAAGCTCAGATCTTTGATTCAGCTTGTCCCTCTTGACTTGAAGAACATGAGTATAACACAAACACCCAAAAACCTTCAAATTCTTCACAGAAGGTCTAACACCATACTAGACTTCAAAAGGTATCGACCTTTTTAAGGCCTTTGTGGGAAATTTGTTTAATAAGAACACTGCAGTATTAGCTGCCTCGGCCCAGAACTTCTTATGTAACATCTTCTCTTGCATTATATATCTGGCCATCTCCATAATGCTTTTGTTTTTCCTCTCACTGACCCTATTTTGTTGAGGTGAATAGGGAGTAGTGAACTACTACATAATGCCTACTTGCTCACAGTTTAACTTAAACTTGTGAGCAGTATACTCAGAACCATTATCAGATTTGAGCATTTGAATTTTCTTCCAACTTTGATTCTCAACTAAGGCTTTGAACTTTACAAACACATCATCAACTTCAGACTTGGCTTGCAGAAAATAAATCCAGCTCATCCTAGTCATGTCATCTATGAAAGTAATGAAATACCTGCTACCATTGAGAGATGACTCAGACATAGGTCCACATAAGTCTATGTGGACTAATTGCATTTTCTCACATACTCTCCAGCCTCCTCCTTTGAAAGGAAATATGGCTTGCTTGCCAAGAAGACAAGTTCTGCACTGTGAAAATTTATCCTGCAAACTTGGCAAATCATCTGCCAAGCTATTCCTTTGCATAAACAACACGTTCTTCCTATGAACATGCCCAAGCCTTTTATGCCACAACTCTACATTTTCTTCTTTGCACTTTAAAGCCATTTGTTGCATCTCTTGTGGCTTGAACATGAAGCTCTTGTCCCTCATTGGCATTCTCAGCACTTCTTTACTATCTGCATTATCAATAAGGCATTCCTTCCCTTCAAACTTCACCTTATAGCCCTTCTCAACTAATTGACCAATACTCAACAGTACCTAGTCAACTTTTGGCACAAAGAGAACATCACTGATCAGCTTTACTTCTTGATTTCCTTCAATAGCCACTGCACCATTCCCTTGCATTTCGATATACTAACCATTGCCAATTTTGACTCTGGACCTGACAAACTTGTCTAGACTTCTAAACAGCTTCAAATTGCCAGTCATATGATTGGTATGGCCACTATCCACCAACCATGCATCATTCTCAATAGAAAAGCCAGAATAGGAAGCTACAAACAAGTGTTCTTCCTCAATCTCATTCACTGCTATCTATACTTCTCTTGCTTGCTGGTGATTGTTCTCTTTGCTGATAGCTTCCATGTGACCAACCTTGTGACATCTTCTGCATTTAGCATCAAGCTTCCTCCAACATCTAAAGAACTGATGATTAATTCTACCACAGTGTTGACAAGGCTTCTTGTTCTTCTTCCATTTGCCAGACCTACTAAAACTTCCTTCTTTTGTTGCAAACTTGGAGTCACTTGCATTTCCTTTGAACTGATTCCATTTCTTCCCTTTGCCTCAATCATTGGACTTCACTTTAACTTGCAGTGCACCCTCTACAGGCTCTTCTCTTCTCATCAGTCTTATAAGCTCCTGTGCCTGCAGGGCACTTAACAATTTTGCAAGCTTTATGTCAGCTAAGTCTCTTGTATTTTCTAGAGAAGCTATGGAGGCTTCAAACTTCTTTGGAAGAGACACCAAGATCTTCTGAACCAGCCTTTCATCCTTCAAGTTAGTCCCTAAGACTTTGATTTTTTCAGCTATATCAATCAGCCTATCAGAATATTCCTTCACTGACTCCGAATCCTTCATCTGCTGTCTCTTAAACTCCAAGAGATTTAGCACCTTCATGCTCCTTATCTTCTCATCTCCCTCATATTCATCCTTCAAGAAATCTCATATTGCCTTTGCAGAATCACATCTCATGATCCTTGTGAAGTTAGGGGGTGAGACAGCAGCATACAGGCAAGACTTTGCCTTGGCCTTCCTTGTGATTATCTCTTTATGATACTTTTGTTGGAGAAATCTTTCCAGAATATTTTGAAGCTGACAAAACATTTCTATTAGTTTAGTCTGGATATTCGCAGACCTTCTGTTTAGAGTTTGAAGACTTTCTGATCACCAGACTCAAGACTCAAGACTCAAGACTCAAGACTCAAGACTATTCTCATTGACAGTCTTTCTAATCCAGTGATGAAGGAAATCCAGAGCCGAAGTATATGGTTGAGGATTTAATCCTATCCTCTGGAGAAGATCTCTTGGCTGGATAAATATAACGGATTCTTTTATTCGTATCTAGATCGATTGAAGATTCGATGGTCGACGAAATATTCTTGGAAGGTTCTATTCTTGGAAACCAAGATCCTGATTGTATGGGCGAACATAATTAATGGGCTATCGTTAGGTTCCTTTAATAGCTCGAATGATCTTCTTAATTGATTCCATCCAATGGGTAGATTGGATGAATTCCTTTGGTAAGTGCCAACGGGTATGATGGCATAAAGGAGTATAAAAAGGAAGACGTTCTAGTTGTTTTAGTGCGTGATCGATAGAGAAATTCCAAAGTCTGAAGCACCTTGATTATTAGTCGATACATTTTGAGCGAAATTATATACACAGAGAGTGTCTATACTTGGTGATACCTTGAGCGAGTGTGGTAGATCATCTACACCTAGAAATCAAGGAAGATCAACGCTGTAACATCTCTTTGTTCATAGTGGAATCCAGCCAATTGGCTGTCAGTGTAGAAGAGTGGACGTAGGCTTGAATCAAGCTGAACCACTATAAACCGCGTGTTCAATTCTCTCTTTCCTTTACTTAGTCTTACGTTGATTGTTATTTGTCGCAAATCCTTCAACTGTTTAGTATTGTGCAATTATCTAGAAAAATCTTTTATATACCTATTCACCCCCCTCTAGGTACTCGTACTAGCTATATCAATTGGTATCGAGCTCGTGTTCTTACTTTATTTGAAGTGTTTTGCTTCGTAGTAAAAGATCCATGGCTAGTATGCTAGCACCGGGCTGGTGGAAGGGCAAAGCAATACCAGACCACCCTACTTTGATGGAAATGATTACAACATCCGGAAGAACAAGATGAAAGCTTTCCTACGATCAAAGGATCCTCCGGAATGGGACGTTGTGGAAAGAGGAATCACTCCTACAAACCGCATTAGTCTCCGAAAGAGGGAAAGAAACTGTTGAGACCAAATGGAATGACTCAAGAAGATAATCAAGAGACAAGCACTCGATGCAAAAGCAATTTACTCTTTATATTGTGCTTTGTCACAAACCGAATATAATGAAATATCTTCTTGTGTTACAGAAAAGAAGTATGGGACATATTACACATCACCTATGAAGGAACAGATCGAGTGAAGGAAACCAGGATTAACATTCTCCTCGGTCAATATGAAGCCTTCAAAATGAAACTAGGAGAATCTATAACTACATGTTTAGTCGTTTTACGAGATATTGTCAATGGTCTTGAGAACCAAGGACAAAAAATTTCTGATCCCATGAAGGTAAACAAGCTACTGCGTGGACTCTCCAAGAATTGGAATCATATAAAGACTTCAATAAGAGAGACGCAAAGAATTATGCCACTATCTGTCGACGAACTGATTGGAATTCTCCAATCTTATGAAGTGGAACGAGTTAATGAAGATGAAGATCCAAAAGGTAAGAAATCCATTGCATTAAAATCAAATGATGATTCTGATGATACAGATTCTGGAGATGATATGGACGATGAGGAGCTTGCTCTTATGATAAGAAGATTCAGAAAGCTGAATAGAAAAGGAAAAAGATTCAACTCAAAGAAACAAAGTTTCCAAAGACAGCAGATCAAGTCTGTAGATGATGAGGAACCAAACAAAGATGTAGTTTGCTTCGAATGTAAGAAAAATGGACACATCATACCCAACTGTCCTCTTCTAAAGAAGAAGAAAGGAAAAGCTGAAAAGTTTCGTAAAGCTCTCAAAGCTGAAACATGGAGTGATACAGAGTGTGAAGAAAGTGATGAAGAATATGCCAACCTGGCACAATCGTACTCGGACTCGGACTGGATCGACTCGAACAATTTTGAGAATTTGAGGCAAGTAATTTGATGAACTGTGTTTTAGTCTTAAGACTTCTCTCAAAAGAATTTCCGAACTTAAAAGGAAAACTCAGCTCTAAAACAAAATGAAAAGTCTTAGAAGAAAGAATTAAAAATTTAGATTTGAATGTTTCCACTCTTAAAGAAAAGGAAGATAATCTTTTGAAAGAAAATGCTATTTTAAAAACTGACTTATCAAATATTTCAAAGAAATTTTGAATAGGATCCGAAAAACTTGAAAAGATTCTTTCAGCTCAAAGACCTTATTTCAATAAGTTCGGTCTAGGTATGACAACAGAAATAATTCCCTTGATTGATTTTCCTAAAGTAAAAGAAAGAATTAAGAAAAGACCGTCGAGAGAGGCTTACAAAAATCATTTCAAGAAAGTTTTTGTAAAGTCTCGTAGGTCGAAATACTCTCGTGTTCAAAGTGTAACAGATCACTTTGAAAAAGAGTGTCATATGGTTTGGAAACCTGTTAAGAAAGTATGGCCTAATAATGTTTATCCTACTAACACCAAAGGACCTAAGAAAATTTGGGTACCAAAAAAGCTTGAGACTCTCTTTTAAATGTAGGTCTCCGTCAAGAAAAAGGTAAAGTGGTATCTTGACAAATGGATGTTCAAGACACATGACAGAGACTCAAATTGCTTCATAAAGCTTATTCAAGTAAATGGTGGAAAAGTTTCATTTGGAGGAAACGGCAAAGGAAGTATTGTGGGATTTGGAACTGTGAAAATTGGAAATCTCACAATAAGCAATGTTTCTCTAGTGGAAGGACTCAACTATAACCTTCTCGATTAGCCAATTGTGTGATACTCGGTTTCAAGATCTCTTTTCAAGAAGGAATATGCTCTGAATCGCAAAGACTCTACTCGATCCTTCATGGGTTGAAGACATGGAAATATCTACCTCTTAAACATGAAACCAAATGAATCGCAATGCCTAATCTCAATTCAAGATGAAGCAAGCTTATGGCACGTAAAGCTTGGTCATGTCAACATGAAGCAATTAGCCAAAATCTCATCAAAGCGGCTTTGTTCGAGGTCTACCCAAATTATCATACCAAAAGTCCGATCCATGCACACCATGTATTCGGGAAAGCAGGTAAGAAATTCATTCAAGTCAATAAATCATGTCTCTACTAATCATGTACTACAGTTGCTGCATATAGATATCTTCGGACCAACCAGAACCCAGAGCATTGGAGGTAAGAAATATTGTTTAGTAATTGTGGACGATTACTTCCGCTTTACTTGGGTATATTTCCTTGCAAGTAAGTCTGAAACCTTCTCGTATTTTGAAAAATTTGCTAAAAAGGTTCAAAATGAAAAAGGTTGTGTTATCTCAAGTATAAGAACAGATCATGGAGGTGAATTTGAAAATCAAGATTTTACAAAATTTTGTGATGAATCTGGCTTTAAGCATATGTTTTCTTCTCCATATACTCCAGAGCAAATTGGAGTTGTAGAAAGAAAGAATAGATCTCTTCAAGAAATGGCTAGAACTTTTTTAATTGAAAGTAAGATTTCTTCACAATTTTTGACTCAAGCTATTTCAATAACGTGCTATATCATTAATAGAGTCTTCTTAAGACCTATTCTAGAGAAAACCCCTTATGAGTTATTCAAAGGTAAGAAGCCCATTGTTTCATACTTTCATGTGTTTGGTTGCAAATGCTTTATTTTGAAAAATGCAAAAGATCGAGTTGGTAAGTTTGAAGAAAGATCGATGAAGGCATCTTCCTTGGATATTCTACATCAAGCAAAGCCTACGAGTCTATAACAAGAAGAGCCAATCTGTGGAGGAGTCAATGAATGTCAAATTTCAAGACTCTACGCAAGATGAATCCAGTCTGACTCATCATGAAGAGTCTGAACCTACTCTAGACCCTCCAAAGCTTACAACTTAAGAAGCATCTCAGACTCTGGAAGATCAACACCAAGCTGTTCATGAAGATTCAAATAAAGAAAGAAATCATCAACCAAACAAATCAACCAGTAACTGGAAGCATAAATCCAGTCATCCCAAAGATCTCATTATCGGCGAAATTAATGAAGGAATCCGCACCAGATCTAAAAGGCGTGAAGAGTCTAGTGCTGTAGCTCTTATTTCCGAAATTGAGCCAAAGAGCATAGAAGAAGCTTTATCTGATGAAAGCTGGATTGAAGCTATGCAAGAAGAGCTCAGACAATTTAACATTAATGATGTCTGGGAATTGACATCCAAACCAAAAGGTAAAACTGTTATTGGAGCTAAATGGGTGTTCAGAAACAAGATGAATGAGAAAGGAAAAGTCATACGAAACAAAGCAAGACTCGTGGCTAAAGGATACACGCAAGAAGAAGGAATAGACTATGATGAGACTTATGCTCCAGTAGCAAGGTTAGAAGCTATTCGACTATTACTTACGTTTGTTTGTTATAAAAATTTCAGGTTATTCCAAATGGACGTCAAAAGTGCTTTCCTAAATGGATTTATCCATGAGGAAGTTTATGTGGAACAACCACCTGGGTTTGAAGACCTAAAGAAGCCAGACTCAGTCTTCAGACTGAAAAAGGCCTTGTATGGTTTAAAGCAAGCACCTCGAGCTTGGTACGACAGACTAAGTAAGTTCTTATTATAGAATGGTTTTGTCAAAGGTAAAGTAGATACTACTTTATTTATCAAAAAGGAAAACAAAAGTTTTTTACTTGTTCAAATATATGTGGATGATATTATTTTTGGATCCTCTAATGAAAATTTGTGCAAGAAGTTTTCTAGGTCTATGCAGGATGAGTTTGAAATGAGTATGATGGGAGAGTTAACATTCTTTCTTGGTCTTCAAGTAAAGCAATTGAAGGAAGGAACTTTATTTATCAAGAAAAATATGCTAATGATCTTATCAAAATGTTTGGATTGGAAAATTGCAAAAAGACGATATACCGATGTCAAGTTCTTTGAAGATAGACAAAGATGAAGAAGGGAAGAAAGTTGATCAAAAGCTGTACAGAGCATCATTGGTTCACTTCTTTATTTTACTACTTCTAGACCGACATTTTGTTGAGTGTTTGCATATGTGCTAGGTTTCAATCGATCCTAGAGAATCCCATCTCGGTGTGCGAAACGCATTATTAAATACGTTGCTTCATCTTCAAGCATCGGTCTCGTGGTATCCTAAGAATGGTGACTTTAATCTTCCGGGATATTCGACGCATCTGGCCGGTTGCGTAGTCGATAGAAAAAGTACTTCAAGAACTTGCCGCTTGCTTGGAAGGGACAATGTCTTGGTTTTCAAGGAAACAAAGCACCGTGGCTCTCTCAACAACGAAGTATTCGACGAGTATGTAGCTCTTGGAAGCTGCTTTGTTCGCAAATTCTATGGATAAAACAACAGCTTACAAGACTTTGGGATTGAAGACTCATGCACGAGATCGATGTGACAACACCAGCGCAATCAATCTCACCAAAAATCCAATCCTTCATTCAAGAGCAAAGCATATAGAGATTCGACATCACTTCATTAGAGATCATATTCAAAATGGAGAAATCTCGATTCAATTTGTTGATTCAAAAAGTCAACTAGCGGATATATTCACAAAGCCTTTGGAGAAAAATCAATTCGATTTTATCTGTTCAAGACTCAACATTTTGAAGCTTGAAGAAGTTAAAGTCTAAAGACTCTCCAACCCTCGAGCACTCGAGACATTCATGGCTATAGACAAAAAGTCAACTAAGTTGTCGTTATATTTAATCTCGAAAATGTACGATCTATAGTTCAGTTAATTTATAGTCTCCGTGAAAAACGAAATCTTGTCTTTTCAAAAGGATTAACTTCTATTTGGCAGTTATTGATTTTAAAAAGAAGTGTCTTTTCACTTTCCTTGTGCCGATTGAACTTTCCTTTTCAAAACTGAGTTATATATATACAGTTTTCTTTTTCGCCCAATCTTCAAAACCCTAAAAGGCATTCTCCTCCCAATCTTGTTTCTACTTCGTGTTCATCTTCAAGAAAGTTGTCATCTTTTTTGGGAAAGCAAGTAAAGGAATCTTTCAACGACAAGGAAGGATGTCTTCTTCGAGGAAGTCTTCAAGAATCACGAACAGGGGACCACAGAGAATGAAGGAGGGACCTACCCATTTCGATCTCACCGAAGAAGAAGATTTATCGAGTCAACAACAGAGCCCGATTCACTCTCCACCACGTCACTCAACACCATCTACCCCACAAGGTGCGGGTCAACAACCGGAGGAAGAAATAATCGAGGACGCAGACCCTGTAAGAGTCCAAAAACCCTCTTTTATTTACAAACTCTATTGTGCGATGAAGAGCATTGGGACTCCGTTGAACTACGTGGATGATTTTCTTAAAGATAAGAATTATGGGAATGAGTATATCTTTCTGAGACGAATGGAGGATTTGGGAATTGCTCCCAAAGGAAAGGCTGAGGAAGCACTTGCGAACATTCCAAGTGACCCTCGTATATCGGGACCAATCCGACCGACGGAACGATGATGATAAAATGTTCAATGATTTTCAACCTAGAATGGGTGTTGCTGCAAGGGTGAAGGGAAAAAGAATGGAGTTGTTTAAATCAAAGGAGCAAGAGAATCTGTTCTTCAAACTGCTGAAACGAGGGGTGATAAACCCTAGGAGTGTTGATTTCGATTTCTTGGATGCCATTAATGTGAACTTAAGGGAGAAGTTCAATCTGCTTCAACTTGAACAATTTTGCACCGATACCACGTACGGTTATGCGCAATTGACATCATACTTCTATTCGAATCTTAGCTTTTTAGATGCGAATAGAATATCATTCAAAGGTTGGAGACCAAGACCATGTGGTAGACGTGGACATGTTGGCGGACATAATTGGAGTTGAACGAGAACGCTATCAACCAATCAAAGTCTCAATTGCTCGTGCCTCATTGGAGCTTGTCAGAGATAGAGATACGAGGGGAAGAATCATCTATTCAAGGATGCGTGCCATCAATATAGTGCTTCACAAAATTGTGATCAATTGCATCGCCCAAGTCTACATCAAAGACTCGACGTGTCCAATTCCGAGACAAAATTGATGTATGCGATTAACTCGGGGAAGAAGTTCTCTCTCCCTCACATCATTCTCTTTCACATGTACGAGCAATAGCGAAGGACAAAGGCCAATTGCCTTACCTAGGTCTTATGACCAAGATCTTCGTACACTTAAATATTGAACCTCCACATACTCTTTGTGTTCGACCATGCGATAAAATGGTGGTAGGTTTGAAGATGCCGACGAAGATGCGTCTCGAAAGGGCTTTCCAAGGCAATGGAGAAGTTCGTAGTGAAGACTCCAAAGATTTCTTCGCTTCAAAGAGAAAAGGGAAGGAACCCATTGGTGCCCCATCTACGAAGAAAAGAACTCTCATCTTGGAGGATGAAGATGAAGAGGAAGATCTCACAATCTCGCCTTGATAAGGACCCGACGTTCGTACCCGAATCAACGGAACATCGAAGAAAGGGAAAGAAGCGAAGAACGAGAGAAGAAGAGGAGCAAGCCAAGAACAGAGAAGAAGAAGAGCAGCGAGAGAAGGAGAGAGAAGCTGAAGAAGAAGGAGAAGAAGAGAAAGAAAAGTCTGCAGCTGGAGAGAAGGGGAATCAAGACGCAGAAGAGCATGATCATCACTCTTCCCCATTTGAGGTCCTAGAGACAGGGGGAGTTGGCGAGCATGGAAAGTCCACACCTCATGTGCCATCAGTGAAGGTCTAAGACGATCGCCAGCAGATCCAGAAGATTTTCAGGCTTCTCAAATGCTTGAAGAAGGACATGATACGTCAACACCAAATCTGCAAGATTATACAGAAGCTCCATCGTCTGCATTCACTCCATCCGAGAAAGCACATGCAAGTACACAGACGGACAATTCTGCAGATTTTCGTCGTATTCTTGATGTTCTTCTGGAAATGCGGGGTCAAATCTATGCTTCGACGTGAAATTCAAGCCATGAAGAATGCTGGACAAGCATCTTCGGTTACCCTGGAGGACAAAATGAAAGACCTAGCTCTACAAATTCAAGCCAATGCCAAAGGAGAGGAGGTAGCTCATCTAAGGGAAGACTTGAAGAGGCTAGAAGGCATAGTCCAGTTGATGGGAGATTTCCAGATCGTGCGCATTCCCAAGCAGACCTGACTCTTTTCTCACCTTTTTAATGATGACAAAAAGGGAGAGAAGCAATTTGAACCAATTTGAACTTTAAACTTTGACTTTAAATTTGTTTTTGTGGTTGAATATGTTTGTTTTTGAGTATGACTTGAGTGAACCTGGGTGTGAACTTGAATTTGACTGAATTGGCTGCAGATTTTGATGCTTGACTGTTTGCATTTATATCAAGTGTTGTTGTTTGGTATTACTCATGAAAGACTAACCAATTTTCTGTGGATGCGAGTTTGGTTGTTTTATTAATCTTTATGAGATAGCCATATTACTTGAGAAATGTTTTTGCGAGTCAAAGTTGTTCAAATCTACAGGAAAGTTTTGTCACCATTAAAAATGGGGAGATTGTTGGAGAAATCTTTCCGTAATATTTTGAAGCCGATAAAACGTTTCTATCGCCTAGTCTCGGATATTCGCAAACTTTCTGTTTAGAGTCTGAAGACTTTCTGATCATCAGACTCAAGACTCAAGACTCAAGACTCAAGACTCAAGACTATTCTCATTGATAGTCTTTCTAATCCAGTGACGAAGGAAATCCAGAGCCAAAGTATATGGTTGAGGATTTAATCCTATCCTCTGGAGAAGATCTCTTGGCTGGATAAATATAACGGATTCTTTTATTCGTATCTAGATCGATTGAAGATCTGATGGTCGACGAAATATTCTTGGAAGGTTCTACTCTTGGAAACCAAGATCTTGATTGTATGGGCGAACAGGATTGATGGGCTATCGTCAGGTTCCTTTAATAGCTCGAATGATCTTCTTAATTGATTCCGTCCAACGGGTAGATTGGAGGAACTCCTTTGGTAAGTGCCAACGGGTATGATGGCATAAAGGAGTATAAAAAGGAAGACGTTCTAGTTGTTTTAGTGCGTGATCGATAGAGAAATTCCAAAGTCTGAAGCACCTTGATTATTAGTCGATACATTTTGAGCGAAATTGTATACACAGAGAGTGTCTATACTTAGTGATACCTTGAGCAAGTGTGGTAGATCATCTACACCTAGAAATCAAGGAAGATCAACGCTGTAACATCTCTTTGTTCATAGTGGAATCCAGCCAATTGGCTGTTAGTGCAGAAGAGTGGACGTAGGCTTGAATCAAGCCGAACCACTATAAACCGCGTGTTCAATTCTCTCTTTCCTTTACTCAGTCTTACGTTGATTGTTATTTGTCGCAAATCCTTCAACTGTCTAGTATTGTGCAATTATCTAGAAAAATCTTTTATATACCTATTCATCCCCCTCTAGGTACTCGTACTAACTATATCAACTTTATCTGATTTAAGGTCGGATTGTTTGAAAGTGGAGCAACCTCATAATCATTCTCCACAGCCTCCCATAGATCATGACCCTCCAAGAATGCTGTCATCTTGACAGCCCAAACCTAAGACAATTTATGGTTTTTAGATATTTTCATTCCAGGCCATTTTCATAGTCTTCCAGTTTTATACTTGTGATTTGAAAAATGTAGTTGAAGATACATAGAGAAGTATCAAAATGTGCAAATGTTTAGGTACTCGTATTTAGTAATATTTTTAGCTTTTGTTTAGGTGCTTGAATTTATTCATGTTTTTGACTCTTTATACATATACTGCCGTTTTGAGGCATTGTAGATCAATTTGGCTATCTGTCTCATGTCGCATTGTTTTCTAATTGTGAGAGACTCCTTCCTTTATGTGAACTTTGGTTCAGGCCCGATAACCTCAAGAGCCAAAGGTAGTCCACTAGCTTTGCAAACAATATTGCGAGATATTTAACTGTAGTAATGTGGAGGGGAATCCATTTTGAAAGCGTGTTTGCTAAAAAGATGAAGAGCATGGTGGTGGCGCAATTCACTCATTTCATAGATTTCAAAAACTTCAAGACATGTTTGAACAATATTTTCTTAATTCTCCTCTTCGATCGACAAAAAGTTGTGCCTTTTGTTGTCATAATAATTTTGCTTGTAGGATCAAACCAATTCTACTTTTCTGCAAGTTTTGAGAGTTGGTCCCACCAATCTAGATCGTAAAAAATGATGAGGACTTTCTTGTCACGGAATCTCCTTTTAATTTGGTTAACTGCATCAAAGTTAGAAATATTCACCAATTTGAAATTGAGAATTTCTGCAGTAATTGTTTTTGCAATCGAACTACCTTGCCGCCTTTTAAAGCTTCTTGAACACCCGAAAGAAGGCTACACCCATGGAACCAACTAGAAATTAGGTTAAAGACAACCATGGCAAGAGTTGTCTTCTAAGACCTCCCAGACCGTGGATTACTATATAACATACATAAGGAGAACCTTCATCTAACAAGTGTACGACGTCTTCAACACGATCTTGAATTCTGACTAAATGTTCGGGCAAATTTTTTCTCTTTTATTCAGCTTGATCAAGACTTCAGCAATAATTAATCTAATGAGTTCACCTTCACTGTTATATTGGATACAAAAAGGTCTAGTTAGAAAAATCGCAATTAACTTATCTAGTTTAGGAATATTGTAAATTAAACACAAACCGGCCATGGAAGGAGGGAGTCAAGGAGGGGCGGCTGCTTCCCTCCCAAAAAACTTCCTGTATATCCTTTGCTAATACGTAGGAAAAAGTTCAACTACAAGTTAATTAACAACTGTCGCGACCTCTTTTCCGGGCACCCACATATGCGTGTGCTTGTGGAGGCTAATGGCTTGACTAGGTCTATTAAGGCTTAGCCCGGGCTCTCTCAAGCCCACCAATTCGTGACTTATGGTCAAAGTTTTTAATCTATAAGTTGATTTTATATAGGAGTCACCACCGATCGATTTGGGGTGGGTCGATTAGAAATTCGAGTGGAATATTGTGAGAAATTTTTTTTTTATTGGTAAGGAATATTGTGAGAAATATTTCACTTTTTGCACAATTAATGCCATTCCGGTACCTACTCTTGTTTAAACCCTAAGGTTTTTTGGATTCTCAAGGATTTTTGGATTCTCAAGGATTTTTTTCATGCATTTGTGGAGAAAAACATATTTTTGGTCTTTTTTCTATTTTTTGAACATGAATTTTTTTTTTTGGATTTTTTGATCCTTTTTTGAAAATATAAATTATTTTTGAAATTTTCTGGTTTTTTTTTTGGGAAAACAGGAACTATTTTGGATTTTTATTTTTATTTTTGAAAAATAATTTTTTTTGATTTTTTGATTTTTTATTATAATATTATTATAATATAATATTATAAAAAACGACCTAGGTCGAATTCCCGAGTTGAGATCGACCCAGTTCGTTAAAACTAGCATCTTGGGTTGGGCTTGAAGTACGGGCCTGACTCGGTGTAAAAACGACCTAGGTCAAATTCCCGGGTTGAGATCAACCTAATTCGTTAAAACTAGCATCTCGGGTTGGGCTCGAAGTATGGGCCCGGCTCGGTGTACCACTTCTTTTAAAAAAACAAGTCCAAACAAATCAAGCCCATTATCATTAAGGAAAAGCCCGGCCCAGGAATCAACTAGCCTCGACCCGGCTCTAACCCGACTCGCGCCTCTCTTCCTGTCTGCTTCTTCACGGCACTAAGGAGGGAGGTTGTGATGAGCGGCACCGGTAGTCATTGGGTAGATGCCGCGGGTCAGCGACTAGCCAAGAACTCCGACAATGAGCTACAGCTCAGCGGGGACGCGTCTAGAGGTGTGGTACGATGGCGAGATAGGTAATAGGCATTGAGCCAGCAAGGAACGAGATGCAGGGGACGATGGCGACTCGGGGTGACATCGATGGAGAACCTGAAAAGTACCCCCACATACTTTGGAACCTAAAACCGTATTTAGGAACTTGTCCAGTTCTCTAATTCTAGGTTGTCCTAAAACCATACTCACCAATAATTTGCTACTATAATCTACTTACCATAATTTATATTTAGACGCGTGAAAAATATGAAATATTAATAAAGTAAAAGTCTCAGTTATAAAATAGAAATTTAGACTAGTGGTTCCAAATCATACATTTATTAGCAAATATCATTAAATACTGCAAGATCGTACGAAGACATAAACTGAGAAAAACACGAGAACTTAATTCAAGTTTCGATTCTAAGTTTCACCTACCTAAAACTTGGAACCTACCCATCAATTATATTTTTTTGGGAATTAGTTGGAATGTGTTGTTAAGAGAGATTCTCCAATTTTTGCAATTTGTAACTTATCCTACATACATTGGAATCTAGAAATGGACAAGTTCCACTAATCTAGTTATTCAGAATCTGCTCACTCCTAAGATCAATCCACAAGACTTTACCACATTGAAGCACACCACATGTCATCAAAGTGCACATATATATAGATGTGTGGCTGGTGGTTGGTGCCCATTTTTGGGTCAATTTATAGGGCAAATTCAAATAAAAATGTCCGAATCCTTGGATCAGCTAATTCCCTAAAAAAAAACTCCAAATTTTAGGTCTAGTCTTAATTTTGTCTTGAACTTTGTCTTAGAAAAATTTCAAACTTTAGGTCTAGTTAGAAATCTTCCCCAAATTTTTTTGTCTCATAAAAAACCCCAAACTTTATGTCCAATCTTAAATCCATCCCAAACATTTTCTCCTCGAAAAGAAATATCATCGATTTTTACTCTAGTCCTAAATCTACCTCTATTTGTCATCCCTAATTTTTACATCCTAGAGCGATCTTAATTTGAAGATAATTTTCCATGTCACCTTATTGATGTGGATTTATTGTCGATGTGGAGATGCCACATCAAATTAGTATTGAACCACAAGGTAGATTTAAGGATAGATTAAAAGTTGGTGTTTTTTTTAGGCAAAACAAAATTCAGGGACAAATTTGGGACTAAACCTAAAATTTGGGATAGAGTTGGGACTAGATCTAAAATTGGATTTTTTCTAAGATAAAAAAAATAAAATTTGGAGTAGTATTAAGACTATACTTAAAATTTGAGGGTTTTTTTTTTTTTATATATTTTAATTTAGGCCTCTTTGGATTAAAATTGGCCTAAACCGTACAACATCGCAGAAGAAGGCATCGTTGTTCCATGTTTGGATCAAACTAAGTTGGCGTTTAACTTTGAAGAAAGTAATCACATTTTCATTTCTTGGAAACTGGGGAGAGAGATGGAACAACCTATTGAATCTTGTGGTATCTTTAGGTGTTTTTAGTAATGCTCTCGGGAATATGTGTTTATGATTTTTTTGTTCTCTGGAATATAAATAGAACAGAAACACATTTGATTATTTTTTTATTCTCTAAAGCATAAATAATAAACAAAAAAAAGTAGTTTTTTTGTCTCGGGATAAACTCAAGAAATGAACATTTTTTTTTTTCTTTTCTTCTTTTTCTCTTCCTCTCTTCTTCCTTTTTAGCGACTGGCTAGACAAGGCCCAATGACCTTGTTGAAGCCTCATT
The DNA here is from genome assembly GCA_017140395.1 of Eucalyptus lansdowneana. NCBI lineage: Eukaryota > Viridiplantae > Streptophyta > Magnoliopsida > Myrtales > Myrtaceae > Eucalyptus > Eucalyptus lansdowneana. The sequence goes on from CM029485.1 coordinate 40,240,730, forward strand.
GGCCCTTGGCAAGGTGGCCTCAAGCTCGCTGGCCTCTAGTAAGGCCCCCTAAGCCTCACTCGGCCACTAGAGAGGCTCAACCTTGCTCGGCCACGGCGAGGTTGACCCAACCAAGTCCGAGCAAGGTCGAGCCTCACTAGTGGTCGGGCAAGGTTGCTAGTGGCCGACAAGGCTTCCTTGAGGCTGGTGACCTCACCAACCCTCGGCCAGCCATGGCCAAGGTCGGTGACTAGCTAAAGAAAGGAGAAGACAAAGAAAAAAGAAAAGGAAAAAAGAAAAAAGTAATAAAATTATTAATAAATAAAAGAAATTCTAAGTCACAAAAATATTTGAGGTCGTACAAAATATATTTTTATTCCGGTAATAAAAATTTTGTGTAGTTATCAAATATCGTAAAATGCTCAAAAATTGTTCCCAAAACAGAATAGAAAAAAAAATGTTTCTAAATAAAAATTGTTTCTAAGAATAAAAATGTAACGATACGCACCCTTCATGTCTGCTAGCTATGCTTCAGACCATTATTGCACTAGGCCTATGATGGGTTCTTCATTGATTTTTCAAAAAGAGCATAAGAGAATGTCGCTTACTCCTTACAACGTAACACAAGTCAAATTGATCCCATGCATGACTTTGGCTTGGACTCCATTTGTTCTTTTTCACACTCGTATTTACTAGGTTAAAATATTGGATTCCTCATTAGCTATAATATGTAACTTCTCGGTCTTCGTCAAAATAATTCAACACGATCATATAAAAGGATTAGAAAGACTTATTTATCGACAAAATATTTTAAGATTGACAGGAAAAAGGCTTTGGTATCGAATTAGAGATGAGTGAGCATGGTCCGAGTTGGGTAGGTCCACCCTCTAACCCTAGGAACCAACTTGTACGGTGTTGGTTCTCAATTTTTGAGATCGAGGATTAGACTGACACAATATGTTCAGTTCGGTTCCAAGGTTAACCCATGACCAACCAATATTTTTTTATTTTATTTTTTGTACTCCTTGAAATGGTGACTGAGGACTAGATCAACCCAATGAGTTTGGCGACAAGCAAAGTCAACGAAGAGAGGCGAGCAGTTCGAGCGGCAAGCATCAAATGGGGTGAGTGTTGAACGGCGAGTAGAGCAAGTGGGGAGCAACAAGGGAGGCAAGCGGTGAGTGGCGTGAGCGACAGAAGTGAGTGAGGCAAGTGTCGAGTGGCAAGTAGGGAAGCTGTTTGTTTCAATTTTGGCAAATTGAAGACTAAGCGGACAAAGAAGACAAAAGAGAATAAGTACTAAAGGAGGATATCGTGAGAAGCTATTTACGTTGTTTTAGATGCTATGAGAACTCCTCACACAGATCTTTTCCTCTTTTGTAAATTATGGTTGTTGATGTTGTAAAAAACATTAGAAGTCTAAGCTATTAAAGAATAATGTAAAATTACTTAGACTCCTCACTAAGGAGCCTTTTAATGTTGTTGACGTCGTGTAACTTAGGGTTTTCTCTATATAAAAAAATTATAAATAATATATTAAATATATATTTTAGATATATTGTATATAATATATACAATCATGGTTAGTCTGAGTTGAATTGACTCTAAACTCCTAGAACCGATGATCAACCCGCACAATACTATTCCAAGGATCTTAAGACCAATGACCAATCCACTTCCCTCAGGAACCAAATCAGGACCGATTGGGTTGGGCTTATTCAAGGTTAGTCCAAGGTTGACCCTAAACCGATGCTCATCCCTAAACTTGGAAAGATAATATTTATTGCTTCAGGGACTCGTTTCTTTCCTGTTTTATTAGAGAGTTTTCAACCTCCAAGATTTGTTTGAATATCTGGAACTCGCAAGAAATCTAAGATTAGATTCAGCTTAAGAAAATAGTCATCAAATTCACTCTATCTTAAAGCAGATTGTTCCCAAATTGTGGAATGACTCTTTGTCTCCTCCTCTAGGTCGATAGATTCTATAGATAGTCAAGTATGAAATTCAATAATCCTATAGTTGGATCCCTACCAGTTCCATGATCTAAACGCAAAAATTGTGAATTATAGCAATCAATCATCGAAGGCTCATGTTATGTGCTCTCAATTCTTCACCGCTAACTGGAAATTAACTTGTGTTTTTTGGATTGACTCTATCTTAGGAGTGATTGGGTTCGGGTTTTTGGGGGCTAATAAGACAATATAAAGGGAGCTGAATAAGTTGTTTTAGAAAACTTGACAATTTTTTCGAAAATTAGCTAGTGCTTAGTTAAGATCAAGTCAACGTGATGTTTCATAACTTGTGATGGAACCATGTGCTAGTAAGAGTGAAGTATAGTGGTTCGACTTCCTCCCAAAACCCTATCCACTCTTGTAGATTGCACTAGTGATCCGCTGAGAAAGTTACAATCAGTAAACATTGATCCTTGCATAAGATGGATCACATTATTAGAATTTAGCTGCTACTCTTACTCTTATACACTTAATCTTAAGCACAATTACTTAAACATGACGAATACAATGCTCGGAGAAACAATCAAAAGAGAGCATATTGCTTGGAACACAGCTAGTAACAAATCTTTAGATCTTGGTATGTTGCTCTCTATAACATTTGGTTTCTAAGGTCTTCTCTTTTATAACCATCTTTCGAAGGTGGATTGGAGAAGCAAAGAGCCGTTGGAGTAACTGTTGAATTGTTGTCTAGAGATAAAACTGTCCATATAATCTTTTTTCCCGAGCATTTGCAAGCTACCTACAAATAGCATATGTTGCTATTCTTTCATTGCGTCTTTGACAAATTTTTCGAGACAACACGCTTTCTCGATTATTGGTTTCATCTGGATTTTATTATTGTGCGATTTTAGAGCCATGAGTTCACGTTGAGAATTTTGAATAAAGACAAAAAAAGGATAAACAAATCAAAACTCCATCGCTATTAAACATGTGCATATCCATTTAGAGGCCTAATTTCCTAAAAAAGAAAAAGAAAAAAAGAAATATCAACTTTAAGTTCAATTTCAAAAGGGAGTTAATTTCTTCAAAATTATCAATATCGAAGGTTGTTGTTCTCGACAAGAGTAAAAGTATCGGTGGAGATGTAGGTTAAAATAATGAACCTCTCAATGATCATTATATTAATAATTTGAAAAAATCAATAGTGATATTTGGATGTGGTAGTGGATTTGAGATGGTGATAATTTCCATTCGCACCACCTACCCCCCTCCAAAGGCACTTTTGTCATGGAGAAAGGCACTTTTGTCTCCAGCCCTCGCCCCCGTGGTGGTGGATTTGAGATGGTGATAATTTCCATTCGCACCACCCGCTGCCCCCTTTAATGATCATTATATTAATAATTTTGAAAAAAATAATAGCGATATCTAGATGTGGTGGTGGATTTGAGATGGTGATAATTTCCATTCGCACCCCCTGACATCCAGATTTTTGGGTTTTAATTTACCGATAAATGGGATCCCTCTTCATCGCGTCAATTTATCGACGAAATCCAAATTTCAAAAAGAAATTATCGGAGGAAAAATCAAGACCTAAGAAATTAGAAAGAACGAGAAAAAGAAAAATAAGAAAAATATAATTTTTAGATTTCTTTTCTCTCTCTCCCTTTTCTCTCTTTCTTTTCTCTCTCTCTCTCTCCTTCCCTCCCCCACTCGTGCGATTCTTTCCCCAGCCGACCGCCCCTGCTGTCTTCCACTTTGCTTTATCTTATTTTAATTTTTTGACCGGTCAAATCTTTCTCTCTCTTCTTGCCTCCTCCCTCACGTTACCTTCTCCTTCTTCTTCGTTCTTCTCTGCGCAAACCGAACCAGAAGTTGCAGGAGATCGGAAGCCCAAGCCAGCCACCGACGCCGCCTGTCCCGCCGCCGCACCGCACGCCCGTTCGCCACCCGCACGTCCGCCGTCCGCGCGCCCCCACGTCCGTCCCCTCACACCCAGTCCTTCCTCGTGCGATTCCAGCTGCTGTCCAGCTCGGCCCGACACCTCCGGCCACCACCCAGCTCCGTTCGGCCACCGTTCGGACCCGCCGGAGCTTCCTCGCTCTCCCCGGCCTCCCTCGCCGCCCTAGCCGCCGGACGAGCCTCGTCCAGCCAAGAACAGTGGCTGGAAAATGGGTTTCCAGCACTGTTCAAGGCCGTTTTGGGCCGTTTCTGGGCCCCGAACCCAAGCCGTGCTTTGGGAAGAATCGTTTCTCGCGTCGCCGCCGTCGGATTGATCCGATTTGCGCGCGATTTGGTGAGTAATCTCACTAATCCAAGATTAGTTGGCTAATTATGCTTTAGGTTGGTTTAGTTTTAATTAATTATGTTTAGGTTGTTAGATTAGAATTAATTAGCAATTATTAGTCAATTGTGATGTGATTTAAATAAATTGATTGCGCAATTAGCAAGTAGACGTGGCCTACTATTTATTGGAAGTATCTCGGAATTTTCCGACCCCTAATTGGGCTTCAATTTGGCGATTCGGCCTAAGTGAGATTTTTGGGCATTTAAATATTAATTTTCGGAATTAAATTAAATAATTATTTATTTTCCGAAAATTCAACTGAGATGGCCTGGAATCGGAAAATTATGCTGATGATTGTGGCGAAGTCCGTTTATTTAATCGGGCTTTATTTTAAGTTAAATTGAATTTTTAATATTAATTAATTTTCGGAATTAAATTAAATAATTATTTATTTTCCGAAAATTCAACTGAGATGGACTGGAACCGGAAAATTATGCTGATGATTGTGGCGAAGTCCGTTTATTTAATCGGGCTTTATTTTAAGTTAAATTGAATTTTTAATATTAATTAATTTTCGAAATTAATTAAATAATTATTTATTTTCCGAAAATTCAACTGAGATGGCCTGGAACCGGAAAATTATGCTGATGACCGTGGTGGAGTTCGTTTGTTTAATTGAGTTTTAGTTTGTGCTAATTTGAATTATTAATATTTATTAATTAAATTTCGAAATTAATTATTTATTTATTTATTTTTCGGAAATTAAGATTGAGATAGCCGACGATCGAAATCTCGTGCCGATTGTCGTGGACGATCCGTTTATTTATTTGAGCTTTGAATTGTGCCAAATTGATTCTTGAAAGTGGTCGAGTGGGGCCGTAAAGCCATTGAATCTTGCAAGTGGTCGAAAGGGACCGTAAAGCCATTGATTCTTGAAAGTGGTCGAAATGGGACCGTAAAGCCATCAATCTTGCAAGTGGTCGAGTGGGGCCGTGTAAAGCCATTGATTCTTGAAAGTGGTCGAGTGGGGCCAGTAAAGCCATTGAATCTTGCAAGTGGTCGAGTGGGACCGTAAAGCCCATTGATTTTGAAAGTGGTCGAGTGGGACCAGAAGCCATTGAATCTTGCAAGTGGTCGAGTGGGACCGTAAAAGCCATTGATTCTTGAAAGTGGTCGAGTGGGACCGTAAAGCCCATGATTCTTGAAAGTGGTCGAGTGGGACCGTAAAGCCATTGAATCTTGCAAGTGGTCGAGTGGGACCGTAAAGCCATTGATTCTTGAAAGTGGTCGAGTGGGACCGTAAAGCCATTGAATCTTGCAAGTGGTCGAGTGGGACCGAAAAGCCATTGATTCTTGAAAGTGGTCGAGTGGGACCGTAAAGCCATTGAATATTGAAAGTGGTCGAGTGGGACCGTAAAGCCATTAAATATTGAATGTTGTCGAGTGGGACTCAAATAGCAATATCTTGAATGACCGGAAATGGTCGGGTTGACATGTAATCGACGGGCGATTGATCATTGTTTTGATTTGATGTTGTGAATTGATTGACTGAATGGGAATGACCGTGAGTGGTCTTGTTGGCTTGTAATCGACTAGGTTGACTTGATCGATGCTTTGATCGGTGATATGATTGCTTGAGTGCCTATTGTGAATTGTACTGACTTGCAGGTGGGATCTGATGCTAAGGTACGTCTTCTGACCTATGCGTGTTTAGGCGTACCTTTAGTATAATGGTTCACTAATCGGGCTTAGTGGGTAGAACTCACGAGACGTAGTCTCATCCCGCTTGGGGAAAACCATTTCGGACCCGATGAGGAGCCGATGAGGAGGAGTCTCGAGGAGGAGAACTCGGAGGTAAAACTTGAGTAGAAGGGTTTTTGGAAGAAGAAGATAATCCTAAGAGGAGCCTAGAGTATGACCCGAAGGGATTGAGATTCCATCTTCTTTTGTGAGCTCCAATTGATGTGAATAGTTATGAAGTTCTCTAATTGATGTCATGTACAAAAGTTTGGTTATAAATTTCAATATGAAAAATATGGCCTCGCTTTTCTATCCCATTGTTTTATTGTCTGGGGATTTTAACTGCTTCCGCATGTGCTTAATAATTGAAAGGGTCGGCGATACTAGTCCTGGGATATCGCATTATAAAATCGACCAAGTGAGAAGGATGTGTGCGTGCCTGAGGATCGGGGCGTGACATCCTGTTTAAGTGGTATCAGAGCGAAGTTGAAGATTGGAGTGATAAGGAGCGTTGACCATGGGATAGTTAGTAGGAAAGGCCTTTAAATTCGTGCTGGTGCATGTCTGTGTTAGCTGGATGCTAGAATTGATTGTTGTGTGAGGATCGCTCATCTTCTAATCCAGTGTGGGTTTGGAAGACGGGTTTCAGTATAAAGACTGAACCATGAGCGAGCAGGAGCTGAGAACTCCTAGTAAGAGGACAATGTCCTCTGTGACTCGGTTAATGCACCGACAAAGGTCGGTGCACTGAGGTGGTTGTGGCGAGTGCCGGCCGCGCCTCGAGTGTAAGAGTACCATTGCAGGTTGGTACTAGTGTAGCAGCGTCGAATGATCCTAAGTTCGATAGGATCGTTCTGATGCAAGTATTTCTTGGGAAGTGGATGAGCCAGTAAGCTTAGGATCAAGCCGCGTTGTCGTTATCACTACCGCCGTTAGTGTTGCAACCGCCTTTGTTGCTACACCTATTGAGATCCAGAGTAGGGATATGATCCGGGATCGAGCCATCGCTTCCAAGTCGTGGTACGATCCGGTTCGGGCGAGAAATGGAAATCGGTCGGGGAAAAGATCGAAGTCGAGAGTGGTTTTAGCGACCGATGAGACAACCGAAGAGTGTGTGCCGTCACTTGGCAGGAGATAGAAGACTCACCTGATAGGTGTCAGAATTGTAGATGGAAGCATGGATAAATCCAGTGTCCGAATATGACTAAAACATGTTGTGATGATGACTAGCATGGCCATCAGATGAAGGACTCGGTGGAAGTCTAAGGTAGCATAGACATTACTACCGCTTGGCGAAAGGAATGGGAGTAGAATGGACCTTGCACCAATCGAGAAAGAATGTGTCGAAGGTGATTTTATCGAGTAGCGCAACGAAGTTTTGTGCTAAGTAGTAGAACTTAAATTGTTGAAGTAAAAGTGAAAGAGAAGGGAATCACTATCAACAGGTTGTGCTTGACTAGTTGCTAAGGTGTGAGTTTGACACCGCATGAATAGTGTGGGCTCAAGCAAAGCATTTAGTGATAATGAATCACAATCTTGGAGTAAGCCAATTTAGTCCATTAACATGTGAAAGTGTCGAAGTTATTGGGAGTTGAAAAGAATCTTCGACTTCATTAATCTCATTGGCTGGAGGCAACTTGTTTGTTAGACGGAGGTTGCCAAGGTTGCTTAGCGATTGTCTTGGGTAGGACTGATTGAAGAACTAGAGATGGAGGACATCTCAGTGGTCTAAGAATTTCTAGATGTGTTATCACAAGAACTGTTAGATCGCCGTCAGAGAAAGAGATAGAAAGTGCGATCGAGCTAACACCAAGATGGAGCTATTCTCGAAGGTTTCTTACCAGTTGTTGTTGTCTGAACTGGTAGAATTGAAAATGCTGATGTGAAGATTGATGAATGAGGTATTTGTGCATATCAAAGGTATTACTTTAGGGATCATCGGTTTTGTTAAAAGAAGAAAGATGGTTTGTTGCGAGTGTGCATCAACCATAGTCAACTCAATTAGGTGAAGATCAAGGACAAGTGTTCTTTACCAAAAATCAATGAATGGTGTGACTAGTTATAAAGAGTATTGATGTTTTAAAGGTCGACTTGAGATTATGAAGTCGTTAGTTATGAACCAGGATGGAGGTGGTAAGAAAGACAACTGTTCGTACTTGATATGGTCTTTATGAGAGTATTGTAAGATCGTTTGGCCTGGTGAACACTTCAGCCGCTGTCATAAATTTGACAAATTGAGTGTTCAAAGAATACCTAGATAAATGGTGATCGTGTGATGTAACGACGTTCTAGGGTGTTCATTAAGCGATGGGGATCACGAGAGCCCCTAAGAATGGTCATGTGGTTACAGGTAAGAGAATCTTCATGGGCCAAGCCAAGATCTAATTAGTTGTTAGCAGATTGAGATTGACATCAGTGTTAGAGATCAGAAGCCGTGGGGATTGGACAGATTACTATAGAAGGGTTGTGAAAGAATTTTCAGCATCGCATCATTGTGAGGTTGACCTCTTGAGAAAGAAGAGAAATTCATTGGCATAGACAAGTGCGAGGATAATTTCCGAGCTTCGCAAGATCAGGCTATCGTACTTGTGCTAAACTTCTCATTTGGCTCGGAAAGCATGAAACCTTTAGTGATGTGTCTTGCCGCCGACTCGGGTATGTATTGATACAACATGAGAAGATTGTTGTATAACCGTCCCGCCGCTGAGACCCAACAAGTTGAACATGAAACAAGTGTCGTGAATCAGAATTTTGGCGTAACTATAATGATGTTATTTGGTATTATCTTGGGAGAATGAAAGAAGTAATTAATGTGTTGACCCGAGAGTCTTCCAATGTGCGTAGACCGGCTAAAGTATAGACTTTACTTGAAAAGAATTTGAAATTTGGTTTTCAAATTTGAGATAGGCTACCTTTTGATTTTATAGCCGCCCTCAAAATTGAACCAAATGTTCAAGTTAGAATCGGTGCCTAGTTGACGACAAAGATGTTCAAGATCTTATAAGATGATACGGCAAGAAAGAACCCGATTTTAAGACTTTTAAAGATGGAACGTTCGAGTTCCATGAGGAATTGAGTGCACTTGACAAAGTAGCACTTAGGGAAAAGATCTTGTCGAAGTTCACAATAGTATTGTAGCTTTGACCGATGGTGCAAGTAAATCGAATCGGCATTAACTAGATTAGTAAGCGATATGAAGATAAATACAATTGAGCGGAGTTGAAAGTGTCAAAGGTGTCGGTAAGTGGAAGTTCGCAATGCAAATCCGGGAGATTTTACCATCACTTGAGAGTCCCAAGTAAGAATAGAAATATATCACAATGGAATATTGTGATAGGCTTACTAAAGATTCATGGGATTACTGATACCATTTGAGGGTAATAGTCGATTGATAGATGGAGTTGGTCCACTTTGGTACAAAGATGAATATATCTTGTTTTGAGTGTGTGATCCGATTTCGGCTCGATTTCGATTAGATAAATTGGGCATTTCATCGACACGATTACGTGTTTTTCTCCGAGTTGGCCACTCATGAGATAACTAGACTAGCTGGGTGAGTTATTAAGGACCTTAAGGCAAATAGACTTGAGAATTAGACCATGGATTGGCTTCTCGACCGTGCTCATCTTTAGAGATCATTGCGGCACAGTATAAAATCGAATTGAAATCAGAAATAGATCGGCTCGACTGAGATGAATGACCGATCGTGGGTGACTCCACTAAATTGGAAAATTCTCATCGACCGGTACTAATTCGATGTTTCTATCGTTTTGGTACCCTGTGTCCGTATTTGAATCTTTGAGATTTTCACGACAATCGAGAATCGCCAATGGGTCGAGTGGGTTTATTGTGGCTCGAAGAAAATCGACCACGGGTCATTTGTCCTAAAAAGCTCAACACTACCCGGTAGCCTAGGTCACACTAAGAGCGTGTCGGAGTGAAATTAACCGCCAATCTAAATTCGATTTCAAAATTGAAGATCCTATATTGCCACAAAGTGGGTATATCGAAGTGTGTGTGTCTCGGATAGTTCACCGGCATGGAGTATCGAGGATGAATTATATTTCGAATCTAGATAAGAGATTATAAATTTGGCAAAGTTTCGCAGGATTCTTTATTAAGCAATAGCAGAAAAGTACAGAATTTCAGTGGTAAAAAGAAAGTGAAGAAGATTTCAGGCCAAAGACAGTATAGTAGTCAGTGATTGCAGTTGCCAAGATCAGTGCCCGAGTTATATCAGATCTTGACCAGAGGTTCCTGCCAAAGCGATCCGATAGTTTCTTTAATCGGTTGCAAAGCGAGTGTACAGATTTCGGTCCTATTGAGATGAGATCGAATTAGAAAATCGCAAGTCCAAAGGTCGCCGCATTCGGTGTTTGCGTTGTTGTCGATTAGTGTCGAGTAAAGATTGCTCGGGAATTGTCGAAATTTTGAATTATCGAGGTTCGAAAGTTTATTAGGGAGTCGAGAAAAGAAATCGATGTGGATGACAAATGTCTTATGTGAGAAGCTCGATTCAGTTGTTGGTTCGTAAAAAGCAGATTTTGTGTACAAAGATGATCTCCTTGGTCAAAGTGGTTAGACAACGCCACGAGACCGAATGATCAGCGTGGAAAAGTGAAACTCGATGAGACGACAATACCCCCACCTTTCGTGTATGGATTGGTAAAGGTTTAAATTTCGAGGACGAAATTTTTATAAGAGGGGAAGAGTTGTGACATCCAGATTTTTGGGTTTTAATTTGACTGGATAAATAGGATCCTGTCTCATCGCTCGTCAATTTATCGACGAGTCCGAAATTTCAAGAAAGAAATTATCGGAGGAAAAATTGAAGACTGGAAGAAATTAGAAAGGGAACGAGAAAAGAAAAATAAGAAAAATATAATTTTTAGATTTCTTTTCTCTCTCCCCTTTCTCTCTTTCTTTTCTCTCTCTCCTCTCTCCTTCCCTCCCCACTCGTGCGATTCTTTCCCCAGCCGACCGCCCCCGTCGTCTTCCACTTTGCTTTATCTTATTTTAATTTTTTGACCGGTCAAATCTTTCTCTCTCTTCTTGCCTCCTCCCTCACGTTACCTTCTCCTTCTTCTTCGTTCTTCTCTCGCGCAAACCGAACCGTGGTTGCGGAGATCGGAAGCCCAAGCCCCACCGACGCCGCCCGTCCCGGGCCAGCACCGCACGCCCGTTCGCCACCCGCACGTCCGCCGTCCGCGCGCCCCCACGTCCGTCCCCTCACACCTGTCCTTCCTCGTGCGATTCCGCCGCTGTCCCTCGGCCCGACACCTCCGGCCACCACCCAGCTCCGTCGGCCACCGTTCGGACCCGCCGGAGCTTCCCTCGCTCTCCCCGGCCTCCCCTCGCCGCCCTAGCCGCCGGACGAGCCTCGTCCAGCCAAGAACAGTGGCTGGAAAAATGGGTTTCCAGCACTTCAAGGCCGTTTTGGGCCGTTTCGGGCCCCAACCCAAGCCGTGCTTTGGGAAGAATCGTTTCTCGCGCCGCCGCCGTCGGATTGATCCGATTTGCGCGCGATTTGGTGAGTAATCTCACTAATCCAAGATTAGTTGGCTAATTATGCTTTAGGTTGGTTTAGTTTTAATTAATTATGTTTAGGTTGTTAGATTAGAATTAATTAGCAATTATTAGTCAATTGTGATGTGATTTAAATAAATTGATTGCGTAATTAGCAAGTAGACGTGGCCTACTATTTATTGGAAGTATCTCGGGAATTTTCCGACCCCTAATTGGGCTTCAATTTGGCGATTCGGGCCTAAGTGAGATTTTTGGGCATTTAAATATTAATTTTCGGAATTAAATTAAATAATTATTTATTTTCCGAAAATTCAACTGAGATGGCCTGGAATCGGAAAATTATGCTGATGATTGTGGCGAAGTCCGTTTATTTAATCGGGCTTTATTTTTAAGTTAAATTGAATTTTTAATATTAATTAATTTTCGGAATTAAATTAAATAATTATTTATTTTCCGAAAATTCAACTGAGATGGACTGGAACCGGAAAATTATGCTGATGATTGTGGCGAAGTCCGTTTATTTAATCGGGCTTTATTTTAAGTTAAATTGAATTTTTAATATTAATTAATTTTCGAAATTAATTAAATAATTATTTATTTTCCGAAAATTCAACTGAGATGGCCTGGAACCGGAAAATTATGCTGATGACCGTGGTGGAGTTCGTTTGTTTAATTGAGTTTTAGTTTGTGCTAATTTGAATTATTAATATTTATTAATTAAATTTCGAAATTAATTATTTATTTATTTATTTTTCGGAAATTAAGATTGAGATAGCCGACGATCGAAATCTCGTGCCGATTGTCGTGACGCAGTCCGTTTATTTATTTGAGCTTTGAATTGTGCCAAATTGATTCTTGAAAGTGGTCGAAGGGACCGTAAAGCCATTGAATCTTGCAAGTGGTCGAGTGGGACCGTAAAGCCATTGATTCTTGAAAGTGGTCGAAAGTGACCGTAAAGCCATTGAATCTTGCAAGTGGTCGAAATGGGACCGAAAGCCATCGATTCTTGAAAGTGGTCGAAAAATGAGGGCCCGAGTAAAGCCTATCAATCTTGCAAGTGGTCGAGTGGGACCGTAAAGCCATTGATTCTTGAAAGTGGTCGAGTGGGACCAGAAAGCCATTGAATCTTGCAAGTGGTCGAAAGTGGGACCGCAAAGCCATTGATTCTTGAAAGTGGTCCGAGCGACCGTAAAGCCATTGATTCTTGAAAGTGGTCGAGTGGGACCGTAAAGCCATTGAATCTTGCAAGTGGTCGAAAAACCGTAAAGCCATTGATTCTTGAAAGTGGCCGAAAGGACCGTAAAGCCATTGAATCTTGCAAGTGGTCGAGTGGACCGAAAAAGCCATTGATTCTTCGAAAGTGGTCGTGGGACCAGTAAAGCCATTGAATATTGAAAGTGGTCGAGTGGACCGCAAAGCCATTAAATATTGAATGTTGTCGAAAGTGGGACTCGAATAGCAATATCTTGAATGACCGAAATGGTCGGTTGATATGTAATCGACGAGGTCGATTGATCATTGTTTTGATTTGATGTTGTGAATTGATTGATCGAATGGGAATGACCGTGAGTGGTCTTGTTGGCTTGTAATCGACTAGGTTGACTTGATCGATGCTTTGATCGGTGATATGATTGCTTGAGTGCCTATTGTGAATTGTCCGACTTGCGGTGGGATCGATGCTAAGGTACGTCTTCCCACCTATGCGTGTTTAGGCAGCCTTTAGTATAATGGTTCACTAATCGGGCTTAGTGGGGTAGAACTCGCGAGACGTAGTCTCATCCCGCTTTAAAACCATTTCGACCCGATGAGGAGCTGATGAGGAGGAGTCTGAGGAGGAGAACTCGGAGGTAAAACTTGAGTAGAAGGGTTTTTGGAAGAAGAAGATAATCCTAAGAGGAGCCTAGAGTATGACCTGAAGGGATTGAGATTCCATCTTCTTTTGTGAGCTCCAATTGATGTGAATAGTTATGAAGTTCTCTAATTGATGTCATGTACAAAAGTTTGGTTATAAATTTCAATATGAAAAATATGGCCCTGCTTTTCTATCCCATTGTTTTATTGTCCTGGATTTATAACGCGCTTCCGCATGTGCTTAATAATTGAAAGGGTCGGCGATACTAGTCCTTGATATCGCATTATAAAATCGACTGCCGAGAAGGATGTGTGCGTCGGGATCGGGATGACACCCCCCCCCCTAATCATCATTATTTAATAATTTTGAGGGGTGAGTTTGTTTGGTTTGAATAGAGGCTCAAACATTATTTGAAGGCACTTTTGTCGTGGAGATTCTTTCATGTGCGGAGCCGCCCCAAAGGCACTTTTATCTCCAGCCCCCGCGCCCCCGCGCGCCCCCCCCCCCCCCCCCCCCCCAAAAAAAAAAAAAAAGCACTTTTGTCGTGGAGATTCGTTCATGTTTGGAGGAGGACAAAGTGATTCTTTCATTTGCGGAGGACCCGAACGCCCAACGCTCGGGGCAGCATCAGTTGCTTCCTGCTGTTCACTTTGACAGTTTTGGCCTCTTGCAATCATATCATCCGCTCGACGACCTGCAAGTTGACGAAATTTAGAAACGACCAAGACCGAGGGCGATGAAAAGATCTTCATTGCTCCTCAGTCTTCGTGGGGTCTTTAACCATGTCTATCTTCCTTTTCTTTGCCTTCAGAATGATCACGAAGAAATAAAGAACAAAAACGAGTTAAAGAAAAAATTGAGACACCAAAATTTTTATCCTAATTCCATTATAATTAACAGGACTAAGTGCAATAGAAATCTTAAAACTTGTTACGAAAATGCAATTGAGTTCTAAAACTTATAAAAGTACAATCAAATTTTAAAATTTATCAAATTGGTTTAATTGAGTCTTAAGATTAACACCGTCGACTTACTAACGGAAAATATTGACGTGACGCAGACGTGACATTTTAAATGATTTTTTTATTGTCTATGTGGCTTTTTTAAAATTATTTTTTATTCAATTATTTTTTTAAAAATAGATTTAAAAGCTAAAATTTAATTTAAAAAAAAAACTGTAAAAAATGGGTGGTAGTGGCCACGGTGGAGGAGCTGTCATTTTCTCTTCTTCTTTTTTATTAACAGTTCTTTTAAATAAATTTTAGCTTTTCTTTTTTTAGTTTTTAAATCTAATTTTGAATAAAAATAATTTTACAAAGCCATGAGGAAAATAAAAAAATCATTTAAAATGTCACGCCCGCACCACGCAGCATTTTGCGTTAGCAAGTCCGACGGTGTTAATTTTAGAACTTAGTTGAATTAATTTGACAAGTTTTAAGACTTGATTGCATTTTTTGTAAATTTTAGGACTCAATTGTATTTTTGTAATAAATTTTAGGACTTTTATTGTACTTATTTCTTAAATTTATGGTATAGTTATGCGAAGTGGCAAGAAAAATCCATCTCAAGCACTCGGTCAAAGCGGCGCTTCAAGACTTTTTTCTTTCTCTAGACACGAATGCAACGAAGGCCACTCTAGGACTCCTTGGCATCCAACTAAGAGGAGATATTTCTATATGAAAATTTGTAAAATATCTTGGTCAAAGTCGGACCGATATTTCCTTATTTAAGTCCTTTTGTATGCAGAGTCCAACAACAAGTCAGAATAGGAATCTTAGTGTAAAATATATTCTCTTTCTTTCGCTAACTTAATATCCCAATTCGATTATTGGGTGCTCCTTTTATTTCTATTTTATATACTTTTAAAATTTAGATTTTTGCTTCGGGCTTAAACTCCAGACTTATAAACTTATTTTGTGCCAGCGATCGAATAAAAGGTCCTCCATATACTGGTTTCTTTATTCTGTCATGCATTTCTTCATATATATGCAATCGGTCCCTCCAATTTGTTCTACTGATACGATTAGCGCTTCTGCCCTGTACTTCATTTCACCAATTCGTCGATGTGCGTATAATTGATTGCTGTGAACAGCTCACACTTAAATCCCGCTCTAAGAGCAAGGGCAGAAGCACAAAGATCTCTATTGGGATATAATAGGCGGAAACGACAGGATCTTACAATTTACGTCAACACAAAATCACCAGAGAAATAAATGAGAAAATTAGGACACCATAAATTTACGTGGTTCGGTCCGAATATCGATACCTATGTCAACGGAGAGAGTTAATAGCAAATAATCTAAGTATCAAAATTTACAATCGCTTAATCGCTTAAGTATTTTCCGCATCTAAATTTAACCCCAAACCCAAAATATTTATAAATAAACAACTTTAAAGGTATAAACTTACGGCACAAAATTACCGCGTATTCAAAGCTCGAACGAAACACTCTACGTACGTCAAACAAGAACAACGTCTTCACGTACGTATTCTCTTCGTAGGGCTTCTGCAAGCGGCGCGGACGTGCAGCTTCTTGCTTCGCGCGGCTCCTCTTTCTTCTCGGCGGCGTGCTACTTCTCACTTTCGTAGGTTTTCTTTTATCCGTGTGTACCCAGGGCCCAAGGTCAAAAGTTTGACTTTGGGACCCACCACTTTCTGTTTTGTGCAGAGGGACCACGCCAAAAGGGTTTCAGCGGTGGAAGGAAAAAATAAACAAGAGACCTGGCCCACTTCTATTTTATACGCGTGCATCTTCACGCCAGTGAACCCCCACGATTTGATTTCCTTCGATTCCGCAGGCTTGGCATCAAAGAAAAGCTTTCTGAAGGAGTTCAAAGAGTTCAAACTCGAGTCATAATTTAACAATCCGAAAAGGGTTACAAAGAGAGCCTGAGAGAGTATCTTTTGGAAATGAAAGTAGTGCAGTGGCTTCTACCGGTGGCTGTGGCCTGGTGGTTGCGACAAGGTGGTGCTCCCACCGTGGCCGGAGAGTGTGCAACCAAGTGTGGGGACGTGGACGTACCTTATCCGTTCGGGCTCGAACTCGAGTGTGCAAGGTCCCAAGATTTTTTCCTCAATTGCACCACTGAAGGGAACCATACCCAACTACTTCTTGCCGACAGGGGGAATTGTCCGATACGCAATATCTCGGTCGAGGATGCAACCATGGTCATGAATGTCCTCGAAGCATTCGCCTGTTACGACCCAGACCGCCAGAGAACAGTCAGAAGGAGAACGGCCTTCAACCTATCTCGATATCCACCGTACAGAATTTCGGACACCCGGAACAAGCTCACCGTCCTCGGCTGCAACACCTATGCGGTCATGTCCGACCCAAATGGGACGTTTGGGAGCGGGTGCCTCTCCTACTGCCGCGACAGGATCGACTGGGCTAATGAGACCACTTGCTCCGGTCTCGGTTGCTGTCAAACATCCATCCCGAAGGGGCTTAAGAAGCTTAACATTAGCATCGAGCCCCTCGACAAGGAAGCCTGTGGACTGGCCTTCGTGGTGGACGACAGGTCATTCAATATATCCAACAGGAAATTACCGACCTGGAAGGAAGTAGGAAAAAGGTCGGACCTAGTTCTGGACTGGATGGTCGAATGGGACGTGACTTGCAAAAAGGCCAGCTTGAACCAGTCGGGCTATGCCTGTGGCAACGACACGGACTGCCATGACTTCGCGAATGGACCGGGTTATCGCTGCTTTTGCAAGCCTGGGTACAACGGGAATCCCTATAATCGCTCCCACGGGTGTCAAGGTAATAAACACATATTGACTCCTCATATTGTGTGGATTATTAACTAATCAATCACCAAGCAAGAACCGGAGAGAAGACTACTATATGATTCCATCTAGTTTTACCCATTTAATTAACCGCTGGTAGATTTGTGCACCTTTCTCTCTCTCTCTCTCTCTCTCTCTCTCTCTCTCTCTGTCTCCTCAACCTCTACCTCCACCCTCCGGTTTGCCCCTCACGCCACTGCCATGGCCACCATCATTCGGCCACCACCTTAGGTGAGCCCACCCTCGTCCTTCTTGCGCCGTCAGACCACAGCCGTGGTTTCCTTCTTTCTCTCTCTTTTTACTATACCGATCCACACTCCCTCTCCTCCACCGACAACAGCACCCCCACTAAGGAGATGACAACAAGTGCCGTCACCACCACAGGCAACGACCTCTCTCTCTCTCTCTCTCTCTCTCCTGCTCTCTCTCCTGTCTTAGTGAGTCTGGCTTTTACCTCATCTCGGTTGTGACAAGTCCCCGGTACCATCTCCTCCGCCATGAAGGAGATGAGATTTGATTGATAGTCTCTTCCAAGAAAGGGGAGATCATATCTATAGGTCTCCTCCGTCGACGGACGAGGCAACGGTGTGTGGTGTTGAAAACGTGTCCTTAACTCATCTGTACATCAATCTGGACGATGAGAGGATGAAACCGTGACTCGACGGTGGCGGGGATGATGATGCGATGGTCAGTGTCATGGTTGGGCTGGGCCATGTGGTGGTGTAGGAGAAAATATTAGGGAGTCTCGTTCCACCGTGATAGCGTAGTCCCGGGCTACTCAGTAATCACCACAGCGTAGTCTCGTTCCTTTTCCCTCTCTCAACTATTCATCTTCCGCACCGCCTACTTTTTGTCACCGTAAAACACAAGAACTCGTCATTAGACAAGATAATCAGATCTGAGAAAAAGGAAGGAAAAGAAAAAGGAAAATAGGGGAAAATTGATGGAAGATAGCGAGGCTCAAGTTCGTCTTAAATGAAACAACTGAAAGGAGCCGCACCATGATTGCAACCAGTTCTGGCCGCCCCGCCAATAAAGGTCCGGTTGTCAGTGCCTGCCCGATTTCATTATCTCTCTCCTCCGTAAACGTGTGAATCATCTCAGCCTCCTCTTTTTTATTTTCACGCTTTCTCATTTCTTTTTTCATAGTCATTGGTGGAGGAGGAGGATATTGGTGATGAATTTCTGGGAAGCTGTCGATCAAAATGATAACGATGAAGACTACGCGGAAATTTAAAGCGAAGCACAAGGATTTCTTCGTTTTCTTCTTTCCCCTTCTTTTTCTTTTGCTTTTGTTCGGCGTTGGAGGAGAAAATGTTCATACTTATATGGATACAGGTAGGTCTCCGTTTAGGGGTGATGAAATCATCGGCTCCGCCATCGACCTGAGCGGAGGGCGACATCGCCGATGGCAGGTCACCCGGTGCCCTCTCATGGGCAAGGCCTTCGGTGACCATCCGGGTCACCCAGGAACAGTGGAGAGAGAGGGGGAGAGAGGGAGGCTTCATCTGTGGGTCCCATCCACGCCGCATGGTGCCATGTGTCGACCACCAAGTGGGCCCGGACTAAGCTAGTGTGGTGAAGGGAATGTTGGTTGAGTGGAAAGTGATGGGGGGAGAGAGAAAATGCTTTTTCCTAATTTATTTGATGCATGCTACCTCATACTATCATTATAATAGGAGGCCTGTGATGGAATTTTACTTGGGCTCGAGTCCATATCTAGCATGATCATCGGACCCACCAGTATCAATAGTTACCATAGACCCAATTGACTCTATTCGGGTTTGAGCAAGTATTTCTTCTAATGTTCCAATTTTTGTTTGATGGAATAAGTTAACGCGGTCGCCACCGCCTTGCCATTGTCGTCAACATCATTTCTAGCGCAACCACAATCTTGGTTTCTCCTTCGAATCCCTGTACTCCATCTTTTATATATTTTCATTTAACGTGATAGGCATACTAAAATGTAGTTAGATGGTTAGATCTGATGAGCACGTCATATTTAATGGCGCATAGTAGCGTGTCCACCTCACTCGTTGAATGATGGCCCATATTGTTTATGTAAAGGTCAATGTCCTCCCTCCTAGGCTTAGTTGTCGTCCCCAGTGAGCATATCTAATATGGTGACACCCCATTTGCCTTGCTTTGGAAATGTAAGGTTCATGTGCATTGCAAAAGCTCCATTTCCACAATTTTTTTATGCTGGATCCTATCCGAGCTCCTGTGTCGTTAAGGGTCTTGTATAAATTTCGGGGCAGCTTTGATCTCCACCAGTGGCAAAACACAACACCATTGTTGAGCTCAAAGTTGACACGGAGAGAGCATGGAGTAAATAAAGAAGAAATATCTTAAGAGACGATAGACATGTGTTGTGAAAATATAACCAAAACCTAAATTGGATAGCATTATGTATACAGTAATCCATATTCCCACTTGTTTAATTTGTTTTTGCAACTGACTGAGATAATGGTTCAATTTGTCTTCTACATAATTTAGACATCAATGAGTGCAAGGAGCCACAAATATACCCATGTCATGGAAAGTGTAGGAATAAGCTCAGGAACTACACATGCGATTGCTCATTTGGAAAGCTAGGCGATGGTAAAGTCAGTTGCCAAATTGCTCGGTGGGTTGTGCTTGTTGCAGGTACTTTCGTACATATCCTCAAATCATCCACCATTATTCATATTATATCAATTCATTCTAGATTTTGCAGTTAGCTTTACGATACAAATAGTTCATGAACTTTGATTTAAAGTGCAAAATCATCCCTAAACTTTTAATTTGTATAATGTAATCTCTAAACTTTAGCCTATTAGACAAAATCGTCCATAGACTTTTTTTATTTAATGTGGTCTATGAAGCATCGGTAAATGTTCAATTTAATCCATAAACTATTGATAAATGTTCAATTAAATCCTTACATTTGAGGCAATTTCATATAATATAGGGATTAAATTAAACATTTACTAATAAATTTAGAGACCACATTCAATAAATTAAAAATCCAAGAATAGTATTGTACACTAGGTCAAGTTCAGGGACCATTGAACAAATAAAAGGTTTGAGGACCTCTTCCATTTTAGACACTAAAGTTCTCCCTGGAGAATATTGGATTTCTTGTGTCCAATACTTTAATTTTGCTTCAGGAGATACATTTTCTACAAATGTTAGAACCACTCCGATCACCGTCCAGTTTTTTCCACAGTGTTCTATAACTACAAAAATCTTTGGCTCAAGTCTCCCCAACAAAGATTTAATAATTGATTGGGACATTATGACTTAAATTTCTCAACTTCGCATCATTCCTGGAAAAAGGTCTTAAGCACAAAGATCAATTTTCTGAATTTGTTAACATCCAAAGACTTTTTTCCATCCAAGTGAGTCTATTGGACCCGATCATGCAAAAGTTGTTAGAATCCTGTTTGGAATCTCATTTTGAGTTCGCCTAGAAGTGTTCCTATCCTTTATGGAAAAATCCAGAATTCTTTGTTCGCGTTCATTTAAAAAAGAATGAAGATATCAATCCAACTAAGGCGAGTCATATGGGAATGAATTCAGAACATCTGATTTTGGCTCAAAGGGAATACTCAAAACTGCTACAACAGGCCTTATTGAGGTCTCACATTCTCAATGGGCATGTGAAGCCTTTTATGTTAACAAGCGTGTAGAACAAAATCGAGGAAAAATGAGATTGGTAATCAATTACCAACCCCTTAACCTTTTCCTTCAAGATGATAAATTCCCTCTACCTTCCCGAAACTCTCTTTTTGCTGGACTATCCAAGGCCCAAATTTATTCCAAATTTGATCTTAAAACCGGATTTTGGCAATTGAGCATTCACCCTGAAGACAGACCCAAGATAGGGTTCTATATTCCAAATCAACACTTTCAACGGAAAGTCTTTCCTTTTGGTTTAAAGGTTGCACAATCTCTTTTTCAAAAGGCGATGTGTCGGATCTTCTAGCCAATACTCTCAAGTGCAGTAATATACATTGATGATATCCTACTCTATAGTCTTGATGAGCAGTCCCACTGCCAATTTCTCGAGCAGTTCGTTGAAATTGTGAAAAAGCATGGAATTATGCTCTCACAAAGAAAGATAAATATTACCTAAACAGAAATTGAATTTCTTGGTATGCACCTTAACAAGGGAACATACTATCCAGGGCCATATATTGCCTAGGAATTGCTGAAATTTCCTGAAGAAAACTTCACAATGAAACAAGTCCAACAATTTCTTGGGTAATTAATTATCTTAGAGATTTTGTTCCAAATCTTGCAAAGCTGCTAATCCCATTGCAAATGATGCTGAAAAAGAAACCCCCACCTTGGGGAAAATCTCGATCTACCGTAGTTGCTGAACTTAAAGAGATTATGCAGTCTCTTCCTTCGTTACAAATCCCATCAATTGGGAAAAGAATTCTCCAGAATGACGGATGAATACCGGGGCGCCATCCTATTCGAAGAAATGGAGGGTAAGAGACATTTATGTGCTTACAAAAGTGGAATATTTTCTCAAGCTAAAATACATTATCATTCCACTTTTAAAGAAATCTTAGCGGTGAAAAATGGCATAAAAAAGTTTGAGTTTCATCTCATTGGCCATCACTTCCTAGTAGAATTGGATATGTCATATTTCCCTCAAATAACCAAATTCGAACAAAAGCAGATTCCAAACTCCTAGTTGCTTCGATGGGCTGAATGGTTTTCAAAATATTCTTTTAATACCAAACACATTGCTGGAAAGAAAAATATGCATGCTGACTTTTTGTCAAGACCAAAAGCCCTAGCAGAAATCAACATGTATATCATAAGACATGTCTTTACTGCTCATCACAATGAGAAGTACATAATTGAGAAAGTTAAAGAATGGCCAAGCTGGCGATACCCTCCGGAGATCATTGAACAAATCCAGAAAGACAGTTTTACTGAAAATCTGGATAAACTCATGTGGCAATGCCATGTAGACTTGTTCAAACTCAATAGAGGTTCGATTCTTTATCCTTTTGGATTAAATGTAGATTATCTGTTCATACATCCTTTGATTTGGAAATAAGATGATTTTCCTAATCAACTTCGATGGTTATTATGGTACTTAATCAATAAGTACTTAATAGCTATTGAAATTCCTACCAAAAGATTCATTGCCAACCTCACTAGGATATTTGGACTTAGCAGAGGTAAGATTGAAAATGAGAATGACAAAATCTTTTAGATTTTCTTAATTGGTTTTATTCTCCAACTCACTAGAAATGGCTCTTAGAGAAAGAATTGAGAACTACACATCCCGATCTTGAAGTCCATACCATCCTGTTTTTCCAAAGACCATGGGCTTTTCTCACTAACAATAGTAACATCATTAGAGTCCCCTAAAGTAAAGTGAGTATTTTGTGAAATTCTCTCATGGCTTTCTAAACTCCTTCTTCTTCTCCGGCCTAGTAGGATCCTCTGAGAAATGCAGCTCGGATAGTTAGAAATGTTACCATCCTGGTTCTATCTAGGTGTCTCTAGGCTCTGAACTAAAGGGCAGAGTGGTTTTTTTGCTAAAAGGCTGTCCCTGAAGGGCTTGAACTGGGTTGTTCGCCCACTGCGGGAAGGTATACCTGCAAAAAACTGACTTGGTCCTCTCTGGTTCAAAGCCTAGGTCCATTCAATGGTATCAGAGCCATGGTTTTGTTTCTAATGATATTCGTTCCATGCTCTTAGTAGGTGAATCCAGTACTGAGAAGATCTTTGTATACCATGTCTACAGAACCAGAAATTCTCGAAGCACCTGTTTCTCTCGCTACAACCCCATCATCCTCAACCCCTTCAGATTTCCATATTTCAAATGCTTTTAAGATAGACTATCTATATGAAGTCTCTCTTAGTGACGAAACTAAGATCTCTGAAACCCAGCTCCCTTTGATAAACCCTTATTCAACTTTTGCTAAACCCACTTCATCATTTTCGCCTATTCGCTCTATTCGCCAACTCATTTGTTAGACTCCAAAGGAAGTAAATGAATATGTTCAGTCCTCCAAGTTCGACCAGCACCCCATTCCTAGCCACTGAAAAGGAGTATTTTGTTACTCTTCGATCCCTCCAGAGTTTCCACACCAATGGATCTAGCAAGGATATTCCCATGTTCATTATGGAGCTATTTGTCTTGCTCTTACTTTTCATGGCCGAAAAGGTTTGCCAATTGTGGCAAGAATTGCGCTGTTAGATACTAGGTTTTTAGAATACCAGCATGCTTGCATAGGTATTGTTCATACCACTTTAAATGCTGGAATAGTCTTCGTGACACTATATCCAAATTTCAATATTGCCCTTTTAGACCCCCATTTACTCTCTTTTTTAAAAGCCCAGATCCAACTCACTGGAGCACCTCAGACTACTAATTCTATAGTAGCAACTTTGCATTACCAAATGGTTTACAGAGTGCAGAACCATGCTCTTGCTTTAAATTTCCTCAATGGAAATGAAGATGCTTTGTTCATTTCCATGCAAAATGATCAAGCATCATGCATTCATGTCCCTAGACAAATCCCAAAAGAAAAGTTGGTCACGCTCCTTCCAGAGATGTGGATTACCAACTGTGAAAAGCTTCACCAAAGCAACAAGCATTTTCAGTCATCAGATTCTGAATTCGTCAGAAAAAGGGATGGAACTGTTTCCATCAAATTTGGCAAGGAAAAGAAAGAAAGTCATTCTATCTTCTAGACTCTTTTTATGATTGAACCATGTGTTCTTGAGTCTATTTCTGAACCAGATCCAAAAAAGCTTGTTCGACACTTTAACAGTGATGGACATCCTGTCCATTACTATAAAGACCAGTATGACCATTGTTTTTAGGATCATTTGTGCCAATGTTCTTATTATACACATTCTCCTGATGAGGTAGATCCATTTGCAAAATCTCTGCCTTGGAGAAAAAAAAGCCAAAAAACCCTGTGTATCAAAGGCACTTGAATGGAGACCCCTCCAATGATACTCTTGGTAAGTGTGATAAATATCAGTTTATGGTATCATATGCACCAACACCATCACCAGAGTTCACTGCTTCCTCTTCAATACCACCAGATCCACCACAATCACCTCCTCCATCTCCTTCTCAGAAAAAACCAGCCATTTCCCCGTTTTATAAACCAATTGTAAAATGGGCCAAGAAACATTCATACCAACTCGAAGTTCCACCAGAAGCACCACATAATTCTTCCATTGCCATGTTCCAAGAAACAGACTTTCCTCCTCTTGTTTGGGAAAGTTCTAAACTCTCTTTTCCTGCTTCAGAAGAGTTTATTGATCCACAAGGCAAATATAGGCATGTTCCTATGATACCTACTCCAACTGATGTGGATGAGCATGGAAGACAAAAAAGAATTCCCGTTGCTGAAGCTGTCTTAAATTGGCAATCGAAGACCCTCTTGGCACACAACAATGCTTTTAAAGCGATTGATTCTAAGATTGGGCATGTACAGCAATATTTGCGAAGATATGATGAAACCACCAAGAAGATACTTTTAGATTTCCAGAAGAGGCTTCATGCCTTAGAATC
Organism: Eucalyptus lansdowneana; assembly: GCA_017140395.1. Classification (NCBI taxonomy): domain Eukaryota; kingdom Viridiplantae; phylum Streptophyta; class Magnoliopsida; order Myrtales; family Myrtaceae; genus Eucalyptus; species Eucalyptus lansdowneana. The sequence continues at coordinate 40,265,395 of CM029485.1, forward strand.
TGGACAACATCTAGGATATCATCATCTTGAAAGTCCTAGAGCAGAAATAGAAAAGCTTAAAAGGAAAATCCAAATCCTTGAGGAAGGAAGGCTTAATCAATTTCCAACTACTCTACGAGCAGATCCTCTCCCTCCTCCACCACCTCAGAAGTCTGTCTTTGCTGCTATTACAGACACACCTGTCAGACAAGATAGGACAGATGTGGCTAAAATGAGAAATCACCTCAGAGAACTTGAACTCATAAGGAAAGAAAAAGCAAAAGAAAAGATGCTAGAAAAATCCTCTCTTATCATAAGAGAGCCTGATCAAATGATGTTGTCAAACTCGTTGGAATCCTTTTTAAGAGATTTGGGGAATCAGGAGCCACAGCCTGATCCTGATCCTGCTATTCCACAACCTCCACCCCAAATTGATCCTGTTATTCCAACAAACCAAATTCTGTTCCCAACAGAACCATCTTTTCCAAACATTTTTGACACTGGATCAGACTCTGTATCTTTATCATCCTCATCATCCTTTTCAATCCCTACCATTGATTCCTTTCCTATAGCATTAGTAACTTCATCAATATTCAGGGTCGATCTCCTAGATCATATGGAATCAAATCCTTCTTAACCAGAGGTTGTTCAGCCAAATGGTCACACTCAGAGTATGTCTACATCATCAAAATAATTTTTTTACCATTGATGACATACCTTATCACAAATAACTAGAAAGACTTGAGGAATTTCATACTTGATTGAATACCCAAGCTATTACCAACCAGGACAAGTATGACATTCTTTTCAACTTTATCACAAGATTCATAGGTAATCTCAAACTTTGGTGGCAATCTTTAGTAGAACAAGATCAAATACATTTTTTGCTCTCGCCGGACTTTGGCCATGCCATTACCCTTTTATATCACTTCTTTGTGGGAAAACCTGTTGATCTCATATAACTCAAAAGAAGAGAATTTTTTGAGAGAAGATGTTGTTCTCTTCAGAAAAAAACATCTTGATAAGCATTATCGAGAAATGCTTAAGCTCTTTTATCAAATCGGAGCTGATGCAAACTTGAAACATGTTTTCTTGACCTCCATCCCTAAAGAATTATCTCAGACAGTAGAAAGAACCTTTCTATCCAAACAAAGAAGGATTCAAGATGTTCCTTTAGGAGAAATTTAACAAGAAATTCAATTTCTGTCTGGATAATTTAAATATCATTTGCATCATTTCTCTATACATTATTACACTGCACTTGGTGTAAACCCTGACAAAACAAGCAGCAAGCCACAAGCTACCACGTGTCCCTTTACAATCCCAGGCTCATGTCAATAACATCTTTCCTTTGATTTTATTTTACCTCCCTTTTCGCCTTTTTTCTGTTTATTTGAAGCTAACATTTTTTTAACTACATTCATGGGAGGATACATACAGAGAAATAGAAAAAGAAAGAAAGAAAGAATGAGTAGAAATAGACAAATAGAGTTTTTGAGAGTAAACAAAAGGAAAAATGGCATAAATGGTCCATAAATTTCGATCCAATGTATAATATAATCCTTGAACTTTTAATTTATTCAATGTAATCCTTAAACATTAATTTAATGTGCAATGTGGTCCCTAATTTTTTTTTTCAATATAGTCTCTAAACTTTTAGTAGATGTTTAAATTAGTTCCTAAACTATATGAAAGTATTCAATATTGTCACTGATCTTGAATTAATAGAAAGATTGTATTGAATAATTTCATATAATTCAAGGAATACATTGAATATGTATCAAAATTTCAGGAATCACAATAAATAAATTAAAACTTCATGGACCACATTAAACATTAGGGAAAAGTTCAGGGATTACATTGAACAAATTAAAAGTTCATAAACCACATTATACATTAAGCCAAAGTTCAATGAAAATTTGTGTCATTATCACTAAATGAAATGAAGCTATTGACCATGTGGCAGATCATAGTACACTACTTGTGTAATTTGGAATTATGCAGTATAATAATCCATATAATAATTGAGATTTTGCGGTGGATGTATTAGTTTTTCCCAATGTATAAAAATACATTTTCCCATCTACTAACATTTTTAAAGTTGGTGAAGTTAAACCTATATATTTAGACATTAGCTACAAAAAGGGATAGATTTGTAACTTTAAGCTTGTGGGAGCGGCTTTCTTAAAACAGAGAATGGGCATCTCCTCGAACGGGGCAAATTTCCCGCAAAAAAATGCCCGGCAAGTCATTAGCCTGCCTGATGCCTAGCGAATCCGCCCTGCAAGGCATTAGCGCTGCCCCGGCTGGCGAATCTAACCTCTCTACACTTTTAAGAAATTCTTTTATCTTTTATTTGACTTGTAATATTTGTTCTAAAGATATGAAATAACAATAACGAAACCCCAAGAACAACCACTTCTCCTTATAAGTCTTGCTTTTATAGAATATGAAAGCTTTTAAAGTTCTTTAGGTAAGTAATGTGGTAAAATTGTTTTCCATGTATTTCATCTTCACATTTTCCCACATTAACTAATTTGTGCGTGTTGGAGTTTGTTTGGCTCTTTAAAACCAACCAATAAGGCCACTCTGCTTGTATAAATCCAGCCCTCTGGCCATTTTTCTTTTATTTATATAAAGATAGTAAAAATTAGATAAAAATGTCAAAAGGCCATCTAGTAAGTGGATTAGCTCTTTTTGAGAAGTATGATTAATTCTATGGCGGTGGCCTGCACGGGGCTGTGGCGGGCAAGTTTTCATTTCAAGGGACGAGGAACGTCATCCTGGTCCTTGCCTTCACATCCCAATTTAAAACTAGTTTTAGAGAAACGATTAACTTTTAGATAAAAATGGTTATATTTTCTTTCTTCTCTCGCTAGAAGAAATCTCTTTCAATCATGTTTTTGATTGGCGGATTATACATTATAAACATCACACTTGCAAATTTGCTTAATACAATTTTGGATATTATCTATGTTCGTAACACCACCTGTTAGAGTTTCCTCCAATAGGATGGACGAAAACATTCAATCATCATAATCATAACATGCATAATTGGTAAAAAAAAAATTCCACTTGGTTTCGTACCATTTGTAAATGAAAAGAGCTAAAACAATGTGACGTGAATGCTTCCCTATTTTCTTCTGTTTATCACAAACCTTCTCCATTATAATCAAGGAAAGACATTTGCAGGAGTTATGGAAGATGCAGGTAGTATGTATTTCGGTCGAGTTCAATATAAGGATCGTTACATAATATGTGTAGCCCATTTATTACAGAAATCATTTCTATCACTGTTAAATTGAGTAGTTATATTTTGAAAGATAGACAAATCATGCAAAATTGATAGTCTTTTTAAAATTAATTTCTTTTATGAACTATGTGGACCATATAAGGATTACATGCTCGAATCATTAATGTAAAATATATTCTTTGGCAGTGATTATTATGGCCTTCTTCTTCATAACAATTAGTGCTTTAGTCTTTGACACGTGGAGGAGGAGAAGCAAACAGAAAAACTTCAGGCGAAATGGGGGAGAGCTCTTGAAACACCACAGAGTTCAAATTTTTACAGAGGCAGAATTGGCAAAAGCAACCAACAACTATAACGATAGCAATAAGCTTGGTGAGGGCGGTTTTGGTTCTGTCTATAGAGCAAGAGTAGCAGGGGGAACCATGGTCGCAGTTAAGAAGCCTAAAGATCTGCACAAGTCTCTAGTAAAGGGAGATTTCCAGCATGAACTTGAAATTGTGATGCAAATAAACCACAAAAATGTGGTGAGGCTCCATGGCATTTGTTTGGAGACTAGAATACCATTGCTAGTTTATGAATACTAGTTTATGAATACATTTCGAATGGTACCCTCTTTCAGCACATCCATCAGAATGCGTCGACCATCTTAAGATCATGGAAAAACCTGCTCAGAATAGCCACTGAAGTTGCTATTGCACTCGCGTATATGCATTCCTGCGCAGAACCCCCAATCATTCATGGTGACATCAAGTCGGTGAACATACTTCTAGATCAAAATCACTCAGTAAAAGTGTCTGATTTTGGAACTTCAGTGCTTATATCACCAGAGCATAGTCATATAATAGCCACTGAAATTCAAGGCACATTGGGCTACATCGATCCTGAATATTTAACCACCGGTATGCTAACAATTAAGAGTGATGTATACAGTTTTGGAGTTGTTGTCGTGGAGTTGCTCACAGGAAAGAAGCCTACAAGTTTTATTACTAAGTCCGGAGAGTCAATTAATATTATCCATCATTTCATCTCTTCCGTGAAGGATAAGACACTCTCTGATGTCATCAACTTCGAGGCAGCTAGTGAAGATGAAATGGAGAGAGTAGGAATGGCTGCTGAGATTGCAGCGAAGTGCTTGGACCAAAGCGGTGCAAAGAGGCCAGTAATGATGGAAGTGGCTGAGCAACTCACGAGGATTAACCAAGAGCTCGACAACTCAACAGTTGAAGAAGAAAATAAAGAGACGGAAAGCGAGGTGGATAAAGAAAACCTCTACTCCCAAGCGACTTCAATTACTGACAGCATGAGCCAACATGGGACGTCGAGCTCTCTTTCTATTTAGTAGGTTCCAGCATCTGATCGTGGGTTACTAGAGTGACATGTCTATTAATTGTGCATAACGACTTTTAGGGTTGATTGTGTATTCTCTATGCGTGTGTTATTATTGCCATTTGTTTTGGACTTAAAGTTGCGCAAGCATTCATGTAAGTTTGTCACAATCTGTATGATATATGTGCAGCTTTGCACTAGACTTATATAAGGCCAGCATGTGGCCATTTTGACATTATCAGAATCTCTCTTTCCCTTTTTATCTGTTCTTCTTTGTCTTCTTTCCCTTACTAGGTCAGGAAAAAAAAAATCTACTCACTCGTTTTTATCTTATTTTTTCCTTAATATAATCCCAATTAACTTTTGTGGCAAGTAAAAATCTCCCTTCACTTCCGGTCTTTACCTTTCCCTCATTATATTGCACTTAATCCTAATGTAATATCCATATCCAGACAAAGATAATAACTGTCGCCAAAAAGACAATAATAGGGCCAGAAAAAAGTATCTACTTTCACTATTGCTTCCATTTTTTTATTTATAAATTTGATCTTAATTTGAAAAGATAAACCCCAATTTAATTTATTTACTCTTTATTTGTAAATCATGTAATCTAATTTTAGTTTGGATGTTAAACCGGAAGTGAGAGTGGGAAAAACAAGCCGATTCAGAAATAAAAAATACCATATCTTCCAACCATGATATGATTATTTATAAATATGACGAAGGCATCTCGTGTGTGCTTCGGCTGGATGCTTTTTTCTACTAGGTTTTCTTGTAGTCTACCTTCGAGTAATGCATTTTTGCCTATTCCTATTGCTTTCTTACATACCACGTATTATTTTGAAGCTGAAGTCACAGTAATGGACTTGATGCATGATGGAATCACCTTCCACATGTGGCCTTCCCATACTCCTCACGTTCCAGAGTACCTAGGCTTGTCCTGCGCACGCACAGATAAAATCAGAGTGATGGTCACTGCCACCGTGCTTCATCGAGAAGGTTCTTGGACAAAATATCTTTCATCAAAGGATGGGTCTTCGATTTTTTGTTTGTATAGAGCCCCCTGTTGATTCGAAAAGGAAGTTACAGATTCTAATCATAATTATGATGAATAAAGGATAAATTTAAAGCAATTGAAAGTAAATGCAAAACTAAAATAAGTAAAGAACGATAGCAGAAACTGAGTATATTGAGGTTTCTTGTTCAATTATGCAATCCCTTTACAATGGCGACCTATTTATAGTCAAGTATTGGGAATAACCGTATTCTAACGATTATCATTTCAATTTTAAGTTTCCTAGAGTCTTCGGTGCTGTAGTAATAACTGCATTATTTTATCCATGAAGTCGTCGATATCAAGCGCACCAGTAATTGCCTTCATCCTTATCCTCCTGTTCTTGAGTGATAATCAGCACTGAAGTGATGATGATCTCACCTAGATCTTAATGGACTCGCTTCACAAATCTCAGACCTATGGGCCTTATTTTTCATCCATGGCTCGTTGATCCATTTTTGGTATTAATAAATGCCCCCTTTAAAAAGGATATATCTATAATTCTTTTAACTTGATTCGCGTACTTGATCACACTTATCTGTTGGATTCCCGCGACGCATCGCTTTGGGTTTAAGTCTTTCAATAAATCATGATCCAAAGACTTCTTGGGTTTCGTGCCGTCCATCCCCAAAGGATCCTGCGGCACTATTCCTTCTATTAGCGATCAGTGGGGTTTGACCTTCTTCTTCTTACATTCACTCCAAGATTCAATTTTTACCTTTTTGCTCTCGGCATCTTCTCTCTTGGCGCTTTTCTTTAGTCCTGCCAGGTCTCATTCCTATGATCCTTCAACTTTCTTAGTTCGCATGGGTCATCTTCGACTGCTTGAATACGAAGATAATGTTTTTTTTTTTTTGTGTGTGTGAAAGATAATGTCTTTTTCTCTGCTAAAACTGTCCCAAAGAGGTAGCGTAGGAGATCGTTCTCAGTCCTAGCCTTCTTACACTTAGTGTTCCTTCGTTTCTCCATTGCTACTTTCCTCGCCATTCCTCCAGAAAGAGCACATAGTGGAGTATGTTTGGACCCATGCGTCTCAAAGGCTCAGGTCTTTTCCTTCTTTCGACCTCATCTTTTTTTTTTTTTTTTTTTATAAATATAAATAGGCTTAAGTTCTCCAAACTCGAAGTGTGACGTAAGTTGTCCAATAAATGCAAGAGTAAGACATGGAGTTGTCTATTTCATCATATTTATACTCGATTTGGTCATGTCAATTTGATTTCTCATAAATCTGATGTGTTAAGTTACTTTAAGAAAGTTATGAGCTTGACAGAAAATCAATTGGACAAGAAAATAATAACATTAAGATGCAATCGAGTTCGCAAATATTTATCTAATCAGTTCAAAAATTGATGTGATAAAAAAGGAATAGAAAGACGATTGATTATTTCAGCAACTCCTCGACAAGATGGTATTGTAAAGAGAAGACATAAAATTCTAATGGAAATAATTAGGTCTATGACGGTACAAACTAATTTACCAATCATATTGTGGGTTGATGCTTTAATAGCTACTACCCATATACTTAACCCCATGCATTTTAAATCAGTTATTTCCACTTCATATGAGTTATGGAGAGGTTAGAAACCTGATTCGAGTTTTCTTAAACCTTGGGAATGTGCTACTTATACTTACAAGTCCTTAATTGAGTCCTAGAGCCAAACATAATATTTTCACAAGATATTCAAATCATTCAAAGTGGTATGCGTTTATAGGTGAGTAAGGAAGTGGAAGTGTCATTAAATTTGAACCACAAAATGCCACATTTTTAGAGATTAAATTTCCTAAAAGGGCAAAAAAGGTGAAGATTATTCTCTATTTGAAACTTTGGATCGTAATGATGAAATTATTGGCATCCTCTTATCTAAATGGACGTAATATGAGAAGTGATGAATTAAATTCAAACTAGCCTCAATTGCAGCCCCTTGATGAAACAATGGCATCATTATTTAATTTGAGTGAGATTACTAAATATACAATCTCTTATACTGCGAACAAGTGGAAAAAGTCTTCCCCGTCAACATTTTGACATCAAAGAAAAAGCTTTCATGGTTGCTTTACGTGAAAGGATGGGCCAAGAAATGTAAATGATGCTCTGACAAAAATGGATATAAGTAGTGGAAGAGGAAATGAAATCAATGAAATGAAATCAAGTTTGAAAATTGGTTGATCTTCCAAAAGGACGCATAATTATTGGGAATAAATGGAGTTCCCAAAACAAAGCATAAAACTAATGACTCAATTGAAAGATATGATGTTCGCCTTGTGGCAAAATGGTATAATCAACGAAAATTAATTGATTATGAAGAAACTTTTTTCCCTATAGTGAGATTTACCCCAAATTCACCTTATTTCGGCAATAGTGGCAAGTATGAATCTTGAAATATAAAAAAAATGGATATAAAAATTATTTTTTTCAACAGAGAATTAGAAGATGAAATTAATATGGAACAACCCATTCGTGTATGTTGACTTTTAAAATCAATACATGACTTTAAGCAGTCTTTGAGATAATGGTATATACGTTTTTATAATAGTATGATGACGTATATTTTGCAATGATTGATGATGATCATTATGTATATATCCAAAGATCCAAAGATTAATCTGTGATCTTATCATTATATGTAAATGATATACTAATTGTCGGGAGTAATATAGAGTTTATTAATATTATTAAGAATTGGTTATCTTTTAATTTTGAAATGAAATATATGGGTTAGTTATATATATTATTGGAGTTAAGATTTCAAGAGATCATTCATATAAATCATTATCTAAAAATATTTAAACAATTTCATATAAAAGATTGTATACCCACAAATGCTCATATTATAAAAGATGAAAGGGTTGTACCTTGTTCCATATACTAGTGCCATTCAAAGCTAATTTACGCTCTGATGTGTACAAAATTTATTTTGTAGTTGGAATGGTATATAAATACAAATCCAATTCAAGTCAAGCATATTAGACTACTGTCAAAAAAATCTTAAGGTATTTGAAGGGTACTGCGATCATTCACTAAGTTATTAAGGAAAAGATCTACGCCTTGAAGGCTATACTAGTATTAATTGAGAAAATGATTTAGATGAAAGAAAATCTATTTCTAGATTTGTGTTCTTACTAAATAATTGCAACATATCTCGAAATAGTTGGAAGCAAACATGTATAATCTCATCTATAATAAATGCCAAATTCAAGGCACTATTAGTAGTAGTACAAGAGAGTATTTGGCTTAAAAAAAAAAAAATTGGATCACTTAAGTGTTGCTAAAAATGCTACAAACTCATTAGTGGGTTAATCGTGATAAGCAGCACTAGCTTATACTAAAGATCCCAAATTTCCTTGCAATATCAAACATATAAATACCAAGTATAATTTTGTTGAAGATGGAATTGCACAAAGAGACATGAACGTGCAGTTTATATCTACACATAAAATAATAGCAAATCCTACAACAAAGCTAATTCCTAGAGATGGTTTCCTTGGTCATGTAAAATCTCTAAAGTTCACAATTAATGATATTTTCTATCATTATTAATGCCTATAAGTTTATTTGACATTTATGCATATTGATGCTTAGTGCATTGCTTAGTGCATTATATTGAGAAAGTATGTCGGAGATGAGAGATTAGCTCACTCATATAGATAATTGCCTCTATTGACTATATAATAAATAGATATAAGACAATTTTTAACTTATTATTTTGGTGATAATTGAGAGTTTAAGCTTAAAATAAAGATGTCGCCTTAAGATGATGACATAATATTTATTAGGCCTGAAAGTGAAATAACTCACAATTTTTGCTTTATTTGTCTTCAATGCTAGATATGAGTTTTGATATATTCATTAAATAGAGTAGATTTGTGAGCTCCAATTAGATATTAGGAATGTCTAAATTATCTATATGTATTTCATATTATGTATACATAAAATGACCGATAAGAATTGGCAAAAATTTTAATCTAAACTTTTTAAGTTGCGTCGGACTCTTGAGGATGAGAGTTCCTAGGTGTTCTTATGACTCGTACTTATTCTTAAAAAAATGTATTAAGTATTTGCAATCTTAGAATGCTGGCAATGATCATAGATGATGCGATCTAATGGGACATTTCTAGAAAAACTTATTGAATTGAAATTGAAAGATGTAAGGTAAAAGGAAGGTCATTTTTTTTTGTCACATTCTATTTTTGTATATATAGGTTGACCAATTATGATTATTTTGAGTTTAATCATAATTGAGAATACAATATATATATATAATATCCTATAAAAGATTAAGAGATATATAAATGTGATTGATTGATTTAGAATACTACATATTAGATCTACTTTAAGTTATTATGTCTTATTTTAGCTGTTGTATATTCTCAATGTATATATGCCAACAAGCTTTTAAAGTTACTTATCGCACAAATTATTTGTTGAAATGAACTTTGCAAAGAAGAATAAGTTATATTTAGCTTATCATAGGTGAGTGGGAGATCAAGGGTTTTATGGATGGGCCATCTATATTGGGCTAACCCAACCGTAAGTTGCAAATGTTACTTGTATTTATAGATAACCTAATCGCCTTTGGAAGTTTAGGGCCTGTTTGGCAACTTGCCCAACAATGCCAAATTCTGATTTTTTCTTCCTAGAATCAGTTTGGGACAAGAATCACGTTTGGTAAATTTTTTGTTCCCGGGAACAATTTTGGACAAGATTTGAGAATAAAAACAAATTTGATTCTACGTCCGAGAATCGGAAAAAGAATCAAAACGGTAAAACCTTGTTCTTCTCTTTCAACATCTCGGTTGCCATTTGCCAACGCCCGCCGTCGCTCGCCGCCCGCCACCGCTGCCCGGTCGTCGGTCCGCCGGTCGCCCGGTCCGCGAGGTCGCCGGGAGGCTCGCCGAGCCGGGCGAGGTCCGGCGAGCTCGCCGGAGGCAAGCCTAGCCACCGGCGAGGCTGGGCAAGCCTCGCCGGTGGCCGGCGAGCCTCGCCGGCACGGTGGGCGAGGCTCGGCCTCGCCCGGACGGGCGAGGTCGAGCCTCGCCCGGTGGCCAGGCGAGCCTCGCCCAGCTGCCGGTGAGGCTCACCTGGCCATCGGCGAGGCTCGCCCAGCCCCGCCGGTGGCCAAGCTAGCCTCGCTGAGGCTGGGCGAGGCCAGCCTGGCCACCGGCGAGGCTCGGCCGACGAAGGCCGACCTCGCGGGGGCGGCGGCGCGCTCCGTGGCGCGGCGCCCTCGTCTCGTCGGTTGCGGTCCCGGCGACCGGCCAAATGAAGAAGAAGAAGAATAGGAAAAAGGGGAAAAAAAAAAAAAAAAAAGAAAAGAAAAAAAGTAAAAAAGTAAAGAAATTATTTAAAATTTATTTAAAAATCAAAAGAAATTATTTAAAATTTATTTAAAAATGAAAAGAAATTAATTTGGAACAGAATCAATTAATACGGTACCAAACGCAATTCTATTCCAGAATAAAAAATTTTGAACAATTACCAAACGCGTTTTTTTACTCAGAATCAGTTTTCGGGAACAAAATAAAAAATAATCATTTCTAGTCGAATCGGCTCCTAACGAATGGTTACCAAACGCGCCCTTAACATTCTTAAGGAAAAAACGAAAAAAAGAAAGAAAAAGATTGGTTCCTCTCAACACATATAACTTGTCTTTCTACGAAAGCAAAGAACTCTCTCACAAGGCCGCAATTAAGGCGGTTAATTTATGGAAATAAGGTATATTCAGAAGCGTAATGTACCCGGTTCGATCAGTAATTCAAGAATTTTCTGAACATGTTTCTCGTGTGTTGGAATATGGAATTTTATTTCCTACAACTACTGATGTATCTCCAGAAAAATTCGTCTTTAATTTTGTAGTATCTGGCCCTTTAAGATCTGCGACAGGTCTCTCTTTTTCCTGTCACTCAAACTGCAGGAAGAGTGTTTCTAGACTAAAATGCGAAGAGAATTTAATGAGACGCTGCAATACCCAGAGTACAGAAAGCACCCAAATATCACATGGGGTTTAAAAACTCTCAGTCTAGAGAAATTATAACATATTAATCCGGACCATTGAAGATGATAGAGTCTCTTGTAAATCCGACACGAATCCCGCCAAATCTGATGGTTTGAGATCAACTTAGTAAATAGACAAATCTCACTCGAGACCCACTGAACAGCTTGACCTGAGGTGGTTTCATCCACCCGAAGATTGGATTAAACTCGAATCTAATGGTAGCTGTGCACGACAAGGCAAGAGCAGGCAGTGTGCTTAAGGACCATGCGAATCATTCGCGAACTCGATGCCTCCATGGTAATTCAGTTTAACGAGCCAAGCTTCACTCCTTCCTCTCATACAAGATTACAGCAATCCATCCCGACGAGATTGGGAAAGAAAGGTTGTAACATTCTCACCATGAGGCCAGTTCCAATGCCGATCGTGCTAGATGGATTGGCTACCGATCTGTTAGCCACTGCGACTTAAGTATCCAATAAGGCAGCTCTTAATCTTCTTTGTTGCAAGGAAAGTCGACTAATTCGCTCACAATATTCCTCATTCAGGCCCAAATGGTTGCTGAAAATGAAAGACTTTTAAGACTTACCAGAGCAACATTGCAATTCAAAACACTTGGTCATATTACCCGTCATAAGTTCTTATGAGGTATATGCCATACGGAGCAATCCCTTGTTGGAATTTTGTTTGTTAAAACAAAATGAGTGCCTTTTACTTTGTCCCACATAGAAAAGGTGGGAGTAAGTGGGTCAGTTTAAATATGTGGGATTTCCTTTTGTAGTTAAAGAAGTGATTAGGTGGGGGTAGACCCCACCATACCCAGCGTCTTGGTGCGCGATTATTTGGCGCACTTAGCACTTGCAGTTTAATTAGCATTAATCCATTGCTATTTATTTTTTATTTTTTATTTTTAGTTCAAAGGTTGCCTTTTAATTTAAGAATTCCAGAAATGAAATATAAATGAAAATCCGAAATTCTATTTTAAAAAAATTATTATTAACAAAATTATTCCGAATTTTGTTTGTGTCTTTTCAAGACAACCTTTGAAACTTACCTATTCGGTTTTTAACTTTCCCGAAGGATTGCAATTGTTTGTTTTCGACTTCTTCCGAAGAGTTGCATTTATTTATCCGAACAATTTTCTAAAAACGTGTTTGTTCGCAATTTTCACGAAGAGTTGTAAGACTGTTTCATATATATATTTGTCATTTTTCGGAAAGAAAAGAGTGGTCATTTTCGAGTCTTCTTTCTGAAAAACAGCAGCCAATTTTTCGTTTGTTTCTTAGAGAGACCCTGGAGAAATACTAGAATTGCTATTTAGTATTCTCGTCCGAGACTTTGTTGTATCCTGGAGGATTTTTGCCGGTGACAATTAGCAATGTTGTGGGGCAAATAAATCCTTAAAGAAAGTGATATCACGCCTCAAAGTCTGAGTTGTTTTACTCGATCCGATTTCATTGTTCAACCCATTTCGAAGCAATATTTACACAACAATTTTAAGGATTTATTTTGCTACAATGGAGTCGGAGACAATCAAAGTTATGAATCAAGATATGGACAAACTGGACCGGTTCGATGGGAACAATTTTGCTCGCTGGAGGGACAAGATGATGTTCTTACTCACTCGCTTCTCTGAAGATTTCCTACATACTTGGATCCTAACTTGGCGCCTATAGAAGATCCTAAGCCTACTTTCGATGGAGGACAGCCAAGTGCGGAAGCCATTGAGAGAGTTAATAAGGAAAAGAAGAAACGTGCGGAGGATGAATTACTTTGTCGAGGACACATTCTGAACACACTCTCCGATCGTCTATACGACTTATTTACTGAAATGAAGTCGGCCAGAGAAATTTGGAATGCATTGGAATTCAAGTACAAAGCGGAGGAGTAAGGTACCAACAAATATCTAATTGCAAAGTATTTTGATTTCAAGTTTATTGATACTAAGCCCTTGCTGGAACAAGTCCATGAATTGCAAGTGATTGTGAATAAAATTCATGCTCTCAAGATTGACATTCCAGAAGCTTTTCAAGTTGGAGCAATTATTGCGAAATTGCCTCCAAGTTGGAAAGACTATGGAAAAAGGCTGATTCACAAGTCGAAGGACTTTACTTTGGAGCAAATATAGAAACATCTTCGCATTGAGGAAGAGTCACATTTACGTGATAATTCTGTTTTGTACAATTCCAAGGTGAAGTTTGTGGATAAAAAACGGAAACTCGGCCAGAACTTCAAAGTAAAAAGCGAGGGGCATAAATTCAAGAGAACACAAAAGAAGCAAAATAGTTGCTGTTTTGTTTGTAGCAAACAGGGACACTACGCTAAGAATTGCATTCACCGCAAGAGTATTTCAAAGGACAAGAACATTCCGGTGGTGAAAGCAGATGCAAATCTGGTTGAAGAAAATTATGTAGCCATGATTTCAAACATGTTTAATATGGAAATTTCTGAAATCAATGATGCGATGGCTATGGTTTCTGAAATTAATTCTATCACTGTTCAATCCGGTTGGTGGATAGATTCTGGAGCAACAGTCCATGTGTGCAAGGACAAGTACATGTTCAAGCAATTTGAAGAAATTGTTGACTCAAATGTTCAAGAGGTTCTGATGGCGAATAATGCTCTTGCAAAGGTTGCTGGAAAAGGCACGGTGGAGATAAACTTCACTTCTGGAAAGAAGATAACTCTTCTTAATTTGTTATTTATACCGAAATTAGGAAGAACTTAGTTTCTATTGATTTACTTTGTAAGAGGGGGTTTCGGGTTTTGTTTGAATCCGACAATGTTATCCTCTCGAAAAATGGGCTGTTTGTTGGGAAGGGTTATGCCAATGATGGCATGTATCAACTAAGTATCAATAATAATATTTCTAATTCTGCTTATATTGTCGAGTCTTCAATTTTATGGCATAGTAGGTTGGCACATATAAATATTAGTTATTTGAAGAACATGAAAAAATTAGACTTGATAAATTTTAATGGCGAATTTGACAAATGTGAAATATGTGCTAAGTCAAAACTTACTAAGAAGCCATTTCCTAGTGTTAAAAGAAATTCGAATTTATTGGATTTAGTTCAGTGATATATGTGAATTTAATGGTATGCTAACACGTGGAGGTAAAAGGTATTTTATTACCTTTGTGGATGATTGTAGTAGGTTCTTATATGTTTATCTCATGAGATCGAAAGATGAAGCATTTACCATGTTCAAGAAATATAAGGCTGAAGTAGAGAATCAATTAGAAAAGAAAATTAAGGTTCTACGATCAGATAGATGTGGATAATATTTCTTAAATGAATTCTCTTCATTTTGTGAAGAACATGGTATTATTCATCAAGCTTCAGCACCATATACTCCACAACAAAATGGTTTAGCTGAAAGGAAAAATCGATCTCTTGGAGAAATGGTTAATTGTATGCTTTCAAATTCAAAGCTACCAATTAATCTTTGGGGAGAAGCATTACTTACTGCATGCTATATTCATAATAGAATATCTTCCAAGAAAAATGACATAACCCCTTATGAAATATGGAAAGGTAGAAAGCCAAATTTGTCATATCTTAAAGTGTGGGGGTGTTTGGCATACTACCGAGCTCCAGATCCTAAAAGAACAAAGCTTGGTCCTAGAGCTATTAAAAGTGTTTCCGTAGGGTATGCTGAAAATAGTAAAGCTTATAGGCTTCTTGATTTAGAGTCCAATGTCATAATAGAATCGAGAAACGTTGAATTCTTTGAGAATAAATGTTTTACAAGTTATGAAATTATTGAAAATAATTCAAGACATATGGAAGCTCAAAGTGATTCTTAAGAGAAAGAAACGAATGATTCTAAAGACATGATTGAACCAAGGAGAAGTACTAGAGCTAGGAAAATAAAAGACTTAGGTCCTGATTTTATTACTCATGTTTTTCTTGTTGAAAGAGATTGAGATAATAATATTGTAAATAAATACCCTTTAGTATTAAATTTAGAAGATGATCCTAAAAGCTTTGATGATGCTATGTCTTCTAGAGATGTTTCCTTTTGGAAAGAAGCTGTTAATGATGAAATGGACTCAATTGTGTCCAATAATACTTGGGTATTAATAGATTTACCAAAATGATCAAAACCTATTGGGTGCAAATGGGTTTTTAGAAGAAAATATCATTCTGATGGTTCCATTCAAGCTTTTAAAGCTAGGCTTGTAGTTAAGGGATATAGACAAAAAGAAGGAATAGATTATTTTGATACATATACTCCTGTTGCACGTATAACTTCCATTCGAGTTCTTTTTGCTCTAGCTTCCATTTATGATCTTTGTGTTTATCAAATGGATGTTAAAACTATTTTCTTAAATGGAGACTTAAATGAGGAAATTTACATGGAACAACCAGAGGGTTTTGTTCTTCCTGAAAATGAAAGAAAAATATGTAAATTGATTAAGTCTCTTTATGGACTTAAGCAAGCTCCTAAGCAGTGGCATGAAAAGTTTAATTTGGTCATATTGTCAAATGGTTTCATCAATAATAGTGCCGATAGGTGTATATACTCTAAATTCACTAAAGACTATGGTGTTTTAGTGTGCTTGTATGTTGATGATATGCTTATCTTTGGAACGAATATGACTGGAGTTAATGAAACTAAGAAGTATCTAACTTCCATGTTTAAATTTTTTCCTCTTTTCGGATGGTAAATATTTCTCAGAACATGGAGTGTGAATCAACCCCATGTTTGAATTGAAATTGAGATACTGATACAAGTTCTAAAGGATTTGGGTGAAATAGATACTATCTTAGGTATTAAAGTTAAGAAAAATAGTGGGGGTTATTCTTTAAGCCAATGTAGTTATGTTGAAAAAATATTAATTAAATTTCAGCATCTTGGTTTTAAAGAAATAAGTACTCCATTTGATTCTAGCATTAAATTAAATTATAATACTGGTAGAGCGATGTCACAACTAGAATATGCAAGTGCTATATGGTCTTTAATGTATGCGCTGCATTGTACTAGACCCGATATTGCTTATTCTGTATGCAAGTTAAGTAGGTATACTAGTAATCCAAGTACTGAACATTGGAAAGCTATTACTAGAATTTTTTGTTATCTTAAGAGAACTAAAAATTTATGATTGTTCTACAATAATTATCCGGCTGTATTAGAAGGATACACTGATGCTAGTTGGATTACAAGTGTGGGAGATGAGCGTTCCACTTCTGGATGGATCTTCACACTAGCTAGAGATGCTGTATCTTGGGTGAGCAAGAAACATACATGTATAACTCACTCAACAATGGAATCTGAATTTATTGCTTTGGCGGCAGCTGGGAAAGAGGCTAAATGGATTATAAATTTGTTGTTGGATATCAAATTATGGCCTAGTCCTACGCCTCCTATTTCTATCCACTGTGATAGTCATGCCACTTTGGCAAGAGCCTATAGTAGCACCTATAATGGTAAGTCTAGACACATTAGTCTAAGACATGAATATGTGAGACAATTGATTAAAGATGGTACCATAACAATTGTCTATGTGAGGTCAAGTAAAAATCTTGCCGATCCTTTGACGAAGGCTTTACCAAGACATATGGTAATAATGACCTCACAAAAAATGGGGCTGAAACCCTTTAATTAAAATCACCAATAATGGTAACCCGACCTTTTTTTCTAGAACATCACTAGTTATAAGGTTTAATGGGTAAGAACAAGTTATTGAATGTGATTGTTTGATACTGACATAGTCCTGATATGAGAAGTCAGTATCGTCTGTTACGCTTTGAAGGCTGAATTGAATTCTTAATGAAGTATGATACAAGTTTGTAGTGTGTTGATAGTAACAGAAACACATGGTAGATACTTCACCTATAAGTGGTGCCGCTTCTTACGAAAGTTAGGGTTGCTTTCTAGAGAGCTCATGAAACAGGATCAAGTACAAGGCCATAATAGTGCGGAGTAATATAGAAATTCTCGCTGAAACAAGAGATTAGTGTATGTGTGGTATGTCCGGTTCTATTACATAAAAGTACAAGTTTAAAGCCGAGCTACTTGTCACTTTGATAGAGCTTTGATATATTTGCACTAAGTAAATGTTTAACTCGAAAGAGACCTTTATGTATATATATTAATCTTACTGAAACTTTGGCTGTATGGTTTTTTAAAATTTTATTTTGAAATCTTTGTTTTACAAACAAAGTAGGGGATTGTTGGAATTTTGTTTGTTAAAACAAAATGAGTGCCTTTTACTTTGTCTCACATAGAAAAGGTGGGAGTAAGTGGGTCAGTTTAAATATGTGGGATTTCCTTTTGTAGTTAAAGAAGTAATTAGGTGGGGGTAGACCCCACCATACCCGCGTGCGGGTGTGCGAATAATTGCGCAATTTTGGTATGATTATTTGGCGCACTTAGCACTTGCAGTTTAATTAGCATTAATCCCTTGCTATTTATTTTTTATTTTTTATTTTTAGTTCAAAGGTTGCCTTTTAATTTGAGAATTTCGGAAATGAAATATAAATGAAAATTCGAAATTCTATTTTAAAAAATTATTATTAACAAAATTATTCCGAATTTTGTTTGTGTCTTTTCAAGACAACCTTTGAAAAATTACCTATTCGGTTTTTAACTTTCCCGAAAGATTGCAATTGTTCGTTTTCGACTTCTTCCGAAGAGTCGCATTTGTTTATCCGAACAATTTTTCTAAAGACGTGTCTGTTCGCAATTTTCACGAAGAGTTGCAAAACTGTTTCATATATATACTTGTCATTTTTCGGAAAGAAAAGAGTGGTCATTTTCGAGTCTTCTTTCTGAAAAACAGCAGCCAATTTTTCGATTGTTTCTTAGAGAAACCCTGGAGAAATACTAGAATTGCTATTTAGTATTCTCGTCCGAGACTTTGTTGTATCCTGGAGGATTTTTGCCGGTGACCATTAGCAATGTTGTGGGGCAAATAAATCCTTAAAGAAAGTGATATCACGCCTCAAAGTCTGAGTTATTTTACTTGATCCGATTTCATTGTTCAACCCATTTCGAAGCAATATTTACACAACATCCCTCACTATCGATTCACAAGAAAGTAAATTCCGTACAAACCCTCTAACTTTATATGGTAGGTTATTAGATCCAAAAATATAAATGATAGATGGTCTGTCCTTTGTCAGACATAACAGACGGACATCCCATGTGTGAAGTGGGTGCATAATTACCATGATCGCAAAAGGAACATAAAAGAAAAAAAAAATGAAAATGAAAACGAAAACGAAAACAAAGCAACATTGTTTTCCATAATTGAAAATCCAGGATCAACATATTATCATAAGACTGGATTTAGTTTCTGAAGATAACGAGTTAACAATGATGACGATATCGACAACAATAGCAAGGATGACAACAATGGCGATGATAATAGCAACAACACCAGTAGTAATTAGAGCCCTACAGCCATTATCCTAGGGGCCTGAATGACTTGATTAAAAAGTAAGGCCATCCCAATGTCTCAATGGAGAAATAATTCATTCCCATTACAAACACAAGCACAAAGAAAATTGACAACATTTCAAACAACAATCCTTCCGAAGAAACATGCTAGAAAGAGGAACCACAAAATATAAATAAGAATTTATGCTACAAAAAGGCTGAAAAGAATAGGAACCTGATCGGCACCATAAAAAAGCCGCGAGAGTATGCACCAGCACTAGTGTACATTAACACACCAGCTGCTTTTTTTGCACTCTATACATTGTTATATAGTAGTCAATTTGGCTCCAGTTATTCATTTGTGACGCATCCATTGGCAGCCGACCGTATGCACTTTATGTACTGCAAAAGTAGCAAGAATAGTTTATCATTAGAGACGTCAATTATAGTAAACCAACATATTGTGGTTTGATTTATTTTTGTTAGGGAAATCCCTTATGATGTGTTGAAGATGACAAAATAAATTAAAGGCTACTAACATGTTTAATGGTTAAGTAATATATCATGCAAATGATAGAACATTTAAAGGATATTGTCAAAGTTTGAAGACAGCCAGAAAATTGAACGTAACACATGTTCAAAGTATATTCTAAAGATTTCCAGACTTCTGTATCAAAGTCTGAAAACTGCCGACTTTAGTGTCAAAGTCTGCTCTACATCAGAAGACTGCTCATTCTGACAAATTCCAGAATGAATGTGAATGAAGAACTAGAAGACAGACTCTATACTGAAGCTGAACCAAAAGACAGATTATATGCTAAAGCTGAACTTATTCAGATTATATCCAGACCTTAAAGCTAAATTTGTTTAGAAGCAGAATATGTTCAGACTGACATCCAGATTGTAAAGTTTATCGCACTCGATTCAAATTATAAAGTCTATTGTTCTCAGACTTTACATCCATATTCAACAGAACGTGACACAAGCCCAATCATACAATGGCTAGTGATCTGGTTTGGATTCTACATCAAGATTGATTTGATTGATTCAATCTAATTGATTGAAGATTTGATATTGAAGACAAGAACTTTCTATAAGAAGAAGCTCTACTTATGGAAACAAAGATTCTGTTTGTATGGGCAATCGGAATCAATTTGGGATTCTACCTGTTGTCACCCAATGGCTACCAAATCTGCTAGATACAGATTTATCTAACGGATAGATTGGAAGACAATCCTCAAGATACTGTCCAACGGCTAGTTTGGAAGTGGATGAGTATTTGAGGAGATGAAGAACAAATGAGCAAGTAAGAGACGGAGCGTAAAATTTATAATTACACTTGTCTTTTGTGAGTTTAAACATTTGTGATCATGAGAGAAATACCAAAAGAGTGATTTAGTGAAATAGTGTGATTTACAAAGTGTTTATACTCAAAGTTGTAATTTCTTGTTGATTGTATAGTGGAATCTAGCCAAGAAGGCTGTTAGCGTGGGAGAGTAGACATAGGCTTGATCTAAGCCGAACCACTATAAACCTTGTGTTCTTATTCTCTTCCCCAAACTCCTTTATTTTGTTCGTAATTCTATTTAACTGCTAAAGTCTGATCTTGCTCAAAGTTTGCTGCTCTTCAAACTCAGTTTCAAAAGTCTGTTGTTATTTAGACTCAGGTTAAAAGTAAAGGTTTTCACTGCATTTTGCAGAATCTGTTTTTACACTTATTCACCTCCCTCTAGGTGTTCATACTAGCACTTTCAATTTTCACTACCTTGTACAGAACTCCCTGTGACGCCTTAAGGGGAGGGGGGGGGGGGGGTTCCACTTCTTCCTTCTCTCTTCTATCTCCCGATCTGATAGTTGGACATCAATCCTCCTCTTCTCAACATCAATAGTGATGACATCTCCATTTTCAATGAGGCCAATAGGACCACCCTCCTAGAATTGAGATCGCAAATGAGCATCACTTATTATCACTTTATTGACACTCTACTTTGTAAAGATGAAATCACTCAACTTTGTATCCAATTTCAATCGGAATCATCATATTAAAAGCATGAATGAAGCTTTGTCAAGTAAATGGAACGTACTAAATTGTCTACAAGATGTGTGATATGGTGGAATCA
The DNA here is from genome assembly GCA_017140395.1 of Eucalyptus lansdowneana. NCBI lineage: Eukaryota > Viridiplantae > Streptophyta > Magnoliopsida > Myrtales > Myrtaceae > Eucalyptus > Eucalyptus lansdowneana. Next base: position 40,286,503 of record CM029485.1, read on the forward strand.
CAATCCAAATACACAATCATTTAGTGATGTCGAGCGGATATTTTAATAAAATTGGCAAAGCAGTAAGCGTAGAGCATTTCTGTTTGCAGGATTGCCTCCAAAGTCCATGAAAAATACTACGTATAATTGTTACAGGTAAATACACTGATAAACAAGACAGAACCCAACTTTCTTATGTGGATGGAGAATACTTCTAGTCGAGACACATAGGTACTATCGGTGGAAATATAATATAACCTCTCCAAATTAGACCAGCATTGTAAGGAAGATTCATACGTAATGTGGTCATCAAACTCAAGATGCCTATATCACCATCCATTTTCTCTCGAGTTTGCATGTTAGTGTCACTAGCCTATAGCCTACAACATGCGCGAGGGAGTGGCTACAGGACACTACATCTCAATGCAAAATTGTCATGTCCATATCTATATAACATAGACTGAGGCATAATGTGAATGCCGACATCCAAACTGCGTCCACTTGATCTGTTCTATGTCGATTAACATTTTCTGTCCCATCATTAAAGAGAATTCCAGAACTACAAGAAACTTCTTGTCCGTGACAACAGAAAAAAGTATTGCATTTGCTCTGCTGTATGCGAGCTAATCACAAACTATCTTGTAACTCACATAGTCAGATATTTGGCTAACAGAAGTAGATGAAAGGGCATGAATAGTAGACGCACCTGTGCTTCAGGACATACATCGCCAACAACAAAACCATGTGAGCCGCCTGAGAATCCACCATCAATTAACAATGCAACTTCCTGCAAGGATGGAAGCAGACATACTCTTAAGTTATGAACAATACCAATGCTTTCTCCACTAAATAAGCAAGTAGATTTTCACAAGATGAAAAGAACAAATCAACTTCAAAGAAGACATGGAGTAACTAAGAAAAAAAAAAAGGATTTGTTGGATATGTTTCAGTTAAATGAAAGTACTGTCATTAGTGGAAACCAATTTGTTTAAACATAATCCTCAACAAAAACACACAGCTACTTGCGACAAAACTCACAAGGAAAGATATATATCAACACCTAGTTACCTTTCCAAGACCTGCTCCCATTATTTCACTTGTTGGTGTCAACATTTCAGGCATGCGCGGTTTACCTTTGGCCCCTTCCCTCAGATAACAACCACTTTTCCCTAGATATATAAAATTTGGAGGTCCCACTCAAACATATAATGTACCAACAGAAAAGCAAAGTTAATTCAGAAGCTTAGAGGAATCGTGAGGCCCTTATGGCAGAGAACTGCATCTCAGGCAACAATATCCAAGTAATAATGGGAATCACGATATCAAGTTCCCATTAAAAAGCCAAGCAGTAGTACAAGATGATTTTAAGCAAAAGGCAGGATTTTTTAGATGCAAAGATGTAAAGCTGTGTGGCCATGTAGAGAGAATACAAGAACAGCCATCACTGTTGAGAATAGTGCAGCAAAATTTTACAATCCACAAGGTTTACAAAAGAAGGGCTGTGGAAGTCAGACATTGAAATTGAAAGTAGAACTGATGCTAAGGACACCTTTTCAGATGCATTTACAGTATGACAGGCATTAAATCATGCAGTTGCTGTGTTGTTTTATATCAATTCTGTTTGTGAGTTTGAGTAATATAGCATTATTTGAAGCAGTACTGGTTTGGGAAAAAATAATTACTGATTTGCTTGGAGATCACCCTTTTAGAACCTTTCTTTAGTTCATGCATCAGCCTGCGATGAGAATTATAGCCTGGAACCCTCCAGTACCAATGGGGCTTCGACAGTGATGGATGGAGTTTAAAATTAAGTGTTGAGTACTAAACCCAGTAATAGCATGCCCATCCAAAACTGACGACATTGAGATGCGAATTGAAGTTGTGAGAAAGTTGTTACTACATTGCTTATGCGACAGCTGCAGATAAGTTGGAGCCTGAGCCATCTCTGGCAATGAGGAATCAATTTACAGTAATCATGGATTCTGATAGAATCCATATGCGAATAACTTTTTATTAAGAAAAGTAGCACTGTGCTGTCCTATATGGTCTGTCTTATTAGAGCTTACGGTCTCTTTCTGGAAGAATCAAGAGGTCATCGGTGCCAAAATAAATGAATGATGGACCTGTCTTGAGGTGTTAAAGATACTTCGAATGAAGAGGAAATTTGCAGCTTTAGTAGGTGAGGCAGCTCTCCAACTTAGGTGCTTAGACATTTTACAAAGAATTAATAGTTATAGTCAGAGGCCGAAGTTGTGTGGACAAATTAGAGGGAAGATCAGGCCTCTGATCGGAAAAGACTGGACAGGGCTATGTCCAACATAGAATGCTTAATCAAATTAATGAGTGCAGGCGCTCTACATATTCAGGTAGCAAACTCTGACCACTATCCACTGCTTCTCAATATCGAATTTGTTGAGAGACAAAAAACTAAACCGAATACTCGGTTTAATGCTTAAACATTCTATCCCTCCCCCTCATGCTTAGTCTGGTCTTTTTGTCTAGTACTAGAGCATGGGCATGTTTAATTAAGGAGGCAAATAGAGGCTTGAAAAGATATGAACTCGGACCTCCTTATCTGATACTATGTAAGATTTTGTGGGATTATTGTCAAGTGTTTTAAAAACTTAATTGTTGGCAGTGATTCCACGAAAATCTCACAAAATTTTTTGGAGGTGAAAACAGCCAAAGCCCTTCAGATTTGAGCAGCCTGGATAATCAATCCTGTTTGGGAGTCATCCACGAAGCCCATAGTCTTAACTAAAGAAGATGACTCTACTTTCTAAACAGCAGTCCTCAAACAAACTGAGAACAAATGGAGCACGGATTTTTTTGAAATTGTCCAAAAATAATTCATTCCTTACATTTTAATGTGCAGTTGAGAAATGGGCTTCTGTCCCCCACTTCTACACACATTTCATAATATATTTGTCTCCACATCTGCTCATCTTAACCACAGGTCAGTTAACAAGTACTGGAATTTCTGCTAGTTTGTTTTGTCCCTCAGAATGCAGTAAAAATCAAATTTCATCGAGTAATAGGAGCCAAAAACACTTGCAAAGCCATGGTCGAAGAAATGAATTGGGACAGATTTTTATGGTAGCAGGTGTCGCGACCTTCCCGAGGGTGAATTACTCAAAGAAAGCTATTGGATTACTAAGTCTGAAGACTTGACACGGACCCTCCCAAGTCCTACCAATCGCGATTTGATACTAAGAAATTAACTCATTTAAACATGCAATTATACTTAATTTGGAGCTGCCATCAACCAATTAGGGTTGGTTAGAAACTCAAGTAAAGTATGGGAGAATACTTTACTTTTGCGAACCAGAGATTCAATAAGTCCGAGGACATGGTTACACTAGATTAATCTAACGCCATTTTAGTACCTTTTATTTCAAAAATATTTTGTAGGCAGTATTGATTAATTTTAACCTAAGCTACTAACATGCAAAGGGTGGCCATGCGGGTGCCTAATCAATGAAATAACACTTAATAAACCGAAGTAATAGATTGTAAGAAATTATAAACTACAACCTTATTAAGATCTACTCACTAAAATAAACTTACAAAAATGCTAATAAAAATGCATGCCCTAAACATGATTTCTAAATGACATGACATCCAAATGTTAATTATATGCAATCTTAATCTAAATTTGATATGCATGAGTTTTACTTTAATGACATATGAGTTGCAATTCATGTGACATAATTTAAATCATTACAATATGTGTGCAGTCTAATTTACATAACCCTAGATATGCATGTGCTATATGATATGGGATGTATAATGTAGTAATTCTATTTGCATGTTTTTTTTTTAATGATTTTTTTATTACATATATGCAACCTACACTAAACAATGATGACATAAATGAGATTATGTGGTGTGCATATTATGAAATCTATATAACCTAAATAACATTTTTTTTTTGTTCTTTTTTTTGTTTTATTAAAGGAAAAGTAACCTAATCCTATATGAATCTAAAAATTCAAAATGCAAAGCTTTAAATATGAAATACATATGGACCTAAGTACTTGAATTCAAGTTATGACACATGATATGATATGTGATGTGCAAATAACACACTGAAATATGTCCTATTGAAAATTCATTAGTATAAATCAATAACATTATTTCAATGATGCAAAGCAATTCATGAATTTTTCATAAAAAAAAAAGTCGAAATAATTAAAAATCTAATCCGACGTCTCACGGCTCAATATTTTTGATTATCATGATTTAATATGACAAATTTTCTAATTGGATAATAAATCAAAACAAATCAAGTTAGAATGAAAATAATAAATAAAAAAACTACGAAACCAAATATCTAAGAATTTACCTAGGCTAACTCACGGTGGACTTGAAGAAATGGCGAGGAAGCAGTAATGGCTGAGCTGCGATGGTGGTTCGCCAAGGGTGATGGGTCCTGGTGGCCGGAGCTGGGGCTGTCCGTCGGAGGTCCGGCGAGGTAGACCTGCAACAAAACAGAGGATCGCCTCGGCAGTAGCTGATGGCGCAGCAAGGACAGCAACAGGTCGTGCGGTGCGTTCGTCGGTTGCAGGGGACGCCGGTGAGAGGGCGACAGCTTGCAGATCAGCAGCGGGCAGGAGGGTCGCTGTGTGGAGGTGCAGTGGCATCGGCAGCAAGCTCATGGGTGTTGGTGCTCGGGCGGAGACGGAGCGGCTGCTGGCGTCAATGGCAAAGGAAGGCGCGGTGGCTGAATGACAACAGCAGCGCGGCGATCAGAAGGGTTCAAGGACCGACGATGCAGCTTGGCAAGGTGATGACTGGTGAAAACTTGAGCTGCAGAAGTGTGTTGGCGTTGGGTCGTCGTGGCTGGCGGTGCGGTAGTAATCGGATCAGCGGGTTGCAGGGAGCATTAGTGTGCGAGGTGCGCACGTCAGGTCGTCGCGGTGAGCTTCGTGGGGAGACCGGCGAAGCTGCTGTGGCGAGAGCAGTGGTGCTGGCGCGGCGGAGCGGAGGATCTCGAACCGGCGGCGATGTGGGGGCGCAGGAGTGGCGGCGGCAGTCTTGGCAGCGCGCAGAAAACGGGCAGCAGGGACACCGAATGGAAGCTCACGAGGAAGATGAAAGTGGTCCATCTTTTTGCCCTTTTTATTTTATTTTTTCTCTCCCTCTCTCTCTCGAGCTCCCACTGTACTTTTTCTCTCTTTTCCCTTGCTCACGTCAACTCCTTCTCTCTCTCTCACTTTTCACTTTTGCCTTTCTCTTTCATCCATTTTACGAAGAGGAAAACCCCCTTTTTCTCTCTCTCACTTTTTCCTTCGACGAAGAGAAGTTTCCCCTTGAAACCGAAGCTTTGCCTCATTTATTTATAGAAGAAAGCGTGAAGATTTTCCGATATCCACTCATCTTCTCAACAAAAAATGGTTCCAAAAATCATATGGTTGTTGAGTATTTTTTTTTTTAAATTCAAAATGAGGAGATTTGTTCAACAATCAAATGTTATATTATTCAAAAGAAGTATTCAAAATTTCTCCCCATAACCAAATGCTCTATTTTTATTTTTTAAAAACTAAATTTAAATTAGGTGTCAACAGCAGGCAACAACAATCATTTCACCTATATACAGCAGTTGCTACAAAAGCTTTAGGAGTGCCAATCAACTGAGACATGTGGCTTGCAAATAGTGATGAATCTGCTCTAGAATAATTCAGCCGATAAGTGGCAAATATACACACATTCACAAGAGGTGCAAGTCAAATCTTGGTGAGAATGCATAGATGGCAAAAGATTTTGATTCTAAGATCAGCAAATGAGCTTGAAATAGTTAGCTAGATCAGATCGAATTTTTGAGTCCCATTGAGGTTCTATAGAAAGTGGCCAAACAGGAAAATAAAGCCTGAAGCAACACGAAAATGAACTTCTCACTGAAGGCAAAGTTTTGCAGAATACATCCATTACAAAACAGCAAAAATTGTAAATCATCAATTACCATTTCCAGAAACAATTAGTTTTGTATTTTGTGATTCACTCGTCCAGAAGAAAAATAAAATAAAATAGCCAAATTGGAAGTTTGCAGAGAAGACAAATAGCTCATGACAAATAATTATGTTTAGAAATGGCAAAAGCAACCCCAGGTTTCATAGTCAGTGATAGAAGATTTTGTGAAGCAACCACTTATAAAGAACAATGAGAAACTCAAGTTTGTTCCCTTACCTTTACCTTGATTATTATACTGAAAAATCAATTGTAAAACACATAGGATTCTCTGAGATAGCTGCAATCATAGACTCTTCACCTTCAAAAACAAGTGCAGGTCCCGCAGGCCCTTCACATTGAAACATTACTTCTTCCATAGCTAAAGATAACAAGCACCCCGCTTGGGGGGGGGGGGGGTGTGATGCACCATACCGGAAAAGTACAGCCCCTCTTTCCCAGTTATTTTGGCCACAGAACCATCAGGAGCAAGATGTCCATATAATGTTTGAATATGTCCAGTTTTTTTATCGGGTTGTGGAGGGGCCTTATTATAACCTGATATAATGAATGAAATTATGAGCAATTAGATGCTTGTTTGGTCTAACATGCATATCTCATATATTTAAGAGTAAATAGAGACTGCACCTGTCCTTCAGCCAATGTCCTTCAGCCAATGAAGGGGCAGCCTTTGCATTTCAGCAAGCATCTTCCCAGTAAGTAGAGAGGAATTCATTTAAATTAGTTCCAAAAAACGACACACTCAAGAACACTAATTTGTTGTGCAAACTTCTGAAGAACACGCCAGTTATACAATCACCATCTAAAAATTCAAGTTCCAAGAGGTAGCGGATAACTGCAGGTGTTCCTCCATTATGTGAAAACACAAAAATTTGTCCGGCTAATGACGAAATATCATGATAATGTAACATACTCAACAGGTGTGAAATGCTCATCTTGCATGAGCAACTCTTAGACAGGTAAAATGTGCAGACAATAAGATGGTAGAAGAACCATTCCATCAAACACACACCTTATGCACATCCTCCATGACATACTTGCCACCGTGCTTAAGATCGGCAAGAAATGGAACCTCATTGCTAACCTTCTGAAAATCATCACGAGTCAACTTTAAACCCAGAGACCTGCCAAGAATGGGCCCATGAGTATATTATTTGTGGTACAATTGTCTTCAGCCAGAGAAGACGCCGCCAAAGCATGGTCACCTTGCAATAGCAATTAAGTGTAACACAGCATTGGTGGACCCACCAAGTGCCATCATGACTACCATCGCATTATGCAGTGATTTCTTGGTGATAATGTTCCGTGGCTTCAAATCCATCTTTAACAGTTCCAGGAGGTGCCTCCCAGCTAACCGACCCTCAACTAACTTCATTGGGTCTTCAGCAGGTGTGGAAGAACTTTGCATAGGCAAAAACAAAACTTACATGACATCAGGGCTACTGACTACGCAACAGCAAGCGACCAAGGGAAAGAACCTTCTATACCTTCGAGGAAGAGACATTCCCATAGCTTCAATGGCAGAGGCCATAGTATTAGCGGTGTCTGTGCCACCACATGCCCCTGCACCGGGGCATGAATTAAGGACTATGTTTTTCCTTTGCTCATCACTAATTGATCCACCTACATATTCTCCATAACACTAGGAAAAAGAAATTGCAAAAAAGAAAAGAGTCAATCCTCAACTGGCATGACTTTTCACTATATTTGAAACACAAACCAATGCATCTTGTAGATAAGATTATGATCAGGAAGAGCACATTTAAAGTCAGTTGAAGCAAATGATTTTCAAAGCCAAGCAGAGTAATATCATTCCCTGTAGACATAGGATAGGAGAAGCAGAAACTTCCCCAAGAGACAACTATTGACATCTGGTGATGGTTATGATACAAGCCCATGCAAGGTTTATCTAATTCGAAGGAGGTCATTAAAAAATTTATTACCATGGTTTTTTTTTTTTTTTGGTAAAAAAAAATTATTACCATGGTTGAGCTCCACTTCAAAAGTTAAATCCAGAGTGGACAGGTGAAATCAGTGTCCAGTATTGAAATTTACTATGTTTTACTGTATTTTACAAAGGTTATCTTTGTCACCAATACCACAACCAAATTCACTGTAGAAGTGCACCTTCATTTTCAAAGCATGTATCCTCTTAAGCTAACAACATACCGAACTACATAACATGACTTTCTGCACTCCACCATAAATAAATTGTGAAGTAGCTGCATTGCATATGATGATACTTATTGGAAAAAAAAAAGAAAATCTTGTTAGAATGACAATCAGAAGAACAAACAGTCTATCTATATGGTATATATAACAAACAATACATCCCTCAAACATTTGGTACGACTAAAACGCACATATTTAATTTCCCACCTGAAAGGCAGATATAATATCAAATGTATGGCCTTGAAAATGACCTGGCTGCAAAAAGTTAGCAAATATATCAGTACGTTAAATTTCTTCCACTTCAAAAAGCAAAAGTTAAAAAAGTAAAGTCTCTAATTAATTGCAACACACAAAGAACTAGCAACATTGGAAGACCTGAAGGGAGGTAGAAATAAGACATGCAGAACATTTGAACATCAAATTTTTTACAGAGATATCAAGCAATACAAAATGGAAACAAAGATTTCAAATTCTTATGCCGGATTCTTTGAGTGCTCTTTTTGGTTATTTTCCTTGCACTTCTACTGACTAAACCTAAGCCCCATCTAATCTCTCTCTCTCTCTCTCTCTCTCTCTCTCTCTCTCTCTCTCTCTCTCTCTGTTTCATAATACATACATGTATGCATGGGCAAGCTTAGGCACATACTCAAAATAACTTCACCAACAAAATGCTATTTTTTTTTTTTTTAATTTAAAATCAATACGTTATGCTATACCAAAAGAAAACATTAGACAGAAAGCGAGCAATTATAAACTCAATTAGCCATGAAATCATAAGTTGAAACATGAGCTTATATGTCAAAATGGTGGCTACTTCCAACAAGGGTTTCCTTTTACCCTATATGGATAAAGTTCATCCCGTAATACTCCAAAGGACACTGCTTAATACAAGACTCTAGATTAGATGCTCAAGACCTTAACACCCGTAAGAAGTCCTCAATACACCCGTCAGTCAAACAGAGCAACTAGACATGCAAACTATGTGAGGCAGGCAGAAAATTGGCATCTTTCATACTTTAAGACACAAACAAGCCTTAGAAAGATTTAAGAGTGTGTTTGGTAACGATTTTGTTCCCGGAGTAGATTCGATTAGAAATGATTATTTATTCTGTTCTCGGGAATTGATTCTAAGCATTTTAAGCCGTTTGATAACTGTCCAAAATTTCTTATTTTGAAATAGAAGTGTGTTTGGTACCGTGTTCATTAATTTTTTTCCAAATCAATTTCTTTTAATTTTTAAATAATTTTTTTTTACTTTTTTTTACTTTTTCTTTTCTTTTTTCCTTTTTTTTTTTCTTTTTCTCCTATTCTTCTTCTTCTTCTTCTTCTTGTGGCTGGTCGTTGGACCGATGATCGGCCGAGATGAGGGTCGGCGACCTCACCGGAGCATTGCTGGCCCTCGTCAGCCAAGCCTGGGCAATGGCCAAGCTAGCTTTGCCGAGGCTAGGCGAGGCCCGCCCGGCCACCGGCAGGGCTGGGCGAACCTCACCAATGGCCAGGCAAGCGTCGTCGGGGCTGGGCGAGGCCCACTTGGCCACCAGTAGGGCTGGGCATTGCAAGACTTGCCCAATCCCGACAAGGCCTGCCTAGCCACCGGCAAGGCTCAGCCTCACTAGATTTGGGAAGGCCGAGCCTCGCTGGTGGCTAGGCTTGCCTCCGGCGACCTTGTTGGACCTCGCCTTGGCTTGGCGAGCCTCTGGCAAGCTCGCCGGATCAACGGACGTCGGCGGCTGGCGACGGTGGACAACGGCGAGTGGTGGTGGACGGCGGTCACGGGATGGCAGAAAGGAAGAAGAAGAAGAAGAAGAATTGGTTTTAATTCTCAAATTTGTTCCCATAACAAGAATTATCTATTTTATGATTATTGATTCTACTCCAAATCTGTTTCCAGGAATAAATTTGTTCCAAAGAACAAAAATTTTACCAAATGCGATTTTGTTCCCAAACTGATCCCGAGAATAAAAAAATCAGAATCTGACACTGTTTGGCACATTGCCAAACAACCCCTAAATGTACTTGTCTATTAGTGTACTCAAGACAAAGTCTCATCTTCAACGGCATGTGACTGAAGATAAATGAGCTGAAGAAAGTCTCATAGGACATCTAAAAGGACTCTTGAGATTTAGTTTCGCAATGGAAGAAGTTATAGGCATCTTTTCAAGTCCAAAAAAGTGGGAAAGCAATTATCCAAGATTGTAGATGATCTTCTTCTTACATTTCCAACTTGGTTTGAATGATTATTTCCTACCCTCAAGTCAAGTGATGAGATACTCCCGGCAAGTCAAACTTCCAGTAACTTCACAATAAATCAATAGCATTAATTACAATCTACAATAGAATTGCTCATAGACGAGGCTTATGTGTCATGCAACACGATTACAACATAGTAAGCTTAAATGTCAAAAAACGCTTAAAATCTTCCAGTTCACTAGATATATATCACACAACTAGATCAATGCATGGCTAGACTAACTACATATCATTAGCCCACTACTTAAAAAATCTTGATTAAGTAAACATAGCCACGATAAAATAGTCGAAGTTGGAAGGGACAAATAAAGACCAATAGCATATATCCTTCGATCTACGAGGATAACTCTCAATGCCAAAAATTCATAGAAACAAAATAGAGAGTTCAACACTAAATGCGCAAGCGAAAAGCTTCGCTGAGAGTTTAAAAACCACTACAATGTTTCTTGCCTAGAAGACTTGCAAGTAAAAGCGACATTGCCGTATTATCTCCTCGAGCACGAAGTACACAGCTTCGATCACCAAAATATCAAACTTCACCATCACTCGTAGAATTTCAAAATTTGACCTTTAGGACTCTTGAATTACTAATGGCCAAAGTTTAAAAGTTATTGCATTACCATCTATGTAGTTTCCATTCACAATCCTAGCTCAGTATTATGTGACTGTTATGTGAGCCCACCCTCCCCATTGCATACTAGATATGTGCTATGTGAGTTATGCCTCATGGGATTTTTAGCTGGTATTATTAGACTATTAGTAGCGTAAATGTAACAAGCCCAACTCTATATCCAGAGTCACAAGCAGTAGGAGTTATCTTCACAACATCCCAAGCTCGTTGCCACTCTGATTATTTTTATCTTGTTAATAAGCACATGTGGAAACATGAACAAAGAAACTCGTCAGACAAATAACAATTGGAAGACTGAGACATACATCACATAAAACACACTACTTTATATTACAACAATACATTTGCAAGCCCTTTCTCTATGGGTCATCTTTCCTTTTTACGTCACACTACAAGTTTCTACATAAGCCAGGGGAATTTGTATCTCACCTAGTGTGATTGCAGCTCCTAAAACTAATGTGAGACTTAAGTAAGAGGGTGAGTCGGAGGACTCAATAAGTAAAACCCATAATTTTCTACTAGAATGATATCTCATAATCAAAATCTAGCAGGTATAGTACTTGTAATACAATGTTGACGATAGATCAATAGCAAACTTATTACTATACCTCGACTACATGCAGATGTCCATTACATTATACTTCAATGCATGCTTACCTTTGGCTAATCAATAAACACATCAACATATCATACTTATGCGTAAACCAACATGCACAAAAGATTCATTAACTTATTTTGGCTCAAACAGGCCCTCTTGGCTCAATCAAGGCTTTTAGCTTTATGCTAAACTTCCTAGCTCGACTAGGGAATCTTGGCTCAATTGAAACTTATTGGGACTAACTTCTCGAGATTGTTGGGCTCAAACCTAGGCATCCTAATTCAATCAGAGCATCTCGTTCTAATGAACAAGGCATCCCATTGGTGTAGGGGTATCGTTGCCACCTCATGTGGCAAGGGTTCTCATTTTTTTCATTACATGATCGGACATGGTGCATCACACAAGCTGATTATTCGTATTTCATCTTAACCGATGCATACAAAGGCGCAAGGGCATGCTCATTAAAGTATGTATACCATGACTTTCATTATCATACTATACAACATGCCGGACACGATTCTTGGCTCATGGCTTGAATTGCATGCGTAGGTTGATCCCCGTACCAAGCAAGATTTGGAAGCGGCACACCTTAATGCCATACCAAGACCATTTGGAACCGGCACACCTTAATGCCGTACCAAGACCTTGTAGGTTTGGGCGATCCTTGTACTAAACAAGATTAGGGTTTGGCATTGCCTCAATACCGATCTAAAGCCTGGTGACCTTGGGTGATCGCCATGCCACACAAGACTTGAATTCGGCACATCTCGATACCGATTTTAAGGTCTCGCGAGCTTATGCCATCACGGATTAACTTCGATTCCAAGCCGAATGAACCTTGATCCTATCTCGAGATGTGAATGCATGCATACATGTAAGCTTGAGCAAACCATACAAAATATTTCACTTCATACCTATAGCTTGAACGAGTGAGCACCTAACTAAACTCAACAATGTAGCCTATCAACCTAGAGAAGAGTTAGGAATTCCACTAACATACAAAGGCATAAGGAAAAGGTTGCACGTCTAAGGCCCTAGAAGAACACTTCATATCTTCTTATTAGATCACCTATCCGATGCTATAATAACTTAGCCTACCTGTTTTCTAAGGAGAATCTAAGTGTAATGATGACCAAATCTCTATAGGGACATCTAAGTTAGTGACTGAGCTTCTTCTATTTAATGGTTATATTTTGTGTAATCATTACGTTTAGATATTCATCACATGGCTTAATCAAGACTTGCTTTCTAAGTTTTTAGCATTTTAGAATCTTCATAAAATACCTAAGCATGAGTCACTAACTTATTCTCTAAGGCAAATCTTTTAGCCATCGTTACATAATCTTAAGATGGACATCCAAGATGATGACAAGGCTTCTTGTACTTAATGCTTCAATTTGTATAATCATTAGATTTGGATATTCCCCACATGGCCTATTTCAAAACTTGCTCACCAATTTGAGTTCTTTTAGAATCTTCTATTTCATCCTTTTTAAGGAACACAACAAACATGGAAATAAGGCCATTGGAATGGCTAACGGCGTTGAGTGAGGGCTCTTTATATTCATCCATGATCGACCATTCCAACTGAATCGAGGTTCGAGGCCAAATCACCATTGAGTGGGGCAAATTTGTGATTGAACTCTCCTCACGTGGCTAGGTTGATGGCCATCTCCTGGGCTTAGTGGCTAGCCCCACGGTCAGCACTGGCCAAGCAAAAAGGGCCCATGACTAGCTCAGAGCCTAATGTAGGGCCGGGCACAGGGCCTGGCTCACGGCCGAGCTCTTAGCTTGGTCCACAACCTTATAGAAGGGCTCAAGGCTTGGTCCAAAGATGATCCATGGCCTGGTTCTAGGTTGGGCTCATGGATTGGCACAAGACTTAATGGGAAGCTCAATGGACCAATCCAAGACCTATCCAGGATTAGTCCATGATACATCGCAAAGAGCCCATAGTCAGTTCTTGATTGGTCCATGGCCAAGCATACTTGGTCCGTGATTGGCTCTCAAATGTCATGTGATTGCATGGGGTTGGTCGATCTGTGATTGACGCACGAATTCAGAGGATCGACTCATGGTCAACCACCGCGGGTTCATGACCGAGTGGAATCACTCGCGATTGGAACATGATCGCTCAGGATCTATCGATTCACGATGGTACATGACCGTGCCATGACCAACCCTTATGGTCAAGCAATTGTTCCATGACCGAATGGCTCGGGTCCACTTGCATGGTTAGTGGATTGTTCATGGCCGGTTCCTCAATTAGTCCATGGCCAATCCTTTGATCGGACCATGGCTAATTCCTTGGTTACCCTTCCAATTAAGCCAATCGATCCATGACCGATCCTTGAAATGTTTCATGGTCAATTCTCACCGTCGACACACCAACCGTATAGCCAATCCTCATAGGTAGGAATGATGGATGTTACAATAAATTTCATAACCATCATGATTGTGAATTGACAACATTATCACAAGTGAAGAATAATTGGATCAAAACATTCAGCGAGCCCATGATATGATGGGTCAACATGTTTCTTTCTATTCGTTTGCGTGTGCATATCATTGTTTTAAATAGAACTGTTTATATATTATTTATATTAATAACCCTGTTCACAAATTTATTGACTTGATTTTTGCACCTTCAGAAAGCTCTATAGTGTCACACTATTTCCTAGGCACGTCCAAATCTCAACATATGTGCACAAAGCGAAACTAACTCAATAACATGAAATCGCACACGAGAAACAGGAAATTATAAAAGCAGACTTTTGTTTCTGGAAATCCATCGAACCCTTAAGCTTTATACAATATTCTTTTAAAGTTAGATGTGATGGGCTAATTTTATGGTTAGAAAAAAAGGTTCAAATATTAGTGCATGTATACTGTTTGTTGAAATGCCTTGATGAAGTTATAATGCACGTGCTTAAGAAGGAGTTGCTTGAGTTTATGTAGCCAAGTGTTCATCGCATGTTCAAATCATAATATGAACCTTTGATTCATACATATCGTTAATGTTTCATGAGATCTGAATTCGAAACCGAGAATAACACGAGGACTTTTGGTGTTTCTTTGTTCAATGCGATATATTTCCATGGTGTTCATTGATGGTCACCGGCACACGGTTTCGTTCGTCACCTCCCTTTCTCTCTATATGTTTTGGTTGTGATGCGGTTGTTGCGTGGTACTGGTGATATGCTGGTGGTCAGTGAGGTGTTGTTTGGTAGAGATAGGAAGTTGACAAAGGGTAGCCGGCGGTTGCCATTAACATAGTTGTTTGGTAGAGATAGGAAATTTAACGATTATCCCTATTCATGCTCCCCAGACTTTTAGATTAGATTCTCATTAACTAATAAGAGAAACTGGAACAAATGCACGCTACACGCGCACCCGCGCATTGCGTCAGTAAAAAGTCCACTCAACTATCAATCAAGCAAATCCGCCTCATGGCACTATTGCATCTCACGATTGGACACTAAAATAGTCTCGCTATGATTCTTTAGGTGCCTGCCTCTTACTCACCAATGAACAATGAATAGTCAACTATGATAAACTACTATACGCTTTCGAGACATTGGCGAAGTCAATTATGATAAATTGCTACACGTTTGCTTTCGAGAATTGGCGAAATTCGGGTTTAGTCCCCAATTCGATTTAGAATTAATCCAAGGCAAACAAAGATCATACCTTTCACCTCCTTTAACACCCACCTGTATCCTAACTTGTCTCGATCACGTAGAATTCGGTGTGCAATCAAATCTTGAAATACACCGAGTTCTCATATCGAGCTTTGTAAAATTTCCATCTATAAGACAAATGCAATCATGTGTGTGCTATTTCTTCATTCGCTAAATGTCATGACTATATGTGCACACTATCCCTTCTCTATTTAAACAGATTCTATAGGGCATTATAAGGGAAATATACAGGCGCCCACCAAGAGACTACAACAGAGAGACATAAATCAAAATACATACAGACTCCAGGGAAAAAATTTGAAAAAAATCGAAAAAAACTCAAACCTGGCAATTAATTCTATTCCAGTTCAGAAATCTATTCACTTTTCAACAGGGCTTGATTTCGATTCCGATGCTTAGAAGAGTCCTTGCTGATTCCATTGCCTTCTCACCTCCAAGTTCCATGGCCTCTCCAGTCAATTCACCTCCTGCATCTACTGACAATTTGGTTGAAGCCTTTCCATTTTGGGCTGCATCAACTTTTTTATTCTGTGCACTGCTCATGGAAGCTGGAGCTGCAGCAGCAACAAGGGGAGCGCTTGGTGGGCCATGCCTCTTTTTGGGAACTGGCATGTCATGGTCATGTACCCCCTTATAAGTGATTATTACCGCATTTGCATTATCTACGGCCGTCTCAATTTGTTTACGAACTGGGCAACCCGCTGAAGTGCATCTGTAGTAATTCCTGAAATTCGCAGACATCATAAATGCCATTACAAACACTTCAATCTAGAAAGAAATGCTAGATCATGGAATACAGCGAATAAGACTTGCATATCATTTAATATTGTCCCCTTCACGTACTCTTAGAACAACGTCAAAAATGACCGCTGCCACCAGTATTAACTAAAACTAGCAAGGCAACACCAGGCACACATGCCACCACTACCATAGTGAAAAGTATGCAAGCATACTTTCCCTCAATCTAACTGCCCACCAGGCCAGATGAAGAAAACTGGTTCATGCAGATCACTTATCATTGCAATTGTCAGGTGCTTACCTTATATACGAGTATACAACTAGGAAGACCTTGTAGAGGCTACAACAGTCATTGCAGAGCACATTGTGATGTTGTGCTCTAAATATGGTTCACAGGTAGCCATTTGCAGATTATGTTTGTACTAAGATCTTCGAAATTGATTAGTGGAAAAATCTTGTGATTGTGGAGAACTGTTATGTTCATCTGTGTTGTGCTCATTCATATATACAGCCAAATACAGCTTTACCTCCCCTAACTATAGTCATACTACAATCATATACATTTCATTCTCAGGTCCCTATATCTAATTTCCAAATATGATTGAACTCGGTTTCATTTACTTAAAGCAGCAAGCAATCATTCTTAGCTATACATAAGTACCAAGTGACGCAAACAGGAAAGTGAAACAAAATTTAGTACCATGCAATGCCCAAGAAGCTCTTAAAAAATCCTGAGGCTAGAGACAGGTGAGAAAATTATTATTATTATTTTCAAAAGGAAATACAATAAACAATCAGAGAAAAAGATCGTTCAAAACAGTAAAAGGTCCAGTCCCTTCATTTTCCCTCCACAAAAGCAAAGCTTACCCTAAGAACCTTGTCACATCAATAAATTCTGATGAATTAGTAGTCTCTTTCTTTTTATAACAGAGAGAAAAGCAAGAGTATTTATATGCATGTACCTGGGACGAGGGTTTCCCTTTACCATTTTCTGCCCGTACTTTCGCCACCTGTAACCATCAGCAGATATCCCCACATCACCTGCTGCATGCACAACAATCTTAGCTTTCTTTCCAGGTTTCGGTTGAGGATCTGAGTGGCATGACTTGTTCTTCTTACCACTGTATGTCAGAGAAGAGGAGAAAAATGATTAAGACACCACCTAAACAACAATGCTTCCTTGGGTGACTGATAGATGAAAATTATTCTGAGAGAGAACATGGCAGGAATTACAGCTTCCTTCAACTTGCCTTTGTCTGTGCTCTATTTCATTGACATGCTCGTTCTTTACGGTAGTTTCCCCTTTTCCACGAAAGCCAACTGAATTTTGATGCTCACTTTTGGTTCTAGCAGGGATTTCTTGGGCTGGCTCCTTGGAAGAAGAGGATGGAACTGAATCATCAAGCACTCTGGCCGAATGGTTATTAGAAAGATGCTTATCAACAGGCCCAACTGATTTTTCAAATTTACCCTCCAACATGCCATTGGCCTTCTTTGGTGGATCATGGTTATGTTGACTTCTGTAAACAGTCTCTAACATATGGCCTATCTCATCACAACACTCGATCTTTTTTGCAGAACATTCTGTGTTTGTGCACCTGAAATAACTTCTTGAACCTTTGGGACTTTTGACTTGCTTTTGACCATATTTTCTCCAGTTGTAACCATCAATGTTGGAAGTCCTTAAAGCTCTAGGGGCATTCCTTGTGTAAGAACTTCTTATGTCTGGATCTGGCATGCAGGAAACCGTAATCTTCATCCCAGAACCTTGTTCCACCTGAGTTGGACTTGGAATTGACGAAATAGATTGAGTAACAGAAGTTGGTGATAATTCTGATATCGCCATTGCACATGGTGATAAACGCAGCTGGATCTGTGTCTCTGTCTGAATTGTCTCCCCTGCTCCAACTGCTAGACCTTCCTGGTGGGATTGTTGAACTTGCTCCTGAAGTCCAAAAATTGTCATCACATCAAAGACTTGCAAGCATTGATGAATAAACGAAGACCTGTCAACACAATCTACTAACAAAGACATGATGCCAGTGACAGCAAGAGAAATACATATTTCAAGAAACTATCTAATTTATGATTCATTGAAATGTACTTATATCTAAGCTCACGATTTCACGATTGAGATGGTTATAATGATGTTATTTACAAATCTCGGCCCAAAAATTTGCCAAGAATTTCAAGCTAGTCTCTTGACTGTAAATTTTGATATTCTCACCCCTAAGCTTTCAAGCATATCACCATTTTCAACATTCATATTCTACACCATATTACATAGTAGCTAGAATCTCACCAGGATACATCTGGGAAAATGCGGACGGATAATATAAGTGTCACTTTGTTCTTCCATATAAAATTTGTGCCAAAACAAAGTAATTATAGAGAAGTTTCACAAAACTTTGATTGACGTTAGATGTCACGTTTCTATGTCTGTTAAGGTTTTACTTATCCAGAATCAAACAAAAGTCAAACCTCCAAGGCTCGAAGTGACAGTTAAGCAACTCAAAAGGAAAAAAAGGCAAAAAGTCGCTCGCACACCCAAGTTGTCTGTTTGGTCAGTGTTTAAGACAGACTAACAAAGCAACAAAATGCCAATCTTGAATATCCAACCAAAAAAAAAAAAAATTCAAGTTATAGAAAGTCATACAAAAATTATGGTGATTTGAAATGTTAATTTTCACATATTTTTGAATATTTAAGGTGTTCTGCACTCAATAACATTGATTTTATTCTCAAGCTAAATAATAAGCCAGATACAAAAATGCAGATGACAAACTAAACACCCTCTAAGTAGTTGCCTAAAAGGTCAGCATGTAAAAGTCTAAAAGCATGATCATACATTTCTGAGATTGAGGGGCTAAATGGTAATTATTGATCTGGCTCAGGTCATCAGGGACTAAAGATATAGATGACCTGCAAAATGTTTCATCACGCAAGGTTTTAAGTCTGGGCCAGAAAATCATATTGTTCCAACTTACAGTCATGTTCAAACATACATTTTCCTGAAAAGGGAGAAAAGGTAAACTGCAAATGCTTCACACATTTTTTAAAGCCATCTTATGAGCAAAATTATCTTAAAATGGTTGATTAGAGTTTTGACTAAATTCAAGATCAACATTCTGCTGAGATATGGCAAGTGAATCATGGAGAAAGCAAATGTCCCGAGGACATAGAAAGTATTGTTTCTTTCGCAATTAATTTCATATCTCCTTTATAACAACACTATGCCTTAATCCAAGTCAGTCCCACTAGATCTTGAAAATTCAAGATCGATTAATCTTCAGGAGGTGTGCACCAGTGCACTGGGTGCACTGCTAATTTTTCCTTCCTATCTTTCTTTTAGCATGCAAATTTCATTAATGGGACAAACCTGACATGCTACGCACATAGAAAAATTTACTTGTATGAAATCTATCCAACATCTCTGAAAACCATCATCAAAGGAAGAACCCCTCTCGTAGGCTGAATATATAGGGTGCAGCAGGAAAGCACCTCATCTACTAGGAGCTGAAGAATTTCTTTCTTAAGCAAATGCGTGATTAACAAGTCTCTCGATACATATTATCAATTCACCTTGTGGCTGACCAGGAGGTGTGGTACTGGCATTCCACTATTGAGCTAATACCTTTAATGATTTCTATTCTTTAATCAAACTTACATCTGGTCTTGATTTCTTCCTCAATCCTCATGCTCATCCTACACTCAAAATGGTATCGCAAAGGGCATCCTGAAAATAGTCCACACAAAACAAACACAGGATTGTAAACGTGCTAAACTTTCTGATCAGACCCAATTCCATAAACAATTCTTGATTCCAAAAATCAAAGTTTTGATTTTTGAGGATAACGGGGGTTCTATGTTCGTTTTAACAACTGTTCCTAAGGTTGATCACTTGAGATAAGCCAACAAGTCATCCGAGCCCCAGATCGCAAGTATTGACTATCAATTGGTAGCCCATTGAGAAGCCCACTGACAATCTAAGACACTAAACCAGCTAAGACAGCTTCATGTATGAGCGACTAGGAGGAGTACTAAGTCAAAACAACCGAGAATCGAAACAATGAAAAGCAACAGGAATCTTCCGTTCTATGGTCTTCATAACACTATCAGTCAAGTATTAGAGCGAATTCCATCATCATCCGTATGGAGAAGTGGAATTAAGTAGAATAGAGAGCGAGAGTGAGCAGCTCGCTTATGCAAACGAATTTACAAGGACCCAAATTTAAGCTTCACTCCAACAAAAACAGTAATCAAATGGAACAGAGCAACTGATGTTAACAAGCGTAAGGCACCTTAATCACCTTGGATTCTTCCGCCGCCGCGGAACTCGCTTTCGAACCTGCCATTTCAACCCACCACCGCCTCAATCACCAGGAAAAAAAAAAAAAAAAAAAACAAAACAAAACAAAGCTTTGCCCGACCCAATTCTTCCCCTTTTTTCCCAAATCAAGACAGCTTCGGAACTCACCTTCGCACCGATCACAATCGGATGCCGCCGCCGCGCCTAGGGTTTCCGACGGCGGGCCTCCCCCCGCGCCCGATCCCGCTCCGCCGCCCCCTCCTCCTCCTCCCGCCGAGCTAGGGAGCTCACCGGGACGGCCGCCCCCCGCCTCGAGAGCTCCGGAGCTGTCTCCGCCCTCGCCCGCCATGACCGGCTCCCGCCGACCACCACCACCACCACCACCGGCGGCGCACCAGCAACAACAACCGCAGCACTGAACACGCCTCGAGGAGAGAGAAAGAGAGAGCAAAACCTCGTACGGATTCAGGAGATTCCCGGTGCTCCTCGAAGGTGAGGCGCAGGACGCGCTTCGGCCTCGATTCGGTTCGAATTCGCGATCGATGAGAGAGAAAGAGAGAGAGAGAGAATCGTTCTTCTTCTTCTTCGTGGCGAACGAAGGAAGAGAGAGAGAGAGAGGAGAGAGAGAGAGAGGGGAGGGGACAGGGCAGATGTTTGTCTTTGACTGGGGATTGACCCAGGTGGGGCTTATGTTTTCCGTGCCGGGGGGCGGAGATAACGGAACGGCAGAACGAGCCGCCGAGGGCGTCGCCGCCTCTCGCGGTGAGGGCGCAGCCGTTGGATCCGCTTACCTTTTTGACCGTTTCGTTAACGGAGTTTGGGTTGGGGTGGGCGGGGCCGTTTGTAGCTGACTCCACAAACGGTGCACGTGATCCATGCTGCTCGCTGCTGCTGCTTGCGGCTGCTCCCTTGCTTTCTTCATTTATAACGGCCTTTCCTGTAGGAGGAATTATTGGATTGCAATTAATTAGGGGCCCCCCTTTTTCATAAATCGGAATATTTACGTGGAAAAATCCATACTGGCATCATATTCGCACCCGCCCCTCAGGATATATTACCTTTTTCCTTTTCGCAGTCTTAAATATTTACAAAATTGTCATCGATGTCATTTTTTTTTTACACGAATAATTGTTGAACCTTGATTCAATTTGTAATATAGTCCATACTCTTTTAATTTGTTCAATGTAATCTTTAAATTTTATTTCAATGTGTAATATGGGTTATAAATTTTTAATTTACTTAATATGATCCCTGTATTTTTTATATATATTTAAGTTTATCTTTAAACTATATGAAAATATTCACTACAATATTTTCATTAATTCAATTTTCATGGACAACATTGAACATTTTTGTCTTGTATATTTTGTTATAGGGCTAAAAGCTTACTTTGTGGGCTAGTTTAGCAAAACATCTTTTTTTCTCTCTGAGAGCTAAAGGTTAGAGTGATCGATTTCAAGGTAAAACGATTCTCACCCTAAAATCATAAACCAAATTAGAAGAGTTGATTCCTAGTTTGTGAAACTTGGAACTGGCTTATCTAGTATTCGGATTGGACTAAACTGAAATGGCCCGGCTCTTAAGTGGGTTCAAGAATTAATGGTAAAATCTTTCCTTTTTTTTTTTTTTTACTTCAATTCCCCGCAAGATTCTAAGGTGCATAGTCTAAACCACCACACGGATTAGTAAATTACGACGAAGAAAGTTACTTACAGGAGAAGGAGCAATGGAGAGGTGAGTATGAGCCGCGAGAATGAAAGAGGGAGGTGATTGGCAAGAGAGTCTTGAGCTAAGAGATGACGTCCAGCTAGAGGGAGGCGAGAAGAAGGCAATACATTGAGCGAGAGAGAGGGATAGAGGAGGTGGCGAGCAAGAGAGATTGAGGAGGGAGGCATGACTTCTGCCTTGTGAGAGTGAGACTGAGCAAGAATCGCAATTAAGGTTTTGAAATAATAAGAATTATAAAAGAAAAAGCTATATATGTCCGGTCCATTACATCTGAAATCGGAAACCAGACTGATTATCATCGGGCATTAAAGTTTTTTTTTTTGGTAAAGAATCGGGCATTAAAGTTAGGAATTGGAAATTGCTCAAAAGCCGACTAGTTTGGTTTGATTTTAGTGTGCTAGATGCGTCAAAATGGGTTAAAGACCCATTTATTATCCCATAGATGATGGATTGGGTCATATATGAGTAGATGTTGATAGGGATTTGAATAAATTTTATTAGATGGGTTGATAGTTTGAGTGATAAAGTCCAATAAAATGTGGTTTTTAATGAGTCTAAAATACAATCCACTTGCGGTCCCCGTTGAAGCTAGTGAGCTCATATAGACTAATTTAGAAAATCTAAACCAAAAAGGGGTGACTTGTCGAAAGGCAGGGGCAACGGAGCCCACGTGCTCCAAAAAGATATCTGGGCCACAGATTAAGGTTCGAGATCTACTTTAATGAACATTAAGTATTTGTTCAGGTACCCTTTTTATTTTTGGCCAAAGACAACTATCCACTTTATGTTTTTTTTTATTTTATTACTATATTATTTTAGTATTAGGCAATTCACTGCATGAATGAGAACATTGTCCCCTTTTTATTTTTATTTTTTTAATCTAATGTATCTGTGTTCTTATTAAATTTCAAGAAATTATTTTTCGAGAGAAAATTAATCATGGAAAAATAATTTCATTCATGAAGAAATCTATACTTAATTCCAAATAATAAACTATATTTAAAAAAAAATCATTTTTGAAATTCACTTACACCTCCACAATAGCCATCGGTTGATCCATTGATATCGACCAAACCTCAGCTACTCCATGATAGACCATGGTCTCCATTGGCATTTCCTCGAGACTTCGACAATCCCATCCAATTACTAATAATCAAATTCGGGTTGACTTGTCTCATATTACTTGCTTGAAAGGACATTGAGATTCACACAATATAGTTTTCTAATTGATTTTTTTGTGAAAATTAGCATATAATTTTACGTGTCGATATTTATGGACTCATTGATTTTATGAGATGTTGGATACCTTATTGTAAAACTCGAAAATTTGCAATAAAAGTTGCAAACAAGTCAAAAATCTTATTTGTAACCTTATAAACTTACTTAAAATTTTATCTTTTACACAATACATACATATCATAATAGTTCTTATTTTTAAATATCTGTGTTTTGGTAAAGTGGGTCGGGTTGGGTATGTCATTGAATTTTTGTTACATATAAATGAGTCAAAATGAATTAAACGAATCAATTTGGGTTGGATAATTTTCAGTACGATCCACCCGTTTGATGGCATAGGCCCTAGACAGAGTTGAAATAATTTTCTCTTCAAACAAAAGATAGGAAAGAAAGTTCCTTTGAAGGAAGTGATTAAGGTAATTCATAATTGGTTGACAAGCCCTTAGAAGGGTGGATCTTCCCTGACTAGCCACTTTTTCATTGGGTTTTGACCTCCAAAAGCCCTTGGGGGAATATGGAGTTTTGGGAAAAAAATTTTCCCACCCCTTTGGCCAAATAATTTTTTCTTTTAAAACTATCCTCATCAAAATTTTCAAAATTTTATTTTTTCAATTTCCCCTCATTGTAACTATTTATCTTCTTTGTGCAAAAACAGTTAACAAGACCAAATCTAATTGTCGACAAGTCAGTCTCGTGCTACCTGCCCTCATCCAAGGTTGCACGACTTGGTGGTCACCAAGGGTCATGTGAGACGATTGCTTGAGGTTTGCTTGACCCTAGGCATGACTTGAGGTCGAATCAACATGGGTTGCTTGACGTCGTGCAACCTTACACGACGGCCGTTGACGCTAAATTTGGCTCGTTGGCAAACTGAGCCCTTTACTAGAACCAATGAAAGATTTGAGTTTTTTTTTTTTTTTCCTTTTTTAAATAATAAAGTAAAAGGAGTCCTTTGCAAGAATGATTTTTCCAAATACTCTTTAACCCAAAGTTACTTTACAACAAACTTTTAAATTACAATTTAACAAATAAAGATTGCATTTCCGACAACTCCTTAAATTTATAATATTTTGCATTTTCTTAAAACTTTTTTCCGAAAATCCAACAAAACACAACCTATGCTCGGGCAAGCAAGAAGAGCAGAGCCAAAGTCAATTCCCAATAGTCCAAATTTACTACCCAAATGTACTTATCTCAGATGATAAATAATGCACGTACACATGCATCGACACAAAGACGGGGCCTGGGATTGTATTCCCCATCCCCGCCCCATCAGGTGGAGCTTTGCCTCGCCACAGCTCCGGCCCCTGTGAGGCGAGCAGGGTGGGGCGGGGCGCTTCGTTTTGTAAGCATTGATCAACCTAATTATGCACCACTTGTAATGCCTTACAGCTACATTACATCCAACAGCAATGAAACATCCATTTTAGAGATTTAATGGGGGCAGACTTTACTAGTTTACGATAATTTTGCCATAAATGCACTTCATATCAAACTCAGAATCTCCTTAAGAGCGGCGCTGATCTTCTCGTAGCACCGCCACACTCGTGGCCCGTCCTGATCCCTCGCGGCGTAGTCCAGCTTCGAGACGCTATTGAAGAGTTCCGCGTACAGCTTCCTCAGTCTCGGCCTCTCGCCCCCGGGCCTGCTCTGGATGATCGTGTAGACGTCCTGCTTCAGGAGGGCCGAGCTCTGGCGCATCTCCCTCTGCGCATCCTCCCACGACCCCTCCTCCAGCAAGAACTTCACCGCCAGGAGCGACCGCGCGTGGCCCCGGACCGCGCCCACGGCGTCCTCGACGGTCTGGCCAGGCTTGACGAACCCGAAGTCGAAGGCCTTCGCGGGCTCGGGTCGGAGGATTGTATATGAGGAAAAGAAGGCCAGGGAAGAGAGGGAGGACGTCAGGGCGAGTCTTCTGGTGACGGAGACGAGTGGGCGCGGGAGGGCCGTGGGGTGTTGGAGGGGAAGCGGAGAGAGGTTGGGTTGGAATTTGGGTTGAGAGAGCGAGGACTGGGTTGCTTCCATTTAGGAATTTCGTCGAACAGTTGGTGGGTGGGTGGACCAAAGCTTGGATATTTTCGCCGGTGAAAGGAGGGAGAGGTGATGGAGACCGCGGAGGGAATGGAAATAAAGATAAGGTAGTTATCGGGTCGTATCGGGACGACCACGCATGTTGAGTTTGGGGCGTGTCTGAATAACTTTTGGCTTTTAGCATTTTTGCAATTTAAATCTCATGCATTTTGACTTTTTTTTTTCCTTATAATTCGAGCGTATGAAAGTTTCACAATATATAAATATTAACGCAATAGTCTCACATACATGTTTCAGAAGATTCGAAGCCGAGGGAATATTCAAAATTTTTATAGAGAAAACAAAGAGTTTGTGTTTTACCTTTTAAAATGCACCAACAATTAAGTTTGCGATTGATTTCTTTGCCGCACAAAGATCTCGGCCTCTGTCGACTACTCCGTCGCTGGCTGGTCGATGGAGGCCAAGATCTTGGTGAAGGAAGACCGACTTCCATAAACACCATGATCTCTGCCTCTTTTTGAAGGAAAGAGATGGAGAGAGAGACAAACAAGAGAGAAGGAAGGTGTTTATGGAATAAAAAAACTAATCGGCAATTTATTTTTGAAAAATCTGAAATGTGAGCCCCATTAGATACGTGTTGATCAACGGATGGGATAGTAATTTGCTGATTGGGTAGAACTATTGTACCTAACATTTTCACGAAGGGTCCAAAATGACTTGACAGATAATCATGACAATTTCCTCCATAATCTCGAGTTGTACTGGTCTTAAATTGATCTGTCATGAAGGATGCAAAATGACTTGAAAAGCATCTATTAAGGATCGTTCATAACAATTTCATGTTCATCCACCTTTGTTGATCTGATCAACATCTCATTAGTGACCTTACGATGCCAATTCACGTAGACATTTCACCAATAAGCAACAATCCTCCTTTGTTCCCAACGAGTTCATTCCATGTATTCTCCTTCTTGGGCTTGTGTTGGAGTTCTGTCTAGTTGCATGATTTATCAATAGTTTCGGCGATAGACATGATACAAGTTGAACAGCGAATAATTTGGATAAAAAAACTTCACCGGAAAAAAAAGGGCTTTGCACGAAGGAATGTACCGCGTGATGACGGAGACACGAGAGTTGTTGGATATTTTGTAAAGCATGTGATTTAGTTATAAAACCTTGCGAATGATCATTTTGATCACAGAACCTTTAAGAGTCGTTCAAATTTAAATGATGCCGGCCACCTACCTTGCATGAGAATCATTCATGACATTATTTTGGGAATGATTGTTCAACGTGGCTTCTTGGATAAATTGCCATTAGAATATGTGGAAAACATCCGCTCAAGGCATCAGTTTGCCACAAATTGAAAAAAATGGCGGGCGGCGAAGGATGAGGAGAGGAGATGGAGAGGGTCAATGGGGGAAGTAGTCGTGGCCACCGGCGTCGAAAGGAGGAAGAGGAGAGGCATGGCAAAGAGACGAGATGGAGGAGGAGGAGATGGAGAGATGGCAACGAAGATCTTTTAAGAGAGATATAATTGTGTAATGTTCTGCCAACCATTTCTTGAACAACGTGCCACGAGGATCAATTATAATGCCATGTAAACAAAACTACACAATAAATTATATCTAGCAAAAGAATAGTCCAAGTGCCAAAACTTGGCACAGAGGGACACTTAAGTGCCAAAATTTTGAAAATGTACATTTAAGTGCCAAAATCGAAGTAAAATTGATCATTTAAGTGCCACTTTGGCTAAAATTCGGCAAAATTGATGATGACAATTTTCCGACGAGTTTGGTGCAAAATGGCGTCATTTTGCACGCTAACGTGACGAAAAATTGCAAAAACGATGTCATTTTATGTTTGATGTACAAATAATTAATATAAAATTAATTAAATTAAATTTAAACTTAATTTTATTTAAAATATTCTAAAAATTAAAAAACTAAAAAAAAGGAGGGGGACCGAAGGGGCGGCTGAGGGCTGAACCCTTGCCGTTGCCAGGAAGG
Organism: Eucalyptus lansdowneana; assembly: GCA_017140395.1. Taxonomy (NCBI): domain Eukaryota; kingdom Viridiplantae; phylum Streptophyta; class Magnoliopsida; order Myrtales; family Myrtaceae; genus Eucalyptus; species Eucalyptus lansdowneana. Next base: position 40,313,852 of record CM029485.1, read on the forward strand.
GTTGGCTATGGAGGGGGGGTTGACTGGGGTTGCTGGCCCCTGGTTGACCGGTCGCGAAGGCCCGCAAGCTCCTCGCCCAGATCTTGGGCGAGGGCTCACGAGCCTCGTTGCCGGTCAGCTAGCATTGTCAGCCCCTAGCCAAGACCTAGCAACCTCGGCCGATGCTCCCTCCACCGTCGCCGGCCCTTCCCGATGATGGCGGGGAGGCAACGAGGGCCCGTGAGCCCTTGTCCAGATCTGGGGTGAGGGTCGCGGCCCTTGCCTAGATCTAGTGAGGGCTTGTAGGCCCTCGTTGCCAATCGGCCAATGTCGCCAGCCCCTGGTCAGGGCCCGGCAACCCCAATTGATGCTCCCCCCCACCGTCGCCAACCCTTCTTGGTGACGGCGGGGAGACGGTGAGGGCCTAGGAACCCTAGCCTAGATCTGAGGCTAGGGTCACGGTCCTCGCCGCCGGGCCGGGGGCCGGCAACCCCGCCGACCCTCCCCCCTTCGTCACTAGCGGTGCAGGGAGGCGGTGGTAGCGATGGCTCAGCCCTCAGCCGCCCCTTTGCCTCCCCCCCTTTAATTTTTTAATTTTTATAATATTTTAAATAAAATTAAGTTTAAATTTAATTAAATTAATTTTTATATTAATTATTTACACATCATATATAAAATGACATCATTTTTGCAATTTGTCGCAACGCGTCGCAAAACAACGCTGTTTTGCACCCAACTCATAGAAAAATTGTCATGTTAGTACTTTAGCCGGATTTTGGTTGGAGTGGCACTTAAGTGATTCATTTTACTTTAAAACTGGCATTTAAGTGTACCTTTATGAAGTTTTGGCACTTAAGTGTCCTTCCGTGCCAAGTTTTGACGTCCCAAACTCAATTATATCCATCATCGATTTTGAGAATTATAGCTACCTCCTCTTTCAAATCAATGGTGGATATTATTATTATTATTTATATTTTAACATAACACGAGGTAAAATCTTTTAGCATGCTAACTTGTCGGTTGAGCTTAAAATATTTTGGAGCCATTATTTACAAAATTTGATACTACACTATGCACCATTGGCATTTTTAGTATCCTTGTCTCGTATAATTTGAAATAAAAATAACGGGTCAATTGCAAATGCAAATGCATGGGTTTACTTACTCACCTTTTTTATACCCTCGATTAATTCATATTGATTAGGTTACATTTTGAGTTAAATGCAATTATTACTACTTAGTTAGGATTTTGTATATTCAAAAATCAAGCCTGCATCCCTAATTTCTATCGTTTAAACGTTATTGTAACTAAAATAATTTTGAAAAGTATAATCTTGTCAAAGAATATGTAATCATTGATCTTTCACTTTATTATCTTATACGTTTCATGCTCATCTCAGAATTATTTAAATAAACAATTTATAGATGAGGTTTGATTTGTATATATAATTTGACGAGTATTAAGACTGACAATTATATTTTGAAGTCAGGTAAAAAAGTTTAATGGTGAATTATTCTTTGCATAAATGGACTAATATTGGTAAATGGACTCAAATAAGGGCTGGCAAGTTCCTATAAGAGGGAGCAATATTAACACGTTTGTATAAAGCTCCCCAAGAAAATGTTATTACATTCAAGGGTTTAAAGTTTAGGTTTTAGAATTTAAGACTTAAGGATTGTGATTAGTTTAAATTAATTGAGGTTTTAGGGTTTCAGATGATTAGAATGTGATCAACTATAACCGAATTAGGTTTTGTAATTAATTTAATTAATCTTATTCCTAACCCAACTATTTTTGCTATTTTCTAATGATCATGTGGATACAATACTTTACTGGATTATACTAAGCCTCCAAAGTTAGTATATTTAAGATGATGTGCCTTTCCTATTAGAATTGTAGTTAGGCTAATCATTAAACGCGGCAAGGCTTTTTCCGTAATTTTTTTTGGTCGAAAAAGCTGCATTTCATTTCAACTTAAGTAGATAACATAGAACATGAACCCATCTGGGCTTCAGAACAAAGTAAATCAAACAGTGGTTGCGGTGGACTCGAAACCCAATTGTTTGAGAGGCGATGGTTGAGCTGGGCTTTAACAACCCAATCAACAATTTTGTTTTGTTCCCTAAAGCAATGGGTAATTTTTATGTGAGGCAAAGAAGATAGAGAAGCCCGGCCCATTTCGATTTGTGTTGCAATGTCCCACGGTACTTGTCCTTCCCCCAACAAAGCGTGAACTGCAACAGATGAGTCAGATTCAACAATTGTACTTTCACTTTTGCCTTTTCCCTTCTCCCATTCGTGCGCAAGCTTCATCCCCTCAAGCAGAGCTAGGGTTTTGGCTTGGAGTGCATATTGCACTCTAACTTGGCGTGCGAATTTTGATAAGTGCAAATCAATCTCTCTCTCTCTCTCTCTTCCTTCAAAGTGCCCTTGTTGTCTTCATGATATCAAAAGTGTTTTATCATTTTAGCTGTGATGTGTATAGCCTTCACAGAGACATACCTTTGAATCGCAATTAAGCTTTGGCAGTCATTAATTAGTAAAAAAGAAGAAGCTCCAAACATTTCCATCCATCTAAATTGACAGGTGCCAAGCACTGTTGCTTCCGATCTCTCCAGTCAAGAAGAGCCTCTAAAGGAACAAATTGCCCTGGAATGTCAAGAAGCAAAGGAGAAGTACCCATCTCATCATCTTTACCAAAGAAAAAGGGTGGTTGACGCAGCATGTCTACAACTATGAAGACTTCTGGTATAACAGTCACTTCCTAAGAGGAGTCATCTGGGCCAAGCAACATTTCGAGGCCCGGCCCACCGAGACCCTCTTGGCCACCTTCCCTAAAACCGGCTTGACATGGCTCAAGGCTCTTGTCATTTGCCATTGCCAATAGGCACAACGAAGACCTCCCAAGGCGCACTTTTCTCACCAAGAACCCTCGTGAATGTGTGCCCATTGAATTCTATGTCTGTGAGAAGGAGCCCATCTCGGCCCTCGACTCTCTTCCCTCACCTAGGCTTCTCTCCACTCACATCCCCTATGCCTCACTGCGGAGAACATCATAACGCTAATAGTGATTGATACCTCATTATGGTCAAAACCCAATTTATTAGATTAGACAGAATTTTAATTTTTCGAAATTAGCATAGCAAACAAGCAAAGCCGTTGGAACTTGGATTACTGCACTTTCCTTATTGGTGCAAACTTTATAGTGTCAGATATGAGAACATCATATTTGAACTGAAGCTTTATTTCTAGCAACTTCATATTAGCTCTCGATTGAGAACTATGCTCTAATGTTGGATAGTCTTCTCATTTATTCTTTTAGATGGACATTAGAACTTCAAATCATAACCCTCAAACTTTTGCTCGGTTATCCGATCGAGCTGCTCCATCATCTGTCGCGAGAGATGGTTCTTCCAATCGCCCACCTCCCCTCGCCGAAAAAACCCACTATTCTCGACCGTCCCGCTTGATTGAGTTCCCATACGAAAGACCCCGGATTTGTTCACCTCCATTTGCTTTAAACTCTCTATGCTGCACAGCTTTATGATTTCCTGCAATCCACCACCATCAATCTCTTCAGGAGTAAATGGACAGCCCAAGAAATTTGCTAGCCTCTTCACATTGGCCTCTGTTTCCCTCTTCAAGTCCTCAAACTTCAAAATTAAGACCTTGTTTGGATACTCCAAGCTTGCTTTCCAGTAGCCTAGCACATGGTCCCAGTATGGCCCTGAAAGAGACACCCCTCTACTAAATAGCCCAAATGCTTCCTCCAGAGAAACAGGCGGCCTATCACTATTGGTATATTTCACTTTGCTTATAAAGCTCCACATTGACACGAACACATCCTTTGGCTCTCGGACGATGCACACGATCCGGCACCCTGAGGTCGCAACCGATCTTGGCAGCGAGGCATAAGGGATGTGAGTGGAGAGAAGCCTAGGCGAGGGAAGAGCGTCGAGGGCTGAGATGGGGTCCTTCTCATAGGCATAGAATTCAATGTAGGGCACACATTCATGAGGGTTCTTGGTGAGCAAAGTGTGCCTGGGGAGGTCTTGGTTGTGCCTATTGGCAATAGCGAATGACAGAGCCTTGATCCATGTCAAGCCGGTCTTAGGGAAGGTGGCCAAGAGGGTGTCGGTGGGCCGGGCCTCGAAATTTTGCTGGGCCCAGATGACTCCTCCGAGGAAGTGATTGTCATACCAGAAGCCTTGATAGTTGTACAAATGCTGAGTCAACCACCCTTGTTCTCTGGGTAAAGATGATGAGGTGGCTACCTCTCTTTTTTCTGCTCTTTGACATTCTAGGGCAATTTGTTCCTTAAGAAGCTCTTCTTGACTGGAGAGATCAGAAGCAACAGCGTGTGGCACCTGTCAATTTAGATGGATGGAAATGTTTGGAGCTTCTTCTTTTTCACTGATTAATGACAGCGTCAAGGATTGATTGCGATTCAAAGAGTAAAAGGGATAATAACAAAATACACATCACAGGTAAAAGGATAAAACATCTTTGATATCATGTAGATAACAAGGGCATTTTGTAAAAGAAGAGAGAGAGAGAGAGAGAGAGAGAGAGAGAGAGAGAGAGAGAGAGAGAGAGAGAGAGAGATTGATTTGCACTAATAAAACCACGGAAAAGCCTTGTTTAATGACTAGCCTAGCTGCACTCCTAGTAGCTAAGGCAAATCATCCTAAATATACTAACTTTGGAGGCTTATCATAATCCAATAAAATGTTTATTTCCATGCGATCATTAGAAAATAGTAGAAAATAGTTGTGGTAGGGTCAAAATGTACTTAGAGCAAGATTAATCAAATTAGTTACAGAACCTAATTTGTTATAGTTCATCACATTTTAATCATCCTAAACCCTAAAACCTCAATTAATTTAAACTAATCACAATCCCTAAACATAAAGCCTAAAAACTGTAAACTCTCATTGACATTACTAATGATATTTATATATAATATAACAATATTTTCTTGCGAAGCCTTATACAGACGTTCGAAATTTGCTCACTCTTATAGGACATTCCAACTCTTATTTGAGTCCATTTGCCAATATTAGTCCATTTATGCGAAAGGATAATTCACCGTAAAACCTTTTTAACTTACTTAAAATTATAATTCCTCAGCTTAATACTTGTCAAATTGTATATATAAATCAAACCTCATCTATAAATTGGTTATTTAATAATTCTGAGATAAGCATGAAAGGTATGAGATAATCAAGTGAAAGATCAATGATTACACATACTTTGAGAAGATTATAATTTTCAAAATTATTTTAGCCACAATAACGTCTAAACGAAAGAAATTAGGATGCGAGCTGGATTTTTTAATATACAAAATCTTAACTAAGTAGTAATAATTTACATTTAGCTCTAAACTTAACAGAACCGATATGAATTAGTCAAGAGTATAAAGAGGCGAGTAAGTAAACCCATGCATTTGCATCTTTACTTGACCTCATTTTTTTTTTCTTTTCAATTACAAATGATATGAGATAAGGATATTGGAAGTGCCAATGACAAATAATTTAGTATCAAATTTTACAAATGATCGCTCTTAAATATTTTAAGCTCGTTTGCTCACTTCAAGATCAACAACTTAGCTTGTTGATAGATTCTATCTCACATTATGTTAAAATATAAATAAGATTAATGATTAATTATGATGTACACCATCAATGTAAAAAAAATAATTACACAAGTGGCCTTATCCACTATTGATTTGAAAGAGTGGGTAGTTATGATCCTCAAAATCAATGATGGATCAGATTGCTTATGTAAAATTTAATTTAGATAGACAATGTATACTCTGTATTTCCTATAAATATATCATTAAATGGCTTTACAATCGATCCACGTGGCACATAATTCAAGAAATTGTTGGCAGGACAATACACTATTCTCTCTCTCTTAGACCTTTGGTCGTCGCTCTCTCCCACTCTTCCTTGTCCATCTCGCCTCTTTGCCATGCCTCTCCTCTTCCTCCTTTCGACACCGGCGCCACAAATACTTCCTCATCAGCTATCTCCATCTCTTCTCCTCATCCTCCGTCGCTTGCCATCTTTCCAATTTGTGGCAAACTAATGCCTTCAACAATGTTTTCCACATATTCTAAGGGCAATTTATCTGAAGGGCCACGATGAACCATTTATTCGCAAATTAATGCTAAAAGGGATTCTCAAGCGAGCCAAGTGGACGACATCATTTAGATTTGAGCGGTTCTAATTGGCAGCGATCAAATGATCGTTCATGAAGTTTTATAACTAAATCATACACCTTCCAATATATCCAACAACTCTCGGTCCTCGCCATCATATCGTATATTCCTTCATGCAAAACCATTTTTTTCTAATGAAGTTTGTTTCTCCAAATTATTTGTTGTCCGAGATGTGTCATGCCTACTACTAAAACTTCTAGTAAATCATGCAACCGGACAGAGCTATGAACAAGCACAAGAGTGAGCAAAAATGAAATGAACTCGTTGGAGAATAAAAGGAGGATCATTGTGTACCGGTGAAGCGTTTCTGTGAATTGTCATCGTTGGCAACTGGTGGGACGCCCCCATGTATGCAAATATGAGGTGAAGGAAGAGACAGGGAGAGAGATCACAGATGAGATGTTGATCAGATCAGTGAATGTGAATGAATGGCGAATTCGTTATGAATGATCTAGATAGATGCTTTTCAGGTCATTTTATATTCTTCAGGACAAACTAATTAATGATGGCTTTAAGACAAGTACAGCTCGAAAGAGGAAAGCGTTATGATCCTCTCTCAGGTCATTTTGTGCCCTTCATGACAGAATATTTAAGACGTCTTCGACACAAGTATAGCTCGAGATAATGAGGGAAAGCGTTGTGATTCTCCTTCTCTCTCCCCTCTATATTTTCTTTTTTCATTTGCTCTGCTACACACAACTAACCGCTCCCTAAAAAGGAATGGCGATCCAACAATGAAGGGAGTTAGCATAAAAACTCAAGAACCCGCCGTAATTGGGTCCTTCTCTTATCTGTGTATATATATTTCTTCTTTTACTTATATACATACATACATACATACATACATATATACATATATATATATATTGTCCATGTCGGTCCTTTCGTCAAGCATAAAGATAAAAATCTTGACGTGGTTAACACATGAAAAATGACTGGATTTATTCAGTAATGAGGAATAAAATTAAGAAGGAAATTAAAAAAAAAATGTATAATTATAAACATAAGAAAGGGAGGGAGACAGCAGAAGGGGGAGCATGGGTGGGGCACCACCACCTACGCACCGGCGAGCGTTGGCCATCACTCATCGGACTCTAGTGAAAGTGCCACCGCCTTAAATCTCAAAACACGCCAGGGCCAACAAGCCGGGGGAGATCGCACCTCACCGCCATGCCGCAGTGAGGTTGCGACTCTCCCTTGCCACTCTATGCTTAGATATCAAAAAAGGTTCGTTGCCTTAGTTAAACGCAGCCATGAAGCAAAAATGGCCAAAGATTGCCATGGCCACAACAGGTCTCTTTAATTTGTCCCTGTTCTTTTCCATTTCAAACTTTCCTTTCTGGAACTTTAAGAAAATACTTAATTTCATTCTTCTAATCTAACTAGCGAACCGATTGCCACTACAGCATTTAACAGTGGTTTAATTGCCATGTCTGTATTTTTTTTTTTTTTTTAACAGAAGAACCAACGTGAACTGATGGATTTTTTCTTTATTGATGGGCATTTAACAGTGGTTTGGGGGAAGGTATAAAAGGGAGGAGAGAGAGAGAAGACACCCTTTGGCACAATTTTTTTGGAGAGAGTGGGAGAGAACGTACTTGGAATTGTGCCAAAGGGTTATTATCTCTCTTCCTTTTTATACCTTCCCCCATCCACAGAAGAACCAACGTCAAGCCCATCAATAAAGAAAAAATCCATCATGAACAAAATAGTATATAGTTCAAGGATTCAATTAGCCAAAAAAACAAAAAATTAGACGCCCAACTGAATATTTTTCAAAATTTTGGGGACTATTGGTACATTTATCCATAATTTAATAGCAGACTTCCAGTTTTAATACAATATTCACCTATAAGAAATCTTTTTAATCGTTCTGACCATGCTATGTTAGTCGTAAAAAGCCTCTCTTTTTGTTTAATTTCCTCTCAGAATCGGATTGGTTAATGACATATACTCTAGTGATACTTTTTTTTTTTTTAAATAATGATTTTCCCCTTAATAAATTGATTTTCATCTAAATTTGTCACTTTGTGGAGAAGAGTTTTTGTCTATTCGTTTAATACTAGTACGATGAAGCTTGATGTGAATTTACTTTCAAAAAAATTATGGAATTGTTTTTATTCGTTAATCGCAGGTCAGCTTAAGAAAAGAAGACACTGGAAAAAAAAAATTGCCAGGTGTCGAATTGTCAACTTCTCATAGAGTACTATGCAACGCCACACTTTTAATTAATTAAACTAGGTTAGATTAGACTTAATTAAACTTGAAAAAGTTGGCTGATTCTATGAAAGGAGACATTGAAATAATGAAATGGGAAGGGAAAAAAAAATGAAAAGACTAAGGCAAAGTAAGGTACTTGTGAAAAGAGAAGAGTTCCGAGCGTCAACCATACAAAGGTCTCTCTCCTAGAGCACCAAAGTACTTATCAAATTGTAGATAACATTATCGGATTAGATTATATTGAATTAGAATAGATATATTATCAAATTATTAGACCATCGGCAGTCAAGTGAATCATAGAAAAATTGTTTTTGTGCTTTTACTATCTATCAAGATCCCAGATCAGAATTGAAATGGAACTTAAAAAAACCTAGACATTAGTCCGAATTACTTGCTAGGCTATACATATTGTCACCATGAAAAGAGACATAATAATATTGAAGGCGATATTATATTTAGTCAATATCATGTAGAGAAAGTGCATGAAAAACACCCCAAGAGACATAATAATATTGAAGGCCTTTAAGTTGTGATCGGAACTAAATCTCGCGAAGTTCATTATATTTAGATTTAGCTGTAATATCATTTGATAGATTTATTTGAAAGTGCACACTCCTCAGGTAACCTTGAGAATGACTAACCCCTGCTGTTTTTTCAGGAACACTTTGGTAGATCAGAAAATTGCGACCTTTTATTGATGGAAAAAGTCTCTAGCGCCAAAATTGATGATGCTTCCAATTATTCCAAAAAATAAAAAATAAAAAAATAAATAGCAAGGGATTAATAATTAAACTGCGCCTTTAAGTTGTGATCGGCTAAATAAATCTCCTTTAACTACAAAAAGGACAGTTGTGTGCACATCTTTACTACACAAACAAGATAGTTTTTGGCGTCTCCTTTAATTTTTTTTTTTCAAAACATATCAAATATTTCTTTATTTTTAAATCTATTTAAGTTACGTTAAGGAAAAAATTAGAAGAAAAATTGCCAGGTGTCAGGTGGAGAAAGTTTCAATGACAACTTCGCACAAAGCAATATGCACCGCCGTGCATTTATTTGATTAAGCTGGTAGATTATTTGTAAATGTGAAAAATGTAGATATGCATCTCTAGAGGTGAACAGGAAGAAAGCTAAAAAAAATTTGGGTGGGATAAAATGAAATAACTAAATGGGATGGGAAAAGAAAAATGAAGAGAAAAGAAAAGGGAAAGTAAGGTGCGTTTGATATGGAGAGAGTACCAAATGTCAACCATACATAGGTTTCCCCTCAAAACACCAAAATGCTTAACAGATTATTAGATTATTAGATTATTAGATGAGATAGTTGACGTTATCATATTTGATGGTTTTATGTGATGGGCTTAAGGCCCGTCCGCCCATGTTGGGCTCGAAAGCCCGCCCACGGGATTAGGGCCCATGGATGAAGGGGTACGTTCCTTTCTTGGAGGGACGTATAAAAGGAGAAAGAGAGAGGGAGGAACACACCCGTTGGCATAACGAACGTACGTTCCTCTCCCTCTCTCCCTCCAAAAGAAAAAGACAAACGCTTAAGGCGACGCTATCTTCCCTTCAAGGCCAATTGACGTCATCGGATGGAATGGGATCATAATTTCTTCCTCGATCTTCAGCATTGGTGTTTAATCTGTGGCTAACAAGGTACGCTCGATTCTGTGGTGTGCTTTATGATCGGTGATACATGTATTTCCTAGGCTTATCTTACGCATTCGTTTTAAGGGTTCGATTTAGTGTCGAATCCAGTTTTTCGAGAATCCGTTATTCCCAACATTGCTATCAGAGCCCTAATTCATGTTTTCCCAATCCCTTTGATGTTTTTTAATTGATTTTCGCGAAAGTAATCGGACGGTATGGATCGGGGCGAGAAATCCTGACACCCGAGCACTGTTCGTCCATTTTTTCGAGTTTCTGTGACTTGAAATCAATTTCTGAAGGCATATGGTGAAAGGGCTCGTCGAGGCGAGTTCGTCGACAGATCGTGCGTCGCTGGGCGACACTGCACGCACCCACACGCGCGGCCAGAAGGCGCTGCGTGTGAGCGCGACGTGCTCGAAGCGTTGGCTCACCCAGCGCGTGTGGCACATGCGCCGGTCGGCGAACCGGCACGTGCGCGCCGTCGGCCGGTGAACCAGCATGCGCCGGTCGACGAACCGACGTGTGCTGACGTCAGCATGACGTCATCCAACGGTCGGTAACCGCTAGGATGACGTCATCGATGACGTAATCGCCGACGACCGTTGGCCGGCCGGTGACCCGACTTGACAGCGACCCGACTCGAACCGCACGGAAGCCTAGCACGCGTGCAGCACGTGCGGTTGGTTCGTGTGACCCGGCCCGACCAGCCCGGCCGGTCCAACCAGTCCCACCCGCGCGCCCGTCGACCCGACTTGTTGACCGACCACTGTTGACCGTTGACTTTGACCGTTGACCCCGAAAAAAAAAGAAGATTTTGTTTTCTTTTTTTAATTATATCTATGTGGGTTATATGTAATCCATTATTTATTATGCATTTGTTGCATGAATCATGGAAAATTATGTATTTTCCCTTATGTACATTATGGATAATAAGTAATCTAATTTTAGTTCTGCATTTGTTGCAGGAACTATGTTGCATTATGCATGAATACCTGCAATCTCGAGAACGGATGAGGGAAATACAAGACTTAAAAAGCTGATGTTAGATTTAGCTAATTATTGGTGGCATGACGGTGATTTAGTATCACATGTGGTCAGAGTCAATCAGATGATACAGGAAATCATCTGGAATGGTTATCTTATGCCGGATTTTGAGAAGGTGCCGGCTTTGATGACCACTCTTCCACCTGAATGGCAAGCAGTGTTAGATCGGTTATGGGAGGTCAACGTGGTCTCGGGTTATAGAATGCTAGTGGAAGTTTTTGTAAGAGAGTACTATAGGATTGAGTTAACTAAAACTTCAACCTTTAGATTGAGCGCCATATGGCGCAGAGCGAATGCGCCTTGGAGGCGACATAAAAGCTCTCCAAAAGTTTTTCCATGATTGGCAAATGTGCCTTCAAATTTCTTAGATTTTTTGACTGATAGATTAGAAGGGACATTCCCTTTTTATTTCTTAGATTATTTTGAGATGTTTTTGAATGTGAATATTTCTTTCTATGTTGATATTTTCCTTTGCATATATTGCTTAGCGTAATGGATAGTTGTATTATGTGAAAGCATTGTTATTCTATTGGATGTTAGAAATTATTTGCTTTCTATTATGTTTGACTGCTGTGGGTAGTTTATAGAAGTTTTTTGTAACTTCATAGAATTTATTTTACATAAGACAATTATATTAATAATAATTTTGAGTTAGGATTTTTGGAGGATGATTGGAAACGTAGTGACCTTTTGATTCTAAAACTTTACTTGAAATTATTCATTGATATGATGGATCTGTGCAAAGTGGATGCATAAATGATAGGCATTAATTATTCGTGCATGTATGTTTGATGTGTTCAGATCGATGGTTTCAGCAACTAAGAACGTAATTGCTGATATGAACGGCAACAATTGTGAAATATTGAATATGAAGATTCAATATGTACTGGAAAATCAAGAAGCACTAGAAGCTCTTGACCATATTATGGAAGATCTTAAGGATGCCGTGCGCCACCTTGAGCTAGTAGAGGACCGCCTAACGGCATTTGAGTTGAAAATAGACATTTGCAATGTTGGTTCTAGCTCAGAAAGGGCTTTGAGCTCTAAGCGCAAGCGTATTGATTCATTCAATATGTGTGATTGCAAATGATCAAGTCATTGTTGCAAGAAATCAAGAATTAACCAACACAAGAGAGGAAAACGTCCTCAAGTGAAGAAAAATGTCAAGGGTAAGGTGTTACAATTGTGATAAAAGAGGTCACTATGCTCGCAATTGTCGTGAGCCAAAGAAGGTAAACACCTCTTGTACATTTGAGAACTTTGCTTATGTATCAAGTTTTGCATTATTGGCTGAATCCAATCCTTTGTGGACTGTAGATTCAGGAGCGACAAACCATGTAGCGAAGGATAGAGAATCATTCGTGGAATTCCGACGAATACCAACCGGAACTAAGCGGATTTATGTAAAAAATAACTCCAGAGATGAAGTTAAAGGGATTGGTACCTGCCAATTGAACATGCGTGGTGGACGCATCTTGTTCCTATATAATGTTCTATATGTTCCGGAGATTCGTCGAAATTTAATGTCTGTTTTTTGGTGTTGGTTAAGCTTGGTTTTAGTGTGAACTTCCGTAATAACGGTATAGAGTTGTATTTGAATACAAACTACTATGATTGTGGTCATTTTCTGGATGGTTTTATTATACTAAATGTTGACTGTGGTGATGTCAATATTTATTATTTCCTTGTTTCACATCTTCTACATCATATGATAATGATTTGATTATGTGGCATGCTAGACTTGGTCATATTGGCCAACAACATATGAATAGACTAGCCAAAGAGGGCTTGTTGGGCAACATTGAAAAAGTCGATTTGCCCAGATGTGAGCATTGCCTAGTAGGGAAAACGATAAGGAAACCATTTGAAAAAGGTAAAAGAGCTGAATTTCCTCTGCATTTAATCCATTCTGACGTTTGTGGTCCAATGAATGTGAGAGGAAGGCATGGGGCTGTTTATTTCATCACTTTTAATAGATGATTATACTCGATTCGGATATGTCTATTTGATTTCTTATAAATCTGAAGCAATAAGTTGTTTCAAAAGGTATATGAACTTGGTAGAAAATCAATTAGACAAGAAAATAAAAGCATTGAGATCCGATCGAGGTCGAGAATATTTATCTGATGAGTTCAGAAAATTATGTGATGAAAAAGGAATAGAAAAACATTTGCTATTCATATACTTCTCAACAAAATGGTGTTGCAGAGAGAAGAAACAGAACCCTACTGGAAATGGTTAGGTCCATGATGGCACATGCTAATTTACCAATTACTTTTTGGAGTGATGCGTTGTTAACTGCAGCCTATATATCTAACCGGGTGCCTTCCAAATCAATTACTTCCACTCCATATGAGTTATGAACAGGTAGAAAACCGGACTTAAGTTTTCTTAAGCCATGGGGTTGTGCTACCTATACTCATGAGTCCTCTTACAAGTTTGGGAAATTGAGTCCCAAAGGAAAGAAGAGTATTTTAATGAGATACTTCGAACACTCGAAAGGGTATGTGTTCATAGATAAGCAGGAAAGTGGGAGTATAACTGAATTTGAATCACGGGATATCATATTCTTAGAGGATGAATTTCCTAAGAAGGGCGAAATAGGTGAGGATTACTCCCTATTTGAAACCTTGGATCAAGATAATGATATTAGTAGAATTCGTCCAAGTGGAAGTAATATGAGAAATGATGAATTGAATTCAACTCATTCTCAATTACAACCATATGATGAGACAACATCATCATTGTCTAATCCAAGTGGGAGCATAATGGGAAATGATGTGCTAAGTGTACAATCTCCCATACGGTGAACAAATCGCCAAAGTATTCCCTGTTGACGTTTTAACATTGAAGGGGAAACTTTTATGGTTGCTCCACAAGATGAGAATGAGCTAAGAAATATTAATAAGGCTCTGAATTGCCTTAGTAAGGAAAAATGGATTTATGCAATGAAAGAGGAGATGGAGTCAATGAAGTCAAACCAAGTCTGGAAACTGGTTGATCTTCCAAAAGGACACAAAGCTATTGGGATTAAGTGGGTTCTCAAAATAAAGCGAAAAGCTGATGGTTCGATAGAAAAGCATAAGGCTTTATGGCGAAGGGGTATAATTAACAGAATGAATTGATTATAAGTAAACATTATATATTCTGTAGTGAGATTTACCTCGATTCGCATTGTTCGGCAATAGTGGCTAGTATGGATCTTGAGATACATCAAATGGATGTAAAGACTGCTTTCCTCAATGGAGAATTAGAGGAAGAATATATATGGAACAACCTGCTGGTTTCATAGTGAAAGGCCAAGGAGAAAAGATATGTCGGCTTTTGAGGTTGATATATGGCTTTAAGCAGTCATCAAGACAATGGTATATACGTTTTTCATAATGCCATAATGGCATATGACTTTACAATGATAGATGAGGATCATTGTGTATATATCAAATGATCCAAAGATCAATTTGTGATCATATCATTATATGTTGATGATATACTAATTGCCGGAAGTAATATGGAGTTTGTTAATAATGTGAAGAATTTGTTATCTTCCAACTTTGAGATGAAAGACATGGGTGATGTTGCATACATTCTTGAAGTTAAGATTTCAAGATTATAAACCCATAAACACTCCTGTTACAAAAGGTGAAGGATTGAGCCATAAAATGTGTCTAAGGACTCCACAAGAGGAGGAACAAACGAAATATGTTCCTTATGCTAGTGCTGTTGGGAGCTTGATGTACGCTATGATGTGTACAAAACCTGACATATGTTATGCAGTTGGAATGGTAAGTAGATACCAATCCAACCCAAGTCAAATATGTTGGAAAGCCGTTAAATGAATACTAAGGTATCTAAAGGGGACTGCTGATTATACGTTGAGCTATTAAGGAAAGGATCTGCAACTCAAATGCTATTTTGATGCTGATTGGAGAGGAGATTTAGATGAAAGAAAATCTATCTCTGGATTTGTTTTCTTACCGAATAATGTCACCATATGTTGGAGTAGTAAGAAACAAAAGTGTATAGCCTTGTCCACGATATAAATTAAGTTCGTGACATTATCAGCAGCAGTATAAAAATGTTTTTAGCTTAAGAGATTTTTTAATCATTTAGGTGTTATTGGAAGTGCTGCAGATTCATTGTTGGTTAACTGTGATAGCCAAGTAGCAAATGCGTACACCAAAGATCCAAAATATCATGGTAAAACCAAACATATAGATACCAAGTATAATCTTGTCAAAGATATGGTTGCACAAAAGGATGTGAACTTAGAGTACATAATACGCATAGAATGGTAGCAGATCCTATGACAAAGCCAATACCTAGAGACGTGTTTTGTGGCCATATGAAATCTCTAGGATTGCATAGAGGCTGATGTACTGAATATTGTAATTTCCTTAAGTGTTCACATTTGATGAATTTGTGTTTTCATCATTAATGCCTATGAATCTTTGTTTGATCTTTATGCATCTTAATGCTCAGTGCATTACTTTATTTTGAGAAACTATGTCGGACAGATATAAGATTAGCCCACTCACACGGGTAATCGTCTCTATTTACTATGTAATAAATAGAGATGAGACTATTTTTAAGCTTATTATCTAGGTGATAATCGAGAGCTCAAGCTTAAAACACGTATGTCGCCTTAATTGAGTGTTAAGATGAGGACGTAATACTTACTATGTCCGAAAGTAAAAATAACCCACATACTTTATTTTATCTGTCTATGATGCCAGACGTGAGTTCTGATGAATTTTGTGAATGAGTAGATACGTGAACTCAAGTTAGACATTGGGTATGTCTGAACTATCATCTGTACGCTATTGAAGATGTAGACATACGCTCCAT
The DNA here is from genome assembly GCA_017140395.1 of Eucalyptus lansdowneana. Lineage (NCBI taxonomy): Eukaryota > Viridiplantae > Streptophyta > Magnoliopsida > Myrtales > Myrtaceae > Eucalyptus > Eucalyptus lansdowneana. The sequence continues at coordinate 40,329,813 of CM029485.1, forward strand.
GGGAAATGAGTTAATACCGTAATACGTATTTCATACTACGTATGCATGAGACGACCAATAAGAGTGGCAAAAGTTTGATCTCAACTTTTATGTCGTGTGAGACTCTTGAGGAAGAGAGTTCCTCAATTTTTTAGTCCCCTCATGACTCTTACTTATTCTTAAGATTTCTATTTAGTTTTTGCTATCTTAGGATGTTGCCAATGGTCATGAGTGATTCGATCTAATGGGACATTTCTAGAAAAGCAAGCTGAACTGAAATTGAGAGTTTGAAGGAAAGAAGAAGATCGAATTTGGAGAATCACATTGTAGTTTTGTATTCATCGATTAACCAATTATGACTGTCTTTGTGATAATTATAATTGTGAATACAATATATATATATATATATATATATATATATATATATATATATATATATATATCATTGTTTAAAACAGATCAAGAGAGATATAAATGTGATCGATCGATCTAGGGTACTGCATACTAAATCTACTCAGGATGTGATGCCCATTATAAGTTGCTATATATTCCTAACAGATGTATGACAACGAGCTCTCAATGTATGCTGGTCGCACGGATTATTCACCAGTATGAATGTTGAAGAGAGGTAAAGAGAATCCTGTTCGGCCCACCATGTGCGAGTGGGAGATGATGGTTTTATGTGATGGGCTTAAGGCTTGTCCGCCCATGTTGGGCCTGAAAGCCCGGCCCATAGGATTAGGGCCCATGGATGAAGGGGTACGTTCCTTTCTGTTGGAGGGACGTATAAAAGGAGAAAGAGAGAGGGAGGAACACACCCGTTGGCATAACGAACGTACGTTCCTCTCCCTCTCTCCCTCCAAAAGAAAAAGACAAACGCTTAAGGCGACGCCGTCTTCCCTTCAAGGCCAATTGACGTCATCAGATCGAATGGGATTAGAATTTCTTCCTCGATCTTCAGCATTGGTGTTTAATTTGTAGCTAACAAGGTACGCTCGATTCCGTGATGTGCTTTACGATCGGTGATACATGTATTTCCTGGGCTTATCTTCCGCATTCGTTTTAGGGGTTTGATTTAGTGTCGAATCCGGTTTTTCGGGGATCCGTTATTCCCAACAATATTGAATTGCATTAGGTCAGAATGCTTACATAAGATGTTTCATCGATGGGCAAGTGAATTGTTAAAAAGGAGCTTTTGTGCTTGTTGCAATCTATGAAGATCCCATATCAGACTCGAAATGAAACATAAAAAAAAGCTAGACATCAATCTGAATTAATTGCTAGACCATATATATTGTCACCATATAAAGAGATATAATATTGAAATCGACATTGTGAGAGAAGGTGCACATTCTCATGCAGCCTTTGACTTACGCCTTGGGATTTGATAGATCAATTATCTTTTTTGGTGGAACCGTAGTGCCGGTATTCATGATTCTTCCAATCGTTCTAGTTCCTTCCGGTCTTCTATGTTTGATGGACGGAATCCTCACAGGAAATTCACACCCCTGTTGAATTTCCTACAATCTTTGCAAGTTTTATATTTGTCACCAGACTCACCTATCATTGGGAATCGATGAATATAGGGATCACATGTGGTTGGTATTTTAGGTAAACCTTGCAGTGATTCACAATGAGAGATGCTCAATGTCTCCAACTTATGTAATTTTGATAGATTAGGTAACCTTTCCATGCAATTGCAATTTATGATTGATAATTTCTTCAGCGAATTTAATTTTTCCAATGCAGCTCCTCACTATCAATTCTTTGAACTTCCCTAGGCTTGATAGCGATAGTGTCACTAGCGATTTACATTCTTCCACGGTCAAATACTGGAGACTCTCTAGCTGTTGAAACTCGATTTCTCTCAACCAACATTCAAAGAGTGTAAACTCAGACAAATATCTCAAGTTGGAAAAGAATGATTGTTCTATCGGTGACTTTACATCTCTTAATACCAAATGACACAGATTGGAAGGAAGCCATGTAAGAGATCGAGGATCATCCCAAGGCATGTTAAGGGACCAAAGCTGAGGAGGCCATGTGATATTTATACTTAGATTCCACTTGTTGGCTTTTGGTGACTCCCCCATCCATGTGATATTTCTACAACCATCGGATTCTAACACTTTGAAATTCTCCAACATCCCCATGTCCTTTGGTTGCTCTCTTATATTGATCTCTAGCAGAACCAAGCACTCCAGCTTTTTAAGATTTCCAATAGGAGTAGGCACTTCTACAATCTTTGAACCCCACAAATGTAATGCAGCCAATGATTCAAGTCCTCCAATAGAGCTTGGTAGCTCCCTTATCTGAGTGAATCCCAAGTGCATTTCCCTTAACCTTTTGAGATCTCCAATATAATTAGGTAAGTCTCTTATTTTACTCCCAAAGACAATTAAGTGTTGTAGCCTTCCAATAGAAGCAAGTAGTTTTGTAATCTTTGTTTTTTGGAAGTTTAAGTCAAGCAATGATTCTAGTCCTCCTATGGAGTATGGTAACTCCCTTATTCAAGTGAATCTCAAGTTTAGTTTCTCCAACTTTTTGAGTTCTCCAATTGAATCGGGTAACTCTCTCATTCTTGTGGTTCTCAAATCCAATTTGAGTAATGATGTCAAATTCCCAATGGAGTTTGGAAGCTTTCTAAGCCAAGTGCAACCCCTTAAAGCTAGCCATCTCTCCAATAGCTAAATGAAGCTTTTGTATACATTGCCCCTCTAGCCTTAGACTTGATAGGTACTTTAGACTACATATTGTAGAAGCCACTGTGAGCATGTCAAATTGGAGGCTTGTCGAATACTTTGACAATTGATCTCAAGCTGGAATTATTTCTAAGCACTTTAAACACTCTAGCTTATGGATAGAGCTACGAATTCGTGGTGACTTTGGACAATGGTCATCAAAAACTAGAATCCTCAAATTCAAGCACGTTGAGAAGTCGGAAGTGGTTGAGAGATGGCACCTCATAAGATGTATAACTTTTAAATCATGATTCACCTGCAAAATAGTTAGAATTTATTGAAGTATGGCAAGGGAAATGGCTACAAACATATCCACGTGATATGAAACCATACCAAGCATGGGCCCCATCCATTCCAGTTTTGTGGACAATTGCTGTCTGAAAGCTTAAGCACAACTAAGTTCCATAAACATAGATTGATTGCTTGCAAGTTTGAAGGGCAACGATGCCAAGAGAGCCATCTTAAACTCAAGAGAAGATTCTTAAAGTCTCCTACCAATTTTCCTCATTCCAATTCCAACAATCTTAGGCTAGGCAGCCTTGAAAACTCTTCAATTGAAAAAAACTAACTATTTTCATGAGTCTTAGACTTGATCTACATGTAAATCATTATTCTTATTTCTACTCTCATATTGGAAGTGTAAGCTAATAATATCTTTCACTAGATATAATTATATTATCTTCACTCAAGTTAAATAATTGTTTTCTCATCCTTGCGCAAGACAGATAGCAGAGCACATTCAGCATATAAGCTGAAATTTGAGCTAATGTTAATATATACCTTTCTCGTCCGCACTACATCCAATGCAATCTTGGGATACCATAGCCTACTACGCTTCCTAGGAAATTTGAGGTCTTCTTGTTGAATGATTTCTCTTCCAAGATCTCTAATTAGGTTGCGCATCAATAGTCTATCATTCTCATCAACCATTATCAAAGATGAACGGGCGAGGACATTGACATCACTTCTTGGGAGAAAATCCAATGCTTTCCACATATAATATGGATGGATTTTTTCTTACCAATAAAGAAGCATGCAATATCAAGAACAATTCCTCTCTCTGCATCCTTTAGCATTTTGAAACTAATCTTTAATTTATCCGGGATGTCTTGATTTGGAACTAAATTCAAATTCTTCAGTGTTTCGTTCCAAAGTCGTTTACTTTTGCTATAAAGAGAGGAACATATAACTTCAAGAGCAAAAGGAAGTCCATCAACTTTGCTAATAATATCGCAAGAAATATTTCTGTATTCATATGGAGTGGAACCCATTCTAGAAGCATGCTTACTAAAAAGTTGAAGAGCATGATGATAGCATTATTCTCTCATAGATTCTAAACTCTTCAAAACACGTTTGGACATTGTTGACACCTAATTTTTATCTTTCAAATGGTATATATATAAGAGAAAAATCAAAATCAAATAAAAAAATCAAAATCAAAATTTTAATTATTAATTTTCCTTTAAAAAAAAAGTCGTGCGGGTCTGGGTCCGGTCGAATCCGGCCTTGGCCCGACTTGGCCCTTTTTCCCTTTATTTCTCCCCGCATGGGCCTGGGCCCAATCCCTCTCCTCTCATTTTTTTTTCCTCATGTGGCCCAGCCTTTTCTTCCCTCCGGCCGGCCAGCCCCGTTGTCTTCTCCCTCAGCATTTTTTTGCACAGGGAATCGGTGAAGACAAAAGCAGAAAGTAGCCGTCCACATGGGGAAGTGGCGAAACCGAAAGCAGGGCCGCCATGGCAGTAGGGGACCTTATCATCTCGCTGGTGCAAGCAATCGTTGGAATTGGGAGGTCAGAGCTGCCTGGCAGAGTCTCGTTGGTTGGAGAGCCAGGGGCACACGCGCGTGAGCTGAACGAAAGAGAAGCAGAGAGAGATCTCGAGGGAAAAGGGGAAAAAAATAGAGGGACACGGGGAGAAAAAGAGGAGAAAAAAAAAAATAGGGAGAGAGTTCAAACGAGAGAAACACATAGCGAAAAGGAGGGGGAACTCAATGAGGCCACCGCCCACGCATCTCCGGGCTGCCATCGCCGTTGTTGCCGCCGCCGCAGATGCGTCTTCAAGCTGTCATTCCCGTCGGAACTTAGGTTGGCATTTCATCGAATATGTGGTGTGCATTTTGAGCTCGAGTTGGCCGGAGTTCATTCCGTCCGTTTCAGCCGAGCTCCGGTCTCCGTAGGTCCCCCTTAGGTTCCTGTTTGTTGTTGGTTATTTGCTGGTCACCACCGCCGCTGCCTCGAATCCCCATTAGGTCGGAAGCCGCTCAGTTCGTTAGTGCCCATCACCTGTTCGCCGTAATGCCCAAGCGGGCTCTCCCTCCCCGGTTCCTCTGTGTAAAGTCTAGCTAGTCTCTTAGTCACCAGAATGCTATCACCGTTTGCTTGAAAGCTGGACCGTGTCCCTCCGAACCAAGGCGGCATCGTCGCGACCCCAATCGGATCGTTGCCCCTCGCCCTTGTCTTTCTCGTTGTCGTAGCTCCCGGTTGTGTGATTGAGCAGTCGTTGACCAGGGGAGCGCAGTCGAGCTAGGGCTAGGTCTGCGATCTACGCTTAACGAGATGGAGGCAGTCTTGCCTGTTGAAGTCGAAGTCCCTTCTCTAAGGGTCCTTTCCCGATCTACGCTCAATGAGACTGAGTGGATGCAACAGAGGCATGAGCAGTTAAACATGATCAATGAGAAGAGATTGCAAGCTGTATGTCATGGACAATGCTATCAGAGACGAGTTGTAAAAGCTTTCAATCGAAGGGTGCGTCCCATACACTTTGAAGTCAACGACTTGGTGTTGAGGAAAGTGCTTCCAATTATACCAAACCCTCATGGAAAATTCACCCCAAACTACGAAGGGCCGTATGTCATTAAGAAGATTCTACCTGGTGGTGCTTTGATTTTAGTTGAAATGGATGGCAGTGAATTGCCTAGACCTGTAAACACCGATGTAGTCAATAAATATTTTCCATGATTAAAATCAAGGTCAAGGAGCCACTTCATGCATGATCCGAGTCTCATGGCATTATACATACATCATAGATATTAGACATATGTCACATACACACATATCTATTTGTGTTTCAGGCACCTTGCCGTTCGATAAGGAAATGGTGGAGGGAAGAGTTGATTCAAGGATCCATCAAGTCTCCGCACAAACGGTTGAATATCTCTTTTTCCTAAATGAGAGGCAAGATGCGATATAAAAAAGAAAAGAAAAAGCATGGCATCATTCGTATGACCTATTTCGGTGCAACTATGCGTGCTTCGTATCAGTGACCCTCGAAAAGGCAAGCTCGTCAAAATGATTTTATTCAAGTAAAAATGTGAAGCGTTAACTATGCCAAACAAGAAGTGCTTAGGATGAAGAAAGGCAAGCCATTTCCAAACGCATCCTTCAAACACTTTTGAGAATTGAGTAAGAATTGAGTAAAAGCAACCTTCTCTTAGGACGGATGATTCATTCGCGTTGAGCACAAATGTCAAAATGATAAAGGCATTTTCTTCACCAACCCCAAGTATTACACTAATCTCTTACTACCCCTTTGGGCAGAGCAAAGATGATAATTCAAAATACCCCGGTTGAGGACAACCCTATATTGGGGTAGCATAAGAGGTTACGGTCGTGTTGTAGAGCGAAATATTGAGAAAGATTCTATTACTTTCACTTGCATCAATTTTCTGGTGGTAGCTTTAGATGAATTCTCATTAGAGCTTGACTCATCCCAATGTGAAGAAGAGCATTTATTTTTCTATCCAAACACTGATACCTGTTGCTTTAACCAATTTGAGTCTGATTGTTCATTTCTGAACCCCTGAGCGGTGATCATCTTCCTTCACTAGGGCAAGGCATAAGAATTGACCAAATATGATTGACATTTACGAGACAACGATAAAAGCATCTCGAAAGTCGTAAGAGCTCCAAAAGGTCACAGAGCAAGAAGTTTTATGAATTAGTGGGGCATGAAAAAAGTAATGTGCCCGATAAAAGCAAAACCAATGCCCGTCAAGAAAAAGAGCCAAAATGTTGCATCTTATGTGAAAAATTATCACAGTCCAAGTGCCTGAAAAAAAATAAAAAAAGCTATTGCAAGTGCAAAGAAAGTTAGAAAAAGGGGCAAAACTCCCATGTAGAAATGATTAGTCAAGGGACTTTCGAGATGCGTTGTATTTCAAAAGCCAAATAATTTGGAAAGATCGAGTGACTAGGTCACGATGCCATGATGATCATCGACTCTTAAAAACTCTCTTAAAAATTTTAAGCCTTTCGAGCCTCTCCCGAGCCAACATCAAAACCCTCTCCCGAAGTCTCTTCTGATTGGAATGGTTTGAGTGAAAATGAGAATGCCACAAAGAAGCTATTGCTTGAAGGAGTGGAAGTAATTCTATCTTGTCTTATCTTCTAAGTTCTCGACTCGTAAACCTGATGTAGATAGTGACAAATGTTTCTTTATTGGCCTCAAAGCAACAATTCCTTTATGTAAGCCCTAATCAAGCCTATATTTGCAGCCCTTTCAAAAGACCTTTTTCATCAATCAACTTGTGCTCATTGTGAATGTTTCCGAAAGCCTTTGACATGGGTTATGTGAGATACCCTCTGCAATCAGTTACTTCCCACGCAAATAGATGGGATCAAGCAGCTATGTTATCATGAGTGTGTAAAAAGCCCTTTCTGATTAAGGAGCTCTAGTTTGGCATGCTTAATGAACCTTTTTTTTTTCACGAATAAAAATCGTTTTAATAAGAACTTGTCTCTTGGAGAATTTGATGATTAATGATATATCCACGAGCAAGTTGACAGTTTTGCGCCACATGATGCTGATTGACATCAAAAGATTTTCTAAAGCATTTGGACTTAGCTTGACTGGCTTGTTCAATTAATGCTGCGATATTGCTAATACATTTCTTGATAACGTCTCTAATGACATTTGTTCAAGTTGAGTTGGACAAGATTCCTTAGTGCAGTCATGCAATATTCAATGGGTTAGCGGGTTCTTCCCTAAAAGCCGAAGGTTCGTGTGTCTTCCTCAAACCATGTATTTTCAGCCCGGTTGAAACCGTTGTTACACGGTGAGATTTTGTCCCCCTCGTTCTTCTTGTAGCCGAGAGAGTTTTGTAGCCCAAAGTCCTTCTTATGACACGGTGTGCTTTGTAGCCCGGAGTCCTTCCTTCTTCTTATGAACCCGAAAGCTTCGTAGCCTAAGGAGCTTTCTTTCTTCTTATTGACAAGACGCACTTCCATAGTTATGAGTCATTTCCATCGACCTGATATGTGCATACGCACCTAGGGTCTTTCTATCTCCAAAATAATTTAGGTATCTTCTGTCTTTGATTGCAACCTTTTCGAGGCTACCTACATTTAAAGAAGGGTAGCTATTGACACCTAATTTTTATCTTTCAAATGGTATATATAAAAAAAAAAGAAAAATCAAAATCAAATAAAAAATCAAAATAAAAAATTTTAATTATTAATTTTCCTTTAAAAAAAAAGTCGTGCGAGTCCGGGTCGGGTCGGATCCGGCCTTGGCCCGACCCAGCCCTTTTCCCCCTTATTTCTCCCCGCATGGGCTTGGGCCCAATCCCTCTCCTCTCATTTTTCTTTTTTCTTTTCCCTTGCAGGGCCCAACCTTTTCTTCCCTCTGGCCCAACCCGCCTTGTTGTCTTCTCTTTCAGCTATTTTCTACACGGGGAATCGGTGAAGATGAAAGCAGAAAGCAACCGTCCACATGGGGAAGTGGCGAAACTGAAAGCAAGGCCGCCATGGCAGCAGGGGACCGCATCATCTCGCTGGTGCAGGTGATCGTTGGAATCGGGAGGTCAGAGCCGCCTGGCAGAATCTGCTGGTTAGAGAGCCGAGGGCACGCGCACGCGAGTTGAACGAAACAGAAGCAGAGAGAGATCTCGAGGGAAAATGGGGAAAAATAGAGGGACACGGGGAGAAAAAGAGGAGAAAAAAAAAGGGAGAGAGTTCGAACGAGAGAAAAACAAAGCGAAAAGGAGGGGGAACTCACCGAGGCCATTGCCAACACATCTCCGGCCGCCGTCGCCGCTGTCGCGCAGATGTGTCTCCAAGCTGCCATTCCCGCCGGAACTCAGGTTGGCATTTCATTGAATACCTGGTGTGCATTTTGAGCTCAAGTTGGCCGGAGTTTGTTCCGTCCGTTTCGGGCGAGCTCCAACCTCCGTAGGTCCCCCTTAGGTTCTTGTTTGTTGTTGGTTATTTGCTGGTCACCACCGCTGCCACCTCGAATCCCCATTAGGTCGGAAGCCACTCAGTTCGTTAGTGCCCATCACCTGTTCGCCGTAATGCCCAAGTGGACTCTCCCTCCTCGGTTCCTCTGTGCAAAGTCTAGCTAGTCTCTTAGTCACCGGAATGTTGCCGCCATTTGCCTGAAAGTCGAACCGTGTCCCTCTGAACTAAGGCGGTACCGTCGTGACCCTAATTGGATCGTCGGTGTCCCTTGCCCCTGCCTTCCCCGCCATCGTAGCTCCTTGGTCGTGATTGAGCAGTCGTTGACCAGGGGAGTGCGGGCCAAGATGGGCCAGGTCTGCGACCTAGCCCGCTCGGTCTCTCCTAGCCTGTAGGCCCACTGCCCGGAATCAACTTGGGCCGTAGGCCTGCGAGTGATTTTTTTTTTTTTTTAAAAAGACTTGGGTCCTCCGGATTAGGCCCAAGTTCAGTCCACCCTCAAGCAGGCCTAGTCGGGCGGACTCGACCCATCTTGCTTGGGTTGAGCACGGGTCGGGTCAGACCCGACCTGGTTCGGTAAAAAAAAAATCATTAAAAAAATGATTTCGAAAATCCAAAAAAATATAAAAAGTAATTTTTTAAAAAATAATAAAAAAATAATAAAAATTACTTTTTAAAAATTAAATTAAAGTTAAAAAAATTAAAAAATTAAAAAATGATGGGGTTTGGTTAGGAATTTCTATATTTTGCATTTTTAGTGTAATTAGACCTTTATTTGCTCGTATATTAATTATGTTGCATGTTTAATTTGCATATCTAATTATGTTTAATTGCATGTGTTTAATTTTATTGCAATTAGGATCTTGATAGCTATGATTGTTACTTTAATGGTTGCGCATCCGCATGATCACCTCACATGTTAGTGGATAAGTATAAAATTAATCCAAATTGCCTGACAAAAATCATTTTGTTAAAATGAACAAGATTAGGTACCGAAAAAAGCACTAATTGACTAATTAGTGTAATCAAGTTCCCAACCCTAGATTCTTTGGTTGCGTAGGAAGTGAGGCACGCTCCCATGCCTCACTTGGTTTCTAGCCGACCCTAATAGGCTAGTGGCGACTCCTTTTGTGCAAAATTCCTTAAGAATATCCCAACATCACGCGGGGTATGGGCTTGGGAGAGCTCGCGCCTAATCATGAGCCTTAGGCTCGTCTTTTAAGCAATATCCCTAAACTTGTTCCCTCCCCCAAGGGTAGGTCGCGGCGGACATTATTTTCTTCGATCTCCTCTTTGATTGGGAAAAAGTTAGTGTCTTGTTTTGTAATAATGATTTTGCTTCATAAACCAAACCAATCACACTTCTCTGCAAGTTTGGAGAGTTGATCCATTATCGAGGTCATCAAGCATGATGAGAATTTTCTTGTTGCGGAATCTTCTTTTGATTTGGTTAATCCCTGCATCAGGGTTAGAGATCTCCATTGCTTTGAAGTTGAGAATATTTGACAATAGCTGTTTTTGCAATTGAATGATTTGGCCAACTTGTGAAGCTTCTCAAACATTGGAAAGAAAGCTGTACCCATGAAAATGACTCTAGACTTGGTTAAAGACAACCTTGCCAAGAGTCTTCTTACCAATGCCACTCATATCATGGATTACTATATAACGTACCTCAGGAGAACCTTCATTTAATAGGCGCACAATGTTGACAACATCTTCAACATGATCCTGGATACTAAATGATCAGGCAGATTTTTCTCTATTTTATTCAACCTAATCAAAACTTCAGCTGTGACTAATTTAATGAGTTCACCTTGGCTATCATATTGGATACAAATGGGTCTCTTCAGAAAGATTGAAAATACAATATTAAGTTCAGGAATATTGTTAAAAACACAAATTAGCCATGGAGGGAGAAGGGGCAAGTAGGGCCGACCGTCCCCCTCTAAAAAAAAATTGAACGTATTACTCCACAAAAATAAAAGGAAAAAAGATCATTTTAAAGAAAATCGCCCCTAATCCAGTGTTAATTCAGTTAAATAAAAAGTAATCTCATATATAGTTTCAAGCTCTAACTCTATTTTTATTAAGAGAGTCGATCAAAGTCTATGCCAATTATTATGTTGAACGTCAAGTAGCCAACCTTCTTTCAACCGATGTTGAGCTCTCCCTCTATCCCTCATGGTGATAGCTAGTTTTTTCCCCAGAAATCCCATTCTCTCAAACCCTAAATCCCATCTCTATGGCTGAGTCTGGATTTACTCTACAAGATTAGCCAACCCATATTTCGATCCCTCAACACCCATCTTTTATCCCAAGTAATTCCAATCTCTCAAACCCTAAAGCCATCTCCATGGATGTGTCTACTTGCTTCCCACCGATTAGCCAAACCACCGACCCAATCCTTCAATGTGCCCACCCATAGCGTCTGGATTGGAATAGCAAACTCGCACCATTCGACCTCCTTTGTGACCCATGGCTTCTTTCCAGCGCCTCAACAAAACCCTCTCTTGTGAAGCTTCTAGTTGGGGGAATCCGTAAGTCTTTGGGTTGCTCATAGTTGGCAAGGTGCGCTTCTTCATAATAGTGCAATTGCCTAGTGGTTTATTTTAATCTTGTGAGGTATCCCTGAAAAACCGTCCAAAGTATACCTTATTTAGAATCAGTGAATCCAGAAAATAGGAAATCGGTCTACAAAACAACCCAGTTGCTAAACACTCGACATCCACAAACCTACATACCCTAAATGTAGAAGCCAATTGAAACCAGACCTCCCTTCAATCCACAACTATACTCCTATAACTATTACTAAACCCAGAACAATAGGTAGGAAATGGCAGGGGGAGGATAACCATCTTTGAATGGCAGCCCTGTGTTAAAGAATGAGAGATTTATGGTCGGAAGAGGATATAACGGACTTAGGGGCTAAGATTCCAGAAGAAGAACAGAAAGAAAGTGAGTTAACCCTTTATGAAAAACTTTACTCAAGACCCAACATTAACTTCCAGGCTTTCATCACCACTATGAGAAGAGTATGGAAAACAGATTTAGTAAAATGTGAACTGATTGCGCCAGGGTTTTTCTCCTTCTTATTCAACCCTATTGAAGAGAAAAAAACGGGTTTTAGAACCAGGGCTGTGGTCTTTCGCAAGTAATCTACTTGTTCTAAAGGAAGGAGATCCAAATATACCTAAACATTGTTATGAGTTTTCTCATCATGCATTCTGGGTGCATATCATAGGCCTCCCTCATGCCCGAGTAATCAAAGAATCTATATGTCGCATAGCCTCTAAGTTGGGGCAAGTTGAGGAGATCAAAATAGAAGCGAGAAACAACAACTCCTAGAAAAGTGGAAAAGCAAGAGTGCTGTCGAACCTGTCAAACCCACTTAAAACAAGAACTATTATTAATGTGGGGGGATAAGTATACTAATGGTGCCATAAGTTATGTACGGCGCTCACTTTGGTGCCAAAAGTTTCCGTCGGATAACTTAAGTGCCAAAAAATTTAAAAAACACTCACTTTGGTGCCAACTCCGATCTGGTTGGCCGGAAATCCGATGTGGCACTTTTTTATTAATTTTTTAAGCTGATGTGGCTCACCGGAGAACACAAAGCATCCTAACACCAAAACGACGCCGCTAGTGTCTCCCCCAATTTAAAACCCTAATCTTCGGCCGTCGCCGTCCTCGACGATCCTTGTGCTCGGTGGCCACGGCTTCGACCTTGACCTCGACCTTGACCCCAACCCCGACGATGGCCACTCAACGGCAGCGACTCCAACCTCGACCCCGACCCCAACCCCGACTGTGATGATGGCCACTCGACGGTCGCGGCTCAGACCTTGACCTCGACCCCGACGATGGCCACTTGACGGCCGCAGCTTCGACCCCGACCCCGACCTCGATGATGGCTACTTGGCGGCTGCAGCTTCGACCCCAACCCCGACCCCAACCCTGAAGACGGCCACTCGGCGGCCAAGTCGAAACCTTAATTTCAATCCTCAATGAGTTAAATAGCGTCATTTTTGCAAGGCCATCCATGTAGGACGGCAAAATGACGTCGTTTAAGGCCTTGTCAATTAAAAAAAAAAATCATGTAATTATTTTGGCCGGAATCTTTCGCCAGTGACCGGAATCTTTCGCCGTTGGCACCAAAGTGAGCGTTTTTCCTCCGATTTGGCACTTAAGTAATCCGACGGAAACTTTTGGCACCAAAATGAGCGCCGTACACAACTTATGGCACCATTAGTGTACTTATCCCTTAATGTGGGGGACAAAAAATGGTGGATCAACTTCAAGTATGAACGACTCCCACATTTCTGCTTTTCATGTGGGCGCATTGGACATTATGTAAATTTTTGCTCGGAAATACCTTATGAGGAAACCGGTCTAGCTCAGGATCAACCTAGTTAGTATGGGTCGTGACTAAAGGCAGAAGTCCGAGAAGTCAGCCCCTAATGGAAGACCTTTTACGTGAAAGTTGAACTTACTGATATGGAGGAAGAGGTAGTGCTGGAAACTCCCATAATAGCTGCTAATGAACACTTGCGGACATAGTAAGATGAAACAAATGTATTAGCAATTGTTCCTGCTCACCCAAATGCAAAGGAGAGTAGTATTGAGGCCCAAAAAAATAGAACAAGCACCAACATGCAACAGCAAAAGGCCACAACAGACCCAAATTTTGCTAATCTCCTTTGTAGAGAATGATGGGCATCACATGAAGGCAAAGAAAGGAAAGTCAGTGTATAAAGCTCCAGCAATTAAAAAACAGAAGTGAGTCAATCCTTACAAGAAGAAGACATCACAAGACCTCTCAATGGATGAAGAACTACTCCTGGATACTCCTATTCAATCATGGGAAGGGGCTAATGCATGGGCTTTGGTGGCTGGCCCTAATAAGCCACCAAAGATTAGATGAAATTATTAAGCTGGAACTGTCAGGGATTGGGCACACCCTTTAATAGTTCAACACCTTAGAGCCTTAGTGGCTCAAGAAAGGCCCAATATGGTTTTCCTCATGGAAACCAAGAATAAGTTAGAAGTTGTAGAAAGAGTGAAGGCAAGGATTCAGCTCCAACATTCCCTAATTATCGATCTGGTTGGTATCGCGGGAGGTCTAACACTAATGTGGAATGAGGAGGTCAAGGTATAAGTGGAGGGGTGGTCCAACGAGGTAATTAATATCCAATGTCAAGACTTAAACAGGGCCATTTTATGAGGATATCCTTTTTACATGCATCAACCAACTTCCAAGAAAGAATCAGGCTATGGAGCTCTTTGAAAGACAGTAACTATAATAATGCTTCAGATCCATGGCTGTGCATAGGAGATTTCAATGAAGTCCTCTACCATTGGGAGAAATTTGAGAGGTGAGAGGTGGACCGCTATAGAATTGCAGCTTTTCGGGATTTTTAGACGCTTGCTCGTTGATGGACATCGAGAGTAAGGGTTGCGCCTTTACCTGGTCAAACAACAGGGAAGGCGACGCATTAGTAAAAAAGAGATTGGATAGAGCGATTTGCAATATGGAGTGGCGAGTTCTCCATCCAAATGCGGTGACTTTTGCTTTTCCGGCAATAGGTTCTAACCATAGCCCAATTTTGTTATCTTTAAATTAGACAGAGTTGAGAAGAAAGAGAATCTTCAGATTTGAGACATATTGGTTAGAACATCCGGAGTGTGAGGAGGTGGTAAAGAAAGCTTGGAATGCAAATACAACAGATCAGCTTACTTTGGCAAGCAAAACAAGACGAGTAGCTGCTGAACTAAGTAGATGGAGTAGAAGAAATTTAAAAAATGCTCAAAAATAGCTCATTCCACTCAAATGTAGGCTCCAAGAATTGACTAACAGCACTGAAGGGGAGCAAAATAGAGAGGAAGCCAGTAATATTGTCAGGCAAATTGAAGATTTATGGCGACAAGAAGAGATGCATTGGTGTATGAGGTCGAGAATTCAATGGTTGAAATGGGGAGATCAAAATACAAAGTTCTTTCATGCTACAACAGTTCAAAGGAGACAACAAAACAAAATATCCATGCTAAGGCTAGATGACTAGACCTAGTGTAGGGACCCCTCAACCCTCAAACAACACATCTGTAGCTTCTATCAATCCTTATTTAGGTCAGTGGGAGAAAGGAATTATCAATCAGTTTTAGACCAATGTCCGGTGATGGTGAATGAGGAGATGAATGCCGATTTGATCAAATTAGTCACAAGAGAAGAAGTTAATGATGCTGTTTTTCAGTTAGGGGTTACAAAAGCACTAGGTCTAGAAGGGCTAAACGGAGTTTTCTATCAAAGTCACTGGCCACATGAAAGACATTTTCAATATGGTTTAATCCTTTTTTAAGCCAAGGTACCTTTAATCCTGAGCTGAATAGAATGCATATCACTATCATTCCTAAAGTAACAAATCCAGAAAACATCGCCCGATTTAGGCCTATAAGTCTATACAACTTCAGTTACAAGATCATAGTGAAGGTGTTGGCCAATAGATTAAAACTGTGGCTTCCAAAACTTATATCTGTGGATCAAAGTGCTTTTTTACAAGATCGACAGATACATGACAACATCTTCATAGTCCAAGAGGTGATTCATCAACTAAGGGTGAGAAGGAGAAGGCGTCATTTTTAGGCCATTCTAAAATTAGATATGAAGAAGGCTTATGACAAGGTCGAGTGGGACTTCTTATGTGATTATATGTTGCGATTGGAGTTTAATGAGAAGTGGGTGACATGGATAAAGCATTGCATCTCTTTGGTATCCTTTAGCATCCTAAGAAATGGAGAACCCTTAGCTGTCTTTAGACCATCCTGAGGAATTCGACAAGGTGATCCTCTCTCCCCTTATCTATTCATAATCAGGGACAACATCCTATCTACCCTTATGGGACAAGCAGTAACAGATGGAAGCATAAGAGGTATCCACCTAAACTTCACAAGCCCAACTCTGTCACATCTTCTCTTTGCTGATGATGCAATATTTTTCTTAAATGGAACAATAAGAGAAGCTCAGAATGTGGCAAATGTGTTGAACTAGTACTGCTATATGTCGGGACAAGCCATAAATCTAAACAAATCAGGGCACTTCACTGGGAGAGATTGTCCACAGAGGCTTAAACAGAATCTAGCTGCGGAACTGAGAGTTCCAATCATAGATAAAACAGGTAAATATCCAGGAATTCCATCTGATTGGGGACAAACCAAAAAGCAGATGTTTGCGTGGATTCTTTATAGAGTTGAAAGGAAACTCAAAGGATGGAAAGAGAGGTTGATTTCAAAGGCGGGAAATGAAATTCTAATCAAGACAGTTATTCAAGCACTACCTCAATATGCTATGGCTATCTTCAGAATCCCAATATCCATTTGCTGCACCATTGAGCGACGAGTAGCATCCTTTTGGTGGAAACATAATACAGCTAGAAGAGGTATACACTAGAAAAGTGGGAAGATTTGAAAAGAAGGAAAGACTGTGGTGGCCTTGGTTTTAAACATTTAGTGGATTTTAACAGAGCAATGCTGGGAAAGCCAGCTTGGAGATTTATCCAAAACCCGGATGCACTATGGTGTAAAGTTTTGAAAAGCATTTATTTTCCTAGAGGCGACTTTTGGTCAGCAAACAAAGGTTCTCGTCCTTCGTGGGGATGGCGAAGCTTATTAATAGGGAGAGAAATGATTGAACCTCACTCTAGGTGGGCAATTGGGGATAGACAGCAAATAAGAATCAGACAAGACACTTGGCTATCGTCAAGAAAGCTCTTCGGCCCTACAAATTGGGATGAACCGGGGGTGGTGGCTGATTTAATAGATCATGAGTCACATGCATGGGATACTCAACAAGTAAACAACCTGTTCGAGGAAGATGTTGCTAAAGAGATTTTTGCAGTTCCCATAAGCTTAACGCCCCATCCAGATAAACTAGTGTGGACAGCAAACAAATCAGGTTCCTATACTGTGAAAAGTGGCTACAACAGACTACACAACAAGTTTGATTCCCCTGCAACAAACAACTCATCCTCATCTTACCAAACTCCTAAGTTGTTATGGAATGAGATCTGGAAGATTAAGACTTTCCCAAAAATTCGCTTTTTACTATGGAGTATTTGTAGCAATTCAATCCCCACAAAGGAAAACTTGTATAAAAGAAGAATATTACCCAATCCTACCTGTTAGATATATAGACAAGCCTCGGAATCAGCAGAACACCTCTTCATCCTCTTCGAATGGACCAAAAACTTATGGTCAGGCCCTCACTTTCAAGCCGATACATCTCCAGAAAGAACTACTCGGATAGAAAAGTGGGTCTTTGAAAATCTTACCTCTCGAACGGACCAAACTTCAAAAGCCCATTTGCTACTGCTCTATGGTAGATCTGGAAATGTAGAAATGCTTTGGTTTTTCAAGGGCGAAAGCCCGACCTACTCACAGCTCAAGAAGAAACACACACCACAGCAGCCCTCTTCCAGAAATGGCACCTACGGGGGAAGAAAGATGGAAGAAAATCAATCGAAGCTCCACAAATAGTGTTAAAATGGAATCCACCCAAAGCAAACGAGATGAAGATGAATGTGGACTATTCCTGGAGTGAGTCGTCTAAGACCGGATCCATTGCTGACGTTTGCAAAAATGAAGCTGACGTTCTCCTCCATGGCTTTGCGAAGTCGATCACTGCTTCATCCGTGTGGATCACCAAAGCCCTAGCTCTGAGAGAGGCGGCATAATGGGTACACAATCGAAGACACGCACGAACAGGTGAAGTCTTCGAACTAAAAGGGGATGATTTGCATGTGCTCCTCTCTTATGATAACTTATCACTTGTGAATAGCCTATTGGGCCTAGAGGAACCACCTTGGCCGGCCAAGCCCATAGTTGCAGACTATAAAGAAATCTTGGGCCAAGTTAATGGAGTTCCAATCATCTATGAGCCTCGAGACACAAACAAAGCCGCGGATTGGGTTGCCAAAGCCCATTGAACCAACTCACTTCCTAGGAATTGGATTGCTAATCCTCCTCCTCCTCTATGTTTAATTTTATGTTTAGACTTACCAACCAATGGTACCCCTTTAGTGGGTTAGTAATGGAATACCATCTTTCGACCAAAAAAAAAGAAAAGAAAAATACTTGAATGGATTACAATTATGTATTGTATCCAATAGCCAGAGATGTAAATTGTTAAGATAAGAATGAAGTGTTAAACTTATAAAAGATACTCCCTCATCCTTAAATTGTAACATCGAAACCTTTGCATTTTGTTCCTTTAAATACATGCAAAGGATTTGTTTATTCCTTTTTTATTGCTCACATACAGTGTGTGTTTTCTTCCCTAGTTTCGCATGGATAAAACTAATAATAATTAGGTAAATTATTTCTATATTAAACCTTCATAAAATTAATTTAGAAAATTTAAAAAAAAAAAGTATTTATATCATCTCTAAAAGATGCAAATCAATATTGAATTCAAATTGGATTTATCATGGCATAGTAGAGAAATCATCTTGCATATATTCTTTTACATCTTGCCTTTTTATGTATTAACAATTGTTTTATATTCTTTATTTCTTAGTATTATTTATTTTGTAAGAAATTAGTTCTTCTTAAAAATAACTTTAACATTTCATATAATTAAAATCATGACAACTAATTTTTTTTTCAATATATTGCCTTTGATACTTGGAACATAATATGACTAAAATACTTTTTGGTTGGTGAATCATGGGAATAATGGAAATTTTTATAGTTGGTTGTTAAATATATATATATAGCAGGAATGGTATCCAATGAGAGTATGCTGATGAATTCGAAAAATTTAATTTCCATGGTACTTATATGTATTATTCATAGCATCATTGTATTTAAATTAAGCTAATATCCTTTTATAATTACAGTAGAATAGTATATTAAGGAATTTTTCTTAAATATGATTTAGAATTATTAGTCCTTTAGGAAAAAGAAAGCTCAAGCCCTACCCTCTATCTTTGAGATTCCATCCTTTGATACTAGCAACCTCCCTCAAAGCCTCCTTCCATCGTTGCACGACATTGCATCCAAACTTTTGCTCGTGCTTCTGCAAAGCATCGTGGTATAGTGCAGTTTTGAGCTTGACATCTTGCGTATCCACGTTGAAGAAGATTGTCAAGATCATTGTTTTGTTGTCTCTGTTTCTCGAGGAATCCATCATGTATGCAAGGTTGCGAAGACAACATGCGCTTAACGCATAGTTTCTAGAAAAGATGGGGATGTAGATTGTGGATCTCTTGATTGTACCCTCCAATTTGCCTCCGATGGCTTCACCTTTTTTGATGTCTTCATCATCTCTGAAAATGTGAATCCTAGCTCCATCCATGGAGTGATAGAGACAGTCAGCAAAATCAAGATGAGTGTAAGGTCCTTTGAAATTCAAGAACACCTCAAATTCAGCCCTCGGTGATGGCTCAACATCTCCTCTATGGGTCGTCAACGCTGTTTTTCCATTGAATGAGTCCCTGTTCTCCAGCTAAAGTATACTGATGGAGCTTAATAATGAGAAGAGAGATGTTGGAGTATTGACTAATCCATATGATTCTCGCGGATTTATGGAAGAGCCAGAGAAGTCTCCTTCGATGCGTTAAAAACTAGGGTGGAGAAATTTCAATGTTAATCATTCTATAAACTATTATACTTGATAATATGAGTTTGATTTCCCTTCAAAAAAGAAACTGAAAAGTTTCCCCCAGGTCACAACCTGACAGGCCATTCGATTAAGAAAGCCAACAGTGCACCGACGCACGACATACATGACCTCCTCCCTGATTTCAAAACCAAAAAAACAAACAGATGATATACACTTGGCATCAGGGAATACATATTGTATACTTGTGGTTAATGTCAATCTGCAAAAGTGAGAGGACTGGTTGCCAGGCAAATATGAGGTGCCCCGTGATGGACAATTGTGAAAGGACTCATCTAGAAACAAGAAACAGATTGCCTTAATGGGGATGGCTTAACTTGAACAACCAGGACTACTAAATTATAGAGCAAAGAAGCTTGAAGTGGAAGCTCTTAACAATACTTGTGTTTTTTAGGTAATCAAAATCCTAAGATTGATGAAATCTCTGTACTTAACTGTTAATACCTAAATTTTGATTGAATATTTATATAGAAAATTGTGAATCAATTTAGCCTTGACAAAAAAAGATTTTTGCACCACGTAGGCATAAATAAATATGTGTTTACTGTTTCTAGTTTATTTCCCTTTTTTACCTTATTTTCTGATAAATAAAAATTTATAAAAAAGGAAAGAAAAAATTCAAAAAAGGGGCCCTAGCTCCCCCTTCTTCTTCTCACTCCACCCACGCGGGCCTGGGCCCAGCTCGTCCAGTTCCCCCCTCATGGCCCGGCCTGTCCCCTCCTTCTTCCTTCTTCCTTCTTCTCCCTTCCTCCTGCCTTCTCCGCCTCTGCAACTCGTGCGCGGAGGCCTCAACGCACAGAGGACGACACACGCATGTGAAGCAGGGGAGTGACTGGCAAGAAATCAGTCACACAAAGTTTGGCATTGCGTAATCGCACCATGACAAAACTATCGATTCTAAACTCTTCAAAACACGTTAGATTGAATATTGTGGAAGTCTTGGCGAACAGGTCAAACTAGAGGCCCGTGACAACTTTGACAACTGATGTTGAGCTAGAATTATTTCTAAGCATTTTAAACACTCTAGCTTATAGATAAAGCTACCGATTTGTGGTGACTTTGGACAATGTTCGTCAAATACTAGTATCTTCAAATTCAAGCATGTCAAGAAGTTGGGAGTTGTCGAGAGATGGCATCTCACAAAATGTATAACATTCAAATCATGATTTGCTTGCAAAACAGTTAAGAGTTTATTGAAGTATGGCAAAGGAAACGCCTACAAACATATCCACGTGATATGAAACCATACCAAACATGGCCCATCCATTCCAGTTTTGTGGAATATTGTTGTCCGAAAGCTTGAGCATGACTAAATTCCATAAACATAGATTGATTGATTGCAAGTTTGAAGGGCAATGATGCCAAGAAAGCCATCTTAAACTTGAGAGAAGATTCTTAAAGTCTCCCACCAAGTTCCCCCTTCTACTTTCAAAAATCTTATGCTAGAGCCTTGAAAACTCTTTTAAAGTCTTTTCAGTTTGAGCGCCGTGAGGTTCCTATTCCCCAACGACATGAAAAGGCATAAGTGAACTTTCTATAGTGAAAAAAACTAACTATTTCCATGAGTTAATATTTCATAAATTTGATCCACAAGTAAATCATTATGTTTGCTTCTACTTTCATTTTGGAAATGTAAGCTAATAGTATCTCTTGCTAGATATAATTATATTACCTTCATTTTACTCAAATTAAATAATTGTTTTTTCTTTTGTGCAAAGACAGATAAAAGAGCACATTTAAGGTATGAGCTGAAATTCAAGCTAAAGTTAATAATTACCTTTGTAGTCTGCCCTACATCCACAATGCAATTTTGGGAAACCATAGCCTACTACTCTTCCTAAGAAATTTGAGGTCTTATTGTCGAATAATTTCTTTTTCAAAATCTCTAAGTATTCTCATCAACCTTTGTCAAAAACATATGGATAAGGACAGTGACATCACTTCTTGGGAGAAAATTTAGCGCTTTCAACATAAAATATGGATTCATTATTTCTTCACCAATAAAGAAGCATGCAATATCAATAAAAATCTCTGCATCCCTTAGCATTTTGAAACTAATCTTTAATTTGTCTAGGACATCTTAATTGGGAACTAAGTCTAAATTCTGTAATCCATCTTTCCAAAGTCGTTTACTTTTGCAATAAAGAGAGGAACCAATAACCTCAAGATCCAAATGAAGTCCATCAACTTTGCTGATAGGATCGTGAGAGATATTGTTGTAATCATATGGAGGGGAATCCATTTTAAAAGCATGCTTACTAAAAAGCTGAAAAGCATGTTGATAGCACAATTCTCTCATTTGATAGATTCTAAACTCTTCAAAACACTTTTGGGCATTCTTTTCTCGGATCTCCTCTTTGATTGGCAAAAAGTTGGTGTTTCTTGTTGTAATAATAATTATGCTCCCTTAAAAAAAAAAAAAAAAAAATGAAGCAACCTTGCTTTTCTGCAAGTTTGGAGAGTTGATCCCACTTATCTAGGTCATTAAGCATGATGATAACTTTCTTGTCATGGAATCTCTTTTAATTTGGTTAATCCAACATTAGGGTCAAAGATCTCCACTAGTTTGAAGTTGAGAATATTGGAAAATAACTATTTTTGCAATTGAATGATTTTGCTGGCTTGTGAGGCTTCTCGAACCTTGGAAAGAAAGTTGCACCCATGGAACTGATTATAAACTTGGTTAAAGACAACCTTGTAAAGCTTCTCAAACATAAATAAATGAAAAATGTATTTTTTATTCATTTAATTTAAGCAAAAGAAGTATTATTTTTTGAAAAAATATTTTTCAAATGGTTCATTTTCCAAGAGACAAAATTAATGGATATTCATTGTTCAAAACAAATTAAAGAACATCATAACGCTAATAGTGATTGATACCTCATTATGGTCAAAACCCAATTTATTAGATTAAACATATTTTTATTTCTTGGAAATTAGCATAGCAAACAAGCAAAGCCGTTGGAACTTGAATTACCGCACTTTCCTTATTGGGGCAAACTTTATAGTGTCAGAGACAAGAACATCATATTTGAAGTGAAGCTTTATTTCTAGCGGCTTCATATTAGCTCTCGATCGAGACCTATGCTCCAATGTGGGATGGTCTTCTCATTTATTCTTCTAGGTGGAAACTAGAACTTCAAATCATAACCCTTAAACTTTTGCTCGGTTATCCGATCGAGCCGCTCCATCATCTGTTGCGAGAGATGATTCTTCCAATCGCCCACCTCCCCTCGCCGGAAAAACCCGCTCTTCTCAACCGTCCCGCTTGATTGAGTTCCCATACACAAGACCCCGGATTTGTTCACCTCCATTTGCTTTAAACTCTCTATGCTGCACAGCTTTATGATCTCCTGCACTCCACCACCATCAATCTCTTCAGGAGTAAATGGATAGCCCAAGAAATTTGCTAGCCTCTTCACATTGGGCTCTGTCTCCCTCTTCAAGTCCTCATACTTCAAAATTAAGACCTTGTTTGGATACTCCAAGCTTGCTTTCCAATAGCCTAGCACATGGTCCCAGTATGGCCCTGAAAGAGACAGCCCTCTACTGAATAGCCCAAATGCTTCCTCCAGAGAAACAGGCGGCTTATCACTATCGGTATATTTCACTTTGCTAATGAAGCTCCACATTGACACGAACACGTCCTTTGGGTCTCGGATGAAGCACACGATCCGGCACCCTGAGGTCGCAACAGATCTTGGCAGTGAGGCATAAGGGATGTGAGTCGAGAGAAGCCTGGGCGAGGGAAGAGCGTCGAGGGCTGAGATGGGGTCCTCCTCATAGGCGAAGAAATCAATGAAGGGCACACATTCATGAGGGTTCTTGGTGAGCAAAGTGTGCCTGGGGAGGTCCTGGTTGTGCCTATTGGCAATAGCAAACGACAGAGCCTTGATCCATGTCATGCCGGTCTTAGGGAAGGTGGCCAAGAGGGTGTCGGTGGGCCGGGCCTCGAAATGTTTCTGGGCCCAGATTACTCCTCCGAGGAAGTGATTGCCATACCAGAAGCCTTGATAGTTGTACAAATTCTGAGTTCCCCACCCTTTTTCTCTTGGTAAAGATGATGAGATGGCTATCTCTCCTTTTTCTGCTTCTTGACATTCCCGGGCAATTTGTTCCTTATGAAGCTCTTCTTGACTGGAGAGATCAGAAGCAACAGTTGGCACCTGCAAATTCAGAAGGACGGAAATGTTTGGAGCTTCCTCTTTTTGACTGATTAATAACTGTCAAAGCTTGATTGCGATTCAAAGAGTAAAAAGGATAATAACAATATATACATCACAGCTAAAAGGATAAAACATCTATCTTTGATATCATGTAGATTAGAGAGAGAGAGAGAGAGAGAGAGAGAGAGAGAGAGAGAGAGAGAGAGAGAGAGAGAGAGAGAGAGAGAGAGAGATTGATTTGCACTTATAAAACTATGGAAAAAGCTTTGCCTTGTTTAATGACTAGCCTAGGACTAACTTCGGAGGCTTATCATAATCCAACTAAGTATTTCCTTCCACGCAATCATTGGAAAATAGTATAAAATAGTTGTGATAGGGATAAAAGGTACTTAGAGCAAGATTAATTAAATTAGTTACAGAACCTAATTCATTACAGTTCATCACATTCTAATCATCCTAAACCCTAAAACATCAATTAATTTAAACTAATCACAGTCCCTAAATCCTAAACGCTAAAAACCTAAACTCTCGTTGACCTTGCTAATGATATTTATATATAATATAACAATATTTTCTTGCGGAGCCTTATATAGACGTTTGAAATTTGCTCACTCTTATAGGACTTTGCCAACTCTTATTTGAGTCCATTTGCCAATTGCAGTCCATTTATGCAGAAGGATAATTTGCCGTAAAACTTTTTTAACTTACTTCAAAATATAATTCTCAGCTTAATACTTGTCAAATTGTATATAATCAAACCTCATCTATAAATTGGTTATTTAATAATTCTGAGATAAGCATGACAAGTATAAGAAAATAAAGTGAAAGATCAATGATTACACATTCATTGATAGGATTATAATTTTCAAAATTATTTAAGTCACAATAACGTCTAAACGAAAGAAATTAGGATGCAGGCTAGATGTTTGAATACACTAAGTAGTAATAATTTACATTTAGCTCTAAACTTAACTGAACCAATATGAATTAGTCAAGAGTATAAAGAAGCTGAGTAAGTAAACCCATGCATTTGCATTTGTACTTGACCTCGTATTTTTTTTTTTTTTTTCATTTCAGATTATACAAAATAAGGATATTGGAAGTGTCAATGACACATAGTTTAGTATTAAATTTTACAAATGATCACTCCAAAATATTTTAAGCTCATTTGCTCAGTTCAAGATCAACAACTTAGCTTGTTGATAGATCCTATCTCACGTTATGTTAAAATATAAATAAGATTAATGATTAATTATGACGTACACCATCAATGTAAAAAGCTATTACACAAGTGGCCTATCCATTATTGATTTGAAAGATTGGATAGTTATGATCCTCAAAATCAATGATGGATCAGATTGCTTGGGTAAAATTTAGTTTAGACCGACAATATATACGCTGTATTTCCTATAAATTTATCATTAAATGGCTTTATGATTGATCCATGTGACACATAATTCAAGAAATGTTTGGCAGGACAATACAATATTCTGTCTCTCTGTCTCTTAAACCTTGGTAGTCGCCATCTCTCTACCTCTTCCTCCTCCATCTCGCGTCTTTGCCATGCCTCTTCTCTTCCTCCTTTCGACACTGGCGGCCACAACCACTTACTCATCAACTACCTCCATCTCTTCTCCTCATCCTCCGTCGCTTACCATCTTTCCAATTTGTGGCAAACTAATGCCTTCAGCAATGTTTTCCACATATTCTAAGGGCAGTTTATTTAGAGCCACAACCAACCATTTATTCGCAAATTAATGCTAAAAAGGATTCTCATGCTAGCCAAGTGGATGGCATCATTTAGATTTGAGCGATTCTAACTGGTTTTGTGATCAAAATGATCGTTCATCAGGTTTTATAACTAAACCGTACACCTTACAATATATCTAACAAGGTTTTGTGATCAAAATGATCATTCATGAGGTTTTATAACTAAACCGTACACCTTACAATATATCTAACAATTCTTGGGTCCCTGTTATCATATGGTACATTCCTTCACGCGAAACCCTTTTTTCTGGTGAAGTTTGTTTTTCCAAATTATTTGTTGTCCGAGATGTGTCATGCCTATTGCTGAAACTTCTAGTAAATCATGCAACTGGACAGAACTATGAACAAGCACAAAAATGAGTGAGCATGAAATGAACTCGTTGGACAATAAAAGGAGAATTGTTGTATACCGATGAAGCGTTTCCGTGAATTGTCATTGTCGGCAACTGGTGGGACGCCTCCATGTATGCAAATACGAGGTGAAGGAAGAGAGAGGGAGAGAGAGAGAGGCCTCTAATGAGCTGGTGATCAGATCGTGAACGTGGATGAACCGCGAAATCGTTATGACTGATCCAAATAGATGCTTTTCAGGTCATTTTATAGTCTTCATGACAGACTAATTAATGATGGCTTTAACACAAGTATAGCTCGAAAGACGTAAGCGTTATGATCCTCTCTCAAGTCATTTTGTACATTTCATGACAGAATATTTAAGGCGCTTTTTTCATTTGCTCTGCTACACACAAACTGACCGATAGAAGATGGGCATAAAGATTGTATAGTTCATAATCGCACTCTAGTTCGCCTTTGATCACTTCACCTTTTCTAATCTCTTCGAAGTCTCTAAAAACATGAATCCCAGCTACATCTATGGAGTGATAGAGGCAATCGGTAAAATTTAGGCGAGTGTCGGGCCCTCTAAAATTCAGGAACACTTCGAATTCAGCCCCCAGTGACAACTTGGCATCACCTCTATCGGGGGAATCTTACCAAAAAAGTTATAAACTGATTATAATTGTGCCAATTTAGTTTTAAACTTATTTTTTTTTTTTATCAATTGAGTCTTAAACCCTTTATAATTATTTCTAATCACGTCGGTCTTTGACAACCTTTTTTTAATAATATTTTATTAAATTTTTTATCTTTTTTTCCTCTCCCTCTTTCCTCTTCTCTTCTCCCCCCTCCTTCTTCCTTTGGCTCCAGTGACCGGCCAGAGAAAAAAAAAAGATAAAAAGGAAAAAAAGATAAATTAAAAAATAATAAAATATTATTAAAAAAAGGTCATGGGCACCGACCGGCTACCATGTCGGCACCGGCCTGGCTAATTTTGGCCGAATGGACTAATTGGGAATAATTGTAAAAAAGTTTATAACTCAATTGATCAAAAAAATAAGTTTATAATTGAATTGGCACAATTGTAATAGGTTTAGGACTTTTTGGTAATTTTCCTAATCTATCAGTAATGACCCTTTTCCATGCGATGAGTCCCTCCTCTTCATCTTCAGGAGACAAGGTATTATGAGGAGAGATGCAAGAGGAGTGTCTACTAATTGTGATTCCGGTAGATATTAGGGTAGTTGGCTGCCTTGTCCCATTTCCCTCTTTTCTTAAGAAAGAAGTTTAGCAATGGGTGGGAACATTGTCGTAAGCATAGATATAATTTGAATTCGAAAGGAATAAGGAGTCTGCGTGATGGAGATTCTTTGAAATTAACTTACAACAAGCACCCAATCATGTGGGGAACAAAAGGTGTCAATCTACGGTAAAAAAAATGAAACATGAGGGACCGATAAAATTGAAGAGATGTCACTTCCATTCGCATTTTGTTGTATTCAATGAGTGAGGAAATCATCCGTCCATAAATAATTTAATATAAATAAAGCATTTCATTCGTGTATTACATTCTATTTAATTAAGTAAATTATGTTATATAGAGGTTAGATTTCCAATAAAAAAATTAAAAGGGAAAAATTTCCAATGCTTCTTTTCAAAGTAAAATTTCTCAGATGAAAATTTCTTGTTAGACGAAGAGTTTAACATTTTGTTAGATGAAGAGTTTAAGCCGAACATTTTGTAACGGGCATGGGACTCTTATGGTGATGCCTAGAAGGGGTGGTGAGAAAAATTCTTTTTTTCCCTCTTTTCAAAGCATTATCTTTTTTTCCCCTCTTTGCTAATGAGCCAAAGTATCATGGGAAGTCTTGTGCGCATTTTCTTGGAAGGACCAAGAAAATTTCTTACAATAGAAAATTATATTTTATGCTATTCTAGTTATAATATGAGCTTGACTGTCCTTCAAAATAGAAAATACATAATTTCAATTGATTGCACTTTCCATTCAAATTATTAAACTAAAACTTTCGCCTAGGTCACAACTGGAGAAAGGTTATTTGATTTGGAAAGTTAACAATGCACCGATGCTCTACTCTCCATGCACCACATGCATGCAGATGTCATTTGGATCTTCACAAATCTCTTTTCATTGACGGATTCATCAACTTTCAGATTTAGGGTATGTTTGGTAACGATTCTATTCTCGGGAGTAGATTATGATCGGAAATGATTTTTTTTTTATTCTGTTCCTGAGAACAGATTCTAAGCATTTTAAGCCGCTCGGTAATTGTCCAATTTTTTTTTATTCTGGAATAGAATTGCGTTTGGTACCATACTCATTGATTCTATTCCAAATCAATTTCTTTTAATTTTTAAATAATTTTTATACTTTTTTCATTTTTTTTCTTTTCTTTTTTCCTTCTTTTTTTTTCTTTTCTTTTTTTCTTTTTCTTCTATTCTTCTTCTTCTTCTTCAAGTTGGTCGTTAAACCGACAACCCGAGATGAGGGCCAGTGACCTCACCAGAGCGTCGTCGACCCTTATTGACCGAGCCTCGCCGGTGGCTAGACTAGCCTCGCTAGGGCTGTGCGAGCCTCATCGAGGCTTGCCCAGTCTCACGGTGGCTAGGCGAGCCTCGCCGGGGTTGGGTGAGGCCCGCTGGCCACCGGTAGGGCTAGGCATCGCGAGGCTTCCCCAACCCCCACGAGACACGGCCTTGTCTAGATCTAGCGAGGCCAAGCCTTATCGATGGCCATGTGGGACTTGCCGGGGTTGGGTGAGGCCCGCTTGGCCACTAGTGGGGTGGGTGAGCCTTGCCGGGGCCAGGCAAGCCTCACCTAGCCTCGCCTGGCCACCGACAAGGCTCACTCGGCCAAGGCGAGGTCCGGTGACCTCGCGAGAGTCTCGCTGGCGCGATCGGTGATGGTGGGCGGCGGACGACGCGGTAGAACGATGGCGGTCAGGTGGTCGATGAAGAAGAAAAGAGAAGAAGAAGAAGAGAAAATGGAAGAAGAAGAATTGTTTTGATTCTTAGATTTGTTCACGAAACAAAAATCAATTTTTTTTTTTGATTATGTTCCAAATCTACTTCTGGGAACAAAAAAATAGAAATTTGTTTTTGAGAACAAAATTTTTATCAAACGCGATTCCGTTCCCAAACTACTTCCGGAGTAAAGAATCAGAATTTGACCCTATTTGGATGGTTACCAAACATGGCATTATTGTCCTCAAATCTTACATCCCTTCAATCAATTTGTTCTATGAATAATAACTCATCTAATTTATTAAAAAAAAAAGAATAATAGCTGGAAGACTTATTTGAGCTTGAAAGTTTGTGATTTGTTTCTAAATACGACTGAACTGTTGTTTTAAATGCAATTTGTAATGGATTCCCCAATCAATTTCATTTTTTGTTGAACACCAGAATTTCTTTCAAAGTAATTTTCCACAAAATCAACCATAAGAGAACAACTCATTTTTCCTGAAACAATTTTCTTGAAAATATTTTTCATTGATCGGAAAGTATATCAATTGATTTCACTCCCCGTTCTAATTGGTCATATGAGTTTGATTACCCTTCAAAATAGAAAATACTTAACTTCAATTGATTCCACTTCACGTATTAATTTATTAATCCAAAAACTGTTGCACGCACTAGATAAATCCAATCCGATGGGTTGGGTCGAGTATAGAAAGATGCGCATTTGAGCGAGTTAATTAACAAAAAATTATATCAGCAAAGTTTCCCATTTCATAAAACAATAGTTTCATAAAAAAGGTTAAAAGCTTTTGCAATTCTGCCACTTTCTCGCATTATCTTCCCCCATGTCACAACAGGACAAAGGCTATCTCATTTAGACAGCTAGCAATGCACCAGATGCATGAACCCCTTCCCTAATTTCAAACTAAGAAAACAAACAAATAGAAGATATACTCCAAAATAATACATACTTGTGGTAGGAAGGCACGACCAACAGGACCCAGTCAATTGACAAAAACGAAGGATGTAATACAAAACTTGTTCATATGTCAATATGAACAGATGATGGTGTTCTTTTCTTATATTATCGAACGTGCACTTTCCTTCACATTTTGTTCCATTTGATGAGTGAGGACTCCCTCCGTGCATATAAAATTGCCCCGTGGTTTACGAGAATGCATGATTCCATGAAGGTTCGATATGTTTTTACTCATCTCTTCAAATTTAAGATGAAGAAAGCAATTCATTCATCTAAATTTGATAAAGTA
Organism: Eucalyptus lansdowneana; assembly: GCA_017140395.1. Classification (NCBI taxonomy): domain Eukaryota; kingdom Viridiplantae; phylum Streptophyta; class Magnoliopsida; order Myrtales; family Myrtaceae; genus Eucalyptus; species Eucalyptus lansdowneana. Next base: position 40,359,890 of record CM029485.1, read on the forward strand.
AAATATGTTATATATAATTAAAATTCAAATAAGTTTTTAAAGGAAAAATACCACACATTTCTATTTCAAGATAATAATTTCTAAGATAAAATTTTCTTCTTAGACAAAGACTTCAACTCGAATACTCCCTGACGGATGTGGATTCCAATGATAAGAGCTCTTGAAGTCTTAAAATTTGTTACAAATGTGCAATTGAATTTTATAACTTTCAAAAAGTGCAATTAGGTCTTAAAACTTGTAACAAAAGAGTAATCAAGTCCCAAAACTTTCAAAAAATATAATCAAGTTCTAAAACTTATTACGAAAGTGTAATTGAGTCATAAAATTTTCAAAAAATGCATTCAACAAAAGGCTTAATTAGACCTATTTGACAAATTTTAGAACTTGTTTGCACTGTTTAAAAGTTTTAAAACTCAATTGCATTTTAATGATAAGTTTTAAGACTTAATTGTACTTTTTGAAAGTTTTAAGACTCAATTGCACTTTCATGATAAAGTCTCGGTTTTTTTAACTTTTCATATGGTAAATATTTCTTAGAACATGTTGAAAGATGGACTTGTTAATTCGAAACAAGGTTAGCCAATCAATCTGCAGATAGATTGCTTTCACACTTGCCCTGTTTCTGACTTGCTTCTTGTTTGAAGGAAGGTCTGGTAGACCTGTTGAATCAACTTTGTGGAAAAAAATAGTGCCGTCCGTTGTTCCAACCCCATGAAAATGCTCGGAAAGGAAACCCATGATTCTGCTTATACAGAGGAAGAAGTAACTACAGAACTAACATAACTCCCAGGCAATCACCAGCATCATTTGCATCCTGCTGAACTTAGAGACATGTCATTTTGAGAAAGAAAGAATTTTTTTGAAACACAACAGCTTATTTCTCCAATCAAGTAAGTGCTTGCAGACCAATCTGAACATAAAGTCCCATTCAGAGGTGTAGTGTTCGAAGCAAAGAAGTTCTCATGAACTACCTTAACACAGGTTTCTCACTGAAGAACAATTCCTCAAGCAGTGAAGTAAAGATTCAAGCTTGTTTTCGTAGATCTGACAAGATGAGGATGCACGCAGTGTTTCTCGCAAATTGTGCTTCATTTGTTACGTGCAACCAGCCCTGAGATTTTGGTCAAACTCTGAGGAGTGAGGACGGATCTTAGGCTCCCATTGTGAAAGAAATTTTCCTAAATGCGATCGCTTGTACCATTTAAAATAATTAGTCAATGAAAAATGTCGTCATTATCAATAATAATTTATGTTTAAAATTTTTCTTAGACAAGAAAAATAATTTTCATTCATTTATATTTATAAACGATACAATACATCATTTTTTAGGAAAATATTTTCCAAATTACTTATTTTCCATGAAACAAATAGCACATTAGAGTTTCTTAAAAGCGGTTCTATGAAACATAATTGTGAATGTGCTAACACCAATCTTTTGGGCCTTCTCAGAGGAGCTCAACCTGAAAAAAATCATAAAATAACTCTAATCACCTGGGCTGGAATGCGAAAATTCTCCAATGTCGCTTGTGCCCTAGAGTCTTATGCAAAAATTTCACATCTCCATTTTTGCTTTACTTTATTTATGGCTGTAAAACCTTGGGACTGTTATTTATTATAGCTTTTTTCATTGCAGCGTCCATGATATAGATTGCTGTGCTGTCTCTAATAGCTCTAGGCGATGTCGTTATTGCTCCAAGGAGGAAGGGGAGTCATGTCACTTACTCCAATCTCGTAACTCTTCCTTTTAATTATTAGTGAAGTAGGTCCTATGGTCTATGTACTTTTCATATATCCTTTTGAGTAATGAATACGATCTTATTTTGACTAAAAAAAAAAAAAAAAAGAGTAGGCCTTGTACAACCAACTTAATATGAAATGAATTTGAATTTGTCATTCTTATTATAATAATTAATTGCATACCCACAGTTGTCTATGATTCGTTATCGTTTGATAGAAATGTCCAAAAGAAGGATAAATTGATATTTTCTTTTCTTTGGTAAACTAAATTGATCGATTTTAGTATGCAAAAGAAGAGAGAGGGAAAGACAACAATGTTCTCATGCCTCTTAGTACCTTAGAAGACGCCATTAGTATAGAAGCTTCAACGATAAAAAATGTGAGAAATTACGAATACTATCCTTATATGATATAACGATCGTCAAAGTAGAATACCATCCTTATTGTGATAAATGTGGGATCTAACCCTAACTAAAAGTTTGTATTGCTATCTTCCATTGGAACCCATGAGCAAGAGATTCTCAAGAAACACGCGCTGTGCGCAAACTCACAAGCTCAATCTAATATTAATCAAGCACTCTCGTCATAGCATGACCCAAATTAAGAGATATTAAGTGCATCTTTTGAGCAATCAGCATAGTGGCATGGATCAGTTGTCACTCTAATGACACAAATTCGGTATTGCTACTCTAACACGATGTATAACGCGTCATCATGCCAAAACATACTAGACACAATACAAAAGATTAAACTTCCTAAAATATTTCACAGGATATTTTCTTGTCTAATATGGATAACCCAACAAGCGCAAAATCATTTCAATGATTGGTAACCTACTGTTGGTTTGATTCAAGAAGATACGACCACCAGCGAGAGAGAACTGGAGATCACTGGAGACCGATAGAAGCATCATCTCAAGCATAATCAGGCATCACTTCTTTTCAAGAACGTAATAGATTTGGAATCCTCATGCGTGAGTTGGTCAAATGCAACATAGTTGTGCTCTTTGTCGTACATGAGGCACATTGTTATGATCGCCTTCATGAGTCGCCAACTCCATAAGGCTTCATTTAAATATTGTTGATGACATGTAAATTAACACAAGGAAAATAGGAAATAGGCATTTTTTGGCAATGGCGAGATGACTGGTCCCCATGCAAATATGCAATAATGAAATCACTTTTGCATTCATGGCTTTTTGTTTCATGGCTTCATTATATAAGTCCTTTTTCTTGAAGATGCGATGTTCCAAAGTCAACTTCCTCTTCAAATTTAATACTCAGCACGCGTACATATAACAAGTAGATTAATATACTTTAGTTGATTAGGTGACATTAAACTGCTTCATCTGAGGCTTAGTGCAGACCTTAGCATCTCCCATAAGTAAAATGCCTAAAGGATATTCCCTCCTTTTGGAGAAGATAAAGATATAAGAGAAAATTGAGGGGCTAGGGTGTGCAGGCACGGACTTGTCAGCCCGCCAACAAAATTATCCATTGAACAGGTGGGGTGGCCTCCAATGGTTCATGCCTTCATTATGTAAGCCCTTTGTATCAAAGATGCAATGTTCCAAAGTCAACTTTCTCTCCAAATTTAAAACTTAGCATGCGTACATGTAACAAGTAGAGTAATATACTTTAGTTGATTGGTGATTGACGATTTTTTTGGAATTGGGAGTGTGGCATCCCAAAAAAATAACTCACGGCCATGTGTTTTATAAATAGGAGTTTATTGAATTATGATTTCAAGATTTATGGCCAAGTGAATAAGAACAATCTGGTCTTTATATAAATGGATAATTATTGTTGTTGGAAACGCATCCTATGTCCATGTGAGACCAAGGATTTTATTTGATGAGGAAATTATGTATTTGGCCATGAATTTTATAAGTTGGATTTTATTAAATTATGTTGCAAAGTCTTTTGGCCATTTTATTATGCAATTTGGTATTTATTTAAATGAGGATTAAGATGTATTATTAAAAATAAACTTGGGCCATTTAAGTTTGGACTTTAGGCCTAAGTGAGATGGGCCTAAAATGGGCCAAAAGGCTGGCCCATGAAGCCCATTGGGCTGTCGACGCATGGAGGGGGGAGGAGGAGGAGCCGCATGGCCTCCTCCAAATGTCTTCAACAAAGGAGACACTTGTCTCCTCCTTGGGGACAAGTGTCCCCCATGCAAAATGAGGATGCATGCAAGTATATAGGCAACCAAAAAGAAAGAGAGAGAGGGACTGGCCGGTTTTGAGAGAGTGAGAGAGAGAAAGGGAGTTGCCGAGAGAGTGAGGAACCGAGAGAGAGGAGGAAGAAGGTCCGTCGCCCACTTGTCGTCCGTCCGTCTGCTCGTCCATCACCGTTCGTGTGCCGTCGTTCGTTCGATTTTGGAGGCAAGTTTGGGATCCATATTCTGCTCTTGCATGTGTCTTGCATGTGTGATTGTTTGGTGGTTGATCTCGGATGATTAGAGTATGAGAAACCGAAGCTAGAGTGTGTTGTTCTTGAAATAGCTTGCTGTGTTCGTGTGTGCTGCTTGACCCCGAATGTTGTAGAGGCTTGCATGTGGGTTTCGAGTCGGATTTTGGCTTTGACTTCTTGATGAAAGTTGTAGAAATAATCTCAAAGTATAACATATTAAAATTTGGGACAAAATGACTGAGTTTTAAGGGGTGAAACCCTTCCTCTACAAAAACGCCAGATCTGAAACTGTTTTGTTGACCTCTTGGTGGTTTTGTGGGTTGCATGTCACTTTTTACCGAGAATATCACTTCGACTACTTCATGAAAGTTGTGGAGGACATCTTGAAGATTAACATACTCAAATTTGAGGTAAAACGGGTAAGTGTAGCCTAGTGAAACGATTTTCTTTTGAAGACGGCAGATCTGGAAGTATGGTACTGGACTCCCGAGACTTCGTGGACTAAATGGTGGCTATCCTTTGAGAATCTCACCTAGATCTCTTAATAAAAGTTGTAGGGGACCTCTTGAGGCGAAACATATCAAATTTCAGAGGAAACGAAGAAAGATAAGTAGGCGAAACCTCGATTTTTCGGGAGATAGCTAAACTGGACTGTTCGGTACTAGGAACAGTAGCTTCGTCCGTCTATAGTTAATTATCTAGAGCGAATCTGGCCTAGATGTCTTCATAAAAATCTACCTTAGGGTCTTAAATATAACCTGGTAAAATTTCATAATTTTTGGAGGTCATTCGGGTATTTTAATCAAAATATTTCAAGAACTGCGCAATCTGATTTTATCCGAATTTTGCATGCCGTATTGTGTGAGCTATATCTTCTTGTGTGAAGCTCTTTTGGGCATGTGTTCTTCATGAAATTGCTACCTTTATGTCTTGTCTATCACATGTTCTGATTTCATGATTTTCAAAGATCATATGGATAATTAATTTACATGTTTTCCGAAATTGTGCAAGCTGGAATTTGGTAAATCTCAAAAAGGCCGTGATGTATGGATTATTCTATGTTGTATGGACCCCATGGATTGTATTGACATAAGTGATTGGATCCTGCTGCATGTATGTTGATGATTGGAAATGCATATATAAACCAAATGATGAAAATGATCTTGTTTGCCATCACATTATATGCAATGTTGAAATTGAGCCACAATTGTGAATATAAACTATGATAAATGAGAATGCCGTCGGAGGTGTGAGTCGACGATGCCCCGAGAGTGTCGGGATGCCTGGCTAGGGAGTGCCGAATGCCCGGTTGTATCATGATGCATGCTCGGAGGGTCCTTGAGAGTTTCAAGATGCCCGGTGGTATATGGTACGTAATTCCAAGAGGAATGCCTAGTGGTATGGCGGTACGTAATTCGGAAGCCCCGGAGGTGTGTGCCGAGGGGATGCCTCGTGATGCTAATTGGGATGCGAGATGCCCGGCTAGGGAGTACAAATGCCGGATGCCCGGTTGTATCTTGGATACATGCTTGGAGGTTCCTCATGATGCCAGTTGGGATACAAGTTGCCCGGATGTGGGGGTGTTAGATGTCCGGTTGTATCTTGGATACATGCTCGGAGGTTCCTCGCGATGCCAGTTTAGGTGCAAGTGGTAAATGTGAGATGTAAATATTGGTCCCGGGAAAGAGAAATGTGGTGGCCCAAAATGAAAGAATGAAAATTAGAAAATTGAAATTGAATTATGCATGGTATGGCAACATGTATGCATATGTGACATGATGATGGTTAGTGCATGGATGTATGGGCACCTATGGCATGGTGGTAAATGTGTGACATGATGATGGTGAGTGCATGGATGTATGTGCACCTATGGTGTGATGGTACATGTGTGACATGATGATGGTGAGTGCATGGATATACGTGCACCTATGGCATGATGGTAAATGTATGACATGATGGTGAAGGTTATATGAGGATGTATGTACATGTTGTGTGATGACATATGCATGGCTTCAAGGTAAGTTATGCATGGGTGCATGAATGACATGTGTTATGCTATGATTGTTATGATTGTATTGTGTGATGCATTGAGTGGTTTATTGGGTTCTTTACTTGCTGAGTGGTTGTACTCATCTATTTTGGGGAATAACATTTCAGACTAGATAAGATATCTCTGCTGCCGCTGCCACCGATAGATGGATCAAGTTGTTGGATATGACCACAAGGAGGAGGATAGCAAAGGAAGGAACTTTTGGATGACGACACTGATCGATGAACCTTAAGTATACGGCTGTTAGAGGAGATGTCGGTCATCTTTTGAAGTATAGTCGAGCATAGAAAATCATGGCATTTTGATGTATCGATGATGATGTCGATCTGGTTTAAGTAAATAAAAGTGTTCAGCTTTCACCTATAAACGTTTAGTTAGTGTGCATCGTTTTCTGAATATAGGGAAGGGAGTTGTTTAGATATGCTTCCATTATATGAATTGCGCAAGGGACCAATCTAAAAGATGTAAACCCCCATAGTTGTATGGACTCGCTGCAATTTGAAATAGTATCAGAGTGTCATGTTATTAGGGAAAGTGAAAGGTAAGCGAACTGTGGCGACTTCAATCGGATCGGGGGCCGTCGAGGGGTGCCACAGTCGGTTTTGGTATCAGAGCTATGGTTTGTTTGGAGTGATAAGGAGCCTCATTTGGAAATTGAGGAAGATGATGACAATGCACACCATAGGATGTAAAATGGAATAATTGATTAACTCTGAATAACGGGTGATGAGTATTCACTCGTAGATCCCTAGTAGTTTATTTTGAGTTGTCTTTAGGTACCAGTAACATGTATACGTTACTTATGTAGTAGTAGTAATTGTTTTGAAGGGAGATAGTGAGTCTCAGATTATTCCTGAGGCAATACTTGAAAATTGCAGGAAAGTCATGGTGCAAGCTGGAAGTGCTCATCCATTGAGGGCTGAAGTCTGCTGCAAAGGCTGAACCCCGAATGGAAGACATCCTGCAGGCATTGGCCAATATTGAAAATCTGATGGAAAGGCAGGCCCAGCAACAACCTGGAGCAGAACACCGTACTCAAGGACTCGTAGAACAGTTTTTGAAGCTAAAGCCACCTAAGTTTAGTGGAATGGGAAGTCCTGAGGAGGTGGAACATTGGATTGATGGAATGGAACAAATTTTCAGGTTGTTGGAATGCAATGATGCTAAGAAAATAACTTTGGCAGAGTACCAACTGGAGGGGAATGAAAAGTTTTGGTGGAGAGCTTCGAGGGACACCATCTTCCCACCAGGTACTAAGGTTAACTTGGAAGAGTTTGTGAGAGCTTTCAATAGAAAGCATTTTCTAACTGTGCTAAGGATAGGAAAATTACAGAATTTGTTCTACTAGAACAAAAGGAGCTGACAGTAGACTAGTATGAGGCAAAATTTTCTGAATTGTCTAGGTATGCTCCTAGGTTGGTTGAGGATCGAGAGGAAAAGGCTAAGAGACTCCTAAAAGGATTAAGGACTGATATTAGAAAACAACTAGTGCCTCTGAATATAAGGGATTATAATGAGATTTATGAGAGGGCACAGTTGGTGGAGCAAGAGTTAGTGAGAGAGCAATCAGAATCTAAGAAACATATGACCTTTAATGATGTTCGAAGGGGTAAGAGACCTTATCCTAATCAAGGTCAGCCCTGGGAATCTAAGAAGAGGAATAATTTTGGGAATTCTAGAAAGGTCAGGAGTGGCTCGATTCTAGGAAGAGTGCCCTACCAGGGTAAATATTGTCAGAGATGTGGTGGACAACATGGACCAGGACCCTGTAATGATCGATTGAAATGTTTTGCCTGTGGGGAAAGAGGTCACTTTAAGAAAGATTGTCCACAAAAGAGGTCGTAGCAAATGTCAACTCGATGTGACAGGTACAACAAAGTACTGGTGGACCAAACCTAACAAAGAATCCGTAGAGGCCATCGGCACAAGGACAAGTGTATGTGGTCACCCAAGAGGAAGCGAAAGCTTCCGAAAGTGTTATCTTAGGTACAATTTCGATAGATGGATAAGAAGGCATATGTGTTATTTGATATGAGTGGCACGCATTTGTTTGTCTCCAAAAAATATAGATGATTGTGAGAAATAGGAACCAACTTTTTAGATATGCCTCTTCATATTTCTACATCACCGAAAGACATGTTATTATCTATGTTAGCTTGTGAGATGTGTGAGATAACCCTAGGGGAATGAGATCTGGAAATGGACTTGATAGTGATAGTTATGCATGACTTTGACGTCATCATAGGAATGGACTAGCTCTGTAAGTAATGGACTAGGATGAATGATCTCCTAAGATAATGCTTGCCTATGCGCCAAGGATAAAACCATGAGGCTTAGTATGTGATAGGCCAAAACGGATAATAACTCTGTAAGTTAATCCCTATTGAAATGAGACCCTTCAGTAGATGTGTAGTTTGGGTTCGAACTAGGCGAAAGCTGGTACACCTGTAACGTCCCGATTTGATGAGGGCGGGGAGTGGACGCCGAGGTCAGAGGACCTGAACAAGGAACGGCTCCTGGCAAGCTTCTAGAATGGCAAAAGGGGGTAGGAGTGAACCGAACTATGAACTGAACTGGAAAGGTAGTGTTTATGGGATAATTTTATCAGAGTAGCGTAGCGGAAGCATGGTTAAGCTTGTAGAACTTTTGTTTGTGAAAAAGAATGATGGGTCGATGCGTTTGTGCATTGATAATAGGCAATTGAAATCATGTAATTGTTAAGAGTAAGTACTCATTACCTAGAATTGATGATTTATTTGATCAATTGCAAGGAAGTTTGGTTTTTCAAAAATTGACTTGAGATCAGGATACCATCAACTAAGGATTAAAAAGAAGACATTTCTAAGATCGTATTTAGGACTTGCTATGGACACTATGAGTTCCTAGTTATGCCATTTGGATTGACGAATGCCTTAGCTGCATTCATGGATTTAATGAATATGATATTTAAGCCTTATTTGGATCAAATTGTGATTTTCTTCATTTGATGATATCCTGATATATTCTAAAGGACCTGAAGAGCATGTGCAGCATTTAAGCGTAGTGCTGCAAACAAGGCCTATGAAGTGAATTATGGAGAGTGAGTTATGAATTTGAGTATTAAGTTATGATCATTTGAGCTAAGTAGTGACTTCCTATTAGAGGATCTCATTGGAGGTCTTGATGCATTACATGGAAGCATTTAGTATGTATAGATTGATCTTGGAAGTCATGAGTTTGAGTGGTCATATGAGACATGAAATTATTTGTGGTTTGTATGTCGGAATAATAGGCTTAATTGATGATGGTCAACTTTTAATTTTAGGTTTGGTGGAATTAGTGGATATGATCAATTGTGGTTATAGTCTTTCCAAGGTGAAAATGTGAAAGTTCAAGTTGTAGATTTGACGAGTGATTAGTCTAAGTGATGATCCTTTAGGATGAGACATGAGATATACTCGATGGAAACTAGACAAGTCCTTATCTTGGTGGATTGTCGATCTTTGAATTGAATGAGTCTTGGTGGACTATCGATATTTGAATCAAAGGAATGATGTTATATTTTAGGCTTGAATCTATGTTGCAGTGAAAGTGTAGTGAATGTCTTTATTGGACTGAACTGGATGAGTTGTTAATGGTGTCGATTTTGATGGTTCTAGGCTTGAATTGATGATGACAAAGGTATAGGAATGATTCGGCTAAATGGCGTGTTAGATTGAGATCGTTAGATATAGCAGAATGGAAATGAGATTGTGTGACAATGGATTTCATGCAGAGATTACCAAGGACATTAAGTGGTCACGACTCTATCTAGGTGATAGTAGATCGCTTGACTAAGTCTACCCATTTCCTAGTAGTTTGCGTAGATTATCCGATTGATAAATTTGCTAATTTATGTGTAAGCCAAGTGGTATGCTTACAAGGTGTTCGTGTAATTGTCACTTTTGATTGAGACTCTAGATTTACTTCAAATTTTTGGAGAAGTCTCCAAGATGCTTTAGGGACGAAGCTTCAATTTATTACTGTTTTTCATCCTCAAACAGATAGACAAACGAAAAGAGTGATTCAAGCATTAGAGAACATGTTAAGAGTTTGCATCCTTGACTTTAAAGGAAGTTGGGATGAAAAGTTATACCTAGTAGAATTTATGTATAACAATAGCTATCAAAAAAGTATAGGCATGGCTGAGGAAGTATTAGCCAGACCCTAGTCACATATTTGATCATGAAGCCATCAAAGTGGATGAGAAAGTGAGGTACATTGAGGAGCTTGTGCAAGTACTAGATCGAAAGGAACAAATTCTCAAGACCAAGAGAATTCCATTGGTTAAGATATTATGGCGAAACCATGATGTGAAGGATGCCACATGCGAGAGTGAAAACAAGATGAGGGAAAGGTATCCTCATTTGTTTGAAGAGACATAAGTGATGTCTAATTTCGAGGACGAAATTCTCTAAGGAAGGAAGAATTGTGGCATCCCAAAAAAATAACTCACGGCCATGTGTTTTATAAGTAGGAGTTTATTGAATTATGATTTCAAGATTTATGGCCAAGTGAATGAGAATGATCTGGTATTTATATAAATGGATAATTATTGTTGTTGGAAACGCATCCTATGTCCATGTGAGACCAAGGATTTTTTTTGATGAGGAAATTATGTATTTGGCCATGAATTTATAAGTTGGATTTTATTAAATTATGTTGCAAAGTTTTTTGGCCATTTTATTATGCAATTTGGTATTTATTTAAATGGGGATTAAGATGTATTATTAAAAATAAACTTGGGCCATTTAAGTTTGGACTTTAGGCCCATGTGAGATGGGCCAAAAATGAGCCAAAAGGCTGGCCCATGAAGCCCATTGGGCTGTCGACGCATGGAGGGGGGAGGAGGAGGAGCCGCATGGCCTCCTCCAAGTGTCTTCAACAAAGGAGACACTTGTCTCCTCCTTGGGGACAAGTGTCCCCCATGCAAAATGAGGATGCATGCAAGTATATAAGCAACCAAAAAGAAGGAGAGAGAGGGAGTGGCCGGTTTTGAGAGAGTGAGAGAGAGAGAGAGAGAGGGAGTTGCCAAGAGAGTGAGGAACCGAGAGAGAGGAGGAAGAAGGTCCGTCGCCCACCCGTCGTCCATCCATCCGCTTGTCCATCGCCGTCCGTGTGCCGTCGTTTGTTCGATTTTGGAGGCAAGTTTGGGATCCATATTCTGCTCTTGCATGTGTGTCTTGCATGTGTGATTGTTTGGTGGTAGATCTCCGATGATTAGAGTATGAGAAACCGAAGCTAGAGTATCTTGTTCTTGAAATAGCTTGCTGTGTTCGTGTGTGCCGCCTGACCCCGAATGTTGTAGAGGCTTGCATGTGGGTTTCGAGTAGAATTTTGGTTTCAACTTCTTCACAAAAGTTGTATAAAACATCTCAAAGTATAACATACTAAAATTTGGGACAAAATGGATGAGTTTTAAGGGGTGAAACCCTTCATCTACAAAAATGCCAGATCTGAAACTGTTTTGTTGACCTCTTGGTGGTTTTGTGGGTTGCATGTCACTTTTTACCGAGAATATCACTTTTAATACTTCATTAAAGTTGTAGAGAACATCTTGAAGATTAACATACTCAAATTTGAGGTAAAACGAGCAAGTGTAGCCTAGTGAAACGATTTTCTTTTGAAGACGGCAGATCTAGAAGTATGGTACTGGACTCCCGAGACTTCATGGAGTAAATGGTGGCTATCCTTTGAGAATCTCACCTAGATCTCTTAATAAAAGTTGTAGGGGACCTCTTGAGGTGAAACATATTAAATTTCAGAGGAAACGGAGAAAGATAAGTAGGCGAAACCTCAATTTTTCGGGAGATAGCTAAACCGGACTGTTCGGTACTAGGAACAGTAGCTTCGTCCATCTATAGTTAATTATATAGAGTGAATCTGGCCTTGATGTATTCGTAAAAAATCTACCTTAGGGTCTTAAATATAACCTGGTAAAATTTCATAATTTTTGGAGGTCATTCGGGTATTTTAATCGAAATATTTCAAGAACTGCACAATCTGATTTTATCCGAATTTTGCATGCCGTATTATGTGAGCTATATCTTCTTGTGTGAAGCTCTTTTGGGCATGTGCTCTTCATGAAATTGCTACCTTTATGTCTTGTCTATCACATGTTCTGATTTTATGATTTTCAAAATCATATGGATATTTAATTTATATGTTTTCCGAAATTGTGCAAGCTGGAATTTGGTAAATCTCAAAAAGGTCGTGATGTATGGATTATTCTATGTTGCATGGACCCCATGGATTTTATTGACATAAGTGATTGGATCCTGCTGCATGTATGTTGATGTTTGGAAATGCATATATAAAACAAATGATGAAAATGATCTTGTTTGCCATCACATTATATGCCATGTTAAAATTGAGCCACAATTGTGAATATAAACTATGATAAATGAGAATGCCGTCGGAGGTGTGAGCCAACGATGCCCCGGGAGTGTCGGGATGCCTAGCTAGGGAGTGCCGAATGCCCGGTTGAATCATGATGCATGCCCGGAGGGTCCTCGAGAGGTTCGAGATGCCGGTGATATATGGTACGTAATTCCAAGAGGAATGCCTAGTGGTATGGCGGTACGTAATTCCGAAATCCCGGAAGTGTGTGCCGGGGGGATGCCTCGTGATGCTAGTTGGGATGCGAGATGCCCGGCCAGGGAGTGTAAATGCCGGATGCCCGGTTGTATCTTGGATACATGCCCGGAAGTTCCTTGTGATGCCAGTTGGGATACGAGTTGCCCGGAATGTGGGGGTGCCGGATGCTCGGTTGTATCTTGGATACATGCTCGGAGGTTCCTCGCGATGCCAGTTTAGGTGCAAGCGATAAATGTGGGATGCAAATATTGGTCCCGAGAAAGAGAAATGTGGTGGCCCAAAATGAAAGAATAAAAATTGGGAAATTGAAATTGAATTATGCATGGTATGGTAACATGTATGCATGTGTGACATGATGATGGTGAGTGCATGGATGTATGTGCCCCTATGGCATGATGGTATAAGTGTGACATGATGATGGTGAGTGCATGGATGTACGTGCACCTATGGCATTATGGTAAATGTATGACATGATGGTGAATGTTATATGAGGATGTATGTACATGTGGTGTGATGACATATGCATGGTTTCAAGGTAAGTTATGCATGGTTGCATAAATGACATGTGTTATTCTATGATTGTTATGATTGTATTGTGTGATACATTAAGTGGTTTATTGGGTCCTTTATCTGCTAAGTGGTTGTACTCACCCCTTTTGGAGAATAACATTTCAGACTAGATAAGATACCTCTGCTGCCACTACCACCGATAGATGGATCAAGTGGTTGGATATGACCGCAAGGAGGAGGATAGCAAAGGAAGGAACTTTTGGACGCTAACACTAATCGATAGACCTTAAGTATACGACTGTTAGATGAGATGTCCGTCATCTTTTGAAATATAGCCAAGTATAGAAAACCATAGCATTTTGATGTATTGATGATGATGTTGATCTGCTTTAAGTAAATAAAAGTGTTCGGCTTTCACCTATAAACGTTTTTAGTGTGCATTTTTCTGAATAAAAGGGAAGGGAGTTATTTAGATATGCTTTCAAAAATGAATTCCCTTCAAGATGGTTGTATGGACCCGCTGCAATTTGAAATAGTATTAGGGTGTCATGTTATTATGGAAAGTGAAAGGTAAACAAACTGTGGCAACTCCAATCGGATCGGGAGCCGTCGAGAGGTGCCATAGGGAGTGATTATTTTGTTTTAATTTCTTTTCTTAGGATTTGAAATGTGAAATACATTAGTGAAAGCAAGCAACCATTATAATAGCACGAGACTAAATCACGTCACATAGAGAGTTAATGCAAATACTAGCCCTAGTAAAAAAAGAAGGAAAAGCAAAACATTTATCCTAAAAACATTGTCGAGTTAAATATAATTTTGCTACCCAACTATTACTCATTAAGAACAAGAAATTTTTTTTTTGAGTAGTACAAACGATAGGTATGTGCGAAACGATTCTGCACTTAGAAATTTTGTATGCCATTTTCCAAACTTAGGCTTGGCCTCTTTATTAGAATACGTACATTAATATAGAGCAGAAGGCTCGCAATACCCTAGTAATCCTGCACCAATTTTGTTATTATTGAAATATACCCATTGCTTGACAATAGAGTTTATATACTCTTTATATATGTTCGGTCTCCCTTTACCTATTAGCTTAAGCTTTTGGATTTGACTTTCTAACTTGATATCAGAGTTAGGTACTACCCAACATTAAAGTGCACCTTCATTTAATAGTTTGCACATTTAGAGCATTTGGTTCAAGAGGTGTCTATTTGCCTCCTAGTTATATATTTCCATGGTTAGTACTAAATAAAAAGACCACACTAAGTGTAAGACGAAGTAACAGATATCAAGATAGAAGGTTCTTGTTTGCCTTCCCTACAGAAAAATATGAAGTTGTGTAGTAGATCTTATAAATATCAATCATATTTGTTTATTTACGTGAGCAACGGAAGGAAAGAAGGTGTCCTAAAAGACGAAATTTGATGAGAGACGATCAAATTGACTGAGTTATAACTTTGAACAAGTCAGGGAATCTAGAAGCCACCACTCATGGAATTTACCCCCTGTAGTCAGAGAGAACACTCGAGACGTGCGACACTCAAGGCTACTACTCTGGAATTTTAGATGGCTATGTTGGCCAAAATGGTGCCCCCGACACCGTGACTGAACTTAAGCTGAGACGGTACCGTGAAGGGGACCACACACTGAGAATGTAGCTCTGACAGTTCGCACAATTTCGATGGCCGCATTCATGGAGAAATTCAACGTCTGCATAGTACACCTTGAATAATATGGTATGTTAACCACGAAATTTAATCAAAGAACTCGTTTGGAGAAAATAAACGTTTGCTCCTTATTCTATCTACTAGTCCAACATACGATTCTATAGCTTATAAATACCTATCAATACAGTTTCGACACTCAAAGAGTCTCTACCGTCTAGTATTCTTTGTCTATATTTGTTCAGTCACCTGGAGGGTAATGAAAAAGAAATGTCTCTTGAGATTTCAGCAATCCCATCTTCGTCTCCTGCTCAAGAAACAAGCCGCGTCACTGAACGCCAATCAGCAAATTTTTATCCAGGCATATTGGGGGGATTATCTTCTCAAATATGCTTTTGACTCCACTATCTGTAACTCTTACTTTACTAATGAATCTCCACATTGACAGGAACACGTCCTTTGGGTCTCGGATGATGCTCACGATCCAGCAGCCTGCGGTCGCAACCGATCTTGGCAGTGAGGCATAAGGGATGTGAGTGGAGCGAAGCCTGGGCGAGGGAAGAGCGTTGAGGGCTGAGATGGGGTCCTTCTCATAGGCGTAGAATTCAATGTAGGGCACACATTCATGAGGGTTCTTGGTGAGTAAAGTGTGCCTGGGTAGGTCTTGGTTGTGCCTATTGGCAATAGCAAATGACAGAGCCTTGATCCATGTCAAGCCGGTCTTACGGAAGGTGGCCAAGAGGGTGTCAGTGGGCCGGGCCTCAAAATGTTGCTGGGCCCAGATGACTCCTCCAAGGAAGTGATTGTCATACCAGAAGCCTTGATAGTTGTACAAATGGTGAGTCAACCACCCTTTTTTCTCTGGGTAAAGATGATGAGATGGCTACCTCTCCTTTTTCTGCTTCTTGACATTCCAGGAAAATTTGTTCCTTAAGAAGCTCTTCTCGAATGGAGAGATCAGCAGCAACAGCGTTTGGCACCTGTCAAATTAGATGGATGGAAATGTTTGGAGCTTCTTTTTTTCACTGATTAATGACAGCGTCAAGGCTTGATTGTGATTCAAAGAGTAAAAGGGATAATAACAGAATACACATCACAGCTAAAAGGATAAAACATCTTTGATATCATGTAGATAACAAGGGCATTTTGTAAAAGAAGAGAGAGAGAGAGATAGAGAGATTTGCACTTATAAAACTATGGAAAGCCTTGTTTAATGACTAGCCTATCTGCACTCCTATTAGTCAAGGCAAATCATCTTAAATATATTAACTTTGGAGGCTTATCACAATCCAATAAAATGTTTCTTCTTAGGCGATCATTAGAAAATAGTAGAAAATAGTAGAAAATAGTTGTGGTAGGGACAAAATGTACTTAGCGCAAGATTAATTAAATTAGGTACCGAACCTAATTCTTTATAGTTCATCACAATGTAATCATCCTAAACCCTAAAACCTCAATTAATTTAACCTAGTTACAATCCCTAAATCCTAAACCCTAAAACCCTAAACTCTCATTGGCATTACTAATGATATTTATATATAATATAACAATATTTTCTTGTGGAGCCTTATACAAACGTTTGAAATTTGCTCACTCTTACAGGACATTGCCAACTCTTATTTGAGTCCATTTGCCAATATCAGTCCATTTATGTGGAAGGATAATTTGCTGTAAAACCTTTTTAACTTACTTAAAAATATAATTCTCAGCTTAATACCTGTCAAATTGTATATATAAATCAAACCTCATCTGTAAATTGGTTATTTAATAATTCTGAGATAAGCATGAAAGGTATAAGATAATAAAGTGAAAGATCAATGATTACATATTCTTTGAGAAGATTATAATTTTCAAAATTATTTTAGTCACAATAATGTCTAAACGAAAGAAATTAGGATGTAGGCCAGATTTTTGAATATACAAACTCTTAACTAAGTAGTAATAATTTACATTTAGCTCTAAACTTAACAGAACCAATATGAATTAGTCAAGAGTATAAAGAGGCGAGTAAGTAAACCCATGCATTTGCATCTTTACTCGACCTCGTATTTTTATTTATTTATTTCAAATGATATGAGATAAGGATATTGAAAGTGCCAATTATGCATAATTTAGTATTGAATTTTACAAATGATCGCTCCAAATGTTTTAAGCTCGTTTGCTCATTCCAAGATCAACAACTTAGCTTGTTGATAGATCCTATCTCACATTATGTTAAAATATAAATAAGATTAATGATTAATTATGATGTACAACATCAATGTAAAATAAATAATTACACAAGTGGCCTTATCCACTATTGATTTGAAAGAGTGGGTAGCTATGATCCTCAAAATCAATGATGGATTAGATTGCTTATGTAAAATTTAGTTTTTTTTTTGTCAGTTCTACTTTACTCTTATTTTAACTCTCACTCTCAGACTTTTACCTTGTCTCCTTATAGGGCGTGAGAGTTGAAACCCACTCTTGAAACTAATTCATTCCTACCCCAACCCCCTTGAGAAGATGGTGATTTGAACCCCCTATCTCCTCCTTCCATGTTGGAATGATGGTTATTAGGGTAAACCCCAGTAGTTCTATGTAAAATTTAGTTTAGATATACAATGTATACTCTGTATTACCTATAAATATATCATTAAATGGCTTTATAATTGATCCACGTGGCACATAATT
Source organism: Eucalyptus lansdowneana (assembly GCA_017140395.1). NCBI lineage: Eukaryota > Viridiplantae > Streptophyta > Magnoliopsida > Myrtales > Myrtaceae > Eucalyptus > Eucalyptus lansdowneana. Next base: position 40,377,559 of record CM029485.1, read on the forward strand.
CAAGAAATTGTTGGCAGGACAATACACTATTCTCTCTCTCTTAGACCTTTGGTTGTCGCTCTCTCCCACTCTTTGTCCATCTCGCCTCTTTGCCACGCCTCTCCTCTTTCTCCTTTCGACATAGGCAGCCACAAATACTTCCTCATCAGCTATCTCCATCTCTTCTCCTCATCCTCCGTCACTTGCCATCTTTCCAATTTGTGGCAAAGTAATGCCTTCAGCAATGTTTTCCACATATTCTAGGGGCAATTTATCTGAAGGGCCACAATGAACCATTTATTCGCAAATTAATGCTAAAAGGGATTCTCAAGCGAGCCAAGTGGACGACATCATTTAGATTTGAGTGGTTCTAACTGGCAGTGATCAAATGATCGTTCATGAAGTTTTATTACTAAATCACACACCTTCCAATATATCCAACAACTCTCGGGTCCCGTCATCATATCGTATATTCCTTCTTGCGAAACCCTTTTTCCCGATGAAGTTTTTTTTTCAAATTAAATTTTGTTCGAGATGTGTCATTCCTACTGCTAAAACTTCTAGTAAATCATGCAACCGGATAGAGCTATGAACAAGCACAAGAGTGAGCAAACCGTAAATGAACTCGTCGGAGAATAAAAGGAGGATCATTGTGTACTAGTGAAGCGTTTCTGTGAACTGGTGGGATGGCCCTAACTCAAAATAATTTAGTGGTGTGTAATTTTAATATGGAATTCACTTATGTTTAGGCTGGTTGGGAGGGCTAAGCCCATGATACTCATATTTTCTATGAAGCTTTAGGGAGACGTGATGTACAATTTCCTCATCCTCCTCCTCCTCCAGGTTTGTTAATTAATGGTTTTTGTACATTAATATGTATTAATGGGATCTATGTTGATTAAATTTATATTATATTTGTGCAAGTAAATATTATTTAGCAGATGCTGGATATCCAAATCCGACGGGTTATTTGGGACCGTACAAAGAAGTTATATATCATTTGCCAGAATTTCAACAAGGTCCTACCCATACAGGCTATCGAGAGGTATTAAATCGTTCTCATTCCTCGCTACGATCCGAAATTGAGCGAGCTTTTGGTGTCTTGAAAAGTAAGTAAAAATTGTTATGACATCAATGACTTTGCATAATTATATATGACAAAACACTACCAATGATAGACATTTTGTAAGTGCATATTTGGATCCCAATTATGGATATTCAATTGACCTTGATAATACAAATGAGGGGGTCGGTAATTCAAATGACAATTTATCTTCTAACGTGGTGTGTTTATGTGATGAAATAGCAATGAGTTTAGTAAATACTTAAGGATTTTTGTAATTTTCAATAAAAAAAAAAAAACTATTTCTTTCTTCAATGCATATGTAATCATGTTTATTATAATGAAATTACTCTTTCTTTTTAGTTCATAAAAAGTCCACTTTGATGTATTTTTAAACTTATGAATTTGTTAATATATCTCTTTTATATATACATATCAATGAAAAAAAAGTCATTGAATTTGTTAATATATCACTTTTATATATACATCTTAGTGCAAATATATATATCATTATTTTTTATATATATATAATTCATTAAATTTGTTAATATATCTCTTTTATATATACATCTCGGTGCATATATATATTTTTTTTTTTTTCAATTTAAAAAAATAAAAATAAAAAACTTAAATTGGTTGTGCTAAAGGACTATCCAAATATGTGTTTACCAAACAGCATTTCTCCGAAGTTGCTTGTCAAGGCACTTTTCAATTATAATTTATTAAACAGTTTTTGCATTTCATCAAAACCCTTTAGACTAAAGGCCTTTGCATTTCCTTAAAGGCTTTTTCCAAAAGCTTTCCCAAATGCACCCAACTTCCTACCTTGCAATAACCACTCCACACTAAGTCCAAAATACCAAGGCAAAACCTTCATGGAAATACACGGAATTACCTTTTAATATTTCCCAAAGCTTTGCTCACCATCGGGCGAGAAGATTCCATGTCACAATAGGACCCACATTCAAAGCAATATCCTACACTTGCACGAAAGGACCTAAAACTTTTCTCCTGGGCGTTGTGATCCATTTCACCAGCATAGAGATCACCAAGCTTCTCTACTTGTGAAAATTTTTGTTAGCCATCACAGGATCAAGAAAAAGATTCCTTAGCGTAGTTTTTCAACGCTGTTATTTCTAACAGAAAGGCCTATAAAAATTAACGTGTCCTAGCTGAGAATTACTTATGATACCTATACATAAGACTCCAAGCTATATATGTATCCAGCATGTCTTGACTGATTGTGTCACGCCCCGAACCTCGAGCGCGCCAACATCCCACCATGGTCATGCAAATGCGACATTCCCAGGTAGTGTCGCCGACCCCATTCATTTGTTATTCTGCAAGCGGAACGTATTATAAAACCCCTGACAATAAAATACGGGATAAAAAAGCAGGAAACAATTTCACAACCAATCACTTACATAAACCAACGGAGTTACAGACGAAGGCCTAAAGCCAAAAGTCTACAAAAGACCGGCTCAAAAAAAAAAAAAAAATGAACTGTCCTACGACCTACAAATCGGACACGCTCTCCAATCCTTATGACTTCACCTCTGCAACTCCTCAAGGCCAACCAAAGCTATCTGGCCGCTCCCTCCTCCAGGAACCTGAAATGGTTATTCAATAACCACTAAGACAATGTCTCAGCAAGTTCAACCCCCTAAACCCCTATTAGAAAGAAAATATGCCCAAGGGTGGCCTAGCCACATCACACAAAGAACTTACCTCGCCTCAATTCCTTCCTGCAGGTTAGCACAATTTGTATCACATAATCTCAGGTAATAATAATAATTCAAACAATTGTAACGCCATCACTTTCATATAAATCACGATTGCACTTAGCACGCATTCCAATTATTATTCACTCCCACACAAGGGCATAGCCTACTCCCAGGTCGGCTATCTATTAACATTACGGCATTTCGAGAAGAATAAAGGTCCAGTCGGTCCCGCGACTACTGCGACCAAGCCACGTCATTCTATCGACGGCATTTCTAGAAAAATAAAGGTCCAGTCGGTCCCGCCACTAACGACCAAGCCACGTCATTCTATCGACGGCATTTCTAGAAGAATAAAGGTCCAGTCGGTCCCGCCACTCTGCGACCAAGTCACGTCATTCTATCGACGGCATTTCTAGAAGAATGAAGGTCCGATCGGTCCCGCCACTATCTGCGACCAAGCCACATCATTCTATCAACGGCATTTCTAGAAGAATGAAGGTCCGGTCGGTCCCGCCACTCGCGACCAAGCCACGTCATTCTATCGACGGCATTTCTAGAAGAATGAAGGTCCAGTCGGTCCCGCCACTACTGCGACCAAGCCACGTCATTCTATCGACGGCATTTCTAGAATAATAAGGATCCAGTCGACTTAGTCACTACTGCGACCCGAGCCTTTCAACTAGCACACGACAATTCGATACCGATCCATGGATAATTTACATTTCACTCACATAATCCAATTACGATATTAGCCATTAACAATCCAATTTCAATGCCAAACTCGACACTTGGGATTTTATGAATAAAATCCATATTTATCACAATTAACACTCAATTTGCCACAATCAATCATCAAATTCAAATTCTAAATACACAGCAGCGATCGGCACGAAATTCTGAGAGTTTAAGGTCCCGACGAAATTTTTGAATTTTAATAAATAATAAATTTTATTCCAAAAATGAATTAAATAATAATATCCATATTTTTCGCAATTCACCCTCAATTTATGATATCCAACCATGAATTTCAAAATCCGAATACACAGCAGCGATCGGCACGAAATTCCGAGCAACCGGGTCAAAATAATTTTTTTTTTCGTTTTTTTAAATAAATAATAATATTTTATTAATTTCGGATTATAATATAATATTATAATTTCCAGAATTTCGAAACATTTAAATAAATCAAAAATAAAACCTATTATGTCACATCAATTTTATTATTAAATGAACTCTCTTAGCATTTAATTAAACATGCTTTAAATTAAACAAACCTCTTAATCTAAGTCACAATTAAATAAACTAAACTAACCACCTAAGTTTAATTAACTTAAGCTAATCACACCTAAAGCATAATTAACCCTCTAAGAAAGGCTTAGTGAGTTAAACTCACCGGATTAGCGAACCGAGCGAACCAAAACGACGAGGACGACGCGAGGATCGACTTTCCTCAAGGTGGGCCGAGCATCCGGGCTCGGGAAGGCGGCCAAAACGGGCCAAATAGGTGCTGCATACCCATTTTTCTTGTCTGCTATTCGCAAGCGGAGATGGGGTTGTCCGGCGGCGATTCGGGCGGAGGGACGGCGGAGGAGGACCGGCGGGGCTTGGACGGGTGAGGCAGCGGTTCCGGCGACCCATCGGCGGTGACGGCAGCAGCTGGACGACGAAGGAGAAGGGCTGGTGCGAGCGAAGCGAAGCGGAGGGGCGAGGCGCACGCGGGGCGACACGCGGCGGCGGCTAGCTCCGGCGACGACGACGAATGGCGAGGCTCCGGCTGGCGGCGAGCGGCAGCTCCAAACGACGATGGCTGCTGCTTCCACTTGGCGTCCGACCAGATTTGGGATTTTTCGAGCAGCAAACGGAGGAGAACAAAGGCGGACCAGCACACGCGGGCGAGCGGAGCGGCGGACGGCGAACGAACGGCGACAGCGAAGCCTCCGGCGGTCGAGCGGATGGAGGCGGTGGCTGGTCGGGCGTGCGGCTGGGATGATGTTGATGGGTGCCTCCTCCTTTTCTCTCTTCCAAAGGTTGAAGAAGAAGTTGGATCCATCTCCTCCCTCCACTTGTCCAAATCTCATGCACTCTTGCCCCCACACCATGACATCACCAAGTGATGTCATATTCCACTATCTCAATCCCTCCCACAACAACATCCAATAGGTGCAATTCCATTTTCCGCCGGGGCCTAAAACTTGTGCAACAATGTTTTCAATTCCACTTAATTCTCTTCCAATTAAATCTTAATCCCACTTGAATTAAATCAAATTAACCCCCATTAATTCATTCAACCCTCATCAATCAAATTGGTATTTTTCCTTACCACCGTGGCGTACTTGCATCCCAATTTCACAATCTCTGGCTTCAATTGAACGAAGACGACCCTATTTATCCAGTCGAAATTAAAACCCGAAAATTCGGATGTCACAATTCTTCCCTTCTTATAAAAATTTCGTCCTCGAAATTTAAACCTTTTACCAATTCTTAACAAGAAGGTGGGAGTACAGTCGTCTCATATCCTCTTCTCTTTCTCAGGTTGCTTTTTCTGCACTAATGTTGCCAGATCACTACTATCTTGCCCAAACCACTTCGGATCCAAAATACTAAACACTTGCCCACTTAAAATTCTCAAGGTCTTCAACACAAAATCTGCGAAACTAAACTGGCGATTCCGAGCGGTCTCAAGATTGTCTTTGCTAACTTCGATTGAATCACTGATTTCTGAACCAACTCTAGACCTGCAATTTTCTGATCTCTGATCTCATCTCAACAACTGAAGTTCTGAACACTCTGCTTTGCACTGATTAAAAGAAACTATCTGACTAATCTGCTGAAACTAGGAACCTCTGGTCAAGATCTGATATAACTCGCAATCGATCTTAGCAATCAGCGATCTCGACTCATAGACCTTGGCCTATGATCCTTCTTTCCCTGACTTCATCTCAGCAATTGAAATTCTACATCCTCTGTTATGCACTGCTTAAGAAAGAACCATCTGAAAGCTTTGCCAACTTGGAACATCTTATCTAGATTTGAAATACAATTCATCCTCGGCACTCCATGCAGATGATTTATATAATATACATACACTTCGGTGTACCCACTTCGTGACAAGATAGAATCTTCAGTTTCTGAAATCGAACTTAGATTGGCGGTTAATTTCACTCCGACACGCTTTTAGTGTGACCTAGGCTACTGGGTAGTTTTCAGAGCTTTTTAGGATAATTGACTCGTGGTCGATTTTCTTCGAGCCACAATGAACCCACTCGACACATTGGCGATTCTTGATTGTCGTGAAAATCTCGATGATTCAAATACGGACACAGGGTACCAAAACGACAGTAAAATCAAATTAGTATCAGTCGACGGGAGTTTTCCAATTTAGTGGAGTCACCTACGATCGGTCATTCATCTCAGTCGAACCGACCTATCTCTGACCTTAATTCGATTTTTAACTGTGCCGTAATGATCTCTAAAGATTAGCACGATCAAGAAGTCGATTCCTGGTCGAATTCTCAAGTCTATTTACCTTAAAGTCCTTAATAACTCACCCAACTAGTCTAGTTATCTCATAAGTGGCCAGCTCAGAGAAAAACACTGTAATCGCGTCGATGAAATGCCCAATTTAGTCAATCAAAATCAGAGTTTGAAAATTAGGATGTCACATGCTCAAAACAAGATCTATTCACACTGTACCAAAGCGGACCAACTCCATCTATCGATCGACTATTATTCTCAAATGGTATTAGTAATCCCCTGAATCCTTAGTAAGCTCGTCACAGTGTCCCATTGTGATTTATTTTCATTCTCACTTAGGACTCTCAAGTGATGGTAAAAGTCGTCCTGGTTTACATCACTGAACTTCCACTTACCGACATCTCTGATACTTGCAACTTGTTCAACGATATCTATCTTCATACTGATCGACCAATCTCGATGATGTAGATTCTGACTCATCTTCGTACTGTCTGGACAATGTTGAAGTTACTATGATGAGCTTCCCATAAGATTTCTTCTTTAATCTATGTATCGTCACTTACACACAATCGTCCTCAGAACCTTAGCATCCTATCTTTAGAAATCTGAAAATCAACATCTCTCTCATCTGCATTCTCTTATAGAATCTTCTGAATTTCTGAATATGTCCATTGAAGCATCTTGATTCTGATCTGTACTCTCGACTCAATTCTTTCTAGAGTGATATAAAATATCATAGTCATAATCCTTAATGAGTTCCGTCCAGCGACGCTGTCTCATCTTCAACTCCCGAGGTCTCAATTGACGGGACACATATGCAACACAAGTCATCCAAAACTCGCATCTGCTAAGCTTATTGTAAAACCCAAGAGTACTCAAGGTCTGAAGTATCATCCTCAAACGTCTCTTGTGCCCCTCAGCACTCTTCGAACACACCAGGATAACTTCAATGAACACGATCACAATTGATTCAAGTACCCTTAAACATTCAGCTCATTAGACCCAAACAAACAGCTAAGTTGTCCATCAAACCACACGGTATTACAATGAACCCATAACTGCCATATCGAGTACGAGATCCTAACTTCGGTGTGTCTTTCTTCTTGATTCTCAACCAATGATACCTTGACCTCCAGTCGATCTTGAAGAATATCGATGCACAGACACAAATGAACCAACTTTCCTCTTCCCTAATAGAATGGGTGTTCCCCAAGGTGATACACTAGAACGTATGAATCCCCTATTCAACACTTCATGCATCTGCACCTTTAGTTCCTTTAACTCGGGTAACACCATCCGATAAGGAGCCTTAGGGACTGGCTCTGTTCCGAGTGCTAATTCAATCACGAACTCTATTTCTCTTTCTGACAGCAGACTTGGCGCTTCTTCCTAAAACACCTCAGAAAACTTATGTACCATGGTTATGTTCTCCATATCCGGCTTCCCAACTGACGCATCTATTACAGTTGCCAAGTAGATTCAGTAACCAACAACAGGTCGTCTTCAGTGACGAATAACAAGGATTGAAGTTTCTCTTCGACCTTTAGAGATTCAAAACTTTCGCACACTAACTGAACAAACTGAATTATATCACTGTCACGATTCAAAACAACAGAAAACTCCTTGAGCCAAACCTTTCTATAAATGACTTCCAAGTCATATTTAAGCAAACCCCTTCAAGTACAACTATAGTTAGAGATTCATATTTCTATTACTTTATTACCAATCCAGAAATCCTACAACCCTCGCTGCAAATTCTGCTGCACTACTCTGATAAAAACATCTCAGAAACATCATTCTTCTGATTGATGCATGGTCGATCCCTTCATGCTCCTCTAGCCATCCTAGTGGCATTCTATCTGCAGTAACAGTGCTTACACTCTCCTGAACTTACACGGACAGTTCTTAACCTGACGGCCATACTGACCACATTCAAAGCATGTTTCCCTTATTACTCTGACACCGTGCTGACTCGAGCCTCCTTTCCACAAACCCGACACACAATCGGTGAATTCTCTATCTCCTATCAAGGAACATCAACACCCATCCTTGCACTGAGGTCCATTCCAAGTACCCCACTAAATGTCCCGAAGCATGCTTCTTCTGTTATGTCTTATCAACGGCAGTGACAGAAACAGCTGTGATTCCATCTGTCTATACGGACAATCTTTGATCAAATAACTGTACTGGCGACCCTTGTAACAAGTCCTGTCTCTCTTATAGCACGGAACAGATCCCTGTCTTTTCTTATAGACACGATACACATCGATTGAGTTGAGCACTGACTTTCCAATTCTACTTCTCCGGTTGGGTGAAATAGGGCACCCTTCTTCTGGCATCGGCCTTTCTTCCCAATCGATTTCCATCTCTGTCTAAACTGAACCTTGACTCAGATACAGAGACTTGATCCTCGATCACAACTCCAGATTGGGCCTCAACAGGCACAACAATTAAACGGTCACAACACCGGCAGCGGTTAAAACAACGGTAACAGCAACGGCTCTGTCCTGAACTTACTTACCCAACAAGCTTCCAAGGAACACTAGCGCCTGAACGATCCCAACAAACCTAAGATCGTTCGGTGCTGCTACACTCTAAGTACCGACTTGCGGCGGTACTTTCACACTCACGCTGGTCTAAGCCTACGCTCTACCTCAGGTACCGACTCTTGTCAGCATCCTACCTCGAGGTATAGGTCCTATCGACCTTCTCTAAGGAGTCCTCTACTCCTGGTCACTCATCCTACAGGCTCTTTATAGACACCTGTTTTCCGATTCCAACATCAGGTTGAAATTTGACTGACCCCACAAACAAGCTACCAATCAACTATTACTCACATGCATCAGCATATTAAAAGCCTTTCCTACTAACTATCCCAAGACTCATCGCACCTTATCACTCCATACACAGACCATGCTCCGATACCACTTAAATGGGGATGTCACGCCCCGAACCTCGAGCGCACCAACATCCCACCATGGTCATGCAAATGCGACATTCCCAAGTAGTGTCGCCGACCCCATTCATTTGTTATTGCGCAAGCGGAACGTATTATAAAACCCCTGACAATAAAATACGGGATAGAAAAGCAGGAAACAATTTCACAACCAATCACTTACATAAACCAACGGAGTTACAGACGAAGGCCTAAAGCCAAAAGTCTACAAAAGACCGGCTCAAAAAAAAAAAAAATGAACTGTCCTACGACCTACAAATCGGACACGCTCTCCAATCCTTATGACTTCACCTCTGCAACTCCTCAAGGCCAACCAAAGCTATCTGACCGCTCCCTCCTCCAGGAACCTGAAATGGTTATTCAATAACCACTGAGACAACGTCTCAGCAAGTTCAACCCCCTAAACCCCTATTAGAAAGAAAATACGCCCAAGGGTGGCCTAGCCACATCACACAGAGAACTTACCTCGCCTCAATTCCTTCCTGCAGGTTAGCACAATTTGTATCACATAATCTCAGGTAATAATAATAATTCAAACAATTGTAACGCCATCACTTTCATATAAATCACGATTGCACTTAGCACGCATTCCAATTATTATTCACTGCCACACAAGGGCATAGCCTATTCCCAGGTCGGCTATCTATTAACATTACGGCATTTCGAGAAGAATAAAGGTCCAGTCGGTCCCTCCACTACTGCGACCAAGCCACGTCATTCTATCGACGGCATTTCTAGAAAAATAAAGGTCCAGTCGGTCCCGCCACTACTGCGACCAAGCCACGTCATTCTATCGACGGCATTTCTAGAAGAATAAAGGTCCAGTCGGTCCCGCCACTACTGCGACCAAGCCACGTCATTCTATCGACGGCATTTCTAGAAGAATAAAGGTCCAGTCGGTCCCGCCACTACTGCGACCAAGCCACGTCATTCTATCGACGGCATTTCTAGAAGAATGAAGGTCCAGTCGGTCCCGCCACTACTGCGACCAAGCCACGTCATTCTATCGACGGCATTTCTAGAAGAATGAAGGTCCAGTCGGTCCCGCCACTACTTGGTCCAGTCGGTCCCGCCACTACTGCGACCAAGCCACGTCATTCTATCGACGGCATTTCTAGAATAATAAGGATCCAATCGGCTTAGCCACTACTGCAACCCGAGCCTTTCAACTAGCACACGACAATTCGATACCGATCCATGGATACTTTACATTTCACTCACATAATCCAATTACGATATTAGCCATTAACAATCCAATTTCAATGCCAAACTCGACACTTGGGATTTTATGAATAAAATCCATATTTATCACAATTAACACTCAATTTGCCACAATCAATCATCAAATTCAAATTCTAAATACACAGAGCGATCGGCACGAAATTCTGAGAGTTTAGGGTCCCGACGAAATTTTTGAATTTTAATAAATAATAAATTTTATTCCAAAAATTAATTAAATAATAATATCCATATTTTTCGCAATTCACCCTCAATTTATGATATCCAACCATCAATTTCAAAATCCGAATACACAGCAGATCGATTGGCACGAAATTACGAGCAACCAGGGTCAAAATAATTTTTTTCCGTTTTTTTAAATAAATAATAATATTTTATTAATTTCGGATTATAATATAATATTATAATTTCCAGAATTTCGAAAAATTTAAATAAATCAAAAATAAAACCTATTATGTCACATCAATGTTTATTATTAAATGAACTCTCTTAGCATTTAATTCAACATGCTTTAAATTAACAAACCTCTTAATCTAAGCCACAATTAAATAAACTAAACTAACCACCTAAGCTTAATTAACTTAAGCTAATCACACCTAAAGCATAATTAACCCTCTAAGCGAGGTTTAGTGAGTTAAACTCACCGGATTAGCGAACCGAGCGAACCAAAACGACGAGGACGACGCGAGGATCGACTTTCCTCAAGGCGGGCCGAGCATCCGGGCTCGGGAAGGCGGCCAAAACGGGCCAAATAGGTGTTGCATACCCATTTTTCTTGGCTGTTGTTCGCAGGCGGAGATGGGGTTGTCCGGCGGCGTTTCGGGCGGAGGGACGGCGAAGGAGGACCGGCGGGGCTTGGACGGGTGAGGCGGCGGTTTCGGCGACCCTTCGGCGGCGACGGCAGCAGCTGGATGACGAAGGAGACGGGCTGGCGCGAGCGAAGCGAAGCGGAGGGGCAAGGCGTACGCGGGGCGACACGCGGCGGCAGCCAGCTCCGGCGACGACGACGAATGGCGAGGCTCCGGCTGGCAACAAGCGGCAGCTCCAAACGACGATGGCTGCTGCTTCCGCTTGGCGTTCGACCAGATCTGGGATTTTTCGAGCAGCAAACGGAGGAGAACAAAGGCGGACCAGCACATGCGGGCGAGCGGAGCAGCGGACAGCGGACGAACGGCGACGGCGAAGCCTCCGGCGGTCGAGCGGATGGAGGCGGCGGCTGGTCGGGCGTGCGGCTGGCTTAGTCCGGCCGAAGCTCTCCCTCCTCCTCTTTCTCTCTCTTCCAAAGGTTGAAGAAGAAGTTGGATCCATCTCCTCCCTCCACTTGTCCAAATCTCATGCACTCTTGCCCCCACACCATGACATCACCAAGTGATGTCATATTCCACTATCTCAATCCCTCCCACAACAACATCTAATAGGTGCAATTCCATTTTCCGCCGGGGCCTAAAACTTGTGCAACAATGTTTTCAATTCCACTTAATTCTCTTCCAATTAAATCTTAATCCCACTTGAATTAAATCAAATTAACCCCCATTAATTCATTCAACCCCTCATCAATCAAATTGGTATTTTTCCTTACCACTGTGGCGTACTTGCATCCCAATTTCACAATCTCTGGCTTCAATTGAACGAAGACGGCCCTATTTATCCAGTCGAAATTAAAACCCGAAAATTCGGATGTCACAGATTGAGTTTTTCAATTTCAGATTTTATGTCGAATGTATCCAAAACTATGCCAGAGCACTAAGGACGAACACAATGAAAAGCACTCAAAACAAGGTCGGAGAGATTCACAACTTAACAGCTTCTGCACTAACATCGAAAAAAATACTTATATTCCAAAAAATTAAGGCGGTGTTGACAATTCCATTGCCCAACCTGCAATCAGCGAATCATTAACATAATTCACAAACTAGACAATTTTGAACAAGTTACATGCATTATTATTTTCAAAGTTCTCCCCCATAGATTTTTGCACTAACGTTTAGCAACTCCCAGCACAATTGATTAATTGAAAGAAAGAACCCGATGATCAAGGATCATAGTACCTATGGACCGCAAGACAACTTTAGGGAACATCCTACTTCCACCAGTTCCATAGTTCGGATGAAGAGAGTATGAGCAAAAAAATATGCATGAATGTTTAGACGACAAGAATGGTTAAACGAATTTCCTACGGCATAAATAGCTTGACCAACGCTGACCTAGATAATAATTACCAAAGTAGATCAAAAAGATTACAAAGACTTTCTTCAAGAGTTAAGAATGAGTTAAGTACCCGAAATCTATCCAACAAGGCCATCAAGCTTAGATGGTGTATTATTTTATTAATACGTCCATGATGGGTGTGATGAGGACGCATCATTTCTTCTTGATATACTACGATGGAAAGACACCCTTTGAAATGATGTGATGGAGTCATATAAAAAACTCCTGAAGACAACTGTTGGTAAGGTTGGAAGAACGTACTTTCAAAAAAGAAAGTTTTTCTTTTTTCTTGTCCCATTTCCATCAAAGAAAAAATGAGGTGTTCCATTTCTTCTTTATGAGAACAATTTGCATTTACGCCATGGAAATCAGATGTTTTCCTCGTGATTGCAATCAAACCAACGTGAAGTAATTTTATTCGTGATTCATCCGCAAATTCAACGATCGTTCTGAGGTAAATTGTTGACTGTGCATCGGAAACAGGTTAGTTGTCTTCTGCCGACTTGTCTTCCAATATTGGTATTAGAGCCCGGTCGTGATTTCTGCTTTATTTTTTATCGAATTTTCTCGTTTAACATTTGATATCGAGATCAAGAGCATGAAATCTACATTGTTTGGATATTTCTTGCTCAAAAATGCAATATGAATCTTCGAAAATGAACTGAAGCGAAGAACGAGTTTAGGGGTCGCTTTCACCAGTACGGTTTTGGCCATTTTTCGAAATACTTTTTCGGTCAAAATTATTTTTTAAATATACTGGGTGAAAGTAATTGTTGAGATGAGTCCAACAATGGGTCAAAGCGCCACCGAAAGATGCCGAACTCGCCCACATGTGCAACCAAAAGCCATTGTGCGTGGGCGCCATGCGCCTGATGTGCTGGGCATGCCAGCACGTGCGCATCACGTGTGTTGATGAACCGACGCATGTTGATGTCACCCTGACGTTATTCAACGGTCGGTAACCGCTTGGATGATGTCATTGATGACATCACCACCGGCGGCAATTAGCCAGCCGGTCACCGGTCAGTGACCCGACTCAAGACCCACCCCATGGTTGACTTGGGACCCGAACCGACCATTGACCGGTCAATGAGTTAGACCGGTCAATCGATCTGGAGGTCAAACCGGTCAAACCGGTCATCGGTTGGACCGGTCGGACCGATCAGATCGGCCCGAAGCCTTTTAGGCTCACTGGTGCATGTGGGCGCATGGGACATTATATTGGAGCGTGGTTGGTGGCGTTTGGTTCGTATAGATGTGCTCTACATTGTGATATAATTATTTTTTATTTTTGAGTTTTATAAATGTATATAATGTGTAGGAAACCCTAAGAATGTGTATTTTTTGGGGTTTAATGCATAGTTTATTCATTTTTGGCTTGCATTTTCTTATGTTTTAGGAAATACAGTAGCTAGGCTGTATGAAAATGATGTCATATATGCTGAGTAGAGCTTGGTTTGATGGTAGCATGTATATAGTTTAATATACTTGCAATTTTTTAGTTCCAAGAAATTCAAACAATGATAGGAAATCCTTGTTTTTCCATTACATGTTGAATTGCGGTTTTGATTATAGTTAGGGCATGATTATTTTTTGTATGTTGGTTCACATCATGCTATGTTTTAGTGTTAATGGAAAAATGTAGAAATTACATGAAATCATGTAATTATTTTTCCTAGTGGGAGTTCATAGGTTGGTAGAATTCGAATGAGTTCTCACCTAAAATTTAAAAATTGTGCAAATTAAAATAATTAATGAAAATAGAATAATCATACATATAAGTTGATTAGGAACATAGTGAACTTTTGTTTCTGTGTCTTTTGTTGAATTATCATTAAATAAGTTTATTTTTGTTGCAAATTAAATATGTGTTACTATAAAAAATATGTTAATATTGATTATGCGTTTATGATGTCAATATGTTATAGCAATTGATTATGGCTTCAGCATCCAAGACCATTTTGGCTGACATCAATAAATGTGTGAAGCTAAATGGTAACAATTATGATATTTGGCACCGATAGGTTCAGTACATCCTTGAGGAGTAAAATATTTTGGAAACTCTTAACCACACCATAAATGAACTCGAGCATGGGATTTCAACTCAACATAGGAGAGATCCGGAAGCTTATCAAGCTTGGAAAAAGAAAAATAACATTGTTCACATCACGTTGCTGAGCTATATACAAGATGATCTCATGTGTGAGTTTGAAAGTTATGATAAAGCTCAAATTATGTGGGTTGCTTTGAAAGTTAAGTTTGAGGGTACATCTGTCACTAAGTTTAGGAAACTCATCATCAAGTTTGACACATACCGAAAGCGTCTAAATGTAATGATAAGGCAGCATCTTTGGGAGATATCAAACACGATTCGTAAGCTAAAGTCAGCAGGTCACTCACTTTACGATGAACAAAAATTCAGGCTATTATAAGATAACTTCTTGACAATTTGGAGCATATGAAGATCAATATAATACATAATGAGAATATTGTCACTTTTGATGATATAACGCGTCATTTGGAATTAGAGGATGAGTGCCTAGAGGCTGGGAGATCCTCTACCCATGCTTATGGTGCTGAATCGAGTTCGCGCAAAACTTCGGGTTTAAAGCGCAAAATGAATTCTCAATTCAACAACAAAGGGAAGAATACTAATCAGGCACCTAAAAGGGGTAAGACCTTTCGACACAAGAAGTGTGTTGGGAAGAAGGACAAGACCAAGATGGAGTGCTACAATTATGGCAAGTTGGGTCACTTTGCTTGTGAATACATTGAGCCGAAAGAGGTACCATATTACTCAATTACTTTAACAATTCTTTTGTTTTTAGCACTGTCATGCTTGCTGAATCTCATCCAATATGAACTGTAGACTTAGGAGCAACAAATCACATAGTTAAAGATCAATAAGCATTTGTGGAGTATCGTCAGATATAGCTTGGAAGAATGGATATATGTTGGGAATAACTCAAGAATTGAAATGAAGGGTATTGACACATGTAAATTAATTTTACATGGTGATCGAAGCCTATTCCTACATGATGTTCCCTATGCTCCGAATATCCGATAAAACTTGGTTTTCGTAATTGTTCTTCTTAGCCTATGTTATGTATTGAATTTTCATGGTGGTTATGTTGACATTTTGTTTGAAACAGTTTATTATAGTTCATGTCATGTATCGAATGGTTATATGGTACTAGACATTGACTATGATCAGTACAATATTAAAATTGATATTTGTTTTTTTTAATTGCATTTTCTAATAATGTTGAGATTGATGCAAGTACTTGGGATGCTAGATTATGTCATGTTAGGTTGCAAAAAAATCAAAGATTAGTTAAATAATGCATTTTAAGGTCACTCACTAATGTTGATCTACCCCTATGTGGACATTGTCTAGTAGGAAAAGCAACTCGAAAACCATTCGGTAAAGGGATTAGAGCCGAATTTTCATTGTAACTCATACATTCTGACATTTGTGGTCCTTTGAATGTGAAGGTGAGGCATTGAGTCTCATATTTCATCATTTTCATAAATGACTTCATGCGTTTTAGTTATGTCTTTATAATCTTCCATAAGTTAGAAGTATTAGATTATTTTAAACAATATATAGTAATGGTAGAAAATTAGTTGAACAAAATAATAAAGATATTGAGAACCGATCGTGAACGTGAATATCTATCAAAGCAATTTAAGGCTATTTGCGATGAAAATGGAATTGTACGACAATTGACTATTCTTGATATTACATAACAAAATGGGGGTAGCTAAGAGAAGGAATAGAACCCTTTTGGAAATGATTAGGTCTATGATGGTGCAAGCAAATTTACTTATCTCTTGTTGGGGAGATGCGTTATTGACTGCTGCTTATGTACATAATCGAGTACCCTCAAAAGCAATCACTACCCCTTATAAATTATGGATTGGTAAAAAATCGAACTTAAGTAGTTTACATCCATGGGGATGTGTGGCTTATATTTATGATTATTCCCATAAATATAGCAAATTAAGTCATAGATGAAAGAAATGTATCTTTATAAGATATTTTGAACATTCCAAAGGATACGTGTTCATAGGTGAACAAGCTGATAAAAGTGTAACCGAAATGGAGTCACGAGATATCACGTTCTTAAAAACGATTTTCCTAATAAATGTGAGATTGATAAGGACTTCCAATTATATGAGATGTAATACCCTAATAATACACCTATTGATGTTGTAGAGGAAAATGAAGATTGACCTCAACATGCAAGATTTAATGGGAATGTTGTATCGTTTGGCAAATTGAATTCAAGAGAAATCTAGTTGCGTAAAAGTAATCATAAAAGTATTCCTCATTGTTATTTTGAGATTAATGAGGAAGCATTTATGATTGCTCAAAAAGACGATGCCAAACCAAATACTGTTTAAGAGGCTCTCTCATTCTCTGATAAGGAAGAATGGAGAAAAGTTTTGGAAGATGACATTGAGTCTATGAGGGCAAATCATGTCTAGGACTTGGTTGATCTACCACCCTATCACAATGCCATTGGAAACAAATGGATCTTCAAGATTAAGCAAATGGTGGATGGATTCATTAAAAAGTATAAGACTTGACTTGTGGCAAAATGTTATACTCAACAAGAAGTTATAGATTATGAGGAAACCTTTTAACTAGTTATAAGGTTTATCTCAATATGCCTTATTCTAGTCATCATTGCACATTTAAACCTTGAATTATATCAAATGGATGTAAAGACGGCATTTCTCAATAGAGAACTAGATAAGAAAATCTATATGAAGTAACCAATATATTTTATAGCTAAAGGTCAAGATGATAGAGTATGCAAACTTCATCACTCAATATATGGCCTTAAGCAATCATTTAGACAGTGGTATTTTCATTTTCATCAAGTCATAATGACTTTTGGTTTCACAATGATCGAAGAAGATCACTGTGTATATGTCAAGTGGTCCGAAAATAAATTTGTGATTTTATCACTTTATGTGGACGATATTATATTAGCTGGAAATGACAATGTTTTGATTATCATTATAAAAGAATGGTTGTCCTCCAATTTTGAAATGAAAGATATGGGAAAAGCTGTTTATATATTAAGAGTTAAGATCGAAAGAGATCGATCAAAGAAACTTTTACTTTATCACAAGAGTCTTAGATAATGAAATTTTTTGAACTTTTTGATATGTATCATTAAATCCCATTGATACCCTATCATGTAAGGTGAATGTTTAAGTACTAAGATGTGTCCTAAGACTCCATAATAAATTAAAGTGATGGAAACTATTCCTTACACTAGTGTGGTCGGAAGTTTGATGTATGCTATAATGTGCACTCGACCCGACATATGTTATGCCGTGGGATTGGTGAGCCGATATCAATCACATCTTGATCAAGCACGTTGGAAAATAGTGGAGAGGATCCTTAAATACTTGAAAGGCATCATAGACTATCGACTTTGTTATCAAGGGAATGATTTATGTCTATTAGGCTATTCAAATGTTGATTGGGATGGAGACCTCGATGAGTGTAAATCGACTTCCAGGATATGTGTTCTTGCTCAATGGAGGTGTAATTTCTTAGAATAGCAAGAAACATATATGCATGACCTTATTTATGATGGAAGCATAATTTATTGCATGCTTTACCGCAGTGCAAGAAGTAGTATAGCTAAAACATTTCTTGAAAAATTTAGCCATTGTTATTGAGGTTCCAAGACCAATGATAGTTTATTACGATAGTTAAGCAGTCATTACCTATGTGAAGGATCCCAAGTATCATGGAAGGATGAAGCACATTGCATAAAGAATAATTTCATCAAAATAAAATAACACAGAAAGAAGTAATCCTACAATACATTTCAACCAATGGAATGGTTACTAATTCATTTACGAAGGCTGTTCCTAGAGACATATTTTTGACTCACGGGATGTCACTAAGATTGCATAAAATGTAATGTGTTATTATAGAGGATCATTGGTTTTTGTATGGACATATGTATTGTACTTATTTATTTATTAATGACTTGATGTTTTATCAATAAATATAAATCCATTATGAGTCTAGCACATACACACATATATTATTGAAAAGTATGTCAGCAGGCAATGATTGACTCATTTACACAAGCAATCACTTCAAGTGTTATAGTTAGCACGTTGTGATTAGACGTTTTATACAAATAAATGCTGAAGAGCAAATTTAGTAAATAAAATAATATGTTGCCTTGATTGGAGTCAAGATGAGGTATGTGATTTGTTTATAATAAGATCGAACATAATAGTCTCACAATAATGTATTCCTGAAAGATGATGGATGCGAGTACTTAATTAGGCGTTATAGAAAGCAAGCTGATATAGGACTCGAGCTAAACATGAGTACATGAGAAGCACATGACTATGTTTAGGCTAAGATCTGTATAATGGATATATTTAATAAATGACATACGATATTATAGAAAGAGAAATTCACTATAGCATACTACATGTGTATTGTTTGACCGACAAGGGAATGTGAGTAAAATTATTCCTATTTACTCATCATGTGAGCCATTGAGTTAATTTATAGTTTACCTCAATTTGTGCCCTATGTTACTTCTGACTATGTTCTCGAAGTGAAAGATCAATGTTACTACTTTAGCATGTTACCGGCGATCATGAATAAATATGACTTTATGGGACGTGTCTAGAAAAGCAGTTGTTTTGAAATGGAGAAAGACATGAGTACGAATGAAGACTATTATTGTTTTACATCTATCAAATGTATTTACTGGTCGACCAATTATATCGCCTTATGTGGTTGCAGATATAATTGTAAATACATAGTGTTATAAGAATAATCACATATAACCTTTAAGGGATATGTATACTTGGATTGATGTAACAAAATATGTCTGGGGCATTGCGAGACATCAATTGTTTATATTTTTGTAGGATTGTAGCCATTATGTCATCCCTAACATGTGCATAATTTGAGCTCCCAAGTGTAGGTGTATTTACTGATTGTGCGACTTACTTGCTAGTATGAATTGTTTTGTAAAGTTGATGAATGTTGAATGCCTTATATTCTTGATAGAGAGCAATAAGCACATCATGTTCGAGTGAGAGATGTAGTATTTTATTAATACATCCATGATAAGGTGCAATGATAACATACCATTTCGTTTTGATATGCTACAATGGAAAGACACCATTTGAAATGGTGTGATGGAGTCATACATATGACTCCTAAAGACAACCGTTGGTAAGGTTGGAAGAACATATGTTTAGAAAAGAAAGTTTTTCTTTTTTCTTGTCCCCTTTTCATCAAAGAAAAAAAGGTGTTCCATTTCTTCTTTACGAGAACAATTTGCAATTACGCCATGGAAATCAGATGCTTTCCTCATGATTGCATTTAGACCAACGTGAAGTAATTTTGTTTGTGATTAATCCGCAAATTCAAGGATCATTCTGGGGTAAATTGCTGACTGCGCATTGGAAACAAGTTAGTTGTCTTCCGCCAACTTGAATTCCAACGGATGGAATAACCGTTGATATATTAATTGGGTAACAGTTGCACAACAAGACAAGAATTACTAAGGACAATGAGCACGATTCATGTTTTATCTCCTATAAGGTCACAGGCCTAGTTAGTAAATGTGAAATAAAAAACCGTCGAAAGAGTCTTAATCCAGCAACAAAAATAATGAATATCCCCCGAAATCATGCTGACCTCGTTCAATCTACCTAAATACGAATTAATGCCAACCTACAGCAAAGCAAGCTGTCCGAGAATGTAGATAGTGCAATCAAGTTAATCAACACTTTTTTTCCTCGAAACATACTCGTTGAATCATCATTTTTTACGTTATAATAAACGTTGCATCAACAATCATTTTGGCTGTAAAGGAAACGTACATAAAATTAGAAAAAAGGGAAATGAATAGTTAACTGCTGAGAAGTCCACAAATGATTCTCGAGTTGCAAGATGAGGAAAGTTCACAATGTTAACATAAGTGCACGTAATTCACGGGGTTGCAAAATCGGAGCCATCAGCTGAAGGGTGCGAAGAGGACGATCCTTCACTTCCGGGACCCTGTGCCATACTTGGTTGCATCTCGCTCGTCATTTTACAGAAGAACATAACTGCAGATTGAAGGCAAACAAATATCAGAACATGCACAATGAAAGGCTCCTTTGCCATCGAAAAAGTTTTAAACTTTTTCGTTTTCTACTCAAGCGAGACACTAGCTTCGAGTCTACCAGCAACACAGAGATAAAGAGAGAGAGAGAGAGAGTCACGAGAGTGACGTCGTTAAGGGCTTCCGTGAATACGCTTCGGGGTTTCTCTTTGGACCTCAAACGGAAGGATGCGAAGAAGAAAAAGGGGGAGAGGGTAGTGGGATGCGACGAAACGTAGAAGAAAAGGGGGAAGAGGCGTGTCCCTAAAGAGAGAGAGGGGAAGTCCAAGGTTTCTCTTCGGATGCGAAGAAAAAGGGCGAGAGGCTGAGGATGTGATAAGGACAAAACGAAGGAGGAGATGAAGAGGGGCGGAGGGGTGGGGGAGAGTGTGTTCATACAGCTTCTAGACTGAAATCTTATCCGAAATAATCTGTTCTCTATTCTCTGTTGATTTTTTGTTTTTATCGTTATTATTTAATTTGGAGGTATCCCATTGATTTTGTCTCTTTTTTATTTGTCCAGCCGAGGGGATGCGACCTTATTCCTTCTATCCCGCGCCTACAAAATAGTGGCATCCTCTGCACAAATTCAAAACCTTTAACTTTTTATATGGGAGTCCCAGTCCACACACACAATATATAAGTTTAATTTTAATTAAAATCTTTATTCTCTGTTATTAATATTGTTGTTATTGTATTCAGAGACTTATCCTTCTCCCTTGCTGACTTTGAAGTTATTTGATTGAGACTTTTTAGTTTGTTAATCAAATGTGAGTGGTGCAATGAGTTCTTTAACACACAGTGTTTACATATTGAGATTTCTTTTTTGATAGCACTTCTCCTTAAATAAGATTTTGAACCCACGTCCTTAACTTATTCTTAACATTTAGATTTGACGAGGCTCACTGTGAAATTCCCAGAATGGAGGGCACTCAGTGCACCAGACCTATTGCCTTCCCTTAATCCCCACCATTGTCTAAAATGACGTTAATTCCCAAGAAGTAGGGCACCGATGATTCTTTATTCAGTAGTGAAGAAAGCATTAACGTCTCATCCCTGCTTTACTCATTCCTATCTCCACTTATCATTGACAAACGGTCGTTGGTGGCGGCTTTCTTTGTCTGATCCAAAATTCCTCGAATATCCGACTAATTCCCATATGATGTGGCAATCTGCACAAGCTCGTCGTCCCGTCCATATCGATCACTTACCACAGTACGCGGGCTCGTACTACTATGGGTGACTCCAAGATGACGAGCAAGGGGGGCGATTTGTTTTCAAACCTTGAACGATGAAGATCAACACGTATGTCATTTGTACAAACCCTTTTCTCGATTGTTTGCATCCCGAGGACCGTTGCTGTCCGTACTCCCAACCCTTCGAGGCTTCTGCAAATCTTCTGACGTCGTCTCGCTCACCTCAAATCCTAGGTCCGCATCGCTTAAGTTCCATCGCCGAAAAGTTCCGACATCTAAAACCGATCACAGCTGCTACCGACACTCGGTTTGATTCACAGAACAAACTTGTCACTTCACTTCCCCATGTACAGAAGTCACTTCACTTCCCCATGCACAGAAGTCATCTCAAACGCTTGAAATTCCTATAAGAGGATCAGCAGACACGCAAAGCCATGATTGGACGCAACTCAACCAAACCGGTGATGATGGAGGGGTTCATCATAGTGGCATAAGCACGTACGAAAAGAATGGAGGTGCACCCAATCAACAGGAACGTCACACACAAAGCAAAATCATTTTTAATGCATTCGATGATGGGGAGTTAGAAGTGGGTGGTATTTCGTGTGGAATGCACACTCCCATTTCTCATTTAATAACGTATTTTTCTGGCTGTCGCTCTCGGATCTCTCGTAGGCTTGAGTGCTCTCCTCATCAGACACCATTATTGTGGCTTATTTTCTTCATGGAATTAGGTCTAAACATGGATGGGGGATAAAAGAAAGATTGTGTGTTGTCCACCGGACAATTCTTTATATGTGTTGTTATGGTGTGATGAGGATAGGGACCCAGAGATATTGCGCGCCCCCGCCGCCCCCCCCCCCCCCCCCTCCCCAAAAAAAAAAAAAAAAAAAAAAAAACACAACAAAAAGATTATATGACTATAGTTCTAATAATTGCGGTTGTTGTAATTATTGTTATAATTACTATCTGGACTTGGTTTTCTGGTGTCAGTCTAAAATGCAACGTCGAAAGGAAGGGACTTTGCATTGATCACACACGAATTAAGTCATGAGATATTCGATGACAATAAGTAGCATCTGCACTACTAGCCCGGTCTCCTATGAAAAGAGACGAGGCTATCTATAAAGTTCAAGTGATAACACCGAAAAGGGCACCAAAAGGAAGGAAAAAGAAGGGGATTAGGTGTATGAGAATGGACAATTTATTGATTAATTACAAGGATCAAGATATGGAGATCTCAGGTTGATACTATAAAAGTATATTGAAAGTCTAGTTGGCTTCCTTTTTAAATTTTATGGTTTGATTTGGCAATTAAATTGGCTGGCGTAGGACCTAAAAAGATAGCCACGTTATATGCCTTGAGTGTCCTTTGAACATTACATTGGTTGAACATGTAAAATATAACATAGATTATCTATCTTGGTAAATATATCTTGGACAATTATATACACCGACATTATACAAACTATGATCACTTTCAATCTTGGTCTCCTTGCATAAGAAATGCCAAGCTGAGTGACTGGACTAAGGTTACGTTGGTCATCCAGATTTCTAACCAATATATGACTAAATATGATAGAATATAAAATCTTGGAATTTTTCTATATCCCATCCATTGTTTGGTGAATCGTAATATTAAAGTTGGATATATTCATATCAATATCATATATATATTTTTAACATAAACGACATATCATTGTAAATGAACCTAAAAGTTTATAAACGGAGATGTTGAAAATCTCCGTGACACTATTCCTTAATTTATTTTTATTTTTTAATTTATTTTTCCTCCTTTTTAAATTATTTTCTTTATTATTTCTTTTTTCCCCTTTCATCATTCTTGAATAAAATTTTATCAAATAGTAAACTATACTAACATACCTAAAATACAAAAATACCTAAAATATATATAATAAATATAAATATATAATTTATAGATTAAATTTTTATTATAAGATATAATTAAATTTGAATATATAAACTAAAATAAGATTAAATTAAAAATAAATTTTATTTTTAATTTTTAATTTCTTAAATTAGATTCAAATATTATTTATATTGAAATATAATTTTAATTTTTTTAATTTAAGAAACTTGTTATTTAAGAAAAATGACTTTCCTATTATAGACATTATAAATCATATCCACCTTTATTTCACCCCCCATGGAATAATTTTGTCTGGCCTATATCCCCCTTATATCGACTTTATCTTATCCTAAGCAATCACCAAACGTAGGATGGATAAATCATATCATATCCTGAATTTTATCCTGACTGCCAAACGCAACCTAAGGGTTGTGGTTGGATTTCGAAATTGAACCAAGCATGGTCAAAAGTTCAAGTGCCGGCTAGAAAAAATAAGAGATTCTTGACTAAAGAGAGATTGAGATCCTGGGCAAATTTTTGACTTTCTTACTTGAAAAAGTAAGAGAATATCTATGACAATTTGAATGTTTCTTTTCTTGTCCAGTTTTATTATTAAATGATATTCTCGTCATTCCATGTTAGATTCTTGAATTGAATTCCTTAAAATTATTAGGAGTCCATAAGCATGTTATTTACACAAAAATGAATTATATTTCATTTTACTTTGAAAATCATTTTTCTCATCGAGATAAATGTTATTATAACGCAATTTATGATGACGACTAAGATTTGAGATCCAGGGCAACTTTGGGCTTTCTAACTTGAAAAGGTAGGAAAATATCAATGACGATTTGAATGCTTCTTTACTTGTCCAGTCATATTATTCGACAATATCCTTGTTATTCTCATGTTAGATTCTTCAACTGAATCCCTTAAAATTGTTAGAGCCTGTAAACATGGTATTCTTGTGAAAATGAATTATATTTCATGCACCGCTCTTGAATATTTACTTTGAAAATCATTTTTCTTGTCCAAATAGGCATTACTAGAATGCAATTTACGACGGTGACATACGTTATCTGAAAATGCTAACAAACTACACAAACCCTACAAAAGAATTCGAAAGAAGGAAAAGAGAGAGAAAGAAAAGGGCAGGCCAAAAAAAATCGAAACTTTCGAAACGCCTGAAGTTTCGTTTACTAAACGAGAACCACTCTCCTCGTTCTCTCCCCTTTGGTTTTGTCGGGCAAAACAACACTCATGCTTTATTCATGAACTGATAATCTGCTAATACCTGTCTTGAAAACCACGTTTGGCTCTCATCCCTGTCATTGATGATGTCTTTAAAGATGATAATACGCCCCGGTCTGTCATTGATCTCCATTGATAGATATTAAGCGCCCACCAAAGCCATTGTTTTTCATTTCATGTCTTCATAATCTCGCTCTTCCCCAGTTCCCTTCATCTTCTCTCGGAGTCTCAATGGCCACGCCTTTCGGTTTCAGTTTTTTCTGCAGTTAAGCTGGAGTTTTTAGTTACGAGCGGTGATGGTAACATTAATTCGCTCAAGAGCGTAGAAGCCATCCTATCGTCCGAAGGGTTTGATGTTCCGAAATTATATGTTCTGTGTTTCGTTTCATAGGTGAAGAGTTTTATTGCAAGTCCGGTCTTGATTTAGAACACATAGGAGTGACTTCGAATCACATTGGTGCGGATATTGTGCCTACTTGGGTACCGTGGATATACATCGGAGATTTGAGACCGCGTCACCACGAGAATGAGCTCAGAGAGCTGGGCGGGTCGGGCTTATTCTAAAGAAGTCTGTCTGCCGAGCTAAGTAATGTCCTCCCGGATTTTACTCCTTTATGCATGTCTGGACATCAAACTCAAACTGCTCAACCACCGAAAAAGAGGCTGATCTCTCATCGCTTTGAATGCTCATGAGCTTGAGAGCAGCATATATCGAAAGTCCGATGAAATCTGTTTTTGCTGATGATAGTCTGCTTCTGCATCAGCCGCATTTTCTTGAACGGAGAGTCGCAAGTGATCGCTGAGCTTCGTATTGTAGTGTAGCTTTTGGAATAAAGAGGAAAATAAATACTTTTTGTATCGTATTATATGTTAATGAGCATACCCCACCATTGCCTCCACCAAGTTGGCTCTCTCCCCCACCATAAATACCCCCTTACCGTCGTGTGCCCTCCACACTTCCTCTTCTCAAATCCTTCTCTTCCTCTTCACCTGAACAATTAGAGTCATCCCAAGTCATTCAAAACAGCTTTGCAACTGCATCCCTCATGGCCTCCAACCATTCCTCTTCCTCTCTCAATGACATTAAGCTCACTCTCCCTAACCCCTGCGACACCATCCCATCGGTGCAACTTGAGGGCCCGGAGGTGGAGTTTGACTACTCCAAGCGGTCACAGTTGCTGCGGGCCGCAGTCCTTGGGGCGAATGATGGACTCGTGTCGACCGCATCACTCATGATGGGCGTTGGCTCAGTAAAGCAGGACATCAAGGCCATGATCCTGACCGGTTTCGCGGGACTAGTGGCCGGGGCATGTAGCATGGCCATAGGGGAGTTCGTGTCCGTGTACTCCCAACTGGACATAGAGTTGGCCCAGATGAAGAGGGACAAGGAAGGGGCTGCCGATGGACAAATGGACAAAGAAGGAGACGGTGACAACGGAGAGGAAGAGAGCTTGCCCAATCCATTGCAAGCTGCTTCAGCCTCAGCTCTCTCCTTCTCCGTGGGGGCCATGGTGCCGCTACTGGCAGCATCCTTCATAAGAAGCTATAGGGCAAGGCTTGGGGCTGTGATCGCGGCATCCACCATCGCGCTCATGGCCTTCGGGTGGATCGGGGCAGTCCTGGGGAAGGCACCAGTCTTGAGGTCATCGCTTAGGGTGTTGATCGGGAGCTGGTTGGCCATGGCAATAACCTTCGGGCTGACCAAGCTGATTGGTGCAAATGCTCTCTGAAGAACAGACGCCCTTTTCGTATGTGCATCAATACGTGGGAGTTTCTTTCCTCATATTAAGAGTTATGTCCTGTTAATTACTTTTGCTTGGCCTTGTTCTGTTGTTATTAGTGGTTCCGTATGTAATGGACAAAGTATGCAAGGTCAAAAATAAGTCCGCGCTTATTTAATTAGCAATTTCTCCTATTATTTCCTTTTCCTCATATGTTAAGGGGAAAATTCCAAAATATGACCCGAAGTGACCTATTTTTCTAAAAAATGACTTGAAGTGGACTTTGTTTTAAAAAATGATCTGAAACATACTCGTTGAATCATCATTTTTTACGTTATAATAAACGTTGCATCAACAATCATTTTGGCTGTAAAGGAAACGTACAGAAAATTTAAAAAAAAGGAAATGAATAGTTAACTGCCGAGAAGTCCACAAATGATTCTCGAGTTGCAAGATGAGGAAAGTTCACAATGTTAACATAAGTGCACGTAATTCACAGGGTTGCAAAATCGGAGCCATCAGCGAAGAGGACGATCCTTCACTTCCGGGACCCTGTGCCATACTTGGTTGCATCTCGCTCGTCATCTTACAGAAGAATACAACTGCAGATTGAAGGCAAACAAATATTAGAACATGCACAATGAAAGGCTCCTTTGCCATCGAAAAAGTTTTAAACTTTTTCGTTTTCTACTCAAGTGAGCGTGATAAACGAACACTAGCTTCGAGTCTACCAGAACCAGAGAGAGAGAGAGAGAGAGAGAGAGAGAGAGAGAGAGAGAGTCACGAGAGTGATGGCGTCGTTAAGGGCTTTCGTGAATACGCTTCGGGGTTTCTCTTTGGACCTCAAACGGAAGGATGCGAAGAAGAAAAAGGGGGAGAGGGTAGTGGGATGCGACGAAACGAAGAAGAAAAGGGGGAAGAGGCGTGTCCCTGCAGAGAGAGAGAGGGGAAGTCCAAGTCCAAGGTTTCTCTTCGGACGCGAAGAAGAAGGGCGAGGATGTGACAAGGACAAAACGAAGGAGGAGATGAAGAAGGGATGGAGGGGTGAGGGAGAGTGTGTCCGTATAGCTTCCGCACATGAAATCTTATTCCAAATAATATGTTCTCTATTCTCTGTTGATTTTGTTGTTTTTATTGTTATTATTTAATTTGGAGGTATCCCATTGATTTTGTCTCTTTTTTATTTGTCCAGCCAAGGGGATGCGACCTTATTCCTTCTATCCCGCGCCTGCAAAATAGCGGCGTCCTCTGCACAAATTCAAAACCTTTAACTTTTTATATGGAGTCCCAATCCACACACACAATATATAAGTATCATTTTAATTAAAATCATTTATTCTCTGTTATTAATATTGTTGTTATTGTATTCAGAGACTTATCCTTCTCCCTTGTTGACTTTCAAGCTATTTGATTGAGACTTTTTAGTTTGTTGAAATGATTATGAGACACCGGAGATTAATGCCTATAGTGGTTATTCTCATAATTATTAACTTAGAAATATAAATAATACAACTTTCAGGCCTTTCGCAATACCTAATTTATATAACCGAATTACCATCGAGGTCTCAGCAAAAGAGGGACCATCATGGGAAAAGTGCGAAAAAAGCCCTAAAACTTTTGCCTTTGTGCCAATTTAGTCCTAAACCTTTTTTTGGTGCCGATTTAGTCCTAAACATTTTTAAGTTATGTCAATTCAGTCCTTTCTGGCTAATTTTGGCCAAATTTTGCTGATTGGATGCTTACTGGTGACATGGCACGATTGGCGCCGATGTTGGCAACTTTTAATAATATTTTTATTTTAATTTTTTTATTTTTTATTAATTTTTGTCTTTTTCCTCTAGCCGGTCGGCGAGGTCCGGTGACAGGCTAGAGGTGACCACCGGTGAGGGCAAGGCCAACCTCGCCGGCTACCTCGTGGGCAAGGGTTGACCTCACCAAATTTGGCGAGGGCGAGCCTCCCCCATGGCCGGCGAGGCTCGACCTCGCCAGATCTGGTTAGGGGGAGCCTCGCCCATGGCCGGCGAGGCTTGACCTTGCCAGATCAAGCCATGGGTGAGCCTCGCCCTCACCGAATCTAGCGAGGTCGAGCCTCGCTGGCCCTTGCCGGCCATGGGCAAGGCTTGCCTCGCCAGATCCGGCGAGGGTGAGCCTCCCCCATGGCTAGCGAGGCTCAACCTCGCCAGATCCAGCGAGGTGGCTGGCGAGGTCGGCCTCGCCCTTGCTGGCGGTCGCCACTAGCTGGTCACCGGACCTCGGTGACTAGCTAGAGGAAAAAGACAAAAAATAAAAAAAAAAATAAAAAAGAAAAAGAGAAAGAAAAAAATAATACATATGTTAAAATATTATTAAAAGTTGTCCACATCGCGCCGATTAGGCCACGTTAGTTGGCCGATGTCCAGTCATGAAAGTCTAACTAAAATTGGCCGGAAATGATTAAATTGGCACAACTTAAAAAGGTTTAGGATTAAATCGGCGCCAAAAAAAGGTTTAGGATTGAATGGGCACCAAAAAAAGGTTTAGGACTAAATCAGTATAAAGGAAAAAGGTTTAGGACTTTTTTGGTACTTTTCCCGGACCATCACCCATGCCTTCTTGAACATGGGTTAATGCTGGAGTCTTGACTAATTAGCTCACACTTATTGTAATCTCCGAACAGTTCTTGCATTTCTTGTGCCCAATTTAGGCTCTGCTATGTAATTTAGCATCTTGGCCTAATTTGCCTATCTGATTCAACATGACTGTAATTGTTATGCAAGATTCTCTCTCGGGTTTTGGTCTTGTCCCAAATCTCATAGAACAAGTCAACACATGGACTTTCTTTGTAGGTCGGTCTCGATCACTCTGTTTGTTCTCATCCTTGGGACCCACCACCATGATTTGTGCTTTGCCGAATGTAATCTAAGGGAAGATATCAAGACAGTTAATCCAACGTGTTGATAAATTTTGAGACCAACTAAGGTTAATTAGATAATTTGCCTAATAATGATCTTTAGTTTATTAAAAGAAGAAGATTGCCCGAACCACATAGCAAAGGAGCCCATAAGCTGGCATTGTCGACTAGTGCTGGTGAAGGCAGAATTCTCCAAATGGGGAAACTAAGGAGGAGGAGCGATACTTTGAGAAACCTCTCTCTTTTCATTTCTATGGACATTATGTAATCTCATCATGATCAATGAACTATCTTAGTGATATGTATTGCCCAAGAACTCCCACCACAAAATTTTTATTAAAGGGGAATAGTTATTTTAGGCTATACAAAAGATAATTAATGTTTCAGTATTCTAAATAATATATGGACCATGAGAAGAAAACATGAGTATTATTTTGATATTCTTAAAGTGTCTCTAATATTATGAGATTTGATTTTTCTATTGATATTATTTGGTAATTAAGTTATTATTAAGTGGGTGGAATAAACGAGGATTTTTCAATAAAAGTGAGATTTAAAGGGATAGTTAACATTATTAGATGGTAATTCCGATTTGTCACGATGATGTGGTTGTTAATGGATAAAAGAAAGAAATTATAAATGTTTGATTGAGGATTCTTAAATTCAAATTACAATTATTCACGTTGAAGGAGAAGTATGGGCCGCATTACTCATATTGATGATATTTTAGAGTATTTTAGATGTATTAGGGATTTCACATAGAATGAAGCTATTGAATGACTACTAGAGATATATAAGTTGGGATATCACATATGTTGTACTTAATTAGTACATTCATGATGGGGTGTGATGAGAACGTACCGTTTCGTCTTGATATGCTATGATGGAAAGACACCATTTGAAAGGGTATGAATGACTCATTTAAAAGTCTTCTGAAGATAACCATTGGCACTTTTGGCAGAATGCACACTCAGAAATTTCTCTCATTTGCTTGTCTCCTTTCCATCAAAAGAAAAGAAAATGTTCCATTTCTCCTTTATAAAAACAATTGGCATTTACGCTGTGAAAATCGGATGTTTTTCTCATGACTACATTCAAACCAACATGAGGTAATATTGTTTGTGATTCATCTGCAATTCAACGTTCGTTCTTGGGTAAATTGTTGATTGCGCATCAAAAAAGGTAAGTCATCTTTAGCTGACTTTTTTCAACATTGGTATTAGAGCCCGATCGTGATTTCTGCCTTGCTTTTTATCGAATTTTCTCATGTAGCACTTGATATTGGGATCAAGAGATTGAATTCTACATTGTCTCGATGTTTATTGCTCGGAAATGCAATTTGAATCGTCGAAAACGAACCGAAGTGAAGAATGAGTTCAAGGTCACCTACATTTGTACAGATTTTGGCCATTTTTCGGAATATTTTTTCGGCCAAAATAAATTTTTCAATAAGTAAGGTGAAAGCACTCATCGAGACTAGTTTGATGATGGGTCAAGCGCCGCCAGACGACGCTGGATGCGCCCACCCGCGCGGCCAGAAGTCATTGCACATGGGCAACACATGCCTGATGAGCTGGGCACACCAGCGCATGAGGGTCACACGCGAGTTGGTGAACCAATGCATGTTGACGTCATTCGTGACGTCATCCAACGACCGGTAATAGCTGGATGACTTCACTACCGGCACAGTTAGCCGGTTGGTTGCCGACCGGAGACTTGACCCATATGGAGACCCAACCCGACCTGGCCATTGACATGTCAATCAATCGGACCGATCAACCGGTCGGTCAATCCAACCGGTCAGACTAGTTGTCGGTTGGACCGGTCGGACCAGTTGGACCGGCCAGGAGCCATTTGGCTTATTGGCATGTGCGTCACACGCGCCGCACACTCAAGCGGTGCGTGTAGGTGCGTGGAACGTCGGATGGGAGCATGGTCCAAAGCATTTGGTTCGTATGAATATTCTCTATATTGTGGTATAATTATTTTATATGTTTGAGTTTTATAAATGTATAAAATTGTGTATGGAACCCTAAGTATGCATATTGTGAGGGTATAAATGCATAGTCTATTCATTTTTAGCTTGTATTTTCTTAAATTTTAGGAAATACAGTAGCTAGCCTATATAAAAATGATGTCATATATGTTGTATAGAGCTTGGTTCAATGGTAGTATATATATAGTTTAATATACTTGCAATTTTCTAATTTTAAGAAAATTTGAACAATGATAAGAAATCCTTATTTTCTGGTATGTCAGTTCACACCATGTTATGCTTTTGTGTTAATAGAAAATTTTAGAAATTACATGGGGTCATGTAAGTATTTTTTCTAGTTGGAGTTCATAGGTTGGTAGAATTCAAATGAATTCTTACCTAGAACTTAAAATTTGAGTAAATTAAACTAATTAATGATAATAAAACAATTGTACATAGGAGCTGATTGGGAACATAGTGAACTTTTGTTTCTATGTTTTTTTTTTTTTTTTTTGAATTATCATTAATTTAGTTTGTCTTTACTGCAAATTAAATATGTGTTTTACTTTGAAAAGTGTGCTAGTATTGATTCTGCGTTTATTATGTTAATATGTTATATTAATTGATTATTGCTTCGGTATCAAAGATCATTGTGGCTGATCTCAATGAGGGTGAGAAGCTGAAGGATGACAATTATCATATTTGGTGCCCAAAGGTTCAGTACATCCTTGAGAAGCAATAGGTTTTGGAAACTCTTAACCATACCATGGAACTTCAGCTCAACACAGGAGAGATCTTGAAGCTTATCAAGCTTGGAAAAAAGAAAAATAGCATTGCTCGCATTACGTTACTGAGCTGTATGTACTATGATCTTATGTGTGATTTTGAAAGTTATAATAAAGCTCAAATAATGTGGGTTGTCTCGAAAGATAAGTTTGGGGGTATATCTGCAACTAAGCTGAGGAGACTCATATCAACTTTGACACATACCAAAAACGCCAAAATGTAAGGATGAGACGGCATTTTCAGGAGATGTCAAACATGATTCGTGAATTGAGGTTGGCAAGTCACTCCCTTACTGATGAATAGTAAGTTCAAGCTGTTATAAGATCTCTTCTTGACAATTGAGAGATATAAAGATCAATATGACGTATAATGAGAATATTGTCACTTTTGATAATATAACACGTCATTTGGAATTAGAGAATGATTGCTTAGAGGCCGCGAGATCCTTTATCCATGCTTATGTTGTTGAATTGAGTTCATGCAAAGTTTCAGGACTTCAAGCGTAAAAGGAATCATCAATTCAACAATAAGGGAAGAAGACTGATGAGGTACCTAAGAGGGCTAAGACATTCCAATGCAAGAAGCGTGATGGGAAGAATGACAATGCCAAAATGAAGTGCTACAATTGTAGCAAAATGGATCACTTTGCTCGTGAATGCACTGAACCAAAAGAGGTACCATATTACTCTATGTAATGCTTTTGTTTCTAGCACTATGATACTTGTTGAATCTCATCCAATGTGGACTATAGACTTAGGAGCAACTGATCACGTAGCTAGAAACTGAAAAGTATTTATGAAGTATCGTCAAATACAGCCTGGAAGAAGATGGATATATGTTGGGAATAATTCAATAATTGAAGTGAAATGTCTCGGCATAAGTAAATTAACTTTACGTGGTGGTTGAAATCTATTCCTACATGATGTTCTCTATACTCTAGATATCCGACGAAACTTGGTATTTATAATTTTTATTCTTAGGCTAGGTTATGTATTAAATTTTCATAGTGATTATGTTGACATTTGGAATAGTTTATTATGGTTCAGGTCATGTATCAAATGGTTTTATAGTGTCAGACATTGATTATGATTAGTACAATGTTAATGTCAATGGTTGTTTTTCTTTAATTACTTCTTTTAGTAATGTTAAGATTGATGCAAGCACTTGACATGCTAGATTATGTCACATTTAGTTGTAAATAATGCAAATATTAGCTAGAGAAAGCCTTTTAGGGCTCACTAATGTTAATCTACACGTATTTGAATATTGTTTAATGGGAAAAGCAACTAGAAAATCATTTAGTAAAGAGACTAAAGCTGAATTTCCATTGCAACTCATACATTCTGACATTTGTGGTTCTTTAAATGTAAGGGCGAATCATGGAGCCTCATAGTTCATCACTTTTATAGATGATTTCACGCGTTTCGATTATGTTTTTCTGTTATCCCATAAGTCAGAAGCATTATATTGCTTTAGATGATATACAGCGATGGTAGATAATTAGTTTAATAAAATAATAAAGGCATTGAAAACCGATCGTGGATGTGAGTATCCATCTAAGCAATTTCAGGCTTTTTGTGATGAAAATGGAATTGTATGACAATTGTTTATTCTTAGTACTTTATAACAAAATGGGGTAATTGAGAGAAGGAGTATAATCCTATTGGAAATTATTAGATCTATGATGATGTAAGCAAATTTACATATATTCTATTGTGGATATGATTTATTGACCACTGCCTATATATTTAAGTGAGTGCCCTCAAAATTGATCACTTTCACCCCCTTATGAATTGTGGACTGGCAGAAAACTAGACTTAAGTATTCTACGTCCATGGAGATGTACAACTTATGTTCATGATTCTTCTCATAAATTTGATAAATTAAGTTTTAAAGGTAAAAAATGTATCTTTATAAGATATTCTGAACACTTCAAATAGTATGTGTTTATAAGTGAACAAGCTGAATGAAGCATGACCAAAATGGAGTCACGAGATGTCACGTTCTTAGAGAACTAGTAGATGAGAGATTGATAATGACTTTTAATTATATGAGATGAAAGATCTTAATAACACACCCACTGATGTTGTAGAGGGAAATAAAGATTTACCTCAATATGCAAGACATAGTGGGAGTGTTGTATCGTCTGGTGAATTGAATTCAAGAGAAATTCACTAATGAGATGTTGATTAGATTGGTGAATGTGAATGAATGGTTTCATTATGAATAATCTAGATAGATGCTTTTTAGGTCATTTTATATTCTTTAAGAGTGTTGGATGAAAGTCAGCTGGAATATGACTTACCTCTATTCAATGCATAGTCAAGAATTTACTTGGGAACGATTATTGAATTTCGGATGAATCATGAACAATATTATCTCACGTTGGTCTAAATGTAATCATGAGGAAAATATCCGATTTCCACAGCATAAATGCCAATTGTTTTTGTAAAGAAGAATTTGAATGCCTAATTTTTCTTCGATGGAAATGGGACAAGAAAAATATAACACTTTCTTTCTGAGTGTACATTCTTTTAACTATACCAACGGTTGTCTTCAAGAGTCTTTTATATGACTCCATTACACTTTTTCAAAAGGAGTCTTTCCATCGTAACATATCAAAACGAAACGGTACATTCCAATCACACTCCATTATGGATGTACTAATTAAGTACAACATCTCCCACTCGGACATGATAGACTTGATAGCACTTTATCAAGAATATAAGATATTCAACATGTCATGCCCCGAAACTCGAACGCGCCAACATCTCACCATGGTCATGCAAATGCAACATTCCCAAGTAGTGTCGCTGACCCATTAATTTATTATTGCGTAAGCAAAACGTATTATAAAACCCCTGACACTGAAATACGGGATGGAAAGAAGGAAGCAAAACCACAACATAACACTTTCATAATTCAACAGAATTACAAATAGAGGTCTACAACCAAAAGTTTACAAAAAACCGGCTCTTAAAAGTAAATTATCCTATGACCTATAAGACGGACACGTTCTCCAATTCTTATGACTTCATCTCCGCAACTCCTCAAGGCCAACCAAAGTTATATGCCCGCTTCATTCACCAGGGACCTGAAATTGTAATCCCCAAACCGGGATAAGATTTTGTCTCAACAAATTCAACCCCCTAAACCCCTATTAGAACGAAAATACGCCCAAGGGTGGCCTAACCACGTCACACAGAGAACTTACCTCGCCTCAATTTGTATCACACAATCTTAGGTAATAATAATAATTGAAACAATTGGAACGCCATCACTTTCATATAAATCACAGTCGCACTTAGCACGCATTCCAATTATTATTCACTGCCACACAAGGACATAGCCTACTCGCAGTTCGGCTATCTACTAACATTAATGCCAGGCATCGCCTCCCCCTTGGAGTGTAGCTTTGTCACTATATTGACAACATTCTCGAAGGAGCATCATCTCCCTCCCTTGGAGCACGACTTTGTCACTACGTTGATGGTATTCCCGAAGGAGCATCGATCCAATTGGCCCAGCCTCTATACTACAACCAGCATCCACTGCGTGGGCATCCCATATAGGGGCAAGTTCGGCTCAACAGCCCAGAACGATTCCTCTTAATTATCACACAACCAAATCATACTCGGTCCCAGGACACTTTGCATTTCACTCAATGCTTCTACTTAAAACAATGATCTTGACCATTTTTCTTCATATTAAAAATATTCAAGAAATTACTCAT
Organism: Eucalyptus lansdowneana; assembly: GCA_017140395.1. NCBI lineage: Eukaryota > Viridiplantae > Streptophyta > Magnoliopsida > Myrtales > Myrtaceae > Eucalyptus > Eucalyptus lansdowneana. The sequence goes on from CM029485.1 coordinate 40,413,777, forward strand.
GTGTGTGAGGACACACAAATTTCGAATCAAAAAGCCAATATCTCACTTTTTAAAACCCCACTATTTAATATAATCATTAAAATCTAATTCTTGCATCAAAACTCAACACTTGGGTTTTATGAATAAAATCCATATTTACCAAATCAACACTCAATTTGCCACATTCATTAATCAAATTTAAATTCTAAATGCGCAGCGGCAATCGCACGAAATTCGAGAGAATAAGTTCCCAATGAAATTTTCAAAATTTAATAAATAATTAAATTTATTTTGAAAATTAATTAAATAATAATATCCATATTTTTTGCAATCCACACTCAATTTATAATATCCAACCATCAATTTCAAAATTCAAACACTCGCAGTGATCAATCAGCACATGAAATTCTGAGCAAATAAGGTCCTAACAAAATTTTTGGAATTTAATAAATAATTAAATTTATTCCGAAATTAAGTAAATAATAATATTTTAATAATTTCGAATAAATATATATTATTAAATTATTTAATAATTTCGGAATACTTAAATAAACCAAAAATAAATTTCTTTAAGTCACATCAAGGTTTATATTGATATAAACATTCACTTAACCTTAAATTAAACACACTTTAAGTTATTCAAGCATCTTAATATAATCTACACTTAAATAAATTAAACTAACCACCTAATAACACTTAACATAAACAAAGCACACCTAAAGCATAATTAACCCTCTAAGTGATGTTTAATGAGCTAAACTCACCTGATTAGTGAATTGAGGGACCAAAACGATGGGGACGCCGAGGGGAACAACTTTTCTCAAAGCGGGCCAAGCATTCGGAGTCGGGAAGGCAGCCAAAACGGGCCAAAACCCCACTATCAAACCCATTTTCTGTCTTCTCTGTTCGCTGCTAGAAGGGGCAGTTCCAGCATCGGTTCAGATGGCCAAGGGTGGTTGAGGGCGAGGCGGAGCTCCGGCGAGGCTAACCGTGGCCGGAGGTGGTCGGGCGATGGCTTGAGGCAGCTGAACAAGACTGGACAGAGGCGAAATAGGGGTTGGACAACAGCTCGTGCGGATAGGGGCAGACGGTGCACGGCGGGCGAGCATGAGGCGAACGGCGGCGAGGTGGCGTGCGGTGGCTCCTGGCGATGTTGGCTGCTACTCCAAACCCAGGCGAGCTGCTTCTATTTTTGTTCGAACCAAAGGGAGGAGAGGGGGCGGAGATGCGCGGATGGCAGCACGGCGGCGAGCTCGGGTGTGCGAGCAACTTCGGTGCTTGCGGCGTGCGACGATGATGGCGAGAGGCGGCAACTGCAGCTCAGTCTTCGTTGGTCTTCGGCTCCCATGGAGTTTTGAAGAAAAAGAAGAAGATTGGGGAGACGTCGACGGAGGAGAGGGGAGGAAGAAGAAACCAATTTCCCCCTCCTTTTCTCTCACTCTCTCTCTCTCTCTTAGGTCAGCCACACGTGGGCCACCACCAACTGTCTTCCACCCTTCAATTTTTGACAAATATGCCCCATTATAGAAGCATTTAGGTAGGCCAAAGTGTGGGGTATATGTGGCATACTAATTTCACTAGGTTTTTCCCTCCAATTGAACCTTAATCCCACTTGAATTAAATCAAATTGACCCACATTAATTCATTCAACACCTCATCAATCAAATTGGTATTTTTCCTTACCAATGTGGCGTACTTGCATCCCAATTTCACAATCTCTGGTTTCAACTGAACGAAAACAACCATATTTATCTAGTCGAAATTAAAACCCGAAAATCTGGATGTCACACAACATTCATCAATTTTATAAAACAATTCATACTGGTTAGTAAGCCGTGTGACCGATGAATACATCTACACTTGGGAGCTCAAATTATGCACCTGTTAGGGATGACATAATGCTATAACCCCGAAAATGAATAAACAATCGATCTCTCACAGTGCTCCACACATATTTTGTTACATCAATCAAAGTATACATATCCTTTAAAGGCTATACTTGATTATTCTCAAAACACAATGTATTTACAATTATATTTGTAATCACATAAAGCAATATAATTGGTCAACTAGTAAATACATTTGATAGATATAAAACAACAATAGTCTTCCTTCGCACTTATGTCTTTCTCCATTTCAAAACAATTGCTTTCTTAAACACGTCCCATAAGGCCATATCTATTTATGATCGCCAAATAATATGATAAAGTAGCAATATCGATCTTTCACTTTGAGAATATAGTCAGAAGTATCATATAGGGGAAATAATAAATTACCTCAAGAGCTCACATGATAAGTAAATAGGGATAATTTTACTTACATTCCATTGTTGGTTGTACAATGCACATGTAGTATGAATTACATGTTATAATGTATTTCTCTTTCTATAAGAGCGTATGTCATTTATTAAATATATCTACTATATGGATCTTAACCTAAACATAGTCATGTGCTTCTCACGTACTCATATTTAGTTCGAGTGCTACATTAGCTTGCTTTCTATAGCGTCCAATTAAGTAATCGCATCCAGCATCTTTCAAGCATACATGATTGTGGGACTATCATGTTCAGTCTTATTATAAACAAATCATAGACCCCATCTTGATTCCAATCAATGCGACAAATTATTTTATATACTAAACTTGCTTTTTATCATTTATTTGTATATAACGTCTCATCTCAACGTGTTAACCATAGCACTTGAGGTGATTACTCATGTGAGTGAGCCAATCAATGCATGTTGACATATTTTTCAATAATATATGTGTATATGTGATAGTCTCATAATGTATTTGTACTTATTGATAAAATATCAAGTCACTAATAAACAAATAAGTACAATACATATATCCACAAATAAATAAACCAATGATCCTCTACAATAACACATATCATATTCTACGTAATCCTAGTGACATTTTGTAAGTCAATAATATGTCTTTAGGAATAGTCTTTGTAAATAGATCAGCAACCATTCTATTGGTTAAAATATATTGTAGGATCATTTCTTTCTACGCTGTTATATTTTTAATGAAGTTATTCTTTATATCAACGTGCTTTGTCCTTCCATAATACTTGGATTCTTTAAATAGGCAATGGCTGCTTGACTATCGTAATAAACTATCACCATTTTAGAACCTCAGTGGTAGTGGCTAAATTTTCCAAGAAACATTTTAGCCATATTGTTTCTTGTACTGTGGTAGAGCATGCAATAAATTTTGCCTCTATCATATATAAAGCTGTGCATGTCTGTTTTTTTTTTTTTTTTTTATGCCCAGGGAACCCCGTACTGTAGCACCTCAAACCCTTCGGCGGTCGCCACAAGCACTGTTGTTACACTTTATTACCTTTTTCTATCTTGTACTTAGAACAAGCGTCGTTAATCACAGGTATTTTTTTTTTTTTTAAAGCGGTCCCAACGCGACTCATAGCGGAAGCAAATTAAACATCACCATCTATCTCCCTACCAATCCATGATACCAATACACACCAGCTAGACATCAGGATTTTATAACCAAGCTTCGACACTTTACTTGCATACATATATAACAAGATGGGATTCCCTTCGGGTCGGTACAACAAAAGGAAAAGTTAGGACTCAGCCACGTCCAGCCTAAAACCTCAAAAGAAACTCTCGACCCTTAACATCATACGAGTACAACCCCCATCGAAAGATTGAAGATACAATATTAAGTTCAAGAATATTGTTAAAAACACAAATTATCCATGGAGGGAGAAGGGGCAGGCGGGGCCGACCGTCCCCCTCTCAAAAAAATTGAACATATATATTGGTGAAGATAAGAGAAAAAAATTGAACATATTACCCCACAATACCCCACAAAAATAAAAGGAAAAAAGATCAATTTTAAGAAAATCGCCCCCAACCCAGTGTTAATTCAGTTAAATAAAAAGTAATCTCATATATAGTTTCAAGCTCTAACTCTATTTTTATTAAGAGAGTTTATCAAAGTCTTTGTCAATTATACTTGAACGGATTACAATTATGTATTGTATCCAATAGCCAGAGATGAAAATTGTTAAGATAAGAATGAAGTGTTAAACTTATAAAAGATACTCCCTCATCCTTAAATTGTAACATCGAAACCTTTGCATTTTGTTCCTTTAAATACATGCAAAGGATTTGTTTATTCCTTTTTTATTGCTCACATACAGTGTGTGCTCTCTTCCCTAGTTTTGCATGGATAAAACTAATAATAATTAGGTAAATTATTTTCTATATTAAGCCTTCATAAAACTAGTTTAGGAATTTAAAAAAAGTATTTATATGGTCTCTAAAAGATGCAAATCAATATTGAATTCAAATTGGATTTATTATGGCATAGTAGAGAAATCATCTTGCATATATTGTTCTGCATCTTGCCTCTTTTTATGTATTAACAATTTTTTTTATATTCTTCATTTCTTACTATTCTTTATTTTGTAAGAAATTAGTTCTTCTTAAAAATAACTTTTAAAATTTCATATAATTAAAGTCATGACAACTAATTTTTTTTTTAATATATTGCCTTTGATACTTCGGAATGAAATGGAATCATACAAGGGAACATAATGTGACTACAATACTTTTTGGTTGGTGAATTATGGGAATAATGGAAATTTTTATAGTTGGTTGTTAAAATATATATATACAGCAAGAATGGTATCCAATGAGAGTATGCTGATGAATTCAAAAAAATTAATTTCCATGGTATTTATATGTATTATTCATAGCATCATTGTATTTAAATTAAGCTAATATCCTTTTATAATTACAGTAGAATAGTATATTAAGGAATTTTTCTTAAACATGATTTAGAATTATTAGTCCTTTAGGAAAAAGAAAGCTCAAGCCTTACCCTCTATCTTTGAGATTCCATCCTTTGATACAAGCAACCTCCCTCAAAGCCTCCTGCCATCATTGCATGATATCGCATCCAAACTTTTGCTCGTGCTTCTGCAAAGCATCGCTTGACATATTGGGTATCCACATTGAAGAAGATTGGCAAGATCATTGCTTTGTTGTCTCTATTTCTCGAGCAATCCACCATGTATGGAAGGTTGCAAAGACACCATGTGCTTAATGCATAGTTTCTAGAAAAGATGGGGATGTAGACTGTGGATCTCTTGATTGTACCCTTCAATTTGCCTCCAATGGCTTCTCCTTTTTTTATATCTTCATCATCTATGAAAATGCGAATCCCAGCTCCATCCATGGAGTGATAGAGACAGTCGGCAAAATCAAGACGAGTGTCAAGTCCTCTGAAATTCAAGAACACCTTGAATTCAACCCCTGGTGATGGCTCAACATCTCCTCTATCGGTCGTCGACGCTGTTTTTCTGTTGAATGAGTCCCTGCTCTCCAGCTAAAGTATATAGATGGAGCTTAATAATGAAAAGAGAGATGTTGGAGTACTTGTCACGCCCCGATCCTCAGGCATGCACACATCCCTTACTTTTGGTTGATTTTAAAATGAGATATCTCAGGACTATGTATCGCCGACCCTTTCATTTATATATGCATATGCGGAAGTAGTTATAATTCCCCAGACAATAAAGCAATGGGATAGAAAAGCAGGCCGTATATTTTTCATACTGAAAATTTACAACCACACATTTTTACATGCATCTCATAGTATTCTACAATACTATATATACACAACTTTGTTCTAACATCTATTCACATACACACAAGGTCTGACAAGACGGGACGGGATCTTAGTCCTCATCCGGATCGTACTTGGGGTTATCCTCGGGGTCCTCCTCCATGTACTCCTCTTCAGGTTCCTCAACAAGGATCTCCTCATCAGATTCATGCTCCTTAGGCTCCTCATCCAAGTCCTAAAATGGTTATTCAATAACCACTAAGACAACGTCTCAGCAAGTTCTACCCCCTAAGACCCGATTAGTAAACTAATACACCTTAGGGCTGCCTATGCACAATATGAGTCAGAGGACTTACCTTGACCTGATATTCCACCTGCATATTAGCACAAATCATATAGGCACCCAAGCAATCACATCATAGATCGAAGCATCGATCTAATCGACTTAATTGATTACACGCCAACAAGACCACTCACGGTCATTTCCATTCAATCAATCAATTCGCAACATTAAATCAAGGCGATGATCAATCACATTAAATCACACTCAAATCGAATCATCAATCAATCGACCTAGTCGATTACAAGTTAGTCGGATCATTTTTAGGTCATTCACTCCATCCCACATAACCTCAAATAGTACACTTAGTCACAGAGCTCCATCAATGCTCTCGAGTGTCGTTTTCGCCAAGGTGACATAAGTAGCAGACGGTCTACGTGCGTTCTTTAAGGCGCAGTTTTCGCACAATGATATTCCTCATCACCGAACCACGCCCATCATAGGTCATAGATCACTGACAGTCTACGTGCATTCTTTAAGGCACCATTTTCGCACAGTGATGTCCTTCATCACCGAACCACGCCTGTCACGATTCATAGGCAGTCTTTGTGCGTTCTTTAAGGCGCCGTTTTCACACAGTGATCTCCCTAATCACCGAACCACGCCTACCATAAGTCATAGACAATCTACGTACGTTCTTTAAGGCGCCGTTTTTGCACAGTGATGTACTTTATCACCGAACCACGCCTGTCTATACTTCGTATTTGATTGGTCTCAGCCAATAGAATTCTCAGTTAGCTCTCACCACTTTCTCCACTTACAGCCCAACAAGGCAGTACAAATGCTAACTAGCCATACTCGGCCATTTACCAATCAATAATTCAATTTCGCTCAATTTCAATCAATTTAGGGTAAATCCCTAAAATATCACAATTTATTTAATTCCATACAACGTAGAGCTCAAATAAATAAATGGATTGTGCCACAACAATCGGCACGAAATTCTGATCGCGATCACCTCAGCATTAATTTCCGAAAAATAATGAAATAATTAATTAATTTCGAAAATTAATTAATAAATATTAAAAATTCAATTTAGCTCACAATAAAGTCCGATTAAATAAACAGATTTCACCATGGTCATCAGCATAATATTCCGGTCACTGGCCATCCAAGTTGAATTTTCGGAAAATAAATAAATAATTAATTTAATTCCGAAAAATAAATAAATAAACACAATAATTCCAATTTAGCACAATATGAAGCTCAATTAAAGAAACGGTTTGTGCCACCATCATCAGCATAAAATCCCGGTCACTGACCATCCCAGTTGAATTTCCAAAAGATAAATAATTAAATAATTAATTTCGAAAATTAATATTTGATTCCTAAAAATTCCAATTAGGCCTGAATCGCCTAATTAACACCCGATAAGGGACGGAAAAATCCCAAGAAGCATCCAATAAATACTACAGGCAATTCTCTATCTAATTACACTAATCACACAACTAATATGCAAAGCAATTAACTAATAATCATTAATCAATTCTAATCTAACCACCTAATTACACTTAATTAACACTAATCGAATTTTAAGTATAATTAGCGCACTAAGAAGGCATTAGTGAGTAAAACTCACTCAAAACGACGGGCTCGATGCGATGATCGACTTTCCTCAAAGCGAGTCGAGCATTTGGGCTCAAGAAGGCGGCCAAAACGGGCCACGAAGGTGCTGCCATACCCATTTCTGCACTCTCTATGCACTGCTGGTTGAGGGCGAAGGAGGGCGGATCCGGAGTTGGGTTGGGTCGAAAATGGGCGGAGGGGATGAACAAGACCTAAGCAAGGCTTCACGGTGGCCGAAGGTGGTCGGAGGGAGCTCCGGTGGGTCTCTACCGTCCCTCATGACCACCGAACAGCAACTGGCCAGGCGGTTCGTGGACGGCAGCTCGACTGGACGGGGTGGTCGGCACGGTTGGGCGGTCGCGGAGCTGTGACGGTGCATGGCGTGAGGCGGCAACAACGGCCTTGGCTCCGATTTCGGTTGCTGGTTGTGACAGCAAGCTGCTGTCTCTGTTTCTGCCCTTGCTGTGCTTGAACGGCCGAGAGGGAAAGGAAGAGAGAGAAGGGGGCGGAGGGCGCGCGGTCGACGCATGGGCGGAGCAGAAGGCGGCCCGGCGTGGCTGCAACGGCGATGGTAGCTCCAGCCTTCCTCCCTCGATGGTGCTGTTTCTGCTCCTTCTTCGGTTTCATTCGACCAAGAGGGGGGAAAGAGAGTCGTGCGGGTGAGGTTACCGAGAGAGAGGAAGAAGGGATGAGAGAGAGAAAGAGGATAAGAGTGAAATACTTTGAAAAGTCAAAGTGAAGAAAGGAAAAGCAAAGTGGGAGCCAGCATACGTTTCCGTGGAGGGGGGCTGCGCACGAGGGAAAAGGAAAAGAGAGAGATAGAGAGAAAAAAAGAAAAAGAAAAGAAAGAAAGAAAGAAAGAAAGAGGAGAGAGAAACTTGGTCTCCACTAGCACTTTGCATCCAAAATCCCTCTTGAATTCCTCTCAATTAATTCTCACAAAAATCAATTGATATTTCTATTATCAAATTGATTATTTTCCTTATCCAAGAATCCCTCATGCTTCCCAATTTCGCAATCCTTAGCTTCAACTAAAGAAAAACGGCACTATTTATCCAGTCGAAATTAGAACCCGAAAATCTGGATGTCACACTACTGACTAATCCATATGATTCTCGTGGATTTATGGAAGAGCCAGAGAAGTCTCCTTCGATGCGTTGAAAACTGGGAAGTGGTGGAGAAATTTCACAATGTCAATCATTCTATAAACTATTGTACTTGATAATATGAGTTTGATTTCCCTTCAAAAAAGAAATTGAAAAGTTTCCACCAGTTCACAACCCGATAGGCCATTCGATTAAGAAAGCCAATAGTGCACCGACACACGACATGTATGACCTCCTCTTTGATTTCAAAACCAAAAAAACAAACAGATGACATACACTTGGCATCAAGGAATACATATTGTATACTTGTGGTTAATGTCAATCTGCAAAAGCGAGAGGACTGGTCGCCAGGCAAATATGAGGTGCCCCGTGATGGACAATTGTGAAAGGACTCATCTAGAAACAAGAAACAGATTGCCTTTCTCATTCAGCAAATGCGGATGGCTTAACTTGAACGACCAGGATTGCTAAAAATTATAGAGCAAAGAAGCATGAAGTGGAAGCTCTTAACAATACTTGTGTTTTTTAGGTAATTCAAATCCTAAGATTGATGAAATCTCTGTACTTAATTGTTGATACCTAAATTTTGATTAAATATTTATAGAGAAAATTATGGACCAATTTAGCCCTGACAAAAAAAGATTTTCGAATCATGTAGTCATAAATAAATCTGTGTTTACTAAGTTTTATTTTTAGTTTATTTCCCTTTTTACCTTATTTTCGGATCAACAATTTAAAAAAAAAAAAAAAATCAAATAAAAGGGGCTCAAGGGAGCTACGCCTATAAAAGGAGGGAGAGAGGAGGTCGATGAAAGTGAGATCTGGGGGAGGCTAGATCGGAGGGTGATCGGGAGAGAGAGAGATGCGGGACCAAGCCACGCCGCCGCGTGCACGTTGGTTGCTTGGCCCAACGCCGTCGCTGTTCGGCTATCGACAACACCGCCCGCTCGCGCTGCCACAAGCCTGAGTCGCTGCTGTTCGCGACCCACCGCTCGAGCCAACAACGAGCGAGCTCGCCGCTTCGACCGTCTCCACGACCCAGCCGCTCACTGATCTCAGCTGAGCCTCACACCGTCAAGGCCGTCATCGTCCCTGCTGCTGCCCGCCGCCGCCTCGTCATCACGTCTGCTGGTCCCATGACGGTCGGCGCTGCTCGCAGCAGCTAGGCCGTGACACGCTTGGCTGCCCCCATCGGCGCCGCGGAGAGGCGGAGAAGGCGAGAGGCGTGGGTCAGGTCAACCAGGTCAGACGCAAGGATCCGATCGGGCATTTAAGGTTTGGTTTTTTGGGCTAAGATGAATTGGGCCTGTTGGGCTTATTCTGTTTTCTTAGGCCAGATTTGGTTTTTGTTTAGCATATGGGCTTTGACTAATTCCTCTTTTTATTTTCACGTACTTCCCCTTAGGCCTGGCTAACTGGGCCCACTACCTGGACTCAGCCCAACCGAGGAGCCTGGGCCTTGCCCCAGGCTGGTCCGACCCGGGTAGGATATGGAGACCTGACCCATGTCCGGTTGATTATAATAAAATATAGTATTATTTTAATATTAAAATCAGAGAAATCCAAAAATGTTTTATATTTTCGGAAAAATCAGAAAAAATTTAAACAAAACAAGTTTGATTAGTTTTTGGAAAAACCTTTATAATCTCCCCCCAAATAAAATAAAATAAAAATCAAATCTCAAGTCTAAATAAGATGAGATACGAAAATGGTATTAGTTGAGTTATTAATGTAATTAAGTTTTCAATCTTAGTTTTTTTAGTTGTGCAGGAGTAGAATATTTCTCCAAGTATTTTATTTGGATTTCTAATCAATCTATCTTAAATCGATTAGTGGCAACTTCTAAATGAAATTGATTTGCAAGTTAGAAATTTAAATCATAAGTCGTGGATTGATGGGTTTGGAAGAACCTACACTAAGCCTAAGGCTTAGCGAGCCATTAGCCTCCATGCTCATATGTAAGGGCTCCCACATGGAGGTCGCAAGAAGCTACCCAGCCGCACTTGGCAATAATGACCAACTATGAGCAACTTTTGGCCAAATATCCAAACTACGAAAAGATGAATTACTGTGGGGAATACTCATCAATAAATTACTTGTGTCTTCACTAAAGGAGGGCATTGAAGCACTCGTTAAAGGTCCTGCATATGAAAATGATCATCACCGTAAAGTGACGATCCATACATACCAATAAGCAATGGACATTTGAGGATGGATTGGGCCATATCCATGTGATTGCCTTGCGCAGAAGAGAAGAAGAGGAGAGGTGTCAAACTCCTCTTTCCAAACAGGATGCGAGCTGTATCTCCAGACAATCTATTAATTTATGAATAAAAAATGAAGAAAAACATCAGGATGATTGCATGAGGGCAGTCAAGAGGGGATTATCCAGACAACTACAACAAAGGTGGGCATGCTAACCAATGAGATTTTTCTCACAAAAGTAGAAGGTATGAGAAAAAAATATGGAGCATGTATCCGAAACATAACATCATAGACATGAAAGAAAGCGAGGAAATAATGTACGGCATACATGCAAGGGTAAATTTCAAAAAGAGACCCGAAATGTCATCTTTTTATCAAATAATGACTCGAAGTAAACTTTATTTCAAATAAGGACCTAAAGTAACTTTAGTTGTTTCAAATAACAACCTAAAGTGGTTTTGGTTGTTTCAAATAAGGACCCGACCTCGCTAGTCGCCAGCAAGCTAAATTTTCCGACCGGCTAAGGGTATTTTCGTCATTTGGCACTTCCTCCCCTTTTTTCTTCCTTCTTTTCTCACCTTTTTCCCCCTTCCTTTCTTTCTTTTCTGGTTCTTTTTCTTTCTCTTCGCCAATGGACGGCTGGCGATCGACAATGCCCACAAAGGGCTGGGCGAGGGTCGCCCGTTGGCCACAAGCAAGGGACGGCCTCACCTGGGCTTGGCGACCCTTGCCCAAGGGGCACCCCGAGATCGAACCTTGCTGGCCCCTAGTAAGGGTTTGTGAGACCACCCTCACCAGATCTGGCAACGGTCGGTCTCGCTTGGGCCTCGCCTGCGGCTGGCCGATCCTTACTAGCATTCGGCGAGGTTGCCCAGCCCTCATTGGTCGCGAGCAAGGCCACCCTTGCCAAATCCGGTGAGAGTCGATCTCGCTTAGGGCCAACGCGGGTTGACCTTGCGGATGGCACCCAGGTAAGGTTGTCCCTCGCCTGTGGTGTGCGTGGGCAACCCTCGCCTAGCCCTTTGTGGGCCAGCTACGGCGAAGAGAAAGAAAAAGAATTGGAAAAAAAAAAAATGACAAATGATGAAAATACCCTTGACCGTTAAAAAGTTAAGTCCTTATTTGCAACGGACATAACCACTTCGGACCTTTATTTGAAACAAACATAATTACTTCAGTTCCTCATTTGAAACAATATCCACTTCAGGCCTTTATTTGAGAAAATAATGACACTTTAGGTCCTTATTTGGAACAAGATCCACTTTAGATCATTATTTAAGAAAAAGATGGCACTTTTGGTCCATTTTTGGAATTTTCCCTAAATGCAAAGTGCATACAAGTGTCTTCATTTAATTTTCCTCTAAGTAGCACCAACATGTGATATGAACACGAGACGACACATTGATATGTCATTTCTTAGAAATAGAGAATTTTAACACGTTGAATATTAAATGAATATTTTTATTTTTAATTAATTTGATTCAAATTCACAATTAAATACATAATAACAAAAGAGCCTACAATGAATTTATATTAATAATATTAATAAATCTATTAATAGGAATTCAAAAGAAATATTCATAGTTAATGTATATTCATATTTGGGATATATTTCTAACTCTAACAAAAGTTATTGATGGAACTAATGATTAACGAGAAATTAAAATTAACTTATTTTAATAAATCTATGATCTTCTACAATAATCAAAATTGATCATTATTCAATATTTAGTATTTTTATTTTTCAAAATCACTTTGTAACTTCCTTTATTTATTTTTTTGATAAAAAAAATGTACATACTCAACACCCCCCCCCCAACAAAAAAACCACCTATTAGACTTCACTTCCTTTATTAAAAATTCAAGTCACCCTCTCATCCACCCATCATGCAGAAAGGAAAAAAAATGCCAAAGTCCCATCAAAGTCCCATTTTAATTTTAATTTGTTGAGTTTTTTCCCTCAAAAACCTTTGTTCCTGCCTCCTCCTCCTCCTCGCACGACCCTCTTCCTTTCAATCTCTACTCTCTCTTGATCGCCTCATTAGCCATCACAATTGCACGCCGCCTTGCCTTCAATGCTTCCTCCTTAGTAGCTGTAGCCTCGTCGCCAGCCCTCCATCGTGGCATCGCAATCACGACCCGCGATCTATGCTCTTCCTTTGGCCCTCCCTCGCCATCTCTCGTGGCCTTGCCTCCGCTCCTTCACCCTTGCCTCCATCCTCCATCATCTTCTTCAACGATGATTTTCCATGGACATGCGTGACGGAACATGTCGAGAAGAGTTGGTCACGTGTCGGAAAATCCAATACGTGTTGACCACGTGTCTGAGAGTGTCGGACACGTCGACACGTGTTGGACACAACACGGAAGCTTCGACAAGGTGTCCGTGCTTCATAGATTTTCCTTGCTATTTCCAAAGTGTAAACAAGTAGCCTATAAATGTAATATTATGCACAGACTATATAGCCATACAATGGGCTATTTGTTAAAGGGCCATCTACTCTTCGATTAGACGCGAAAAGGTATCCAAAATGGATTATCAAATACAATTATCTAAAGGGAGTGTCTTGCAGACATGTTAGATTTTGCATGACGCTAGTCGTGCTCAAACCTTCATGGCTCGTACGGATATATCAACAGTAGAAATGCCAGGGTTTCCACTATATCTCCCACTAATATGTTCTTCTTAAACAAGACGGGATAAACAGAACTGTCTGGGAAGTTAATCTAATATCTGCTTCAAATGGAAAAGACGACCTATATGAGGAATTAGTAGGGAAATTTGTGACCGAAGGAGAAACACAGCAAACGAAGCTCACCCCAGTAACAACATTTCCTTTCCATGCCCACGCCAAAGGGTGTAGGTACTAGGTTTCTCAACGGTTGGATTTGGTTCGGGCTTTTGTGATACTTGAATCAAATCGAAACTTTTGTGTGTGTGTGAGAGAGAGACGCTCCATTTGGGGATTTGGGTTTCAAGTTGGGGCTTCGTGGTAAGGGTCCTCGATAGTCAAAATTGCCCACTTGAGATTGAGATTGTTAGGGCTTCGATTTGGGGCACAAATTCACCAATTTGAGAGAGAGAGAGAGAGAGAGAGAGAGAGAGAGAGAGAGATTTGGGTTTCAATTTGGGGCTAAGGTTCTTAAGCAAAATCAGAGTTAAGGTGAAGGCTTTATTGGTATTGGGCTTAAGGCCCATCCGCCCAAGTTGGGCCCAGAAAGCCCGGCCCACGGGAATAGGGCCCGTGGAAGGAGATAGGTATAAAAGGGAGGAGAGAGAGAGACATAACACCTGTTGGAACAATCAGTACGTACGCTTCTTTTCTCCCGCGCACTCTCTCTCTCTCAAAAAGAAAATGAAGAAACAGTAAGGCTTCGGCAATTTCTTCTTCCCTTCATTGCTTAATCGGATCGAACAGGACCGTTTCTCTTCCTCTTGTCGGCGTTGGTGTTTAATCTGTGGCTAACAAGGTACGCTCGAATTCGTGGTATGCTTTACGATCGGTGATACGTGTTTTCCCGGGCTTCGTCTTCCGCATTGATTTAGGGGTTCGATTCGGTGTCGAATCCGGTTTTCGGGGATCCGTTATTCCCAACATTGGTATCAGAGCCCTAGTTCACGTTTTTCCCGATCAATTCTGATGTTTTTGATTGATTTTTCGCGAAAGAACTTCGGCCGTACGGATCGGGGCAAAAAATCCCGACACCCGAGCGCTTTTCGGCCATTTTTCCGAGTTTTCGTAAGTCGAAATCAAATTGTAATGGCATAGGAAGAAAGGCGACATCGAGACGAGTCCAATGGTACGTCGAGCGCCGTCGGGAGACGCCGCACGTGCCCACACGCGCAGCCGGAAGGCGCTGCGCTTGGGCGCGACGCGCCCGGAGACGTTGGATTGCCAAGCGCGTGCGGCGCACGCGCCGGTCGGCGAACCGGCGCGTGCACGCCGCCGGCGGGTGAACTGGCACGCGCCGGTCCGCGGACCGACGCGTGCTGACGTCACACAATGACGTCATCGTGACGTCATCACTGACGACGTTTCGCCGGGCGGTCATCGGCCGGCGACCCGACCCGACCGGAGACCCGACCCGACTCGCTGACGCAGGCACGTGCCCGGCACGTGCGGATGACGTCTGCGTGACGTCATCCCCCGCACGCGCGCGGCACGTGCGTTGGTCCAACCGGTCCGACGACCGACGACCGACGACCGTTGATCGTTGACCCGTTGACTGTTGACCACATTGACCATTGACCGACGACCGTTGACCGTTGACCCGCTGACCGTTGACTTTGACCGTTGACCCGAAAAAAAAAAAAAAAGGAATTTGTTTCTTTTTCAGTTATGCCTATGTGGGTTATAAATAATCCATTTTTTTTTTATTCTGCATTTGTTGCATGAATTTTGGAAAATTATGTATTTTCCCTCATATATATTATGGATTATAAGTGATCCATTTTTTAGTTCTGCATTTGTTGCAGGAACTATGATGCGTTATGCAAGGATACCTGCAATCCCGAGAACGGACGAGGGAAATGCAAGACTTAAGAGGCTGATGACAGAGTTAGGCGATTATCGGTGGCATGACGGTGATTTAGTATCACATGTGGTCGTGGTCAATAAGATAATACAGAAATCATCTCGGAATGGTTATCTTATGCCGGATTTTGAGAAGGTGCCGGCTTTTGATGAACACCCTTCTACCTGAATGGCAAGCAGTGTTGGATCGGCTATGGGAGGTCAACGTGGTCCCGGGTTATAGGAGGCTGGTGGAAGCTTTTGTAAGAGAGTACTATAGGATTGAGTTGGCCAAAACTTCAACCCTTAGATTGAGCGCCACATGGCGCCGAGTGAATGCGCCTTGGTGGCGGCATAAATGCTCTCCAAAAGTTTTTCCATGGTTGGCAAATGTGCCTTCAGTTTTCTCAGATGTTTTGACTGATAGATTAGAAGGGACATTCCCTATTTATTTATTTGATTAATTATGTAATGTTTACTACCTGATCGTTGTTGATGTAACAACTGATATGTTAGTCATATCATGTGAAAGCATTGTTGTTTTATTGGATATTAGATTTTATTTGCTTTCTGTTATTACTGGTTGCTGTGGGTAATTAGCTGTGGGTAGTAATAGAAGTTTTTGTAACTTCATAGAATTGATTTTGCATATGACAATCATATTAATGATAGTTTTAAGTTAGGA
Organism: Eucalyptus lansdowneana; assembly: GCA_017140395.1. Classification (NCBI taxonomy): domain Eukaryota; kingdom Viridiplantae; phylum Streptophyta; class Magnoliopsida; order Myrtales; family Myrtaceae; genus Eucalyptus; species Eucalyptus lansdowneana. Next base: position 40,429,775 of record CM029485.1, read on the forward strand.
TTTTTGGAGGATGATTGGAAACATAGTGACCTTTTGATTCTGAAGCCTTACTTGAAATTATTTATTAATATGATGGGTCTATGCAAATAAGGATGCATAAATGATAGGCATTAATTATTCGTGCATGTATGTCTCGATGTGTTCAGAACGATGGTTCAACAACTAAGAATATAATTGTTGATATGAACGGCAACAATTGTGAAATATTGAATATGAAGATTCAATATGTGCTGGAATAGCAAGAAGCACTTGAAGCTCTTGACCATGTTATGGAAGATCTTAAGGATGCCATGCACCACCTTAAGCTAGTAGAAGACCGCCTAACGGTATTTGAGTCAAAAATAGACATTTGCTATGCTGGTTCTAGCTCAGAAAGGGCTTTGTGCTCTAAGCGCAACGTATTGACTCGTTCAATATGTGGGAATGCAAAGGATCAAGTCCTTATTGCAAGAAATCAAGAATTAACCAACAAGAGAGAGGAAAACGTCCTCAAGTGAAGAAAATGTCAAGGGTGAAATGTTACACTTGTGACAAGAGAGGTCACTATGCTCGCGACTATCGTGAGCTAAAGAAGGAATACACATCTTGTACATTTGAGAACTTTGTTTATGTGTCAAGTTCTGCATTATAGGCTGAATCTAATCCTTTATGGCATGTAGATTCAGGAGCGACAGACCATGTAGCAAAGGATAGAGGATCCTTCATGGAATTCCGACGATACCAACTGGAACTAAGTGGATCTATATTGGAAATAACTCCAGAGCTAAAGTTAAAGGGATTGGCACCTGCCAATTGAACATGCATGGTGGACGCATCTTGATGTTCAATATACTTTGGAGATTCGTCGAAATTTAGTGTCTGTCTTAAGTGTTGGTTAAGCTTGGTTTTGGTATGAACTTCCATAATAAAGGTGTAGATTTGTGTTTAGATACAAACTACTATGGTTGTGGTCAATTACTGAATGGTTTTATTGTACTAAATGTTGATTGTGATGATGTCAATATGTTATTCCCTTGTTTCACGTCTTCTACCTTATATGATAATGATGTGAATATGGTGGCATGCTAGGCTTGGTCATATGGGCCAACAACATATGAATAGACTAGCCAAAGAGGGCTTGTTGAGCAATATTGAAAAAGTCGATTTGTCCATAAGTGAGCATTGCCTAGAAGGGAAAACGACAAGGAAACCATTTGGAAAAGGAAAAAGAGCTGAATTTCCTCTGCATTTAATCCATTCTGATGTCTGTGGTCCAATGAATGTGAGAGGAATGCAATGGGCTATTTATTTCATCACTTTTTTTTTTTTATAAATGATTATACTCGAGTTGGATATGTCTATTTGATTTCACATTAATCGAAGCATAAGTTGTTTCATAAGGTTTATGAACCCGCAGAAAATCAATTAGACAAGAAAATAAAGGTATTTAGATCCGATCGAGGTTGAGAATATTCATCTGATAAGTTCAGAAAATTATGTGATGAAAAAGGAATAGAAAGATAGTTGTCTATTCCATATACTCCTCAACAAAATGGTGTTACAGAGAGAATAAACAGAACCCTATTGGAATGGTTAGGTCTAAGATGGCGCATGCTAACTTACCTATCACTTTTTGGAGTGATGCGTTGTTAACTGCTGCCAATATACTTAACCGGATGTCTTCCAAATCAGTTATTTCCACTTCATATGAGTTATGGACAGTTAGAGAACCGGACTTAAGTTTTCTTAAGCCATGGGGTTGTGCTGCCTATATTCATGAGTCCTCTCACAAGTTTTGGGAAATTGGGTCCCAAATAAAATAAGTGTATTTTCATGAGATACTGCGAACACTTAAAAATGTATGTGTTCATAGGTGAGCAGGAAAGTGGGAGTATAATTGAATTTGAATCACGGGATGTCACATCCTTAGTGGATGAATTTTCTAAGAGGGGCGAAATAAGGGAAAATAACTCCCTATTTGAAACCTTGGATCAAGATAATGATGTCAGTGGAGTTCGTCCAAGTGGGAGTAATATGAGATGTACTGAATTGAATTCAACTCATTCTCAATTGCAACCACCTGATGTGACGATATCATCATTACCTAATCCAAGTGGGAGCATGATGGGGAATGATGTGCTAAGTGTACAATCTCCCATACGGTGAACAAGTCGCCAAAGTATTCCCCGTCGACGTTTTTGACATTGAAGGGGAAACTTTTATGGTTGCTCCACAAGATGAGGATGAGCTAAGAAATATTAATGAGGCTCTGAAATGCCCTAGTAAGGAAAAATGGATTTATGCAATGAAAGAGGAGATAGAGTCAATGAAGTCAAACCAAGTCTGAGAACTGGTTGATCTTCCAAAAGGGACGCAGAGCTATTGGGGACAAGTGGGTTCTCAAAATAAAGCGAAAGGCTGATGGCTCAATAGAAAGGCATAAGGCTCGCCTTGTGGCGAAGTGGTATAATCAACATGAAGGAATTGATAATGAAAATACATTTTCTCTTGTAGTGAGATTTACCTTGATTCGCATTATTCTAGCAATAGTGACTAGTCTGGATCTTGAGTTACATCAAATGGATGTAAAGACTGCTTTCCTCAATGGAGAATTAGAGGAAGAAATATATATGGAACAACCTGTTGGTTTCATAGTGAAAGGCCAAGAAGAAAAAGTATGTCGACTTTTGAGGTCGATATATGGTCTTAAGCAGTCATCAAGACAATGGTATATACGTTTTCATAATGCCATAGTGGCATATGAGTTTACAATGATTGATGAGGATCATTGTGTATATATCAAAAGATCCAATGATCAATTTGTGATCATATCATTATATGTTGATGATATACTGATTGCCGGAAGCAATATGGAGTTGGTTAATACTGTCAAGAGATGATTGTCTTCTAACTTTGAGATGAATGATATGGGTTAGGCTGCATACATTCTTGGAGTTAAGATTTCGAGAGATCGTTCAAGAGATCGTTGTCTCTTTCGCAAGAAACCTATATAAATAAGGTTCTTGAACGATTTCGTATGCAAGATCGTAAACCCATAGACACTCCTATTGCAAAAGATGAAGGATTGAGCCATAGATCAGTGTCCGGGGACTCCACAAGAAAAGGAACAAATGAAACATGTTCCTTATGCTAGTGCTGTTGGGAGTTTGATGTATGCTATGATGTGTACAACACCCGACATATGCTTTGCAGTTGGAATGGTGAGTAGTTACCAATCCAATCCAGGTCAAGCACATTGGAAAGCCGTTAAGAGAATACTAAGGTATCTAAATGGGACTGCTGATTATACGTTGAGTTATTAAGGAAAGGATCTGCAACTCAAAGGCTATTCTAATACTGATTGGGGAGGAGATTTAGATGAAAGAAAATCTATCTCTGGGTTTGTTTTCTTACCGAATAATGGCACCATATGTTGGAGCAGTAAGAAACGAAAGTATATAGCCTTGTCCACAATGTAAGTTGAGTTCGTGGCATTATCAGCAGCAGTGTAAGAAAGTATTTGGCTTAAGAGATTTTTTGGATCATTTAGGTGTTATTGGAAGTGCTGCAGATTAATTGTTGGTTAACTGTGATAGCCAAGCAGCAAAAGCATATACCAAAGATCCAAAATATCATGGCAAGACCAAACATATAATACCAAGTATAACCCTGTCAAGGATATGGTTGCACGAAAAGATGTGAACTTAGCGTACATACTACGCATGGAATGGTAGCAGATCCTATGACAAAGCCAATACCTAGAGATGTGTTTTTGGCCATATGAAATCTCTAGGATTGCGTAAAGGATGATGTACTGAATATTATAATTTCCCTAAATGTTCACAATTTGATGAATTTGTGTTTTCATCATTAATGCATATGAATCTTTGTTTGATCTTTATGCATCTTAATGCTCAGTGCATTATTTTAAGTTGAGAAGTATGTCGGACAGATATAAGATTAGCCCACTCACACGGGTAATCGCCTTTGTTTACTGTATGATAAATAGAGATGAGACTGATTTTAAGCTTATTATCTAGGTGATAATCGAGAGCTCAAGCTTAAAACACGTATGTCGCCTTAACTAGGTGTTAAAATGAGGACATAATACTAAAGATGTCCGAAAGTAAAATAACCCCACATGTTTTTACTTTATTTGTCTAATATGCCAGATGTGAGTTCTGATGAATTTTGTGATTGAGTAGATACGTGAACTCAAGTTAGACATTGGGTATGTCTGAACTATCATCTGTACGGTATTGAAAGGTGTAGACATACGCTCCATGGGAAATGAGTTAATACCGTAATACGTATTTCATACTACGTATGCAAGAGACGACCAATAAGAGTGGCAAAAAGTTTGATCTCAACTTTTATGACGTGTGAAACTCTTGAGGAAAAGAGTTCCTCAATTTTTAGACCCCTCATGACTCTTACTTATTCTCAAGATTTCTATTTAGTGTTTGCTATCTTAGGGTGTTGCCAATGGTCATGTGATGATTTGATCTAATGGGGCATTTCTAGAAAAGCAAGCTGGACTGAAATTGAGAGTTTGAAGGAAAGAGGAAGATCGATTTTGGAGAATCACATTGTGGTTTTGTATTCACTGGTTGACCAATTATGACTGTCTTTGTGATAATTATAATTGTGAATACAATATATATATATATATATATATATATATATATATATATATATATATATATATATCATTTTTTAAAAGAGATCAAGGGAGATATAAATGTGATCGATCGATCTAGGGTACTGCATACTAAATCTACTCGGAGTGTGACGCCCATTATGAGCTGCTATATATTCCTAACAAATGTATAGCAACGAGCTCTCAAAGTATGCTGGTCGCACGGATTATTCACCGGTATGAATGTTGAAAAGAGGTAAAGAGAATACTGTTCGGCCCACCATGTGCGAGTGGGAGATGAAGGCTTTATTGGTATTGGGCTTAAGGCCCATCCGCCCAAGTTGGGCCCAGAAAGCCCGGCCCACGGGAATAGGGCCCGTGGAAGGAGATAGGTATAAAAGGGAGGAGAGAGAGAGACATAACACCTGTTGGAACAATCAGTACGTACGCTTCTTTTCTCCCGCGCACTCTCTCTCTCTCTCAAAAAGAAAATGAAGAAACAGTACGGCTTCGGCAATTTCTTCTTCCCTTCATTGCTTAATCGGATCGAACAGGACCGTTTCTCTTCCTCTTGTCGGCGTTAGTGTTTAATCTGTGGCTAACAAGGTACGCTCGAATCCATGGTGTGCTTTACGATCGGTGATACGTGTTTTCCCGGGCTTCGTCTTCCGCATTGATTTAGGGGTTCGATTCGGTGTCGAATCCGGTTTTCGGGGATCCGTTATTCCCAACATAAGGGAAAATGAATCGAACCTACTCACTTGTCAAAATTGGGTTAAAAATGCAAAAGGCGAGATGCAAGGTTTATTCAAGCAACAAGATGAGTGGACAAAGTCGATTGAACTAGCTTATTTCTCTGTTTTTGCTTAAAACCCCATGCCCCAAATCAAGCTCAAGAATCCTAATTCCCCCAAATTGAAATCGCAACTAGTCTCTTTCTCGTTTTCTTTATTAAAATGAGGGGTACAATGTGGTTATGCAGAAGCGACGTGACAGTCATTGTTGGCCGCGTCTTCCTCCATTCGACAAATTGGATGCCACATAAGCAAAGTCCCGTGGAAAGCCTAACAATGGCCAAATTTGTCTTCTGCTAGAAACTTAGGACTTTTTACAAGACACTTGAAAGTTGGGGACAAATTTATTCCATGAAAGAAGATTCCGGACTTTTTTTTGGGGAGGTCGAAAAGAAAATGAGAATTGTTTAATAAAGATAAGATTTATTGAGCCCTACTGCTTTTTATGGGCTAAAGGCACCATTAGTTTCTAAAATTTTGCAAAATTTTCAATTAGTTCCTACATATATATATTTTTAATAATTGAATCCTTGAATTTGCATAGTTTTTATTTTTCCTTTTCTATGTTGGTCCTTTCGTCAAGCATATACAAATGCTGATGTGGCAAACCACGTCAACAGCACATGAATAATGACTGGATTTATTTACTTATGCAGAATAAAAATAAGGAAGGAAATTACAAATGTATAATCATAATCACTAAAAAGGGAGGGAGACAGCAGAAGAGGGAGCATGGGCGGGGCACCGCCACCTACGCACCGGTGAGCGTTCGGCATCACTCATCGGACTCTAGCGAAAGTGCCACCGCCTCAAATCTCAAAACATGCCTGGGCCAGGAAGCCGGTGAAGGTCCACCTCGCCGCCTTGCCGAAGTGAGGTTGCTGACTCTCGCTATCACCACATGCTTGGAAAAGGTTCTTTGTCTCAGTTAAACGCATCCATTAATAAAAAATGCCCAAAGCTTGCTAAGGCCACAACAGATCTGGATTCGACAAGTCGGGATTAGAACCTCCTCGAGCATATTCGCCACGATTCTTCGACCAGCCCTTTCAACACCTCTAGTTTCGCTTCGGCCAAGAGCCTGCTGATGACGTGCGTCGGAATGATAGCGAAGATTGGATCACATTTGCACCTAGTCCTGTTTAATTTGTCCTTTTCTTTTTGAAACTTTCAGAAAATACTTATTTCCTTCTTCTAATTTAGCGGAAGAACCATTATGAACAAAATAGTATATAGTTCAAGGATTCAATTGGCTAAAAAAAAAAAAAAATTGACGCTCAACTGAATATTTTGTAAAATTTCAGGGACTATTGATAAAATTCCGATTTTAATACAGTATTCACTTATAATATCACTTTCAATTGGCTAGAATCCGTTACTTGAACGAAACTAGATCTTGTAGAATCATATTGAATATTTGACGATTAATTTAAGTTTAACCTCTTTAACTTCAAAGCCGAGTTTATCATGACCAAGCTATGCTAGTTGTAAAAGTCCTCTACTTTTGTTTAATTTCCTTTTGCCATTGATTGGTGAATGATCCATACTCTAGTGATATTTTTTGGTATAGCTTTAGTCTGTTATGATTTTACTCTCAATAAATTGATTTTCCTCTAATTTTGTCACATCGTGGAGACGAGTTTTTGTCTACTTATTTAATACTAGTATGATGAAGCTTGATGTGAATTTTTTTAAATATATTCCTGGCATTTCTTTAGTTGTTTATCCTATCAAGTTAGATTAAGAAAAGAAAGTAGAAGAAAATGTGAATATGCTTCTTTAGAAGTCAACAGGAAGAAAATTATAGGAGGTTGGCTGATTGTTTGAAAGGAGACAATGAAATAAAGAAACGGGAAGGGAAAAGGAAAATGAAGAAAATAAGGCAAAGTAAATTACTAGTAAAATGAGGGGAGTACTAAGTGTAAAGAAATACATAGGTCTCTCCCTTAAAAGCACCAAAATACTTTTTAGATTATTAGATGAGATAGATGACATTATCCAATTGGATTGATTTGATTCAATATTAGATTAGTAAATGTCTCCGTCAATATTGAACTTCAAACGACAAAGCCTCTCGAAGGAAATTCTCTCTCGTCATGTAGAGTTTCACCGTCTACCGTCAAGGTAGTTTGCCCTAACAAACCCTCTTCCGAAGATGATTTCCCCATAATCCATAGCTTTTCCCTCTTACTCTCCTCAATTTCGTCATTTCCCCTTAAATGGATACAGCAGCTACTTGTTTGAAGCCCTCTGTTGGAGAAATCGTTCCAGAATATTTTGAAGCTGACAAAACGTTTCCTTCAGTCTAGTCTGGGTATCTGCAGATCGTCTAGTTTAAAGTCTGAAGACTTTCTGACAACCAGACTCAAGATTCAAGACTCAAGATTCGAGACTTAAGACTCAATACTCAAGACTATTCTCATTGACAGTCTTTCTAATCCAGTGACGAAGGAAATCCAGAGCAGAAGTATATGGTTGAGGATTTAATCTTATCGTCTGGGGAAGATCTTTTGGTTGGATGAATATAACGGATTCTTTTGTTCGTATCAATTGAAGATCCGATGATCGACGAAGTATTCTTGGAATGTTCTATTCTTGGAAACCAAGATCCCGATTGTATGGGCGAACGAGATTGATGGGCTATCATCGGTTCCTTTTATAGCTCGAATGATCTTCTTGATTGATTCCGTCCAACGGGTAGATTGGAGGAATTCCTTTGGTAAGTGCCAACGGTATGATGGCATAAATGAGTATAAAAAAGAAGACATTCTAGTTGTTTAAGTGCGTGAATTGATAGAAAAATTCCAGAGTCTGAAGCACCTTGATTATTAGTCGATATAGTTTGAGCGAAATTGTATACACAGAGAGTGTTTATACTTGGTGATACCTTGAGCGAGTGTGGTAGATCATCTACACCGAGAAATCAAGGAAGATCAACACTGTAACATCTCTTTGTTCATAGTGGAATCCAGCCAAATTGGCTGTCAGTGCAGAAGAGTGGACGTAGGCTTGAATCAAGCCGAACCACTATAAACCGCGTGTTTAATTCTCTCCTTCCTTACTTAGTCATACGTTGATTATTATCTTTCGCTAATCCTTCAACTGTCTAAGTATTGCGCAAGTATTCAGAAATTATCAAGAAAAATCTTTGAATACCTATTCACCCCGCCTCTAGGTACTCGTACTAGCAATATCAATTGGTATCAGAGCCCGTGTTCTTACTTTGTTTGAAGTGTTTTACTTCAGAGTAAAAGATCCATGGCTAGTATGCTAGCACCAGGGCTGATGGAAGGGCAAAGCAATACCAGACCTCCCTACTTTGATGGAAAGGATTACAACATCTGGAAGAACAAGATGAAAGCTTTCCTACGATCCAAGGATCCTCTGGAATGGGACGTTGTGGAAAAAGGAATTACTCCTACTGCTGCATCAATCTCTGAAAGAGGAAAAGAAACTGTTGATGCCAGCGGAATGGCTCAGGAAGAGATAATCAAGAGACAAGCACTCGATGCAAAAGCAATTTACTCTTTATATTGTGCCTTATCTCCAACTGAATATAATAGAATATCTTCTTGTGTTACAGCAAAAGAAGTATGGGATAGATTACACATCACCTATGAAGGGACAGATCGAGTGAAGGAGACCAGAATCAACATTCTCCTCGGTCAATATGAAGCCTTCAAAATGAAACCAGGAGAATCTATAACTGACATGTTTAGTCGTTTTACAGATATTGTCAATGGTCTTGAGAACCAAGGATAAAAAATTTCTGATCCCATGAAGGTGAACAAGCTACTGTGTGGACTCTCCAAGGAGTGGAATCATATAAAGACTTCAATAAGAGAGACGCAAAGAATTATGCCTCTATCTGTCGATGAGCTGGTTGGAACTCTTCAATCATATGAAGTTGAACGAATTAATGAAGACGAAGATCCAAGAGGTAAGAAATCTATTGCATTAAAATCAAACGATGATTCTGATGATGCAGATTCTGAAGATGATATGGACGATGAGGAGCTAGCCCTTATGATAAGAAGATTCAGAAAACCGAATAGAAAAGCGAAAGGTTCAACTCAAAGAAACAAAGTTTCCGAGACAGCGAGACCAAGTCTCATGTTGATGATGAGGAACCAAACAAAGACGTAGTCGCCGAATGTAAGAAGAAGGGACACATCGTACCCAACTGTCCTCTTCTAAAGAAGAAAAGAGGAAAAGCTGAGAAGTTTCGAAAAGCTCTCAAAGCCGAAACCAGGAGTGATACAGAATGTGAAGAAAGTGATAACGAATATGCCAACATATGTTTGATGGCACATTCAGACTCAGATTCAGATTCTGGATCAGACTCAGACAGTGAATTTGAGGTAAGTAATTTTAAAATTCCTGTCAAAGTCTCTAAATATATTGATGAACCGTGTTTTCGGTCTTAAGACTTCTCTCAAAAGGATTTCCGAACTTAAAAAGGAAAACTCAACTCTAAAACAAAAGGAAGTCATTTTAGAAGAAAGAGTTAAAAGTCTAGACCTAAATGTTTCTGCTCTTAAAGAAAAAGAATATGATCTTTTGAAAGAAAATGTTTTCTTAAAAACGGACTTATTAAATATTTCAAAGAAGTTTTCAATAGGATCCGAAAAGCTTGAAAAAGTTCTTTCTGTTCAAAGACCTTACTTCAATAAGTCCGGTCTAGGCATGACAGCGGAAACAATTCCCTTGATTGATTTTCCTAAAGTTAAAGAAAGAATAAATAAAAGACCGTCGAGAGAGGCTTACAAAAATCATTTCAAGAAAGTTTTTGTAAAGTCTGTTGGTCGAAATGCTCTAAGGTGTTCAAAGTGTAACAGTAAGGATCACTTTGAAAAAAGAGTGTCCCATGGTTTGGAAGCCTGTTAAGACTAACACCAAAGGACCCAAGAAAATTTGGGTACCAAAGAAAACTTGAGACTCTCTTTTAAATGCGAGGTCTCCGTCAAGAAAAAGATAAAATGGTATCTTGACAGCGGATGTTCAAGACACATGACAGGGAGACTCAAAGTGCTTCGTAAAGCTTGCTCAAGTAAACGGTGGAAATGTTTCATTTGGAGGAAACGGCAAAGGAAGCATTGTGGGATTTGGAACTGTGAAAATTGGAAATCTCGTAATAAGCAATGTTTCTCTAGTGGAAGGACTCAACTATAACCTCCTCGGTATTAGCCAATTGTGTGATACTTTGGTTTCAAGATCTCCTTTCAAGAAGGAATTTGCTATGGAATTAGTAAAGACTCTACTCGTCTTTCATGGGTCGAAGACATGGAAACATCTACCTCTTAGACATGAAATTAAATGAATCACAATATCTAATCTCAATTCAAGATGAAGCGAGCTTATGGCACATAAAGCTTGGCCATGTCAATATGAAGCAATTAGCCAAAATCTCATCAAAGCAGCTTGTTCGAGGTCTACCCAAATTACCATATCAAAAGTCCGATCCATGCGCACCCGTATTCTGGGAAAACAGGTAAGAAATTCATTTAAGCAAATAAATCATGTCTCTACTAATCATGTACTACAGTTGCTGCATATGGATCTCTTCGGACCAACCAGAACCCAGAGTATTGGAGGTAAGAAATACTGCCTAGTAATTGTGGATGATTTCTCTCGCTTTACTTGGGTATATTTCCTTACAAGTAAGTCAGAAACCTTTTCGTATTTTGAAAAATTTGCAAAAAAGGTTCAAAATGAAAAAGGATGTGTTATCTCAAGTATAAGAACAGATCATGGAGGAGAATTTGAAAATCAAGATTTTACAAATTTGTGTGATAAATCTGGATTCAATCATGTGTTTTCCTCTCCATACACTCCTCAGCAAAATGGAGTTGTGGAAAGAACGAATAGATCTCTTCAAGAAATGGCTAGAACTCTTTTAATAGAAAGCAAAATTTCTTCACAATTTTGGGCTGAAGCTGTCTCAACAAAGCATGCTATATCATCAATAGAGTCTTCCTAAGACCTATTCTTGAGAAAACCCCTTATGAATTATTCAAAGGTAAGAAGCCTATTGTTTCATACTTTCATGTGTTCGGTTGCAAATGCTTTATATTGAAAAATGCAAAAGATCGAGTTGGTAAGTTTGAAGAAAGATCGATGAAGGCATCTTCCTTGGATATTCTACATCAAGCAAAGCCTACGAGAGTCTACAATAAGAAGAGCCGACGGTGGAGGAGTCAATGAATGTCAAATTTCAAGACTCTACGCAAGATGAATCGATCGGACTCAATATGAAGAGTCTCGAACACCGCTCGCACCTTTCAAAGCTCACAACTCAAGAAATGTCTCGGACTCGGAAGACCGGCGTCAAGATGTTCATGAAGATTCAAATAAAGAAAGAGATCATCATCCAGAGAAATCAACCAAGAATGGCGGAAACACAAGTCCAAATCATCCTAAAGATCTCATTATAGGCGAAATTAATGAAGGAATTCGCACCGATCCAAAAGACGTGAAGAGTCTAGTGCTGTTGCTCTCATCTCTGAAATTGAACCAAAAAGCATAGAAGAAGTATCTAATGAAAGCTGGATCGAAGCTATGCAAGAAGAGCTCTGACAGTTCAACATTAACGATGTCTGGGAATTGACGTCTAAACCAAAAGGTAAAACTGTTATTGGAGCCAAATGGGTGTTCAGAAACAAGATGAACGAAAAGGGAAAAGTCGTACGGAATAAAGCAAGACTCGTGGCCAAGGGATACACGCAAGAAGAAGGAATAAACTATGATGAGACTTACGCTCCTGTAGCAAGGTTAGAAGCTATTCGTCTATTACTTGCGTTTGCTTGTTACAAAAATTTCAGGTTATTCCAAATGGACGTCAAAAGTGCTTTCCTAAATGGATTTATCCAAGAGGAAGTTTATGTGGAACAACCGCCTGGATTTGAAGACCCAAAGAAGCCAGACTCAGTCTTCAGACTGAAAAAGGCCTTGTATGGTCTAAAGCAAGCACCTCGAGCTTGGTACGACAGACTAAGTAAGTTCTTATTACATAATGGCTTTGTCAAAGGTAAAGTAGATACTACTCTATTTATCAAAAAGGAAAACAAAAGCTTTTTACTCGTTCAAATATATGTGGATGATATTATTTTTGGATCTCCTAATGAAAGTCTATGCAAGAAATTTTCTAAGTCTATGCAGGATGAGTTTGAAATGAGTATGATGGGAGAATTAACATTCTTTCTTGGTCTTCAAATAAAGCAATTGAAGGAAGGAACTTTCATTTACCAAGAAAAATATGCTAATGATCTTGTCAAAAGATTTGGATTGGAAAATTGCAAGAAGACTGATATACCAATGTCAAGTTCTTTGAAGATAGACAAAGATGAGGAAGGGAAGAAAGTTAATCAAAAACTGTACAGGAGCATCATCGGTTCACTTCTTTATCTTACTGCTTCTAAACCTGACATTTTGTTGAGTGTTTGCATCTGTGCTAGGTTTCAATCAGATCCTAGAGAATCCCATCTCAGTGCTACAAAATGTATCATTAAATTTTCCATAGAAGCTCAAGTATGTCAGTTCGGCACTTACCCGATGGAGTCACGAAAAATTTTCTAAGGCTAAAAACAGAATATCATAACTGCATCTTCAACTTCAACAAATTACAAACCAAGCTGTTACCCAATTTGATAAAACAACAGCAACCCGGATCAAAACATAAATTTAGAAACTTTGGCAACAAAAGGAGCAGTATTGGGCTATGAGGTCAAGGATTAATCGGCTGCAATGTGGTGACAAAAACACAAGATTCTTCCATGCAACTACCATCCAGAAAAGACAAAGAAATAGAATACGAATGCTTCTAGACGCCAACAACGATTGGGTGAGAGATGAGAAAAACTTGAAGGGGATGACACAGGAGTTCTACTCTAACCTTTTCAAAACAGTGGGATACCGAGACTTTAAACCCATTCTTGATCAAGTTTCGAGAATAGTGACCCCTGAAATGAATTCTACTCTGACAGCTGAGGTATCTAGAGAGGAGGATGTTGGAGAAATCTTTCCAGAATATTTTGAAGCTGACAAAACGTTTCTATCAGTCTAGTCTAGATATTTGCAGATCGTCAGTTTAAAGTCTGAAGACTTTCTGATCACCAGACTCAGCACTCAAGACTCAAGACTTAAGACTCAAGACTTTTCTCATTGACACCTTCGATCCAAAGGACGAAGGAAATCCGAGCTGAAGTTTATGGTTAAGGATTTAATCCTATTCTCTGGAGAAGATCTCTTGGTTGGATAAATATATCGGATTCTTTTATTTGTATCTAGATCAATTGAAGATCTGGTGGTCGACGAAATATTCTTGGAATGTTCTATTCTTGGAAACCAAGATCCTGATTGTATGGGCGAACAGGATTGATGGGCTATCGTCGGAGTTCCTTTAATAGCTCGAATAATCTTCCTTGATTGATTCCATCTAACGGGTAGATTGGAGGAATTCCTTTGGTAAGTGCCAACAGTATGATGGCATAAAGGAGTATAAAAAGGAAGACGTTCTAGTTGTGGTAGTAACGTGATCGATAGACAAATTCCAGAGTCTGAAGCACCTTGATTATTAGTCGATACAGTTTGAGCGAAATTGTATACACAAAGAGTGTCTATACTTGGCGATACCTTGAGTGAGTGTGGTAGATCATCTACACCTAGAAATCAAGGAAGATCAACGCTGTAACATCTCTTTGTCCATAGTGGAATCCAGCCAATTGGCTGTCAGTGCAGAAGAGTGGACGTAGGCTTGAATCAAGCCGAACCACTATAAACCGCGTGTTCAATTCTCTCCTCTCTTTACTCAATCTTACGTTGATTATTATTTATTGCAAATCCTTCAACTATCTAAGTATTGTGCAATCATCCGAAAAATCTTTTATATACCTATTCACCCCCTCTAGGTATTCGTACTAGCTATATCATTTGGTATCAGAGCCCATGTTCTTACTTTATTTGAAGTGTCTTACTTCAGAGTAAAAGATCCATGGCTAGTATGCTGGCACCAGGACTGGTGGAAGGGCAAAGCAATACCAGACCACCCTACTTTGATGGAAAGGATTACAACATCTGGAAGAACAAGATGAAAGCTTTCCTACGATCAAAGGATCCTCTAGAATGGGACGTTGTGGAAAGAGGAATCACTCCAACTGCTGCATCAGTCTCTGAAAGAGGGAAAAAAGTTGAAACCAGCGGAATGACTCAGGAAGAGATAAACAAGAGACAAGCACTCGATGCAAAAGCAATTTACTCTTTATATTGTGTTTTGTCACCAACTAAATATAACAGAACATCTTCTTGTGTTACAGCAAAAGAAGTATGGGACATATTACATATCACCTATGAAAGAACAGATCGAGTGAAGGAGACAAGAATTAACATTCTCCTCGGTCAATATGAAGCCTTCAAAATGAAACAAGGAGAATCTATAACTGACATGTTTAGTCGTTTTACAGATATTGTCAATGGTCTTGAGAACCAAGGACAAAAAATTTCTGATCTCATGAAGGTGAACAAGCTACTGCGTGGACTCTCCAAGGATTAGAATCATATAAAGACTTCAATAAGAGAGACGCAAAGAATTATACCACTATCTGTCGACGAACTGATTGGAACTCTTCAGTCTTATGAAGTGGAACGAATTAATGAAGAAGAAGATCCAAGAGGTAAGAAATCCATTGCATTAAAATCAAATGATGATTCTGATGATACAGATTCAGGACATGATCTGGACGATGAGGAGCTTGCTCTCATGATAAGAAGATTCAGAAAATTGAATAGAAAAGGAAGAAGGTTCAACTCAAAGAAACAAAGTTTCCAAAAACAGCAGACTAAGTCTGTTGATGATGAGGAACCAAACAAAGATGTAGTTTGCTTCGAATGCAAGAAAAAAGGACACATCAAACCCAACTGTCCTCTTCTGAATAAGAAAAGAGGAAAAGCTGAGAAGTTTCGAAAAGCTCTCAAAGCCGAAACCTTGAGTGATACAGAGTGTGAAGAAAGTGATAATGAATATGCCAACATATGTTTGATGGCACATTCAGACTCGACTCGGTTCGGATCGACTCGGGCATTGTGAATTTGAGGTAAGTGATTTTAAAATTCCTATCAAAGTCTCTAAATACATTGATGAACTGTGTTTTAGCCTTAAGACTTCTCTCAAAAGGATTTCCGAACTTAAAAATGAAAACTCGATCTAAAACAAAAAAGAAAAACATTTTAGAAGAAAGAGTCAAAAGTTTAGACTTGAATGTTTATACTCTTAAAGAAAAAGAAGATAATCTTTTGAAAGAAAATGCTTTATTAAAAATTGACTTATCAAATATTTCAAAGAAATTTTCGATAGGATCCGAAAAAGTTGAAAAAGTTCTTTCAATCCAAAGACCTTACTTCAATAAGTCTGGTCTAGGTATGACAGCAGAAATAATTCCCTTGATTGATTTTCCTAAAGTAAAAGAAAGGATTAAGAAAAGACCGTCGACAGAGGCTTACAAAAATCTTTTCAAGAAAGTTTTTATAAAGTCTGTAGGTCGAAATGCTCTAAGGTGTTCAAAGTGTAACAGTCAGGATCACTTTGAAAAAGAATGTCCTATGGTTTTGAAGCCTGTTAAGAAAGTATGGCCTAATAATGTTTATTCTACTAACACCAAAGGACCCAAGAAAATTTGGGTACCAAAGAAAGCTTGAGACTCTTTTTTAAATGCAGGTCTCCGTCAAGAAAAATGTAAAGTGGTATCTTGACAGCGGATGTTCAAGACACATGACGGGAGACTCAAATTGCTTCATAAAGCTTATTCAAGTTAGTGGTGGAAAAGTTTCATTTAGAGGAAACGGCAAAGGAAATATTGTGGGATTTCGAACTGTGAAAATTGGAAATCTCACAATAAGCAATGTTTCTCTAGTGGAAGGACTCAACTATAACCTTCTCAGCATTAGCCAATTGTGTGATACTAGCTTCAAGATCTCCTTTCAAGAAGGAATATGTTACGGAATCAGTAAAGACTCTACTCGCCTTTCATGGGTCGAAGACATGGAAATATCTACCTCTTAGACATGAATCTAAATGAATCGCAATGCCTAATCTCAATTCAAGATGAAGCAAGCTTATGGCACAGAAAGCTTGGGCATGTCAACATGAAGCAATTAGCCAAAATCTCATCAAAGCAGCTTGTTCGAGGTCTACCCAAATTACCATACCAAAAATCCGATCCATGCACACCATGTATTCTGGGAAAGCAGGTAAGAAATTCATTTAAGCCAATAAATCATGTCTCTACTAATCATGTACTACAGTTGCTGCATATGGATCTCTTCGGACCAACCAGAACCCAGAGTATCGGAGGTAAGAAATACTGCCTAGTAATTGTGGACGATTACTCCCGTTTTACTTGGGTATATTTCCTTGCAAGTAAGTCAGAAACCTTTTCGTATTTTGAAAAATTTGCTAAAAAGGTTCAAAATGAAAAAGGATGTGTTATCTCAAGTATAAGAACAGATCATGGAGGTGAATTTGAAAATCAAGATTTTACAAAATTGTGTGATGAATCTGGATTTAAGCATGTGTTATCCTCTCCATACACTCCTCAGCAAAATGGAGTTGTGGAAAGAAAGAATAGATCTCTTCAAGAAATGGCTAGAACTCTTTTAATTGAAAGTAAAATTTCTTCATGATTTTGGCCGAGGTTTGTTTCAACAAATGCTATATCATCAATAGAGTCTTCCTAAGACCTATTCTTGAGAAAACTCCCTATGAAATATTCAAAGGTAAGAAGCCCATTATTTCATATTTTCATGTGTTCGGTTGCAAATGCTTTATATTGAAAAATGCAAAAGATCGAGTTGGTAAGTTTGAAGAAAGATTAGATGAAGGCATCTTCCTTGGATATTCTACATTAAGCAGAGCCTACAGAGTCTATAACAAGAAGAGCCGGTCGTGGAGGAGTCAATGAATGTCAAATTTCAAGACTCTACGCAAGATGAATCCAGTCGAGACTCGCATGAAGAGTCTGAACCTGCTCCAAACCTTCCAAAGCTTACAACTCAAGAAGTATCTCAGACTCTGAAAGACCAGCATCAAGATGTTCATGAAGATTCAAATAAAGAAAGAGATCATCATCCAGACAAATCAACCAGTAACTGGAAGCATAAGTCTAGCCATCCCAAAGATCTCATTATCGGCGAAATTAATAAAGGAATTCGCACCAGATCCAAAAGACGTGAAGAGTCTAGTGCTGTGGCTCTCATTTCTGAAATTGAACCAAAAAGCATAGAAGAAGCTTTATCTGATGAAAGCTGGATCGAAGCTATGTAAGAGGAGCTCAGACAGTTCAACATTAATGATGTCTGGGAATTGACATCTAAACCGAAAGGTAAAACTGTTATTGGAGCCAAATGGGTGTTTAGAAATAAGATAATGAAAAAGGAAAAGTCGTACGAAACAAAGCAAGACTCGTGACCAAAGGATACACGTAAGAAGAAGGGATAGACTATGATGAGACTTATGCTTCTGTAGCAAGGTTAGAAGCTATCCGTCTATTACTTGCGTTTGCTTGTTATAAAAATTTCAGGTTATTCCAAATGGACATCAAAAGTGCTTTCCTAAATGGATTTATCCAAGAGGAAGTATATGTGGAACAACCACCTAAGTTTGAAGACCCAAAGAAGCCAGACTCAGTCTTCAGACTGAAAAAGGCCTTATATGGTTTAAAGCAAGCACCTCGAGCTTGGTACGAGAGACTAAGTAAGTTCTTATTAAAGAATGGCTTTGTCAAAGGTAAAGTAGATACTACCTTATTTATCAAAAAGGAAAACAAAAGCTTTTTACTCGTTCAAATATATGTGGATGATATTATTTTTGGATCCTCTAATGAAAGTCTATGCAAGAAATTTTCTAAGTCTATACAAAGATGAGCTTGAAATGAGTATGATGGGAGAATTAACATTCTTTCTTGGTCTTCAAGTAAAGCAATTGAAGGAAGGAACTTTCATTTACCAAGAAAAATATGCTAATGATCTTGTCAAAAGGTTTGGATTGGAAAATTGCAAGAAGACTGATATACCAATGTCAAGTTCTTTGAAGATAGACAAAGATGAAGAAGGGAAGAAAGTTGATCAAAAGCTGTACAGGAGCATCATCGGTTCACTTCTTTATCTAACTGCTTCTAGACCTGACATTTTGTTGAGTGTTTGCATCTGTGCTAGGTTTCAATCAGATCCTAGAGAATCCCATCTCAGTGTTGTAAAACGTATCATTAAATATGTTGCTTCATCCACAAGCATTGGTCTTTGGTATCCTAAGAAGGGAGACTTTAATCTTCTGGGATACTCAGACGCAGATCTGGCCGGCTGCAGAGTTGATAGAAAGAGTACTTCAGGAACTTGCCAGTTGCTTGGAAGCAGGACAGTGTCTTGGTTTTCAAGGAAACAAAGCACTGTGGCTCTCTCTACAACATAAGCAGAGTATGTAGCTCTTGGAAGCTGTTGTTCGCAAATTCTATGGATAAAACAACAGCTACAAGACTTTGGGATTGAAGACTCATGCTTAGAAATCAAATGTGACAACACCAGCGCAATCAATCTCACCAAAAATCCAATTCTTCATTCAAGAGCAAAGCATATATAGATTCGACATCACTTCATTAGAGATCATATTCAAAATGGAGAAATCTCAATTCAATTTGTTGATTCAAAAAGTCAACTAGCGGATATATTCACAAAGCCTTTGGTAAAAAATCAATTCGATTTTATCCGTTCCAGACTCAACATTTTGAAGCTCGAAGAAGTTGAAGTCTAGAGACTCTTCAACCCTCGGACTCGAGAAAGTTGATGATCATCGACTCTAATCTCTCAGACTCTAAATCCTCAGACTCAGACATTGATGTCTATAGACTGTAAGTTGTTATTTTTTCTAAACTCGAAAACGTATGATCTTTCGTTCAGTTATTTTGTAGTCTCCGTGAAAAACGAAAACTTGTCTTTTCAAAAGGATTAATTTTGGCAGTTATTGATTTCGAAAAGAGGTATTCGTACACTTTCCTTGTGCCGATTGAACTTCCCTTTTCAAAACCGAGTTATATATATATACAGTTTTCATTTTCCAATCTTCAAAACCCTAAAAAGCATTCTCCTCCCAATCCGGTTTCTACTTCATGTTCATCTTCGAGAAAGTTGTCATCTTTTCTTGGGAAAGCAAGTAAAGGAATCTTTCAGCGACAAGGAATGATGTCTTCTTCGAGGAAATCTTCAAGAATAGCGAACAGGGGACCACAGAGGATGAAGGAGGGACCTACCCATTTCGATCTCACTGAAGAGGAAGAATTATCGAGTCAGCAACAGAGCCCGACTCACTCTCCACCACGTCACTCAACGCCATCTACCCCACATGATGCGGGTCAACAACCGGAGGAAGAGATAATCGAGGACGCAGACCCAAGCAATGTCAAAGGACAAGGGTCAATTGCCTTATCCAGGTCTGGTGACCAAGATCTTCAGACACATGAATATTGAACCGCCACATTCACTTTGTGTTCGGCCGTGCGATAAGATGGTGGTAGGTTTAAAGATGTTGACGAAGATGCGTCTGAAAGAACTTTCCAAGGCAATGGAGAAATTCAGAGTGAAGACTCCAGTACCGTCTGCTTCAAAGAGAAAAGGAAAGGAGGCCATTGGTGCCCCATCCAAAAAGAAGAAAACACTCATCTAGGAGGAGGAAGATGAGGAGGAAGATCTCACAATCACTGCCTTGATAAGGACCAGACGTTCTGTACCTCAATCGACAGAACTTCAGAAGAAATAGAGAGAAGAAGAGGAGCAAGCCAAGCTCAGAAAAGAAGCAGAGCAGAGAGAGAAGGAGAAAGAAGCTGAAGAAGAAGGCAAAGAAGAGAAAGAAAAGTCTGCAGCCGAATCTGGAGAGAAGGATAATAAAGAAGAGCATGATCATCACTCTTCCCCTTTTGAGGTCCTAGAGACAGGGGGAGTTGGCGAGAAAGAAATGTCCACATCTCATGCTGTCAATAGTGAAGGTCTAAGACAATCTCCAGCAGACCCAGAAGAGTTTCAGGCTTCTCAATTGCTTTTCTCAATTGCTTGAAGAAGGACACGATACGTCAACACCAAATCTGCAAGATTATACAGAAGTGCCATCGTCTGCATTCACTCCATCTGAGAAAGCAAATGCAAGTACACAGACGGACAATTCTGCAGATTTTCGTCGTATTCCTGATATTCTTCTGGAAATGCGGGACCAAATCTATGCTCTGGACTGTGAAATTCAAGCCATGAAGAATGCTGGACAAGCATCTTCAGTTACCCTGGAGGACAAAATGAAAGACCTCGCTCTACAACTTCAAGCTAATGCCAAAGGAGAAGAGGTAGCTCATCTAAGGGAAGACTTGAAGAGGATAGAAGGCATAGTCCAGTCAATGGGAGATTTCCAGATCGTGCACATTCCCAAGCAGACCTGTCGCTTTTCTCACCTTTTTAATGATGACAAAAAGGGGGAGAATTGCAATTTGAACGAACTTTAAACTTGACTTTAAATTTGTTTTTGTGGTTATGTTTGTTTTTGAGTATGACTTGACTTGAGTGAACTGAATTGGCTGTGGATTTTGATGCTTGACTATCTGCATTTATATCAAGTGTTTTGTCATATGGTATTACTCATGAAAGACTAACCAATTTTCTGTGGATGCAGAGTCTGGTTGTTTTATTAATCTTTATGAGATAGCCGTATTACTTGAGAAATGTTTTTGCAGGTCAAAGTTGTTCAAATCTACAGGAAAGTTTTGTCACCATCAAAAAGGGGGAGATTGTTGGAGAAATCTTTCCAGAATATTTTGAAGCTGACAAAACGTTTCTATCAGTCTAGTCTGGATATTTGCAGACCGTCAGTTTAAAGTTTGAAGACTTTCTGATCACCAGACTCAGCACTCAAGACTCAAGACTTAAGACTCAAGACTTTTCTCATTGACAGTCTTTCTAATCCAGTGACGAAGGAAATTCAGAGCCGAAGTTTATGGTTAAGGATTTAATCCTATTCTCTGGAGAAGATCTCTTGGTTGGATAAATATATCGGATTCTTTTATTTGTATCTAGATCAATTGAAGATCCGGTGGTCGACGAAATATTCTTGGAATGTTCTATTCTTGGAAACCAAGATCCCGATTGTATGGGCGAACAGGATTGATGGGCTATCGTCAGGTTTCTTTAATAGCTCGAATAATCTTCCTTGATTGATTCCGTCTAACGGGTAAATTGGAGGAATTCATTTGGTAAGTGCCAACGGTATGATGGCATAAAGGAGTATAAAAAGGAAGACGTTCTAGTTGTGGTAGTAACGTGATCGATAGAGAAATTCCAAAGTCTGAAACACCTTGATTATTAGTCGATACAGTTTGAGCGAAATTGTATACACAGAGAGTGTCTATACTTGGTGATACCTTGAGTGAGTGTGGTAGATCATCTACACCTAGAAATCAAGGAAGATCAAGGCTGTAACATCTCTTTGTCCATAGTGGAATCCAGCCAATTGGCTGTCAGTGCAGAAGAGTGGATGTAGGCTTGAATCAAGCCGAACCACTATAAACCACGTGTTCAATTCTCTCCTCTCTTTACTCAGTCTTACGTTGATTATTATTTATTGCAAATCCTTCAACTGTCTAAGTATTGTGCAATCATTCGAAAAATCTTTTATATACCTATTCACCCCCCCTCTAGGTATTCATACTAGCTATATCAGAGGATCGCCGTGCAACTTTCCAGTTGGGCACTACTAAAGCCTCGAGCCTAGATGGTTTGAATGGCTTATTCTACCAATCCAACCGGGCCATAATTCAGGATGAGATCTTTACTTCAGTTCAGAATTTTCTTCAGTCAAGTATGTTGCCTCTAGACCTTAATAAGACTTCTATAACTTTGATTCCTAAGATACCATTACGAGAAAGTCTAGAGCATTACCGTCCCATTAGCCTATGTAATTACGCCTACAAAATCATCTCCAAAGTCCTAGCCAATCGCCTGGAACCCTTACTACCCGACCTTATATCCATGGAGCAAACCACTTTTGTTTTTGGACGACAAATCTAGGACAACATTTTTATGGTCCAAGAGATTCTCCACCAGCTCAAGACTCGCAAACAACGAAGCAATTTCTGGGCATTCTTAAAGACGGACATGAAGAAGACGATAAAGTAGAATGGGATTTCCTCACGGCATATTTACTCAAGCTAGGCTTCCATCCTACCTGGGTCTAGTGGATTTTCCAATGCATTTCAACAATGACTATTAGCATCAAATTCAATGGAGAACAACTACAGTATTTCCAACCTACACGTGGTCTTCGTCAAGGCGGCCTTTTATCCCCTTATCTATTTATACTTTAGGCAAATCTCCTATCAACACTCATCCACCAAGCAATTCATATGGGAAACCTAAGGGGTATCAAACTAAACAGGTTGTGCCCTACTCTTTCCCACATGTTTTTCCGCTGATGATGCCATTTTCTTTTTAGATGGCACAATTAAGGAATGTCAAAATATGGCTAACATCTTGAATATGTACTGCCTAGCTACGGGACAGGAAATAAATAGGAATAAATCAAGCATCTTCTTTAGTAGAGACTGCCCGACGTGCCTTAAGGATAACCTAGTAAGTGAATTGAGAGTCCCTATGCCGGATAGAACAAGTAAATACTTAGGCATTCCTTCTGATTGGGGAAGATCCAAAAAAGATATGTTTGCCTGGCTCTTGGGTAGAGTGAACAACAAGCTTGAAGGTTGGAAGGAGAATCTCATTTCCAAGGGTGGAAAGGAAACCCTGATAAAGACCGTTATTCTATGTCTATCTTTAAATTGCCTATATCAATTTGCAAATCTATTGAAAAGAAGGTCACTCAATTCTGGTGGCAAATGATTGTAGGAAGTTAGGAATACATTGGAAGCAATGGGAGGTTTTAAAAAATACAAAGGCTACGGGAGGAATGGGTTTTCGAGATCTACTAGTATTCAACAAGGCTATGCTTGGAAAACAAGCATGACACTTATTACAACAGCCTTCCTCCCTTTGGAGTACACTATTTAAGGCTTTGTATTTCTCATCCAAAGATTTTCGTAAGGCTGACAAAGGCATCCACCCTTCCTGGGGTTGGCAAAGCCTACTATCAGGAAGGAAGGCAATCTTACCTAATCTTCAGTGGTCGGTTGGCAATGGATCTCAAGATCAAAATACAAGAAGATAGGTGGCTACCAAGAGGACAATTCTATGGTCCAGCAGCAAGAGAGGAACCAGTGCTTGTTTTTGACCTATTGGCGAATAACTTAAATAGCTGGAATGAGCCTTTGCTCAACCAATTCTTTGATGCATCAACAGGGAAGGATATTCTGGCAATTCTAGTTAGAGCAGACCTCACTTCTGACCATCTGGTTTGGACATCCACAACCCAAGGAACATACACAATTAAAAGCGAGTATCTTTCAATTAGGAAATCAACTCCAACTATAACTAAGCATCAGGCCTCATCTTCCTACCAAGCACCTCCTCTCCTTTGGAAAAAAATTTGGCAGTTAAGACTTGCTCCTAAGGTTAGAACTTTTATTTTGTCTTGTTTGTCAAAATGCATTGCCAACCAGATACAACTTATTTAGAAGACAAATTACCTTTGATCTGGTATTCACATTATGCCATCAACAACTACTCAAAACGATTGAACATCTCCTGTTTCTCTGCCCATGGACTTCTAATATCTGGTCTCACCCTAGCCTTTGCATTCCCATAGCTGCAACACACATACATTGAGTGGAAGAGTGAATTGCAGATCGTATCATTCAGACACATCACTCACCTGATCTGGAAATTGTAGCTGCCATTTTCTGGCAAATTTGGAAGGCTCGAAACAGAGCCATCTTTTGTCAACAATGCCCGAATCTACACCATGTTGTCGAAGCTGCTTTTGCTCAAGTCAAAACGGCTCAGAATCTTGATAATCACTTGAAACGTCCAACGAGCATCCCATCCGATAGCAGCAACTTTTGGAAAGCCCCTGATCCAGGAATATTGAAGATCAATATTGATGGGGCGTATAACAATGGTGATACCAAGGTTCTATAGCCTTTATATGCAGGGACCACCATAGGAAGATGCAAGAGGGTTTTACCAAGACTGTACCTGCTTCGTTGGCTTTGCATACCAAAACCCAAGCTTTGCTCTCCCCCTTCACCACCTATTGCAGCAAAACAAATCGGAAGCGCCTCTCCAGATAGAATCAGACTGCCTTCTCTTGATCAACTCCATCAACAATTAGCTTGACCTTCCATGAGAACTCCATGCCTTGTTTGCCGAAGCAGCTATTCTCGTGCGTCGCTTCTCTCTTCTATAGTTTAGGTTTTGCAAGCGTAGGGCAAATTTTGTAGCAGACTGGGCCGCAAAAGCCCACACAAGAGGGTATCTTTTATCTAATTGGGCCGTCTGTCCCCCCCTCCCTTTATTCGATCTTCTCCTTTCGGACGCTTTAGCAGAGGGTTGTATATTTGTTTCCTCTTAATGGCATCTTTTTCTATCCAAAAATAAAAATAAAAATGTCTCCGTCAATATGCAAGTGAATTGTAGAAAAAGGTCTTTTGTGCTTTTTTACTATGTATGAAGATCCCAATTCGAACTTAAAATGGAAATTCAAAAGCCAGACATTAATCAAACTCACTTGCTGGACCGGATATATTGCGCCATAAAAAAGATACAATATACAATAATAATAAAACCAACTTTCTGAGAAGAATGCTACATTAGATTAAGCTGTAATATATTCATAGAGAGAGGAAGGTGCACGCTCTCACGCAACCTTTGACTTACCCTTACGGTTCTGATTGATCAAGGTTCTGATTGATCAATAGACCTATTCGACGGAGCCGCGGTGCTGAAACTGATGATCCTTCCAATTGTTCATATTCCTTCCATTCTTTGAGTTTGATTGACTGAGCAAACCTTGCAAGTAATTCGTGTCCGGCGTCACCAGACTCGCCTAACATTGGGCATCCATGAAAATAGGGATGACATGTAGTTGGTACATCAGGTAAACCCTGCAATGATTCACAATTAAAGAGGAGCAATGTCTGCAACCTATGTAGTTTCGACAGATCAGATAACCATTTTATGGAGCTGCATTTCCTAATTAATAATTCTTTTAACGATTGCACTTCTCCCAAATCTCGAATCTCGATTAGCTGCGAGCAACTCCTCGCTGTCAACTCTTTGAGCTTCCCTAAGTTTGATAGACCTGATAGCATCATTAGAGGTTCAGATTCAATCACATTCAAACGAAGGAGATTCTCTAGCCGATCAAACTCGATCTATTTCAACCAACATCTGAAGAGCGTTAACTTGGACAAATGTTTCAAATATTTCAAATTGGAAAAGAGTGGCTGTTTTATTGGTGAATGGACATCTCTCAATTCCAAAAGAGAGAGACTAGAAGGAAGCCCAGTGAGAGATCGGGGATCATCACAATATATGTTAAGTGCCCAAAGCTGAGGAGGCCATGTGATACTCCAATCCTTCATTTTTGCTGACTTCTCCCTCCACTTGGATGAAGTTTGTCTGGGGGTGCCGAGAACAGTCCCAGCTCCAAAACAGAGAACTTTTAGGCTTGCTGGAAGTTCTGGCAACCTTTCAAGCTTATGACAATCTCCGAAATGAAGTTCTTTAAGATTATACAACTGATTGATGGTGGTTGGCGCTTTGCTCACCTTGCTACCAGCAACGTCTAACACCTCCAAAGAGGATACTCGCTCAATCTCGCTCGGGATCTCCCCGTCGAGATTTTTACAATTGTGGGAATCTAATACTTTAAGATTCTCCAGCATCCCTATGCTCTTCGATAACTCTCTTATCTTACTCCCAGCCATAAATAAGCATTCAAGCCTTTTAAGATATCCAATAGAAGTGGGCAATTTTGTAATCTTTGTATGCTGCAAGTTTAAGTTGAGCAAAGCTTTTAGTTGGCCAATGGAGCTTGGTAGTTCCCTAATCTGAGAAAATCTCAGATTTATTTCCTCCAACCTTTTTAGATCTCCAATAGTATTAGGTAATTTTTTGATTCTTGTGTAGAGTAAATTCAACTGGAGCAATGACCTCAATTTCCCAATAAATTCCGGAAGCTTTCTAAGCCGATGACAACCACTTAAAGACAAGCATGTCAAGCCCGCCATCTCTCCAATAGATGGATGAAGCTCTCGCATGCACTGCCACTCTAGCTTTAGACTTGATAGGTTTTTCAGACCACACATTGCAGAAGGCACAGCGAACAAGTCAAAATGGAGGCATGTTGACAGTCTTGATGGCTGAAGTTGGGCTGCAATTAATTCCAAACGCTTTAGGCGTTCTAGCTTATGGATAGAGTTGCTAATCTGTAGTGACTTTGGACAATGTCCATCAAGAACCAATATCTTCAAATTCAAGCATGTTGAGAAGTCAGGAGTTGTCGAGAGTTGGCATTTCATAAGATGTATAACTTTCAAGTCACGATTTGCCTAGAAAACAAAGTAAGATTAGAAAAGTAAGCAAAGCATCCCAACAAAGTCACATATGTGTTATGAAACCATACCAAGCATGGGCCCCAGCCATTCCAATTCTCTGGAATGTCACTATTTGAAAGCTTAAGCACGATTAAGTTCCATAAACATAGATTGACCGCTTGCAACTCTAAAGGGCAACGATGCCAAGAGAGCCATCTTAGACTTGAGAGAAGATTCTTAAAGTCTCCAGCCATGTTTCCCCCCTCTAATTCCAAGAACCTTAAGCTAGAAAAACTTGAAAACTCATCACTTGTAAAGCCGCGCTCTTTGGAAAGTCCAGTTAGTTTGAGTGCTACGATGTTCTTTGTTCCCTGATAACATGAAAAGGCATACATTTAACTTTCTAAAGCGAAAAAAATAAAAGATCACATTCCATCAAATTATTCTGATTGATTCTATTTTCAGATTGTAAATGTAACCTATTATCATCTTTTACTATATATAAATGATGGTATTACCTTAATTTCCCTCAAATTAAATAAATTTAGTTTAATGCGATACGGAACACATTAAAAAGAACACATCGAGGAATATTCTAAACTTCCAGTTGATGTTCCCTTGGTTGAGAATACATTCGCTATGAATAAAATTTACCTTTCTAGTCTGCATTACATTCAATGCAACTTTGGGACACCATAGCCTACTACGTTTCTCAGGAACGTTGAGGTTTTCTTGTCGAACAATTTCTCTTCCAAGATCTCTGAGAAGGTCATGCATCAATAATCTATCATCAACAATCTTTATCAAAGACATACAGGTAAGAACAATGATATCACTTCTTGGAAAAAAATCCAATGCTTTCCACACATAATGCGGATGGATTCTTTCTTCACCAATGAAGTAACATGCAATATCAAGAAAAATTTCTTTCTGTGTATCCTCTAGCATTTCAAAACTTATTTTTAATTTGTCAAGGACATCCTGCATGGGAACTAAATTTAATTTCTTCAATGTGCCTTTCCAAAGTTGTTTGCTTTTGCAATAAAGAGAGGAACCGATGACCTCAAGAGACAAAGGATGTCCACCAGCTTTGCGAATGATATCGCAAGAAATATCATCATAGTCATATGGAGGGGAATCCATTCTGAAAGCATGTTTACTAAAAAGCTGATGAGCATGGCGATAGTGCAATTCTCTCATTTGATAGATTTTAAACTCTTCGAAATGCATTGGGACACTACTTTGTTGGTTCTCATCTTTGATCGGCAAAAAGTTGGTGTCTCTCGTTGTAATGATAATTCTGCTTCCTTGACCAAACCAATCACGCTTTTCTGCAAATTTTGTGAGCTGGTCCCACTTATTTAGGTCATCAAGAACAATGAGGACCTTTTTGTCACGGAATCTCCTTTTAATTTGGCTGATCCCTGCATCAAAGTCAGAAATCTCCACTGGTTTGAAGTTTAGAATTTCTAACAATAGTTGTTTTTGCAATTGAACAACTTTGCCGCCCTTTGAAGCTTCTTGAACATTTGAAAGAAAGCTACAGCCATGAAATTGACTAGAAATTTGGTTAAAGACAACCATAGCAAGAGTTGTCTTACCGATTCCCCCCATACCATGGATTACAATATAACGTACTTCAGGAGAATCTTCATCTAGTAGGCGCACAACGTCTTCAACATAATCATGCATTCCGACCAAATGATCTGGCAGATTTTTGTCTCTTCTATTTAACTTGATCAAAACTTCAGCAACGATTAATCTAATGAGTTCACCTTGGCTGTCATATTTGATAAAAGAAGTCTAGTCAGAAAGATTGTAGATAGAATCACAAGCCAGCCAAGAAGAGAGAGAGGAGGCAAGTGTGGGCGGCCGCTCCCCTCCCAAAAAAATTTGAATACACATGTTGCAAAATTTATAGGAAGAAAATCAATTACAACTTTGGCTCTGTTTATTTTGTGAAAAAAAAAATTAAATAATGTTTTCTTAAAAATAGTGCTGTTATAAAAATCAATGAATGGAAGATATATTCATCATTTATGAAAATATTTTGGCATAAATTTTCATTGATAATAAATAAGTTTTTCATTAATTAATTGTTTCAAGCGATTATTTAAAATAAAATTCCAAATAGTTCATTTTCCGCAAAACAAACTCACCATAAATCGCTCCACTTCCTCATCAACAATAATATTAATCTCTATTACTAAAAAGTAATCTAATAGTAACTCCCTGCTGTGGCGTTATTAAGTATGTGTGAATTGAGTGATAAGTTGATGAAGGAGAGAGCGGTGGGTAGTTCTAGCTTTTGATGCGAGGATGAAAATCTTTCTTGTTTGTATATATTTATATCAAGTAAAAATCTAATTAGGAAAAAGAAAAGAAAAGCTTAAGGCTTACCCTCTATTTTTTAGATCCCATCCTTTGAGAAGACCAACCTCCCTCAGAGCCTCTTTCCATCGCTGCACTACATCACAGCCGAAATTTTGCTCGTGCTTCTGCAGAGCGTCATGGTACAAACCGGTTTTGAGTTTGACATCGTCAGTATTCACGTCAAAGAAAACTGGTAGGATCATCTTTTTGCCGTCTTTGTTTTTCAAGCAATCCACCATATATGCAAGCTCGCGAAGACACCATGCGCTGGACGCGTAATTTCTAGAAAAGATAGGCATACATATTGCGGAACTCTTGATCGCATGCTCCAGGCTGCCTTCAATCGCTTCGCCTTTTCTGATCTCTTCATCATCTCTAAAAACGCGAATCCCAGCTCCATCCATGAAGTGATAGAGGCAATCGGCAAAATTCAGGCGAGTGTCGGGCCCTCTAAAATTCAAGAACACCTCGAATTCTGTCCCTAGTGTTGGAAAATATGCTTCGAAATGGTTTGAACAATGAAATCGGATCGAGTAAAACAACTCGGACTTTGAGGCGTGATATCACTTTCTTTAAGGATTTATTTGCCCCACAATGTTGCTAATGGTCACCGGCAAAAATCCTCCAGGATACAACAAAGTCTCGGATGAGAATACTAGATAGCAATTCTAGTATTTCTCCAGGGTCTCTCTAAGAAACAATCGAAGAATTGGCTGCTGTTTTTTTTTTTTCAGAAAGAAGACTCGAAATGACCACACACCTCTTCCGAAAATCGACAAGTATATATATATGAAACAGTCTTGCAACTATTCGTGAAAAACTGTCAAATAATGAACAAACACGACCTTTGGAAAATTGTTCGTATAAACAACCGCGACTTTTCGGAAGAAGTTGAAACCCGAACAATTGCAACCTTTCGTAAAATGTTGCAAAACCGAATAAGTAATTTTTTCAAATGTTGTCTTGAAAAGACACAAATAAAATTCGGAATAATAATTTTTTTTTTTTAAAATAGAATTTCGAATTTTCATTTTATATTTCATTTCCGAAAATTCTCAAATTAAAAGGCAACCTTAGAATTTAAATAAAAATTGAAAAATTAAATAAATAGGAAGGGATTGATGCTAATTAAACCGCGGGCGTGCAAAGTGCTAAGTGCGCCAAATAATCGCGCCAAAATCGCGCAATTATTCGCGCACCCGCACGCGGGTATGGTGGGGTCCACCCCCACCTAATCACTCCTTTAACTATAAAAGGAAATTCCACATATTTAAACTGACCCACTTGCTCCCACTTTTTCTATGTGGGACAAAGTAAAAAGCATCCAATTTGTTTTAACAAACAAAATTCCAACAATCCCCCACTTTGTTTGTAAAACAAAGATTTCAAAATAAAATTTTAAAAAACCATACAGCCAAAGTTTCAGTAAGATTAATATACATACATAAAGGTCTCTTTCGAGTTAAACCTTTACTTAGTGCAAATATATCAAAGCTCTATCAAAGTGACAAGTAGCTCGGCTTTAAACTTGTACTTTTATGTAATAGAACCGGACATACCACACATACATTAATCTCTTGTTTCAGCGAGAATTTCTATATTACTCCGCACTATTATGGCCTTGTGCTTGATCCTGTTTCATGAGCTCTCTAGAAAGCAACCCTAACTTTCGTAAGAAGCGGCACCACTTCTAAGCTCATATAGGTGAAGTATCTATTATGTGTTTCTGTTACTATCAACACACTACAAACTTGTATCATACTTCATTAAGAATTCAATTCAGCCTTCACAACGTAACAGACGATACTGACTTCTCATATCAGGGCTACGTCAGTATCAAACAATCACATTCAATAACTTGTTCTTACCCATTAAACCTTGTAACTAGTGATGTTCTAGAAAAAGGTCGGGTTACCATTATTGGTGATTTCAATTAAAGGGTTTCAGCCCCATTTCTTGTGAGGTCGTTATTACCATATGTCTTGGTAAAGCCTTCGTCAAAGGATCGGCAAGATTTTTACTTGACCTCACATAGACAATTGTTATGGTACCATCTTTAATCAATTGTCTCACATATTCATGTCTTAGACTAATATGTCTAGACTTACCATTATAGGTGCTACTATAGGCTCTTGCCAAAGTGGCCTGACTATCACAGTGGATAGAAATAGGAGGCATAGGACTAGGCCATAATTTGATGTCCAACAACAAATTTCTAATCCATTCAGCCTCTTTCCCAGCTGCCGCCAAAGCAATAAATTCAGATTCCATTGTTGAGTGAGTTATACATGTCTGTTTCTTGCTCGCCCAAGATACAGCACCTCCAGCTAGTGTGAAGATCCATCCAGAAGTGGAACGCTCATCTCCCACACTTGTAATCCAACTAGCATCGGTGTATCCTTCTAATACAGCCGGATAATTATTGTAGAACAATCCTAAATTTTTAGTTCTCTTAAGATAACCAAAAATTCTAGTAATTGCTCTCCAATGTTCAGTACTTGGATTACTAGTATACCTACTCAACTTGCATACAGAATAAGCAATATCGGGTCTAGTACAATGCATCGCATACATTAAAGACCCTATAGCACTTGCATATTCTAGTTGTGCCACCGCTCTACTAGTATTATAATTTAATTTAATACTAGAATCAAATGGAGTACTTATTTCTTTAAAACCAAGATGTTGAAATTTATTTAATATTTTTTCAACATAATTACATTGGCTTAAAGAATAACCCCCACTATTTTTCTTAACTTTAATACCTAAGATAGTATCTACTTCACCCAAATCCTTCATTTTAAACATGGAAGTCAGATACTTCTTAGTTTCATTAATTCCAGTCATATTCGTTCCAAAGATAAGCATATCATCAACATACAAGCACACTAAGACACCATAGTCTTTAGTGAATTTAGTGTATATACACCTATCGGCACTATTATTGATGAAACCATTTGACAATATGACCGAATTAAACTTTTCATGCCACTGCTTAGGAGCTTGCTTAAGTCCATAAAGAGACTTAATCAATTTACATACTTTTCTTTCATTTCCAGGAAGAACAAAACCCTCCGGTTGTTCCATGTAAATCTCCTCATTTAAGTCTCCATTTAAGAAAGCAGTTTTAACATCCATTTGATGAACAAAAGATCATAAATGGAAGCTAGAGCAAATAGAACTCGAATAGAAGTTATACGTGCAACAGGAGCATATGTATCAAAATAATCTATTCCTTCTTTTTGTCTATATCCCTTAACTACAAGCCTAGCTTTAAAAGCTTGAATGGAACCATCGAGAATGATATTTTCTTCTAAAAACCCATTTGCACCCAATAGGTTTTGATCCTTTTGGTAAATCTACTAATACCCAAGTATTATTGGACACAATTGAGTCCATTTCATCATTCACAGCTTCTTTCCAAAAGGAAGCATCTCTAGAAGACATAGCATCATCAAAGCTTTTAGGATCATCTTCTAAATTTAATACTAAAGGGTATTTATTTACCACATTATTATCTCCATCTCCTTCAACGAGAAAAACATGAGTAATAAAATCAGGACCTAAGTCTTTTATTTTCCTAGCTCTAGTACTTCTCCTTGGTTCAATCATGTCTTTAGAATCATTCGTTTCTTTCTCTTGAGAATCACTTTGAGCTTCCAAATGTCTTGAATTATTTTCAATAATTTCAGAACTTGTAAAACATTTATTCTCAAAAAATTCAACGTCTCTCGATTCTATTATGACATTGGACTCTAAATCAAGAAGCCTATAAGCTTTACTATTTTCAGCATACCCTACGAAAACACTTTTAATAGCTCTAGGACCAAGCTTTGTTCTCTTAGGATCTGGAGCTCGGTAGTATGCCAAACACCCCCACACTTTAAGATATGACAAATTTGGTTTTCTACCTTTCCATATTTCATAAGGGGTTATGTCATTTTTCTTGGAAGGTATTCTATTATGAATATAGCATGCAGTAAGTAATGCTTCTCCCCAAAGATTAATTGGTAGCTTTGAATTTGAAAGCATACAATTAACCATTTCTCCAAGAGATCGATTTTTCCTTTCAGCTAAACCATTTTGTTGTGGAGTATATGGTGCTGAAGCTTGATGAATAATACCATGCTCTTCACAAAATGAAGAGAATTCATTTAAGAAATATTCTCCGCCTCTATCCGATCGTAGAACCTTAATTTTCCTTTCTAATTGGTTCTCTACCTCAGCCTTATATTTCTTGAACATGGTAAATGCTTCATCTTTCGATCTCATGAGATAAACATATAAGAACCTACTACAATCATCCACAAAGGTAATAAAATACCTTTTACCTCCACGTGTTAGCATACCATTAAATTCACATATATCACTATGAACTAAATCCAATAAATTCGAATTTCTTTTAACACTAGGAAATGGCTTCTTAGTAAGTTTTGACTTAGCACATATTTCACATTTATCAAATTCGCCATTAAAATTTATCAAGTCTAATTTTCTCATATTCTTCAAATAACGAATATTTATATGTGCCAACCTACTATGCCATAAAATTGAAGACTCGACAATATAAGCAGAATTAGAAATATTATTATTGATACTCAGTTGATACATGCCATCATTGGCATAACCCTTCCCAACAAACAGCCCATTTTTCGACAGGATAACCTTGTCGGATTCAAACAAAACCCGAAACCCCTCTTACAAAGTAAATCAATAGAAACTAGGTTCTTCCTAATTTCGGTATAAATAACACATTAAGAAGAGTTATCTTCTTTCCAGAAGTGAAGTCTATCTCCACCGTGCCTTTTCCAGCAACCTTTGCAAGAGCATTATTCGCCATCAGGACCTCTTGAACATTTGAGTTAACAATCTCTTCAAATTGCTTGAACATGTACTTGTCCTTGCACACATGAACTGTTGCTCCAGAATCTATCCACCAACCGGATTGGACAGTGGTAGAATTAATTTCAGAAACCATAGCCATTGCATCATTGATTTCAGAAATTTCCATGTTCGAAAACATGTTCGAAATCATGGCTACATAATTTTCTTCAACCAGATTTGCATCTGCTTTCACCACCGGAATGTTCTTGTCCTTTGAAATGCTCTTGCGATGAAAGCAATCCTTGGCGTAATGTCCCTGTTTGCCACAAACAAAACAGCAACCCTTTTGCTTCTTTTGTGTTCTTTTGAACTTATGCCCCCGCCTTTTTTACTTTGAAGTTCTGGCCGAGTTTCCGTTTTTTATCCACAAAATTCACCTTGGAATTGAACAAAACAGAATTATCACGTAAACGTGACTCTTCCTCAATGCGAAGATGTTTCTGTATTTGCTCCAAAGTAAAGTCCTCCGACTTGTGAATCAGCCTTTTTCCATAGTCTTTCCAACTTGGAGGCAATTTCGCAATAATTGCTCCAACTTGAAAAGCTTCTGGAATATCGATCTTGAGAGCACGAATCTTATTCACAATCACTTGCAACTCATGGACTTGTTCCAGCAAGGGTTTAGTATCAATAAACTTGAAATCAAAATACTTTGCGATTAGATATTTATTGGTACCTTGCTCCTCCGCTTTGTACTTGAATTCCAGTGCATTCCAAATTTCTCTGGCCGACTTCATTTCAGTGAATAAGTCGTACAGACGATCGGAGAGTGTGTTCAGAATGTGTCCTCGACAAAGTAATTCATCCTCCG
The DNA here is from genome assembly GCA_017140395.1 of Eucalyptus lansdowneana. Classification (NCBI taxonomy): domain Eukaryota; kingdom Viridiplantae; phylum Streptophyta; class Magnoliopsida; order Myrtales; family Myrtaceae; genus Eucalyptus; species Eucalyptus lansdowneana. The sequence continues at coordinate 40,464,758 of CM029485.1, forward strand.
CTCGTTTCTTCTTTTCCTTATTAACCCTCTCAATGGCTTCCGCACTTGGCTGTTCTCCATCGAAAGTAGGCTTAGGATCTTCTATAGGCGCCAAGTTAGGATCCAGTATGTAGGAAATCTTCAGAGCAGTGAGTAAGAACATCATCTTGTCCCTCCAGCGAGCAAAATTGTTCCCATCGAACCGGTCCAGTTTGACCATATCTTGATTCATAACTTTGATTGTCTCCGACTCCATTGTAGCAAAAATAAATCCTTAAAATTGTTGGAAAATATGCTTCGAAATGGTTTGAACAATGAAATCGGATCGAGTAAAACAACTCGGACTTTGAGGCGTGATATCACTTTCTTTAAGGATTTATTTGCCCCACAATGTTGCTAATGGTCACCGGCAAAAATCCTCCAGGATACAACAAAGTCTCGGATGAGAATACTAGATAGCAATTCTAGTATTTCTCCAGGGTCTCTCTAAGAAACAATCGAAGAATTGGCTGCTGTTTTTTTTTTTTTTTTCAGAAAGAAGACTCGAAAATGACCACACACCTCTTCCGAAAATCGACAAGTATATATATATGAAACAGTCTTGCAACTATTCGTGAAAAACTGTCAAATAATGAACAAACACGACCTTTGGAAAATTGTTCGTATAAACAACCGCGACTTTTCGGAAGAAGTTGAAACCCGAACAATTGCAACCTTTCGTAAAATGTTGCAAAACCGAATAAGTAATTTTTTCAAATGTTGTCTTGAAAAGACACAAATAAAATTCGGAATAATAATTTTTTTTTTTAAAATAGAATTTCGAATTTTCATTTTATATTTCATTTCCGAAAATTCTCAAATTAAAAGGCAACCTTAGAATTTAAATAAAAATTGAAAAATTAAATAAATAGGAAGGGATTGATGCTAATTAAACCGCGGGCGTGCAAAGTGCTAAGTGCGCCAAATAATCGCGCCAAAATCGCGCAATTATTCGCGCACCCGCGCGCGGGTATGGTGGGGTCCACCCCCACCTAATCACTCCTTTAACTATAAAAGGAAATTCCACATATTTAAACTGACCCACTTGCTCCCACTTTTTCTATGTGGGACAAAGTAAAAAGCATCCAATTTGTTTTAACAAACAAAATTCCAACACCTAGCAACGACTCGACATCACCTCTATCAGTCGTTGACACCGTTCTTCCATCCAATGAGTCCCTCCTGTCCATCTTCAGGAGCTGAAGTATACTGATCGAGTTCAAGAGAAGTGTCCAACCTATGAGATTCTGAAGGATTTACGGACGAGCCAGAGAGTCCCGGAAGACCCCTCCGTTGCTTTGCGCTTTCTTTTTTCTGGGAAGAGCCGGAGAAATTTCCTATGAACAGAAATTATTCTACCAACTTTTCTAATCGATAGTAAGAATGGAACTCATGAGGCATGCCTCAACTTTCCCATGTTCACACTGTTTGAGTGCGAGAATCTTTTGTGTGGCTCGACTTTCTCCAAGACCGAGATCAATGAGAAACTCGGGTCGATTTCAATTGGCTTCTGAAGTGCATAACGTGTTTCTGATATCAGCATTTGACACGAGTTTCGCCACAATTTCCGTGGTTTGATGGGTGTCTATTGGGTGGCTGTAATCTGTCCGATTCAATGCTCTTCCACCAGTACTTTGCTATAAATGTATCCGGAGACTTCGGAGGGCAATTTCGGTCCACCCATCGGCATAAAATGTCTAATTACTGGGTCCCAGAGTACTGTCATTCAGATGTGCATTTGATTAAAAGCATCCGTAACCCGCCATTCAAAGGAACGATTAGAGAAAATTTCTTTGAACAAATCTTATGAATTTGATTAGCCTTCAAAACAGATAACACAAAATTCCAATTGATTTGACGTTCTAATTTATTAAAGTAAAAACTTTTCCTCAGGTCACAACAGGACAGAGGCTACTTAATTCAGACGGCTAACATTGCACTTTCATAGATCCCTATCGGCAGACGTTCCCTCGTTTTTCCCATCTATGATTTGTTCTATTAGTTCAATTTTAAATCTGATTTGGCAAACTCATCTCATTTATTCGCACCGTGAAACTAGAAGACTTATTTGAGCTTGTAAGTTTGTGGTTTGGCTCTAATAATGGATTCTCCAATGAATTTTCATTTTTCATTAAACACCAGAATTTCTTTCAAGTGATTTTCCGCAAAATCAACCACAAGAAAACAACTCATTTTTCCTTAAAACAATTTTCTTGAAAATATTTTCCATTGATCAGAAAGTATATCAATTGATTTTACTCCATGTTCTAATCGGTCATATGAGTTTGATTACCCTTCAAAATAGAAAATACCTAACTTCAATTGATTCCACTTTACATATTAATTTATTAATCCAAAAACTTTTGCGCATCCAATTCGACTTGTTGGGTCGAGTATAGAAAGGCGTGTATTTGAGTGGGTTACTAACAAAAAACTATATCAAAAAAGTGTTATCATTTCATAAAAGGGTTAATACCTTAAAAAATCTCAAACCGGTACATCTATGACAAATTTATTTCAAATTAATTTTTTGACTATCAAAAACTCTAAATTGGTATATTTTTGACAAATTTACCCCAAACTGATATACTTGTGACAAATTTACCATCTATTAGTTTCCGTTAAATTTTACTATCAAATTACTAAATTGAATGACACGTAACAATTAACTAATGTACCAATTTGAAATTTTATTCTTTGTTTGTTATAGTTATACAATTTTTGTGATTTTTTGTAGTATTAATCTAATTTAATGAAAGGTATATTTGTCACAAATATACTAGTTTTGGGTTTTTAGTAGTCGAATAAATTAGTTTTGGGTAAATTCATCACAAATATACCAGTTTATGGTATTTTATGATTAGTTGGAGTAAATTTATCATGGTTATATCGGTTTTGGGTTTTTCATAGTCAAAAAATTAGTTTTGAGTAAATTTGTCACATGTGCATTAATTTGAGATTTTTTAGGATATTAGCCCTTCATAAAAGAATAGTTTTATGAAAAGTTTAGAAGCTATTGCAATTCTGCCACTGTCTCGTGTTGTTTCCCTGATGTCACAACAGGACAAGGGCCATCTCATTCAGACGGCCAGATGACTCCTCCAAGGAAGTGATTGTCATACCAGAAGCCTTGATAGTTGCACAAATGGTGAGTCAATCGCCCTCCTTCTCGAGAAAATATGATGAGATGGCTACCTCTCCTTTTTCTGCTTCTATTCCAGGGCAATTTGTTCCTTAAGAAGCTCTTCTCGACTGGAGAGATCAGAAGCAACAGCGTTTCGCACCTGTCAATTTAGATGGATGGAAATGTTTAGAGCTTCTTCTTTTTTTCACTGATTAATGACATCGTCAAGGCTTGCGATTCAAAGAGTAAAAGGGATAGTAACAAAATACACATCACAGCTAAAAGGATAAAACATCTTTGATTTTCATGCAGATAACAATGGCATTTTGTAAAAGAAGAGAGAGAGAGAGAGAGAGATAGAGAGATTTGCACTTATAAAACTACGGAAAGCCTTGTTTAATGACTAGCCTAGCTGCACTCCTAGGGTGTACATGACAAAATTTTTGGAACAAAAATTGATTTCTAGTCATAAATTGATTTCTCAATTTCTATTTCAAAAATTGAGAAGTTAAAAATTTTAGCTTTTGATTTCTTCTTCAAATCTATTTCTAGAATAGAAATCTCTTCCAGAAATAGAAAAATCAAATTACGTTACTAAACGGATTTCTGTTCCAAACCTATTCCGGAGAACAGAGAAACAAAGAAATAGAGAAGTATAAATTTTATCATGCGCGCCGCTAGTAATAAAGGCAAATCATCTTAAATATGTTAACTTTGGAGGCTTATCATAATCCAATAAAATGTTTCTTCTTACGTAATCATTAGAAAATAGTAGAAAATAGTTGTGGTAGGGACAAAATGTGCTTAGCGCAAGATTAATTAAATTAGGTACACTTTATAGTTCATCACATTTTAATCAACCTAAACCCTAAAACCTCAATTAATTTAACATAATCACAATCCCTAAACCCTAAAACCCTAAGCTCATTGACATTACTAATGATATTTATATATAATATAACAATATTTTCTTGTGGAGCCTTATACAAACGTTTGAAATTTGCTCACTCTTACAGGACATTGCCAACTCTTATTCGAGTCCATTTGCCACTATTAGTCCATTTATGTGGAAGGATAAATTCGCTGTAAAACTTTTTTTAACTTACTTAAAAATATAATTCTCAGCTTAATACCTGTCAAATTGTATATATAAATCAAACCTCATCTATAAATTGGTTATTTAATAATTCTGAGATAAGCATGAAAGGTATTATATAATAAAGTGAAAGATCAATGATTACATATTCTTTGAGAAGATTATAATTTTCAAAATTATTTTAGTCACAATAACGTCTAAACGAAAGAAATTAGGGATGCAGGCCGGATTTTTTAATATACAAACTCTTAACTAAGTAGTAATAATCTACATTTAGCTCTAAACTTAATAGAACCAATATGAATTAGTCAAGAGTATAAAGAGGCGAGTAAGTAAACCCATGCATTTGCATCTTTACCTGACCTCGTATTTTTTATTTTTTTTTTCCATTTCAAATGATATGAGATAAGGATATTGAAAGTGCCAATGACGCATAATTTAGTATCAAATTTTACAAATAATCGCTCTAAAATATTTTAAGCTTGTTTGCTTAGTTCAAGATCAACAACTTAGCTTGTTCATAGATCCTATCTCACATTATGTTAAAATATAAATAAGATTAATGATTAATTATGATGTACATCATCAATGTAAAATAAATAATTACACAAGTGGCCTTATCCACAATTGATTTGAAAGAGTGGGTAGTTATGATCCTCAAAATCAATGATGGATAACTTCAAGAGCAAAAGGAAGTCCATCAACTTTACTAATAATATCGCAAGAAATATTTCTGTAGTCATATGGAGGGGAACCCATTCTAGAAGCATGCTTACTAAAAAGTTGAAGAGCATGATGATAGCATAATTCTCTCATAGATTCTAAACTCTTCAAAACACGTTTGGACATTCTTTTCTCCGATCTCCTCTTTGATTGGGAAAAAGTTAGTGTCTCGTTTTGTAATAATGATTCTACTTCCTAAACCAAACCAATCACACTTCTCTACAAGTTTGGAGAGTTGATCCCACTATCCAGGTCATCAAGCACGATGAGAATTTTTTTGTTGCGGAATCTTCTTTTGATTTGGTTAATCCCTGCATCAAGGTTAGAGATCTCCATTGGTTTGAAGTTGAGAATATTTGACAATAGCTCTTTTTGCAATTGAATGATTTGGCCAACTTGTGAAGCTTCTCGAACATTGGAAAGAAAGCTGCACCCAGAAAATGACTATAAACTTGGTTAAAGACAACCTTGCTAAGAGTCTTCTTACCAATGACACTCATATCATGATTACTATATAACGTACCTCAAGAGAACCTTCATCTAATAGGCACACAACGTTGATAACATCTTTAACACAATCATGGATACTAACTGATTAGGCAGATTTTTCTCTCTTTTATTCAGCCTGATCAAAACTTCAGCTGTGACTGATTTAATGAGTTCACCTTGGCTATCATATTGGATACAAAGGGGTCTCTTTAGAATGATCAAAGATACAATATTAAGTTCATGAATATTGTTAAAAACACAAATTAGCCATGGAGGGAGAAGGGGCAAGCGGGGCCGATCATCCCCCTCTCAAAAAAATTGAACATATTACTCCACAAAAATAAAAGGAAAAAAGATCAATTTTAAGAAAATCGCCCCCAACCCAATGTTAATTCAGTTAAATAAAAAGTAATCTCATATGTAGTTTCAAGCTCTAACTCTATTTTTATTAAGAGAGTCGATCAAAGTCTATGCCAATTATACTTGAATGGATTACAATTATGTATTGTATCCAATAGCCAGAGATGTAAATTGTTAAGATAAGAATGAAGTGTTAAACTTATAAAAGATACTCCCTCATCCTTAAATTGTAACATCGAAACCTTTGCATTTTGTTCCTTTAAATACATGCAGAGGATTTGTTTATTCCTTTTTTATTGCTCACATACAGTGTGTGCTCTCTTCCCAAGTTTCGCATGGATAAAACTAATAATGATTAGGTATATTATTTTCTATATTAAACCTTCATAAAATTAAGTTAGAAATTTAAAAAAAAAAGTATTTATATGGTCTCTAAAAAATGCAAATCGATATTGAATTCAATTGGATTTATCATGGCATAGTAGAGAAATCATCTTGCATATATTGTTCTACATCTTGCCTTTTTATGTATTAACAATTTATTTATATTCTTTATTTCTTAGTATTATTTATTTTGTAAGAAATTAGTTCTTCTTAAAAAAAATTTTAAAATTCATATAATTAAAATCATGACAACTATTTTTTTTTTTTTTAATATATTGCGTTTGATACTTGAATGAAATGGAATCATACAAGGGAACATAATATGACTACCATACTTTTTGGTTGGTGAATCATGGGAATAATGTAAATTTTTATAGTTGTATCCAATGAGAGTATGCTGATGAATTCCGACAAATTCAATTTCCATGGTACTTATATGTATTATTCATAGCATCATTGTATTTAAATTAAGCTAATATCCTTTTTATAATTACAGTAGAATAGTATATTAAGGAATTTTTCTTAAATATGATTTAGAATTATTGGTCCTTTAGGAAAAAGAAAGCTCAAGCCTTACCCTCTATCTTTGAGTTTCCATCCTTTGATACTAGCAACCCTCAAAGCCTCCTTCCATCGTTGCACGACATCGCATACAAACTTCTGCTCGTGCTTCTGCAAAGCGTTATGGTATAACACAATTTTGAGCTTGACATCATGGGTATCCACGTTGAAGAAGGTTGGCAAGATCATTGCTTTGTTGTCTCTATTTCTCGAGCAATCCACCATGTATGGAAGGTTGCGAAGACACCGGGTGCTTAATGCATAGTTTCTAGAAAAGATTGTGGATCTCTTGATTTTATCCTCCAATTTGCCTCCGATGGCTTCACCTTTTTTGATGTCTTCATCATCTCTGAAAATGTGAATCCCAGCTCCATCCATGGAGTGATAGAGATAGTCAGCAAAATCAAGACGAGTGTCAGGTCCTCTGAAATTCAAGAACACCTCGGCATCTCTTCTATCGGTCGTTGACGCTGTTTTTTTGTTGAATGAGTCCCTGATCTCCAGCTAAAGTATACTGATGGAGCTTAATAATGAGAAGAGAGATGTTGGAGTACTAACTAATCCATATGATTCTCGTGGATTTATGGAAGAGCTAGAGAAGTCTCCTTCGATGCGTTGAAAACTAGGAAGTGGTGGAGAAATTTTACAGTGTCAATCATTCTATAAACTATTGTACTTGATAATATGAGTTTGATTTCCCTTCAAAAAAGAAACTGAAAAGTTTCCCCCAGGTCACAACCCGACAGGCCATTTGATTAAGAATGCCAACAGTGCACCGACGCACAAAATGCATGACCTCTTCCCTGATTTCAAAACCCGAAAAACAAATAGATGATATACACTTGGCATCAGGGAATACATATTGTATACCTGTGGTTAATGTCAATCTGCAAAAGCGAGAGGACTGGTCGCCAGGCAAATATGAGGTGCCCCGTGATGGACAATTGTGAAAGGACTCATCTAGAAACAAGAAACAGATTGCCTTTCTCATTCGGCAAATGGGGATGGCTTAACTTGACCAACCAGGACTACTAAATTATAGAGCAAAGAAGCTTGAAGTGGAAGCTCTTAAAAATACTTGTATTTTTTAGGTAATCCGAACCCTAAGATTGATGAAATCTCTGCACCTAACTATTAATACCTAAATTTTGATTAAATATTTATATAGAAAATTGTGAATCAATTTAGCCCTAACAAAAATAGATTTTCGCACCATGTAGGCATAAATAAATCCGTGTTTATTTTACCAAAAAAAATCCGTGTTTATTATTTCTAGTTTATTACCCTTTTTACATTATTTCGGATAAATAAAAATTTATAAAAAAGAAAAGAAAAGAATTTCAAAAAAGGGGCGCCCAGCGTCCCCTTCTTCTTCTCCCTCCACCCAAGCGGGCCCGGGCCCAGCTCGCCCCAGCTCCCCTTTCCTCATGGCTCGGTCCGTCCCCTCCTTCCTTCTGCTCCCTTCCTCTTTGCCTTCTCCGCCTCTGCAACTCGCGCACGGAGGCCTCGACGCGTAGGGGAGTGACCGGCGAGATATCCGGGCCGATGGGACGCGAATCAAAGTGCCTTTAATGCTGCCGGATGGAGGAGCAGCGCGGGCAGCCGGCGACGCACGAGGGGGGCAGCGGGCCGGAAACGTCCGGCCAGCGGAAAAACTGCTCCCCTCCCCCACGTGTTGGCCAGGCCAGCCGCGCTTGTAAAAGGAGGGAGAGGCCGAGCAGGTTCACGGATCGAAGTAAAGAGAGAGGTGGAGGAGAGAGAGAGAGAGAAAGAGAGAGAGGGAGACGCGGGACCGAGCCCCGCCGTCGCGTGCAACGTTGGTTGTTTGGCCCGACGCCGCCGCTATTCTGCCACCAACAACACCGCCCGCTTGCGCTGCCACAAGCCCAAGTCCCTGCTGTTCGCGACCCACCGCTCGAGCCAACGACGACCGAGCCTCGCCGCTCCAACCGTTTCCACGAGCCAGCCGCTCAATGATCTCAGCCGAGCCTCACGCCGTTGAGCCCGCCGTCGTCCTTGCTGCTACCCGCCGCCTCGTTGTCGCGTCTGCCGGTCCCACGATGGTCGGTGCTGCTCGCAACGGCTAGGCCGTGACGCGATCGGCCCGCCCGATGGGCGCCGCGGAGAGGCGGAGAATGGGAGAGGCGCGAGTCAGGTTGGCCGGGTCGGACGCAAGGATCCGATCGGGGGCATTTAGGGTCTGGTTTTTTAGGCTGAGATGAATTAGGCCTGTTGGGCTTATTCTGTTCTCTTGGGCCAGATTTGGGTTTCTGTTTAGCATACGGGCTTGACTAATTCCTCTTTTTATTTTCCTTGGGCCAGGCTAACCGCTCCCATTAGCCGGACTCAGCCCAGCCGAGGAGCCCGGGCCTTGCCCCAGGCTGGTCCCAACCCGGGTCGGATATGGAGGCCTGACCCGGGTCCGGTTGATTATATGAAATTTCAAAATTTGAGGCATTTTCAATTATTTGTTCTTCATCGACAGGGCTTACAAATTGTATTCAAAAGAGAAAAACACAAGAATAGTGACTTAGTGAGGAAAAAAAAATCATCCACTAAGTGTTTTGTACTCAAAATATTGTATTTCTCTATTGATACCTTAGTGAATTTCAGAGTGGGAGAGTGGATGTAGATTTGACTTAAGCCAAACTACTATAAGTCTCATGTTCAATTTTCTTTTCTCTTTGATTTGTTTGTTATAATCTTTTTCTAAATTTATCAAATTTCTAAACCATCTCTAATTAAGTTTGAATTTATTTCAAAAGTTTGGTGACACTTTTAGTCAGACTTTGTTTGAAATATAACTTATTATGGATTTATTTGTTTAATTTGTTTTTACACCTATTTATCCCATTTAGGTGGTAATATTAGCATTTTCATTTTTAACTTTTCCAACAACGTCAGCATGCAAAACGACATTGTTTTCGGCTTATCTAGGCACGTTAGCTTTTTAGCTTGATTTTTTCGCGGTTAACACTTAACTGATCCATTTTGTTATGATTTTAACATTTAAGCATACATTTTTTAATTTTTAGTATTTTAAGTGTCTTCCCATATCAAATTTTTGCACTCCTGAGGTACGGGTGTCCACTTTCCTGGCAGTTCTTTTTCTAGCGCATCCAACAAGTTTGCGTAGGGCTGCCTTCACTGCTGCTCTGACATCTTGGTCTCATTGTTGTCCCTACAGCGTCCCGGCAAACCAGTGACCTTCAGCAAACCTCCGACGCCTCAGTCGTGATATTGTGGCCTCCCCAAGATCCTTGCAATCTCGTGGCCAGTTTGGCTTCGCTCACATTCAATGCCATACCCCACAGCAGCATTATTGTCTATCTCGTACAATTATTCTCCGTTCATTGCCCAGCGTAGCACTGCTCCCCTCTACCGAGTTCTCAGGCATTTCTCATGACCTGGAAATCTCTGTCGGTCGTCAAATCTGGCCCAGCATCAGAGACTTTAGTCCCGTGTGATTTAGGCACCCACAAGGGTTCGCTGTGTAGGTCTCGGTCTTTGACTGGCCTGGAAGGGATTCTTACTATATATAAGTGTTCATTTATTCTCTTTAGTTAGTTGATTCCAGTATAGGATTTTAAATAAGCATTATCAAATATTGCAGCCTAGGTTATCTAATCATGTTTTGATTAACCAAGATGTATTAGGCCTCCCGACCTTTAGACATAAGTCAGACCCTAATGTCATCTTGCATGACTTGTGATGATTGATTTGATTAAGTTGGAATTCGATTGCTTTGAATTAACATGTTATCAATGAAACGATGAATTTTAAGTATGTGTGTTTCATCGTATCACAATATTATCAATCGTCATTGCAGCCACTTGCACTTTAGGAGTTTTCATATTTAGGGTCATGCATTATTGTTCTCATAATGCATATAGACTTAGAGCATGTTAAATTTTAGAAAGCATATAGATTTAGGACGATTCATCATTTTTGTTAAATATAAAATCAAATAAAAAATGTCACATAGATTGCATGTAGACCTAGGGTCAATTTAGTCTCATATCATATAGTACATGTCACGTCATACGAATATTCTTAGGTTATTCGCACTACATAGTTAATATAGTACAAAATATATAGGAGTTAGCATCGCACCATGTAATTGTTAGTCATATGGCTAAGTGATTCGAGTCTTGGGATTTAAATTTATCATTTTCATAAAATAAAAAAAAAAATCGTAGAATAATACAGCACTTCATGATTGCATATATGTAAAATGTCCCACCTTGCACATAGAAAACAAAAGGGTAATTTGTCTTTTCATTAAGTAATAAAAGAAAAGGAACAAAAAAATCACATTAGTCAGCCTCATATACATTGCATCAATTAGGAAAAAATAATTTAGTATAGATTGCATTTCAATTAGTCATATCATGCATAATACTCATGCACTCCGCCTGCATATTTTTCTAAAATAATAATTTGCAGAAAGTTTGTGGTGATGGATAGAGATACACTTTGCTTGCTTAACGCATCCAAATTCTCAAAGTTTTCTGTAATTTATTTACTGCATTAATAATTGGATGTTACTTTTCTAAGTGCGCACCCGCACCCACATGTTAGCAGCGAAGGAAAAAAAAAATGGAAAAAAGACTGCATGCAAAATATTTTCGAAATAAAGAGAAAATATATCAAAATGACGTTAGATTAATCTAGCATAACTCAATTCCCAAATCCATTGAATCTTTGGTTCATAGAATAAAAATATACTTCCACATTTTAATTGGGTGTCTAATCGACCTTAAACGATTAGCGGTTGCTCTAAAAGGTATGATTGAATCGAGTATCAAGTTGTGATTAATAGGATTATGAGATGTGATATGTCAACCTTCACTGACTCGTGTTAGACCTAGAAAAAGCTTGAAGCATAATCTTTGGAAACTTAGCCGTCGGACGATGGAAGAGATGAAAACACATTATGCGTGCGGGCCGGGGTTGGTGAATTGGGAGGCATCGTGGAATGGAGTCCCAAGTAGAATAAAACTATAGCAGAAAAAAATATTTTATTTATTATGTAGTAATACGCCTAAGAGAAGAAGAAAACATTTTAACAAGGAAAAGGACATTAAAAGTCCATATCTGTCCCCCGTCACTACCCATTTTTTATTTTGGTTTCAAGGCTTCATTATATAAGCCCTTTTGCAATATTATCATTAAATTTTCATAACAAATGCATTTCGGTAACGGATGGGAGCAATCCTAAAAGGTTAAATTCTTGAAGATATATAAAATTGCATTTCCCAATTAAGTTATGAGTTTTGGAGTGTACGAGGAGTCTATTTTGTTGTTCATAGGATGGATAAAGTCGTTCATAACAAGATATTAAATATGCTTTCAGTAATATGTAAGGCCTATTACTTTATTAGTGACAAACAAAAGATTAATAATAGATGAAATTTGTTTATTTAGCCCCCATTACTCCTCAATAAATAACCAATTTATTTTTGTAGAATGAGTTCGGATAATATCATGGTATTGGAATAGAATGTTGGCAGGCAAGGAGAAATCACCTGTTCGGTTATGGAAGTGATGATCTCATAATTAAGTAAAATCTGCTGTCTACCAAGCTTTATTCAAGGAAAAATTATTAATTCGTCAATCAAGCTTAATAATTAACCACTGGGATTTGCTCCAATGGCCACCTTATGACATCCCAAATTTCTGATTATGTTTTCAATTAAATAAGTTGGGCTTTTCATCAATGCACATGTAGCTTTATTTTCCGAGCTAATCACTCACGAGATAACTAGTCTATCAGATAAAACCGTTAAGGAATCTAAACGCAATAGACTTGAGAATTCGACCATGAATCGGCTGCTTGACCGTGCTAATCTGTAAGGATCATTATGACAATGTCGAAATTGAACATAGATTAGAGATAGGTCGATTTGATTGAGATATGTGATTAGAGTGTGGGTGATTCCACCTGATTTCAATATTCTCGTCGATAAGCACTAAATCGATTATTCTGTCATTTTAAGTACCCTGTGTCTGTATTTGAAGTCTTGAGATTTTCACGACAATTAAGAGTCGTCAATGTGTCAAAGATTTATCGTGGCTTGAAAATAATCAACCACGAGTCAATTGCATTGAAAATTCCTAAAAGCTACCCAGAAATTAGGACATGCTCAAATCGGTCCAGTTGAAATTAACTGCGAATTTAAACCTGATTTCAGAAATTGAAAGTTTTGTCATCTCATGATTCATTTTAGGAACGTCGATTAATCCTTTGAAGATTTTTTTGCAAACCGAGATTTTCAGCGAAAAGTCCAAAGTAAGGGCATTTTGGATCGGGAAATTCGAGGGACTGTTTTTGAGCGCACCCATGGCAATTAAGTTGGTTCAATTGGTGAGAAAAAAATCATGGAATAAGTGTGGACACCTTGGCTGAATTGTTTGGGCTTCAATTGTATATTGAATTGTGGTGAAATTGAATGGAATTGAATGAATTTAAGGAACAAATGTGCAAAATTCGTATGCCATGGGGGGATGAACATTTGGACTACTTCAGTGGTGTGTTGAGGAAGCTTTGAGGAGAGAGAAAGCTGCTGTGGATGGCTGATGGCTGGTGGGGGCAAGGCAAGGAAGAATTGGACAAGTGTTGGAAGCCTAGGAGGCCATTTGGGGTTTCCCTCTTCAGCAGCTCTTCTTCCTCCTTGAAACTTGGCTTTCTCCATTGTTGTGGTCCTTAAAGAGCTTGAGAGAACCAGGAGAACTGAGTAGAGCAGCCCCCTCCACCGTCGCAAGCCCGTCGACCTCTTTTCCCCCTATGTTTTCTCTTCTTCCAGTTTCCGCTCCAGTTGACCTTTCTCCAAAAACTAGAGTTAAAAGTTGTCTTCCCGTGCAAATCAGCCTTCATGCCACCCACCATCGTCTTCAGCACATCCAAATCATACGGGAGCACCTCGCTGTTCACCGGAAGGAGTTGCCGATCAACTCGCACGCTGGTGAGAAGAAACGGCTCGCCAGTCCGTTGGTCCGCTCACCGAGTGCATTGTTTGCACGATTTTCTCCATTTTCCTCCCATTCCGGCCCTTCCTCCACCATTCCAACAACTAGCAAGTCCCCCTTGACCCCCGGGAGCCGCTAGTTGCCGAACACCCGCTCGCCAGAGCTCTGATCAACCCTCTCTCACTGTTGAAGTCGCTGGTTCCGTTTCTCGGTTTAGCCAAGAACAGAAGAAACCAACAAGCCATGAGGTCTTTATGGCCCGTTTTCGAGCCCTTCCCGGCCTCGCTTGGTGTCGCCGCTAGGAGGATTGTCAACCACCTCTGCGTCATCGTCGCCGTCGCTGTGGACTCATCGGAACGCTAAAGCTGGTGAGTTTACTCACTAATCTCCGCTTATGGAGTTAATGATGCTTAAGGCGTGTTTAGATTAGGCTAACTATATTTAGGTAGTTAAATTAGATTATTTAAATGTTAATTAGATTAGATGAATGATTATTTTAATTGATGGATTAATTAGTCTAATTATGCAATTAGATTAAGGTAAGCATGATTAGACTTTTAATCAATCATTTTATTTATTTAATTATTTATTTAAATTAAATTAATTTTCGGAATTGATTTAATTATTAATTAATTAATATTTTCCGGAAATTATACTGAGAGAGCCGCTTGATAGAATTTCGAGTTGATCGTTGTGGTATTGTTAGAATTTGCAATTGATTGTCGGATTGGTCAATTGAATGATGATTTGTGCGATTGTGTGATAATTGTGAATCAATTGGATTAAGCAACCGATTGCTGAATTGTGCAATTGATGATTGGGTTGTGAAATTGTGTGTTAATTGTGAATTGTTAGCATTTGGTTATGACACCTAGCTAAGCCATAGGACCGCCTAACATAGGCTGAGCCCATAGGGCCATGATTTATCGCTGAACTTGGAAAATGCTGTGTCCATTGGGCTGTGATTTACCGTTGAACTTGGAAAAGGCTGTGCCCATTGGGCCATGATTTACCACCAAACTTGGAATCGACTGTGCCCATCGGGCCGTGATTTACCATTGAACATTTAGTAGGCTATGCCCATGGAGCCATGATTAATAATTGGAACGGGAAATTGATTGAGATAGGGTGTGATGCGTTCCAATTGTTGAGTGATGTTATTGCACGTATATGAGTTATGAATTGTGTTTGTGCAAAAAGGAACTGAGGCGGTGTAAGTCATCTGTATTATGTGGCTAGGCTACCCTTGAGTGTATTTCATTCCTAATAAGGGTTTAAGGGGTGAACTTGCTGAGATAATGTCTCACCCCATTGTGGGCTTATCTTTTCAGGTCCGTATATGATGGTTGTGGAGGACCGAAGCCCCGGAGTCTGTGGAGGTGAAGTCTGAAGGATTGACGTATGTGTCCAACTAGTATGTTGTAGGACAACTTCTTTTTGAGAGCCGACCTGTTGTAGCCATTTCACCAAACTCTTTTTGTAATTAAACCCTGTTGTTTATAAAAGTTAACTTTTGTGAAATGTTGCCCTGCTTTCCTATCTCAAGCCTTTGTTGTTAGGGGTATTTGTTCGCTTCCGCATGCGTATTAAAATGAATGGGTCGACGACGCGTCCTGAGATGTGGCATATTTATATCGACCACCAAGGGATGGGCATGCGCTCAAGGATCGGGGCGTGACACACCCTTCCAACTTAGAAGGGGAAGGTGGAGGGTTTGAATCCCCACCTTTTCAGGGGGGTTGGGGTGGGGATGCTGTAGTTTCAAGAGTGGGTTTCAACTCCTATGCCTTGCAAGGAAGTAGGGCAAAAGTTTGAGAGTGAGCGTTAGAATAGGAATAGACTAGGACCAAAAAAAAAAAAAATTCAGGCTTCATAATTAGTCTCGTCCTCGTTTCTTCTCCATTCCATTATTGTGGTATGGTGAGATACTTCTGCACGCAACATCACTCTTTAGGTTTTATTTCTACGTCAAGTCGGGTGGTATGTCACATCATTACTTGGATTCTTGATGAGGTGGCAGCCCTTGAATGAGGAGGCAGTGAAAGTTGAGCGGACGCAAATGACGAGGGAGAATTTCTAACCAATAGTTGTCCTTCCAATTGAGAACCGCACGTCGAACGTGCAAGCCAATCAGTTCCTTTGCAAGAAGCCAAAAAGGCTTTTCCATTCTTCTCTTTTCATTGTCATCTCCAACTTCAATCATGAAAGGGATTTGAGCAAGTCTCATCCTCCTCCATATCTATTTTGATTTTCTTGGAGTCTTTTTGTACTTTTCTCCTTTTTTCTCTCCCAATCTAATTTAGGAACTGTGCTCTCTTGATCTAATTCTGAATTTGAGAATTTGAACTCTTCAAATCTAGTTTTAAACCTAGGAGTTCTTCTCTTCCGATTTAGATCTAAGAATTTAATAATAATTTTGGAGATTCGATACCCTCATACTTTGTCCATGTGCAGGTCTTCCGCCTCTAATTTCAATGATGATTGCAAACGCTTTGACGTCTCATTAAACTATGAGGATTTACTCTTCCAAATGTTATATCTGTATTTATTCAACATATATATTTGTGAATGTGGTAGCTGAGAATTCTTTTGGTATGGACAAAAAATCAACAAGTACGTTTTTTTTTTCTCGCAATATGTTTGGCCTCAAAGGAGTACTTTGAAAACTTTTGTGAATTTTTCACTTTTGTGACTACAAACTCGGCTCTTTCCATTATTGTGGTCTGGTGAGATACTTCACACACAATATCACTCTTTAGGTTTTATTTCTACGTCAAGTCAGGTGGTACGTCACGTCATTACTTGGATTCTTGATGAGGTGGCAGCCCCTGAATGAGGAGGTGGTGAAAGTTGATCGGATGCAAATGACAAGGGAGAATTTCTAACCAATAGTTGTCCTTCCAATTGAGAACCGCAAGTCGAACGCGCGGCCAATCAGTTCCTTCGCAAGAAGCTAAAAAGGCCTTTCCACTCTCCTCTTTTCATTGTCATCTCCAACTTCAATCATGAAGGGGATTTGAGCAAGTCTCATCCTCCCCCATATCTATTTTGATTTTCTTGGAGTCTTTTTGTACATTTCTCCTTTTTTCTCTCCCAATCTAATTTAGGAACTGTGCTCTCCTGATCTAATCCTAGATTTGAGAATTTGAACTCTTCAAATCTAGTTTTAAACCTAGGAGTTCTCTCCCGATTTTGATCTAAGAATTTAATAATATTTTTGGAGATTCGATACCCTCATACTCTGTCCGTGTACAGGTCTTCTACCTCTAATTTCAATGATGATTGCAGAAGCTTTGTCGTCTCATTAAACTATGAAGATTTGCTCTTCCAAATGTTATATCTGTATTTATTCAACCTATTACCACACACACACACACACGTGTGTAGATTTGCTCTTCCAAATGTTATATCTGTATTTATTCAACCTAATACCACACACACACACATGTGTGTGTGAAGATTTGCTCTTCCAAATGTTATATCTGTATTTATTCAACCTATTACCACACACACGCACGCACACGTGGGTGTGCGTGTGTGTGTGTGTGTGAAGATTTGCTCTTCCAAATGTTATATCTGTATTTATTCAACCTATTACCACACACACACGTGTGTGTGTGTGTGTGTGTGTGTGCGCGTGTGTAGATTTGCTCTTCCAAATGTTATATCTGTATTTATTCAACCTATTACCACACGTGTGTGTGTGTGTGTGTGTGTGTGTGTGTGTGAAGATTTGCTCTTCCAAATGTTATATCTGTATTTATTCAACCTATTACCACACACACGTGTGTGTGTGTGTGTGTGTGTGAAGATTTGCTCTTCCAAATGTTATATCTGTATTTATTCAACCTATTGTGTGTGTGTGTGTGTGTGAAGATTTGCTCTTCTAAATGTTATATCTATATTTATTCAACCTATTACCACACACACACGTGTGTGTGTGTGTGTGTGTGAAGATTTGCTCTTCCAAATGTTATATCTGTATTTATTCAACCTATTACCACACACACGTGTGTGTGTGTGTGTGTACAAGTACCTTTTTTTTTTTTTCTCGCAATATGTTGGGCCTCAAAGGAGTTCTTTGAAAACTTGCGTGAATTTTCCACTTTTGTGACTACAAACTCGATTCTTTCCATCAATTTCTTTAACAAGAATAACAGCCTACTACTCATCATTGGAATCCATTTGTAGCACTCTTTTTCCCGTAGAAATGTACAATGATGGTTTAGAGGAAACTGAATCTAAGTGCGCATTGCTAAATGGCAACGCTATAGTTATTGGAAAATGAATTTTTGGCATGTGCTCCCGTATCTAGTGATTAGCCGCCAATTATTTTGCTTAACAGATGCGTTCTTTTGGAACTAGTGTGTGCTTAACATTATTGGTGCTTTGTTGATCCTCGTTGTTTTATGGATTTGGCTTCGTTTTGTAGTGTTCTGACCTTTACTTTGCTTCGATTTGCTTTATCATGAAAGTCTATGTACTTGTCATATATCTTTTTTTTTAATTTTTTTGGTAAGGTAAGAATATATTGATTTAAACCAAACAAAGCAACGCGGAAACTAGCATAAAAAACTTACACTCAACGAGGTAACAAGCTAGGTCGAGTGGAAGGATGCTAGGAAAAGGAAGCCAAAAGCTACCAAGGTAGCAACAGGAGGCCAAACGGCATCCACGAAAGAGCCAAATAGAAAGAAAAGCTACAAGGAAAAAACAACCAAACAAGTGAAAACAACCAAAAGGAGCCAAAAGACAAGAACAACACCAACCCTTCGAAAGAAAAGGCAATGAGACCTTGACACACTGGTAGGCAACGAAACAGCAAAGGCTGAAGGAGATGGCTTTGTCCCTCACAACTTTACGTATGTGTCACTTGGCTAAAGGAGATGGCTTTGTCCCTCACAACTTTAAGTATTTGGTTCTTCATGATAGGCACAGTGAGAGTCTTGCCCTGAAAGAGAATGCCAATCCTTGTCATATACACATGGATATTGGTCTTAAGGTGAGTTAGTTCCCACCCTAGAACCTGAATTGAACAGGCATAGTTAATTTCTGGTTTGTGGAATTGGGAACTAGCTCACGTAGTCCTAGTACCGGGTCAGACTTAACCAATCGGTCTGGGCTAGTTCTAGGGTCAGTCCAAGAATTTGTAAAAGTTGTTAACGTCAATACTGGCCATTCCAAATAGAACAGTCAACATTAAGGTTAATAATTTTCAGTCAACAAATTATCAAAAGATTTAGGGCTAAATTAGTATTAATTGGGTACAATATGTTTAGAATTTTTGACAATTACTCTCAAAATGCGTGAGCATTGGAATGCAAAAATTGAGATTGGTAGTAATGAGTGTAGTTCTCACTTTTTTTTTTTTTTTGTCTAAAAAATTTGTATTCATGGCTTAAAAAGATATATGACAAGGATTGGCATTCTCTTTCGGGCAAGACTCTCACTGTGCCTATCATGAAGAACCAAATACTTAAAGTTGTGAGGGACAAAGCCATCTCCTTTAGCCAAGTGACACATACTTAATGTTGTGAGGGACAAAGCAATCTCCTTTAGCCAAGTGACACATACTTAAAGTTGTGAGGGACAAAGCCATCTCCTTCGGCCTTTGCTGTTTCGTTGCCTACCAGCGTGTCAAGGTCTCATTGCCTTTTCTTTCGAAGGGTTGGTGTTGTTCTTGTCTGTTGGCTCCTTTTGGTTGTTTTCACTTGTTTGGTTGTTTTTTCCTTGTAGCTTTTCTTTCTATTTGGCTCTTTCGTGGATGCCGTTTGGCCTCCTGTTGCTACCTTGGTAGCTTTTGGCTTCCTTTTCCTAGCATCCTTCCACTCGACCTAGCTTGTTACCTCGTTGAGTGTAAGTTTTTTATGCTAGTTTCCGCGTTGCTTTGTTTGGTTTAAATCAATATATTCTTACCTTACCAAAAAAAAAAAAAAAAAAAAAAAAAAAAAAAGATATATGACAAGTACATAGACTTTCATGATAAAGCAAATCGAAGCAAAGTAAAGGTCAGAACACTACAAAACGAAGCCAAATCCATAAAACAACGAGAATCAACAAAGCACCAATAATGTTAAGCACACACTAGTTCCAAAAGAACGGATCTGTCAAGCAAAATAATTGGCGGCTAATCACTAGATACGGGAGCACATGCCAAAAATTCATTTTCCAATAACTATAGCGTTGCCATTTAGCAATGCGCACTTAGATTCAGTTTCCTCTATACCATCATTGTACGTTTCTACGGGAAAAAGAGTACTACAAATAGATGCCGGTGATGAGTACTAGGCTGTTATTCTTTTTAAAGAAATTGATGGAAAGAACCGAGTTTGTAGTCACAAAAGTGGAAAATTCACGCAAGTTTTCAAAGTACTCCTTCGAGGCCAAACATATTGCGAGAAAAAAAAAAACGTACTTGCACACACACACACACACACACGCACGTGTGTGTGTGTGTGTGGTAATAGGTTGAATAAATACAGATATAACATTTGGAAGAGCAAATCTTCACACACACACACACACACACACACACACACATGCACACGCACACGTGCGTGTGTGGTAATAGGTTGAATAAATACAGATATAACATTTGGAAGAGCACGCACACACACACGCACGCGCAATAGGTTGAATAAATACATATATAACATTTGGAAGAGCAAATCTTCACACACACACACACGCGCGCGCGCGCACACACACACACATAACATTTGGAAGAGCAAATCTTCACACACACACGCGCACATACACACACACACGTGTGTGTGAAGATTTGCTCTTCCAAATGTTATATCTGTATTTATTCAACCTATTACCACACACACGTGTGTGTGTGTGTGTGTGTGTGTGTGTGTGTGTGTGTGAAGATTTGCTCTTCCAAATGTTATATCTGTATTTATTCAACCTATTACCACACACACACGTGTGTGAAGATTTGCTCTTCCAAATGTTATATCTGTATTTATTCAACCTATTACCACACACACGTGTGTGTGTGTGTGTGTGTGTGTGTGTGTGTGTGTGTGTGTGTGTGTGTGTTTGTGTGTGTGAAGATTTGCTCTTCCAAATGTTATATATGTATTTATTCAACCTATTACCACACACATGTGTGTGTGTGTGTGTTGCAAGTACGTTTTTTTTTCTCGCAATATGTTTGGCCTCAAAGGAGTACTTTGAAAACTTGCGTGAATTTTCCACTTTTGTGACTACAAACTCGGTTCTTTCCATCAATTTCTTTAAAAATAATAACAGCCTAGTACTCATCACTGGCATCTATTTGTAGTACTCTTTTTCCCGTAGAAATGTACAATGATGGTATAGAGGAAACTGAATCTAAGTGCGCATTGCTAAATGGCAACGCTATAGTTATTGGAAAATGAATTTTTGGCATGTGCTCCCGTATCTAGTGATTAGCCGCCAATTATTTTGCTTGACAGATTCGTTCTTTTGGAACTAGTGTGTGCTTAACATTATTGGTGCTTTGTTGATCCTCGTTGTTTTATGGATTTGGCTTCGTTTTGTAGTGTTCTGACCTTTACTTTGCTTCGATTTGCTTTATCATGAAAGTCTATGTACTTGTCATATATCTTCTTTTTTTTTTATTTTTTGGTAAGGTAAGAATATATTGATTTAAACCAAACAAAGCAACGCGGAAACTAGCATAAAAAACTTACACTCAACGAGGTAACAAGCCAGGTCGAGTGGAAGGATGCTAGGAAAAGGAAGCCAAAAGCTACCAAGGTAGCAACAGGAGGCCAAACGGCATCCACGAAAGAGCCAAATAGAAAGAAAAGCTACAAGGAAAAAACAACCAAACAAGTGAAAACAACTAAAAGGAGCCAAAAGACAAGAACAACACCAACCCTTCGAAAGAAAAGGCAATGAGACCTTGACACGCTGGTAGGCAACGAAACAGCAAAGGCCGAAGGAGATGGCTTTGTCCCTCACAACTTTAAGTATGTGTCACTTGGCTAAAGGAGATGGCTTTGTCCCTCACAACTTTAAGTATGTGTCACTTGGCTAAAGGAGATGGCTTTGTCCCTCACAACATTAAGTATGTGTCACTTGGCTAAAGGAGATGGCTTTGTCCCTCACAACTTTAAGTATTTGGTTCTTCGTGATAGGCACAGTGAGAGTCTTGCCCTGAAAGAGAATGCCAATCCTTGTCATATATCTTTTTAAGCCATGAATACAAATTTTTTCGACAAAAAAAAAAAAAAAAAGTCAGAACTACACTCATTACTACCAATCTCAATTTTTGCATTCCAATGCTCACGCATTTTGAGAGTAATTGTCAAAAATTCTGAACATATTGTACCCAATTAATACTAATTTAGCCCTAAATCTTTTGATAATTTGTTGACTGAAAATTATTAACCTTAATGTTGACTGTTCTATTGGGCATGGCCAGTATTGACGTTAACAACTTTTACAAATTCTTGGACTAGAACTAGCCCAGACCGATTGGTTAAGTCTGACCCGGTACTAGGACTACGTGAGCTAGTTCCCAATTCCACAAACCAGAAATGGAGTATGCCTGGTTCAATTTACGTTCTAGGGTGGGAACTAACTCACCTTAAGACCAATATCCATGTGTATATTCCTTATGGGTGATCGGTTATACAGTCGGTGGGTTCTAGATTTGAAATCTAGAACCTATCCTATTAAAATTGGTTTCCAATTTTTAAAGCTAGGAATTTACCTTGTTTGTCTCGAAACCAACTATGGAACCTACCTTATTTGTCTGGTTTGATTTTAGGGTCTACTCTAAAACATGTTTTTTTTTTTTTGCTTCATATTTCAAAATGGAGAAATGATTTTATGATAGTCTTTGGACTACTGTGAGAATAATAGCATGTTTTAAACAACAAAAAATCAAATAACAAACAATTATAAATTGTTGTGAGGTCAACTCCTTCAAAAATTTGTGGCTCAAAACAAATTGTTATTCTAACATTAGTCCAAAAAATATTATGCTAATAAAGCTCTTTAAAAAACAACCTAGACAAATATCGATTATAGCAATATAATATAAGCAACAAAATAGCTTCAAGTAAAATATCAATGTAAAACAAACAAAAATATAAAGTAATAGGGAAATTAAGTGTTAGCAATGAATGATGATCATTTGTCCGGAGCATGAAGTATCAATCTCGAGCACGAAAGGGAGAGGTTTGCTTTTGTCTATGCCCCCAATCATATTTAGTTCGCGAAGAGAAAATTAATTAAAAACAAAAACAAAAAGCGTACTAGTCTAGTCTGGTCAATTTGGTTCCGCACTTAAAACCAAAAACCGGACCGAGTATCGTGGGTTCCAAATTTTGGGAATCAAGAACCAATTGATTTGGTTTGGTACTCCATTTGGAGCCAGATTGGTGCTTACCTCCAGTCAAGTTAAATTTTGAGAGAGCTGCCCTTATTTTCATGGCCGCATATATGAGATATTCAACTTTTGTAAAGTACAACTTGAATGGCATGGCATCAATCAGACCTCCAAATCATATTAAAAAAAGTTTTTTGAGAAAATAAATGTTTACCAGTCCAACATATGATGCTACAGCCTATAAAAACCATTGATAGGGGATTCGACACTCACAGAAGCCTCTACCCTCTAGCGTCCTTCATCTATTCACCTAAATCAAGAAAACAGCGAAAACGAAATGTCTCTTCAGATTTTAGCAATCCCATCTTCTTCTCCTGCTCGAGAAACAAGCCGCGTCATTGAACGCCGTTTAGCAAATTTTCATCCAAGCATATGGGGGGATTATTTTCTCAAATATGCTTCTGACTCCAACTCGATGGTATCATTTAAATTGTTCTTTTTCTTGGATTATATTCGAGAACATAATAATCTTGAATGATGGGGCACCATCCCACGGCATTTGAAAAAGTAAAGGAAAATAAGTTTTAGTTGATTTGAAACTCCATGAATGTGTTGATCGTTAAATGATTCAAAATTTCTACGTGAACCTTGTGGCATGCACATATGATTTAACAACTGTCGAAAGCGTTTCTCCGCTATTAAAAGAAATAATCATGACGGAATTATTTTTAGGTAATTCAATTCATATTTGTCATGGTCAATCGGGTCATTTGACACAAAATGTATTTCTTGCATTCTTACTAATTCATGTCATTTGAACTTTCAATTTTTTATTTATTGTAGAGTTCTCCTGCTATAGCAGAGGATCGAATCGAGGGATTGAAAGGAGAACTGAGGAAGATGTTGATAGGTGCTATGGATAAGCCTTCGCAGAAGTTGAACTTGATCGATCAAATCCAACGCTTAGGAATTGCCTACCATTTTGAAATTGAGATATATCAGCAGTTGGAACAAATTCACAAAAGCTATTTTGAATTGCACGATGGTGATCAAGACAATGACCTACACACAAATGCTCTTCTCTTTCGATTGTTACGACAACAAGGTTATGCAATTTCATGTGGTATGCAATGTTCTAATTCTCGTTGATCGATTAGTTAGCCAAATTATATTGCGGACATCAATTTGACAGTCCATTTAATTTATTAGAGTGAACACATAGGGAGAAGACCACTAGAAATGCAAAAAGTAGTGTGTGGCGCTTACTTTAGTATAAAAATTTTCACCGGCTCACTTAAATGCCGGATTGGAAAAAAAAAAAAAAAAAAGATCACTAAGTGCCTTTGATAAGAAATTCTAGCCAAAAAAATTACATGACTTTTTTATTTAAAAATTTTATTTGATGTGACTTTTTTGGCATCGAAATGATCACTTTTTAATAATGCCCGACATTGAAGTGATTGATTGACACAAATAGTGATAACTTTTTAACCTGATACACAACATTGTTTAAGGGTTGTATGTTGATTGGGCATGCCAATGAGCCACATAAGATTGAGAAATTAATAAAATATGGCTATGTCAGAATTCTAGTAATCCAGATCAAAGTTAGTACTTAAGTGATCCCAAAAAAATATTTGACATTAAAGTGGGTGTTATACACAACTTTTGGCACTTCTAGTGTCATTCTCCCCATAATATCACTAACATGTTTAGTTTGCTCTAGTTTTGATTTGTTTATTAGTTAACTTTCTCTATATGATTCCCGTATCCCAAGTTCTTCAAAATGTCTTGCTTTGAAAGGTGAATAGTCCTTTCTTCTAATTCCTCAGTTTAGTACATCGTTTTTTCATTGATTCCAGTTGATCTAGATGTTGAACATGAATTTTTTGTAGTATCTCATGATAGTATCTTTTCTCATGTTTTGTTTGGCCATTTAGAAATCTTTAACAAGTTCAAGGACATCAATGGGAATTTCAGCAAATCACTCATTGTTGATGTGCAAGGACTACTAAGTCTATTTGAAGCTTGTCATATGAGGTTTCATGGCGATGATGTTTTGAATGATGCACTTGCTTTTGCTATGACTCACCTCAAGTCAATTGATAAAGGAAAGGCAAGCCCTAATCTTAAAAAACAAGTGAGGCATGCCCTAAAACAACCAATCCACAAGGGAATACCAAGGCTAGAGGCAAGGCGCTACATTTCACTCTACCAAGAGGAGCCTTTGCATAATGAAGTACTGCTATCCTTAACTAAACTTGATTTCAACTTATTGCAAGAGCAACACCAGAAGGAACTCGGTAACCTTACAAGGTTGGCTTCATGATACCATGTTTGAAGTAGCTAGATGTTCTAAGAACACCAAATCAACATAGATCGATTCATGCAATTTCAAGTTATTTTGAACTAATTCATTTGCTAAAGTGACAACGAGTGTCTTCTCTTTGGCTCATTGGTCTTAAGTACTTTTTATTATTCCATCAATGATGTGTTTGCCTTAAGCAGGATTTATGTTGTTAATTATAGGTGGTGGAAGGATTTAGATGTAAAAAGGAAGTTCCCATTTACTAGAGATAGACTTGTGGAGATGTATCTTTGGATGTCGGGAGTTTGTTTTGAGCCAGAGTATGAAGCCACAAGGGAAATACTAACCAGAGTGTTTAGCATTGTTACCATTATCGACGACATTTATGATGTCTATGGCACATTGGAGGAACTAGAACTTTTCACAGAAGCAATTGAAAGGTAGAGTTTGCCCTCGGATACTTTTCTCGGTTTACCAATTCTAAATACTAATTCTAATTTGATCAACTATTAATTAGGGTCAAGTGTGATATTTTCTTAACTTGAACTCAGGTGGGATGTTGAAGTCAAAGATGGATTACCAGAGTACATGCAAGCATGTTATAAGATAGTTCTTGATTTGTATGATGAAATTGGCTATGAGCTGACTAGAAAAGGGCGATCGGACTACCTTTTCTATGCAAAAGAAGCGGTAAGCCATTCAAGGTTATATTAATTAAATGCAATTTTTACTATGTCCACTGGCAACAAAATATCAGGTTTTTGGATAAGGATGAGAGACAGTCATATATTTAAGTCTGCTGAACACATTAAAGTTCATATATTGACATAGCTTTGTGTTTGAGAATGAATACTTAGATGAAAAACCAAGTGAGAGCGTACTTCACTGAAGCCAAATGGTTCCATCAAAGCCACATACCGACGATGGAGGAGTACATGTCCATTGCATTACCAACCACGGCTATTGAATTGCTGTTGGTGATGTTGTTGTTAGGAATGCGAGATACTGTAACAAAAGATGTTTTTGACTGGCTACTGTATAGCAACCCCAAGATGGTGAATGCTGTTAAAGTAGTCTGTCGGCTCATGGATGACATCGCCGGACACAAGGTATATATAAGCTACACTAGTGAACAACACTACCTTATCTAAATTTTGTCTAATAGATTTTATTAAAAGGATACAAATAATAATTTCAACGAGATATGCGTTTACAGTTTGAGCAAGAGAGAGGTCATGGACCATCTTCAATGGAGTGTTTCATGAAACAATACGGAGTTACGGAGGAAGAGGCTAAGGAGGAACTCCATAAACAAGTGACCAATGCATGGAAGGACATTAATGAAGGGTTGTGCTGCTCGACCAATGTCCCTAGGCAACTCCTTGTGCGAATTCTCAATTTTACACGAGTTGTGCATGTGGTGTATAAAGATGAGATAGATCTCTACACCCATGCTGGAACCAAGTTAAAAGAGGACGTTACTAATCTATACGTCAATCCATTGCCAATGTGATGGTTCGGAAGAACAAGTACCTAGCTGTTGTAGACTGCATTAGACAGTTTACAAATCTGCTCTACGTAAAATCTGAATTGTGCGTCAACCGTTAAATATTACTCTTCTCTAGCCCGAGAAATTTTGAATGAAGTAAAATAAGGGACCTGTAAATATGTGATATTGGAATATATTAATGTTCTATACGATGAGTGGTTCAGTTTCATTATATATACCAAACATTATATATATATATATATATATATGCTTATGACAGTCTTAGTATAGTGACTAGCACAAATCACAATACTTAACAGAAAGGGAGCCAAGTTTCATATTTTCAGTCATTTATCAATCACATATACCTGATCTTGCGATTATTCAATCACTATACCCTTGTGATATAAATTCTAACCTACTTTAAAATGTCCTGATCAGTGATCATATTATAATTTTCATTCATCTTCAAAGTAACTAAACAATCACGTCTTATCTCAGAAAAGCCTATCCCCTATCATTCCATACCTTTAACAAGTACGTTACCTAATGTTATTTTTCGTTCTACAATAATGGAGCAATCTACTCTACGTAACCTAGGCTTAGAGTTTGATGAAAAATAGATTTGAGAAATCAAAATATATTTAGAATTTGATTAAATGTGCTCCATCGAAAAGCAAGCCATGCTTCAACTTCTTGATCAAGCCAAACCCTAATAGATCGTAGTTAGATTGTTGGTTTGGGTTGACAAGTTTGGGGTCCCATGCGAAAAATAACTATGATTTTGAGTGGACATTTAAACGCACGATGATATTACTAAAATATATTTTCAATAAAACACAATATTATCAGGTAAACTTCATTATATTCTTAACTAAACAAGGAAAACAAACAAAAGTACAAAGAAATTCAATGTTTATAAGGAAAAAGAAAAGAAACTAAATTGTTTCCTAAAGCTACGTTTTTCTACTCGATTATGAATATAAATAACGATGATGATCCTTCTAAAATGCTTGTTCTCACTATTCTGTGGGGGACGAGAAGAAGTTGATTTAACTCTAATAGTCGGCCCTCGGATTTTCATGGTTCTTATTATGTGACGTCACATGCTCACTTTCCGGGTACGAGTAGGGGCAAAATAGACTATAGTCAGTTCACTTTATAAGGTGTTTACTGAGATTAAAATGTGTACAGAGAGGGTTCTTCCCATCGCACCAAAGAAATGTCTTCAGGATCAAAATTTCAAGAAAACTGGTGAACCACATCTCTCTTCAAGTCGTCATCAGATTGAAGCTCCGTTTACTTGCGAAAAAAGCATGCGATTTCTTTGTACGTCAATTCCATTGCCAATGTGATGGTTTGCAAGAATAAGTTTAAGTACCAAGCCATCGTAGTTTGCCTTAGACGGTTGTTGTGACCCAATCTCCACCTTCATGACCCTCAAGAAGGAGGAAGGAGGGGAAGGTCAGATTTAGGGATATTTGACTACGAAAGTTCCCTCACGGTTTTCATCCACAAGGGCGTTATCACCTCGTCCCTTGGACGAACCTCTTGTGAATTCACTTGATATCGCGAGTTCTCCCAAGCTTATATCCTACGTGACAGCAGAAAGTATTGTGACCCTATCTCGACATCGTGGCACATCTTGATTGACAGTTTTAAGGTCGAAAGGAAACCAGACGTAAATGTGAGTTTGAAGGTATTTTTAACAACTATGATAGCCCTCTCGAGACATACATCCACCAAAGATGGCATCACTCTCATCTTTATCGGCTTCACCATCTCGAGTATGCTAACTCATGATTGTGAACCTTTTCTTAAGGTTCATACCCCTCACGACGAATTCATTGAACGATTTAGTTGTTCAAAATAACTTAGAAATAAGGCGGAAATCGTCACTAGCCTCATTTTTGGAAGTTGGCTAGAAAAGCCAATCGAGGGTTAGGAACATAATATTTAGATTTGACGATTTGAGTTATGCTAATATTTCTATTAGCGCCCTTTCGGTACCTAACAATATGTCGTGTTTACCTAAGGTGTCCATGCATTTCTTTTTTACCTTTTTGTGATCATCAATCCTAAACTAGCAATCATGCGTGGTTGGTCATTTTCGTGCCATTTTATTTCTAAAAAAGATGAAATGAAGGCAATCAATTGAATTAAAAGTGCGAAATGGTAAGTAAACAACCAAGGAAAATAGTAAATCCACCATGCAATCCTAGAAAATACGAAAACTCAAAATGGTAAGCGAAGAGGAAAAACTTCCAAACTCATCAAACGTTTATACAAATAACGAGAACCCGAGACATATGTCGGAGAAAATGAACACAAGAATATAGTCGAAATTGACATTGACCTTTCACCATATTCATGTTATCTTTATATTCAAGATCCTAATCTAAACCTAGTCTAAGAACTATAACTAGATGCATACAATGGAAAGAAACAGATATACACTCTAAGACAATCAAAAGCATGACACAAGGCCAATATCCATCGATCAAGTGGAGTAAAGTTCTAGATCAACCAAACTTAGGCCTCGGTGTTGGCCTTTGCAATTCATGCGTGGGTCCCTCTAGACAGCCACTCGATTCATTTTACGATGTATAGCCATTATTGACCACTTGTGTTCTTGCATAGCCAATGACATTTGTAAATATCTAACAAGGCGTTCTATGTGATCTCCAAGATTTCCACTTGATATCATGCATTGACCCTAACATACATATAAAACTCACATGCACGAACATGAATTTAACACACAAGCAGGCCATTTGTACCTTATTTCCCAACCAATCAACTAAAAGAGTGAATCGTCGGCAGGTCACTTATTACAAGGGCATGCGCCAATCACAAACACAAGTATTTCTAATGAATGACATGATTATATGCATTGGAGGGTCCATGTGGTATCTGAAAGATGTGTTTGAAATCATTGATAACAGAAAAAGTGAAGATTTTTGAGATAAAGTGATATCTCGGTTATGGAATGCATAATTACCAAGGCTAATTTAGGACTTGCATAAATGCACTCACAAGCATCATAGACATTTTAAATATGGTTCAAACCATGATTTTCACAATGTCAAATCAAGTATCAAAAGTAATTTCTAAAGATTTGCTATTGGAAACATCACATGTGGTGAAAAGATTTCAAGACGTAATTAGACAAATCCATTCATTGAAAATTATTTAACAATGAAGATTAAAAGATTTGAGACAAATTTCATGAAGGTGACATGTCCTAATTCCATGCACAAACTAGTCTAAAAATCTAACTAAGCAATCACAATCAAAAACTAATAACAAGAATTTTCAGGCCAAGCACAGTATATCAGCAAAATTGGGCAGTAACCATCGATAATTTGGCTATTAGAAAATTACCCAATATGCATAACACAATGTGGAAAAATTTTCATGAAGAAATGTTTTCTAAAAGAGTCAACCATGATTTTATAAAAATCAAATAAGCAACAATGTATCAGGAAATTGCCAAAACAACATAACATTTAGTCATTACGATCAAGATTTAACCTACCAAATGAAGTCTAAAAATCACGAAATTTTGTCACAACATAGGTAACATGGTATACAAACAAACTTTATTGAGGGAATAAGTCAAGAATCCTTACAGAAAAAATGATACAAAAATGGTAAAGGTCTGCCTAAACAGGCGTAAAAATAGGAGTCCAAATTTGACCCTAAGTCCAAATTCTAATCTAGCTTATAAAAAATGGAAAGTGGACCTAATGACGAGAAATTGACATGAAATTAATGGCATTGAAAAGCTCTAGGTATGCTTTACAATTTCTTAGAAGGGTCTGAGTCCAACTAAGATCAACTTGATGCTCTAAGACCGGCATTTATAAAAGGACGGATGTCAGCCATTAAAAACTAGAACTTAAGCATGCATTATGAAGCCTCAAAATCATTCATGTGATGCACAAATGGCATGAAAATCACACATGCAACCTAGAATCTGATATGACAAATGGATAAGGGAATCATCTAATTCTAAGTCGATATGCAAAAATATCATGCGATTCGATGACAATACAAGATGATTAAGCACTTATAATGACATATTCAAATGTTTCTAAGTCTAACAAGCACAATTGCGATATGACTTTCACATACGAAATGACGTTCAAATATGGTGAACTACACATGCACACAAAACTTGTAACATATAGTTCAAATGTCAAAAAAACACTAATGTGAAATTTGTCCTTTAAGATGCCCAAACAGGCATGCAAAGGTATGCACATGATAAGGTTTTAATCCTATAACAAGAATTGAAAACATACATAATTTTGATCACTTAAGGATACATATAAATCCCACCAAAAATGTGTCATATAGAATAAAAAATGAAAACATTTTTCGTTCAAAACTCAAAACCTAATTGTGATCACACGAATGATGACGAAAATAGTAAAACAGATACGGGTTGCTAACCAGTCTTATTGCAGCAGCACCTCCGTACATTTACACATGCAATTGACATATCAAATGATGACGAAATCATATAAATCTTACATCAATAGAAAGCATATGACATGTCTTTTATTCTTCATGAAGGCCTTAAGGTCAAACAAGTTCAATTTCACGCTTAAATTTGCCTAAGTTCACCTCGGATCAGTGTAGGGACAGACAGACACATGTTGACATTTAAGAGGTTTGACCTAGCTAAATATGTCCAAAAAAATTCCGAACAAAATTACAGGATACTCTCAAGACAATGAAGAATAAGTTTCATGAAGACAAGTTTTCCCAGAAACCCACATAAAAAGCAGGAAAAAAATAACCAAACACTGAGGTGGACCAAAGGCAGAACCTAAAGAGCAAAAAAAAAACCTGCAGGAATCGAGCAGATTTTTATGCGTTTTTCGGAGGCCAAATGTTTGCTGTTCAGGCCATGCGACCTATTGATTCGAAGCTCGTAGAGTCTATATTTTTATGTCTAGAAGGCCTCGAGTCAAAATAAGGCCATCCAGGGCCTCATTTAAGCCAAAACAATAAGCATGTTACAGATACACGAAATTTGCAAACTTGTATGAAGTCAATCTTCAACCAAAAACTTGCATTTAATCAATCATTATATTTCAGCAAACCATCGACTAAGCCAATCAACAACATATCTAAACATTTCATGAAACCCTAAATGCAAATCCTAGTCTCAGTTAGCTATTCTAGCCTCGCTTCATTGAATTCAAGTCCCAAGAGGTTACCTTTTGCTTTAAATTCATTGATTTTGACGTAATCGGATGAAATAGACTTCGCCAGAACACGATCAGAGTTCCAAAGGAGTGGACAGGATCGCCTAGGGATTGGATCGGCACAACTAGACCGTCGGTTCAACCTGCAAAAGAAGCAAAGACCGGTCCAAGCTTGGACCGGTTTTGAGACGGCTGGTGCAGATCGGGATCACGGGAGCTATCTAGACTAGCCGGCTGGACTCTAACCACAACCTGGTTGGAGACGGCATAGGGGATGGATTGGATCAGGTCTAGCAGCCACAGAACCACCGCTGGCCACTAGAACGGACAACCAAGTGACGAGTCTAAGTTGAACCAGTTTGAGGATGCCGGGAGGGATGCGGACGCCAGAGGTCTTCTAGCTACTGATCGGTGGATCTCCGACCACCTGGATGTTAAGCACAAACCTGAGAACAGATCGGGATAGGTTGGGGATCTCGTAAAAAGCCGTTGGACACTAATTGAAGAGGACGAACCGGTCAGAACCAAAAACTAGTTCCGACGCCGGTCTTGTACTTCGTGATTGAGGAAGGCGAATTGAAGGGAGGCTAGGTGCCGTTCAGCCTCGTTGCTACTCCAATCGGGACAGGGAGGAGGTTAAGACCACTGCGGGGGGCTGGCGGTGGCTGACGGCTCGTCGGCGTGAGGCTGATTCGGTGCAACGCCGAATCGGTGAGGACAGAGAGAGACGGTTAGAGGGGGCGAAAAAAGAGAGGAGAGGAAGAGTGGTTTGATCTAAAGAGAGAGAAAGAATTCTACAAATGAACCCCCCTTTTGATTTTGGAGGGACAATGTTATTTATACTACTCCCAAATCGGTCGATCTCGGACGTTGGTTTGATCTGACAGTAGAAATCCCATTCTTTTTTTTTTTTTGGTCGGAAGATATACGATATTACTCATTAAGTAGGGAAAAGAGTACAACCCGCTAACAGGGCTTCATTACAAATCAGATCTAACAAAAATGGAGGAGGTGAAGAGGCCCAATTTGCAGAGAGGGAACCTCGACCATGGGCTTTCGCAGCCCAGTCGGCTAGGGCATTTGCCGATCGTCTGCAGTGCTGCACTTTCAGATTCGAAAAAGAGGGCAAAATCGCTTCGCACTCGGAAAGAAGAGCACGGCATTCCCACGGTGGAAGGCGCTCGTGATTGATTGCTTCAACCAGAATGATGCAGTCGGTTCAATAATCAGGTCAGAGTGATGCTTTCCTTGTTGAAGAAGATCTTTTAGAGTATATAAAAAAGCTTGAATCTCCGTTGCAAGTGCAGAAGTTGCTGGAACGCTGTTGGTGAAGCCTCCAAGCAGACTGCCCTTATGATCCCGTGTGACGCTGGAGATCGCACCCAAATTTTCTGCAATAGGAAAGGCACCATCTATATTCACTTTGATCATGCCCTGCAACGGTGGGAGCCAGGTAGAATTAGGGTTCGGCGATTTGTTGCCCATTTTCGGTTGCTGCTGCAGATGCGGATTCTGAACTATAATATGTAGGTGAGCGAGAGCCAAAGCGGAATCAACAAGCTAGTCTGGCTTCGTGAAGTGATGGCAGAAGATAACATGATTTCTGGCCTTCCAGATCTGCCATAAGAGAGCTGCGATGGTCTCAAAATTCGGTATGTTACCTATCTGTTGTGATATATCTGCAAGCCAAGCATCAATACGATGTGTTGCATAATCTGTTACATTAACTTGCACAATAGGATGGCTCCAAATCTGTTGTGTCCAAGGGCAATGTAGAAATAAATGTTCGACTGTTTCGGGGGAACGGGTAGAACAGAGAATACAACAAGGATCATTGGTGATTCGGTGACGGAACATATTAGACTTGGTAGGAATCGCATTTTGACTGATAGACCAGAGAAAGATACGGATTTTAGGAGCTGTCTTAGTTTTCCAAATTTGCTTCCAAAGATGACTAGGTGTAATATAAGATGAGGACGGGCGAGAAACTAACTGTGTAGCCTCTGATTTCTGTATGATATGATAAGCACTCTTTACTGTATATTGTCCATCAACAGTTGCTGTCCATACAAGTCTATCTTCAGTAGATGCTGGCCATAATTTAATTTCCAGAATTTCTTTAACAATAGGCTCGTCAAATGTACGGTTGAGAAGCTGGATGTTCCATGCATTTTGTTCTGTATTTATGAAACCTGCAACTGTTGTCGGTTCCTCTCTGTTAGATGGTCCACACAGGATTCCCATAGGTAGCCATTTGTCTTGTCTAACATTAATGTTCTGTCCATTTCCGACTGACCAACACAACTTAGGAAGAATTGAATCGCGGCCCATTAGAAGACTTCGCTAGCCCCAAGATGGTCGGGATCCCTGTTCAGCATGCCAAAATCTGTAGATGGAAAATATAAGGCTTTGAAAAATTTGCACCACAAAGATAAAGGATGTTGAAACATTCTCCAGGCCTGCCTTCCCAGAAGGGCTTTATTAAAAGATAATAAGTCTCGAAAACCAAACCCCCTAATACTTTTCCTCTCTTTTAGAATATCCCAAGACTTCCAGTGAATTCCAGCTTTATTACTAGTGTGTTGCCACCAAAACTTGGCGATTTTCTGTTCAACAGACTTACATATAGAGATAGGAATCTTAAATATGGACATCGCATACTGAGGTATAGCTTGAATCACAGATTTCAATAGAACCTCCTTCCCTCCTTTGGAAATCAATTGTTCTTTCCACCCTGCCAATTTAGCATTCACTCGTGTATGAATCCAAGCAAACATATCTCTCTTTGAGGATCCCTAGTCTGAGGGAATGCCTAGATACTTTCCGGTTTTATCAAGGATTGGAACTCTTAGTTCTCCGGCCGTATTTAACTTGAGAGACATAGGACAGTTTTTGCTAACAAACAGACCTGATTTATTTCGATTTATCTCCTGTCCTGTTGCAATGCAGTACTCATTTAAAATGCTAGCCAAGTTTTGACATTCCTGAGTTTTACCATCTAGAAAAAAGATCGCATCATCAGCAAAGAATAGATGGGATAAAACAGGACACCACCTGTTAAGTTTCAGTCCTCGTAGATGACCCGTAGTAATAGCTTGCTGGATAAGATTGGACAGCATGTTAGCCACGAGTATAAATAAGTAGGGTGAAAGAGGATCTCCCTGCCTAATTCCCCTGGTTGGTTTGAAGTAAGGTAGATCTTCGCCGTTGAGCTTGACACTAAGAGAGGTAGTTTTAACACATTGCATCAACCATAACACCCATCGATCATGAAAACCAATCTGGCGCAAATAGTCTTCTAAGAAGTCCCACTCAACCCTATCATAGGCTTTCTGCATATCCAGCTTTAGGAGCGCCTGAAATTTCTTCTTTCTCTGACGAATTCTAAATTGATGTAAGACCTCTTGAACTATCATAATGTTGTCCTGTATTTGTCTGCCTGACACAAAAGCACTCTGTTTTGTGGCAATCAAATCTGGTAGACAGCACATTAATCGATTTGCTAGGACTATGGAAATAATCTTGTATAGAAAATTACATAAACTGATGGGGCGAAATCGATCTAACCTCTTTGGATTCGGTACTTTAGGAATCAGACATATAGAAGTTCTATTAATATCTGCAGGCAACACACCAGTAATGAAAAAATTCTGCACTGTAGTAAAAACATCATCCTGAATTATGTCCCAATGACTATGATAAAAGAGGCCATGAAAACCGTCAGGTCCTGGAGCTTTGGTTGATCCCAATTGGAAAGTAGCTAGCTGGACTTCCTCTCTTGTTACTTCAACGATTAAATGATTGTTCATTACCTCTGTCACTATCTTTGGACATTTCATTAAAGTAGGGCCATAGTCTCGATGACCAGCAGTAGAATAGAGGTTCTGAAAATAACAATTAGTCATGCGCCTCACCTGTCACGCCCCGATCCTCAGGCACGCACACATCCCTTACTTTTGGTCGATTTTAAAAATGCGATATCCCAGGACTATGTATCGCCGACCCTTTCATTTATATATGCACATGCGGAAGCAGTTATAATTCCCCAGACAATAAAGCAATGGGATAGAAAAGCAGGCCATATATTATTCTTACTGAAAATTCACAACTACATCTTTTTACATGCACACAAGGTCGACAAAGACGGGACGGGATCTCGCCCTCATCCGGGTCGTACTCGGGTTATCCTCGTGGTCCTCCTCCACGTACTCCTCTTCAGGGTTCCTCAACGGGGATCTCCTCATCGATTCATGCTCCTTAGGCTCCTCATCCAGGTCCCGAAATGGTTATTCAATAACCACGAGACAACGTCTCGGCAAGTTCTACCCCTAAGACCCGATTAGAAAACTAATACACCTTAGGGCTGCCTATGCACAACATGAGTCGAGGACTTACCTTGGCCTCGATTCCACCTCGAGCATATTAGCACAGATCATATAGGCACCCAAGCAATCATATTATAGATCGAAACATCGATCTAATCGACTTAGTCGATTATATGCCAACAAGACCACTCACGGTCATTTCCATTCAGTCAATTAATTGATATCATACGATCCACACATCTATCAATTCATATCATCTATTAAACCATACCATCTATTCATCCATCAATACAATTACGCTCGCACAAGCTGAAATGGATGCAATGCTCTCACAAGCTGATATAGATGGTAGCTCGCACAAGCTGATATATACATAGATGATAGCTCGCACAAGCTGATATATACATAGATGATAGCTCGCACAAGCTGATATATGGATCGTTGCTCTCACAAGCTGATAAACGATCATTGCTCTCACAAGCTGATATATATATAGATCGTGCTCGCACAAGCTGATAAAACGATCTTAGCTCACCAGAAGCTGCCATATATATATGTATATCATAATTGCTCGCCCAAGCTGATACATATATATAAACCAATGCTCGTCAAAGCTTATCATTCAATAATAAACCAACTCATACCCCAATTCAATCAATCAATAAATCCAATCGATTCAAACTAGTCATACAAACCAATTACGGTGCTAAAAGCCAACACCGGGTATTTTCAAGTTAAATACCACAACTTCATCAATATCACTCAATTCCACACTTTCGGAATAATTAACCATAATCATCAATCACTCAATTTCTCAATTTAAACATACAATTAACACAAACCTACCGCACTACTGCGATCAGCTCGAAATTCTAACGACCGGCCATCTACCAATCAATCATTTAATCTCAATAAATTCCAAATCAAATTAGGGTAAATCCCTAAAACATCACAATTTATTTAATTCCATGCAACGAGCTCAAATAAATAAACGAACTGCGCCACGACGATCAGCACGAGATTTCGGTCGTCGGCCATCTCAATCTTAATTTCTGAAAAATAATTAATTATTAAATATTAAAAATTCAATTTAGCACAAAATAAAGCCCAATTAAATAAACGGACTTCACCACGGTCATCGGCATAATTTTCTGGTCACTAGCCATCTCGGTTGAATTTCCGGAAAATAAATAATTAAATAATTAATTTCGAAAATTAAACAATTAACATTAAAAATTCAATTTAACTCAAAATAAAGCCCGATTAAATAAACGGACTTCACCACCGTCATCGGCATAATTTTCCGGTTCCAGGCCATCTCAGTTGAATTTTCGGAAAATAAATAATTATTTAATTTAATTTCGAAAATTAATAATTAAATACCAAAAATTCCACTTAGGCCCGAAAAGCCTAATTAACACCCGATAAGGACGGGAAAAATCCCAAGAAGCATCCAATAAATACTACATGCAATTCTCTATCTAATTACACTAATTACATCACTAATATACAAAGCAATTAACTAATAATCACTAATCAATTCTAATCTAACAACCTAATTACACTTAATTAACACTAATCAACCTTTAAGTATAATTAGCACACTAAGAAGGCATTAGTGAGTAAAACTCACTCAAAACGACGGGCTCCACGCGAGGATCGACTTTCCCCAAAGCGGGCCGAGCATCCGGGCTCGGGAAGGCGGCCAAAACGGGCCAAAACCCACTGTCATACCCATTTTTCTGCACTCTCTGTTTGCTGCTGATTGGGGGCGGATCCAAGCTCGGATTGAAGCAACAGCAGACCTAGATGGACGGAGGGGTTGAACAAGACTTAGGCGAGGCTTCACGGTGGCCGGAGGAGGTCGGGCGGCGGCCGTAGGTGGCTGAACGGGACTGAACAGAGGCGGCAGGAGCTGGACAGCAGCTCTGGAACAGCGAGCTGGGCGGAAGAGCGACCAAGGCGCGCGGAGGCAACCGGCGAGCGGCGGAGCACGCGGGTGGGGCGAGTAGCGACGGCAGCTCCGGTTATCTTCTCTCGGCGCTGCTGTTCTGCTGTCTTCGAATAGACCGAACGGGAGGAGGAAGAGAGAGGGCGAAGCTGCGCACGGGTGGGGTGAAGCAACGACGGCGGCGGCGCGGCAGCTCCGGTGGCTTGCGGGCGCGCGACGACGGCGGCAAGAGGCGGCGACGGCAGCTGCTTCTGCTTCGCTGGTCTTCCGTTGCTGCTGAAGGAGAAAGCCAAAGAAAAGAGGAAGAAGATGGAGATGCCCGACGGAGGAAGAGGGGAAACCGGTTTTCTCCTCTTCTCTCTCTCTCTCTTTGGCCCCACCAATCTAGCTGTCTTCCACTCCATTTTCCTTGCCAAAAATGGTCCTTCTAGAAGCTTTAAGGTAATTTAAATTTTTGGTTCTATGGGCATACGAATTTTGAAACAATTGGCTTCCATTAATCACTTGATTTACTTTAAATTCATCTCAATCGGCCTCAATGCTTCCATTAAATATTCTCCTCATCCAATAGCTCATCTCGCATCTCAATTCCACAATCCATGGCTTCAATTGAACGAAAACGGCCCTATTTATCCAGTAGAAATTAAACACCAAAAATCTGGGTGTCACAACTCTTCCCCTCTTATAAAAATTTCGTCCTCGAAATTTAAATCTTTATCAATCCATAAACGAAAGGTGGGGGTATTGTCGTCTCATCAATTCTGCTCCTTCATTCGCTTCACAATGCTATCCAAGATCCTCGGTGCTGCCGAAACATTCCCAAATTGACCAAACCAAATCTTGATTCCCAAAAAGGCTAAGCACTTGCCCAATTTTACAAAAATGAAAAACCGCAAAAATTTTGGTTCTTTTTTTTTTTTTCTTTTTTTTTTTTTTTTCCACAAAGCGGCTAACTGCCGCGTCGGGGATTCGAACTCCCGACTTCGGACCTTTCGCTTCTTCCCGGGTACCACTCGGCTACAAGCGCCGACGGTGTCTCGAAATGCTTCTTTAATTCATTTAAAGCCAAAACCCTCCTTTGAACTCAAATTTCGATGGATTCCGATTTAAATGCCGATTCATCTTCCCTTCCTTAATAGATCGAGACGTCCTCACCAAGGGCGACACCCAAGGAAAAATACACTTCCCCACTTAAAATTTCAAAGGTCTTTAACACAAAATCTGCGAAGCTAATCGGCGATTCCCGAGACGGTCTCAAATCTGTCTCTAATAACTGCGACTGAATCACTGATTCTAAACCAACTCTGGACCTGCGATTTTCTGATCTCTGATCTCATCTCAACGACTGAAGTTCTGTACACTCTGCTCTGCACGGATTAAAAAGAAACTATCTGACCGATCTACTGAAACTGGGAACCTCTGGTCAAGATCTGATATAACTCTGACACTGATCTCGGCAACTGCAATCACTGACTACTGTACTGACCCTGGCCTGTGATCTTTCTTTCCCTGACTCCATCTCAGCAATTGAAATTCTGTACCCTCTGCTATACACTGCTTAATAAAGAACCCTCTCGAAAACTTTGCCAAATTTATAATCGTGATCTAGATTCGAAATATAATTCATCCGGCACTCCATGCCGGCGAATTATTTGATGCACACACACTTCGGTATACCCACTCTGTGACAATATAGGATCTTCAATTTCTGAAATCGAACTTAGATTGGCGGTTAATTTCACTCCGACACGCTTTTAGTGTGACCTAGGCTACTGGGTAGTGTTCAGAGCTTTTTAGGACAAATGACCCGTGGTCGATTTTTTTTTTCGAGCCACAATAAACCCATTCGAGCCATTGACAACTCCCGATTGTCGTGAAAATCTCAAAAATTCAAATACGGACACAGGGCGCCAAAACGATAGAAACATCAAATTAGTGTCGGTCGATGAGAATTTTCCAATTTAGTGGAGTCACCCACGATCGGTCATTCATCTCAGTCGAACCGATCTATCTTTGATTTCAAATCGGGTTTTATACTGTGCCGCAATGATCTCTAAAGATGAGCATGGTCGAGAAGTCGATCATTGGTCGAATTCTCAAGTCTATTTGCCTTAAGGTCCTTAATAACTCACCCAGCTAGTCTAGTTATCTCATGAGTGGCCAACTCGAGAAAAAAACACCTGTAATCGCGTCGATGAAATGCCCAATTTATCTAGTCGAAATCAGAGTCCGAAATCTGGATGTTACACACTCAAAACAATATCTATTCATACTGTACCAAAGTGGATCAACTCCATCTATTGATCAACCACTATTCTCAAATGGTATTAGTAATCCCCTGAATCCTTAGTAAGCCATATGTTTCAATTTCCACTTGGGACTCTCAAGTGCTGGCAACGATTCTCCCGGTTCGCATTACCGAGCTTCCACTTACTGACACTTCTAACACTCGCAACCTGCTCAGCTGTATTTATCTTCATATCAGCTTACTAATCTAGCTGATGCCGATTCTGATTTACTTGCACCATCTGGTCAAAGCTGCAATACTATAGTGAACTTCCGACAAGATCTTTTCCCTGAGTGCTACACTGTCAAGTGTATTCAATCACTCATGAAATCTGAACTTTCCATTCTCATAAATCTTAAAGTCAGATTCTTTCTTGCCAGTATCCTCTTATAAGATCTTCTGAACATCTTTGCTTGTCAACTAGGCACCGATTCTAACTTGAACATTTGGTTCAATCTTGAGGGTGGCTATAAAATTCAAAAGGTAGCCTACCTCAATTTTGAAAACCAAATTTCGAACCATTTTCAAGTAAAGTCTATACTTTAGCCAGTCTATGCACA
The DNA here is from genome assembly GCA_017140395.1 of Eucalyptus lansdowneana. NCBI lineage: Eukaryota > Viridiplantae > Streptophyta > Magnoliopsida > Myrtales > Myrtaceae > Eucalyptus > Eucalyptus lansdowneana. The sequence continues at coordinate 40,505,952 of CM029485.1, forward strand.
TTTGAAGACTTTCGGCTCAACACATTAATGACTCATTTCGTTCCTCCAAGGTGATATCTGATATCACTATTATAGTTCTGCCAAAATTCTGGTTCACAACATTGTTTTGTATTCCACTTATTGGGTCTCAACTGGCGGAACGGTGATACAACAATCTTCTCATGTTGTATCAATGCATACCCCGTCCTCTGCAAGACACATCACTAAAGATTCTGTGCTTTCCAGAGCCAAATGAAAAGTTTAGCACAAGTACGATAGTCAGTTCTTACTTAAGCTTTGGAAACTATCCTCGTACTTGTCTATGCTGATGAATTTCTCTTCTTTCTTAAGAGATCAATCCCACGATGGTACTGATGCTGAAAATTCTTTCACAGACCTTCTGTAGTAATCTGTTCAATCCCCACAGCTTCTGATTTCTGACACTGTTGTCTATCTCGATCCACTAACAACTGATTTGATCTTGGCTTGGTCCATGAAGATTCTCTTACTTGTAACCACACGACCATTCTTAAGGGCTTTCCTGATCCTCAGCACTTAATGAATACCCTAGAATGTCGCTACATCACACGATCACCATCGATCTAGATATTCTTTGAACACTCGATTTGTCAAATCCATGACAACGGCTGGAGCGTTCGCTATATCAAATGGCTTTACATTATTCTCACGAGGGCTAAATCGAGTGCGAAGTGTTGCCTTCAGTATAACCTCCTTCCTGGTTCTCAACTGAAGATAACCTGTCCTCAAGTCGATCCTTGAAGACATCAACACTCTTTATAACAAGTCACCCAATTCAGTTGACAATGGTTGATGCATGATTGCAATGAACCATCTTCATTTCTCTTTCCATAACACTGACGTTCCTTAAAGCGATGCACTAATATGCATGAATTCCTCATTCATCAATCTTCACATCCATACCTTCGGTTCTATCAATTCAAACAACAATAACTAGTGATTCCCCTTTCTTCCACTTATTTCAATAAACTGAAGTTCCCCAAACTTCATCAAAACTCTGCTACGATACTCTGATAAAATTTTCCCCCAAAACATTCATCCTCTGTCTAATACCAGGTCGGTCCCACTTATGTTCTTCTCACCATACCTGGATACTGAATTCATCCAGGTTTTCTTCCACAATTTCGACACCTATCTGGTGAGTCTTCTACCTCTTGTCACGTGCTAGGATGCACTATTTCTTATACCAGAGATCTATCCCAGAAATTCCACAATGCGTTCTATGGCGCACTTCTCCTGAACTGTTCTATCGTCGGTGACAGCAATAACCATTGTCGAGATTCCATCTACTAATGCGGACAACCCATAAATCATTATCCGTACTGGCGACACTTACCACAATTTCCTGTCCTCAAAATACACGAGACTGATTCATACCATCTTCCATAGAACAACATGTTCCATTAATCTAAAGGCTGACCTGACTATGCCACCCCTCCTATTGGGTGGAACAAAATACTCTTCCCTCAACATCAGTCTTTTCCCTTACCGAATTCCAAATCTGCTTCGTTGAATCTGGACTCAAATATCGAATTCTATTCTCTGATTATCCTTCCAGGTTAGACCTCAGATGGATAGTAACAACAACTTAATTCTGATCTTACTGGCTCATCCAAATCCCAAGGAACAATTGCATCAGAACGATCTTATCGGACTTAGGATCAATCAACGCTGATACACCAGTACCAACCTGCGATGGCACTCTTACGCTCAAGCTGGCCAGAGTCAACACTCTGCCTTCCGAATCCACAATAATTAAAAGCGAGCAATTCACACCCGACAAACAATTCTACCAATCAGCTATCAAAAACATGCACCAGTCATGAATTTAAAGGCCTTTCCTATTGCTATCCCATAAGTCATCGCACCTTATCACTCCATTACCTAACCATTGCTCTGATACCACAAAAAGGGGATGTCACGCCCCGATCCTCAGGCACGCACACATCCCTTACTTTTGGTCGATTTTAAAAATGCGATATCCCAGGACTATGTATCGCCGACCCTTTCATTTATATATGCACATGCGGAAGCGATTATAATTCCCTACAATAAAGCAATGGGATAGAAAAGCAGGCCATATATTATTCTTACTGAAAATTCACAACTACATCTTTTTACATGCACACAAGGTCGACAAGACAGACGGGATCTCGGTCCTCATCCGGGTCGTACTCGGGGTTATCCTCGTGGTCCTCCTCCACGTACTCCTCTTCGGGTTCCTCAACGGATCTCCTCATCGATTCATGCTCCTTAGGCTCCTCATCCGGTCCTGAAATGGTTATTCAATAACCACCGAGACAACGTCTCGGCAAGTTCTACCCCTAAGACCCGATTAAAAAACTAATACACCTTAGGGCTGCCTATGCACAACATGAGTCAGAGGACTTACCTTGGCCTCAGATTCCACCTGCATATTAGCACAGATCATATAGGCACCCAAGCAATCATATTATAGATCGAAACATCGATCTAATCGACTTAGTCGATTATATGCCAACAAGACCACTCACGGTCATTTCCATTCAGTCAATTAATTGATATCATACGATCCACACATCTATCAATTCATATCATCTATTAAACCATACCATCTATTCATCCATCAATACAATTACGGCTCGCACAAGCTGAAATGGATGCAATGCTCTCACAAGCTGATATAGATGGTAGCTCGCACAAGCTGATATATACATAGATGATAGCTCGCACAAGCTGATATATACATAGATGATAGCTCGACAAGCTGATATATGGATCGTTGCTCTCACAAGCGATAAACGATCATTGCTCTCACAAGCTGATATATATATATAGATCGTGCTCGCACAAGCTGATAAAACGATCTTAGCTCACCGAAGCTGCCATATATATATGTATATCATAATTGCTTCCCAAGCCGATACATATATATAAACCAATGCTCACAAAGCTTATCATTCAATAATAAACCAACTCATACCCCAATTCAATCAATCAATAAATCCAATCGATTCAAACTAGTCATACAAACCAATTACGGTGCTAAAAGCCAACACCGGGTATTTTCAAGTTAAATACCACAACTTCATCAATATCACTCAATTCCACACTTTCGAATAATTAACCATAATCATCAATCACTCAATTTCTCAATTTAAACATACAATTAACACAAACCTACCGCACTACTCGCGATCAGCTTCGAAATTCTAACGACCGCCATCTACCAATCAATCATTTAATCTCAATAAATTCCAAATCAAATTAGGGTAAATCCCTAAAACATCACAATTTATTTAATTCCATGCAACGAGCTCAAATAAATAAACGAACTGCGCCACGACGATCAAAGACGAGATTTCGGTCGTCGGCCATCTCAATCTTAATTTCTGAAAAATAATTAATTATTAAATATTAAAAATTCAATTTAGCACAAAATAAAGCCCAATTAAATAAACGGACTTCACCACGGTCATCGGCATAATTTTCTGGTCACTAGCCATCTCGGTTGAATTTCCGGAAAATAAATAATTAAATAATTAATTTCGAAAATTAAACAATTAACATTAAAAATTCAATTTAACTCAAAATAAAGCCCGATTAAATAAACGGACTTCACCACCGTCATCGGCATAATTTTCCGGTTCCAGGCCATCTCAGTTGAATTTTCGGAAAATAAATAATTATTTAATTTAATTTCGAAAATTAATAATTAAATACCAAAAATTCCACTTAGGCCCGAAAAGCCTAATTAACACCCGATAAGGGACGGAAAAATCCCAAGAAGCATCCAATAAATACTACATGCAATTCTCTATCTAATTACACTAATTACATCACTAATATACAAAGCAATTAACTAATAATCACTAATCAATTCTAATCTAACAACCTAATTACACTTAATTAACACTAATCAACCTTTAAGTATAATTAGCACACTAAGAAGGCATTAGTGAGTAAAACTCACTCAAAACGACGGGCTCCACGCGAGGATCGACTTTCCCCAAAGCGGGCCGAGCATCCGGGCTTTCGGAAGGCGGCCAAAACGGGCCAAAACCCACCGTCATACCCATTTTTCCGCACTCTCTTGCTGCTGATTGGGGGCGGATCCAAGCTCGGATTGAAGCAACGGCAGACCTAGATGGACGGAGGGGTTGAACAAGACCTAGGCAAGGCTTCACGGTGGCGGAGGAGGTCGGGCGGCGCCGGCCGTAGGTGGCCGAACGGGGTGAAAACGAGGCGGCGGGGCCGGATGAGCCCGGCCTCCGGAACGGGGCCGAGCTGGGCGGAAGAGCGACCAAGGCGCGCGGAGGCAACCGGCGAGCGGCGGAGCACGCGGGTGGGGCGAGTAGCGACGGCAGCTCCGGTTATCTTCTCTCTGCGCTGCTGTTCTGCTGTCTTTGAACAAACCGAGCGGGAGGAGGAAGAGAGAGGGCGAAGTTGCGCACGGGTGGGGCGAAGCAACGACGGCGGCGGCGCGGCAGCTCCGGTGGCTTGCGGGCGCGCGACGACGGCGGCGAGAGGCGGCGACGGCAGCTGCTTCTGCTTCGCTGGTCTTCCGTTGCTGCTGAAGGAGAAAGCCAAAGAAAAGAGGAAGAAGATGGAGATGCCCGACGGAGGAAGAGGGGAAACCGGTTTTCTCCTCTTCTCTCTCTCTCTCTCTCTCTCTCTCTCTCTTTGGCCCCACCAATCTAGCTGTCTTCCACTCCATTTTCCTTGCCAAAAATGGTCCTTCTAGAAGCTTTAAGGTAATTTAAATTTTTGGTTCTATGGGCATACGAATTTTGAAACAATTGGCTTCCATTAATCACTTGATTTACTTTAAATTCATCTCAATCGGCCTCAATGCTTCCATTAAATATTCTCCTCATCCAATAGCTCATCTCGCATCTCAATTCCACAATCCATGGCTTCAATTGAACGAAAACGGCCCTATTTATCCAGTAGAAATTAAACACCAAAAATCTGGGTGTCACATCACCTGACCTGGGTCCCGAATCCAATCCTCGTTTACATCTTTGAGCATGCTGATTCTGTTTCTCTTCCTTCGTTGAATTGTAGTAGCATGAAAAAATTTCGTATTTCTATCCCCCCCCTCAACCAGTTGATACGAGATCGCATTGCCCAGTAGTGTTCTTCCTGTAACCATATTTTATGAATATGTTCCTTCAGCGATTTAACCCAAATGGTATTATAATTGCAAGCAGGTTGATTAATATGGTACTGGAGTTGCTACTTTAAAAGATCTATTTGGTGATGACCAGCCGTAAACTTCATTCTACTCCACTTAGACAAAGCTGTAGTTGTCATCTGCAATTTTTTGGAAATGCTGAAGGGGTGACATAAGGCTGATGACCATACGTCTGAGACCACCCGGTGGCATTCATCATCTTGAAGCCAAAAAGATTCAAAGGTGAACTGCTTCTTCCTCCTGTTTTGTTTAACTTCAGTAGTTAAAAGTAGTGGACAATGATCAAATCCTATAGCAGGTAAAGCGTAAACTTCTGCTTCCGGATAGGTTAATCGCCATCCCATTGTGCATACAGCTCTGTCTATTCACTCCTTAACAGCTTCCTCACCACTTCTATTGTTCACCCAAGTGTAGGCATAGCCCTTGGTGTCAAGATCCATCAAAGCACAGTCATTTAATAAATCTCTAAAAGATTGTAAACGATGTTGCTGAGGTAAGCGTTTTCCCACATTCTCCCAGTGATTCAAAATTTCATTAAAATCCCCGATACACACCCAAGGTAGGGTATGTAGATGGCTAAGATGACGCAAAGTTGTCCATAGAAGTTGTCGCTGATTAAAAACTGCTGGAGCATGCAGAAAAGTAATACCCATAGTTGTCCTTCTCAAAACATCTGACCATATAGTATCAATATAATGAGGATCATGAGAGTGGATAGTAAGATTAACCTGTTCATTCCAAAAAATAACCAAGCCACCAGCCAAACCTTGGGGATTTATCACAAAACTATTTTGATATTGAAGTCTTCTTTGTAATCTCTTGATAACTGGTTCCTGGTTTTTTGTTTCCATAAAAAAGATAATATCAGGCCGATCATGGACCACTAAGTCCTTTAACGCTTGAATTGTCAGGGGGTTGCCCAGCCCCTGACAATTCCAACTTATAAGTTTCATTGTGCTGGCGGTGGCTGTTTAGGGCAAGCCACCACAGCCCTTGTGTCTGCCCCTTCAGCTGCAAATATAGGGGCATCCATAAGGAGTGAATCATCCAGAGGTACAGGAACAAAAGGAGGAGTCCCATAAGGATTGTAACGCTTTATTTTTTTAGTAGGACTAGCCTTAACCGCCATTGTAGGATTTTTTAACTTCTTGCTGTTCATCACAGGTGCTTTCTGAATAGGTTCTGCCATAGAAGAAATATGCAGGGTAGGCAATGGATTACTCTGAAGGTTCTGTGTGGTATTAATCTCCACAGATGGAGGTTGCTCCTTGGTGCATGAAGGTGCTACAGGAAGTAATAAAGGTAATTGCTGTGGAGTTTCTGGTATAACTTCTTCAACTTCATTTTGGTCTGGTTGTTTCTCATAGAAGGCTTTCCAGAATGGACTGTGCACTTTTACCTCAGCCCTCAACCAGGGACCATAGGACAGCTGATCTTTCCCTTCCATCTTGGCCTCATCAAAAGGAATATTTGGACATTGTGTTGCATAATGGCCCAAGATACCACAAGAGTAGCAATAGTAAGATAATCGCTCATATTTGAAATCAATCCATATATTCTGTCCCTCCACTTTGAGTAGCTTACCAGATTTCAACGGTTCTTGAAGATTAATCTTCACTTTGTACCCGCCCTGTTTTAACAAATGAATTCTCTTTATTTGCTAGGCTCACTTCCTGAACCTGACCAATATGTCGAGCCGCCTTGGCAAACATTCTCTCGGTGCATCTTTCCAGAGGGAGTCCAAAGATTTGCGCCCAGAATTCACATGTGGTGAAATCATAGCAATGAAGAGGCGTGTTTGGCAACCACGGTTTTAGTATCAGGAGGTTGTGCCCAAACAGCCAATGGCCACTATGTAAGATCCTTTGCCGTTCAGTTTCAGAATTGAAAGTAAAAACATACAGACCTTCTTCGGGTTGGGAAATTTGCACATGTTCATTACGCCATACACGTTTTAACGTACTCTGTAAAGCTTGAAAATTAAATGATGAGTCAGACAAAACTTTACTCACTAACGTTGCCTTGCATTCTTGCATCTTTTCCGGAGGTATTTCATCATCCCAGACGTCCACATCTTCTTCAGACCAGAGTCGGCCAAGTCAATGGCATAAGGCAGCAAGGCGAACATCTTCCGGAGATTGGGATGTGTTCATAATTGGAAACTGTCTGGTAATGGCAATCAAGTCGACATGCAAGCTCCGATAAGGAAAACAGAAGCAAAACCCAGTAACTGGACTACCAGGGAAGGCACGAAGATGAGAAACATCGTCTACTGAGAGAGGATGGAAATTCTGAGTGAAAATGTAAGAACACGGGACTCAGAAAAGAAGAAGTGTGAAGAAGGGTTTAACCGAGATGAAAGTCGATCAATTCGGAGAAACCCAGAAGAAAGTACAGAAAAAACTCTGCATTTCAAGAGAGAGAGGACTCTACATATCGAGAGAGAGTAGAAATCCCATTCTAAAAGGCAAAAAATGATTTTAAAAGTTCCACTATCATCTAGAAGTATCGAGTAATCGATCGGGTAGGTCCGATTTGCAAAAACTCAAGCCAAAAGCAAAAATTACATTAAAAAATCTAATTAGGGGCGAAATTGTGGTTTTACGAAATTCGAGGATTAATCTGCAAAATCATGAGAATTGGAGGTGTAGAACTGAAATTGACATAATGAGGATCTCGGCCGATCGCCAAAAGTCCAAAACCAATCGGCAAGAGATTGAACTAGCCTACCCTGCTAGCAATTGGTTAGATCGGTTCACACCGATTTGACTGGTTCTTGATCAATTCTATCTGATTGTGGTTGATCACACATTTTTGGTCCTCATGAGTTCAAAAGTTATGCAATTTGGTCTCTCAAGGACCAAATTGAAGAGAAAACTTTCCCAATTTGAGGGAAAATTGTCCAATTTTGATTCGATTAAGTCAATTAAACTTCATAAATGTGATCTATGGATCTTCAGCTGACTTAATTGAGCAATTATTATGAAAATAACAGACCAAAACCATGGGTACTTAAGATTGAGCTTAGAGGGCTAAAATGATCAATTTTGCAATTTGTTAACCAAAATTGCAAATCAATAGAAATTAAGTCCATTTAATGTCGCAATTGCCCTATCCAACTAATTACCCATGTATAGGACCACCTATTGAATTTAAATTGACCTTGAATTAAAGTGCTAAAACTTATGTGAAAAACAAATTAGCATCTAATATTAAAAATGAACCTTGATTCATGTAATTGGACCCTTAGTCTTGAATGAGTCAATTCAAATTTCATTGATTAAAGCTCAATGGTTCAGATTTTTTACCTTCAAGAGAGTGAAATTCTTTAAATTGGGAAGTTCTAATGCTAATTTCTCGAAATTGACTTATGATTAGGATTTATCTTAAGAAAATGAGTAGAACACAATTGTCCATTCACATGTCATGGAACATCGATTTTGACCCTTAATTAGGGCTTAAAATGGTAATATGTGTTTCGACACAGCAATTCATGAAATTGAGCACACGAGTGGATTTAGAATAGTCCCTAGACCAAATATTGAACAATGAACTACGCCTAATTATGACTAAGAATAAAGTAATTTTGTTTTTTTGCCGATTTAGAACCTAAAACTGAAAATTCGGAAAACAAGGTTCTCAATCGAATTTTGTGAAATTTTTGACGCAGAAGTGAAATTGACACTAGAAGAAACGTTTTAGTGGATTTTTTATTCTTTGATTTTTTGGTCAAAGATTTAACCAAAAGTGAACCCTTTAGTTAACTTTTCCTAAAATATTGATTTTTTGATTAAATCTTTGGTGTTTTGAAAAATTAATTTGAAAAAAATGAAATTAAAGTTAAATGACATCTTTTTGGATGAAAAACCAATTTTTGACTCGGGGTTGACTTTGGATCAAAGGGTTGACCAAAAAGTCAACTTGTTGACTTTTCAAGTTTTTTTTTAAAAAAAAATTTAAAATGAGTTGGAAATTGTTTTAAAATGAGAATAAGACAAGATGAAATGAAAAACGACATTTTTTGGTTGAGAAACGGGCTCCGTCGTGATCGTAAATTCAAATCTCGATTTTTTTATAATCTTTTTGACTCGTTGACTAAAAATCAAGTGTCAAACAATGATTTCCAAATCTACTCTACGTAAAATTTGAATTGTGTGTTGGCACTTGATCATTGCTCTTCTCTGGCATGAGAGTCCCTTTTGTCTGTGGATGTCGACGAAATAAAATAAGGAGTCTGTAAAATTGTGATATTGGAATATATTAATGTTCTATGCAATGAGAGGTTTAGTTTCTTGACCAATATCAAACTTATTTTATTTGATATATGCTTATGACAGTCTTAGTACACTGTGACCATCACAAATTACAATATCTAACAGAAAGGGAACCAAGTGTCACATTTTCAGACAAATTACTTCATTAATCGGTTGTATATACCTGATCTTGCAATTATTCAATCACTACACCCTTGTGATATAGACTCCAGTCTGTTTTGCATAGACCTGATCATATTATAATTATCTTTGTCATCTTTAGTGCAACTAAACAATCCTGTCTTAATCCTATGTTTGTTCTACAGGATGGAGCAATCTACGCTCGACGTCATCTAGGCTTGGAGTTCGATGAAAAATGGAGTTGAAAAATGGAAAATATATTTAGAATTTGGTGAAAAATGTGCTTGATCGTAAAGGAAGTTGCGTTTCATATTCCTATTCCACCCAGATCGAAAAGGAAGTTACGTTTCAAATTCCTAATCAACCCAAACCCCAATAAATCGTAATTAGATTGTTGGTTTGGGTTGAACGATTTTGGGGTCCCATGCATAAAACAGCTAGAGTTTTGAGTAGACATCCAAAATCAGACTGATTATATGGCTAAAATGTCTTTCAATAGAACCCAATATTATTAGGAAAATTTCATCAAATTATGAAGAGATTTTATTGTTTATTGATAAATGAAACTATATTGAACCCAAACGCTACCTTTTCTACTCGATTGTGAAGATAGATAACAATGATGATCCTTCTAAAAATGCTTGTTCTCACTATTAAGTTTGGCACGACAAGCAGCTGGTTTAATTATAATCTGTCTGTCCCTTGTAATTTCATGGTTGTCTCATTCAACCTTCTGCAATTTCTTCTCTACTCGATTAGGTCAGTTTTTACGCATGGGATGACGTTCGAGCCAGAATTCATCTCCGATTTCCACTGAAAAAAGTTCGGCACATGTGACGTAATAAGGGCAAAGTAGTCAGTTCACTTTATATGGTGTTTAGTGTTTTTTTTTTTAGTCATAAACGATGATATTAGTATTCAAGGCGGACGAAAATTACAACCCGTATATAGGGAGTCAATACACAGTAGAGACATTAACGATGCAGGAGGAAAGTTGGGCCAAGAAGGTGAGAGAGAATTGCGTGCTTGGGCCTTAGCGGCCCAATCAGCTGCAGCATTAGCTTCTCTTCGGCAGTGTTCAATCCGCAAGCGAGGAAAGGAGAGCCGCAGCACAGAAGCATCTGCAACAAAAGGTCGAATCTCCCATGGTGATGAACAGCGATCATTGAGGGTTTCCACAAGGGTCAAACAATCAAATTCGATGATTAGGTGATCTTCTTCCTTGCTCTGTTCTAGCAAATAAGTGAGAGTGTAAATTAGGGCTTGAGCTTCACATTGCAGAGCTGAGGACGCACGAACAGAACTACTGCATCCGCCGGTCAAGATACCAGTATGATCTCTGAGGATACATGCGATTGCACCAGAGTGGGTATCGGAGGTAAAAGCCCCATCAATATTCGCTTTAAAACTGCCTTGATCCGGTGGATTCCAAAGCCAATTAGGGTTGAGCAAAGCAAAGTTCGTAGTGGTCGATTGCTGTAGTGAGTTACGGTATAGCATTGCGTCTGCGAGGGCTACATCTACAAGTTGATCAGGATATGTTCGCTGCTGCCGGAAAATAAAATGGTTGCGCCTCTTCCATATCTGCCAGAGGATAGAAGCAACGATCGAGTTGGAAGGTATGGTGTTTAGTGTTTACTGACCAAAAATTCACAAGAAGGTTCTTCCCATCACCAAAGAAAGGTCTTGAAGACCAAAACTTGAAGAAAACCGGTGCATTATATCTCTCTTCAAGCCGCCGTCAGATTTCAGCTTCATTTATTTCGCGAATAATTTAACATTTTTAGAATTTTTTTCTAATAAATCATTTTCTAGAAAAATGATAAATTTTTTGATATTTAACTGAAATTAAAAGTAAATTGTAAATTATTTTCCGTTTTTGGTAATAAAAGCCTTTTTTTTTAAAATAATAATAAAAAAAAAAAGACAAGCACATTTCATATGCTAATGACTTGAGCACAAGTAGGTGGAAAACTAAGCACAAACACTAGGTCCCAGGTTAAGCCCTTTGTAGATCAGGGACCCAGGTGTCCATGTTGCCCATGCCCATGCTCATGCCTAGGCCCTTGACGCAAGGCCCAGGACCCCAAGACTAGTGATTGAATCCCCAAAGCCTAAGCTCAGGAGCCAAGGTCCTCAAGACTTCGGTGTCCATGCATGGATCTCCAACAATTGAGTCTTGTCCATTGAGGCCAGGCATGGGTGCCTAGATCCTCGGCACTAGGGCCCGGGTCCCCGGTCCATTGAGGTGGAGCTTGGGAACCCAAAAGTGTAATGAATATCAAAATCGAAGTCCAGGCTTTCATATCATCAATCTCAAAAACCTTCTATCAAAATTTTGAGGGTGATATTATTAGAAAACTTGCTAACATGGTGTAAAAAGTGTTTCAACTACGGTAGAAAGTTTCTTGTGGCCAAGTTGCAGCTGATGTCATTGACGTATGGTGAAAAGCTTATGTAGTAGTACTAAAAGAGACAATCGTTTCATTATTTAAGGAGTATTACCAAACAATAGGAGCATAATATTCAAAAGAGAAACATCATTTGGATTCTTCTCTCCCCTTACAAGAACAACATTCTCATGTTGAAAGACTAATCAAACAAACAATCTTGGCCCAAAGAAAGACATGATGGGCATGTTTCATGGATAAGAGTAAATGTACGCACATGCCGCAGGCTGGAAACTGGATACCTTTTATGGGAAATGAATGAATAGCACACTTGAGGGTAACATTTTTAGGAAGAGGTTCTCAAATTTGCCTGAAGCCATAAGTATCGGCTAATTTCCAGTACTTGGCGTTGATTTTTGATTTCCCATTTTAGATAATATTAAGCCCGTCTTCCAACAGAGCATTATAGGGAAAATTACCAAAAAAGTCCTAAACCTATTGCAATTGTGTCAATTTAGTCATAAACTTATTTTTTTGACAAATTAAGTCCTAAACCTTTTACAATTATTCCCGATTAGTCCATCCGACGAAAATTGACTGGCCGGCGAGCTTTTTTTAATAATATTTTATTAATTTTTTTATCTTTTTTTTTTCCCTTCTCCCTCCTCCCTCCTTCTTCCTTTGGCTCCGACGGGCTCGCCTTGCCAGTTGGCAAGCGCGCGCCCAGCGACAGCAGGGTGAGCCCCTGCCGGATTTGGCGAGGGCGAGGCAAGCCCTCACCAGACATGATGGCAAGCTCCCCTCGCCAGATTTAGCAGGGGCTCGCCTTGCCAGACTCGGCGACAGCAAGGCCCCACTCACCTAGCCTAGCGATTGCGAGGCGAGCTTGCGCCCAGCGACGCCGAGGCGAGCCCCCATCGGATTTGGTGAGGGCTTGCCTCGCAATCGCTAGGTGAGGCGAGCCCTCGCCAGATCCAGCAAGGGGGGCTCGCCGTCGCATTTGGCAAGACCCTCCTCGCCGGATCTGGTGAGGGCTCACCTTGCCATCGTTGGGAGCGAGCTTGCCTTGCGGTTGTCGGGCAAGGTGAGCCCTTGCTAGGAGGGGGGTTTGTTGTCGCATCTAGCGAGGCCTTGCCTCACCTGATGATCGCGAGGCAAGCCCTCGCTAGATCCGGTGGGGGCTCGCCTCGCTGTTGCTGGGCACAAACTCACCAACTGGTGAGGCGAGCCTGCGAATTGCCTCAATTCGGCAATCGGCCAGGTTGGCATGTCGCCGAAGCCAAAGGATGGAGGAGGGAAGAGGGAGGTGGGAGGAGGGAGAAGGGGAAAAAAGAAGGAAAAAGGAAAAAAATAAAATAAAATATTAATAAAATATTTCAAAAAATAAAATATTATTAAAAAAGCTTGCTGGCATTGGCCGGCTGCCACGTTAGCACCAACCGGTCAATTTTCGCTGGATGGACTGATTGAGAATAATTGTAAAAGGTTTAAGACTCAATTGGTCAAAAAATAAGTTTAAGACTAAATTAGTACAATTGCAATAGGTTTAGGACTTTTTTGGTAATTTTCTCGAGCATTATGAGATGCCCACCAAAACCAGAGAAAACTATTAAAAAGCATAATTACCCAAAGCAATTTGTTTCCTATCAATTTAAGTGCAAGTTCAAAATTAAAACCGGCAATTTAGTCGTTGTTCATATCCATGCCAATTCCCAACACTTTAATTGATCAAAATGATGCTTGTTTTCAAATAGATTTTGGCCTTCATGAATCTGCCTCACTATTTCTATGGAAAATCTTTACTACATTATGATGTCTATGCTTCTGACCATCTGAATGGAGACCAGCTGTATGAGCTGGTCATGTTGACATAGACTATGTTACTCATTCCTGAGATTAGGTAGACTGGGTCTTATTTAAAATATAGCAAGAGCTGATCAAATCTAATTAAGATCCAGTTTTAGCTAATTGAGATAAGAAATTCGATCAACTAGTATGGATAAGATTTTCCAATTTGAAGCTACATTTTATGATTCCAGCACTTAAGTGGACCTATCCTTTAGCCACATCATTAGTTTTATGAAGATAAATAGCAGCATACTGAACAAGGTTACATCTAAACCACTTATTTCACTAACTGGATTCTTTTGATAAATATGGGTGGGGTGCCAATTCCAAGCTATTTCTCAGTGACTTTATAGAGTAAGAAGTGCATTATCAACATTTACCATCATATTTTAGTGGAAAGATTACCAAAAACGTCTTAAATCTATTGCAATTTTGCTAGTTCAATTCTAAACCTTTCAATAACCTTTCAATTGTGCCAATTGAGTCCTAAATCTTTTTAATTTTTGTCATTTGAATTCATTTGGCCAATTTTAACTAGAAATCACTGATATGGACACTAGCCGACCTACATGGGAAGGTTGGAGCCGACCTAAAGAAATTTTATCAATAGTTTACTTTTTTTTCTTTTGTTTTTTCCTTAATTTTTTTTTAATTTGTTTTTTTCCTTAATTTTTTTTATTATTATTATTATTATTATTATTATTATTATTATTATTATTATTATTACTATTATTACTATTATTATTATTATTATTATTATTATTATTATTATTATTATTATTATTATTATTATTATTATTATTATTATTATTATTATTTACTATGGTTGGCGAAGGTTGTTTGGCTCTCATTGGCCTCGAGTGAGGGTTGGGACAACCTCACCCTGGGTGAGGCCATCGCGGCTGTGATCAAGGCTAGCCTCACCATGGCCTCACCCAAATCTAGCCAAAATCGCGATGTCCTTGCCCACTAGTCATGCCGCCCTCACCCAAATCTAGGTTAGGCGGCCTCACCTACGGCCCTTGCTAGTAACTGGCGAGGGCTTCACCACCCTCACCGTGGCTCATTGTGGCCAGTCAAAATTGATCGGATGAACTCAATTAACAAACCGTGGAAATGTTTAAGACTCAACTGATACAATTAAACTGTTAAAGAATGAATTAGTAAAAGTGTAATAGATTTATAATTTATGACTTTTTTCTGGTGATTTTTTTATTTGAGCAAAATTGCCAATCAATGTCAGAAGTCCATGAATGACCACGCTAACAGCGGACTCTATAAGCCTCTAACCTGCATCGCATTAGGTAAGATAATCATCTTGTCGTCTATCCAGCCGAAAATTGCATGCTGTTATCGGTATTACTTCTACATTCATCTTGTTTTGTGTACTTTCTAAAATATCTCGGACTTCTAAGCGACATGTGAAAATTAGATAGAATTTGTATAATAGTTAAAAACTATGATAATATCGAGTTAATCGCATCGTATTCTTTGTGAGTTTCGTGTCCAATTAGCTTGTGGATTTATAATCTATTGGTTTTTGGTATGAATTTTTATTTTTAGGTTCAGAGGCTGCAGAGAAAGCAGATGGCGATGGTGCGGTTTTATCTCTCTGTGGGGATATGACGTGGAGTGCGCACAAGGATGGCCCTCGTGCTCCAAGCCATATCCATCAGGCTGTTGAATCTGCTCCTAATAACTGGTAATTTGTAACGCAAAATCTGCATGTTCGAAGTTCATATCAACAAATATTGCAATGATCCTTGCATATTGTTCTCAAAACATTTGCATTATCTAGTCTCAAATACTATGGATGTGACTTTTAGTTTTCCAATTGCATTATGTTCTTCCTTCATGTCCTCACGATCACGCTCATGATCATGAGCCAAAGGAAGAACAAGGATTTAATACGAGTCATACTTGTGTATCTAATTACTCAATTGACCACCCTCGTAAATAAAAAAAAGTGCTGCTGGATGTCACGCACGATGCCACCTCTCGCCTGCTTTATTGCAATAAGGATGGTGGATCGTAGGAATGTGCATTTGGACAAGTTCAATCTAAGAACTGGTCCGAACCAGGCTTACTTGGCCGATTCACATGGAGACCTATCCGATCCCGGTTCCAATTTTTTTAGAAGCCCTTGACTAGTTCGGAGCCCTAGGTTAGAATTGGGATGGAACAAGAGTTAAACCAAATTTTTTTTTTTTTTTTTTGGGTTGAAAATGTAAGTATTATAAAGCATATGAAGTACAATTGCTTTGGAGCATCTCCTGGCATTTCAAATAGAGCTAATAATTCAAAAAGATGGAGGTTAGGAAGTCTCCACATAATGGCCAAAGCGATATTTGACTAGGAATGTTTAATTTTTTTGGTAAAGTGAGGCTCTACCTTTTATATTTTTGCACACCATGAAAATGATATGGATGTTAGTTGATTTGTTTTGAAACCGTCTCAAATTGCACTCTATCCAAATGTAAATATGGTTGTTAGGAAAGATACTTTGAGGAGTCTTGCCACCAAATCTCTGCCCTTTGTTGCCCTAATCATCCATTGAAGTTCCTCATCCATCCTCCTAAAGAACACCTAATCCCATGTTGCGCAAGGATACTATGCCAAACACTACCCGTCCATTTGCATTTGAAGAATAGATGAGTTATATATTCTATACCAGCCCTGCAAAAAGTTACACTGGATATCAACTAAGGTCATCCATTATGCTACGATCTTTGTTGTTGGTAATCTATCTCTCTAAACTAGCCAGCCAATAAAATTGTGTTTGCTGGTGCTGTTACTCCAAATTAGATTGAACCACTCCATAACTGGACCCCCGTGTTTGAGTTTGGCATATATATCATGGCAATAGTATCCTCAGCTAGATATAACTAAGGTTAGAACATATCATAATTTGAGTTGACATCTTAAATTCCAAGTCATACTATCCCTAATGTTGAGCTGCATAATTAGGGAACCTCTATATTATAAACATTCACGTTGTTAGCAATAATACAATATTTACTCGATTTTGTATATCTTAGGATTATGCATATGTCTCATTTGATAGAGCATATCCTTGATTGATTATATTTGATATTATATTTATTTTGTTACTTTATATAACCATTTCAAAAAGCCTATAAATATGATGATATACTCTTCATTATATATTTCAAAGTATAAACAAATTCCATAATTCTATCTTCAATGTATTATTTTATTTATTCAACTTGGTATCAAGATGTCTTGAGTTCAAATCTTCTAACACGCACGCACGCAACACGCACACACACGCGCGCACACAATTCCACAAGCTTTAGGCTTAAGGAAAAGATAGCCTAAGGCAAACTTAGTATATACATCCCAAAATTTCACACACACACACACACAAGCTTTTAAAATGGTCGCAATGGTCTTACAAAATTTCACATGATATGAGAGCCTCCTTTCTTAAGGCAAACTTAGTGCACCCAGTGCACCTCACACATCCCAAAATTTCCTCAATCTTTTTGGTTTATCATTCTCAGTGTTGCACCTGATGCATCCTAGTAAAATAAATCCATCCGACTCTTGACATTGTTCATCGAAATGCCTCATTGGCATGTAACCAAGTGCCACGGGGATGGTGTTATGGCATTAGTGGTGCGTCACCAAGTTGAGCTTCTTAAGGCAAACTTAGTGCACCCGGTGCACCTCACACATCCCAAAATTTCCTCAATCTTTTTGGTTTATCATTCTCAGTGTTGCACCTGATGCACCCTAGTAAAATAAATTAATCCCACTCTTGACATTGTTCATTGAAATGCCTCATTGGCATGTAACCAAGTGCCACGGTGGTGGTGTTACGACATTAGTGGTGCGTCACCAAGTTGAGCTTTTCTTTTCCATGGAAGTATTTTTTGACGTTGCAAGACGCATCGCCAAGTTGAGCTTTTCTTTTTCATGGAGGTATTTTTCAACGTTGCAAGATGCATCTTTGCACAGTAACCTTTGCTCAATAGTGCCTGGTTTATTAGCTTATTGTAGCCATGTATGCCTTTATTAAATTACTGTTTTGATAGCAAAGTTGATCACAAAGGACACATGCCATTCGGCTCCAATGCCTCTGATTCTTGACTTTTCATTTTTCATTTGGAGAAGCTGACACCATCACCAAACTTGCAGCCATTAGATGAGCAACATACTGAAATCTTCTCATCAACAGAAGCTTGGAGCCATCACAAATGCCACCTCGTCTTCTATCCGTTGAGCTTATTTTAATAGAAGATTTTCGTGACATTCATCGGATTATTTTTCAAACTCAATTTGATTTGTTTCAACTCAACTTGTGTTTGAGGAGATGTTAGAAATATTAGTATATTCATTTGATTTTGCACATCTCTCAAGATTATGCATATATCTCCTTTGATAAAGCATATGTTTGATAAATATATTTGTTTATCTTGTTACTATAGATAACCATTTCATATGGCCTATATAAATAGGTTGATATATTCTTCACTATATATATCGAAGTACAGAGAAATTCCATATTTCCATATCCGCATATGATTCTATATAAGCAACTTCTGTTTTTGACTCCACTCCGGCGACTACACTCATTTTAATCTTACAATAGTCAAATTTTTCCAGATTGGAAGGTTTACACACGCACACACAAGAAAGAAGAAGAACAAGAAGAAGTAGAAGAAGATCTGAGCGGAAAGGTTTTTCTGGACGAAAACTCTAGACGAAAGTGCCTTTTCGAGCTCGAGCAAAAGGGAGTCCGACGATGCTTCACGTGAGGTATCGATTGTCTGAAGGAGAGATGATGTTCTGATTACAATTCAGAAAGAGAAAACGCTGCGAGATGTGGGCTTTAGTTTTTAAAATTTTCTTTAAGTTTCTTGTAGCCCAGTAAGGACGGCCCACATTAGTTCGAAAGGTCCGTCAAAGTTTACCTCGGAAGCTTCAAGCGCAGTAGCGAAGGCCACTCCGTCGCTAGACGCCATCTTTAGCGACGGTTTTTTTATGGCCGTCCTGGAAATCCCTAACATTAAGTTTACATCCCTAACATTTTTCGTTTAGACATTAAAGTGACGAAGATAATTTTGAAAAGTTTAAACTTTTCTAAGCATGTGTAACTATAGATTCTTATCATTACTACTTTATAACTTTCGTGCTCTTCTCGGAAGTTTTTATTAACAATTTAATGATGAGGTTTACTACGTATATAAATATTGACAGGCATTAAGACTAAAATTATATATTTTAAGTACGGTAGAAAAGTTTAGTGGTGAATATGAAAATCATTTACATATTTGGACTTATACAATGAATATTCTAAAGTTAAACGAGTATTGATAGTTTATTTTGTCTCAATACATTGCTTTGTCCTCTTTTCTTCATTTGTAAGATATCATAGTGCAGACAAAGTACTCTATCGGATCTTGCATATCATTGCTATCAATCACAATTGGCCAATTAACGAGTCACCTCCATTCTCTACCACTGACTGCTGCGACACCCCCCACCTTTACAATCCCACATTTCTATTAAACTTAAGCAGCCTTCTCTCATCTCTCAGCCCCAATATTCCTTTCTAGCATCTCCTCAGCCAGCATGCCTACTAATATTTCATCCCTGTTTTTTTCCCCTACCTGATAGCTCCCTTCATCCACAAATCTTAAACCCTTTTTGTGCCCACCTGCATCTTCCCATCCTGCAAGTCAAAGGTTAGAGTTGGTGGCTTGATAGGCTCTTGCTGAGGCTGACACCGGTGCTAGCAGATTATCCGTCTGGCTGAGAACCTGTGCTGTGAAGGAAAGGGGCTGCTGAAGTCCCCTGGCCGAGAATCTCTCTCTCTCAGGAAGTCTGGAGTGTGCCCTGCCACTGCATCATTGAGGTAAAATGGAGAATGTGATTGATAAAGAACTAGGACTAGCTGCCTTAGGTAGAAGATTGTGCAATGATGTAGTACTGACTGTTAATGATGAGATTCCGGAAGGAATATTGAGGGAATGCAGTCTTACCTTGTTGGGAAAACTCTATTCTAGGCCTAATGTCAATTTCCAGGCTTTCCAATCTACTATGAGGCAAGCTTGGAAATCTGATGATATGATTTGAGATCAAACGTAACCAGGACTCTTCACGTTTGGGTTCAGCTCTGAGAATGAGAAAAAGAGAGTTTCAGAAGCCAGTTCATGGTCCTTTTCAAGTAATTTGCTGATTCTCCAGCTTTAGACCCGAATATCTCTATTCATTGTGCATTTTGGATGCAAGTGCATGATTTACCATTAGCAAGAATCACTGAGAAAGTAATGCAAGGAGTGATCTTAAAATAGAGAAGGTGCTGGAACTGAAATTGGAGGCGATGGGAGGCAGCCCCTGCAAAACTAGAAAAGCAAGAGTTTCTTGACTTAGCGAGACCACTTAAGTCGGGGATTGTGGCGAATATTGCAACTGTGCATTGACTTTAAATATGAAAGATTTCCTCATTTTTGCTATTCAAGTGGGCGTATTATAAGCCATTACGCTACCGATAGCAAAGGAATCCCCATGAAGGATCAGCACTGGAAGAAAATGACGTGGGGAACTTTGGCCAATGTCTAAAGGCGGAAGTACGTGAGACAAGT
Source organism: Eucalyptus lansdowneana (assembly GCA_017140395.1). Lineage (NCBI taxonomy): Eukaryota > Viridiplantae > Streptophyta > Magnoliopsida > Myrtales > Myrtaceae > Eucalyptus > Eucalyptus lansdowneana. The sequence continues at coordinate 40,526,389 of CM029485.1, forward strand.
CCTCCGCGTGCGAACCAGAAGAGCCTGCTCCTGTCGACAATCGGCATCTCCCTCACGTCAGAGAACACTGCATTCTGGCCAAGGACGCTTAGCGTGCTCCCGTTGTACATCCCTTCAGTGAAGACGGAGTTCTGCACCATCGGCAGGCCAATGCCATTCAGTGATGAGGACAAATAGAGTCCCTGAGCCCAGCCGCCGATTTTGGAGCTCAATTCCGGGCCCTCGGTCAACAGGTTGTCAGTCATAACGACGATGCCGAACCCCGTGGCAGACATGTTGGTCATCTTGGCCTCAGCTACACGCACTGTGGTCAGGATGCGGCTGCTCACGATATCATGGAAATAAAAATGGAGGTGGCTCAGCTTCTCCTTCTTTAGGCCAAGCTCTTCCGGAAGCAAGCTTCTTGAGAAAGTGTGAGAATTTGCGGTAAAGAAAATGGTGGAAGTGAAGAGGAGAGAGAAGATGACGAGCTTGGTAATGCAAAGAGCCATATTAGAGACACAGATGTGAAAAGGGTGTTGTGGGGGGAGAGGCTTTTATAAAGGAGGTAATGGAGAAAATGCGTTTAAGTAGGAAAAACAGTAGTGTGATTTTGGATTTATCAAAGTTGATTTACAAAATTAACGTATGAAGTGATGCAACAAATAACAAATGGATATCGTAAATAAAGTAAATGAAATGCACATGACATCTAATAACACTTTGGCACCGACCCTCATAATATACTAATTATATAACTCAAATTTTAGGGATATAAAATCTTCCAAAATGAAATTTTCTTGGTGGAGTAATTAAGGTAAGGGAGCCTATTTTCAAAGGAATAACCAGAGAGTAACATGGTCAATCAATTGGGTACCGAAGATAAAATGTAACGGTTGGATTTGCCTGGTATAAATTTTTTAAGAATTAAGATTTTTGTTTATAATGAGATTAGCGGATTTAGGATTAGGGTTTCAATATCGGAAATTAAAGATGCTAACTTACTCTATCTAATATAGGATTTTAATCTTTATTGAATAAATTATTAATTAAGGTACACTTCAATTTGTAAGCTAGCAGGAAGTGCTCGTCATAGTCATCGCCCTGCTATCCAGCTCATCTCTAAGTGATTAGTGTGGATTTAATTATGTGGTGAAGTGTGATTAGTATGTGGTCCATTAGAGTGACGGGTAATGCTAATTTTTTTTTTTTAACGAAATTGATTTTACATTTTGATGACCAAGTGACATGCCAGAACCCACTGATGATCTCACAAACAATTATTGAAGATCAATTTTACTATCATCAGCATTACTCTACACAGAGTAAACTGTCGTTTTCTCTTCAACTCATCGTTTTCACATCGATGAACAAATGAACAGTTTCATTTCAATCATTACCTAAAAAAGAAAGAACAGTTTCATTTCAATTATTTTCGACGCGTGGGGATTGCCCAATAAGTCAACCCATCGTCTTCACTTTTCTCTTCTTAATTAGCTCCATCTAGCCAAACCTAGATCCGATGTGGTATTTCACCTAACGCCCTCAATCACGTTTATTTATAGAAGAAGCAAGTTTGTCAGTCATCGATTGCATTATAATTCATTCCGCCAATCATATTATTCATAAAATAAGTCATCCGTAATTATCGCTTGTTAAAGTACAAACAGCAATGCAAGAATCATGGGTGATTGGGAAATTTTTTAAAAAAAAAAAAGATGCCAAAGACAAACGTGAGGGTCATCAAACTAAATGTGAGAAATCTTTCCAGAAAGGCCTTCAAAGACATCTCGTGAACATGGATCAATAATGGAAGACATAAACATTGTAATCCACGACGGTGTCCCCGGTCTTACGGTCCATCGTGTGCGTCTTTGCCTGTGCGTACCCGCGGGCGAACCGGAAGAGCCCGCTCCCGCCGACGATGGACATCTCCCGCACACCGGAGAACACCGCGTTCCGGCCGAGCACGCTCAGCGTGCTCCCGTTGTACTTCCCCTCAGTGAACACGTAGTTCTGCACCATGAGCAGCCCAACGTCGTTCTGCGACGACAGCGCGTAGATACCTTGGGCCCGCCCGACCTCCTTGGAGCTCATCTCGGGGCCTTCGGTCAGTGGGTCATCGATCATGACCACGGCCCCGAACCCTGTGGCCGACGCGTTGGTCATCTTGGCCTCGGCGACGCGCACGGCGGTCGGGTTGCGCCCGCTCACGATGTCGTGGAAGTAGAAGTGGAGGTGGCTCAGCTTCTCCTTCTTGAGCCCGAGCTCTTGCGGGAGGAGGCTGCGCGCGAAGGTATGAGAGTTTGCGGCGACAAAAACGGTCGACATACAGAGGAGAGAGAAGGCTACAAGCTTTGCGATGCGAACAGCCATGGCTAGAGAGAGAGAGAGAGAGAGAGAGAGAGGGAGGGAGGGAGAGAGGCAAAAAGGGTTTCGTTGAGGGGAGGGTTTTAGAGAGGGGGCAGGTGGAGAAAGACGGGGTTTGGTGGAAGGTAATAATAATATTTTTAAAGGAGGCACTTACTTGCGGAGGAGTTTAAGGGTAGGAGACCAAACAAGAGACGACATGATCATATGGTATATGGTGACCCACCATTTAGGTGCTGCAAATAATGTAATTAGCGTTGGAGCATTCTTCGTAGGTGGTGATAAAAAATATGTCCCAAATTTGAGATTGAAAAGAAAAATATTCTAATCTAAGTAGATTTTCATTTATATATATTGGAAGTGTTTGCATTATGAAGAGTATCAAAGATGAGCTTTTGCTTGTGAATTCTTTTATGAGATTATTAGATTATTTTTTGAGATTTTATGAGGCAAAATATTATTTAAATTTTTGGGTGTAATCAAGGACTTGAGAAACATTAATAGTGTTTAAGTGAGTCTAATGTGTTTGTGATCTTCGTTGTATCGTTTGATTTATGGTGGAATTCTTTATTGCTTTCCTTGTGGACATATATCACATCGACTAAACCGCATAAATTTGATGTTTGATTTATGTTTTTTTGGTTCATTTATTTTATTGTTCAATTGCTTGCTTCAATGCAATTGATATCAAAGCTAGGCTTCACTAAATTGAGGTGAATCGATGTTGGTAGAAATAAGAAAAGTGAAAATCAACAAATTTGATGGAAATAATTTTAGTTTTTGAAGATGCAAATTGAGGATTATTTGTATCATATCAATGCCAGCTGAATAAAAGATTAAAATTCAGCATTGCATTATTGTGAACCCCATTAGGACTATAGGAGGGTTTGTGGTGTTATGGAATGAAGTGGTATCAATTATCGTGGATTCTTTCATTGTGGGTCATATTAATGTTAAATATGTCTAGAAAGAAAACACAAAAAGAAATTGGTCTAAATAGGAAGATAGTGATGATGATCAAAATCTTTATAAATGAATTTCAGTATATAATTATTTTTCAAGAACAGAGTCCTGTTGTGGGAGGAGTTAAGAAGCATTAATATGCATAATACTCTACCTTGGTTTTGCTTAGGTTACTTTGATTAAGTTATTTACCATTGGAATAACATGAACCTTAACTTGATATGTGTAGGTGACTCACAAAAAATTGACTAGTGATAACTCCTAGATAAAAATTGATTTGCACATTAATAACATGAACCTTAAGCTATGAATTGATATGGGCTTATGAGAATCGTGCTAAGCTTAGATTTAATAATCCATTAGTCAAATTCTAAGTGGTTCAACTCACTTCAAGCTAAGATCATGACTGCTAATATCATATAGATTGAAAATCATAAAATCATTCACATAGAGGAGAATAAAAGTGAAAAAAAACGTTGCAAAGATCCCAGAAGCTATAGAGTAAAGTTCAACATTACTTAGAAACGATACTCCTGTCTAGAGAAACAAGATTGCCATATGGTGAAAGAGATGTCTCTACAACAGACAGACGGGTCATCAATAATCAGTCTATCAAGACCTCTTTCATCAAAGCCAATCTCTATCAAGGCCGTAATTGATAACTCAAAAGAGATTATCAAGGTAGATGGTGTGAAAACACTGAAGCAGCAGTCAAATGTGCACTGAAAACAAACCGTATTTAGTGAATAGTGAGTGGCCAAGCGGCAGGCCCATTTCCACACCAATAAGCTTATTCCCGCGAGAGCCAAGAGTTCTCCTGGAAGAAGAGGGCACACACATTTTAAGACAGTATCCTAATGCCAGTATTTGACGACTATCTATTCAAAGAGTTAAGATAACTAAACCGTGCAAAGAAAATACCGTTGACACTATAAGAGCTTCGATTACAGAGGACAAAGCACCTGTATGATCTCTTCATGGTTTCAATCAGTAAGTATACTTCGTAAACAGAGGCTTCTCTTTAGTGCAATGCATCAGCTTGTCTTCAACACGATTTCTGCCATGCCAGAAGGGAACTCATGCATTCAGTAAAACACACGATGATGTAGTAAAGACTAAATTTCCTAAGAAATTCCAGTTTACAGACATCAATTCGCAGCCTACATATTATCCCACACTTCTGGCCTATTTTATATTCGGTGAATGATTTCACTACACAGTTTCGCCAAGACCTCCCTTTTTTCTGAAGAGACAATGTACATGGATAGCCAGGTGAACGGGAAAGGTGGAAGGAAGCTCTTGTACCTGGATGAAATCATCTTCAAACCTCTAAATGGGAAAAAGCCAGCTATTGAATGCATTATCTCTGCATTTTCTTTGAGTAATTGCTGCAAAAATATAAAACCATTTGCACACTTCGGCGTCTGCTTGGCAACCACGTAGCGTCGATGCTGCTATTACAAATGAAATAGAAAATATAAAACAAAGGAAAAATGAAAAAAAATCTTCGGATCCTCTGCAGATAGAGGGCAGGGACGCTCCGCCAGGTGAAGGTGGCCAGACCCAAGCCGGTTCAGGCAACGCTGGCCAGACCTACACGGAGCTTGGGCGACGGCGGTGTTCCCCATCAATCACAGAGGTACACACCCGGAGAGAGAGATACAAGGGAAGAGAAGTCCTGGTCCTCAGCTGCCCGTTGGGACGCAGGGGCAAGGGCCACGGCCTTCCCTACAGATCTAGACAAGGGTCGCCGCCCTCGTGTCAGATCCGCCGTGGTTCTGCTGGGATTTGAACTGGTCAGAGGACGGAGTATGAGAATTTTATGCGTTCATAGCTTCGCTCGTTGCCAAAGCGTTGTCGATAAATAACAAAAAACTAGATCACAAGGATTGAGTAAAACAACAAGTGCTTTGTGATTTGATTTCTCTTTCTTTTCTCTGTGGTCTGTGATTCAGAGGGCACAGCTCGAGAGCTCGTGTCATTGCATTGGACTCAAATAGAGCCAACCCCCCAAAAGGAAAAGAGCTTGGTATGTCATGGCTCTGTGTTTCGAGAATTTTGCTGTTTCATGTTTGTGGAACCAGCGGTTTGATTTCTCTTTTCTTGAAGATTTCGTGTTGTGCGTGTGGCATCCGAAGGCCCGGTGGGCCAATTGCCTAGACCCTGGCGTGGCTGGGTGATACCGCCGCCCCACCGCCGGTGGGCCGTCGTTCCTCTGCCAAGTCACCCTTACCCTGGCCTTCCTGGTCCTCTCTTTCTCATTCTTGAGGGTTTCCTTTAACTTTTTTTGTTCTCTATTCCACCCAAGAAATTTTTCCGAAGAAGAACGACGGTGTGTTGTGGGTGGGCAATTGGGCATGTCGGCATATCAGTCAACTGTTTGACTAGAGGACCGTCTTGAACAAAAAGCTAAAAGGACTTTGATTGCAAAATAATAATAATAATAATTGAGAGACGATAATATAAGTCGAAAATGTTCAGAAACCTCTTATGCCGTTAGCCCATATACAAAAAACCTGTGTTAATCACCAATCCTATGATAATTTAGCTCACTAGTTTGGCCTGAAGGCTCCATTCCAGCTCAGAAGCAAAATCAAGTGTAAATGACAGCTGAAGGCATTGAACCTCACTGTACATGAAGATAAGAAATAAGTTGTTAAAGGAAGTGGAATAAACACAACCCAACAAGCACATATATGAAAGCAGTTAGCATCTATATTGGTATGCAAAGTACTCATCATTATGCAAAAAGACCAAGATTATCCTAGCATTCAGGAAAAGTCACACACGATTTCATCATTTGGTAATCGAAACATTTCAGGGAGGGAAGTATCAACTCCACTGGCCATAGTAACAACGTCCAAAGTAGCCAACTGCCTAAGAGCAAAGTAAATAATGAGTGACTGACTCATAAGTCGAAACTAATACAAGTGCTGAGACATTCAAACTTTAATGAACTAAAAAATCAAACACTTTGACAGAATATTATTTCCCAAAATTAACGAATAATGGAAGTAAATTCGAGGGGATGATGCCATTGAGTTCAGAAACAGAATCCTGCTTGTCATGGGAGAAACTATGGGTACAAGATGACTACCATAAACCAACTGCAGTAAATGTCCCTCGTTTTACATTTGACTCGTACAATTAAGAGGGAAGATAATTTAGAATTTTTAATTGTTTTTGTTTCTTAGTTAAAGGTAGAGTAATAAAGAGTACAAGAGTGAAACATCAAAAGGAGTTGCTTCCGCTCCAAGAGGAATCATGTCAGAAATCACAACTACTTACTTTCTGGTCTCATTTCACCACGAAAGGCCGTACACATAAAGATCAAAGATAGTTTTACTGATCATGCCACCAAATGCGGAGATACCTCATCTACTTAAGATTCATCTGTAACAAAGTATGTCCAATAATTTGGATCGTGGTATAGCTCCAAGGAATGGTCCGCCGTCACTCACTCTGAAACATAAGAAGTTTTCTTTTACCAGCTTCTGTCGTGAGAGCAACTTTTTTCTTTATTGTTACCATAAACAATCATCCAAGTTACTTTCCAAGATTTCAAAAGTTTGTGTAAACGCTTTTTAATTGTATGGTGAACTGGTTATTGCTCGGATTGCCGATCCTCAATGTAAGAGTAGCCTCAGCATGTGCAAATACAGATGGAGATTCAAGCTGTTCATCCATGACAATGTAGCTAAATCTTGAGCGTACTTCCACCGCTTATTCACTGAAATCGTAGCATCAACCCAAAAACTATAAAACCAGTTTTATACTATCGACTACATAATATATCTGAATCATAGGAATCGAGGATGAAAGTTATGTTTGTCATCCAGCCGCGAGAAATCTTACCCTACTCTATGATGTCTTGCTAATAATGTGTTGTGTCAAGAGGTCATTATGCAAACTGAGAGAAATTAAGAGGAAAGTCCAAGCCCAAAATTGTCAGTAACATAGTAGTCTAAGCTAAAAAGTTCATAAACCTTAAAAGCAGGTACTCACATGTGGTTTCAAACATGTTCCCCGCAGGTAACGAAGTTACATGAAAGTATCAAGAAAAATTTTGCACTCCTCAATGTTCCTTGCATATATATTGACTACTTGATTAGAAACAACAATTAGAAAGAAAAGTATAAGAGCCATAAGATTATAATAATAAAAGCAGATTGATAGCAAAGTTATATGTTCTTTATAAGAGAGCACTTGAGGGGCGTTATATCCCACCTTCCACTTAGTTCATTTATCATATCTCACCTCATTCAATTAACTAGTTCCACTCAAATACACTAATTCCTAAGCCGACATTTCCTCTACAGCCACAAATCCACCATTGCACATCATCTCAGCTATAGAAACTTACCATCAGATGTTGATATTTAACCCTCCAAATTGTCAACTAGGGTGCCACCGTGGCATTTAATCGTGATTTAAGTGCCATATCAGCAGTATTTTTAACAAAAGGATCAATATGAACAATAGAACATTTTTACAAAAGATCAGGATCTATTCGTGCCTTTATCCCTCTTGTTTCTACCATAAACTTTCAATCTCAAGTCACTTTTTTGTTTGTTACATGATTTGAGTTTAACCTCTTTAACTTCAACTCCAAGTTTTTCATGACCGTGTGCTAAGTTAGTTATGAAAACCCTCTGCTTTAGTTCAATTTGCTCTTTAACATTAAATTGGTTAATGACATATGCTTCGGTGACATGTTTGGTGCAGGTTTCTTTTTTACATTTTCCTCTAATCTTGTCACTTGGTGGAGACACGCTTTTGTCTACTCATTTAATATTAATATGATGAAGCTTGACGTGAATTCTCTTTAAAAAAATCATGGCATTTCTTCATTTTTGTTAATCACAATTAATTTAGCCAAAGAAAAGAAAAGAAAATAGAAGAAAAATTGACAGTTGTTGGGGGTGGAGAAGGTGTCCGCGTGAACTTCTCATAAGGCACAGCGCACCGCCACGCATTTATTTAATTAAACTAGATAAGATAATGGCAAGAAGCGAGAGTTATAATTGGACAATACTCGAAAACCAGAGAAGGCAGAGAGGACTTAGCTTCGGTTTTGCTACTGGAATTGCAGGAAGCGCAGCCGATTCTTCCTTAGCAGCAGGCCGGGAACCTCCATCACCGGACCACCACCCCCCGCTGGACGTTCAGGAGCTCCTTCACCACAATCAACACGAGCCAGCCGAGCATATGGTGCCTCATGTGACATCCCAGATTTTCAACCTTGTTTTCTACTAAATAAATCGGGCACTTCATTGACGCGCCTATAGGGCTATTCTCAGAGCTAATCACTCTTGAGATAACTAGACTATCTGGAGAAGCCATTAAGAATTTTAAGGTAAGTAGACTTGAGAATTCGACCAAGAATTGACTTCTCAACCATGTCCATCTTTAGAGGTCATTACGACACATATATAAATCGGTTTGAGATCAGAGATAGGTCGGTTACTAAATTAAAAAATTCTCGTTGACTGACACTAGACTAATTTTTCTATCGTTTTGGTGCCCTGTGTCCATATTTGAATCCTCGACATTTTCATGACAACCGAGAATTGCTAATGTGTCGAGTGAGTTCATTGTGGCTCGAAGAAAATCGACCACAGGTCATTTGCAATAAATTTGTTTGAAAGTTACCCGGTGGCCTAGATCACGCTAAAAACGTACCAAGTGAAATTAGCTATGAATTCAAGTCCGATTTCAGAAATTGAAGATTTTTTCATGTCACAATAAATTATAGGACCATGACTCAGTCTCAGAAGATTTTTCTGACAACCGACACTTTTTGGGAAAAAGTCATCGCAAAGCCGTTTTTGTGCGATTGAAGCTGAGGATTAAAATTGGATGCAAAATTGAGATGGAAAGTTGTAATAGCCTCCTCTTTGTCCCACATCGCCTAGGGAGGGAGGTCTTGGTTAACTTATAAGGCTTGTGTCCCTCTAACCTGTGTAACGCGTTTTAAAGCTGTGAGGGAAAAGACCATGGCTGGGATAGCGGTTCGTCTGCGCCAGGCGGGTGACCCAAAGCGGACAATATTACATAGTGGGGCCCGGGATGTTACAAGTGGTATCAGAGTCGACTCCCGACCGCATGTGGGACCACAGCTCGAATGCTGTTCTGACGCCCGTGGGGCCACAGCGAGGATGCTCTTCTGTTAAGAGGAGGAGAGTGTGATAGCCTCCTCTCTTGTCCCACATCGCCTAGGGAGGAAGGTCTTGGTTAGCTTATAAGACTTGGGTCCCTCTAATCTGTGTAACGTGTTTTAAAGCTGTGAGGGAAAAGACTGTGGCTGGGATGTCGGTTCGTCCGCGCCAAGGCGGGTGACCCAAAGCGGGCAATATTACACAGTAGGGGCCCAGGTCGTTACAAAAGTGGATTCGGAGATGAGGGAAAATGCTAGGATGGTCTATGGATGACCAATTGAAATTATTAAGGCCAATCGTGACTCAATCAAGTGAGTGTGATGATCCAATTGGAAGAGATGGCTTACAAATTCGTAACCCCCCATAAGCCTAGCAAGATTGGACCAATTGAAAAATCATTTGGGGTGTTGGGATGGTCCATTGTGAGCGAAGGAATAATACTTGGCTAAGAATGTTTATTGGGAGATATTTGTGTGAGAATTAAAAGCAAAGGCCCCTCATCTTTCATATTTATCCATCTCTCCCCTCTCCCCCATCAAACCGTGCGGCCATCTCTCTCCCCTCCCTCGATTTCTTACGCCACAGCAGCGAAGAAGCACTGGAATCAGAAGCAGCCAGCAACGCCTGCTCATCGCCAGCGTCCCCACCTTCGCCGGTCTCTCCTCCCCTCCGCCGCCACCTGCCAACTTCTTGGCCTCCTTCGGTCAACAGCAGCAACAACCGAAGCCTCTGGTTGACCGAGCAGCCCATCTCCACGAAGCAAAACCCACCGAATCACTCTCTCCATCCACGTTTCTCCAAGGTCAACACCAGCGGTTCACTTCTGCTGGTGTGTTGACCCAGCAGCGCACCATCTCCACTTCTTCCTGTCGCCAGCAGCAAGGTCACATGAAGCCAGTGAAGCCGGAGCTGCACGTGTCTTCAACCGAGCAACGCTAGTCTTCAACGTCGTGGAGTCCAGCTGCCCGAAGATTTCAGCAGCGTCGGTCTCCAAGTCCAGAGGCCCAACGGCAGCTTTTGCTGCTTCTTGTTCGGCCCAGCAGCCGCTGGAATTCGGGCCAGCATTTTTTGCACATTTAGCCCACGCAAACCAGTAGCCAACTCAGCCCATCTTCAGGCAATTTCGGCCCAGCAAAGAGGTCAAGCCTGCCCAAGAAGCCAGTCCAGCTCAGCTCATTTTCACAGCATCAGTTTGGCCCAAGTTTCAAGCCCAATTCAGTTCTGTTTTAGTCACTTGAAGCCCAAATCAGTGAGGTCCAGCAGCCCACTTTGCAAGCCCAGTCCAAAGTAAGCCCAGTCTGAAAGCCCAGAATTTCTGCGGGCTTGCAAGGTTTTTGACTTGGTCCAAGTTTGTCACGGGCCCAAGTTCGGCCGCTGCCGCGCCATCATCGCAGTATTCCGGGCTTCACTTTTAGCAAGTGAGTAATCTCACTAATCCTTGCTTAATAGACTAATTATTTTTAAAGGATGGTTAGATTTAATTAAGTGCATTTAGGTGGTTAGATTAGAATAGATTAGTGATTATTAGTTAATTGCATTGAATATTAGTTAGGTGGTTAGTGTATTTAGTTAGAGAACTACCTATACTATTTATTGAAGGCATCTCGGGATTTTTCCCAACCCTTATCGGGCTTCAATTAGACATTACGGGCCTAAATTGGATTTTTAGTATTTATTTATTAATTTTCGAAATTAATTATTTAATTATTATTTTCGAAAATTAGGCAAAGATAGCCGACGATCGAAATTTCGTGATTGTCATGGTGCAGTTCATTTATTTATTTGAGCTCTACGTTGTGCTGAATTGAATTTATTGTGTAATTTGAGGAATTATTCCTAAATTGATTGAAATTGAGTGAAATTGAATGATCGATCGGTAGATAGCCTAGTATGGTTATTTAGCATTTATAATGCTTTCATGAGTTGTAAAGTGGAAGGAATCAGGAGATTGAACTAAGAATACTTTTGGCTGAGATCGATTAGGTACGAGGTATAGACATACGTGGTTCGGTGATAAGGAAATCATTAGTGAAAACAGTGCCTTAAAGAACGCACGAGTGTTGTCTATTACCTACATTAGTATAGACATATTTGGTTTGGTGATAAGGAAATCACTGGTGAAAACGGCGTCTTAAAGAACGCATGAGTGCTGTCTACTACATGCATCATTATGTACATACGTAGTTTAGTGATTAAGAATATCACTGGTGAAAACGTCACCTTAAAGAACCCACGAGTGCTGTCCAATACATACGTCACCTTGGCGAAAACGACACCCGAGAGCATTATTGTAGCTTTGTGACTGAGAGTGCAAATAGAAGGTTTAATATTGAGAAGTGATTTGATTTGAAAATGGTCCGACTGACATGTAATCAACTAGGTTGATTAATCAATGATTTGATCCGTTGTTGTAAATTGACTAATTGAGTGGAAGTGACCTTGAATGGTCCGATTGGCATGTAATCAACTAGGTCGATTGATTAAGATATCAATCTGTGATGTAATTGCTGGGGTGCCTATTGAATTATGCTAATATGCAAGTGGAATCCAAGGCCAAGGTAAGTCCTCTAACCCGTGCATGTATAAGTAGCCCGGTTAGCGTATTGATTTCCTAATCGAGTCTTGGTGGGGTAGAACTTGCTGAGACATAGTCTCATCCCAGTTATGGGACAACATTTCAAGCCCGTAGATGAGCCTATGAAAAAGGAACCAAAAGAGGACGATGAGCTGGTAAAAGATAAAGAGCTTGAAGGATGTGAGCTTAGTGAAGAAGAGTCAGAAGAGGATCAGGATGATCTTGAGTACAACCCGGATGAGGAATGAGATCCCATCCTCTTTTGTGAATCATGTCTAAATATGAATAGAGTGAGACCAGAAAGTTATGAATAGTTTTGTGAAGTACTTTGAGTTATGCTCTGTATAAAAATATGGTTGTAAATTTCAATATGAAAATTATGGCATTGCATTTCTATCCCATCGTTTTATTGTCTGGGGATTTATAATTGCTTTCGCATGTACTATTAAAAATGAAAGGGTCGGCGATACGTAGTCCTAGGATATCGCATTATAAAATCGACCAAGTAGAAGGATGTGTACGTGCCCGAGGGTCGGAACCTAACACCTCGTGTCTAGTTCATGCAGTTGGACCCCAACCAAGCAAGCAAGCTCTAGCTTAGGCCCTGCGTGCAAGAACCTAACAGAAAAAATGCGGCGTCGTTTCTTAAGTCAATGTTGAGCGACTTGCAAGGGTTCAAGCTCATTAGCAGAAGTACCGAGAACGTGAGCTAGGGCACCATCACCCTATATAGTTTCGTGGGTCGAGACGAATTTGTCTACAATGCAAAGCATGAGCGAATATGGAAGCTTGATGGGTTGACGCCATCATAGCTGACGTTGGTCGAGATGTTCAAGCAAGGCATGTCGTCCTCTTCTTCTTCTTCACCGCATGGAATTTCGTGTTGCTTCTTCGACATTCAGCAAAACCATCGATGGAATGAAGCCCTCCCTATTTCTTCCCCAAAGAACCCTCTCTTACGAAGCTCTCTCTTAGACGTCGCTCTCCCCCATTTATCCCCCGAAGGACTCCCCTCTCTCCCGTCTTTAAACGCCTCTCTCTCTCTCCAAGGACGACGCCAGCTGCCTCTGGCCGCCCCCTATTGCACGATATTCCTTGTCGCGCTTCCTTGCGTCCTTCGGCAAGTCTCTCTCTCTCTCTCTCTTTCGTCCTGAAGCTAACGTCCAAGTGAGGGAAGGAGGAGGAAGAAGGAAGAGAAGAGCAGGTCAGGCTGGGTAAGAAGAAAGGTGGGCCGCACTGGTAAAATAAAAGAAGGAGAAATGGGCTGGGCTGTGCCCCGAGGGGGGGGAGGGGATGGGTGGAATTAGAAAGGGGACATTCGCGCCAGAACTCTATCTCCAATTTCCCATTGTAACAAATTTGGCACGTGTGATGTATTAAGGGCAGTTCACTTTATAAGGTGTTCGGTGTTTGCTAAGACCAAAAAAATTCACAAGAGGGCTCTTCCCATCCCATCACCAAAGAATGGCCTTCACGACCAAAACTTCAAGAAAACTGGTGCACTACGTCTCACTTGAAGCCATTATCAGATGAATGATCCATTTGTTTTGTGAAAAATTTGATATTTTTCGAAAAAAATTTCCAATAAACCATTTTATAGAAAAATAATAATATTTTCTGATATTTAGTTAAAATAAAAAAATAAAATAGATATTATTTTATGTCACTTGGAAATGAAAATCTTTTTGTTTTTCATAGACACGCACTATTCAAACACTGGTGACTTGGGCACATGTAGGCGGGAAATGAAGCATAAACATTGGATCCCGTGTTTGGCCCTTTGCAAATCAAGGACCTAGGTGCCCATGCCCAATTGCCTATGTCCTTGACGAAAGGCTTGGGACCCTAGTACCCATGACTAAATCCTCGGAGCCCATATTCGAGAGCTTGAGTCCATCAAGACTGGACTCAAGACTTTGTTGTCCATGCATGGATCTTCGACACTTGATCCCCATCGATCGAGACTAGGCACGAGACCTTGGTGTTGGTCCCTAGATACTTGGTGCTAGAGCTTGGGTCCCTAGTCCATTTAGGCTGGGCCTAGGACCCTAAGAGTGTAATGAATGTCAAAACTAAAGTCCAAGCTTTCACATCATCAATCTCAAAAACCCTGGATCAAAATTTTGAGGACAATATTGTTAGAAAACTTGCTAACAAGGTGTTAAAAGCCGTTTCAAGTACGGTAGAAAAATTCAGGTGACCATCTAGACCCATACATGACCAAGTTGCAGCTGATATTATTATTGTGCATGGAATAGCTCATGTAGTTGTATTAAAAGAGATAATTGTTCAATTACTTGAGGAGTATTCAATAGAAGCATAATATACAAAATAGCAACATCAGTTGGATTCTTTTCCCCCTTTATAAGAACAACATTCTCAAGTTGAAAGATTAATCCAAACAAACAATCTTGGCAAAAAAAAAAAAGACAATGTTTCATAGATCCTTGAGAGTAATATATTCAGGAAGACATTCTCTGATTTGCTTGAAGCCATAAGTGTCAGCTAATTTCCATTACTCAACGCTATTTTCTGATTTTCCCATTTCATATAATATAAGCCCGTCTTCCAATCAAAAGTGATGCCCACAGCTCTTAATAGGACCATTATTTCTCGATCCCGAAAGTACCACACCCTAAGAGTCTGGACCAATACCACCCCATTAGTCTATGCAATTATGCCTATAAAATTATCTCCAAGGTAATCGCCAATCATCTAAAGCCTTGGCTACCCGATATGATATCCATGGAACAAAGTGCCTTTGTGGTGGCCGCCAAATCTAGGACAACATCTTAATCATACAAGAGGTGCTTCATCAACTAACGATTAGGAAACGTAAAAGGAATTTTTAGGCGATCTTAAAGATGGACATGCAAAAGGCATATGACCTGGTGGAGTGAGACTTCCTTAAAGATTATCTTCTTAGGTTAGGTTTTCATCCTAATTGGGTACAGTGGGTGCTGCAGTGTATTACAGCAGTCTCTATTAGCGTTAAATTCAATGGAGAACAATTAAATTATTTCCATCCGATGCGTGGCCTTAGACAAGGAGATCCCTTATCTCCTTATCTATTCATCCTGCTGGCGAATGCCTTGTCAACTCTCATCCATCAAGCTCTTGATATGGGAAATATGAAGGGCATACGACTGAACAAGTGATGTCCTACTCTTTCTCATTGTTTTTTGCAGATGATGCCGTATTTTTCTTAGATGGCAAAATCCAGGAATGTCAAAATCTTGCCAATATACTAAACCAATACTGTTTAGCTAAAGGATTGGCTGTTAATAGGAATAAATCGGGCATTTTCTTTAGTAAGCTTGCCCAAGTAGTCTCCAAGAAAACCTGGCGAAGGAATTTAGAATCCGTGTGCTAGACAAAACGGGTAAATACCTTGGTATCCTGTCTGATTGGGGATGATCTAAACGAGACATGTTTGCCTGGATTTTGGGGAGAGTGAATGCAAAACTGGAAGGATGGAAAGAAAATATTATATCAAAGGGTGGTAAGGAGATCTTGATTAAGACTATTGTACATGCAATCCCACAGTATGTCATGTCCATCTTCAAAATACCCATCTCATTTTGAAAAGAAGATTGCTTGATTATGGTGGCAAAACGATTGTCACAAGTCAAGTATTCATTGAAAACAATGGGAAGTACTAAAGACTTGCAAGGACAGGGGAGGCCTTGGCTTTCAAGATCTCATTACCTTTAATAAAGCACTACTTGGTAAACAGGCCCGGCACTTAATCCAACAACCTTTCTCATTGTGAAGCAAACTCTTCAAGGGTCTTTATTTTCACTCATAGGATTTCAGATATGTAGGTAAAGGTGTTTGACCTTCCTGGGGTTGGCAGAGTGTATTGCTAGGGCGGGATTCAATTTTACCAAAACTTCAATGGTCAGTTGGCGATAGGAAACAGATCAGAATTCATGAAGATTGATGGCTACTCAAAGGGATACTTGGCAAACCTACTGCTAGAGATGAACCTGTGATGGTGGCTGACCTACTTGAACCGAACTACAATATCTAGAATGTTACCCTACTCCATCGTTACTTTGATGCTCATACTACACAAGAAATCCTTAGCATTATGATAAGATCTACTTATGCAGCAAATCAACTTATTTGGACAGGCATAACACAAGGTCAATATATAGTGAAAAGCGGTTACCATGCTATAAAAAATGCAACACCCAGCACTATCAACAATAGAGCCTCGTCTTCCTTTCAATCACCACAAATCCTCTGGAGAAGCATTTGGAAAACTTAAACTCACACCCAAACTTCGGATCTTTCTTTGGTTTATATGCCATAATACACTGCCCACCAAAGATAATCCTTTTCATAGACTCATTATCTTAGAGTCGGAATGTCATCTATGCCCTAATCACACACCAGAGACGATGGAACATCTTTTTCTACTCTATCCATGGACATCCAAAATCCGGTCACACCCTCATATTTGCATACGAATTTCACCAACAGAAGTCCAACATATAGATGTGTGGTTTGTTGAACGAATTGCACAAAAGAAGATCTCACCTGATTTGGAGACCGTAGCCTCAATCTTGTGGCAGATCTGGAAGGCGTGTAACAACTTCATCTTCCACCGTCAAAGCCCTAATTCGACTTTTGTAGTGGATGCAACCCTGGCACAAGTTCGAATCGCTTAGAACTCCACTTGCAACTCGGTAGGATCTGGGCGAACTCATTCTGATCCTGGCAACTTGTGGCGGCCCCCTGATCAAGGTGCCCTAAAGATAAATATAGATGGGGTTTTTCAGATCACTAGCACTAAAGGAATAATGGCTTATATCTACCGCGGCCACACTTGGAAAATGATTGATGGCTTTACTAGAGGTGTTGTCGCTTCCTCGGCCTTGTAGGTAGAGATTCGAGGGCTTAATATAACCCTTCACCATCTGTTGCAGCATGACAAAGCTCAAGATCCACTCTTGATCGAATCGGATTGCCTGGTGTTGGTTGCAGCCATGAACGATCCTCCAACGACGCCATGGGAGGTCTGACCTTTGCTCGCTGAAGCCGCCGCATTGCTCCCATGTTTCTCTCATCTTTGAGTTAGGTATTGCAAGCGTGAAGCAAATTTTGTTGCTGATTGGGCTGCTAAAGCCCATAGAAATGGCTCTTTACTTCTTAACTAGGCCGTGTCTCCCCCCCTCTTTTGTGGGATCTTCTTATCCCGGACGCTATAGCAGCGGGTTGTACTATGACATCCTGAAATTCGACCCCGTTTCGATAAAGTGAAATGGGCATTTCGTCAACGTGTTTACGGTCCTTTTTCTCTGAGCCGATCACTCACGAGTTAACTAACCTATTGAATGAAGCCGGTAAGGGATGTATCTGCAGTAAAATCCTTAAAAGCAACTCAATTTGTTGGATTGGACTAAAATCACGTCTGACCGATTTTTAACCACGAAATTGAACTCGATTTCGGGAATTGAATTTTAAGCGCGTCATAATTCTTATTTTTAGGATCCTGTCTCATCGCTCGTCAATTTATTGACGAGTCCGAAATTTCAAGAAAGAAATTATCGGAAGAAAAAGATTGAAGACCAAAAAAAAATAAAAAAAAGAAAGGAAAAGAGAAAAGAAAAGAAAAAGAATAAGATCATTATTTAAATTCTTTTCTCTCTTCCTTTTCTCTCTCTCTTCTCTCTTCTCTCCCCTCCCCTCGTACGATTTCCCCTCCCCACCAAACACTCTTGCCAAGTTCAAATTGGCTTCCTCTTTCTTTTCTTTTATTTCTTTGACTAGTCAAACCCTTCTCTTTCATCTCATCTCTCTCTCATCTCTCTCTTTCGCACCCTCTCTCCCTCGGCCCTCTTTGCTGTGCGAACAAAACCAGAAAACAGAAGCACGAGCGGAAGTTGCAGGGCACGAAGACAGCAGCTAGCCCCCGTCGCCGCCCGTCGCCGCCATGCCGGAGCCGGACCGCCCGCACCCGCGACGCACGCTCGCGCACGCCGTGCGCTCCGCCGCGTCCGTCGCCACTGCCGCTCCTCCCTCCGCGCGATCCAGCCGACCCAGCCCCTGTTCCAGCTCCGTCCGGCCACCGTGGGCCACCACCTAGCCCCGCCGAACCTTCCCCGTGACCCCCTCGCCCTCCGCCGGCCTCCCCTCGCCGCCCTAGCCGCCGGAGCAGCTCCAATCGGCCCCGACCGCAGACCCACGAGTGGGTTTCGCAGCTTCGGGCCCGCTTTTGGGCCATTTACGGGCCCGATCCGCGAGTCGCTTTGGGAACAATCGTTCCTCGCGTCGCCGCCGTCGGATTGATCCGATTTGCGCGCGATTTGGTGAGTAATCTCACTAATCCCGGATTAGTTGACTAATTATGCTTTAAGGTTGGTTTATTTTTAATTAATTATGTTTAGGTTGTTAGATTATAATTAATTAGCAATTATTAGTCAATTGTGATGTGATTTAAATAAATTGATTGCGCAATTAGCAAGTAGACATGGTCTACTATTTATTGGAAGTATCTCGGGAATTTTCCGACCCCTAATCGGGCTTCAATTTGGCGATTCGGGCCTAAGTGAGATTTTTGGGCATTTAAATATTAATTTTCGGAATTAAATTAAATAATTATTTATTTTCCGAAAATTCAAGGGAGATGGCCCGTGACTGGAAAATTATGCTGATGACTGTGGTGAAGTCTGTTTATTTAATCGGGCTTTATTTTGAGCTAAATTGAATTTTTAATATTAATTATTTAATTTTCGAAATTAATTAATTAATTATTTAATTCCTGAAAATTCAACTGGGATGGCCCGTGACCGGAAAATTATGCTGATGACCGTGGAGAAGTCCGTTTATTTAATTGGACCTTATTTTGAGCTAAACGGAATTTTTAATATTAAATAATAATTTTCGAAATTAATTAATTATTTATTTATTTTTCGGAAATTAAGTTTGAGATGGACGACGACCGAAATCTCGTGCTGATCGTCGTGGCGCAGTCTGTTTATTTAATTAAGTTTTAAATTGTACTGAATTGATTTAATTGTGGATAATTACTTTAGAAATGGGATGAATCATCATGAAATGCACGAGGCTTGATGATTAGATATATCACCTCGGAGAATGCACATGGCTCGGTGACGAAGTATGTCGCCTTGGAGAATGCATGTGGCTCGGTGATTAAGTTTAGCATCTAAAAGGACACGTGGGCTCGGTAATTTGATGCATTACCTCGGAGAATGCACGTGGTCCCAATGAGTACATTTGGCATCTAAAAGGACACGTGGGCTCGGTAATTTGATGCATTACCTCGGAGAATGCACGTGGTCCCAATGAGTACATTTGGCATCTAAAAGAACACGTGGGCTCGGTAATTTGATGCATTACCTGAGAGAATGCACGTGGTCCCAATGAGTACATTTGGCATCTTGAAGAGACACGTGGGCTCGGTGACTTGATACATCGCCTCGGAGAATGCACGTGGGCTCGCTGATTCAAATTGAATTTCGAAAGTGGTCGAGTGGGACCGTAAAGCCATTGAATATCGAAAGTGGTCGAGTGGGACCGTAAAGCCATTGAATTTCAAAAGTGGTCGAGTGGGACCGTAAAGCCATTGAATATCGAAAGTGGTCGAGTGGGACCGTAAAGCCATTGAATTTCGAAAGTGGTCGAGTGGGACCGTAAAGCCATTGAATATCGAAATTGGTCGAGTGGGACCATAAAGCCATTGAGTATTGAATGTTGTCGAGTGGGATTCTGAATAGCAATAGCTTGAATGACCGGGAAATGGTCAGGCTGACATGTAATCGACTAGGTCGATTGATAATTGCTTTGATTTGATGTCGTGAATTAATTGACTGATTAGAAATGACCGTGAGTGGTCTTGTTGGCATTTAATCGACTAGGTCGATTTGATCGATGCTTCGATCAGTGATATGATTGCATGGGTGCCTATTGTGCATTGTACTAACTTGCAGGTGGGATCTGATGCCAAGGTACGTCTTCTGACCTATGCGTGTATAGGCAGCCTATAGTATAATGGTTCACTAATTGGGCTTAGTGGGGTAGAACTCGCTGAGACGTAGTCTCATCCCAGTTTGGGGAAAAACATTTTAGGACCCCGTTGAGGAGCTGAGGAGGAATCTGAGAAGGAGAACTCGGAGGTGAAACCTGAGTAGAAGGATTTTTGGAAGAAGAAGATAATACCGAGAGAGATTCTGAGTATGACCTGAAGGGATTGAGATTCCATCTTCTTTTGTGAACTCCTATTGATGTGAATAGTTATGAAGTTCTCTAGTTGATGTCATGTACAAAAGTTTGGTTATAAATTTCAATATGAAAAATATGGCCCTGCTTTTCTATCCCATCGTTTTTTTGTCTGGGGATTTTAACTGCTTCCGCATGTGCTTAAAAATGAAAGGGTCGGCGATACATTGTCCTGGGATATCGCATTATAAAATCGACCAAGTGAGACGGATGTGTGCGTGCCTGAGGATCGGGGCGTGACATGTACTGCTCCTTTAACTTGAATGAAATTTCTTTTTTCTTCAAAAAAAAAAAAAAAAACAGAGCATAACGAGATACCCACGAAAACAAGTCTTCCAACAGAGCATAACGAGATATAGTACCAATTGCCCCTTGCAAGTTGCTTCCTATCAATTTAAGTATTAAGTTCAATATAAAACCCAGCAATTTGGTCGTTGTTCATATCCATCCCAATTCCCAACATTTCAATTTATCAAAATGATGCTTGCTCTTAAATAGATTCTACCCTCCATGTATCTACCTCACTATTTCTGTGGAAAGACTAACTACATCACGATGTCTATGCTTATGACCAACTGAATGGCTATCAGATGTATGAGCTGGTCATGTTGACATAGACTTTCTTGCTCATTCTTGAGATTGGGTTGATTGGGCTTATTTAAAATGACCTAGCTAACCAAAATTTATTTAAGATCTAGTTTTAGCTAACTAAGATAATAAATTCAGTCAACTAGTATGCATCAGAATTTTCCAATTTGAAGCTACAATTCATGATTTTAGCAGTTGCTTGGTAAAACTCACAATAGATTTTGAAGTTGGCAACAATAAACTATATATGTCTTGAAGATTGATATTTCATGGATATGTTTGATAAACTTCTTGTAGCATTCGAACTAAACCCCTTCAAACACATTCTCATATTGTCAATACATTCTCAGTCGAAGAAGGAGAAAATTTTTCATTTCCATCCTGACATCCTCAGACCATAAATATTTAAATAATATAGATTGTAACTTGTGTGCTCATCCAAAAGGAAACAAATCCAGAACGAGTTTATCGTAGATTCTATAACAGCTAGCAATCTGGGTTGGATTTCATGTCTTTGTGGAAGATCAACTAAATCAAATTGAGAAATCAATCATAAATACAAGTTCTTTCGAAAAGAATGAGCTCTACTCATGAAAACTAAGACTCTGATTGCATGGGCAATCAGAATTGTGTAGATTCTTACCTTATCTCTCAATGGCCACCATATCTTTTTGATACAGTTTTGTCTATCGACCAAAATGGAAAAAGTTGTCCAAGGACTAGTTTGGAAGTAGAGGAGTATATAAGGAAATCAAGGGACCAATGAGCAAGTAAGAGACGAGATCTAGAATTTATAATTACAAAGTTTTAGTGTACTTCAATCATACACTTGTCTATCGTGAACTCAAACATATGTGATCTTGAGAAAAATGCTAAAAAAGTAACTTAGTGAGATAATGTGCAATGAGTGTTTACACTCGAAGTTGTAATTTTTTGTTAATCATATAGTGGAATCCAACCAATAAACTGTTAACGTGGGAGAATAGACATAAGCTTGATCTAAGTAGAACTACAATATATCTTATGTGAAATTTCTCTCAACCTTTATTCTCTTATTGTTTATTGCAAAAGTCTTTTGTACACTTGCATGTTGGTCTTAAAGTCTTTTCTATTGCATAACAGATTCTGAACCTTATTCCAAAATTTGAACCTTGTGCAGATTGATCTTGATTTATTCCATTCCGCGTTAATTTGTCAATATTTTATATTATCACCCTTTCTAGGTGATTTGGGCTAGCAACATCAGCACTAAAGTGGACCTATCTTTTAGTCACATTATTGGTTTGAAGAAAAATAAACAATAGCATACCAAGCAAGGCTACATCTGAACTATTTATTTAACTAACTGGATCGTTTTTTATAAAACTATGTGGATGAATTGGGATTGTGTGGCCATGTTGGTGCCTTTATGTGGGTGGGGGTGCCGATTCCAAGCTATTTCTTAGCGACCATAAAGTGCATTGTTGAAATTTACCATCAATTTTATCAAAACTACCAATCAATATCAGATGCCATTGAATGACACTCTAACTATTAAAATATATCTCTAGTTTGATTCTGTGAAACCAATCCGAGTTTTAATAATGGAAGGTATTAAATAGAGCAAAGTAGAATGTGAGAAAATAAACTTTCGCATTGAGGTTAGTTGAGTTGGTCAAAAGGGGAAACTAAAAGTTTTGTTTTATGTTCTTTTTGGGTTGATATTTCCCAATTGAAGTTTGATTGGGCATTGGAGTTTTGGCCATTGAAATAGGATAGTGCAACGCGGAGTTTGGATTTGAACATGACTTGAGTTTCATATACTTTACATGTATATGTTTCTTGTGAGTGGGATTGAAGTCTTGAAGCACAATTTATGTGAATGCTTGGTTCGATAGGGTTGATGTGAAGACAGAGTGACTCTGTCTACTATTCACGCAGTGAAGTTTTTTCTCACACCAAGTATTCATGTGTTGAAGCTGATTAATTTTGTGGTACGATTTATTAATTGCACGAGATTGAGAAATTATTTCATGATTGATTGTGGTGCTAAGCATTGAATTCTTGACATTGCCAACACCCCAAGAATGATATTAACTTTAATCAATCCAAAATAAGAAAAAAAGAAATTTAACTGTCATTTCAAATTTTTCTTATTCTATACAAATTTCTTATTTATAAATCTCATGTTTAAATCTTCGCACCGGTTGGTAACAAAACCCACATATAGAACAACCCAACATGAGTTTCGCCTTTGGTTTTTATCAAAAATATTCTGGAGCACTTGAGACTCCCATTTTTATTTCTCCGATTTGGAATGCTATGGAAGAGACTTCACCTCCAAAATATTAAGAATGAAAGTGGTAAAGTAACAACAATTTCTAGTTTGCAAGCAGTAAATCAAACATGCTAGTTCTGAGAATTGCATTTTCTATTGAGAAACATTTCTTTCTATGTGAATAAATAAACATAGTTGGTGATTAATGAATGTGTATTTAGAATTGCAAGTATTGGTTGATGGTTGGTAAAGGAACGAGAAGGTTCAAGCATTTGATTTAAATGGAAAGTATACTCCGATCTTGACCACAAATCAACAACTTGAAAGATTTGAAAGTGGAAAATTCCTAAAGTTATGTAACTTAACCATTGTTGGAGGTTTCCCTGATTGTCTTTCAAAGAAAAGATGGTTTTCTTGGCATTCTCCTCCACAATTTTTTAGGGCAATCAATATGCATTCAAGAAGTACAATTGTACTTGAATTTCTGACAAACAGTTTATAGAATGATTTGGAGGCGAAAAGTTTAATCAAGGTGTTTTATGTGTTGATCAGTTTTACTCTTATTTCTCCTTGTATTCGTGCCTAATGGTTTTCCATTTGATATAATTACAGTCTATCAATGGCAACCAAATTAAAGGTTCTAGCTTTGAGAAAGTGCGTTGGCGTTACCAAGTCTCCAGACTTCTCCTAGTGCTTGACACTAGAGAGGTTTTTTTTTCCAAAAAAAAAGGGTCAAAATAGTTCTTTATCTATAATATTAGGGAAAAAGAGAGCCCATAGAGTGGGCATCATTACATAAGAGATCTAAAAGGACTTGAGGGGAGAAGATAACTAGTGATTTGGCAAGGCTCTTTTCCTATGGGCTTTAGCAAACCAATCGGCAATTAAAGTGGCTGTAAAATAGTAGGCCACCTATACATCCGAAAATTGGGCCAACAACTTGTTGCACTCACTAATAATTACACCACTAGAGAGGTTGACTCTAGAAAGACGTGATAGTTTACAGGAAAATGATTGTTCAATTGGAAGATTGAAGTGCCTAATTAACTTAAAAATAAACATCAACTTTCTTCTTGAAGAATTGCCTAAGAAATGGGAGGGCTACCTAAACTTACCCATTTCTCTTTGACGGATTGCTTTAGGGTGAGCAAATTGCCCCGACTCAATTAGGAAGTTAGGATCCTTAACGGAGTTGTATCTATAAAGCCTGAGAGTTACAAGCTTACTTGATTCAATTTGTTGATTAAAATGTTTTGTTGACTTTCAATGTTGTTGAGAGCTATGTGTGAATTGTGTTATAAAAATCCATATTGGATAATTGACGTGGTGTGAAATAGTTGATATAACTCTTTACCTTTAAACTTTTTATTGAAATATAAGAGAATCTTGAAGTGATGCATGCCAAGAGTTGTGAAGAGTTAAAAGGAGGAGTTCTTAATGAAGTTGAAAACTTGCTCTTGTCAAGAATCCTAAATTGATAAGGTATACCAATAGACACAGTGCCTAGCATAATCAACATGCTTTCTCGTCTCCAAAATTGGACTGAAGTAGATGTAACAAGGTTCAAGAGGTCAGAGCTTCCCACACAAGAATATTTCTTGGTGTGATGGAATCACTGCCATACTTATCAATCGAAGATTGCTAGTTTGCAAAAAGGTTAGGTGCTATAGTCCCTAAATAATCACATTTTTTGAGTGATTTTGTAACGATCTAGTCCTGCGAGGGGTGGAAGTGTGTTTCCGCCTTGAGAATGGCTATAAGGGTAGGAATGAACCAAATCCTACATCGCCTGGGGACGGTGAGGTGATGTGATAAATAAGAAGTAGTATCAGTCTTAATTACCAACAAGGCCTTTTCTAGGCAAAGCCTAGAGGAACAAAATCGTAAGGGCATGGGGTAGGTGAGTCCTAGGGCCTAAAGCAAATAATATTGTTGGCAAGTGGAGCCCGAGGTCGACCCTTACAATGGTATCAGAGCCAAACCTAGTTGGAAGTGTGTGATTCGGGAATGAACCAAACAAAAAATAGTGGGCTTATAACAACCTGATCTTGTAAGAGATGGGAGTGTGGCTCCACATCGAGGATGGCGAAGAGGGCAAGAATGACTCAAATCTCACATTGCCTAGGGATAGTGAGATAATAAACTATATAAGCAGTAGCATCAATGTTAACTATACCAATGAGGCCTAGAGGAACACAACCGTAAGGGCATAAGGTAGGTGTTTCCTGCGGCCCAAGGCGGATGATATTGTTAACAAGTAGGGTTAGAGGTTGGCCCATATAGAGTTAATCTTCTATGGTAAAAGAGTGCCCATTCTATCAACCACCCCAAAGAAGCTAAGATTAGAGCCTAACCGCTATTGTCTATGCTTCGATCTATTGTTATAATGTCACACGGACTGAGAAAGTATATATTGAACTTAATCATGCCTATCATTGCTCCACCAAGAACATTTCCCAATAGGTTCAAGACATGCATATGGATCTGCAACCACAAGCTTTCCTAGCATTTAAGATGAAATTCTTTGAAAGTTCAAAAGAGAAAAAGCATTTGAAGGGTAATTTAGACTTCGAGGAGACGGAAAGACCAACTCAAGTCTTGTCATTTTGATTGATTGAAGAGCTAAGTGATGGTTTGAAAAGATAACTTTCAAACTCCTCTTGTTCATACTCAATGTGACATCCTGATTTTCCACTTCTGTTTTCAATTGAATAAATCGAGCCTTTTATTGATGCATCTATAGTGCTATTTTTTGAGCTGATTGCTCATGAAACAACTAGACTATTTGGGGAAGCCATTAAGGGATTTTAACACAATAGATTTGAAAATTCGATCAAGAATCGATTGCTCGACCGTGCTCATCTGCATAGATCATTATGGCACAGTTAAAAATATTGATGCACAACATGGCTTGAGAATAAGTGATGGTTTGAAAAGATAACTTTCAAACTCCTCTTGTTCATACTCAATGTGACATCCTGATTTTCCACTTCTGTTTTCAATTGAATGAATCGAGCCTTTTATTGATGCATCTATAGTGCTATTTTTTGAGCTGATTGCTCATGAAACAACTAGACTATTTGGGGAAGCCATTAAGGGATTTTAACACAATAGATTTGAAAATTCGATCAAAAATCGATTGCTCGACTATGCTCATCTGCATAGATCATTATGGCACAGTTAAAAATATTAGAGACCGGAGATAGGTCGATTTGACAAAGATATGTGATTAGTGCGTGGGTGATTCCACCTAATTGCAAAATTTCTATTGAATGATACTAGACCGATTTTTTTTTGTCATTTCTGTACCCTTTGTCCATATTTGAAACCTTGAGATTTTCACGACAACTGAAAGTCGTCAATGTGTCTAAGATGCACAATGTGGCTTGAGAATAATCGACCATGGGTCAAATGCACTAAAAAATTCCTAAAAGCTACCCAATAGGTTAGTTCATGTTAAAATTACGCCAGATTGAAATTAACCACGAATTTGAACTAGATTTCAGAAATTGAAAGTTCTTTCATGTCATGATTCATTTTAGGAATGTCGACTCATCCTCTAAAGAAATTTCGATGAGTTCGGGATTTTTACGGAAAATCAATTTGGACGATTCAGAAAAAAGAAAGGAAATTTTGATGGGCCAAATTGAATAGATTTTTGGCTTCCAAAGTGAGCTAATTGGTGAAGGGAAAGTGTGGAAATTGTGTGGGCTTTTTCTTCAACAAAATTAGACATCAAATTGGGGAATTTTGTAAAAAAAAATTGATGTCTAAGGTGAGGACATTCGGAGCCTTGGATGGGGACTACAACTTTTGTCTTCAACTTTGTTATTTATGGGATTTTATACGCAAGAAAGTATTTGGAGACGAGGGGGATAAGATTGGAGACTAGGGGACCAAGCATTGATTAATTGAGATAGTTTCTTTGACTTTTTGCTCTCCCTCTCTCCCAGCTTCTCGAGCATGCCTCCATTGTTCCCTCCTTCCTTCACGTGTCGTCTTCCCCGATCCCTCTTCTATTTCTACCTTCCTTCTTTCCTTCCATCAAAGCAGCTAGTCCTACTTTCTCTCTCTCTGCTGCCTACTCCTCCACCAGCCCCTATCTCCCTCCACCGACTCTCCTTCACGTTGCCACGAAGTTGCCGGGTTAACCCAGCAAGTTCTCCAGGCTCAACTCCAATCCAATCGTCTAAGATCGATCTGATCAAATGGTGAAGAAGCCCCCCATCATTGATCGAAGCCAGCTTCCCCGTGCCGATTCTGCTACTCCATCTTTGCTGCTCCCCTTCACTTCCATTTCCACTGAAATCCCATCTTGCTGCCACATCCAAGTCAACCTTAGTTGCACCCCCACTGAAGTTGACTCCCCTTCTTCGCCAGCAATGAAACCACCTGCCAGCCTTCCACCCCTGCTTGTCTCCTTCGACCAAAGCAGCTCAACCCATGGGCTTTGTGGCCTTTTCAGCCCGGTCCGAGCCTCCATTGGCATTGTTGTAGACTCAAGTTTTGGCCACCGTCGCGCCGCCGTCACCGCGAACTAGTTTTCGCGCTAAACTAGTGAGTTTGCGTTCTAATCCCTAATTAGTAGACTGATGACACTTAGAAGTGGATTAGTGGGCTAATTGGTGGGTTAGTCAAGTTAATTAAGCTTAGGATGATTTAGTTAGAGTAAGTATTTATTAGTTAGTTAGTTAGTTCAACTAGAATAGTTAGGTGGATTTAGTTAGGAATTAGTTGGACTATACAACTAGTGTAATTAGAATTAATTAGATAGAATAATTAGATTTATTTGTTAGTTTGAGTAATTAGCTCGGTTAGTTTAGGTTGATTTAATTAAGTGCTTTTATTTATTTATTTATTTTGTAATTTATTTAATTGCCGATAATTTATTTAATTATCAATTATTTTCCGAAATTAGACCGAATAACCAATGACCGAAATTTCGTGTTGATTACAATGGTGTGTTCAATTTATGCAATTGGGTGTTAATTTGTGCAAATTGAGTGTTGATTGGATTTTTGGTCATTTATTCCAAAATTTGTGAATTTCTATTATTTATTCAGAAAATCTCGGGTGTCGGGTTTTAACACCAAAAATAGTTTTAACTATTATATAAAACAATGGGATTTTAAAAGGAAGGATATCAACTTTTCTGACTGTGTACCTATACACAATTATTTTCACTGGGTGTTTTTAATACAAAAAAATAAAAATGAGCCAAGTATATTATTTTAATTGAGACATTTAAATGCAATGTTCAGTGTCATTGGCCATAATTAAGTGATCGTGTGTTGGTTAAGAGAACCCATCCCATGCCATTAAGCTAGACAAAACCCCTATATGGGTTGCTCTTGGACAATAGATGTCGTCGTAGTAGATTCCGAACCTATGCTCTTTCGGGAAAGCCGCCTAAAAAAGATGTAGTCATGCTCAATGGGGTGAAACGATGCCTGGCTATGCCAGAAAACTACTGAACATAGAGTAGGCCATGCTATAAGCCGAGATTGAAACTAGGAAAGCATGATTAATTGAGTTGAACGTGCCGGATTATGGGACAAAATTGTGTGGCACCGTATGGGACGTGTCATAACAATTTGACCCTATAATTGAGTGTGGTGTTCTAGTTGATTAGCTTATATGTTGCTCATGTTTTCGTGGCTATCTATGATATGAATTGTGTTGACCTGCAGGAAAGATCTGAAATGAGGTAAGTCTCTGTGGTTGTATGATTGTGTGATTAGGATGCTTCTAGGCATATTACCCTCATAATCGGGATTTAAAGCGTGAACTCGCTGAGTTTTTTATCTCACCTCGTCGTGGGCTTTAACTTTTCAGGACCGTAGGGTGGAGGACCTGGACCCAAGTTGAGGTGATATGAGGTGTAGGTCAAATGTGACAACTTCTTTTTGAGAGTCAGTCTTTTGAAATCTTTTGGGTATAGACTCTTGTATATGACTCAATTGGTTTATAAAAGCATGTTTTGTTTGTGAATCTGTTGTGCTGCTTTTCTATCTCCAAATGGTTACTGTCAGGAGATTTGTTATTCACTTCCACATGTGCAATAAAATGAAAGAGTCGGCGACTCGTCCTGGGAAATCACAAATTTTATCGACCACCGAGGGATGGGTACGTGCTCGAGATTTGAGGCGTGACACTCAAAGGCAACGAGAATCAAGGGACAACTATTCCATAAAAAGGAACTCGTGTTGAATAGGAACTTCCTTTGCATTGGGGATTCATTATCCATGTCCGAGGTAAGTCTTTCTAACAGCTGTTGACACCGAAATTTTTGTAGACGTTTCAAACATTCAATTCGCTAAAGTTAAAAAATTGTTTGAAATAAAAAGACAAAAAAATTAGAAATTAGGAAAAAAAAAGAGAAAAGACAAAGAATAAAGAGCCCAAAAGATTAAAAAAAATGGATGAAGGAAAACATTAAAAAAATGAAAATGAAAATGAAAAGAAAACAAAAAGAAAAAAGAATATAAGAAATAATGAAAATGAAAAGAAAACAAAAAGAAAAAAAGAATATAAGAAATAAGGAAAATGAAAAGAAAAAGGAGAGAAAAAAGAAAAATATAAAAAAATATAAAAGGAAGCTCTAGCTCTCCACATGGGACTCTCTCTCTCCTCACACGATTTCTCTCTCTCCTCACACGGTCTCTCTCTCTCTTTCGCTCAGAGGGTTTTTTGCCGAGAAAACTCTCGCATTCTTTGGGGGGGATTCATGGGTGATCGGGATTCTCTCGGAGGCAGGGACTTTCTCTCTCGGACGCCCGCAAGCTCTCTCTCTCTCTTGGGGGTTTCGCACACAGAGGCTCTGGAGGAGGATTCTCGCTTGGGGAGGAGCGGGAGGTTAGGGTTTTCCTCCATCGGTGCGCGATTGGAGGTGTTTCCTCTATTCGGTGAGGAGTTTACTCGGGGGATCCGGTTTCAGAAACCGATCAGCATCGGTAGCAGCGACGGCGGCAATGGCGGAGCTTGATTCGACATCTTTCGTTCGTTATTAACGACCGGCTCGCTTCGGTTCTGACTTCGTGCTCCGAGCTCCGAGCTCCGAGGATAGAGATCTGAAGCTCGATTGACGGCGGCTCTCTCTCGATCTCTACCTTCTTCAGACTCCATCAAACCTTAGAAGACAGAGCGATTGCCGATCGAAGAGTTGGAGGTGCGAGGCTCGGATTCGCGCCGAGTTCGGAGAAAGCTCAGCAACGATTTCCCTTTGAATCGAGTCATTTCCGAGGATTTTTCCTCTTAGATCTCGGCAAGTTTTGTTCAGATTACCGATTCATTTTCTCTAGTAAAGTTTTTTTTAGAAGTCATCTCAATCCTCCATTCCTTGTTGTTTTCTTTTGGTGGCGCCGAGCATGTATTTCCTCTCGTTGATTCAACCATTGAAATTGCCGGCTATTCATTGAAGTCGCCGATTCAATCGAAATCTCACAAGGAGTTTGGATCGGTCATTACTCGAAAACAGAGACAATCTTTTCAAAGTTCTTGAAGAGGTTGACTGATAAAGCCGTTGAGGTATGAATATCTGTGCTTGAATATGTCAAGACTTTCTTGCTGCGAAATTCTTCTAGAGTTTAAATCTTCTCAAATAATTGATGCCTTATGCTATTGATGGATGGATTATGATGAAAACGTGAGAAAGCAAGTTGTCACTGTTATTTGCAAGTGTGGTTTACTTGACTTTTGTTCAGCCTGATGTTCACATTCTGTTGAATAGAATGTTTGATCCCGCTCAGGTAGTCTTCACAACCTGCAGATAGCATTATTTGTCTACTGCGTTTTTCATTTGGTTTAACTGGCAAATCAAGAACAAATTCCAGCGGGTCCTTTCTAATGAAGAGTTGTCCTAGTAACAAGTATTAAAAAGATGCTATGGCCTCATTCCCCCTTTAGTTTTTTTTTTATGTTTTCATCAGTACAAATCAAGCTGTACAAGCTAGACATACACCAGAAGAATGTTGACTCATTTTAGTAGAAATTAGTCCTCTGCTGCTGCTGTGTTTTTTTTAGAATTCCTTGTTCATAATATTGAATCTTTGCCTGAAAGTTGTGAGTTCATTAGTACACTTCAATCTGGATTGATGTCTAGTATTTTTCCCTTTGATGAGTTTGTAGTTGTCGGTAGACTGGTATGAGTTGTGCTTGAAGTTAACCTTAGTGGAGAAACATTTCCTCAGCAGCATATGATTTTATATCAGGAAATGATTTTATATCCTTGGTGCATGTTGGATGATCTGGGAATCTGGTTCAGTTTTTGTTAGAGCCAGTAACAACAATGATGTTTGAGTTCGTCAAAGAAATACCTAAACCTGAAACTAAATGGAGGCTGGACTTCACTTCTCTTTTAGGCTTATTTTTCTTTACGTAGGTCATCATTCAATTACTTTCCGTTGCCTTGATAGATCTAGCTTATGAGAAAGAGTAGATGCTTAGGAGTATGATGAAAATATGTGGGTTTAGTGATCCATATTGGCTGATTTCCTATGCTTATTTTCTCTCTTTATCTTCAATCGACATGCTGTGCTTGTTGCCATCCATGATTGTCTAGCTCGCCATGAATATACATGTTACATTGTGGTCACCTTGTTATGTTTATACCGATGTGTGGTGAGCTGTGTTGAGAATTGCGTCAATTCTTTATGTGTTTGCTGTTTTGACGTACTGCAACTTTCTGTTTTGGTTGAAACGAGGTGTTAGATAAGGTTTTTTTACTTCGAGCCCTTCTAGACATATAAAATACATTTCTAGAGCTTCGTTTTGATATGTCGCACGTCCTGAATAGACATCATCCGGTCATCGAAAAATACCGACAAAGTCTGTCAATTCTGCAGTTTTTTTTTTTAGGTTGATTTGCGTTTTGACTTGCTGCAATTTTCTGTTTTAACCGGAACAAGCTGGAAGATGTTGTTATTAAGACTTAATGTCTTCTAGAGATTTGTAATAGGCTTCTCAAACTTTCCATTGACATATTATATGTGCGATTTGGCCATCATTTGCCCTGCCCTTTTCTTTTTTTAAATCGAGCTTTGAAATCTGGAATTTGGCTTGAACTGCAATGCTGACTTTTCTGTGGCTAGTTGTTGTTAGTTTTAAGATGAGATAGTAGATTTGTCCAAATTGCTTTCAATATGTTGTAGAATGATGGTGTGACATGCTACTATGATCTATTCTTGATTGATTTGTTCATGTTCTTAATATTTTTTTTTAGAAATTCATGCGTTAGGAATCTTGAGATGCTTCCTTCATGGAATGACATCTTTTATCAATTGTCTACAAAACGGTTTTAGGTATCATGTGGGTTACACATTGATTCCTCCGATTGCCTTAAATTCATATGTTGAGTGAATTCAATGGTGCATGCTTTGGAATAAGTGATCTTTAGTTAGTTCATTCATTGTTTTTTTTTTTTTTTTTGGTTGCTTGATGTGTTTGACTGTTTCTTTTATTTGTATGCACCTAGTCATAAATTTCTTAGATTAGGTTTAGATTAGGACCTTGAAGATGGAGAAGGCATGAAGATGGTGGAGGTTGATGTCCATTCCGACCATTTTCATGTAATGCTCATTTTCCCGACATATGTCTCGGGTTCCATGCATTGTATAAAACCCGACGAGTTGCGGGTTTTCTTTCTTTCTTTTTAATTGTTTTCTCTTTTATATTTTTTTAGGACTGCCTGATAGATTTACTGTTTTTCCTTGATTGCTTACTTAACGTTTTGCAATTTCAATTTCATTGGTTGTTTTCCTTTCTTTTTTTTTAGAAATAGAATAGCATGAAAATGATCAACCACGCATGATCACTTAGCCTAGGAATTGATGATCCCGAAAATGTAAAAAGAAACGCATGGACATGTTAGGAAAAACACAACATACTGTTTAGGTACCGAAAGGGCGCTAATAGCAATATTAGCGTAACCCAAGTCCCCGAACCTGGATATCTGGTTGCGTAGAAATCGAGGGAACACTCCCGACTCTCGATTGGGTTTCTAGTCGACCCTAAAAAATGAGGCTAGTGGCGACTCCCGTCTATTTTTAGGTTGTCATAAATAAGTAGATCGTATAAATAAATCCACTGTCACGCGGGGTATGAGTTTCGATGAAACTCACTATGGTTTAGCATACTTGATGTGGGAATAACCCAAAGGATGAAGTGATGCCATCCTAATGGGTGAAGCGTACTATCAAGAGGGCTACCATGGTAAAAGTACCATTAAATTCGATATCCACATTCGACTCCTTTTTTTTTTTTTTTTTAGGTGTGTTGCTTATGTGGGTATGGATCGTGACATTCCGCTGTCACGCGGGGTACGAGCTTGGGAGAACTCGCGATCTCGTGGAGGGAACTCATGAGAGGCTTGATCCAAAAGGCGAGGTGATGACGTCTTTTGGAATGCAAGCCGTGAGGGAACTTTCATGATCAAGTACCCCTAAATCCGACCTTTCCCCCTTTTCTCTCCTCGCGATAATGAGGGATTCGAGGGCGGCGAGATCGGGTCGCGACAACAGTGTAGTACAAAATTGATTTCCATTTCAACTAACAAAGTATTTTCCAATATCTGGCTTGCGTATGACAGTGTCTTCAACCTTCGAAGACATATGATAAACCAACTAACGCAATGATAAGCAGTAGATTAGTGCTGATATATATTGTCAGCGAATGGTTAGGTGGCTGGTTAGCAGTAATGTTTGTGAACACTCATCATCCGAGATTTAGTAGAAGTCGCCTGATATCAGAAGCAGCAAGCTACTAAAAGAAATGGACTTAATGCATTTTGCAATTTTTCATCGTCTAATAGGCTCTTTTCTTTGATAAGGGAATCATTCTCCAAAGTCGATAATCTGGTAATTGTTTGATATTTGCTAGATTTATGATGAATTGCCTCGTCATAGAATTGGGCTATGATTCAGAAAGCACCCAGCTCAAACGTGGTCATCGTAGCTTCTTCTTATTTTTTGCATTGTGCTCAAATAGAGTCAACACCCCAAAGAAAAGAACTGGCATTTCCTCTGTGCTACTTTTGTTGATGCTTTGTTAAATTACCCTCATTTGGGTTGATGGGTTATGAAGGCTTTGATTGGCATTGTTAGTTTCGGCTTCGTGTTTTGAGAATTTTACTATTTCATGTTTGTTGACCCAGTGATTTGATTCCTCTTTTCTTTAAGATATTTTGTCGTGCGAACACCACGTTATTGCTCCCCCAAAGTCCCTCTGTCTCTCTGTTGCGTGTGGCATCCAGAGGCGATGGCGGAAAGCGCCCATTCGCCTGCACCCTGGCGGTGGCAACTGCCATCGGCTTCCCCCGCCAAGTCGCCCTTACCGTGGCCTTCCCCATCCCCCCCCCCCCCCCCAATCTCTCTCTCGGATTCCACCTCAGAAATTTGCTGAAGAGGAATGATGATGCGGCGTTGGTGTGGATAGGCATGTCTGCATTGTAGTCTAACTGCTGGACAGATGGACAAACTTGAACAAACAAACATGGAATTCAAAGACCTGATTGCCAAGAGAAAACACGAGTAGCGGGACGACAAATGCAAGTCAATAGAATTTCAGGGACCTCCCATGCCATTATACCATACACAAAATCTGTGTTAATCAATCTCCAATAGCATGACAATTTAGCTTTCTAGTTTGGCCAGAAAACTATATTCCAGCTCAAAAGCAAAATCAAGTGTAATGACAGCCAACGGCATTGAACCTCACTTTACACTAAGTTGACAAAGGAAGTTGAGTAAACATAACCCCAACGAGCACATACATGTGCAAAGTACATATCATCACATAAAAAGACCAAAATTGTCCTAGCATTCAGTAAAAGTCACATGCAGTTTTATCAGTTGCTAATTGAAACATTTCAAGAGAGAAATTCCATCTCCACTTGCCATAGTAACACCGTTCAAGATAGACATCTGCCCAGGAGTGAAGTAAAATAATGAGTGACCGACTCATAAGTTGAAACTAATAGAAGTGCTGAGACATTCCAACAACTTTGATTGACAGAAAAATAAACCCCAGATGACTAAATGATTAAGCTTGCAGTTTTTACTGTGAAAACAGATCGACGAGCTAATGCCAAGTAAGCAAACACTTTGATAGAAAATTATTTTCCAAAAATAATGAATAATGAAAGTAACTCGGCCGACATAATGCCATTAATTTTAGAACCAGAATCCTGCTTGACATGGAAGAAACTATGTATACAAGATGACTACTATAAACCACTTGCGGTAAATATCACTCGATTTACATTTGACTCCAGCAACTTAAAAGGGAAAATCTAAATAATTTTCGTTTGTTCTTATCTCTTAATTGAAGGTACAGTATTGAGAGTACAAGAGTCAAACATCAAAAGCACTTAATTTCTCCTCTCATCTCACCATGAATGGCCTTGCACGTAAAGGTCCCCGTCATGCAGATCTTATTTGAATATAGTTTTAATGGTCATGCCACCAATGCGGAGGTACCACATCTACTTGAGGTTCATCTGTAACAAAGTATGTCTAATAACTTCACTCGTAATAGAGCTCCAAGGATTTATCCGCCAGCACTCACTTTGTAACATAAAAAATTTCTTTCGCCAGTTATTGTTGCGAAATATCAAATTTAGAGGAACATTTAATTTAACATTCCCATAATCATTTATCCAAGATATTTTCCAAGATTTCAAAAGCTTGGGTAAACGCTTTCTAATTGTATGGCGAATTAATTATAGTTCAGACTGCCAAATTTAGCGATCCACAATGTAAAGGTACCCTCTATCAGCATGTGGTACACAGGTCGTAGCATCCACGGAGATTAGTAATGTCAGTCTTGCCGGAATTCAAAAATACCACAAGATGTGAGACTCAAGCTCTTCATCCATGACAAAAAAAGCTTAATCTTAAGCAGACTTCAACCACTTATTCACGAAACTTGAAGCATCAATTCAAAAACTATAAGACGAGTTTTATATTATGAACTACATAATGTATCAGAACCATAGGAATCTAGGATGACAGTTCTGTTTCTCACCATTCCCTACTCTGTGATGTCTAGCTAGTGATATTTTGAGTCAAGAGTTCATGACAAAAACTGACAGAAATTGAGAGGAAAATTCAAGCCCCAAATTATCAATTACGCGGTGCATTGACTCTCTATCTCAAAAGAGCTAAACAGTTCTCAAAACTTAAAAGGAGTTACTCATGTGTGGTTTCGAATATGTCCCTTGCAGGTCAGCGAACTTGTCTGAAGTTTTGTTCGCTGCATATATAATATATAAAATTTAATTAGAAACAAAAATCAGGAAAGAAAAGAAAAAATAACCGTAAGAACATAATCAAGGGAGTAAAAGCAGAATGATAGGAAAGTTGCATGTTCTTTGAAGAGCACCTGCGGGGCATTACTCACCTTCCTCCTTACTAGTAC
Source organism: Eucalyptus lansdowneana (assembly GCA_017140395.1). Taxonomy (NCBI): domain Eukaryota; kingdom Viridiplantae; phylum Streptophyta; class Magnoliopsida; order Myrtales; family Myrtaceae; genus Eucalyptus; species Eucalyptus lansdowneana. Next base: position 40,562,939 of record CM029485.1, read on the forward strand.
CAAAGTTGCAGATTGATGTTTAAGTTGCATCTATCATATTCCACCCAATTCAATATCTGGCTCCACTAAAATACCCTAATTCCTAATTTGACCTTTCCTCTATAGCCATAAATCCCCCACTGCACATTGTCTCAATTAAAAAGAAAAGAAAAGAAAAGAAAATTACCTTCGATATTTAACCACCCACATTGTCAACTAGGATGCCATTGTCGCGTTTAACGGTGATTTAATGGCCATGTCAGCAGTTTTTTAAAGAGATATGAACAAAATAGTATATAGTTCAAAGGCTCAATTCAAAAGTGAAAAAGTTCAGGGTATATTGAATATATTACAAACATTTGAGATCTATTTGTGTCTTCAACTCTCTTCTTATACCATAGACTTTCGATTTCAATACAATATTTACTTATAAAGTCACTTTTTGTTTGTTAGATAATTTCAATTTAATTTGTTTTAACTTCCATGCCAAGTTTGTTATGACCATGCTATGTTAGTCACATATATCCTCTGCTTTTAGTTTAATTTTCTCTTACCGTTCAATTGGTTGATGACATATACTTTAGTGATATTTTTAATGTAGATTTCTTTTGTTACGATTTTCCTCTAATTTTGTTGCCTGGGGGAGACAATTTTTTTTTCTACTTATTTTATACTACTATGACGAAGCATCATATTATATTTCTTTATAAAAATTCTTAGCATTTCTTCACTTGTTAATCGTAATTAAGCTAACTGTAAGAAAAACAAAAAAAAAAGAAGAAAAATTGACGAGTGTAAGGTGGAGAACGTGTTAGTGTCAACTTCTCATACAGCACTACAAGTACGCACTGTCACGCATTTATTCAATTAAACTAGATAAGAGCAGATTGAATTATTTTCTGATGTAAAAAATGTGGATATGCATCTTTATAAGTGAATGGGAAGAACTGAAAAAATGTTGGCTGATTGTTTGAAAGGAGACAATCAAATAAAGAAATGGGAAGGGAAAAAATTGATAAGAAAATAAGGCATAGTACGAGAGGAACGGGAGAGCGTACCAAGTGCTAACGACTATAGGAGGTCTCCTTGAATATAGGCGCGGGCAGGAGTCCCAACACCGCTGGCAAAATTCCGAAATGTCAAGACCATCGCCTAACTTTGGGCATGCATGAACATGGAGATGACACGTGTTTGGCAAACCAGGCAAATCTTGCAGTGATTCGCAATGGCCTGCACTAAATTTTCGCAATTTACGTAGCTTTGACAGATCAGGTAACCTTTCTATGGAGCCGCAATTCTCAATAAATAATTCCTCCAGCGATTCCATTTTTTCCAAATCTTGAATCTCGATTAGCTGTGAGCACCAAAAGATCCTTAGCTTCTCGATCTTCTTTAAGCTTGATAGACCCGAGAGCCTCACTAGCGATTTACAGTCACACACTTCTAAAAAATGGAGACTCTCAAGATGTTTGAACTCGATCTCTGTCAATCCCAATTCCAAGAGTGATAACTCAGGCAAACATCTCAATTCGGAGAGGAGGGGCTGCTCTATCGGTGACTTGACACCAGTTAATCCCAAATAATGAAGACCTAGAGGAAGCCTTGGCAGAGATCGAGGATCATCACAAATTATGTGAAGTTCCCTAAGCATGGGAGGCCATGTGATATCTATATTATTACCATCATAGTAGGTCAAAAATTCAAGATTCTCCAACATCCCTATGACTTTCGGCAGCTCTCTTATCTTACTTTGTCTTGTATTTAAGATCTTCAGCCTTTTAAGATATCCAATAGAAGTAGGTAGTTCTATTATCTTTGTGTTGAACAAATTTAAATAGAGCAATGATTCTAGTCCTCCAATGGAGTTCGGTAACTCCCTTATCTGAGTTAATGATAGGTTCAGACCCTCTAAATTTTTGAGATCTTCAAGAGAGTCAGGTAACTCTCTTATTTTACTCCCTAGCAAAGATAAGCGCTGCAGTCTTTTAAGATATCCAGTGGAGGCAGGAAGTGCTGTAATCTCGGTATACTGCAAGTCTAAGTTGAGCAATGATTCTAGTCCTCCAATGGAGTTTGGTAGCTCCCTTATTCGAGTGCGTCCTAGATTCATTTTCTCCAACCTTTTGAGATCTACAATAGAATCCGGTAACTCTCTAATTCTTGTGTTGAACAAATCCAATTTGAGCAACGATCTCAATTTCCCAATGGAGTCTGGAAGCTTTCTAAAGCGATAACAATGCAGTAAAGAGAAGCTTGTCAAGCCCGCCATCTCTCCAATAGATGGATGAAGCTCTCGTATAGACTGCCCTTCTAGCTTTAGACTTGACAAGTTCTTTAGATGGCATATTGCAGAAGGCACTGCACATAGGTCAAAATGAGGGCTTCTAGACAACTTTGAAGGCTGAACTTTGGCTGCAATTATTTCCAAGCGCTTTAGGCGCTTTAGCTTACTAATAGAGCTACCAATTTTTGGTGACTCTGGACGATGTTCAGCAAAAACTAGTATCCTCAAATTCAAGCATGTTGAGATGTCAGGAGCTGTCATGAGATCACATCTTATGAGATGTATAACTTTCAATTCACGATTTGCCTGCAAAACAAACTAGAATTAGAAAAGTAAGGTGAGGCAAATGGCAACAAAGTTATATATGTGATATGAAATTATACCAAGCATGGGCCCCATCCATTCCAATTCTCTGGAATTTCACTGTTTGAAAGCTTGAGCACAACTAATTTTCCTAAATGGAGATTAATAGCTTGCAAGTCTAAAGGGCAACGATGCCAAGAGAGCCATCTCAAACTCGAGAAAAGATTCTTAAAGTCTCCTACCAAGTTTCCCCCCTCTAGTTCCAACAACCTTAAGTTAGGCAGTCTTGAAAATTCTTCACTTGTAAAGTCATGCTCTTTTGGAAGTCCAATTAATTTCAGTGCTGTGATGTTTTCTGTTCCCTGACAACATGAGTAGGCATGAGTGAACTTTCTATGATGAAGAAAAAGAGTGTATTCCATGAATAAATATTGCATAGATTTGTTCTATAAATAAACCATTATGTTTGCATCTACTTTTAGATTGTAAATGTGAGCTATTGATATCTTTTGGTAGATATAAACTATGATTTTACCTTCATTTGACTCAAAATTAACAAGTTTAGATTTCAGGGATTAGCAACAGAAAGGTAAGAGCACATCCAATAATAAATTCTAATCTTCGAGCTTATGTTCCCTTGATCTAGAAAACAGTAACTGTAAATAAATCTTACCCTTCTACTATGTACTACTTCCAACGCAATATGGGAACACCATAATCTACTATGTTTCTCATGAACAATGTCTTCCTGTCGAACAATATCTCTTCCAAGGTCTCGGAGCAAGTCATGCATCGATAGTCTATCATCATCATCAACCTTTATTAAAGATTTCCGGGTAAGGACAATGATATTACTTCTCGGGTAGAACTCCAATGCTTTCCACATATAATGTGGATAGATTGTTTTTTCACCAATAAAGTAACATGCAATATCAAGAAAAATTTGTCTCTGTGCATTGTCTAGCATCTCAAAGCTAACGTATAATTTTTGACGGACTTTCTGATTTGGAACTGAATTTAATTTCTTCAATGTATCTTTCCAAAATCGTTTACTTTGGCAATAAAGAGAGGAACCGATAACCTCAAGAGCCAAGGGAAGTCCATCAGCCTTGAGAGCAATTTGGCGAGAAATATCATAATAGTCATGTGGAGGGGAATCAATTCCGAAAGCATGCTTACAAAAAAGCTGAAGAGCGTGCATATGGCACAATTCTCTCATTTGATAGAGTTTAAACTCTTCAAAATGTGGATGGACATTATTTTCTCGATTCTCCTCTCCAATTTGCAAAAAGTTAATGTCTCTTGTTGTAATAATAATTCTGCTCCCTGGACCAAACCAATCAGGCTTTTCTGCAAGTTTTGAGAGTTGGTCCCTTTCATCTAGGTCATCGAGAACAATGAAAACTTTCTTGCGGCGAAATCTCATTTTAATTTGATAAATCCCTGCATCAGAGTCAAAAAACTCCAGTGGATTGGAGTTGAGAATTTCTGACAATAATTGTTTTTGCAATTGAACGTCTTTGCCACCCTTTGAAACTTCTCGAACATTCAAAATAAAGCTGCACCCATCAAATCGATTATGAATTTGGTTAAAAATAGCTTTGGCAAGTGTTGTCTTCCCGATGCCCCCAATTCCATGGATTACTAGATAACGTACATCAAGAGAACTTTCATCTATTAGGCTCATGACATCTTCAATACAACCCTGCATTCCGACTAAATGATCAGGCAGCTTTTTGTCTCTTTTATTCAGCTTGATTGAAACTTCAGCAACGATTAATCTGATGAGTTCGCCGTGACTGCCATATTTGATTAAAAAAAAAAAAAAAAAAGGTTAGTAAGAAACATCCAAATAGAATATTATACTATCATGCTCAAGAGTATTATGAATTAAACATAGACCAACCGTGGAGGAGGGGCGGGGGCGCCCAAATAAAATTGCATGTATAATCTGTGGAGATATAGGAAGAAAATCAACTATAAGTGAACTGCCCCCTCCTCGTCAAAAAAGTATATTAATTTCTATAATATACAAAATAATCTCACGTATACTTTCAAGATCTAACTCTTTTTTCAGAAAAATCAACCAAAATCCAGTCAATTTACTTAAAACGAATTGCAATTGTGTATTATACTATGGTTAAACATGTAAAGTTTTAAGATAAAAGCGAAATCTTCAACTTTGTAAAAGATGCTTCCTCATCCATAAATTATAAAAATCGAAACCTTTGAATTTCTTCCTTTAGTGTGTGCTCGGTTGCCTAGTTTTGCGTGAGGTAAAATAGTAATAGCTAGAACAATTGCTTTATAAAATCAAACCTACATAACATTGATTTAGAAGTTAAGAAAATGTGTTTTTATTCAATCTAAAAGATGCAAATTGAATAATGAATTCAGATTGGATTTTTCATGTCGTAATGGAGGATTCATCTAGTTTTGAAAGGGATTGATTTAATTGGGTGGAAAATTCATCTACTTTTGAAAGGAATCGATTTAATTGAGTGGATGTGTGTTAAATAGTTAAAAAAAAAAAAATGTGGGAATTGAGCGACAATTTGGTGAAAAAGAGAACAATGGGTAATGGTAACTGTTAATGCAAGAATGATAATATTTCGTATTATTTAAAGTTATATCAATTAGATATCTAATAAATAAATAAAAAAGCTCAAACCTTACCCGGTATCTTTGAGATCCCACCCTTTCATACGAGCGACCTGCTTTAGAGTATCCTTCCATCGCTGCACGACCTCACAACCAAATTTCTCTTCGTGCTTCTGTAGAGCGTCTTGGTACAGCTCAGATTTAAGCTTGACATCTCTCGGTTCCACGTCGAAGAAAATTGGCAGAATCATCCCTTTGCAATCCATCATGTACGCAAGCTCGCGAAGACACCATGCACTGGAAGCGTAATTTCTAGAGAAGATAGGAATACAGATTGCTGAGCTCTTGATCGCATGCTCCAATTCACTCCCAATCACTTCGCCCTTTCTAATCTCTTCATCGTCTCTGAAAACACGAATACCAGCTCCATCCATGGCATGATAGAGGCAGTCGGTAAAGTTCAAGCGAGTATCTGGCCCTCTGAAATTCAAGAACACCTCATATTCAGCCCCTAGTGATGACTCGGCATCGCCTCTTCTGCTGGTCGACAACACCTTGAATTTAGCCCCCAGTGATGGCTCGACATCACTGCTATCAGTTGACGCTGCTGGTCCATCTGAATATTTTCTCTTTGCCATCTTCTGGAGCTAAAGTTTAGTGATCGAGTTTAATAATGAGGAGACATGTAAAAGAAAAGTTTCTAATCCATACAATTCTGGAGTATTTATGGACGAGCCACAGAATCATTGGGAAGTATCCATCGCTGCGTTGGGCATTATCTTGCAAGGACAGAGTAAATTTCCTAAAATAGACAATTATATTTTATGCTATCCTAGTTAATAATATGAGTTTGATTACCCTTCAAAACAGATAATACAAAATTCCAATTGTTTTGACCTTCCAATTCATTAAACTAAGAACTTGCCCCCAGGTCACAACAGGACGGAGGCTGCTTAATTCAGACGGCAAAGTATGTGTGTGTGTATGTATATTTTCATATGCATACATGTAATATGCATTCTTGGGAGTACAACTTCTGGTTACAAAGGTCACCGACAATGATATTAGTACTTGACTGCATCTTAGTCAAATTATTTAGGACTCAATTAATCAATAAATAATTTATTTATGACTTGATTAATTTAACGTCAGAACATTAGGGCTTATACTACACTTGTTCACACACAATTAGTGTGATTCACGGAAAGAAGAAGAGTAACTCTTCACATGTACCATGTGCTATCGGATCTATAGCAGTTCCCTTGTCTGTTTTGCGGTTACTTTATTAGATAATGTTAATAAACACAAATAAATCCATATAATTAAATATATTCTATTGATATTCTAATTGATCTCCTCCAAAAAGAAAATATATAACATCAATTGATTCCGCTTCACGTTTTGAGTCATGAGAAGTCTCTTTCATCACACTCTGTTTTTCCTTGGAAGGACTCGACAAATTTCCCACAATGAAAATTTATTCTTTCATTCCATAAACAAAAATATAAAATTTGATTTGATTCCACTTCACGTTCTAATTTATTTATAAACGAGAACATAAACGACAAGAGATACAAGAGACCTTAATCCTTTATTCAACGTTGTTGGGGTCAGATTCGTGGAAAATAAGGCTACTGGACTACCAGATTCCATCTTCCTATTTCCTTGAGAGAGAAGTTTTGGAAATGATGGGGACGTCATATATGAACAATACATCGTCTTGGGATATGAAAAGTATCGATCCACAGAAAAACAAAACATGAAACATAAGTAGCCAATTAGGTTTAAGAGACGAGACGGCACTTCCATTCACATTGGTTCTATTAATGGGTGAGGATTGCATCTGTCCATATCAAATTTCCCGTGGTGTGCGTGAATGATCTTTTCAAATTTAAGATAAAAGAAAGCATTTCATTGATGGAATACATTCGATTTAATCAAGTGGAATATGTGATATATCGGTTATTAGAATAAAAATTCAAGGGAAAATACAGATCAATTGAGCTAATGAAAACTATAGTTTCAATTTTAATTTTACCATCGTAATAAGTTTGATCTAGCTGTAAAGGACATAAGTCTGAGTCCAGTCGATTGATTTATATGAACATCAATGACAAAAGAAAAAAGAAATCATAACCTTTTATTTGATCGTGTCTAGGCCAGATTCGTGCTCATTTGGGCACCAGAAGGTACCTTTCCTCTTTTCTTAAGAGAGAATTATAAATTGTATTAAAAAAGATTAAGGAGTCTGCATGATGGACATTCCTTGAAATTAACTGACAACAAGCGTCCAATCATGTCGGGACAAAAAAGTACCAACCTCCGGAAGAAAACATGGAACATGAGGGACCGATTAAGTTGAAGGGACGACACTTCCATTCACATCCACGAATGAGGACTCCGTCCGTCCATATATAATTGCCCGTGGTCTACGTTGCATGTATGATTCCACGAAGGTCCAATGCTTGTAATGATCTTTTCAAATTTAATATAAAGAAAGCATTTCATTCACGTATTGCATTCTATTTAATTAAGTAAATTATGTTATATATAGGTTAGATTTCCAATAGGAGTTTAAAGGGAAAAATACCAAATACTTTCATACAAAGTAAAAATTCTTAAGATGAAAATTTTCTTATTGGACAAAGAGTTCAAGCCAAACATTTTGTAATGGATGTGGAACACCTATGGCAATGCCTAGAAAGGGTAGACAAAAAAATATCCTCTTTTCAAAGTGTTATCTTTATACAAAAAGAAAGGTATTATTATTATTATTATTATTATTATTATTATTATTATTATTATTATTATTATTATTGCCAATGATAATCCATTTCCCTCAAGATAAAATTATATGCTACTGACTTGCATAAAATTATTTGCTAAATTATCCAAATATATTCCTCAATTCACTCATACATTAATCTATTATGTAATTGATAACTCAATACTTTTCTATTCTAAAGTCAACTATGTAATAAAGGTTCTCAAAATGCAATACATGTGGTGTAGGAGACGTAGGCCTTCTGGTTGTTTCTTAAATGAGTCTTATTTGTATTTAATCAATTGATTCCTAAGCTTTTTTGGAAAATGTGTGATTGAGCCCGAGTCTCCTTGCTGGTGTTTTTTACTCATCGCAAAATCATGTCCTTTTATTCTTTACAAAACTAGTAATTATACGGACAATAACAAAGGAATAAAACAAGTAAATTTCGATGAAAACTGAGTGAGAATCTTAATTATGAGACTTTATTCGAAACATAATTAAATTTTCTCCATAACATTATGTAACTCAAGAAAAAAACGAAAATCATATACTTTGGATTCTTCCTATCTATCTTTATAAAAAAGAAAATTTAGGCTTTACTTTTCTATTGGTTTCCATTACCGATTTGTCCACGCAATGATCGATAAAATATATACGTTTTATTTCTATTTTTGGTTCAAATAATGCTTTATTTCATAACAATCTCAAAAAGCACAACTTCCATGGAAGGTCACCGGCAGTGATATTAGTACTTTATTGTATCTTGATCAAAACATTAGGACTTGTGTTACACTTGTTCTCGCACAACTAGTGGGATTCATTGAAAGAAGAAGTGTAAATCTCCACATGAACTTGTGTTATTGGTTTTATAGCAATTCTCCTGTTTGTTTTATTGTTACTCTAATAGATAACGTTAAGAAAACATAAATTAATTGGTCAAATTAGAAATATTCCATCAACTATTCTAATTGATACCCACGAAAAAGAAATTTATAACATAAATTGATTTCACTTCACATTTTAAGTTGTGAGAAGTCTCTTTCATTGCATTGCATTATTTCTTGGAAGGGCCCGAGAAATTTCCCACAATGAAAATTTATTCTTCCATTCCATCAAGGAAATTATATAATTTGAATTGATTCCATTTCACGTTCTGATCTATTAATAAACAAGAACATCAACGACAAGAGGTACAAGAAATCATAATCCTTTAATCAACGCTGTTGGGGTCAGACTCGTGGAAAAAAAGGCTACTAGACTACCGAATCCCATCTTCCTATTTCCTTAAGAGAGAAGTTTTGGAAATGGTGGGGACGTCATATATAAACAAAAATTCGTTGCCAATTAAATTCAAGGGACGACACTTCCATTCACATCTTGTTCTATTCAATGGATGAGGACTCCATCTGTCCATATCAAATTGCCCGTCGTGTACGTGAATGATCTTTTCAAATTTAAGATGAAGAAAGCATTTCATCAACGTAATACATTCTATTTAATCAAGATGAGATATGTCATATATCGGGTATTAGAATAAAAATTCAAGAGAAAAAATTTGAGTACTTTTTTTTTTTCAAGATAACAATTTTCTAAGATAAAATCATATCATTGGATGAAAAGTATAGACCAAACATTTCATAACACGCATGAGACTCTTATAATAGGTGCAAGACTCCAATAATAACACCCAAAGGGATTGGCTAAACAAATTCTTCTTTTTCTCTTTTCAAAGTATTATCTTTGTTGCAAATGATATTATCACATTTCCGTTTAAATAAGAATTACACGCTATCAACTTGCATAATATCATTTGCTAAATTATCCTGATATATTCACTAATTGAATGATATGTTAATATATTATGTAATCGATAACTCCACATTTTTTTATTCAAAGAGTTGACTAAAAATAAATAAATAATTACCAAAACAGTCCTAAATCTATTATGCGAATACAAAGCAGTCCTAAATTTGCTAATTTTGTCAATTTAGTTATAAAATTTTTAATGATTTTTTAAATATAATCCTTTCAGCTGATTCTAGCAAGAAGACAATGACATGGATACCAACTATCAACATGGCACAATCAGTCAGTATTTAACAATTTTTACAACTTTTTTTTTAATTTTTTTTTTATATCTTTCTTTTCTTTTTCTTTTTATATAGTTCTTCTTCCTTGAAGGCCAAGGAGGCCACGGCGATGCCCATTGACCCTTGCTGACCGCAAATTACCTTATCTCGCCAGATCTGAACAAAGTGGCTGGCGAAGGCCACGATACCATTAACTCGCCGGATTTGTGTAAGTGGTGCGCGTGGCCAGAGAGGGCCATCAGTGGTCAATGAGGTTTTGCGATCAGCGGGGCATCACAGCCTTTGTCTATGGCCCATGACCCCGAGTTATAAATCCATTCGGTTTCAATGTTTGCATGCTTAGGCATAGGCATACATTCAGTCGATTTATAAGAAATAATGTAATGCTCATCCGCATCAAACTAATCAACATGATGTGAAATGAATTTGTTATTCTTAGTTTGCTCATTCGTTATGCGCCCAAATTTGGCGATCCACAATGTAACGGTACCGTATATTAGCATGTCTACGTTGGTTGTACAGTGCACGGACATGAGCAATGTCAGCGTCGCTGGAATTTAGTAATACTGCAAGATGTCAGATTCAAGCTCTTTATCCATGACAAAAACGCTATATCTTAAGCGTACTTCTACCACTTATTCACGAAACTTGAAGCATCAAATCAAAATCTATTAGACGAGTTATATACTATCAACTATATAATTTATAGAATCATAGGAATCCAGAGTGAAAGTGTTTCTCATCATACCGTACTCTATAATGTCTAGCTAATATATATTGTGTCAAGAGTTCATGAATCAAACCAAGTGAAATGTGTTCAAAAATCCAGTCCTGAAATTATCAATTATGCAGTTGACCAATTCTATATCTCACAAGAGCTTAACAGTTTACAAACTTTAAAAGGAGGTACTCACATGTGGTTTCAAATATGGCCCTTGCAGGTAAACGAACGTTTATAAAGTATCCTCAACGTTCCCTGTAAATATATTGATCATTTGATTAGAAACAAAAAATAGGAAATAAAAGTAAAAGAACCGAGAGATCGTAATCAAGGAAGTAAAAGCAGATCGATAGCAAAGTTGCATGTTCTTTGAAAAGCAATTGAGAGGCATTATTTCACACCTTCCACCTTAGTTTACCTGTCATATCGCACCAGATCATTCCTAGTTCCACTCAAATACAACAATTCCTTATCCGATCTTTCCTGTACAGCCACAAATCCACCATTGCAGTTCTCAGTTAAAGAAATTACCTTCAGATGTTGATATTTAGCACACCACATTGTGAACAAGGATGCTACCGTGGCATTTAATGGTGATTTAACGGCCATGTCAGCAGTTAAAAAAAAAAACGAAAGGAACAATATGAACTAGATAGTACATAGTTCAAGAACTTAATTTGCCAAAAAAAAAAAAAAAAACAGTCTAGAAACCTAATTGAACATTTTACATAAATTTATGATCTATTCGTTGCTTTATCCCTCTTTTTACACCGTGGACTTCCAATCTTAATACAATATTTTCTTATAATATTACTTTTAGTTTGTTGGATCATTTGAATTTCTTCTCTTTTAACTTCAAACCCGAAATCTTCACAACTGTGCCATGTTAGTTGGGAAAGTCCTCTGCTTTACTTTGATTTGCTCTTACCATTTTATTGGCTAATCACATATACTTCAGTGATATATTTGATGTAGCTTTATTTTGTCGCGATTTTCCTTTAATTTTGTCACCTAATGGAGACAAGGTTTTGTCTACTCATTTAATACTACTATGATGAAGCTTGGTTTAATTTTTCTTTAGAAAAAATTCATGGCATTTTTTCATTGTTAATCACAATAAAGTTAGCCTAAGAAAAGGAAAAAAAAAAAAAGAAAAATCGCCGTTCCTAAGGTTGACAAAGTGTCAATGTCAACTTGTCATAAAGTACTACAAGTACCTTCTGCCACGCATCTATATAATTAAACAAGATAAGATTATACGATGAAATAAATAAATGGGAAAGAGTGTAAAATGGGATATGCATCTCTAGAGTGAACAGGAAGAACTCCAAAAAAGTTGGTTGATTGTTTGGAAGGAGACTATTCCGTAAAGAAATGGGAAGGGAAACGAGGACATGAAGAAAATAACGCAAAGGACGTGTGAAATGGGAAAGTTTACCACGTGTCACCACCACCTAGCTTGCGTCCACGAAAGTAGGCCCGGTTCATCTTCCACACCAACAGAAAAGGCAACCACCGGCAACGTCGGCATACTCGCCTAACAGTGGGCATGCATGAATATCGCGATCCCACCCATTTGGTACAGCACCTTGCAGTGATCCACAGTGACTCAAACGCAATGATGACTCAGGTGAACTTTCGGTGGAGTTTGGTAAATCAGGCAGACACTGCAGTGAACTACAGTCTTCTACGCAAAAATACTCCAGCTCATATAATTTTGATAGTTTAGGTAACCTTTCTATCGAGCTGCATGTCTCAATAACTAATCCCTTCAGCGACTCATTTTCTCCCAAATCTCGAATCTCGACTAGCTGGGGGCAACTTCTGATCCATAGCTCTTTGAGCCTCCCTAACTTGATATAGCCAATATCTCCAGCGATTTACAGTCATTTACATTCAAATCATTGAGACTCTCTAGCTGTTCCAAAACGATCTCTCTCGAATCCCATTGAGAGAGTATAAACCTAGACAAATATCGCAATTTGGAAGGGAGTGGTTGTGCTATCGGTGACTTGGTCCCTATTAATAGCAAAATATGAAGACTTAAAGGAAGCCTCGGGAGAGATCCAAGATCATCACAAGATAGATGAAGTCTCGAAAGTTGAGGAGGCAATGTGAGAGATCGAGGATCATCACAAGATAGATGAAGTATCAAAAATTGAGGAGGCAATGTGAGAGATTGAGGATCATCACAAGATATGTCAAGTTCCCAAAGCTTAGGAGGTAATTTCATATCCGTATTTCTACTACCATCATATTCCAACCTTCCAAGATTCTCCAACATCCCCATGGCCTTCAGTAGCTCTCTTATCTTAGTTCCACATATGTTTAAGTGCTCCAACATTTTAAGACATTCAATAGAAGCAGGCACTTCGGTAATCATGGTCTGCTCCAAGTTTAAGGACTGCAATGATTCTAGTCCACCGATGGAGTTTGGTAGCACCATTATCTGAGTACATCTCACAGATAAGAAATTCAATCTTTTAAGATATCCAATAGAAGTAGGTAGCACAGTAATCTTTGCTCTAGCCAAGGATAAGTAGAGCAATGACTCTAGTCCTCCAATGGAGTTCGGTAGCTCCCTTATCTGAGTCGATCCTAGGTCCAATTCCTCCAAGCTTTTGAGATCTCCAATAGAATTGGGTAGCTCTCTTAACTTGCCATGTCTCATATTTAAGCTCTTTAGCCTTTTAAGACATCCAATAGGAATAGGCAATGCAATCATCTTTGACCATGCCAAGTCTAAGTCAAGTAATGATTCTAGTTCTCCAATGCAGTTTGGTAGCCCCCTTATTTCAGTGTTTCCCAAGTTCATTTTCTCCAACATTTTGAGATCTCCAATAGAATCAGGTAACTCTTTGATTCCTGTTTCAGACAAATTTAATTTGAGGAGTGATCTCAATTTCCCAATGGAGTCTGGAAGCTTTTTGAGCCAACAACAACCCTCTAAAGACAAACATGTCAAGCTTGCCATCTCTCCAATAGATGGATGAAGCTCCCACATACACAACCCCTCTAGCTTTAGACTTGACAAGTTCTTTAGACGATATATTGTAGAAGGCACTACGCAGAAGTTAAAATGGGGGCTTCCAAACAACTTCGACTGCTGAATTCTAGCTGCATTTATTTCCCAGTGCTTTAGGTGCTCCATCTTACCAATGGAGCTATCGATTTGTGGTGACCTTGGACAATGTTTAGCAAAAACCAAGATCCTCAACTCCAAGCATGTTGACAAGTTGGGAATTGTCGAGAGATAACATCTAATGAGATGTATAACTTTTAAGTCACGATTCACCTGTGAAACAAATTAGAATCAGGAAAGTAAGGCAAGGGAAATGACAATAAACGTAGATATGTGATAATAAACCATACCAAGACAACATAAAAAGACATAAGTGAGCTTTTCTACAATGAAAAAGGTTAAAAGTCGCTTTACGTCTCCTTTCCCGACAACATAAAAAGACATAAATTTTGCATACACTTTTTCTATAAGTAAAGCATTATTGTTTGCTTCTACTTTCAAATTGTACATGTAAGCTATTAATATATGCTAGATGTAAACAAATTGTACTAAGTTCATTTCACTCAAAATTAATAAATTTAGTTTTCTGCAATGTGCAAAGCAGACAAAAGAACACATTCAGAAATATACTCTAATTGAGTTAATGTTCCCTTGATCAAGAAGACAATCACTGTAAATGAAATTTACCATTCTAGTCTTCACTACTTCCAATGCAATCTTGGGTTGCCAAAGTCTACTACATTTCCCAGGAGCTTTGATGTCTTCTTGTCGAACAATTTCTCTTCCGAGGTCTCTAAGCACGTCATGCATCAACAATCTATCATCATTGTTGATCTTTATCAAAGACATACCAATAAGGAAATCGATCTCAATTTTTGGGTAAAAGTCCAATGCTTTCCACATATAATATGGATAGCGTCTTTCTTCACCAACATAAAAACAAGCAATATCAAGAAAAATTTCTCTCTGTTCTTCCCTTAGCATCTCAACACTAATCTTTAATATATCAAAGATATGTTGGTTGGGAGCTGACTGTAATTTCTTCAATGTTTCTTTCCATATTGATTTTCTTTTGCGATAAAGAGAACAACCAATAACTTCGAGAGCCAAAGGAAGCCCACTAGTCTTGCGAGTAATATGGAAAGAAATATCATCATAGTCATGTGGAGGGGAATCCATTCTGAAAGCATGCTTGCTAAAAAGTTGAAGGGCGTGGTGATCTTGCAATTCTGTCATTTGATAAACTTTGTACTCTTCGATCGCCAAATTATTGGTGTTCCTCGTTGTAATAATGATTCTACTCCCTAGACCAAACCAATCACCCTTTGCTGCAAGTAGAGAGTGTGACATCCTGAAATTCGACCCCGTTTCGATAAAGTGAAATGGGCGTTTTAAATCGACGTGCTATGGCCTTTTTCTCACGGGCGATCACTCCGAGTTAACTAACCTATTGGGTGAAGCCGTTAAGGGATGTAGCGGCCGTAAAATCCTAAAAACTACCTAATTGGTTGGATTGAGCTAAAATCACGTCTGATCGATTTTTAACCACGAAATTGAACTCGATTTCGGGAATCGAATTTTAAGCGCGTCCTAATTCTTATTTTTAGGATCCTGTCTCATCGCTCGTCAATTTATTGACGAGTCCAAAATTTCATTAAAGAAATTATCGGAAGAAAAATTTGAAGTCCGAAAAGAAATTAGAAAGGAAAAGGAAAAGAGAAAAAAATTAGGTATTTCCCTTTTTCTCATTTTTCCTTTTTCCTCTCTCTCTCCCTCTCTTTTCTTTCTTTTCTTTTCTTTCTTTTCTCTCTTTTCTTTCTCTCTCCTCTCCCCTCCCCCATCCGTGCGAATCCCTCCCCACCGCTCATTCTCTCTCTCTCTCTTTTCTCTCTCTCTCTTCTCTCTCCTCTCTTCTTTCTTTCTTCCCCTGCACGACCAAAACCCCTGTTCTTCTTTCTTCTTCTCCTTATTTCCTTCGTGCGGACCGAACCAGAACCCCAGCCCCTCAACCGCTCGTCCCGCCGCCGGACTGCCGGACCGCCACACCGCCCGCACCGCCCGCGCACTTCGCCCATGCCCAGCCGCCCGTCCGCGCACCCAGGCCGAGCGAACCAGCCCCGTTCGCCCCTGTTCCAGCTGCTGTTCGCCCCGGTTCCACCCATCCCCGGCCGCCTCCGGCCACCGCCAACCCCGCCGGACCACCCCGAGACCCCCTCGCCCTCCGCCGGTCTTCCCCCGCCACCCTAGCCGCCGGAACTGCTCCGTTCAGCCGCGACCAGCAAGACCCACGGAGTGGGTTTCAGCCACTTCGGGCCCGCTTTTGGGCCATTTCCCGGCCCCGGATCCGCGAGTCGCTTTGGGAACAATCGTTCCTCGCGTCGCCGCCGTCGGATTGATCCGATTTGCGCGCGATTTGGTGAGTAATCTCACTAATCCAGGATTAGTGGATAATTATGCTTAAAACTGGTTTAGATTTAATTAATTATGTTTAGGTTGTTAGATTAGATTAAATTAGCAATTATTAGCCAATTGCGATGCAAATTAAATGAATTGAATGTGTAATTAGCAAGTAGACGTGGTCTACTAATTATTGGAAGTGCCTCGGTTTTTCCCGACCCTTAGTGGGCTCAATTAGGCTTTTTGGGCCTAAGTGGATTTTTTAGCATTTAATTATTAATTTTCGGAATTAAATTAAATAATTATTTATTTTAGAAAATTAACTGAGATGGCCTGGAACCGGAGAATTATGCTGATGACCGTGGTGAAGTCCGTTTATTTAATCGGGCTTTATTTTGAAATTTAAATTGAATTTTTAATATTAATTATTTAATTTTCGAAATAAATAAATAAATAAATTATTTTTCGGAAATTAAGATTTTGATGGCCGACGACCGAAATCTCGTGCTGATCGTCGTGGCGTGGTCCGTTTATTTATTTGAGCTCCACGTTGTATGGAATTAATTAAATTGTGATATTTTAGGGATTTACCCTAAATTGATTGGAATTGATTGTGATTGAATGGTTGATTGGTAAATGGCCAAGTGTGTTATTCAGTATTTTAATGCTTTGTTGAGTTGATTTAATTATTTGATTGAGAATCGTTGGGCATTGGTTATCGGTTTTGAAAGTAGATTGGTAACCACTTGAAAGCGGACACGTGGGCTCGGTGAATTGGAATATCACATGGAGAATGCACGTGAGATCGGTGGTTGAATATGTCACTTTGGCGAAAAGGTCGCTTTGAAGAAATGCACGTGGCTCGGAGACTCGGTATGTCGTCCGGAGAATGCACGTGGCTCGGTGACGAGTTTGGCATCCCAAAAGGACATGTGGGCTCGGTGAATTGATGTATCGCTTTGGTGAATGCGCACCGAGAGAATGCACGTGGGCCAAAGGCATCTAAAGGACGCGTGGGGACCGCGAATGATGTATCGCTTTGGTGAGATGCACACGAGAGAATGCACGTGGGCAAGGCATCTAAGGGCACGTGGGCCGGCGAATTGATGCGTGATTTTGGTGAGATGCACCTGAGAATAGTGGGCCGGGCATCTAAAAGGGCACGTGGGCTCGGTGACTTGATGTATCACTTTGGCGAAAAGGTCGCCTTAGACAGAATGCGCGTGGGCCCAAGGTTCGAGCACGTGAACTCGGAGACTTGGAAGGTCGTCTGGAGAATGCACGTGGCCTAGCTTTTAAATATCCCACAAAGTGGGGATTGAATTGTATGACTTGTAATGTCGGCGTTCGATTTGTTGAAGTATAATAGGAATTATGAATTGTACTAACTTGCGGTGGGATCGAGAGGCCAGGTAAGTCCTCGTCCTATGCGTGTTTAGGCAGCCTTTAGTATAATAGTTTGCTAATCGGGCTTAGTGGGGTAGAACTCGGCGAGACGTAGTCTCATCCGGTTTGGGAAAACCATTTCGGGACCCCGTTGAAGATGCGAGGAGGAATCCGAGAAGGAGAACTCGGAGGTGAGATCTGAAGAAAGGATTTTGGAAGAAGAAGATAGTCCGAGAGAGGCCTTGAGTATGGCGGTTTGTCTAAGTTTGTCTTCTTTTGAGATCTCCGTTTTGATGTGAATAGTTGAAAGGGTTTGTGGTTTGTATAAAAGTTTGGTTATAAATTTCAATATGAAAAATATGGCCACTGCTTTTCTATCCCATCGTTTTATTATGCAGGGATTTTAATTGCTTCCGCATGTGCTTAAAAATGAAAATTCGGCGATACATTGTCACAGGATATCGCATTATAAAATCGACCAAGTGAGACGGATGCGTGCGTGCCTGAGGATCGGGGCGTGACATCCTGTTTAAGTGGTATCAGAGCGAAGTTGAAGATTGGAGTGATAAGGAGCGTTGACCATGGGATAGTTAGTAGGATGGCCTTTAAATTCATGCCGGTGCATGTCTGTGTTAGCTGAGTGCTAAAGTTGTTTGTTGTTTGGATCGCTCTGTTTCTAATTCGGTGTTGAATTGGAAACAGGTGTTAGTTGAGTAAAGCTACACCATGAGCGATCAGGAGCCGAGAACTCCTGCAAAAAGGACCAGTAGGGCCGTTATTCGGGGTAGAGCTCGACTCGTGTCGGACCCGAGGCGGACGTGGTCGACGCCGGCACGGGCTAGCGCGAGTGGAGTGAATCCACTGTCGTAGATGTCGGGGTAACAGCCCCTAATGATCCCGTGGTGGATGGGATCTTGCGTGTTTTGGAAGCAATGGGTAATAGAATGGATCGGCAAGCACTCTTTGTTGAAGCCGCTGCTCGAGCGCTTCTGAATCGCCGTTCGGAGTTGCCCTGCGGCCGCACCGCTGCTTGCCGCTGTAGTTGAACCCGCCGTTGCTCCGACCGCGTGAATGTTGAGAACCCACGGAGATAGTGGTCGCCGTAAGACCAATCCATAAGTTGGTGGAGCATTTCCTAAGGTTAAATCCGCCGTTGTTTACGGATGCCGGAGACCCGAAGCCGCTTCTTCATGGATTCGAAGCTTGAGAAAGCGTTTGCACCGCGATGTGCAACGAGGCGAGAAAGTAATGTTAGCAACTTACCGGTGGAGGGAGTTGCGACACTTGGTGGATGACTACTCGAGAATGATCTTTCCGGAAGGTGTTGTTCGATTGGAAGACCTTCCGCGAAGCTTTCAATGATAAGTTCTTCTACGAGGCCGCGAGAGAGGTAAAGATGGCTGAATTTCAACGTCTTCGCCGGGGTTCCTTATGTTTGTTGATGAGTATGAGCGAGATTCGCCGAACTTTCGCGATATGCCCCGAGTTAATCGAGAATCCTATGAATCGAGCAAGGAGATTCGAGAGGATTCGAACGGATTTGAGGAGTGCCTTAGTCCTTTTGGATCTAAAGACTTATAATGACATATACCGGAGAGCTCAGAAGATTGAGAAAGATCAGAACGATAAAGCTGCCTCATCTGGATCGAGGTTTAGCTCTCATAGAGACAACATCCGCCAAGGAAAGAGGCCGATGTTTGCAAATAGATTCCAAAGCCCGCCCAGCAAGAAGAGTGGATTTAATAGGTCAGGACCTATTAGGAATGATTCATGTCACTTCTGTGGGAGAAGACATGGGGCAGGACCGTGCCCAGCTAGGACGGGTGCATGCTTTGAATGTGGCCAGCAGGGCCACATGGCCAGATTTTGTCCTAAGAAGCAAAGAGGACAACCTCTGTTGCCGCCGCCGCCACCGATGAGACAGAGATAGGAGGGTATGCCCCTCGGGAATGCACCGCAAGGAGAGACAGCGAGACCTCCGGCTCGGGCACTTTGTAGTACGCGATTACCCAGGTCGGGCGAGAAGTGTGCGCTGGCGTGATTACGGTAATGGTCTCGCTCAACGACCAACCTGCTTATGCTTTGTTTGATTCGGGAGCAACCCATTCCTTCATTGCCGAGCAATATGTTAGGATGCTAGGATTGAATCCTGTATTGTTGGAATCGGCAATTTGCATATCTACACCCTTGAAAGATAAAGTTATTGTTTTTTGGGATGTTCGGGGTGCAAGTTAGAGATTGGTGAGCGAGTGGGGAAAATTGATTTGTTAGTCCTAGCCATGTATGATTTTGATTTGATAATTGGCATGGACTGGCTCACCAATCAACGAGCTAAAATGGATTGCTATCGCAAGGCGATTCAGTTTGACCCATTAGGGGATAAGAGCTTCGAATTTATCGGGAATCGAGGAGGACCTTCGATTTCCTTAATCTCATCGTCAGAAACAGCTCGTTTGTTAGACGAGGGTTGCCAAGGGTATTTAGCGACTGTCGTGGATACGACAGTTGAAGAGTTGAAAATGGAAGATATTTCAGTGGTACAGGAGTTTCAGATGTCTTTCCAAAAGAATTGCCGGGGTTACCGAGAAAGGGAGATTGAATTTGTAATCGAGCTAGCACCGAGACGAACCGATCTCAAAGGCACCGTGCGAATGGCGTTATCGAGTTGAAGGAAGGCGAAGGTGCGGATGCAAGAGTTCTTGGATAAAGGATTTATTCGTCCTAGTGCATCGCCTTGGGGAGCACCGATTACTTTGTTAAGAAGAAAGATGGTTCGTTGCGTACGTGCATCGACTATCGATGACTCAATCGGGTAACGATCAAGAACAAGTATCCATTGCCAGGATAGATGACTTGTTTGATCAACTACAAGGAGCGTCAATATTCTCGAAGATCGATTTGAGGACGGGATATCATCGAGGATTCAAAAAGAGGATATTCCTAAGTCGGCATTTCGTACACGGTATGGCATTACGAGTTTACGTTGATGCCGTTTGGATTGACGAATGCTCGAGCGCCTTTATGGATTTGATGAACAGAGTGTTCAAGGAATATCTAGATCAATTTGTGATCGTGTTTATAGATGATATCCTAGTCTATTCGAGAAGTAATGAAGAGCACGAGAATCATCTAAGATTAGTGCTTCAGACCTTAAGAACACATAAGCTATATGCTAAGTTTAGCAAATGCGAGTTTTGGTTGACTCGTGTTGCGTTCTTAGGTCATGTGATTTCCGGAGAAGGAATCTCCGTCGACCCGAGCAAGATAGAAGCCGTGATCAAGTGGCCGAGACCGACATCGCGAGAGATCGAAGTTTCCGGGGGTTAGCGGAGTTATTACGGACGGTTTGTGGAAGGTTTCTCGATCGATTAGCGTCGCCTCGACAAAGCTCACGAAGAAAAATGAGAAATTCATATGGATAGACAAGTGCGAGCGTAGTTTCCAAGAGCCGAAGGAAAAGCCGACTACCGCACCCGTGCGACAATTCCATCCGGTCTGGAGGATTCGAGATCTATAGTGATGCGTCATTTAGGAGGTTGGGTTGCGTCTTTGATGCAATATGGCGAGTTGTTGCATACGCTTCCTGATTGAGACCTCATGAATTGAATTATCCGACGCATGACTTAGAACTCGCGACCATCATATTTGCGTTGAAGATTTGGAGGCACTACTTGTGTGGGGAAAAGTTTCGGATCTTCACGGACCATCGAGTCTCAAGTATTTGTTCTCTCAGAAAGAGTTGAATATGAGACAACAGCGATGGATGGAATTGCTGAAAGACTACGACTGTGATATTTTATATCACCTGGGAAAGACGAATAAGGTCGCCGATGCATTGAGTCGGAAGTCTTCAATGGCACGGATCTTGGTTAAGGAGTGGAACTTAATCGAAAGAGCTCGATATTCGGAATTCAAATTTGAGGTAGGCCACCTCTCAAGTTTTATGGCCACCCTCAGAATTGAGCCGAATGTCCGGAGTCGGAATCAAGCAACTTCAACCGACGTATCCGGATGTACGAAAATTCTTCAAGAGGATACCGATAAAAGAAAGGCTGATTTTCAAGTTTCTAATGATGGGGTGCTGAGGTTTCGTGGACGTTTGGTTGTACCTAACGATGTAGAGCTTAGAGAAGAAATTTTATCTGAAGCACATCGTAGCAATTATAAACGTTCATCCTGGAAGCACTAAGATGTATCGAATTTGCGTCAACACTATTGGTGGTCGGAGTATGAAGGCGGACATCGCCAAGCATGTGGCCAAGTGTTTGACTTGTCAGCAAGTAAAAGCCCAGCATTGCAAGCCGGGAGGATTTCTGCAACCTCTCGCGATCCCAGAGTGGAAATGGGAGCATATCACGATGGCCTTCGTGACTGGACTACCAAGGAGTCAAAAGGGAAATGATTCGATTTGGGTAGTAGTCGACAGGCTGACAAAGTCGGCTCACTTCATTGCAGTTCGAAAGGACCTGAGTCTGGATAGACATGCAGACCTATATGTGCGTCAAGTAGTTCGTATGCATGGAGTGCCAGTTACGATAACATCTGATAGAGACCCGAGATTTACTGCTGCTTTTTGGAAGAGCTTGCAGAGTGCTTTGGGTACAAAGCTTCAGTACAGTACGGCATATCATCCTCAGACGGATGGCCAGTCTGAAAGGACGATTCAGACTCTTGAAGACATGCTGAGAGCGTGTGTAATAGACTTCAAGGGAAGTTGGGAAGATCAACTTCATCTGGTGGAATTCGCCTACAACAACGATTATCGCAGAGCATCAAGATGGCTCCATTTGAAGCGTTGTATGGCGAGCATGCGAGAACTCCGTGTGTTGGGATGAAGTCGGAGAAAGGAAGATAACGAGCCCAAGTTGGTTCGGCAATCGGTAGATGCCGTGGCGATGATCGAGACGCAGTTGAAGACGGCGCAGAAGCGAAAAGTTATGCGATAAGCGCCGAAGGTCTTTGGAATTCCAAGTTGGTGATCACGTTTTTCCGAAAGTGTCACCAATGAGGGGAACTTCGCGCTTTGGTAAGAAAGGCAACCGAGTCCGAGGTACGTAGGGTCCGTTTGAGATTCTTGAAAGAATCGAAACCTAGCGTATCGTCTTGCGTTGCCACCAAGATTGGCGCAAGTGCATGACGTCTTTCACGTGTCGATGTTGAGGAAGTACGGCGATCCGACCCACGTGCTCAATTTCGAGGAATTGGACGTGGATGACCGTGTGTCATACGTTGAAAGCCCGGTTCGGATTGTCGATCGTAAAGAGCAAGTTCGCGTACAAAGACCATTCCGTTGGTCAAAGTGGTCTACGGCAACACCACGGTGCGGGCGAAGGAGCGACTTGGGAGACCGAAGAATCGATGAGACAGTTGTACCCCGCCTTTTTGAACAAAGTGTAATGGTTTAAATTTCGAGGACGAAATTTTTATAAGAGGGGAAGAGTTGTGACATCCTGAAATTCGACCCGTTTCGATAAAGTGAAATGGGCATTTCGTCGGCGTGCCTATGGCCTTTTTCTAAATGATCGTCACTCACGAGTTAACTAACCTATTGGGTGAAGCCGTTAAGGGATGTATCGGCCGTAAAATCCCTAAAAGCTACCTAATTGGTTGGATTGAGCTAAAATCACGTCGATCGATTTTTAACCACGAAATTGAACTCGATTTCTGGAATCGAATTTTAAGCGCGTCCTAATTCTTATTTTTAGGATCTGTCTCATCGCTCGTCAATTTATTGACGAGTCCAAAATTTCATTAAAGAAATTATCGGAAGAAAATTTGAAGTCCAAAAGAAATTAGAAAGGAAAAGGAAAATTTGAGAAAAAAAGGTATTTCCCTTTTTCTCATTTTTCTTTTTCTCTCTCTCTCCCTCTCTTTTCTTTCTTTTCTTTTCTTTCTTTTCTCTCTTTCTTTCTCTCTCCTCTCCCCCTCCCCCATCCCCCTCGTGCGAATCCCTCCCCACCGCTCATTCTCCCTCTCTTTCTTTGTCTTTTCTCTCTCTCTCTTCTCTCTCCTCTCTTCTTTCTTTTCTTCCCCTGCACGACCAAAACCCCTGTTCTTCTTTCTTCTTCTCCTTATTTCCTTCGTGCGGACCGAACCGAACCCCAGCCCCCTCAACCGCTCGTCCCGCCGGGCCACTCGCCCAGGACCGCCACACCGCCCGCACCGCCGCGCCCGTGCGCCGCCCATGCCCGGCCGCCGTCCGCGCACCCAGCCGAGCGCCAGCCCCGTTCGCCCCGTTCCAGGCCAGGGCTTTCGTTCCGGTTCCACCCATCCCGGCCGCCTCCGGCCACCGCCAACCCCGCCGGACCACCCCGAGACCCCTCGCCCTCCGCCGGTCTTCCCCCGCCACCCTAGCCGCCGGAACTTTCTCCGTTCAGCCGCGACCAGCAAGACCCACGGAGTGGGTTTCAGCCACTTCGGGCCCGCTTTTTGGCCATTTCCCGCCCCGATCCGGGGCGAGTCGCTTTGGGAACAATCGTTCCTCGCGTCGCCGCCGTCGGATTGATCCGATTTGCGCGCGATTTGGTGAGTAATCTCACTAATCCAGGATTAGTGGATAATTATGCTTAAAACTGGTTTAGATTTAATTAATTATGTTTAGGTTGTTAGATTAGATTAAATTAGCAATTATTAGCCAATTGTGATGCAAATTAAATGAATTGAATGTGTAATTAGCAAGTAGACGTGGTCTACTAATTATTGGAAGTGCCTCGGGATTTTTCCCGACCCTTAGTGGGCTCCAATTAGGCTTTTTGGGCCTAAGTGGATTTTTTAGTATTTAATTATTAATTTTCGGAATTAAATTAAATAATTATTTATTTTCCGAAAATTCAACTGAGATGGCCTCGAACCGGAGAATTATGCTGATGACCGTGGTGAAGTCGTTTATTTAATCGAGCACGTATTTCAGCCTAAATTGAATTTTTAATATTAATTATTTAATTTTCGAAATAAATAAATAAATAAATTATTTTTCGGAAATTAAGATTTTGATGGCCGACCCGAAATCTCGTGCTGATCGTCGTGGCGTGGTCCGTTTATTTATTTGAGCTCCACGTTGTATGGAATTAATTAAATTGTGATATTTTAGGGATTTACCCTAAATTGATTGGAATTGATTGTGATTGAATGGTTGATTGGTAAATGGCCAAGTGTGTTATTCAGTATTTTAATGCTTTGTTGAGTTGATTTAATTATTTGATTGAGAATCGTTGGGCATTTGGTTATCGGTTTTGAAAGTAGATTGGTAACCACTTGAAAAGCGGACACGTGGGCTCGGTGAATTGAATATCACTTTGACCGTGAGATCAGGTGGTTGAATATGTCACTTTGGCCCAAAAGGTCGCTCGAGAGAATGCACGTGGCTCGGAGACTTGGTATGTCGTCTGGAGACGACGTACTCGGTGACATAGTTTGGCATCTAAAAAAGGACACGTGGGCTCGGCGAATTGATGATCGCTTTGGTGAGATGCACCCGAGAGAATGCGTGGGCCAAGGCGTCTAAAAGGACACGTGGGTACCGGCGAATGATCGCTTTGGTGAGATGCACCGTGGGCCAGTAAAAGGACACGTGGGCTCGCGGAATGATGCATCGACTTTGGTGAGATGCACCTGAGAATGGAGAATGCATGGGCCGGGCAAAGACGTGGGCTCGGTGACTTGATGCATCACTTTGGCGAAAGGTCGCCTGAGAGAATGCACGTGGGCCCAAGGTTCGAGGCACGTGAACTCGGAGACTTGGAAGGTCGTCCTGGAGAATGCACGTGGCCTAGCTTTTAAATATCCCACAGTGGGGATTGAATTGTATGACTTGTAATCGACTGGTTCGATTTGTTGAAGTATAATAGGAATTATGAATTGTACTAACCTGCAGGTGGGATCAGAGGCCAAGGTAAGTCCTCTGTCCTATGCGTGTTTAGGCAGCCTTTAGTATAATAGTTTGCTAATCGGGCTTAGTGGGGTAGAACTCGCTGAGACGTAGTCTCATCCCAGGTTGGGGAAAACCATTTCGGACCCCGTTGAAGATCTGAGGAGGAGGAATCCGAGAAGAGAACTCGGAGGTGAGATCTCCAGAAGGATTTTTGGAGAAGACAGATAGTCAGAGAGAGGCCTTGAGTATGGCCCAGGATTTGTCTAAGATTTGTCTTCTTTTGAGATCTCCGTTTTGATGTGAATAGTTGAATGGGTTTGTGGTTTGTATAAAAGTTTGGTTATAAATTTCAATATGAAAAATATGGCCACTCGCTTTTCCCATCGTTTTATTGTCCAGGGATTTTAATTGCTTCCGCATGTGCTTAAAAATGAAAGGGTCGGCGATACATTGTCCTGGGATATCGCATTATAAAATCGACCAAGTGAGACGGATGCGTGCGTGCCTGAGGATCGGGGCGTGACAGAGAGAGTTGGTCCCACTCATCTAGATCATCAAGAATAATGAGGACTTTCTTGTGGCGAAATCTCGATTTAATATGGTTAATTCCTGCATCAGAATAAAAAATCTCCACTAGTTTGGAGTTGAGAATTTCTGACAATAATTGCTTTTGTAATTGAACGATTTTGCCATCCTTTACAGCCTCTCGAACACCCCAAAGGAAGCTACACCCATTAAACCGACCAGAAATTTGGTTAAAGACAACTTTGGCAAGAGTTGTCTTACCGATGCCCCCCATGCCATGGATTACTAGATAGCATACATTAGGAGAACCTTCATCTAATAGGCGTATGACATCTTCAACACGATCCTGAATTCCGACTAAATGATCAGGTAGAATTTTGTCTCTTTTATTCAGTTTAATCAAAACTTCAGCGACGATTGATCTAATGAGTTCACCGTGGCTGTCATATTTGATGCAAAAGTTTTAGTCAGATCTATTGCAGAAAGAATATTAACCTATCAAGGTTAGAAACATTAGTAATTAAACACAAACCGGCCAAGGGAGAGGGGGTGGAGACGGACGACTGGCCCCTCCCAAATTTTTTTTATATATACTCTACGGATACGTAGGAAAATGTCAATTGTAAGTAAATTCCACCCCCCCCCCCCAAAAAAAGCTGGAAAAAGAAATATTAAATTTACTATAGCTCTATCTCTTTTTTACAAAGAAAAAAAAATGTCAATCAAAATTCATGTGAATGTACTTAAAATGAGTTGCAATTATATAAGTTTATAAATCTTAAACTTTACAAAAGGTACTCCCTCGTCCATAAATTGTAAAAATCGAAACCCGTGGACTTTCTTCTTTTAAATATGCAAAGGATTTTTTTATTCCTTTTTGATTGCTCAAATATGGTGAGTGCTCTGTTTTTCTAGTTTTGCATGGATTAAAATAGTAATAGCTAGAACAATTGTTTTCTATTTCAAATCCTACACAAATTGGATTTAGAAGTTAAGAAAAAGTACTTCTAGTCTATCTAAAAGATGCAAAAAAAAATAATTAATTCAAATTTGATTTGTCATGTCTTTCTAGAGAAATTGTCTATTTTTGACAGGAATTGACTGTTTATTTGATTGAGTGGATGTGTAGTTAGTAGTAATTAAATATGTGTGAATTGAGTGATAATTTGATGAAAGAGAGAGCAATGGGTAGTTTCAACTTTTGATGCCAGGATGAGTATTATTAATATCAATTAAATATCTAAATCAACAAAAATGAACAAAAGTGAAACCTTACCCTGTATCATTGAGAACCCATCCTTTGATATGAGCGACCTTCAATAAAGCCTCCTTCCATTGCTGCACTAGATTGCTGCCGAACTTCTGCTCATGTTTTTGCAAAGCATCGTGGTATAGACCGGTTTTGAGTTTGACATCGTCAGGATTCACGTCGAAGAAAATTGGTAGGATCATCGTGTAGTCACCTCTGTTTCTCGAGCTGTCCACCCTGAACGCAAGCTCGCGAAGACACCACGCACTGGACGTGTAGTTTTTAGAGAAGATGGGCATAAAGATTGTGGAGTTCTTAATGGCGCGCTCTAGTTCACCTTTGATCACTTCGCCTTTTCTAATCTCTTCGTCGTCTCTAAAAACATGAATCCCAACCACATCCATGGAGTGATAGAGGCAATCGGTAAAATTTATGCGAGTGTCGGGCCCTCTAAAATTCAAGAACACTTCGAATTCAGCCCCCAGCGACAACTTGGCATCACCTCTATCGGTAATGACCGCCGCTTTTTCATGCGATGAGTCCCTTCTCCTCTTCATCTTCAGGAGCCAAGGTATTATGAGGAGAGCTGCAAGAGGAGTGTCTAGTAATTGCGATTCCGGTAGATATTAGGGTAGTTGACTGCCAGGTCCCATTTCCCTCTTTTCTTAAGAAAGAAGTACAGCAATGGGTGCGGACATCGTTGTAAGCATAGATATAGAATGCGAATTCGAAAGGAATAAGGAGTCTGCGTGATGGAGATTCCTTGAAATTAACTTACAACAAGCACCCAATCATGTGGGGACAAAAAGGTGTCAATCTACGCCAAAAAAAAAAAAAAAAATGAAACATGAGGGACCGATAAAATTGAAGAGATGGCACTTCCATTCGCATTTTGTTGTATTCAATGAGTGAGGACATCATCTGTCTACAAATAATTTAATATAAAGAAAGCATTTCATTCGTGTATTACATTCTATTTAATTAAGTAAATTATGTTATATAGGGGTTAGATTTCCAATAAAAAAGTAAAAGGAAAAAATACCAAATACTTCTTTTCAAAGTAAAAATTTCTAAGTTGAAAATTTCTCGTGAGACAAAGAGTTTAAGCCGAACATTTTGTAATGGGCATGGGACTCTTATGGTGATGCCTAGAACGGGTGGCAAGAAAAAAATTCTATTTTTCCCCTCTTTTCAAAGCATTATCTTTTTTTTCCCCTCTTTGCCAATGAGCCAAAGTATCGTGAGAAGTCTTGCGTGCATTTTCTTGGAAGGGCTAAGAAAATTTCTTACAATAGAAAATTATATTTTATGCTATTCTAGTTATAATATGAGCTCGATTGTCCTTCAAAATAGAAAATGCATAATTTCAATTGATTCCACTTTCCGTTCAAATTATTAAACTAAAACTTTCGCCGAGGTCACAACTGGACAAAGGTTATTTGCTTTAGAAAGTTAACAATGCACCGATGCTCTACTCTCCTTGCACCAAATGCATCCACGGCAAGTTGTCATTTGGATCTTCACAAATCTCTTTTCATTGACGGATTATCGACTTTCAGAGATTTCTTTGGACAAAGTCTCGGTTTTTTGAACTTTTCATATGGTAAATATTTCTTAGAACATGTTGAAAGATGGACTTGTCGAAGCAAGGTTAGCCAATCAATCTGCAGATAGATTGCTTTCACACTTGCCCTGCTTCTGACTTGCTTCTTGTTTGAAGGAAGGTCTGGTGGACCTGTTGAATCAACTTTGTGGGAAAAAAATAGTGCAGTCCATTGTTCCAACCCCATGAAAATGCTTGGAAAGGAAATCCTTGATTCTGCTCACATGGAGGAAGAATTAACTACAGAATTAACATAACTCCCAGGCAATCACCAGCATCATTGCACAGAAACTGCCCCATAAGTTTAACCCACCGGCCCAAGGCGAAACTCTGACCGTCCAAATGGGATTAGAGAGGGAGAGTCTCCAGTTGATGACTCGCTCTGCAACTCATTTGCCTGTAACCTCATTTGCACCCTGCTGAACTTAGAGACATGTCATTTTGAGAAAGATAGAATCTTTTCGAAACACAATAGCTTATTCCTCCAATCAAGTAAGTGCTTGCAGACCAATCTGAACATAAAGTCCCATTCAGAGTTGCAGTGTTCGAAGCAAAGAAGTTCTCATGAACTAACTTAACACAGGTTTCTCTCCGAAGAACAATTCCTCAAGCCGTGAAGTAAAGATTCAAGCTTGTTTTCATAGATCTGACAAGCTGAGGATGCCGACAGTGTTTCTCGCAAATTGTGCTTCATTTGTTACGTGCAACCAGCCCCGAGATTTTTTTTCACACTCTAAGGAGTGAGGATGGGTCTTAGGCTCCGATTGCCAAAGATTTTTTCTAAAAACGATCCCTTGTACCACTTAAAATAATTAGTCAATGAAAAATGTTATTATTATCGACAATGATTTATGTTTAAAATTTTTCGTAGACAATAAAGATAATTTTTGTTCATTTATATTTGTAAGTGATACAAGATATCATTTCTAGGAAAATATTTTTCAAATCACTTATTTTTCACAAAACAAATGAAATATTAGTGTCTCTTAAAAGCAGTTCTATGCAACATTATTGTGAGTGTGCTAACATCAATCTTTTGGGCCTCTTCAGAGGAGTTCAACCCGAAATAAATCATATAATAACTCTAATGCCTTGGGCTGGGAATGCGAAAATTCTCCAATGTCACTTGTGCCCGAGTCTTACGCAAAAATTTCACATCTCCATTATTGCTTTGCTTTATTTATGGCTGTAAAACCTTGGGATTGTCATTTATTATAGCTTTTTTCATTGCAGCGTCCATGATATAGATTGCTATGCTGTCTCTAATAGCTCTAGGCGATGTCGTTGTTGCTCCGAGAAGGAAGGGGAGTCACGTCACTGATTCCTTTTTATTATTAGTGAAGTAGGTCCTATTGTCTATGTATTTCTCATATATCCTTTTAAATAATGAATATAATTTTTTTTCGATTAAAAAAAAAAAAGTAGGACTCGTATAACCAACTTGATATGAAATGAATTTGAATCTGTCATTCCTAGTTTAATAATTAATTGCATACCCACATTTATTCATGATTTGATATCATTTTATAGAAATGTCCGAAAGTAGGAGAAATTCATCTTTTTTTTCTCTAGTAAACTAAATTGATCGATTTTAGTTTGCAAAAGAAGAGAGAGAAGGAAAGTCAACGATGTTCTCATGCCTCTTAATATACCTTAGAAGACAACATTAGTACAGAAGCTTCAATGATAAAAATAAATAAAAATGTGAGAAATTATGGATACTATCTTTATATGATATAACAGTTGGCAAAGTAGAATACTATCCTTATTGTCATATATGTGGGATCTAACCCTAATTAAAGGTTTGTATTGCCATGAGCAAGAGATTCTCAAGAAACATGCACTGCGCGCAAACTCATAAGCTCAACCTAATATTAACCAAAAACTGTCGTCATAGCATGACCCAAATTAAGAGATATTAAGTGCATTTTCTGAGCAATCATCATAGTGGCATGGATCAGTTGTCACTCGAATGACACAAATTCAGCAGTGCCGCTCTAACACAATGTATAACGCCTCATCATGCTGAAACATACTAGAGACAATACAAAAAAATTGAACTTCCTAAAATATTTCGCAGGAATATTTTCTTGTCTAATATGGATAATTGTCAACTCGGCAAGCGCAAAATCATTTCAATGATTGGTAACCGACTGTTGGTTTGATTCAAGAAGAGACGACCACCGGCGAGAGAGAACTGAAGATCACCGGAGACCGATAGAAACATCATCTCAAGCATAATCAGGCATCACTTCTTTTCAAGAACGTAATAGGCTTGGAATCCTCATACGCGAGTTGGTCAAATGCAACATAGTTGTGCTTCTTTTTGTACACGAGGCACATGGTCATGATCGTTTTCATGAGTCAACAATTTCGTGATGCTTCTTTTAAGTATTGTTGATGACATGTGAATTAACATGAGGAAAATAGGAAATAGGCATCTTTCGGCAACGTCGAGATGACTGGTCCTAGGCAAATATGCAATAATGAGATCACTTTTGCATTCACGGCTTTTTGTTTCATGGCTTCATTTTTTTAAGCCCTTTTTCTTGAAGATGCGATGTTCCCAAGTCAACTTTCTCTCCAAATTTAATACTCAGCACGTGTACATATAACAAGTAGAGTATACTTTAGTTGATTTGGTGACATTAAATTGCTTCGTCTAAGGTTAATGGTACCTCGGCATTTCTCAGACATAAAATACCTAGAGGATATTCCTTCCTCTTGGGGAGATAAAGCTACAAGGAGAAATTGGAAGCTAAGGCGTGTGGACACCAGAACATAAAAATAAGGAATGTCGATCTGTCAGCCGGCCAACAAAATATTCATTGGACAGGTAAGGCGGCCTCCAGTGGTGTCGTAAGGCGCCTACTTCTTGGTGAGGATCACTAGTTCATGGCTTCATTATATAAGCCCTTTGTTTTGAAGATGCAATGTTCCAAAGTCAAACGGCTTCAATGATTGGTAATCGACTGTTGGTTTTGTCACGCCCTGAATCTCGAGCGCGCGCACAACCCTCGGCAGTCGATAGAATTTTGTGACGTTCCCAGAATTCGTCGCCAACCCTTTTCATTTTATTGCACATGCGGAAGCGAATTAACTAATCCCCTAACAACGATATACATGGGATAGAAAAGCAGGACAACTAACTTCAAATCAAATACACTTTTATAAACACTTCAAGCTTATACAGAAGGTCTATGTCATAAAGAACTACTGAGCCATCTATGCTCCCGATCCTTCCGCTTCAAGCTCCTGACTCTTCACACTAGGGACTTGAAAATGGTTATTCAATAACCAGTGAGATATAAATCTCAGTGAGTTCCACCCCTAAGCCCCGGTTAGTACACTAACTCAACTGAGGGTATCTATCCAAAACTACCCCATCACAAGCAACAACCAATAGTCGATTCGCATACAACCTTACCTGGTATGCCATACCCTGCACGTTATAATTCAGCACGATACACGCAATGCACATGGCCATTAGATGATACATTTCATCAATCACATACGAGTCGCATCACAAGCGATCTCACCTGGCCATTGCCACACCCTGCATGTTATCGATTCATGCGTGCGTGCCATAAACAATGTGGTTCACTCATGCATTCCAATTGATCACTGCCATACAGGCATGATTATTGCCACATAGGCATGTTCTAATTGATAACCGCCACACAGGCTCGATTACCGCCACACAGGCACATTCTACACCACACAGGCAAGTTCCACAGGTAAGTCCCATGCCACATAGGCATGATTACCGCCACACATGCTCGATTACCGCCACACAGGCACATTCTACGCCACACAGGCAAGTTCCACGCCACACAGGCTCGATTACCGCCACACAGGCATGATTATCGCCACACAGGCATTTCACAAAGGAGTATCGCCCACCGAACACACAGCGGGGAACGGATTCAACTTAATGATCACACAACCGCACCACCACAACTCCCTTTTTATCTTTGGGCACTTAGCCACTCCACACACGCTTGCATTTACATTTTTAAATCATCTTCTCCTAAAAGCGACTCATTTCGATGTCCCTCGAACAAACCGTTTTTCCCTTTTTTATGGAAAACATACATTTCATGCGGATGTTTATGCAATAACACATCCAATCACTTCATAGAATCAACACATGAATTTTAGACACTTTTCGCATTCTGGATGAACAGTGCATGTGAACAGTACTCGGTGAACAGTGTTTCGTGAACAGTACATCGTGGATAATGTCGCATGAACAGTAAATTTCCAGAATTTAATAAAATATAAATTAAATTCATAAATCATTAAAAGAATTAATTAAAGCAATCATCAATTAATTAAAGCCAAGCATACTTAATTAACCACATAAACCACATTAAGCAAATAAAGCAAGATTAAGCTAGACTAATCTAATTCATCCATCTAACCACCTATCTTAGGACTAATACAAAATAATTAAATCACTTAAACTAGAATTAAATCTAACTAAACCAACCCTAAGCAAGTTTAGGCACTAATCGAAGGATTAGGAGCTAAACTCACCCATTAAGCGGGCCGGAGACACCGACGCGGCGGCGACGACGGAGGTGACGCTCTGGGACCTCTACCATGACGATCCAAGGTGGTCCCAAGCTCAACACAGCAACCACAGCTCGGACTCCCACTGAAACTTCTGAAAAACAGCCCCGCCGGAGAAGAAAACAAGTTGAACGGCTTGGCCGGAGCTCCGGCGAGGAGGGTGGCTGGCAACCGGTGACACCCGGGGGTCTTGGAAGTCTTGTTGGAGGTTGGGATGAGCAAAGGAACGGCTGGAATGGAAGAAAACGGTCTGTAAAATCGAAACAGGCAAAGCAGGGCGGAACCAGGCGGTCCAGCGACCGGCGTCTTGAGACGGCCGTACAGGACGACCGACAGCTTCGTTCGGAACAAAACTGGGCTCGTTGGAACGGTCTGTCTCTCCCGGTCACGGTGATAGGTGGATCGTTGGCTGATTCATCCGGGAAGACCACTTTTGACTCGATTCTTTGACGAAGGGTCAGCTGGAGCAGAAACTGAAGGAGAGGGAAAACGAGGAAGAGAGAAGCTCGTCCGCTTGGAGGCCGAATGGGGAGAGAGAGATGTGAGGGCTGGTGTCACACCTCATTAAGGCCATTAAATGGCCACTTCAATTCCCCATACAAAGTGACATCATCTTCTCTCTCTTCATTTGTCTTATCCACATGCTTTTAGGGGCATTTAGGTCATTTCCACCTTGCACAAATTACACATCTGACCTTGGGCTGAAATTGGTGGATGGGCCTAAGGATTGGGCTTGGCCATGAATAGGAATGGGCTTGGGAATTTGATGGGCTTGAAATGGCCAAGAATTGGCCCATGGGCTTAGAAGATGAATAGTTGGTTTGGCCCAATGGGCTCATTTGCTTGACTTAGGCCCATTTGGTGGCTGCCCCAACTTGGGCCTAAGGCCCACACTGACTTGGCTCGGCCCACTTCCTCACGGGCTTGCTTCCTCGGTCCGAAAATCCATTTTTTTTTCCAATTGCTCGGCTTAACTGGCTCTGTCGACTGTCTGAAGTAGCTTCATCCAAAGTCCATCCCGAACATTCCCAATAATTCGAAGTCCAATCATAAGTTCTCTTGCCATGCCAATTTCGCCCAATGCCATTTTGGTAACCACTCAAACTGACGGGTGGCTTTGAGGATTCACGCGTGACCGACTCGTATCAAATCACGTTCAAGACATCTCGACGCATGGACGTCCTTAACTACATGAAATTACGGGGGAGAGATTCTTATTTCAAAGTACACGATTACTGAGGATCGACATAGGGTCGTTCGTGGATTCGATAACAGTAAACGGAATCACCCGTCGTTCCATTATGTTTTGTCTGCGAATCGACTTTTAGTCGTCCTTAGAATCGGCCTGCCTATCTACAAGATCGTCCTCACATAAATCTCACGGTCAAGTCGTTTTCCCAGGTCGAGTCCTTTAGTCGTACGAGTTCTGTCCTCATTAGCCTTTCCCCTCAAGGTCAGTATCTCAGGAGTGATCAATTCCGAGTGAGATCAACCAACAATGCATTGACGAAATTCACATCCATTCATTCCTTAGAGGACTCGAATTTCAGGATGTCACGGGTTTGATTCCAAAAGAGATGACCACCAACGAGAGAGATCACCGAAGACCAGTAGAAATATCATCTCGAGCATAATCAGGCATCACTTCTTTTCAGAAACGTAATAGGCTTGGAATCCTCATATGCGAGTTGGTCAAAAGCAACATAGTTGTGCTCTTTTCTGTACACGAGGCACATGGTCATGATCGCCTTCATGAGCCAACAATTTCATGATGAGTATTATTGATGACAAGTAAATTAACATGAGGAAAATAGGAAATAGGCATCTATCCGCAACATCGAGATGATTGGTCCCAGGCAAATATGCAATAACGAGATCACTTTTGCAATCGTGGCTTTTTGTTTCATGGCTTCATTATATAAGCCCCTTTTGTTGAAGATGTTGAAGATGTGATGTTTCCAAAGTCAACTTTCCTCTCTAAATACTCAGAACGCGTACATATAACAAGTAGAGTAATATACTTTAGTTGATTTGGTGACGTGAAACTGCTTTGTCTAAGGTTAATGGTACCTCAGCATTTCTCAGACATAAACTACCTAGAGGATATTCTTTCCTCTTGGGGGAGATAAAGCTACAAGGAGAAATTTGAAGCTGAGGCATACGAACACTGACACATAAAAATAAGGAATGGCGATCTGTCAGCCGGCCAACAAAATATTCGTTGGATAGGCAAGGCGGCCTCCAGTGGAGTCATAAGGCGCCTACTTCTTGATGAGGATCACTAGTTCAGGGCTTCATTATATAAGCCCTTTGTCTTGAAGATGCAATGTTCCAAAGTCAAACGGCTTCAATGATTGGTAATCGATTGTTGGTTTGATTCCAAAAGAGACGACCACCCGTGAGAGAGAACTAAAGATCACCGGAGACCGGTAGAAACATCATCTCAAGCATAATCAGGCAACACTTTTTTTCAGGAACGTAATAGGCTTGGAATCTTCATACGCGAGTTGGTCAAATGCAACATAGTTGTGCTCTTTTTTGTACACGAGGCACATGGTCATGAGCGCCTTCATGAGTCAACAATTTCACGATGCTCCATTTAAGTATTGTTGATGACAAGTAAATTAACATGAGGAAAATAGAAAATAGGCATTTTTCCGCAACATTGAGATGACTGGTCCCAGGCAAATATGCAATAATGAGATCACTTTTGCATTCATGGCTTTCTGTTTCATGGCTTCATTATATAAGCCGTTTTTGTTGAAGATGCAATGTTCCAAAGTCAACTTTCTGTCCAAATTTAATACTCAGCATGCGCACATATAACAAGTAGAGTAATATACTTTAGTTGATTTGGTAATGTTAAACTACTTCGTCCAAGGTTTAATGGGACCTTGGCATTTCTCAAAAATAAAATACCTAGAGGATATTCCTTCCGTTTGGAGAAGATAAAGATATAGGGGGAAATTGGGAGCTAAGGCATCCGAACATCAGCATGTAAAAATAAAGAATGTAGATCTATCAGCCCGCTAACGAAATATCCATTGGACGGGCAAGGTGGCCCCTAGTGGTTTCGTAAGGCACCTACTTCTTGGTGAGGATCGCTAGTTCATGGCTTCATTATAAAAGCCCTTTTTCTTGAAGATGCAATGTTCCAAAGTCAACTTTCTCTCCAAATTTAAAATTCAGCATGCGTACATATAACAAGTAGAGTAATATACTTTTGTTGGTTAGGTGACTGACGATTTTACTGGAATTGGGAGTGATTATTTTCTTTTAACTTCTGTTCTTAGGATATGAAATGTGAAATACATTAGTTAAAGCAAGCAACCATTATAATAGAACGAGAATAAATCACGTCACACAGAGAGTTAATAAAAATACTAGCCCTGATAAAACAAGAAGGAAAAGCAAAAATTCATCCCAAAAACATTGATTGGATTGAGCAATGGTGTGGTATGTAATGTGTACCGAAATAACTAGGAACCGAGCCAAGTCGAGTTGAATATAATATACTACCCAACTATTACTCGTCAATAACAAGAAAAGAAAATTGCGAGTAGTACAAAAGATAGGTCTGTGCGAAATGGTTCTGCTATGCTATTTTCCAAACTCGGGCTTGCCCTCTTTATTAGAATACGTACATCAATATAGAGCAAAAGGCATGCAATGCACTAAGTAATTCTACGCCAATTTTGTCCTTATTGAAATATCCCCATCACTTGACAATAAAGTTTATATACTTTTTATATATATGCGATCTCTCTCCACCTATTAACTCAAGCTTTGGGGGTTTGACTTTCTGATTCGATATCAGGGTCAAGTGCTACACTTTAATAGAATAATTAAATATTAAACTACGCATTCATCTAACAATTTACACTTTTAGAATAGTTGGTTTAAGAGGTGTCTATCTGCCTCCCCAATTATATATGTCCATGGTTAGTACTAGGTAAAAAGACCACACTAAGTGTAAGATGGAGTAATAGATATCATGATAGGAGGTTTTTGTTTGCCTTCCCTTCAGAAAAATATTAAGTTGTGTAGAAAATCTTATAAATATCAATCATATTTATTTATTTACGTGAGCAACGGAAGGAAAAAAGGTGTCCTAAAAGACGAAATTTGATGAGAGACGACCAAAATGAGTTATAACTTTGAACAAGTCAGGGAATCCGGAAGCCACCAGAAATGGAATTTATCCCCAAGAGTTAGAAAGAACACTCGAGACTTGCGACACTCAGGGCTACTACTCTAGAATTTTGGATGGTCATGTTGGCCAAAATGGTGCCCCCGGCAAGTGTGTCTGGGACTGAACTTAAGCTGAGACGGTATCACGAAGGGGACCACCAACTGAGAATGTAGCTCTGACGGTTCGCACAATTTCCATGGCCGCATTCTGGAGAAATTCAACTTCTGTATAGTACGCCTTGAAGAACATGGTATGTCAATCAGACCTTGAAATTTAATCAAAGAACTTGTTTTGGGAAAATAAACGTTTGCTCTCTGTTCCTTATTCTATCTACTAGTCCAACATACGATTCTTTAGCCCGTAAATACCCATCAATACAGTTTCGACACTCATAGAGTCTATCATCTAGTATTCTTCATCTATATTTGTTCAGTCACCTGGAGGATAGCGAAAAAGAAATGTCTCGTGGGATTTCAGCAATCCCATCTTCTTCTCCTGCTCAAGAAACAAGCCGCATTGCTGAACGCCAATCAGCAAATTTTTATCCAGGCATATGGGGGCATTATGTTCTTAAACATGCTTCTAACTCCAACTCGATAGTGTCATTTAAGTTGTTCATTTTCTTGAATTATATACAGAAATTTCTTTCCATTGTTATGTTTTCTGAAAACTAAGGGCATAGAACATAATATTCTTGAATGATTGGGCACCATCCCATAGCATATGATAAAGAAAAAGAAAAAAAGTTCCAATTGATTTGAAACTCATGCATGGATTGGTCCTTAGATGATTCAAAAATTCTATGTGAACCTCGTGGCATGTACATAGTGTTGCTGATACTATTGCTTTTAATTGATATGATGAAGATATCTTTGGCACTGATTTATAACTTCATGATTCCTTTGATTGATACTATATATCGTGGAATTAGTTTTTCTTCTTTTTTGTATATTCTTGCTTGGTTTATTTAGACTCTGTGTAATATAAATAGGGTGGTACACATACATCTTTGATATGAGAAAGCAATACATCTTTCTATCCTTTTCTTCCTCCATCTAGCTTTCCAGTAGTTTTTATTTTGTGACATGATATTAGAACCTCTCGTTCTAAAGTAGCTTCCGCATACCTTTCTTTACCCTGTAAGAAAAATGCCCAAAAATCATAATGTCAATTCTGGCGCGTCACATGTGACATCTCGATTTTCCAATTCTATTTTCAATAAATTGAGACGGGCATTTCGTTGGCACGCATATAGTTCTTTTCCTAAAGTCGGCCACTCATATGAAAACTAATCTATCGGGTGAAGCTATTAAGAGTTTCTAATGCATCAGACTCGAGAATTTGACCAAGAAGCGACCTTTCGACCTTTCGCACAATTCTTGTCGATCGGCACTGGACCGACTTTTCTATCGATTGGGTACCCTGTGTTCGTATTTGAAACCTTGAGATTACCTCGACAACCGAGAGTCGTTAATGATTCAAAGATGTACATTGTGGCTTGAGATGATCAACCACAGGTCGAATGCATGAAAATTTCTAAAGGCTACCCGGTAGGTTGGGCCGCGCCCACAGGTCGAATGCATGAAAATTTCTAAAGGCTACCCGGTAGGTTGGGCCGCGCTAGTATCGTGCCAAAGTGAAATTAACCGTGGAATTGAGATCGAATTCGGAAATTGGAAGTCTGAGTGTGTCACAAATCTTTTTAGGAACATTGACTTATCTTTGGAAGATTTTTCATCAAATCAGAGTTTTTCAGCAATTAAACTAGAAAATGGCTAATTTGGCTCGATAAATTAGTGGGCCCGCTTTTGGTTGTACTTTTGTGACTTAAGTTGGTTTTATGGTCAAGTGATTATGTGAATTGAAGTGTGGTGACATTGGATTAATTTTATGGACTTCAATTTGATTCAATTGGAAGAGAATCAAGTGGAATTGGAGAATTGGTTGTACAAGAATTGGACCCCGGCGGAAAATTAAAGTGCAACCATTGGAGAAGTTGTGGGGGGGGTTTGAGTGAGTGGAAAATGACATGGGATGATGTCATGGTGGTGGGCCATTTTTGTGAATTAAAGAAAAAGAAAAAGAAAAGGGAATGGTCCCATCTCTCTCTCTCTCCTTCTTCTCTCTCCTCCCTCTCTTCTTCCCCTCTCTCGTGCAACTCCATCTTCATCTTCTTCATGCTTGAACCGGCGGAAAGGAGGGGGGAGCTCGTGCATGCAACAGCCCGACGGAAGCTAGCCGTTCACCGCCGCCGCACGCCGTCGTCGCTCCGCCTTGGCCGCGCGTCCTCCGCCTTCCTCTCTCCCCTCTTGCTGCTGTTCGAACAGCTTCTTCTCCCTCTTCTTGGTGCTTTTCAAACCCAGAAATTGCAGAGGAGAAGCTGGAGCAACCATGGCTGTCCGCTCGCCCGCTCGTCGCCGGCCGCACCTCCGCCCGCTCGCTGTCGCAGCCCTCGCGAGCTGCTTCGCCCCTCTCGTTCTTGCTTCATCCGCCACCAGCCGTCGTCCCTCCACTGTCCAGTCGCCCGTTCGTCGTTGCCAAGGCCGCCGGAGGCCCGCCTAGCCGCTGTGAGACCCCGCCGTTGGCCGCCCGAGCTACCGCCCCTCTCCCTCGCTGTTCCTCCGCCCGATTAGGCTCGGATCAGCCCTCCTCCGCCCAAGATCAGCAACCCAGAAAAATGGGTATGGCAACCCATGTTTGGCCCGTTTTGGCCGCCTTCCCGAGCCCGGATGCTCGGCCCGCTTTGAGGAAAGTCGATCCTCGCGTCGTCCCCGTCGTTTTGGTCCGCTCGGCTCGCTAATCCAGTGAGTTTAACTCATTAAACCTCGCTTAGAGGGTTAATTACGCTTTAGGTGTGCTTAGTTTATGTTAATTGTGATTAGGTGGTTAGTTTAATTTATTTAGGTGTGGATTATATTAATGTGTTTAATTAGCTTAAAGTGTGATTAAATTAAGGTTAAGTGAGTGTTTACATTAATATAAACCTTGATGTGACATAAAGGAATTTACTTTTGATTTATTTAAATATTTCGAAATTATTTAATAATTTAATAATATATCATTATTCGAAATTATTAAAATATTATTATTTAATTATTTTCGGAATAAATTTAATTATTTATTAAATTCCGAAAATTTTGTCGGGACCCCGGTTGCTCAGAATTTCGTGCCGGTCGCTACGGTGCATTCGGATTTTGAAATTGATGATTGGATATTATAAATTGAGTGTGGATTTCGAAAACTATGGATATTATTATTTAATTAATTTTCGGAATAAATTTAATTATTTATTAAATTCCGAAAATTGTCGTTGGGACCTTATTTGCTCGAGAATTTCATGCCGATCGCTATTGTGCATGTAGAATTTGAGTTTGATGATTAATTGTGGCAAATTGAGTGTGATTGTGATAAATAGGAATTCTTTATAGAATCCTAAGTGTGGAAATTGATGGGAGATGGGCCGTGATTAACCACCTATTAGAGGTCGTGCCCAGTGAGGCCGTGATTAACCACCGATTGGAGGTCGTGCCTAGTAGGGCCGTGATGGACCACCTATGAGAGGTCGTGCCCAATAGGGCCGTGATGAACCACCTAAGAGAGGTCGTGCCTAATGGGGCCGTGATGGACCACCTATGAGAGGTCGTGCCTAGTGAGGCCGTGATGGACCACCTAATTAAAGGTCGTGCCGAGTGGGGCCGTGATTGCCACTGGTTATTAAACCTTTGTATAGGGCCGTAATTGAGAGCAATGATTGATTTGCTAGAATGACATGTAATCGGCCAAGTCGATTGATCGCTGAGACGATCCAAGTGATTGAATTGTTCTGATGATGTGATTGTGCCATGGTTGTTTTGGTTATCATAATTGTACGTGGTTGAATTATATAAATTATGCTAACCTGCGCAGATGAAGGCTAATGCGACGTAAGTCTTCTCGTGTGATGTGGCTAGGCCACCCGGGCGTATTTTCTTTCTAATAGGGGTTTAGGGGTTGAACTTGCCGAGACATCGTCTCATCCCGGTTGTGGGATTAAAATTTCAGGTCCCTGGTGGACGGAGCGACCAGATAGCTTTTGGTTGGCCTTGAGGAGAGGTGAAGTCATAAGATTGGAGAACGTGTTCGACTTGTAGGTCGTAGGACAATTCATTTTTAAGAGCCGGTCTTTTGTAGACTTTTGGCCGTAGACCTCTGTTTGTAATTCTGTTGAATTATTAAAGTGTTATGTTGTGATTTTGTTTCCTGCTTTTCTATCCCGTATGTAATTGTCAGGGGTTTTATAATACGTTCCGCTTGCACATTAATAAATGAATGGGGTCGGCGACACTACCTGGGAATGTCGCATTTGATCGACCGTGGTGGGATGTGCGTATACCTCGGGGTTCGGGGCATGACATCTCTGTTTAAGTGGTATCAGAGCATGGTTTGTGTATGGAGTGATAAGGTGCGATGAGTTATGGGATAGTTAGTAGGAAAGGCTTTTAATATGCTAATGCATGTGGTTGATAGTTGATTGATAGTGTGTTTGTGGGGTCACTCAAATTTCAACCTGACGTTGGAATTGTAAAACAGGTGTCTGTAAAGAGCCAGTGGGATGAGTGACCAGGAGTGGAGAACTCCTTAGAGAAGGTCGGTAGGACCTATACCTCGGGGTAGGATGCTGACAAGAGTCGGTACCCGAGGTAGAGCGCAGGCTTAGACCAGCGCGCGTGTAAGAGTACCGCTGTAGGTTTGTCGGGATCGTTTAGGCGCTAGTGTTCCTTGGAAGCTCGTTGGGTCAGTAAGTTCAAGATCGAGCCGCCGCTGTTGCCGTTGTTTCTACCGCTGCCAGTGTCATGA
This sequence comes from Eucalyptus lansdowneana, assembly GCA_017140395.1. Classification (NCBI taxonomy): domain Eukaryota; kingdom Viridiplantae; phylum Streptophyta; class Magnoliopsida; order Myrtales; family Myrtaceae; genus Eucalyptus; species Eucalyptus lansdowneana. Next base: position 40,605,339 of record CM029485.1, read on the forward strand.
CCGTTGTTGTTGCCGCGCTTATTGAGGCCCAATCTGGAGTTGTGATCGAGGATCAAGTCTCCGTATCTGAGTCAAAGTTCAGTTTAAGCAGAGATGGAAATCGGTTGGGGAGAAAGGCCGATGTCAGAAGAAAGGTGCCTTGTTTCACCTAATCGGAAGAGTAAAATTGGAAAGTCAGTGCTCAACTCGATCGATGTGTGTCGTGTGTGTAAGGAAAGACATGGATCTGTTAGGTGCTGTAAGAGAGACAAGACTTGTTACAAGGGTCGCCAGTACAGTTACTTGATCAAAGATTGTCTGTATAGACAGATGGAATCACAGCTGTTTCTGTCACCGTTGTTGATAAGACAGAACAGAGGAAGCATGCTCAGGATGTTCAATGGGGTACTTGGAATGGATCTCAGTGCAAGGAAGGGTGCATGATTTTCCTTGATGGGAGGTAAAGGACTCACCGTTTGTGTGCCGAGTTAGTGAAAAGGAGGCGTGAGTCAGCCTAGTGTCAGAGTAAAAATGGAGCATGATTTGAATATGGCCAGCACGGCCATCGAGTTAAGAACTATCCGTGTAGGTTCAGGAGAGTGTAAGCACTGTCACTGCAGATAGAACGCCACTAGGATGGCGAAAGGAATAATAATGGATTGACTATGCATTAATCAAGGGAAGAATGTTTTGAGGTGTTTTATCAGAATAGCGCAACAGGATCTTGAGTGAAGGTTGTGGAGTTTCCGTTGTTGTGATAAAGTAATAGGAAGATGAGTATTTGACTATAGTGGTACCTGATGGGTTTGCTTATGTATGACTTGGGAGTCATTTATGAAAAGGTTTGGCTCGAGGAGCTTTTTGCTGTTATGAATCGTGGCAGTGATATAATTCAGTTTGTTTAGTTAGCGTATGAAAGTTTTGAATTACTGAAAGTTAGAAAGGACCTTCGATCCCTGTTATTCATCACTGAAGATGACTTGGTACATGGCAGCTTTAATGGATGTGTCAATTGAGGGGCCGAATATGGAGGACATAATCGTGGTACATAAGTTTTCGAAGGTATTTGCTGAAGAATTGTCAAGTTTGCAGTCAAAAGGAGAAATGGAGTTCGCGATTGAATTAGCACCCGCGGAACAGAGCCAGTCCCTAAGGCTCCTTACCGGATGGTGTTACCTAAGTTAAAAGGACTGAAAGTGCAGATGCAGGAAGTGTTGAATAGGGGATTCATACGTTCCAGTGTATCGCCTTGGGGAGCACCTGTTCTATTCATGAAGAAGAAAGTTGGTTTGTTGTGTTTGTACATCGATATTCTTCAGGATTGACTGGAGGTCAAGGTGTCATCAGTTGAGGGTTAGGAAGAAAGACACACCGAAGTTAGCATCTTGCACTCGATGCAGCAGTTATAAGTTCATTGTAATACCATGTGGTTTGATGGACACCTTAGTTGTTTGTTTGGGTCTAATGAGCAGAATGTTTAAGGGTATTTGAATCAATTGTGATCGTGTTCATTGAAGTTATCCCGGTGTGTTCAAAGAGTGTTGAGGAGAACGAGAGATATTTGGGGATGGTACTTCAGACCTTGAGGACTCTTCAATTTTATGCTAAGTTTAGCAAGTGTGAGTTTTGGATGACTCGATTTGCGCTTCTAGGTCACGTGATTTCAGGCGAAGAAATCTCCGTAGACCCCGTCGAAGATTGAAGCAGTGAACAGTTGACCGAGATTGACTACAGTGATAAAGATTAGAAATTTCTGGGGATTAGCAGGATATTACAGAAGTTTTATGGAAGGGTTTTCAGTGTCAGCGTTGCAGGTGATTCGACTGCTGAGGAAGTAAGAAAAGTTTGTGTGGACAAATAAGTGCGAGCGTAGTTTTCAAGGGCCTAAGAAGAGGTTGACTACCGCACTGTGCTGATTATTCCATCTAGTCCTGGAAGTTATGAGATCTGCAATGATGTGTCATTTAAAGGATTTGGTTGCTTGTTGATGCAGCATGATAGAGTTATTGCATATGCGTCCCGTCAGTTGAGATCTGGTGAGTTAAATTATTCGATGCACATCGTAGAACTTGCAGTAGTTATGTTCATTTGGAATTTTAAAGACACTATCGGTACAGAGGAATATTTCATATCGTCAATGACTATCAAAGTCTCAAGTATGTATTCTCAAAAAGAGAGTCGAATATGAGACAGCATCACTGGATGGAACTCCTTAAGGATTATGACTATGATATTTTGTATCACTCTAGAAAGGTGGGCAAAGTCGCAGATGCACTGAGTCGAGAGTCCTTAGTTGTGCAGTTGGTACTCAAGGATTGGATCTTATTTGAGAAAGTTCGAAATTCGGTTTTCAAATCTAAGGTAGGCCACCTTTGGAATCTTATTACTACCCTCAGAATTGAACCGAGAGAGCAGATCGGAATCAAATTACTTCAGCGGACAGATTCAGAAATTCAGGAGACTATAAGAGAATGCAGATGAGAGAGAGGTTGATTTTCAGATTTCTGAAGACAGAACGCTAAGGTTCTGAGGATGATTGTGTGTAATTGATGATGTAGAGATTAAAGAAGATATTTTATGGGAAGCTAATCATAGTAATTTCAGCGTTGTCCAGACAGTATGAATAGACATTGTTTTGAGTGTGTGACATCCTGATTTTCAGACTCTGATTTGGATTGGTTAAATTGGGCATTTCATCGACGCGATTACAGTGTATTTCTCTGAGTTGACCACTTACGAGATAACTAAACTAGTTTGGTGAGTTATTAATGATTTTAAGGTAAATAGACTAGAGAATTCGACCAGGAATCAACTTTTCGACCGTGCTCATCTTTAGAGATCATTACAGCATAGTTAAAAATCGAATTAAGATCAGAGATAGGTCAGTTCGACTGAGATGAATGACCGATCGTGGGTGACTCCACTAAATTGGAAAACTCTCATCGAATGATACTAATTTGATTTTACTGTCGTTTTGGTACCTTGTGTCCGTATTTGAATCATCGAGATTTTCACGACCCTCGAGAGTCGCCAATGTGTCAAGTGGGTTCATCGTGGCTCGAAGAAAATCGACCACGGGTCATTTGTCCTAAAAAGCTCCGAAAACTACCTAGTAGCCTATGTCACACTAAAAACGCGTCGGAGTGAAATTAACCGCCAATCTAAGTTCGATTTCAGAAATTGGAGATTCTGTCATGTCACAAAGTGGGTACACCGAAGTGTGTGTATATCATATAAATCATCTACATGGACTATCGGGGATGAATTGTATTTCAAATCTAGATCAGATATTCCAAGTTGGCAGAGCTTTCAGATGGTTCTTTCTTAAGCAGTGTATAATGGAGAGTGCAGAATTTCAAGTGCTGAGAGGAAGTCAGGGAAAGCAATGTTATAGGCCGAGGGTCGACGATGAGTCGTGATTGCGCTTTCGAGATCGGTGTTAGAGTTATATCGATCTTGATCGAGGTTCCCGCTTTAGCAGATTAGTCGATAGTTTATTTTTAATCGGTGCGAGCAAAGTGTTGAGGACTTCGCCGGTTGAGATGAGATCAAAAAAAAAAAAAAATTCGCGGAGTCCGAGTTGGGTCGAAATCGGTGATTCGGTTGCAATTATTAGAGACGGTTTAGAGACCGCTCGAATCGCCGCTTTAGTTTCGCATATATTGTGTTGAAGACCTTTGGATTTTTAAGTGGGCAAGTGTTTAGTATTTTGTATCCGAAGTGGTTTGAGCAAGATAGCAGTGATATGGCAGTATTAGTGCGAAGGAACAACTTGAGAAAGAGAAGATGATATGAGATGTACCCCCACCTTTTTGTTAAGAATGGGTAAAGGTTTAAATTTCGAGGACGAAATTTTTATAAGAGGAAGAGTTGTGACATCCCGATTTTCCAATTCTATTTTCAATAAATTGAGACGGGCATTTCTTTGGCACGCATATAGTTCTTTTCCTTGAGTCGGCCACTCATATGAAAACTAATCTATCGGGTGAAGCTATTAAGAGTTTCTAATGCATCAGACTCGAGAATTTGACCAAGAAGCGACCTTTCGACCGAGCTAATCTGCAAGGGTCATTACGGCACGATTAAAATCGATTAGAAATCGGAGATAGGTCGACTCGACAGAGACATGTGATCGGTGTGGGTGATTCCACCGGATCGCACAATTCTTGTCGATCGGCACTTTGGACCGACTTTTCTATCGATTGGGTACCCCGTGTTCGTATTTGAAACCTTGAGATTACCTCGACAACCGAGAGTCGTTAATGATTCAAAGATGTACATTGTGGCTTGAGATGATCAACCACAGGTCGAATGCATGAAAATTTCTAAAGGCTACCCGGTAGGTTGGGCCGCGCTAGTATCGTGCCAAAGTGAAATTAACCGTGGAATTGAGATCGAATTCAGAAATTGGAAGTCTGGGTGTGTCACAAATCTTTTTAGGAACATTGACTTATCTTTGGAAGATTTTTCATGCAATCAGAGTTTTTCAGCAATTAAACTAGAAAATGGCTAATTTGGCTCGATAAATTAGTGGGCCCGCTTTTGGTTGTACTTTTGTGACTTAAGTTGGTTTTATGGTCAAGTGATTATGTGAATTGAAGTGTGGTGACATTGGATTAATTTTATGGACTTCAATTTGATTCAATTGGAAGAGAATCAAGTGGAATTGGAGAATTGGTTGTACAAGAATTGGAACCCGCGGAAAATTAAAGTGCAACCATTGGAGAAGTTGTGGGGGGGTTTGAGTGAGTGGAAAATGACATGGGATGATGTCATGGTGGTGGGCCATTTTTGTGAATTAAAGAAAAAGAAAAAAGAAAAGGGAATGGTCCCATCTCTCTCTCTCTCCTTCTTCTCTCTCCTCCCTCCTCTCTTCCCCTCTCGTGCGACTCCATCTTCATCTTCTTCAAGCTTGAACCGGCGGAAAGGAGGGGGGGAGCTCGTGCGTGCAGCAGCCCGACGGAAGCTAGCCGTTCACCGCCGCCGCACGCCGTCGTCGCTCCGCCTTGGCCGCGCGTCCTCCGCCTTCCTCTCTCCCCTCTTGCTGCTGTTCGAACAGCTTCTTCTCCCTCTTCTTGGTGCTTTTCAAACCCAGAAATTGTAGAGGAGAAGCTGGAGCAACCATGGCCGTCCGCTCGCCCGCTCGTCGCCGGCCGCACCTCCGCCCGCTCGCCGTCGCAGCCCTTGCGAGCTGCTTCGCCCCTCTCGTTCTTGCTTCGTCCGCCACCAGCCGTCGTCCCTCCACTGTCCAGTCGCCCGTTCGTCGTTGCCAAGGCCGCCGGAGGCCCGCCTAGCCGCCGTGAGACCCCGCCGTTGGCCGCCCAAGCTACCGCCCCTCTCCCTCGCCGTTCCTCCGCCCGATTAGGCTCGGATCAGCCCTCCTCCGCCCAAGATCAGCAACCCAGAAAAATGGGTATGGCAGCCCATGTTTGGCCCGTTTTGGCCGCCTTCCCGAGCCCGGATGCTCGGCCCGCTTTGAGGAAAGTCGATCCTCGCGTCGTCCCCGTCGTTTTGGTCCGCTCGGCTCGCTAATCCAGTGAGTTTAACTCACTAAACCTCACTTAGAGGGTTAATTACGCTTTAGGTGTGCTTAGTTTATGTTAATTGTGATTAGGCGGTTAGTTAATTTATTTAGGTGTGGATTATATTAATGTGTTTAATTAGCTTAAAGTGTGATTAAATTAAGGTTAAGTGAGTGTTTACATTAATATAAACCTTGATGTGACATAAAGAAATTTACTTTTGATTTATTTAAATATTTCGAAATTATTTAATAATTTAATAATATATCATTATTCGAAATTATTAAAATATTAGTATTTAATTAATTTTTGGAATAAATTTAATTATTTATTAAATTCCGAAAATTGTCGTTGGGACCTTATTTGCTCGGAAATTTCGTGCCGATCGCTGTTGTGCATGTAGAATTTGAGTTTGATGATTAATTGTGGCAAATTGAGTGTGATTGTGATAAATAGGAATTCTTTATAGAATCCTAAGTGTGGAAATTGATGGGAGATGGGCCGTGATTAACCACCTATTAGAGGTCGTGCCCGAAGGAGGCCGTGATTAACCACCGATTGGAGGTCGTGCCTTGTAGGGCCGTGATGGACCACCTATGAGAGGTCGTGCCCAATAGGGCCGTGATGAACCACCTAAGAGAGGTCGTGCCTAATGGGGCCGTGATGGACAACCTATGAGAGGTTGTGCCCAGCGAGGCCGTGATGGACCACCTATGAGAGGTCGTGCCTAGTGAGGCCGTGATGGACCACCTAATTAAAGGTTGTGCCGAGTGGGGACGTGATTGCCACTGGTTATTAAACCTTTGTATAGGGCCGTAATTGAGAGCAATGATTGATTTGCTATAATGACATGTAATCGGCCAAGTCGATTGATCGTTGAGACAATCCAAGTGATTGAATTTTTCTGATGATGTGATTGTGCCATGGTTGTTTGGTTATCATAATTGTACGTGGTTGAATTATATAAATTATGCTAACCTGCAGATGAAGGCTAATGCGAGGTAAGTCTTCTGTGTGATGTGGCTAGGCCACCCGGGGCGTATTTTCTTTCTAATAGGGATTTAGGGGGTTGAACTTGCTGAGACATCGTCTCATCCTGGTTGTGGGATTAAAATTTCAGGTCCCTGGTGGACGGAGCGACCAGATAGCTTTTGGTTGTGTGACATCCTGAAATTTGACCCCGTTTCGATAAAGTGAAATGGGCATTTCGTCGGCGTGCCTATGGCCTTTTTCTCTGAGCTGATCACTCATGAGTTAACTAACCTATTGGGTAAAGCCGTTAAGGGATGTATCAGCTGTAAAATCCCTAAAAGCTACCTAATTGGTTGGATTGAGCTAAAATCACGTCTGATCGATTTTTAACCACGAAATTGAACTCGATTTCGGGAATCGAATTTTAAGCGCATCATAATTCTTATTTTTAGGATCCTGTCTCATTGCTCGTCAATTTATTGACGAGTCCGAAATTTCAATAAAGAAATTATCGGAAGAAAATTGAAGACCAAAATAAAATAGAAAGAGAAAAGGAAAATTTGCATAATGGAAGTATGCATTTTATTTTTCTTTTTCTCTCCCTCCCCTTTTCTTTTTCTCTTTTTCCTCTCTCTCCCTCTCTTTTCTTTTCTTTCTTTTTCTTTTTCTCTCTCTCTCTTTCCTCTCCCCTTTTTCCCTCCCCCTCGTGCGAATTGCCCCCACCGCTCACTTTCCCTCTCTCTTTTAATTTTTGACCAGTCAATACTTATCTTCTCTCTCTCTCTTCTCTCTTCTCTCTCTTCTTTCTTCCCCCGCACGACAGAACCGGTTCCTTTCTTCTCCTTCTTTCTTCTTTCTTCTTCGCGGAAACCAGAGACGGAGGAAGGACAGCAGCTCGCCGCGACCACCGCCCGCTCGTCGCTCGTCCCGTCGCCGCACCGCCGCACCGCCGCGCCGCGCTCGCCGCCGTCCCGCCATCCGCGTAAGCCCAGGACGCGCGACCCAGCTGCTGTTCGCTTCTGTTCTAACTCCGTCCAACCATCCCCGGCCACCTCCGGCCACCGCCTAGCCCCGCCGGACCACCCCCCCGCGACCCCCTCGCCCTCCGCCGGCTTCCCCTCGCCGCCCTAGCCGCCGGAGCAGCCCCGATCGGCTCCGTCCAGCAGACCCACGGAGTGGGTTCAGCATCTTCGGGCTCGCTTTTGGGCCGTTTCCCGGCCCCGAACCCGAGCCGTGCTTTGGGAACAATCGTTCCTCGCGTCGCCGCCGTCGGATTGATCCGATTTGCGCGCGATTTGGTGAGTAATCTCACTAATCTAGGATTAGTGGCTAATTATGCTTAATGTTGGTTTAGATTTAATTAATTATGTTTAGGTTGTTAGATTAGATTAAATTAGCATTTATTAGCCAATTGTGATGCGAATTAGATAAATTGAATGTGTAATTAGCAAGTAGACGCGGTCTACTAATTATTGGAAGTGCCTCGAGATTTTTCCCGACCCTTAGTGGGCTCCAATTAGGCTTTTCGGGCCTAAGTGGAATTTTTAGTATTTAAATATTAATTTTCGGAATTAAATTAAATAATTATTTATTTTCCGAAAATTCAACTGTGATGGCCTGGAACCGGAAAATTATGCTGATGACCGTGGTGGAGTCCGTTTATTTAATCGGACTTTAATTTGAGCTAAATTGAATTTTTAATATTAATTATTTAATTTTCGAAATTAATAAATTAATTATTTATTTTTCGGAAATTAAGATTTTGATGGCCGACGACCGAAATCTCGTGCTGATCGTCATGGCGCAGTCCGTTTATTTATTTGAGCTCTATGTTGTATGGAATTAATTAAATTGTGATATTTTAGGAATTACCCTAAATTGATTGGAATTGATTGTGATTGAATTGTGGATTGGTAAATGGCCAAGTATGTTGGCCAAGTATGTTATTCAGTATTTATAATGCTTTGTTGAGTTGATTTAATTATTTGATTGAGAAATCGTTGGGCATTGGTTATCGATGTTGAAAGTCGATTGGTGACCACTTGAAAGAGGACACGTGGGCCCGGTGAATTGGAATGTCACCTGGAGAATGCACGTGAGTTCAGTGGTTGAATATGTCACTTTGGCGAAAAGGTCGCCTGAGAGGATGCACGTGGCTCGGAGACTCGGTATGTACTCTGGAGAATGCACGTGGCTCGGTGACGTGGCTCTAAAAGGGCACGTGGGCTCGGCGAATTGATGCATCGCTTTGGTGAGATGCACCTAAGAGAATGCACGTGGCTCGGTGACGAGGCTTGGCATCTAAAAGGGCACGTGGTCTCGGCGAATTGATGCATCGCTTTGGTGAGATGCACCTAAGAGAATGCACGTGGGCCGGGCATCTAAAAGGGCACGTGGTCTCGGTGACTTGATGCATCACTTTGGCGAAAAGGTCGCCGAGAGAATGCACGTGGGCCCGAGGTGTGAGGCACGTGGACTCGGAGACTTGGAAGGTCGTCCTGGAGAATGCACGTGGCCTAGCTTTTAAATATCTCATAGTGGGGATTGAATTGTATGACATGTAATCGACTAGTTCGATTTGTTTGAAGTGAAGGGTTGTTTAATGCAAATTGTACTGACTTGCAGGTAGGATCTGAGGCCAAGGTAAGTCCTCTGTCCAGTGCGTGTTTAGGCAGCCTTTAGTATAGTGGTTTACTAATCGGGCTTAGTGGGGTAGAACTCGCTTAGACGTAGTCTCATCCCAGTTTGGGGAAAACCATTTCAGGACCCCGCTGAAGAGCTGAGGAGGAGGAATCTGAGAAGGAGAACTCGGAGGTGAGATCTGATGAGAAAGATCTTTGGAAGAAAAAGACAATCTTGAGAGGGGCCTTGAGTACGGCCCAGTTTGTCTAAGTTTCTGTCTTCTTTTGAGATATCCTTTTTGATGTGAATAGTTATGAAGTGATTTGTGGTTTGTATAAAAGTTTGGTTATAAATTTCAATATGAAAAATATGGCCCTGCTTTTCTATCCCATCGTTTTATTGTCTGGGGATTTTAACTACTTTCGCATGTGCTTAAAAAAAGAAAGGGTCGGCGATACATTGTCCTGAGATATCGCATTATAAAATCGACCAAGTGAGAAGGATGTGTGCGTGCCCGAGGATCGGGGCGTGACATCCAGTTTAAGTGGTATCAGAGCGAGGTTGAAGATTGGAGTGATAAGGAGCGATGGTTAATGGGATAGTTAGTAGGAAAGGCCTTTAAATTCATGCTGGTGCATGTCTGTGTTAGCTGAGTGCAAAAATTGTTTGTTGTTTGGATTGCTCTGTTTCTGATTCGGTGTTGAATTAGAAACAGGTGTTAGTTGAGTAAAGCTACACCATGAGCGATCAGGAGCCGAGAACTCCTGCAAAGAGGACCAGTAGGGCCGTTATTCGGGGAAGAGCTCCGACTCATGTCGGAACCCGAGGCGGACGTGGTCGAGCGCCAGCACAGGCTAGCGCGAGTGGAGTGAATCCACCTGTCGTAGATGTCGGGGTAGCAGCCCCTAATGATCCCAGGGTAGATGGGATCTTGCGTGTTCTGGAAGCGATGGGTAATAGAATGGATCAGCAAGCCGCTGCAGTTGAAGCCGCCGCTCAGGCTGCCGCTAATGCCGTAGCTGCCGCCGCTGCTCAGGCCGCTCCTGCCGCCGCACCCGCAGTCGCACCTGCCATAGTTCCTCCTGTAGTGAACGTCGAAGGTCAGCCAGGAATAGTGGTTGCAGAAAGGCCAATAAGTAAGTTAGTGGGGCTCTTTCGAAGGCTAGATCCACCAAGGTTTAGGGGTACTGGAGACCCTGAGGCTGCATCACAGTGGGTACAAGATATGGAGAAAGCATTCGCAGTCTTGATGTGTAATGAAGAAGAAAAGGTGATACTAGCTGTGTATCAACTTCAAGATAATGCCAACATTTGGTGGAAAGCCACCAAGGATGCTGTGTTCCCGGAAGGAGTACCAAGGGTGTGGAACACCTTCCTCGGAGCTTTTAATGATCAATATTTTTCGAGTGCTGCCCGAGAGTTGAAGATGGAGGAGTTCCAACGCCTTCGCCAAGGATTGATGACCGTCGATCAGTATGGGGTTAAGTTCGCTGAACTATCTCAGTATGCCCCAAGATTGATCGAGGACCCCGAGGAGAAAGCTCGGAGATTTAGGAATGGTCTTCGTACAGAATTGAAACAACCTCTATTACCATTGGATTTGGTAGATTATCGTGAAGTCTACCGTCGGGCTCAAATGATAGAGAGAGGTATATCGGAGCAAGCAGCCTCATCTGGATCGATTTTTAGCTCGCATAGAGACAACATCCGCCAAGGGAAGAGGTTGATGTTTGGAAATAGATTCCAAAGTCCGCCCAGCAAGAAGAGTGGATTTAATAGGTCAGGACCTATTAGGACTAAGGAGTGTCACTTCTGTGGGAGAAGACATGGGGTAGGACCGTGCCCAGCCAGGACGGGTGCATGCTTTGAATGTGGCCAACAGGGCCATATAGCCAGATTTTGTCCAAAGAAGCAAAGAGGACAACCTCAGTTGCTGCCGCTACCGCCGCCACCGATGAGACAGATAGGAGGGTATGCCCCTCAGAATGCACCACAAGGAGGACAGCAGAGACCTCCAGCTCAGGGCACTGTGTATGCGATTACCCAAGGTCAGGCAGAAGCTGCGCGTGATTACAGGTACGGTCTCGCTCAACGACCAACTTGCTTATGCTTTGTTTGATTCGGGAGCAACCCATTCCTTCATTGCCGAGCAATATGTTAGGATGCTAGGATTGAATCCTGTATTGTTGGAATCGGCGATTTGCATATCTACACCCTTGAAAGATAAAGTTATTGCTACTTTGGGATGTTCGGGGTGCAAGTTAGAGATTGGTGAGCGAGTGGGGAAAATTGACTTGTTAGTCCTAGCCATGTATGATTTTGATTTGATAATTGGCATGGACTGGCTCACCAATCAACGAGCTAAAATGGACTGCTATCGCAAGGCGATTCAGTTTGACCCATTAGGGGATAAGAGCTTCGAATTTGTTGGGAATCGAGGAGGACCTTCGATTTCCTTAATCTCATCGTTAGAAACAGCTCGTTTGTTAGACGAGGGTTGCCAAGGGTACTTAGCGACTGTCGTGGATACGACAGTTGAAGAGTTAAAAATGGAAGATATTGCAGTGGTACAGGAGTTTTCAGATGTTTTTCCAAAGGAATTGCCAGGGTTACCGCTAGAAAGGGAGATTGAATTTGTAATTGAGCTAGCACCAGGGACAGAACCGATCTCAAAGGCACCGTACCGAATGGCGTTATCTGAGTTGAAGGAACTGAAGGTGCAGATGCAAGAGTTACTGGATAAAGGATTTATTCGTCCTAGTGCATCGCCTTGGGGAGCACCAGTTCTGTTTGTTAAAAAGAAAGATGGTTCGTTGCGTTTGTGCATCGACTATCGGCAACTCAATCAAGTAACGATCAAGAACAAGTATCCATTGCCGAGGATAGATGACTTGTTTGATCAACTGCAAGGAGCGTCAATATTCTCGAAGATCGATTTGAGGACAGGATATCATCAGCTGAGGATTCGGAAAGAAGATATTCCTAAGTCAGCATTTCGTACCCGATATGGTCATTATGAGTTTACAGTGATGCCGTTCGGATTGACGAATGCCCCGGCTGCATTTATGGATTTGATGAACAGAGTGTTCAAGGAATACTTAGATCAGTTTGTAATCGTGTTCATAGATGATATCCTAGTCTATTCGAGAAGTAATGAAGAGCACGAGAATCATCTAAGATTAGTGCTACAGACCTTAAGAACACATCAGTTATATGCTAAGTTTAGCAAATGCGAGTTTTGGCTGACTCGTGTTGCGTTCTTAGGTCATGTGATTTTCGGAGAAGGAATCTCCGTCGACTCGAGCAAGATAGAAGCCGTGATCAAGTGGCCGAGACCGACATCAGTGACAGAGATCAGAAGTTTTCTGGAGTTAGCAAGTTATTACAGACGGTTTGTGGAAGGATTTTCATCAATAGCGTTGCCTTTGACAAAGCTCACAAAGAAAAATGAGAAGTTCATATGGTCGGACAAGTGCGAGCGTAGTTTCCAAGAGCTGAAGGAAAAGTTGACTACCGCACCTGTGCTGACGATTCCATCTGGTCCTGGAGGATTCGAGATCTATAGTGATGCGTCATTTAGGGGATTGGGTTGCGTGCTGATGCAACATGGCAGAGTTGTTGCATACGCTTCTCGGCAGTTGAGACCTCATGAATTGAATTATCCGACGCATGACTTAGAACTCGCAGCCATCATATTCGCGTTGAAGATTTGGAGACATTACTTGTGTGGGGAAAAGTTTCAGATCTTCACGGACCATCAGAGTCTCAAGTATTTGTTCTCTCAGAAGGAGTTGAACATGAGACAACGGCGATGGATGGAATTGCTGAAAGACTACGACTGTGATATTCTGTATCACCCGAGAAAGGCGAACAAGGTCGCCGATGCATTGAGTCGGAAGTCTTCAGTGGCACAAATCTTGGTTAAGGAATGGAACTTAATCGAGAGAGCTCGAGATTCGGAATTCAAATTTGAGGTGGGCCACCTCTCAAGTTTTATGGCCACCCTCAGAATTGAGCCGGATGTCCAGGTCAGAATCAAGCAACTTCAACCGACAGATCCAGACGTACAAAAAATTCTTCAAGAGGATACCGACAAAAGAAAAGCTGATTTTCAAGTTTCTAATGATGGGGTACTGAGGCTTCGTGGACGTTTGGTTGTACCTGACGATGTAGAGCTTAGAGAAGAAATTTTATCTGAAGTACATCGTAGCAATTACAGCGTTCATCCTGGAAGCACTAAGATGTATCAAAATTTACGTCAACACTATTGGTCGTCAGGTATGAAGGCGGACATCGCCAAGCATGTGGCCAAGTGTTTGACTTGTCAGCAAGTAAAAGCTCAGCATTGCAAGCCGGGAGGATTTCTACAACCTCTCGCGATCCCAGAGTGGAAATGGGAACATATCACGATGGACTTCGTGACTGGACTACCAAGGAGTCAAAGGGGAAATGATTCGATTTGGGTAGTAGTCGACAGGCTGACAAAGTCGGCTCACTTCATTGCAGTTCGAAAGGACCTGAGTCTGGATAGACACGCAGACTTGTATGTGCGTCAGGTGGTTCGTATGCATGGAGTGCCAGTTACGATAACATCTTATAGAGACCCAAGGTTTATTGCTGCTTTTTGGAAGAGTTTAAAGAGTGCTTTGGGTACAAAGCTTCAGTACAGTACGGCATATCATCCTCAGACGGATGGCCAGTCGGAAAGGACGATTCAGACTCTTGAAGACATGCTGAGAGCGTGTGTAATAGACTTCAAAGGAAGTTGGGAGGATCAACTTCATCTGGTGGAATTCGCCTACAACAACAGTTATCAGCAGAGCATCAAGATGGCTCCATTTGAAGCGTTGTATGGCAGAGCATGCAGAACTCCAGTGTGTTGGGATGAAGTCGGAGAAAGGAAGATAACAGGCCCAGAGTTGGTTCAGCAATCGGTAGATGCCGTGGCAGTGATCAGAGACAGATTGAAGACAGCACAGAGCAGGCAGAAAAGTTATGCAGATAAGCGTCGAAGGTCTTTGGAATTCCAAGTTGGTGATCACGTTTTTCTGAAAGTGTCACCAATGAGGGGAACTTCGCGCTTTGGTAAGAAAGGCAAGCCGAGTCCGAGGTACGTAGGTCCGTTTGAGATTCTTGAAAGAATCGGAAACCTAGCGTATCGTCTTGCGTTGCCGCCAAGATTGGCGCAAGTGCATGACGTCTTTCACATGTCGATGTTAAGGAAGTACGAGCTTGACCCGACCCACGTGCTCAATTTCGAGGAATTGGACGTGGATGAACGTGTGTCATACGTTGAAAGCCCGGCTCAGATTGTCGATCGTAAAGAGCAAGTTCTGCGTACAAAGACCATCCCGTTGGTCAAAGTGGTCTGGCAACACCACGGCACTGAAGGAGCGACTTGGGAGACTGAAGAATCGATGAGACAGTTGTGCCCCCGCCTTTTTGAACAAAGTGTAATGGTTTAAATTTCGAGGACGAAATTTTTATAAGAGGGGAAGAGTTGTGACATCCTGAAATTCGACCCCGTTTCGATAAAGTGAAATGGGCATTTCGTCGGCGTGCCTATGGCCTTTTTCTCTGAGCTGATCACTCATGAGTTAACTAACCTATTGGGTAAAGCCGTTAAGGGATGTATCAGCTGTAAAATCCCTAAAAGCTACCTAATTGGTTGGATTGAGCTAAAATCACGTCTGATCGATTTTTAACCACGAAATTGAACTCGATTTCGGGAATCGAATTTTAAGCGCGTCATAATCCTTATTTTTAGGATCCTGTCTCATTGCTCGTCAATTTATTGATGAGTCCGAAATTTCAATAAAGAAATTATCGGAAGAAAATTGAAGACCAAAATAAAATTGAAAGAAAAAAAGGAAAATTTGCATAATGGAAGTATGCATTTTATTTTTCTTTTTTCTCCCTCCCCTTTTCTTTTTTCTCTTTTTCCTCTCTCTCCCTCTCTTTTCTTTTCTTTCTTTTTCTTTTTCTCTCTCTCTCTTTCCTCTCCCCTTTTTCCCTCCCCCCTCGTGCGAATTGCTCCCACCGCTCACTTTCCCTCTCTCTTCTTTGACCAGTCAATACTTATCTTCTCTCTCTCTCTTCTCTCTTCTCTCTCTTCTTTCTTCCCCTGCACGACAGAACCGGTTCCTTTCTTCTCCTTCTTTCTTCTTTCTTCTTCGCGGAAACCAGAGACGGAGGAAGGACAGCAGCTCGCCGCGACCACCGCCCGCTCGTCGCTCATCCCGTCGCCGCACCGCCGCACCGCCGCGCCGCGCTCGCCGCCGTCCCGCCGTCCGCGCAAGCCCAGGACGCGCAACCCAGCTGCTGTTCGCTTCTGTTCTAACTCCGTCCAACCATCCCCGGCCACCTCCGGCCACCGCCTAGCCCCGCCGGACCACCCCCGCGACCCCCTCGCCCTCCGCCGGCTTCCCCTCGCCGCCCTAGCCGCCGGAGCAGCCCCGATCGGCTCCGTCCAGCAGACCCACGGAGTGGGTTTCAGCATCTTCGGGCCGCTTTTGGGCCGTTTCCCGGCCCCGAACCCGAGCCGTGCTTTGGGAACAATCGTTCCTCGCGTCGCCGCCGTCGGATTGATCCGATTTGCGCGCGATTTGGTGAGTAATCTCACTAATCCAGGATTAGTGGCTAATTATGCTTAATGTTGGTTTAGATTTAATTAATTATGTTTAGGTTGTTAGATTAGATTAAATTAGCATTTATTAGCCAATTGTGATGCGAATTAGATAAATTGAATGTGTAATTAGCAAGTAGACATGGTCTACTAATTATTGGAAGTGCCTCGGGATTTTTCCCGACCCTTAGTGGGCTCCAATTAGGCTTTTCGGGCCTAAGTGGAATTTTTTAGTATTTAAATATTAATTTTCGGAATTAAATTAAATAATTATTTATTTTCCGAAAATTCAATGTGATGGCCTGGAACCGGAAAATTATGCTGATGACCGTGATGGAGTCCGTTTATTTAATCGGGCTTTAATTTGAGCTAAATTGAATTTTTAATATTAATTATTTAATTTTCGAAATTAATAAATTAATTATTTATTTTTCGGAAATTAAGATTTTGATGGCCGACGACCGAAATCTCGTGCTGATCGTCGTGGCACAGTCCGTTTATTTATTTGAGCTCTACGTTGTATGGAATTAATTAAATTGTGATATTTTAGGAATTACCCTAAATTGATTGGAATTGATTGTGATTGAATTGTGGATTGGTAAATGGCCAAGTATGTTGGCCAAGTATGTTATTCAGTATTTATAATGCTTTGTTGAGTTGATTTAATTATTTGATTGAGAAATCGTTGGGCATTGGTTATCGGTGTTGAAAGTCGATTGGTGACCACTTGAAAGAGGACACGTGGGCCCGGTGAATTGGAATGTCACCTGGAGAATGCACGTGAGTTCAGTGGTTGAATATGTCACTTTGGCGAAAAGGTCGCCTGAGAGGATGCACGTGGCTCGGAGACTCGGTATGTACTCCTGGAGAATGCACGTGGCTCGGTGACAGAGGCTGGCATCTAAAAGGGCACGTGGGCTCGGCGAATTGATGCATCGCTTTGGTGAGATGCACCTAAGAGAATGCACGTGGCTCGGTGACAGAGGTTGGCATCTAAAAGGGCACGTGGTCTCGGCGAATTGATGCATCGCTTTGGTGAGATGCACCTAACAGAATGCACGTGGGCCCGGGCATCTAAAAGGGCACGTGGTCTCGGTGACTTGATGCATCACTTTGGCGAAAAGGTCACCTGAGAGAATGCACGTGGGCCCAAGGTTCGAGGCACGTGAACTCGGAGACTTGGAAAGTCGTCCTGGAGATTGCACGTGGCCTAGCTTTTAAATATCCCACAGTGGGGATTGATTCGTATGACATGTAATCGACTGGTTCGATTTGTTTGAAGTGAATGGATGTTTATTGCGAATTGTATTGACTTGCAGGTGGGATCGGAGGCCAAGGTAAGTCCTCTGTCCTGTGCGTGTTTAGGCAGCCTTTAGTATAGTGGTTTACTAATCGGGCTTAGTGGGGTAGAACTCGCTGAGACGTAGTCTCATCCCAGTTTGGGGAAAACCATTTCAGGACCCCGCTGAAGAGCTGAGGAGGAGGAATCCGAGAAGGAGAACTCGGAAGTGAGATCTGAGGAGAAGGGTTTTTGGAAGAAGAAGACAATCCTGAGAGGGGCCTTGAGTACGGCCCAGTTCGTCTAAGTTTCTGTCTTCTTTTGAGATCTCCATTTTGATGTGAATAGTTATGAAATGATTTGTGGTTTGTACAAAAGTTTGGTTATAAATTTCAATATGAAAAATATGGCCCTGCTTTTCTATCCCATCGTTTTATTGTCTGGGGATTTTAACTGCTTTTGCATGTGCTTAAAAAAAAAAAGGGTCGGCGATACATTGTCCTGGGATATCGCATTATAAAATCGACCAAGTGAGAAGGATGTGTGCGTGCCCGAGGATCGGGGCGTGACAGGTTGGCCTTGAGGAGTTGCAGAGGTGAAGTCATAAGATTGGAGAACGTGTCCGACTTGTAGGTCGTAGGACAATTCATTTTTAAGAGCCGGTCTTTAGTAGACTTTTGGCCGTAGACCTCTGTTTGTAATTCTGTTGAATTATTAAAGTGTTATGTTGTGATTTTGTTTCCTGCTTTTCTATCCCGTATGTAATTGTCAGGAGTTTTATAATACGTTCCGCTTGCGCATTAATAAATGAATGGGGTCGGCGACACTACCTGGGAATGTCGTATTTGATCGACCGTAGTGGGATGTGCGTATACCTCGGGGTTCGGGGCGTGACATCACATAACCCCAATGACCCACCTTCGGATCCACGCATCGACCGAAGAGAACCAGATAGAGGAAAGGCAACATGGGCGACCAGATCAGGTTCAATAAGGGCAACCTTTCCTAGGGCCAACTCCAGTTTAAGCCCATTCAGGGCAATTTTTCTCGAGCCCATTCGTCTAGTGGGTTCCTAATCAAGTTCAGCCTATACAGGGCCAGGCAAATCCATCAAGCTCAGCCCAAGCAAATTCTATGGAGAATAGTGGGCCAGGAGAAGGTCCACATCTCGCTCTGAGCCCAATTCTGTTCTTGGACTAGGTTGGCATTTTCCAAACCAAACCGGTTCGGGTCCGCCGGGTTTTGGGACAAACCTAGCTCCAGTTTTTAGCCCTAATTTTTTTTTTTTTCATTTTGCAGGCATCACCAGCGGCCAATTGAAACCCAGCGACCGTCTTTATACTTCCGCCACCGACAGCCTAGAACTCTAGCCGATCTCCCTACAACTCTCGGGATTAGAGAATTAATCCGTTTGGTTTAGAGAACTCAGTGAGCACTTGTATGAAGGACGAGGATGGGTTTATTGACGGCACAGTACCGATCCCATCTGACAAGCGACTCACACGACATTGGACGAAGTGCAAGCAACTCGTCCGGACGTGGATCGACAGTTGCCTTAGTTTCGAGGTGGCTGTGGGACTTCCCCAAACTGAAGACACAAGACAGATCTGGTAGAATATTGGAGAGATGTATGGAAATTTTTTGCTTAACTTAGGCCCCATCAGAACTAAAACAATGCAACCTTTCGGTCGCCACCATTTTCAACCAGCCATTGGCGATTTGGAATGCACTTCAAAATGGCCGAAGAAAAGCTTGAAGACCCCACAGCTACCTTAGCACAATTTCAAGACATCAAAGAATGGGATAAGGTAACAAGATTTTTGCTCATTTTAAACAAAACCTATTCACCTTTCCGAAGCCATATTCTCCCCATGGACCTGTTTCACTCGCTCGGGAGGATTTATCAACTTGCAATTCAAGACGAATCCCAGTGGCTAGCCTGACTGTGTTGTTCTTCCAGCAAAGGTGACACCGGAGCAGCGAAATGCCTCGACCAAGTCCGACCATGGAGGCTTCACTTACTCGAGCACGACACTAAGGTTCCTAAGCAAGGAAAACGATGACCTTTCTTCTGGAATGGGCGGCCACGATTTGACCGTGTCATCTCGATCTAGCGGTCCAGGACACAAAATCTTCAGTGCAGGTGAGCGGCCATGATTCAATCATGGGATCGGACGATCTAGGATATGCAGCGCAATCTGACGACTCCTCTTTCATCCTAGTCGCGCTCACGCCACGTCAGCCCTACCATGGAAAACATCCAACGGCTGAGATTCAGCCATGTCATCCAAAATTAAATGGCCAAAATTCCAACAAAGGCAAAGGTAAAATTTTCGATTATTATAAACGTCCTTACCATACTAAAGAAAACTGTTGGAAATTACATGAGAAGTCAACAGACAAGGAAAGAAGGAACCAAAATATTTTAGTCGCAGCAAATGCTAAGGTCAATTAGCCTATTAATCGAGATCAGTCCGATCAAATCATGAAAGCTCTAAGTTAGTCGGGAATCCAAGACAAGTCAGCCAACTATACAGGTATATCCTATTGCCTAATGAATTCTATTTCAACCAAGGCATGGATTATTAATTTTTGACTATTGATCACATAGTTAGCGATGAACATTTCCCCTCTCATATTTGTAGGCCCACTCATGATACTTTGATTCACCTTCCAAATGGAAGTGACACATTCGTCACTAAGATTGGACACCTCCAATTTAGTCCATCCATATCTTTAAAAAATGTCCTACTCATTCTTTATTTCAATTTAATCTCATTTCAGTTTCGAAATCCTATGAAGACGATTCCTATCGAATCCTTTCTTATTCCGATCTCTATTTCTTTCAGGCCCTTTCAACTGGGAAACTAAGGGATCTGGGTATAATCATTATGGGCTTTATTTCTAGGCCACAAATATTGATTTTCTTTTCCTTGAATAAGGGCACCTCCTGTAATGTCAATCTCAATAATAATGTTATTTTATCATATCAAAGGTTGGGACACAATGCCTATTTTCCTCATTCCAAGTGCTCTATTTTTCCATTGGTCAAACAATCACGACTATCTTTCCGTCGAAGCACGTCACAAACCAATAATGCCTTTGCTCTCTTGCATACGGATATTTGGGGACCATATCACAAATCACATCGTGACGGGTCTCTTTTTTTCTCACAATTGTGGATGATTACACATGTGCAACTTGGGTCTTTCTCATGCAATCTAAGGCCCAAGTTCTTTCCCATCTTATTAATTTTCTTACCCTAATAAAACAACAATTTCATAAATCTATTTGATGTGTTCACATTGATAATGCTCATAATTTTTCAACTATGAATGTTCCTCACTCTTCACCTCCAATGACATCTTTCATGAAAGTTCACATGTATATACTCCTCAACAAACTGAGATTGTCGAAAGAAAACATTGTCACCTCTTAAAGGTTGCTCGTGATCTCAAATACCAAGCTTCCATTCCTGAAACATTCTGGGGAGACTATGTGATCACAAAAGCCTACTTAATCAATCGAATGTTGACCAGGATCTTGGAAGGATGAACTCCTTTTGAGTTACTCTTCGGCAAAAAAACTGATATCAGACACCTTCATATTTTTTAATGCCTATGTTATGTATCTTGTGTGGGCCCTTTGAAAAAATTGGGTTCCCGTCCCCTCAAATGTATATTTATAGGATACCCAACTTTTCAAAACGGATATTTGGTTTTAGATCCATCAACTGGACGATTTTTTTTGTTAGTAGGGATGTTGTTTTTCATGAGGATGTTTTTCCTTTTCAAGATGAAAAATCTTCCGAGTAAGAGGTGGGAGAAATTACCCATCGTCAACCATTCTTGAGTGAGGAAGATTCATTCCCTCCTTAGTTGTTTATTGTTCCTCAAGTTGCACCTCCTGCAACTGAAACTCGTCTTGGTTCACCATCGGAGATAAACAGAGAGACAACGACTTTACTCTCCAAAGACTCTATGGTTCTTTCTATAAATTCTTTTCATTATTGACGACATCTATGATGTCAATGGGACATTGGAAGAACCAAAAGTCTTCACGGAAGCAATTGAAAGGTATATCTCACACTCGGATGCTTTTCTTGATTACCAATTCTAAATTTACTTATTCTAATGTGATCAACTATTTATTAGGGTAAAATGTGATACTTTTTGAACTCAAACTTGTTGATACCTAAATTTTTTTAACATCTGTATAATAGTCGTCTAATGGCTTTATAAATTTTGATTTATTACTTTATAAACTCTTCATTATTTTATAACGGTCATTCTTTTAATTATCGATTGATTTATGATATTCTCCTAATGACCATCTCTTTTGCTTGTTTAAATATAAATTGAACTTCAAACCACAAACTTTGAATATACAATATGTTCTCGTATCTTTCCTTTTCTTTTTACTGGGTTATATACATAAGTTGTTTTGTTTCCTTCTAATATTCAATATAGAATATAGAAGAAGGTGTTTTGTCTCTTGGGAGGGTAGCCACTAAAGCCTTATGCACTGAGTTTCGTACTTCGAGGGGCGAATTATCTTTAAGGACAGTGCTTGCACGTCTCAGACATTTGTTTTTATTTTCTAATATTTTGCAATGTATTTTCAATAATTATTATTATTTTATATATTCTAATGTTTTTTTTCCAACAATCTTAAGGATAATGAGTTATGATGCGATTCGGTGATGTCACAACTTGAGAAGTGATGGGGTGAGCCTGGGGATACTGCTAGGAAATTTTTAATGAATTGTCCAAGAGAAGAAACTAGTGATGTTGTCTCGTGAAATTCGATGGTGCTCAAGTGTGGATTGTTGAATGTGCTGATAATATTTAAAGGATCTCATCTCCAACGAATAAGCTAAGTCCAATATTTCGTTCTTTTGATTTTCAGTAACCTTATGTATGTGTATTTCTAGTTTAAACCTATGCACTTGTATTAGCAGAGGCATTGACCGCTGAGATCAATCTAGAGCACCGTACATTGTCCCTGCAGTTGCTTTTCTCAGTGAAAAATTTGAAGCTATATTAATGTTGCTTTGCTTTAGGATAATGTCTATGGATTCCCAAGTTGAAATTGTCGTAGCTACCACCATCACTATTGGAATTGAAAGAGGACTCGGAGATGGTGAATAACAAGTTTTGCATATTCATGGATGGTTTGTTGTGCATCATTGCTGAGCATTAGCGAAAAAGAGCTTTTAATCATTTTGGTAAGGTTATTAAGTGCTAGGTAAAATTGTTCTTTGAAACTTCATCATCTATGTCTTTCCGAGAGGAAGGTGGATGTTTGTTGGTGTTTTCTCTCAAGTTTGTGATTATTATTTGGTAAGCATGCATCTAGAAATGGAGTTTGGGCACTCAATGACTTCATAATTTTCACTGATGAATTCATTAGTCAGTGTTTGGAATTTCACTTTTAGTATGATCAATCCATTTGATGCCAAATTTATGTGGTATTTCATTTGGAGGTAGTCTTTGAGAATGCTAGTGACATTGTGTTTCTAGCCAATTTATCAAGCGAATTTTGGTAATTCTTGATTTTATCCTCGAGGAACAATACTCCATTTTGACCACCGACCGCGGTGGCATGGCTGGATAGGCCTTGGACCTCCACGAAGGAGGACCAGGTTCGAAACCCCTGCGAAGCAGGGGGCAGTCTTTGTTTCCTGGTGACTTAAGCGTGACGTCGAGGTGGTGGTTTCCTCGCTAGCGTCGCCTGGGGGTTTACGGGAACGGCTGTCGGCCGAAGTACCGGTTCCTCCAGCACCAAAAAAAAAAAAAAAAAAAAACAATACTCCATTTTGGTTAACGATGTTTCTTTGTTTTCATCTTTGAATTGTTTAATTGACTGTAGGATCCTATGAATGTGGAGCTGATTGGGCCATGCATGTTTGGATTGTTAAGATATAATGTGCATTGCACGTCTTATGGCATTCGATCCGAAGCTTTTGGGATTGTTTCGCTTCTTTGAGATCCGAGTGTAATGAGAAGTTTTAGTTGGTCAGATCTAGTGGCTGTTTGGCTTGCGTAGGCACTCTCTTTTTCGGACTTGTGCTCTTATTCTGTTGGTTACACTGTTGGTGCTTGAGATGAAAGCTTTTGGCCTAGTGATCTTGGTTTGTGTCGTGAATTAACATGTGCTTGAGGTGAAAGCTTTTGGCATTCTATGCAAAGTTGGAAATTCTTTATGTAAAATTGTGTACTAATTTAAGCCAAATAAGAATAGTGAGAAAATTGTAATGGTGATATTTGATCAGCATAAGAAAACTTAGTTGCTTATTAGGGGAGAAAGACAAAAGTAAAATTTATAGTTACCATATTGTGTAGCGATCTAAGATGATATTTCTTTCTGTCTTTGCTTGTTTAAAATTGTTTCTTTGGATTATCTAAGAATGCTTCTTCATTTATTAGAGTGATTACCAATTTGGTAAAGGGAATGAAGTGCAAACTTGATTCATACCTATTTGCTGCTTATTGTTCATCATCATGCTACACCATATACATTGCCACCGTTTCTGCAAGTCTATTTGACTAGCCGCCTCCTAATGGTATCTAAAAAGCTTGAACTCCTAATTCGATTATCATCTTGCAAATTTTCTTTTTCTGGTGGAGAGTCAGATTCAGTTAAATGGCAAATGAATTTTATGGGATTATTGCTATGTTTTTAGGGGCAATCTTAAATCACGTAATGCCAAGTTGACAAAAATTCTTGTTATTTCTTTTGGCATCTAGCATGTGCACATCACATGAATATTCTGAGTTTTATTTACTGTCATGTTTGTGTACATTAGCTTTGGATGGTTGGTGAAAAGATTCACCGCCATATTTAATATAATGGGCATTATTTTGTTTTATAACATGAACAGAACATGAACATGCATATCTATATGTTTGATATGATGTTTATACATGTCGTATCACTTGTTGTGACATGGTGAATTTATGTATATGTTATGGGCTCTAGCCATGGGCTGTTTTGCTCTTCTCATTGATATTTTCATTGCTAGGGATGCCCCATTCATCTAGATTATTTTGTAGTCGATATAAAATGGAGGCATGGCTAAAAGCTATATGTTCTCCACTATCTAGGATGCCTCGCTATGATATAATTAAGGTATCTTATATAGTGGATTTCCCGCTGTATTAGAAGGATACAATGATGTAACTCGATTTCAAATTCAGATGAGACAAAATCCAGTAATGGATATATGTTCACCTTTGTGGAGGTGCTATAGCTTGGAAATAAAACAAAATTGTGGGGAAAACTAAAAGTCGACTTAGTTGAAGCAGATGATTTTATGAAGTAATTGATGTGGTCATTCCCATGCCAATATGTGGCTAAGCGAAATTATGGGTGGTAGACTCAAGTGCTACCGGGCATATACGTGTAAAAAAAAAATGCCTTATCCTCTTAAGCTCCAATGGGGGAAGGAGAAGAAAATATTCGCTATTTTTTGGTAAATTGAGAACTATTCAAATTCTTGAGAAAAAGAGAAAATTCTTCTCAAACTCATATATGAAAATGGGGCTACGTAGTTGAGAAACTCTTAGTAGATATTCCTTTGGGAATAAATTGACACCTTATGTGTCTAAGTATCGTGATTGGCAAGTGGCAATAACCATTGCAATGAAAAATTTCAATGGTAAAAATGGACACATTTGATTGAAGGATGATGTGATAAAGCAGTTGCTTAATGATGGAATTATGTCCATTAATTATATAAAGTCAGAAATTGATTTTGGCTAATCCTTTGACTATACATCAAGGGGAATAGGACAAGCAAATTGAAGAAAATCAACAACGACGGTTTCCTAACCTATATGATTAGCGATCCCATGAATTAGGTTCCTATGGGTAATAATAAATCATTTGTTGATCTAGTGCACTATCAAAAAAAATTGTGTCCCTCCTATGATGAAAGTAGTGCAAAATTGCAAGGAAAAAGAGTTTGAGTTAAGTTCTTAACAAAATTTCATAGCTATTGTTGGTGGTGTATTAAGCTACATAGTATACTTGATGGAATCATCAATATAAGTGTAAAGTGAGGCCGCTTCTATGAGAATTATTGGCGATAATCTTTAGAACACTTATGAATAAACCATGCACGCGCATGGCCTATTAGCACAAAACCGCATTGAACAACAAAGTTTGTGGAAGTGTAATGTGATTGATGAAAATTATAATTTACAAAAAGAAATTCTTGACTTATGGAAGTTTCAAACTTCACCAATGATTTCGTGAATTATATTTCATTCTTTTTAAGATTGGCTCTTAACCTAACAAGCACCAGTTCCGATGCATTACTCTCTAATAACCCAGTGTTATTCTATTTTTTCTTTTCGAAAATTTTTAAAATATGTGGGGGATTGTTGGATATTTTAGCGGTTGTCAAATATTTACTAGAAATTATGACCATTATTAAAGTCATCATCTTTTAAAGGGTTTTACAATGGCCATATAACGGCTTTCTAATGGCCGTATAACAATCAAGCTTTATTATTAGCGAAGTACGTTCCCTAGTCTATATACTTTCTTTTGTCAAAAAAACAAAAAAGTGGGTCCTATAATGCAGCCCTCATTCGGAGTCCACGGAAGCCTCAAATCTTGTTCCGCTTCTGTTTTCATTGTGCTCTAATAATACGTGCCAAAAAAAAAAAATACTGAAATTGATTAGAATTGTTGCTACAAGGACCTGATTATATAATTTTAAAGAAAATCCAAGATTTAATTAGGTAAATTACAGTGTAATGATTAGATTGAAAAAGTACATAAGTTCGGTATTGAATAATAGAATTTACCAAAAACAACTTACCATGAACTCCAGTATTTGTCAATAATGACTAGAAATTACCGATGGATTATACTTACGGCAATAGCTAGTGGTAAATTTATTTTTTAGTGAAGAAGGTTACGAACTCATTTAAGACCTTATTTATTAATAGAAATTTTTTTTCTTATCAAGTGACCTGAATTTTAAGTATTTTACTCAATAAATTAGAGTAATTGGTAGTAGACTTTAAAATGGGCCCGGCGCCAGAAGGGCCCACCCAGATTCGGCCCGAGCCATAAGGGCCGGCCGAAAAGCATCTTTGTGGGCCTGAGCAAGGGCCTCCATTTATTAGGTCTTGCCCGGTCCGTTTGGGACCGAGCCAGGCCCACCAAGCCCGCACACTTCTGCATCATTCTTTGTTGATGCATCTTCGTTGGCACCTCGCAGGGTTGCTGAGGTGAGGTTGCAACCCTCCTTCGCCACTACGTGCTCCGCCGTGCTAGTCGTGGCTCGTCGCCAGCTGCCAATCGAAGGTGGGCACGTGGAGATCGGAGTACCCAATGAGTCTAAGCATCCAAGCGTCTTCATGTTAAAATAAAAAAGAAAAAAGCGAGTTTAGGTCTTCTTAAATCCGGGACTTATGCTAGTTAGTTGAGTAGATCAAATTTGCTCTTTCGCTTTTCCTCTTGTTCGTTTCGGTTTCCTTTTTGTTTTGGCATTTTCACTTTATTCTCATCTGAAAGTTAATATTTTAGAAATTATATACCGTTGGTACAAAATATGGAAGTACATGAGAGAGAGAGACAGGGAGAACACGCGTGAGAGGGGCTCTAACGAAGGTGTTACTTTGCTACACATTCGAAACGAAGACATCTTGATCGTAATGTCTAACAAAATTTCAATGAGCAATTTTGGATTTAAATACGATGTCACGCCATGCTGGAGCAATTATGTAATCAAAATATTGAGTGTTCGGACTTCTTAAAGGACCCAATTGATTTCACTAAATCGTGATTATTCCTTTTCCTTCTATCACAGTAATCATTCACTAACCTAAAAATTGAAGCTCAAGAGCTCAATTGGCCAAAATAAAATAAAATAATAGCTTAGAGACTCAGTTGAACGTTTTACCTCTATACCTCTTTTTATACAGTAGATTTTCTATCTTAGTACAATATTTACTTATAGAGTCACTTTTTGTTTGTTAGAAAACTTGAGTATTTAACCTCTTTTAGATTCAACGCCAAGCTTGCTGTGACCATGCTATGTTAGTTATAAAAATTCCCTCCTTTAGTTTAATTGGCTCTAAACATTCAATTGGTTGATGAAATGTCAGCTCCATTTGGTAAGGCTCGAGACCCTGATGCTCATACTTGAATCCCGGCACCCAAGCTCATGTCCATCGAAAGTGGATTGGGGTCCACAGAGACCGGGTCTGGGACCCCAGAGATCAGGTGGACCATATTTGAATACTAAATATACATTCTGGCCTCTGTTAATCAACAAATGCGAGTTGAGGGCCCGTCACACGTTTCCATGTAAATGTGGTGCTACACTCAGATGTTTCTCAAGAAGCAGCATTAACCAGCTAGGCAAATTCAGTCTCATGTTTCACTACACGAGAAGATGATACACAATAAAACTTCTTAATTTTGACTATCACAAACACACTAATTTCTCTCCTCTTTACACTTCGTTTCACTCCCTTTTAG
The DNA here is from genome assembly GCA_017140395.1 of Eucalyptus lansdowneana. NCBI lineage: Eukaryota > Viridiplantae > Streptophyta > Magnoliopsida > Myrtales > Myrtaceae > Eucalyptus > Eucalyptus lansdowneana. The sequence continues at coordinate 40,632,838 of CM029485.1, forward strand.
TACTCTAAGAGAGAGAAAGAGAGAGCTTGTGCCAGAGCGAGCTAAAAAGCAAAATAGTTGTACATATGAAGATGACCCATAGAATCAACCTAATGATATGCATACTATAAAAAGTGTCACTGTACTAATAAATAACAAAATAAGAAGAAAGAATACATATGAGTGTTTTGGCAGCAAAACTCAATAAAATGTATCACTAAATATGTTCTCCTTCACTTAGAAATTCTCAATCCATACTTTTAGAAGATTTGTGTTCTTCATCATGAGTGCATTTCCAAAATTTTCATTCTCAATTAGATAATCAAAAACTGATACAAACATAATTCCATCATATCCATTCACTGTGCTTCCCAGGGCATCACTGATCGTAAGGGTAAACCCTCAAATCAATATTACCAAAAGAGAATCGAGTCCAATGTACTTTCAATAAAATTAACTAATAAGAATGCACTTCACCAGGATTTCACATAATATAGCATTAGATCGTGAAAAATCTCTCAAAATGGAGGGTCGTGACAGAGTGGAACATGTCCCGATCGGGTTGCAAGAACTCTCCCAGGAAGACCCGGTTTTATGCAGCTGCTGCTGTGTGGATGGTATGCGAAGCAGAGTCTTTTGGGATGAAAATATTGCGGTTTGTTTCGAGCTGTTTGCTGAAACATCATTTGGACAAAATAACTAAGTCAGAGTACATAAGAGACATAATTGAAATGAGACTTCATGTCCATGTACTGTAAAAATTACCAAAGCTACTTTAAACGAAGAGGCCAGACTTACCAGTACAGCACATCGGTGCCATGGCTCATGCGAGCAATGCAACCGTTATCCGGGAAGTTCGTGGCTGCCAACGGCCCTGCCGCCCAACCCGGCTCAGAGCATCTTCGATGTACACTGCACATTCACCTTAAAGCCATCTAGGCCTATGCATGCCTGCCACTAAGGCGCTATGTTGTGTGAGAGTTGGCTTAAGAGAAAATGATTTCCCTTTCTTTGCAGTGTAGAAATCATTTTTCAGTACTTTAAAAGTGTCTTTTTCATTGACTGAAAATCTTTTCCTTCACTGATCTGTTTTCTGTGCATCAAACGCGGAAAAATATAAACAACTTTTTCATGATTTTTATTTTTCACAAAACAAATGAAGTTATACTATACTAATCTTTTTTAGTGTAGTTTTCTTTTGTCATGATTTTCCTGTAATTTTGTCAATTGGTGGAGACAACCATTTGTCTATTTATTTTATATTATTATGATGAAGCTTGATGTGATTTTTCTTTCAAAAATAAATGATGGCATTTCTTTACTCGGTAATCATAATTAAGTGAGCATAAGAAACGAAAAAAGTAGAAGGAAAAATTGCCAGTTGTTAGGAGGAGAAAGTTGTCAATGTCAACGTCTCATAGAGCACTACGGACCGCCACGCATTTATTTAATTAAACTAGACAAGATTAGACTGAACTATTGTGTAATGTGCTAGATGTGGATATGCATCTCTAGAGGTGAACGGGAAGAACTAATAAAAGTAGGTTAATTGGCTGAGAAGAGACAATAAAGAATGGGAAGGACAACAGATAAATGTAATTACAGCAAAGTACGCCTGAAATGGGAAAGAGTGCCACGTTCAAATAAACATACCCATCTACCTTGAAGATAGGCACGGGTTGGATTTCCGACACCATTTGCGATACATATCAAAGTCACAGGACACGCCTAACATTGAGCATGCGAACAACGCGATGGCAACTGTTTGGCACATTAGGCAAACCTTGCAGCGAGTCAGAGTGACTTGCGCTCAAGTATCACAACTTATGTAGTTTTCATAGATCAGGTAACCTTTTTATAGAGCTCAAGTTATCAATTCTTAATACTTGCAGTGATTCAGATTGATTTGCGAACAAACTTGATAACTTGCGTAGTTTTGATTGTTTAGTTAACCTTTCTATGGAACTGCATTCATCAATAAAAATATTCATAGACTCAATTGAACATTTTATAAAAGTTTGAGATCTATTGGCGCCTTTATCCATCTTTTTATATCCTAGAATTTCTGAATTTCTATCCTAATACTATATTTAATTATTAGATAATTTGAGTTTAACCTCTTTTAGCTTTAACGCCGAATTTGTTATGACCATGCTACGTCAGTTTTATAAATCCTCTACTTTAGTCCAATCTTCTCTTACCTTTGAATCGATATACATCAATGATATTTTTTGTGTAGCTTTCTTTTGTTATGATTTTCCTCTAATTTTATCATCTGATGGAGACAAAAAATTTATCTCCTCATTTAATACGACTATGGTGGAGCTTGACTTAATTTTTCTTTTAAAAAACTGGCGGCATTTCTCCATTGTCAAACACAACTAAGTTAGCCTAAGAAAAGGAAAAAAAAAATAAGAAGAAAAATCGCTATGTGTTCAGCGGAGAAAGTGTCAATGTCAACTTCTCATAAAGCCCAACGAGTATGCGCCACCACGTATTTGATCTAATTAAACAAATAAGATTAGGCAATGAAAAAAAAGGGGGAAAGAGTGAAAAATGGGGAGATGATATGAATCTTTAGAGTGAACAGAAGGAACTGAAAAAAGTTGGAAGGAGACAATGTAATAAAGAAATGGGAAGGGAAAAGACGAATGAAGAGACTAAAAGCGAGGTACGTATGAGTTGGGAACAAGTACCGCGTCACCTCCAAATAGCTCGCCTCCTTCTCCTTGTGCGTAGGGCCGGGTTTGACTTCTCACACAAAATGCAATATAGGGCAAAGTCACCAGACTCGCGTAACAGCGGGCATGCATGAATAAAGGGACGCCATCCGTTCGGTACGGCACCTTGCAGTGATTCACAGTGAGACAGCACCAATGCCCGCAGCCTTCCATGTTCTGATGTCTCGGGTGAACTTTCCACGGACCTCCAATCCCCAATTGATAAAAGCGAGTTTGGTAAATCAGGCAAACACCGCAGTGATTTACAGTCTTCTACCGACAAGCACCTCAACTTATATAATTTCGATAGTTTAGGTAACCGTTCGATCGAGTTGCATGTCTTAATATATAATTCGTTCAGCGACTCCATTTCTTCCAAATCTGGAATCTCGATTAACTGAGGGCACTCACAGATTATTAGCTCTTTGAGCCTCTCTAAACTTGATAGATCCAATATTACCAGCGATTTACAGTAATACAAATCCAAATGATGGAGACTCTCTAGCTGTTCAATAACGATCTCTCTTGAACTGCATTTACAGAGTGTTAACTTGGACAAATATCTCAATTTGGAAAGGAGTGGTTGTACTATCGGTGACTTGACACCCGTTAATACCAAACTATGAAGACCTAAAGGAAGCCTTGGGAGAGATTGAGGATCATCACAACATAATGAAAATGACGAAAGCTGAGGAGGCAATATGAGAGATTGAGGATCATCACCAGATATGAGAGATTGAGGATCATCACCGGATATGTGTAGTTCTGAAAGCTTAGGAGGCCATGTCATGTCCATATTTCTACTACCATGGTATGCCAACATTTCAAGATTCTCCAACATCCCAATGGCTTTTGGTAGCTCTCTTAACTTACTCCATTTCATATCTAAGCACTCCAGCATTTTAAGGTCTCCAATGGAATTGGGTAACTCTCTTATCATGCTACAAAACATAGATAAGCTCTTCAATCTTTTAAGATATCCAATTGAAGCAGGTAGTGCAGTAATCTTTGTATCGCGCAATTCTAATTGGAGTAATGACTCTAGTCCTCCAATGGAGTTTGGTAGCTCCCTTATTTGAGTCCATCCTAGGCTCAAATGCTCCAAGGTTTTGAGATCTCCAATAGAATGGGGTAACTCTTTTATCTTGCTTGATTCCATACTTAAGAACTTTAGTTTTTTAAGATATCCAATAGAAGCAGGCAGTGCAGTAATCTTTGAACTCCTCAAGTTTAAGTGAAGCAATGATTCTAGTCCTCCAATGGAGTTTGGTAGCTCCCTTATTTTAGTGTATCCCAGGTGCATTTCCTCCAACATTTTGAGATCTCCAATAGAATTAGGTAACTCTCTAATTCTTGTGTCATACAAATTCAATCTGAGGAGCAACCTCAATTTCCCAATGGAATATGGAAGCCTTCTAAGCTGATAACAATGCTCTAAAGACAAGCATGTCAAGCCCGCCATCTCTCCAATAGATGGATGAAGCTCCCGCATACACAACCCTTCTAGCTTTAGACTTGACAAGTTCTTTAGACGGCATATTGTAGAAGGCACTATGCCCAAGTCAAAATGGGGGCTTCTAGACAACTTTGATTGCTGAATTCTGGCTGCAATTATTTCCAATTGCTTTAGGCACTCTAGCTTACCAATAGAACTACCAATTTGTGGCGACTCCGGAGAATGTTCGGCAAAAACCAATATCTTCAACTTCAAGCACATTGAGAAGTCAGGAGTTGTCAAGAGATAGCATCTCATGAGATGTATAACTTGCAAGTCACGATTTGCCTACGAAACAAATTACAATTAGAAAAGTAAGGCAAGGGAAATGACAACAAATGTATATATGTGATGTGAAACCATACCAAGCATGGGCCCCATCCATTCCAGTTCTCAGGAATTTCGCTATCCGAAAGCTTGAGTACAACTAAGTTGCATAAACATAGATTGACTGCCTGCAAGTGTGAAGGGCAACGATGCCAAGAGAGCCATTTTAAATTCGAGAAAAGATTCTTAAAGTCTCCCACCAAGTTTCCCCTTTCTAATTCCAAGAACCTTAAGCTAGGTAGCCTTGAAAACTCTTCACTTGTAAAGTTGCGATCTTCGGAAAGTCTAGTTAGTTTGAGAGCTATGATGTTCTCTGTTCCCTGACAACATGAAAAGGCATAAGTGAGCTTTCCTACGGTGAAAAAATGAATGCATTCTGTGAGAAATATTGCATGTACTTGTTCTATAAGTAAAGCATTATTGTTTGCTTCTACTTTTAGATGGTAAATGTACGCTATTAATATTTTCTAGATATAAATTTTTGTTACCATCTTCAATCGCTCAAAATTAATAAATTAGTTTTTTACAATGTGCAAAGAAAAAGAACCCATTCGGAAATATACTCTAATTGAGCTAATGTTCCCTTGACCGAGAAGATGGAAACTATGAATGAAATTTACCGTTCTAGTCTCCACTACTTGCAATGCAATCTTGGGTTGCCAAAGTCTACTACGCTTCCCAGGAACATTGAGGTCTTCTTGTCAAACAATTTTCCTTCCGAGGTCTCTAAGCAAGCCATGCATCAATAGTCTATCATCATCATTGATCTTTATCAAAGACATACCAATAAGGAAATCAATCTCAATTTTTGGGTAAAAGGCCAAAGCTTTCCACATGTAATATGGATAGATTCTTTCTTCACCAACATAGTAACAAGCAATATCAAGAAAAATTTCTCTTTGTTCTTCCTTTAGCAATTCAATGCTAATCTTTAATTTGTTATAGATATGTTGCTCAGGAATCGACTCTAATTTCTTCAACGTTTCTTTCCAAATTGGTTTTCTTTTGCGATAAAGAGAACAACCAATAACTTCGAGAGCCAAAGGAAGCCCACCAGTCATGCGAGTAATATTGCAAGAAATATCATCATAGTCATGTGGAGGGGAATCCATTCCGAAAGCATGCTTGCTAAAAAGTTGAAGGGCATGGTGATAAAGCAATTCTGTCATTTGATAAATTTTATACTCTTCGATTGCCAAATTGTTGGTGTCCCTTGTTGTAATAATGATACTGCTCCCTAAACCAAACCAATTACCCTTTGCTGCAAGCATAGAGAGTTGGTCCCGCTCATCTAGATCATCAAGAACAATAAGGACTTTCTTGTGGCGAAATCTTCTTTTAATCTGGTTAATCCCTGCATCAAAGTCAAAAATCTCCACTGGTGTGGAGTTGAGAATTTCTGACAATAGTTGCTTTTGTAATTGGACAATTTTGCCATCCTTTGCAGCTTCTTGAACACCCAAAAGGAAGCTACACCCGTTAAACCGATCAGAAATTTGGTTAAAGACAACTTTAGCAAGAGTTGTCTTACCGATGCCGCCCATGCCATGGATTACTAGATAGCGTACATCAGGAGAACCTTCATCTAATAGGTGCATGACATCTTCAACACGATCCTGAATTCCGACTAAATGATCGGGTAGAATTTGTTCTCTTTTATTTAGTTTGATCAAAACTTCAGCGACGATTGATCTGATGAGTTTACCGTGGCTGTCATATTTGATACAAAGGGTTTAGTCAGATCTATCACAGAAAGAATATTAACCTATCAAGGTTAGAAATATTAGAAGTGAAACACAAGCCAGCTAAGGGAGAGGGGGTGGAGACGGGGCGACTGGCCCCCTCCCAAAAATTTTTGTATATATACTCTACGGATAAGTAGGGAAAATTCAATAGTATAAGTAGGTAAAAGTCAATTGTAAGTAAATTGGCCGCCCCCCCCCCCCCCCAAAAAAAAAGCAGGAAAAAGCAATATTAATTTTACAAAAGCTCTAACTCTTTTTGCAAGGAAATAATATATCAATCAAAATCCATGTGAATGTACTTAAAATGAGTTGCAATTGTATAAGTTTATAAATGTTAAACTTTACAAACGATGCTCCCTTGTCCATAAATTGTAAAAATCGAAACCCGTGGACTTTCTTCCTTTAAATATGCAAAGGATTTGTTTATTCCTTTTTAATTGCTCAAATATGGCGAGTGCTCTGTTTTTCTAGTTTTGCATGGTTTAAAATAGTAACAGCTAGAACAATTGCTTTTTTTTAGCAAACTGCTTTCTTATTTCAAATCCTACACAAATTGGATTCAGAAGTTAAGAAAAAATATTTCTAGTCTATCTAAAAGATGGAAATCAAATAATTAATTCAAAATACTTTGATTGAGTGGATGTGCAGTTAGTAGTAATTAAATATGTGTGAATTGAGTGATAATTTGATGAAAGAGAGAGCAATGGGTAGTTTTAACTTTTGATGCCAGGATGAGTATTATTAATATCAATTAAATATCTAAATCAATGAAAAATGAAAAGAAAAAATACTAAAACCTTACCCTGTATCTTTGAGATCCCATCCTTTGATATGAGCGACCTCCATCAGAGCCTCCTTCCATTGCTGCACTAGATTGCTGCCGAACTTCTGCTCATGTTTTTGCAAAGCATCGTGATATTGCCCGGTTTTGAGTTCGACATCGTTAGGATTCACTTCGAAGAAAATCGGTAGGATCATTGTGTTGTCATCTCTATTTCTTGAGCAGTCCAGCCTGAATGCAAGCTCGCGAAGACACCATGGACTAGACACGTAATTTTTAGAGAAGATGGGCATAAAGATTGTGGAGTTCTTAATCGCACGCTCTAGTTCGCCTTTGATCACTTCGCCTTTTCTAATCTCTTCATTGTCTCTGAAAACATGAATCCCAGCTCCATCCATGGAGTGATAGAGGCAATCGGTAAAATTCTGGCGAGTGTCAGGGCCTCTAAAATTCAAGAACACTTCAAATTCAGTTCCTAGTGACAGCTCGACATCATCTCTATTGGTCATGACCACCGCTTCTCTGTGCGATGAGTCCCTCATCTTCATCTTCAGGAGCTAAGGTATTATGAGGAGAGATGCGAGGGTAGTGTCTAATAATTGTGATTCCGGAGGATTTATGGATGAGCCAAACGAAGAAATCATGATCCTTTATTTGATGTTGTCTAGGCCAGATTCGTGGAAATTAGGGTAGTTGACTACTAGGTCTCATTTCCCTCTTTTCTTAAGAGAGAATTATAATAATGGGTGGGGACATCGTCATAAGTATAGATATATAATTCGAATTCAAAAGGAATAAGGAGTCTGCGTGATAGGGAGAAAATATTCAATGGTTAGTAATCACCACGTCATCGTCCTACGTGACACACGCAAGCCTAAGCGACTCCACTAACGACTCGACACCTGTCGTTGGACTTTGAATAGCTGAAAAATAGAGAAATAAAAAGTTAGAGAGTTTCTTTTTCTCTCTCCCCCTGACAGCCGGCTGAAAAGAGAGTCTGCAGAAGCAATAATTAATGCTTTTGCCGCTCAAAACTTCTCTCCCCATTTCAATTTTCAAGCAAGTCTTCTCCTTCATCGGGTTGAGAGGAAAGAAACAAAGATATCTTATCTCTCTTTCTCCAGCACACCCGACCGCTCCATCTACTGGTCCACCTACCCCTGCCCCTTCCCCTTCCCCTTCCCCAAAGCCTCCGTTGGTCGCAAATGCTATTCAGTCTGCCCTCTGGTACGCCGCTTCCCCCAAGACCCCCACTCGATCATAGCTGCTGGGTACAGAGCCCGTTCGCCTCCCCCGTCACCTTCGGAGCCTCATTGGTGGCTACAATTCATCATCAACCGACTCCTCTCCCACGCTCACTCGCAGTCTCTTGGGAACCCTAGTGGTGTTCACTGTGGTAGAAAGAGAGAAAACACTACCAAGCTTCTCTATCCCCCTTGTTGGGATATAATACGCGAAAACGACAGAATCTTACAATTTACGTCAACACGAAATCACCAGAGAAATAAATGAGAAAAATAAGGACACCAGGAATTTACGTGGTTCGGTCCGAGTATCGGTACCTACGTCCACAGGGAGCGCTAGTAGCAAATAATCCACTATAATCAAAGAATCAGAGTTTACAATCACTCACACACTCATGTGTTTCCCACACTTAGATTTAACAAAAAAACCCAAAGTGTTAATAAATAAATAGCTCACTTGGACATAAACTCACGGCAAAAAATTACCGCACGTTCAATCTTTAAACAAAACACTCTATGTACACCAAAAATCAAGAACTCCAACATTTGTATTGGGTCCGCGTACATATGGCTTCGCGTATCTCTTCAAAAGCTTCGTGCACTTCTCTAGGTTTAATTTTCTTTCTTTCGCGGCTCCCTTCTGTGGCTTGTTTCTCGGCTTGTACGTAGGGTTCCTTTTGTTAAACCACTTCACGCACACAAAAGAAGGAAATCTGTGTGCCTAAAGGTCAAACTTTGACCTTGGGCCCACCAACGTTGGCTTCTTCCTTCGGTGCCACAATTAGAGAAGTTTCAACAGTTTTTCTTCTACGTGGGAAAGAAGACCAGCAAGTTCTTTTTCCTTTTTTTGTCTCCATGCGTGCAGACTTCATCCTCTCGTTTGGGATTCCGTAGCAAAGAGGAAACTTTCATCCCTTTTTATTTTATTTTATTTTCTCTTTTGTAATCCTTCATGAAGTCCAACGAAATTTCTTTTACTTTGGAATCTTTATCAATAAATTCGGTTTAACAAATCATTATTCGAATTCAAACTCGAGACATTAATTTGACAATTCTCCATCCCGCTCGATATTTGAAACCAAATTATAGTCTCATCATCCATGCTGCTCTCCCAACGCTCCGATGGCCGCTCACTCTCCACAGACGCCAATAGAGCTCAAGCAAAGCTTGAGTTTCGCCAAAGGAACAAACTTAGTCATCATGTCTGCCGAGTTATTTACTATAGCAATCTTTTTGACAATAACATTACCCTTAGCTAAGACATCTCGAATGAAGTGATACCTGATATTGATATGTTTCGTTCGCTTGTAATAAACAGGATTATGCACCAAATATATCGCACATTAATTATCACAGCGTATATCTATACTTTTCTGTTATAACTCAAAGTCCGAGAGCAAACTTTGTAACCATATCGCCTCTTTCGCTACAAAGGTTAGTGCCATGTACTCTATCTCAGTCAAAGACAAAGCAATGTAATCCTGTAAGGATGCTTTCCAACTAACTACACCACTTGCTAGCATAAATACGTACCCTACGAAAGACCCGCAATCATCCAAGTCACCAACGTGATCTAAATCTACAAAACCAGTTGTCTCACTACCATTGTTGTCCCTTCGATACACTATACTCACGTCTGTTATCCCCTTCAAAAATCTATGAATCCACTTTACAACTTCCCAATGAGCTTTACTAGGACATTTCATATAGTGACTAACCACGCTCACAGCTTGTGAAATATCAGACCTAGTGCACACCATAACATACATAATACTACCCACAGCACTAGAATAAAAAACACGGGACATATGCTGCTCTTTCTTCTCAGTCTGCAGTGATAATTTATCTACAAATTTAAAATGCTTTGCTAAAGGTGTATTTACAAATTTTGCCAACTTTATATTAAAACGTTCCACAATCTTCTCAATATATTTCTTTTGAAATAGACGTAAAACTCCCGCAATCTTGTCACACAAAATCTCCATACCAAAAAAAAATTTTGCAGTACCTAAATCTTTCATCTCAAATTCAACATTTAACCACCTCTTCAACACATCAATATCAGACATATTCTTAGTTACTATCAGTATATCATCAACATATAAGAGTAGATAAATCAAAAAACCATTCTCCAATCTCCTATAGTAAACACAGCTATTAACCATGAAGCATCAAAACGTTTATACCACTATCTAGGAGACTGTTTCAGCTCATACAAAGATTTATTTAACAAGCAAACATGATCTTCCTTACTTGGAATAGCAAATCCCTCTAGTTGGCTCATGTAAATTTGCTCCCCCAACTCACCATGACTCAATTTTCACATCTAGCTGTTCTAACTCAAGATCCTGCAAAACAATTAAGGAAAGTAAAACATGAACAAAAGTATGTCTTACCACAAGAGAGAACATCTCATTATAGTCAATGCCCTCATGCTGTGTATACCCCTTCGCCACAAGTCTCGCTTTATACCTCGCTGTCTCGACACCGAGAATGCCTTCTTTCCATTTAAAGACCCATTTACTTCCGACAATCTTTTGACTCTTGGGTACTTTGACCAACTCCCATGTCTAATTTTGATGGAGTGATTCCATCTCTTCACTCATAGCCCCTAACCACTGTGATGACTCCAAACTAGCCATTGCCTCAAAGTAAGATGAAGGCTTATTTGTCTCCACCTCATCATCTACAGTCAATGCATAAGCAATATCTATATAGTCATAACGTACCAGTGATTTAATGTGCCTTGTCTGTCTATATGCGACTATAGTGTGCTACCGCTGTGCTGATTGTTCACTATCACCGACTTTAGAAACTGCGATTTCATCTGCAGTCTCAACTTCAGTTACTTTCGAGGTCTCCGAAGTCTCCACTTGAAGCTTCACCTCACTAATGACACCATGATCTATCTTCTTTGCTAGTTGTGTCTCAGAACTCCTCTATTGAAGCATTGCAATCTCGTCGAAGATCACATCTCTGCTAATTATAAAATCGAATGATATGGGATCGGTGCACTATAGTCGGTAGCCTTTCACCCCATGTGCATAACCTAGAAATATGCACTTCTTCATCCTCAGCTCAATCTTACCATCACTCACATGAGCATACGCAGAACATCCAAATTTACGTAATCCAGAGTAATTCTTTTGGTTTTCCTGAGCATACTTCCTTAGGAGTCTTTCACTCGATAGCAGACGATGGAGATCGATTAACTAGGTAACATGCCATGTTCACTGCTTCAGCCAAAAATTCCTTGCCAAGTCCTGCATGCAAAAACATGCATCGAGCTCGCTCAAGCAAAGTTATGTTCTTCCGTTCTGCCACGCCATTATGCTGTGGTGTCCCAAGTACTGTGCAGTGTCTTACAATACCTTCTTTCTCGTAGAACTCAGTAAAATCTTTACCATAAAACTTCATGCCATTATTGGTTCTCGGGCACTTGATCTGTTTATCTGACTATTTCTCAATCAATGCTTTAAATTCCTTAAACCGATCAAACACATCATATTTTTGCTTCAGAAAGTATACCCATTCATTCCTCGAATAATCGTCGATAAATGTCAGCATATATCGAGCACCTCTTTTTGAAGGAATCGAAGACGAGCCCCAGACGTCTGAATGAATGTATTCAACTGGTCGTTTGGTTGAATGAATAACTGTAGTAAACTTAACTCGATGCTGCTTCCCAAAGATGCAGTACTCACATAAGTCCGGCTTCCCTGTCTTTTAACCCTTCAACAACCCCCTTTCACCCAACATTGTCATACCTACATCACTCATGTGCCCTAAACGCATATGCCATAATTGAGTTAAGTTAAAGTCTGACTCACTTGATGAAACTGCAACGGTACCGGTCACAGTCTCTCCCAGTAAATTATAAAGAGTATTCACTTTATTTCCCTTCATTAATGTCATGGCATCTCAAGAGATCTTCAGTACTCCATCTTCAGCGGTGTACTTGCACCCGATGTTATCGAGTGTCCCCAGAGAAATAAGGTTCTTTTTTAGCTCCGGTACATGCCTCACATCTATCAATGTGCACACCACCCTGTCGTGCATTCGAATCCAAATTGTCCCTATCCCCACAGCATTACAGACTGCATTATTCCCAAAAAAAAAAAAAAAAACTCTACCACCATCTGCAGTCTGGTAAGTTCTAAACTAATTCTTATGAGACGTCATATGATAAGAACATCCCAAATCTAGCACTCATTCATCTCCTGACGAAGTAGTAGTCACACATAAAACAACTTTTGCATAACTATTACTCCCCTTAGTAACATTTGTTGCACTACTTGTGGCATTTTGCCTATCAACTTTATTCCTCCACTTTGGACAATCTATTATGATATGCTCATCCTCGTGACGCTTAAAGCACTTCACGCATCCCTTGGACTTTCTATGGCGTGATTTTGATTTGCTTTTATCGCTGCTGCTACTAGGCCCTCGATGTTATTCTCTACCCCGTATCATCAGTGCTTGCGCTACTTCTTGCGCCAGACCGTCATCTCGCAACTTTCTCTGCCACTCCTTAGAGAATAAGGCAGACTTTACATCTTCTGAGGTAATTGTAGTACACCCCTACAACAGTGAATCAGTAAAGTGCTCCCACGACTCTGGTAAAGAGGCTAACAACATCATGCCATGTTCTTCATCATCAAGTATCTTACCAACGTTCTTCAGATCCATCATGAGTTTATTAAATTTATCTAGGTGGGTTCTAATAGACGTACCTTCAATATATCTAAATTGAAACATCTTTTTCAATATATACAAGCGATTGTTCAAACATTTCTTTACATAGAGTGCTTGAATTTTTGCCTATAATGTAGTGGCATCCTTCTCATCAGCAACCTCTATTAAGACCTTATTTGACAAATTTAACAAGATTATACTCTTTACTCTTTCCATCAGCTTTACCCTCTCTCAGGTTTTCATTATAATAGGCAACTCATCTTCACCATCCAGTGCCTTGGCCAAACCTTGTGTTGTCAATAATGCCTGCATATTGATGTTCCATAATATAAAGTTGTTGCTTCCGTTAAACTTCTCAATTTCAGATTTCCTCTTAGACATAATTGCAATAACAGAATTTCCACATAATAATCAGACAAGCAAAAGCTCCAAATCACAATCAATAAATCCAACTCCAAGCTATGATACCAATTGTTGGGATATAATATGCGAAAACGACAAGATCTTGCAATTTACGTCAATGCGAAATCACTAGAGAAATAAACGAGAAAAATAAGGACATCAGAAATTTACGTGGTTCGGTCCGAGTATCAGTACCTACGTTCATGGGGAAAGTCAAGACAAATAATCCACTATAATCGGAGAATTAAAATTTACAATTACTCACACACTTAAGTGTTTTGCACATCTAGATATAACCATAAACTCAAAATGTTTATAAATAAACAACTCACTTGGATATAAACTCACTAAGACAAAATTACTCACAAGCATTCAAGCTTTAAACAAAACACTCTATGTACACCAAAAATCAGGAACTCCAGCGTTCGCATTTGGTCCGCGTACGTATGGCTTCGCGTATCTCTTCAAAAGCTTCGTGCGCTTCTCTAGGTTTTTTTATATCTTTCTTTCGCGGCTCCCTTCTGCGGCTTGTTTCTCGGCTTGTACGTAGGGTTCCTTTTGTTAAACCGCTTCACGCACGCCAAAGAAGAAAATCCGTGTGCCCAAAGGTCAAACTTTGACCTTGGGCCCACCAACGTTGGCTTCTTCCTTCGGTGCCACGATCAGAGAAGTTTCGGCAGCTTTTCTTCTACGTGGGAAAGAAGACCTGCAAGTTCTTTTTCCTTTTTTTGTCTCCACGCATGCGGACTTCATCTTCTCCGAATTTTCATCCCTTTTTTATTTATTTTATTTCCTCTTTTACAATCCTTAGTGAAGTCTAACGAAATTTCTTCTACTTGAGAAATCTTTATCAACAAATTTGATTTAACAAATCGTTATCCGAATTTAAACTTGAGACATTAATTTAACACCCCTCCCCCTCTCTTTGCGCAGCATCTCGGCATTTCCAGCAGTCGGAACATCAATATCAACAGTGTCTTCTTCTTCGATGCACATGTAAATTGTCCATGGCCTTCACTTCCTCAATCTCTCTCACCTATTGTATTCATTGTTCGACGGCATCTGCAGTTGACGCTGCGGGCGAATGGTTGGAGCCATGGACCGAAGGTCGGGTTGAACTTTAGCATCGTCACTGTCGTTGCCTTTCTAGCGTCGGCTCTAGAAACCATGATTGACTCGATTGTGATTTTAGGTTGAAGCAGAAGCGGAAGAAGCTTGCAATTGTTGCGTCCTGAGCCCCACCACCGTCACATGCTGCTTGCTTCATTTGTCGCCTTCTTCGCTTTTCCAGCACCGGTGATAGAAACCGCACGAGGTTCAGTTTTGATTTCGGCTCAGGCGCATCGCCACCAAAGTGGAAGAAGTTTGCAACTGCTCAATCTCGAGCCCTCTTGGCCTTCACACGTGGCTCGCTTCGTTCGTCGCCGTCATCACCTTTCTGGCGTTGGTTCTGCACATTTTCTGAATGCTTGGTTAACTAATTATTAGTTCTTGTCTTTGTAAAATGCTGGCGCTATGTAGTTGTTGGCTTTGGAAAGAAGAGAGGGCCCCACTCGCATGAGAAATGAGCTTCGTGTGAGCCAAAAGAGAGGAGCTGTGTAGGGGTCTGCAAATATGGGGTTTTTGGTTTTTTGTTTCTTCATTGGGATATTGTGCTTTTAAATTTGGGGTTTGATTGCATACTCTGGTTTTGGTGACTTTAAACTTACTGGATCATGTTGAGGTTTTGCCTACCCACTCAGCTACAGATAATGGAGTTTTGTTCCCTTCTGATAATCAAGTTGTTGATTTTGGATGGCTGAGCTTTCTCCATATGCTTTTTTGCTGCGGTACTTTTATTTAAATTTCACACGTTATGTGGTGTCTGTGTTTTTTTTGGCATATAGAATTGATCGGCAAAGACTGAGTGTGGTGTATGTTAACGGCTTGTGTAGCAGTCTGCTGTCCAGAACTAGGGCACGACAATAGCATCTTCCGCAAGCATTTTGGCAAGAACACGTTGATTCTTGTTATTGATGCGCGAGAGCATCAAAATTTCTTGTTAGACAAAGAGTTGAAGCCAAACACTTTGTAACAGGCATGAGACTTCTATGATAATGCCTAGAAACGGTAGAGAAAAGAAAATCTTTTCTTCCCCTCTTTTCGAAGTATTATCTTCTTTTTTTCCCCTCTTTGTGATGAGCCAAAGTGTTGTGGGAAGTCTCGCATTGCGCATTTTCTTGGAAGGACCGAGAAAATTTCCCGCAATAGAAAATTAAATTGTATGCTAGTCTAGTTAATAATATGAGTTTGATTGCACTTCAAAACAGAAAATACATAATTTCGATTGATTCCAGTTTCCGTTCAAAATTATTAAACTAAGAACTTTCCCTCAGGTCACAACTGGACAAAGGTTATTTGATTTAGAAAGTTAACAATGCACCGATGCTCTACTCCACGCACCACATGCATGCGCGGCCAGTTGTCGCTCGAATCTTCACGAATCACTCTCCATTGACGGATTCATCAACTTTCAGAGATCTACTGTCCTCAGATCTTACGTTCCTTCAATCAATTTGTTCTGTGAATAATAACTCGTCTAATTTATTCGAACCGTGAATAATAACTAGAAGACTTATTTGAACTTGAAAGTTTGTGATTTGTTTCTAAATACGACTGAACTGTTGTTTTAAAGGCAATTTATAATGGATTTTCCAATCAATTTCATTTTTTGTTGAACACCAGAATTTCTTTCAAAGTGATTTTCCACAAAATCAACCATAAGAAAACAACTCATTTTTCTTTAAAACAATTTTCTTGAAATTATTTTCCATTGATCAGAAAGTATATCAATTGATTTCACTTCGCATTCTAATTGGTCATATGAGTTTGATTACCCTTCAAAATGGAAAATACCTAACTTCAATTGATTCCACTTCACGTGTTTTTTTATTAATCTAAAATCTTTTGCACGCACTAGATAAATCCAATTCAACGTGTTGGGTCGGGTATAGAAAGATGCACATTTGAGTGGGTTAATTAACAAAAAAATTTGTCAGCAAGGTGTCCCCATTTCATAAAACAATAGTTTCATAAAAAGTTTAGAAGCTTTCAATTCTGCCACTGTCTCGCGTTATCTTCCCCCATGTCACAACAGGACAAAGGCTATCTCATTCAGACAGCTAGCACTGCACCAGATACATGAACCCCGTCCCTAATTTCAAACTAAGTAAACAAACAAACAGAAGATGTACTCTAAATTAATACCTACTTGTGGTAGGAAGGCAAGACCAAATGGACCAGTCAATTGACAAAAACGAGGGATGTAACGACAAAACTTGTTCATATGTCAATATGAACAGATGATGATGTTCTTTTCTTGAATTATCGGACGACACTTTCCTTCACATTTTGTTCTATTCGAGGAGCGAGGACTCCCTCCGTGCATATATAATTGCCCCGTCATTTACGTGAATTTATGATTCCACGAAGGTTCGATGCATGTATTCATCTTTCCAAATTTAAGATAAAGAAAGCAATTCAGTCATCTAAATTTGATTAAGTAAAATATGCCGTATATAGTTACAGTTCAAATAAGTTTCTGAAGGAAAAATACTACACATTTCTATTTCAAGATTATAATTTCTAAGATAAAATTTTCTTGTTGGACAAAAAGTTCAACTCGAACGCTCCATGACATATGGGGGATTCCTATGATAGGGTCCAAAGAGACAGCTTAAAGAATTCTTTTTCTCCTCCTTTCAAAGTAATATCTTTCTCGCTGACGATAATATATTTCCCTCTCACTAAAAATTAAGCACTGTTAGCTTGCAAAGATCAGTTGTTAAATTATCCAAATATATTCCCTAACTGAATGTTATGGTAATCTATCATGTAATTGATTACCTAATATTTTGTAATTCTAAAGTGTCAACTAAATGATAAAGGTTCTCAAAATATGATATACAAGCAATAGGAGCCCCAAGCTAATCGGTTGTCTATTGATTAAGTCATAAATATTTTTAAAGAATATGTAACTCACCTAAACTCCCTGCTAGTGACATTAACTCATCGCAAATATCATGTCCTTCTAGTTATCTACAAAATTAAAAATTACTTTGACAATAATCAAATAATATGACACTTAAGTTTCATTGAAAATTGAGTGAGACACTTGATTATGAGATTCTATTATAAAATAGAATTAAAAAAAAAAATCATAGCTTTATGTGACTCAAGAAAAAAATCAAAATCATATGGTTTGGGTTTTTCCTAGCTGTCTAGGTAAAATTTACACTTTACTTCTTAATTGGTTTCCATAATCAAGTTCTCTATCCAATGATCAATAAGATTTATATGTTTTATATTTTATTGAGGTTAAAATGATGCTTCTTTTAATAAGAATCTCATAGAGTGTGACTGTCCAGTTACTGAAGGTCACACGGCTAGGGTGATTAACTTAAAAAAGAAAAAAAAAAAAAAAAAAAGTAACTCTCCACATGGGCTGTGTGTAATTGATTCTATTGCAAGTCCTTGGTATGTTCTGTCTTTCACCGTATAAGATACTATAAAAAAAATACTCGTAAATTGACCTTACGAAAATTATAGTTTTAGATTCAATTTCACTATAGCAGCAAGTTCGATCTAGCTATAAATGATGTAAGTCTTAGTCCGGTGTTGTGCACTTTTCATGTGAAATTAATTTCTACAATTTCATTATATAGTTTTCGTGAGGCTAAGTTCACTTTGCTTTTAGTTTGACATGAGGCTTCATCAAGCTACCGTTGATGATATGAAAATGAAAATGAGAAAAATAGCAAATAGGCATTTTTTTGGCAACAGCGACAAGACTGGTCTCCAGGCAAAAATGCAGTGTTTAGATCACTTTGGCACTTGCGAATAATTGACGCGCCAAATGCTAAAAACAAGGAACATACTTCATGAAAATACCGTTGAGGATGTGTATTGGCATAGTTGATGAAGTGTGATTGATAGATTCTTGAGGCACAGCATCCTTATTTTTCAAGCGGGTTTTGTCCAGTAGCGCTGTGTTACTGTGTATTCAGATAATAATGTTATATAAAAAAATTTAAAAAGGTTTAATTGGCAAGTAACCCGGGATTGCTGGTATATGGGGTTTTCGGAGCTACAATATGGCTCGACGCATGAAAGCTAGAGGAAAAATAAAAAAATTCATAGCCTTTGTTGACTAAAAATATAGAAGCTTAAAACGTACCCATATTTTATTTCCCAGACGTTCAGCTTTAGTAAATAATAATATTATCAAACTACGCCTCATGTCTTTTTCTGCTATATATAGTACAAAATTGAGAAAAATCAGAACTTCTTTTCTTATTGATGAAAGCTCAACACAAACATATAGTAACCCTAAACGTTTTGTAACGGGCACGAGACTGTTATGGTGATGCTTAGAAGGGGTAGCGAAAAAAAAAAAATAATCTCCTCTTTTCAAAGTATTATCTTTCTTGCCGATGACAATTCATTTCCCTCAAAATAAAATTTATATGCTACTAACTTGCATGATATCATTTGCTAAATTATCCAAATATATTCCTTATTTCAATGATATGTTAATCTATTAGGTAATTGATAACTCAATACTTTTTATTCTAAAGTGTCAACTACATAATAAAGGTTCTCAAAAAGCATTATATGCGGTATAGGAAACTTAAGCATTTTGGTCGTTTCTTGATTTAGTCTTATTTGTATTTAATCAATTGAATTATAAATATTTTTAGAAAATGTGTAATTGAATCCTAGTCTCCCTGCTGGTGATATTTACTCATCGCAAAATCATGTTCTTTTAGTTCTTTTAAAATTAGAAATTATTTTGACAATAACCAAGGAATGAAGTAAATAAATTTCATTGAAAACTGAGTGAGAAACTTGATTGTGAAACTTTATTCAAAACATAATAAGATTTTCTCCATGATATTATGTGACTCAAGAAAAAACGAAAATAATATGCTTTGGGTTTTTCCTATCTGTTTTGGTAAAATGTAGGCTTTATTTCTCTATTATTTTCCATAATGAAATTGTCCACTCAATGATCTGTAAGATTCATATGTTTAATTTCTAATTGTGGTTCAAATGATGCTTCATTTCACAATAATCTCAAAGAGTACTTCTAGTTACGAAAGGTCACCGGCAGTGATATTAGTACTTGAGTGCATCTTAGCCAAAACATATAGGATTCATTTAACGAAAAATAATTTGTTTAGGACTTGATTAATCAACCGTCAAAACATTAGGACTTATACTACACTTGTTCTCACACTAGTGCAATTCATTGAAAGAAGAAGAAGAGTAACTCTCCACAGGTACCATGTGTTATCGGTTCAGTAGTAATTTCCTTTTTTGTTTTGTTGTCTCTACTGGATAACGCTAAAAAACACAAATGAATTGATCTAATTAAAAATATTCTATTACCTATTCTAATTGATATCCACTAAAAAGAATATATACATATATATATATATATATATATATTATATATATATTATATATATATATATATATATATTAATAGATTTATACTTCACGTTTTATGTCATGAGAAGTCTCTTTCATTGCGTTGCGTTATTTTTTGGAAGGGCTTGAAAAATTTCTCACAATGAAAATTTATTCCTTCATTCCATAAACAAAATATATAATTTGAATTACTTCCGCTTCACGTTCTAATTTATTAATAAACAAGAACATTAACGACAAGAGATACAAGAATCATGATCCTTTTATTCAACGTTTTTGGGGCCAGATTCGTGGATAATAAGGCTACTAGACTAGCAGGTCCCATCTTCCTATTTCCTCAAGAAAGAAGTTTTGGAAATGGTGGGAACGTCATTAAACAATAAGTCATGTCGGGATGTGAAAAGTATCAATCAAACAAACAAACAAAAAAAAAAAACAAAAAACAAAAAAACAAAAAATAAAACAAAACAAACAAATAAACAAACAAACAAACATGAAACATAAGTGGCCAGTTAAATTCAAGGGACGGCACTTCCATTCTCATCTTGTTCTACTCAATGGGTGAGGACCCCATTTGTCCATATCAAATTGCCCGTGGCGTACGTGAATGATCTTTTCAAATTTAAGATAAAGAAAGCATTTCATCGTTGTAATACATTCTATTTAATCAAGCAAAATATTTCATATATCGGGTATTAGAATAAAAATTCAATGGAAAAAATGTGTATTGTTTTTCAAGATAACCATTTTACAAGATGAAGCCATATCATTGGACGAAGAGTTCAAACCGAATATTCCGTAGGAGACTCTAATAACAGGTGCGAGACTCTTATAGTAATGCACAAAGGGATTAGCTAAAAAATGATAATCTTTCCATTTTAGGAATAATCATTTGCTTTTCAAATATATTCACTAATTTTTTTTGCAAATGATAATCACATTTCCATTTAAAGGAATAATCATTTGCTAAATTATCCATATATATATTCACTAATTGAATGATATGTTAATATATTATGTAATTGATAACTCAATATTTTTTACATAAAGTGTCCACTAAAAAATAAAGGGATATTACCAAAATAATCCTAAAGTTATTGTATGAATACCTATCAATTCTATGTTAATTTTGCTAATTTAGTCAAAAAAAAAAATTAACATTTTGCCAATATAGTCTTTGTCCAACTAATTCGAGCCAAAAGATAATGATGTTGATGTCGATTCTCCTACATGACATGATCAATGCTAATATGGACAACTTTTGCAACTTTTTTTTTCAAAAATTTTTATGAATATTTTATTATTTTAATATATTTTTTTTTTTTTTCTTTTTTGTAGTATAGTTCTTTTTCCTTCAAGGCCAACAGTGCCTCAACGATGGCCGTTGACCCTTGCCGACCGCCGGTTCGCTCACCTCACCAGATTTAAACAAAGTGGCCAGTGAGGGCCGCGATGAAATCGCCTCGCCAATCTGTGTAAGTGGTGCCCGTGGCCAGAGAGGGCCGACGGTGGCCAACGAGAGCTTTGCAATCGGCAAGGACATCATGGTCCATGACCCCGAGTTAGACATTCAGTCAGTTTGTAAGAAATAATGTACAGCTCATCCTATAAGCATTAAACTAACCGACGTGATGTGAAATGAATTCGTTATTCTTAGTTTGCTCATCTATTAATCGCCCACATTTGTCCATGATGCAAAACAATTTGATAAGAGATATCTCCAGAGAAGGAGAAACTGATAATTTTTTTGGTCAACAAAACAAGAGAGAAAATAAAAGGCAACATGCTCTCACGCTGCGTGGTACACTTGGAAGACGTCGTTGGTACAGAAATCTAAAATGATAGAACTAAACTTTCACGAATGGGCGAATTCATTGATCAATGGAAGATGCCTAGATTCGCCCAAGAAATTAGGAATACTACCCTCGTACAGTACAACTACCTTTAAAGTAGGGAGCGCTATCCTTATTGCCATATATGTGGGATCTAATCCTCACTAAAGTTGTGTGTTGACATATTGAATTCACAACCCATGGCCATGAGCCAGAGATTCTCAAGAAATGTGCACTTTGGCACAACAATCATGTTGAGCAACTATCATGTTGGCATGGAAGAAAATGTATGTGTCATCATGCTGATGCTGAAACATACTAGAGACAAAACAGAAAATTTAACTTCCAAGAAAGTTCACAAGAACGTTTTCTTCTCTAATATGGATAAGCGTCAACTCAACAAGTGCGGAATCATCTTGATAACTAGCAAACTATTGTAATTCAAGAAGAGAAAACCACCAGTGAGAGAGAGAGCTGAAGATCACTAGAGTCCGATAAATTTATCTTGTCAAGCATAATCAGGAATCACTTTTTTTAGGAATGTAATTGGCTTGGAATCCTTAAGCGCCAGTGGTCAAATGCAACATAGTTGTGCTCTTCATCATACACAGGGCACATTGTCATGATCTTCTTCATGAGTCGCCAATTCCACGTGACTTCATTTAAGCACTGTGGATGACATGTAAATGAAGACTAGCACATAGGTTTTTTACGACAACAGCAAGACAATCGGTCACTAGGCAAATGTGCAATGCTCAGATCACTCTGCATTTACGAATATTTGAAGCACCAAACGCTAAAATCAGGGAAGCATCTCAAGTTTGCCAAATTTAGTTTCAACTTTACTAATCCCTTCCACTTCAAGCATCTGTTAGTCATGACAAGAGAAAAAAGAGGGAACTTGTTACGAATCATCCTAATCTAGCTAGCCTTTTGAATGCTAGAATAACATACTTGACGAAAACCAGCTCACCTTTCCCCAGTTTTCTTGTGTGGACTTGTGAGCCGCACGCCAGCTGTAACTTGGAATCCTTTGTGGTATATGATGGGGTATGTGGACATTTATGTGATGGCATAGATTTTCAATCCTGCACAAGAGAAGAGCATCACAGTTTGCTTTTTGATCATTCTACTCATCCTTGCTCCCAAAAATCAACCAAGATGAACTTTTAAGACAAAGCAAGTGACAAAACCTTCTTCTGAAGCGTGCAGTCAGCTAAGATAGCTAGTCCGCCCATAACCACATCAACTTGATAATAATTTCATCTTCCACTTTCAAAAATGAAAAAGTTTCTTGATACACATTTTTGCATGGCAATGCCCATAAGCAATGCCAAATGTGTTAAAGTTTAGAGGTAGAAGACCCAATTGCTTAGGGGTGATTAGTTCCCGGTTCATTCCAAAACTAGGAGGACCAGTTCCCAAAATTCAGAATCGGGGACCAGAGTAGTTGGTCCTAGGATCGGAAACTGGTCACTTATATTTTCTCACTATTTTTTTTCCATTACTTTTTTTTTTTTTCACTACTTGAAACCAAACCAAGATAGTGTTTAGTTCACATTATATTAATTTTTTTTTTGAAGAAATAATAAAATAAAAAGCATATTTAGTCATCCGGTCCAATCCAGTCTAGCTCCCCCTTGGAACCCAGAATCGGACAACCCAGACACCGGTTCCACTTTTAGGAATTGGGACCGGTACAGTCCAATCCAAGCAGTTCTTGGTTCGGGATGTCCATTTTGTACACCCCCATAATTGCTGTCACCATCACGTCATCAATAGTTCATTTATATTTGAGATGCGAGCAAAAGAGTGCGAGTAATGAAGAAACTTGAGGAAAATAGAAGTTTTATTACCATTTAGGATAATCGCAGTGGACGGTTCCATTCAGTTGGGCTTGAGCAGCATTCCACTCATTGGAAGATTTGAAAGGAATATGAGGTGCCGTGTGATGGACCATTGTGAAAGTACTCATCTATAAACATGAAACAGATTGCTCCTCATTCAGCAGCGGACGGCTTAACTTGAACAGCCAGGCCAACTAAATTACTAGAGGAAAAAAGCTTGAAGTGAAAGCTCCTAATTATACAACTCGCAATTTTCAGACAATCCAAATCCCAAGATTGAGGTTTTGCGGTCCTCAGCTGCACTTGGCAATAATGACCGACTATGAGCAACTTCTGACCAAATATCATGAATGATTAAAAGCTACAAAAAAATGAGAAACCACTAGATTCTTTTAGAGTATTATGACTGCGGGGACTACTCCTCGATGAATTATTGGTGTCTTCAGTAAAGAAGGGCAACGAAGCATACGATAATGCAGATTAAAAAGATCATTACCCAAAAGTGATAGCCCAACAATGGCATCAACCAGAACTTAGTCCATCCCAAATGCCAGCCTGGTAAATGATCAATGTTCACCCAATTCCCATAAAAGCAAAAGCGCAAGCCAAACCGATCTCTACCCTTTTGACTTCACTTGGTCTGAACTTGTTCAAGTCGAAGTGCCATATCAACCTAGTAGGGCATTTAGTCACAGATTAAGATCAATGCATTTACAATAAAAGGCAACAAATAAGAACTATAATAAAGCACCTTCAATTTGACATTTTGAATTCTATAGAAGAGCGAGGAAACAAGCATCTAAATGGAAATAATAGATACCCAACATACTATAGACATCCAAGGACGAATTGGGCCATATCCATATATAATTGCCTTGTGTGGAAGAGGAGAAGAGCCAAACTCCTCTTTCCAAATGTTGCGACCTCCTCGAAGCCCTCCTGTGAGCCTGTGGAGGCTAATGGCTCACTAAGCTTAGTCTTAGCTCAGACTCTCCAAACCCACAAATAAGCAATTTATGGTCTAAATTTTTAACCTACAAGTCATTTTCATTTATGAGTCACTACTAATTGATTTGGGTGGATTGATTAAAAATTCAAATAAAATATTGAAAAAAAATTCTTGCTTAACTAGAGAACAAACTAGAGAAATTAGGATTGGAGAGGCAATTATACTAATTAATCAATTAATACACATTCAATTTTAATCTTGTTTAAATATTAAGTAAAGCATTTATGCATCATTTTTATACCAATGACAAGTTCTAAGATTCAATTCCTAACTAGGCTGAGGAAATAACAATCTATGCATCATAATAACGTAATTAGAATAAAGGAAATGTGCAAACAACATTTTAAAATTTACTTGCAAGGATTTAAACAAAATTTCTTTTTTGTTTTCTATTAAATATTTTCACATATTTTAAAGAAAACCACTCAAAGACTATTTTTAAGCTTTTTTTCTGATTTTTGGAAAAAAAAAATTTTTGGGATTTTTGTTTATAAAATTTTATTTAAAAATAATAATATTAAAATATAATATAAAACGGCCGGACCCCGGTCGGATCTCCGGGTCTGGACCGGATCGGGTCAGATGACCCGAGTCGGTGGAACATCAGCCGGGCTGGGCCTGACGTGAGGGCCCAGTCCGGTCTCCCCTCCCCAAAAATAAGGCCCAACCGAGAAAGGTCAAAAAAGAAAACCCAGCCTGAAGCACACTCATCCGAACAAACAATATTCTCTCAGTGAGAACGAGGCCCAAATTTACCAATTTAGCAATTCAAGCCCAAGGAACCAAGCCCACCCAAAAACCTAATTTTTCCTTTTGCTTTCTCTTCAAACATGCCCACTCACGGTCTCATGGCTTCACATCTTTTCCCAAGGACCGAAGATCCCAAGTTTAGTCAAAAAAATTCAGGCGCCATGTAAACCATGCCCGGCCATTCCGCGGCTGTCATTTCATGGCCATAACCACCACCGTCTTTCCTCTTTGCCGGCCAAGAACCGGTTGTCCAGAAACACGATGCCCACACAAAGAACGTCAAAACAAGAACGTGCAAAGCGAAGGATGGCAACGAGGATTTTATCAACATTCGTTTGACAAGCGACGAGCACCCACGACGGACGGGGAACTAAAAATCAACTGCACGAATCTTACTTGGGCATTTCGTCGAACATGTGGAGGGCGTGGGCTAAAATGGAGCTATAGACTTGCCCGACACGTGAACTCGGACCCAAAATCGACAAACAACGGACCAGCAAAACTTGACTTCAACAAGGGGACGACTCGTGTGCTTAGTGTAGGCGTGAATGAAAAGCGGCAAACCTCAACCGTGAAGAACACAAGGGAGCATCTAACTTAGGCATTTCGTCGAGCATGTGATATACGCAAACTGGGGATGAGGAACGGGGACGACCGAGCCGGGATTCACAAAAATCGACATGCTAGGCTCCGAGACACAAATAAGGCCAGAAACTCACACGAACCAGCCAGCGGCAGCCCAGTCCGGCGAGCCCGAAACAGGGCATGGGCACAGGAAAAGGCGGTCAGCCGAGAGTCCCTACACAGCTTGCGGCGTCGGACGGCGGACGAGCTCGATAGATCGGGCTACGTCCGTAAGCCTCGCTCGTCCACCAGCCAGGATCCTCGGGAAGCCGACCCCAAAATGGGAAGAACCAAGACCGCCCTATCGGGGACCTACCGTGGCTTCAAAGTGGACAAGAAGCGGTGGCGGATCGTCCGTTTGGTTCGGAAGTGGAGGCCAATGGCAACTCTCTCAGTCGCGTTCTCTCTCTCAACTCACGGTCTCTCTTTCGCGGCCCTTTATCCTCGGATCCTCAACCCATTCTCCCGATTTCTCTCTCCCCCACCCCGTATCACTCCCTTCAACCGAGCTCGCGGAAGGCCTATTTATAGGCCGAGAAGGCCGGTCGACGGAGGCTTCGGCCGCCGGTCCTTGGCGCGCCGACTGGCCTCTCCCTTGGCCAAACCGGTGTCAAATCCCGTCCCCTCCGCGCAAGGCCTCTACACCTTGGCCAGGCCTACCGCCTCCAACTCCTCAATGCAGTGAATCCTTTGCGCTGCCGTCCCATCCGTCGCCGGCCACCCTAGGGCGTCCTCCGCGCGTGGGTTGCAGAGGAAGGAGGGAGGAAGAAGACAAGGGGGAGGGGGCTGGGCCAAGGGAAAGAATAGGTGGAATGGGCCCAGGCCCGTGAGTGGTAAATAATGAGGGCTTGGGTTGGGACGATTCTTTGGAAAATTTCCAAATAAGATCCAAAGTTAACTTTGTGTCATATAAGGACCTGTAGTGGATCAACTGTTTCAAATAAGAATCCGAAGTGAATTTTGTGTCAAATAAAGACTCTACGAAATGATTAAGTTAATCTCTATTAAAGACCATTAGCTTATTACCTGGCAGACATTTTATGGCGATTAAAATAGGGGCAATTTTGTTAGAAATTTGTAATTGGAAAAAATATGGAAAATTCTAAATTAATTAAGTTTAGGTTAGCCCCTCGAGCCCTTTTCCTTTTTCTTTTTAAATAATAAAAAATCATAATAATTTTTTTCGAATTAATTAATTAATTATTGACCTGAAATAATGTAAAATAAAGGAAAATAAAATAAAACTTAGTCAATGCCAATAATATTGATACCTGCTTAATGCTATTTAATGAAAATATTTTTGTTAAGGCCAAATTATTCCCAATAATCTATGCAATTGCACATATGCCAAGTTGTACCTTCAAACAACCCATTAATTTACCGATAAAAAGGAGGAAAAACGTCATGATGATTGTGTGTCCACATTTGTCCATGATTCAATATAATCTGACAGAAATGTCTCAAAGGAAGGATTGGTAACTTTTTATTTAGTAAATCAAATTGATCAATTTTAGTCCAGAAAAGAAAGGAGAGAAAGAGAAAAAAAGAAAAGGCAAGGATGCTGCATAGAACACATAGAAGATGCCCTTAGTATGGAAATAAAATGATAGAAAATATACAAAATGTAACTAGACTAAATAAATTTTCACGTTAGTGATAGTACGAACATATAATATGATAGAAAATGTACAAAGTGTAGCTAGACTATAACTAAACTTTCACAAATGTGCGAATTCATTTATCAATGGAAGACGCCTAGCTTTGCCCACGAAATTAGGAATACTTTCCTTACGTGATACAACAACCTTTTAATGTGGAGAGTGACATCCTTATTGCCATATATGTGAGGATCTAATCCTACCTAAGGGGTTGTGCTGACATATTGCATTCGCAACCCATGAGCAAGAGATTCTGAAGAAATGTGCACCATACACAAATCGTACCAAAAATGTTTAAAGAGATATTAAGTGCATCTTTTGAGAAAACATCATATTGGCCCGGATCAAGTGTCATTCAAATGACACGAATTCCATATTGCCGCTCTAACAAAATCTGTAATATGTCATAATGCTGAAAAATACTAACAACAAAACAAAAATTTGAACTTCCAAAATGTTCACCAGAATGTTTTCTTCTCTATATGGAAAACATCAACTCATCAAGTGCAAAACCATTTCGATGATTGGTAACCTACCGTCGATTTAATTCAAGAAGAGAAGGACCACAAATGAGAGAGAACTAAAGATCTGTAGATTATGATAGAAATATCATCCCAAGCATAATCCGGCATCACTTACTTGCTAAATTAGCCAAATATATATGTATATATATCTATATCTATATATTTAATTTGAATGATATTTTAATCAATTATGTAATTGTAAACTTAATACTTTTTTCACTTCATAATTGTAAAATTAATTTATTTTTTGTTCCCAAATCATGTCCTATTAGTTTCTCACAAGTTATCATGTTGACAATAATTAAGGGATGAAAGATGTAAATTGTTCGGAAAAATCAGTGAGAAACTTGATTATGACAAAAGTAGTATTAAATTTTTTCACAACTTTATATGACTCAGGAAAAAAAATCCTAATTATATACTTGGAGTTTTTCCTATCTGTTTAGGTTAAATTTAGGCTTTATTTTTTAAACACAATGATTGAGAAGATTCATTTCAAAATACTCTTAAGAATTTATAATTGTCTAGTTACTAAAGGTCACGACAAAAATATTTTAGTACTTGATTGCATTTATGTCAAAATATATACCAAAAATGATTGTTTATATTGTTTACAAAATGAATGAACGAAAAATCACTCCATCGTCTACGCAAATATTTAAACATAAATCGTTGTCAGTAATTAAAATTTTTTCATTAACAAATTACTTCAAGCAATACATGCAATCATCTTTACAAAATATTTTTGAAATCACTAGTTCTTCACAAAACAAACGGAGCGTTAATAGAAGTCGAAGCAACAATCTCCTAAAAAGTGGACTTTATGCATTTTGCAATAAAAGTCATTTTTCATCATCTAGTATGCACTTTTCATCAATAACAAATTATTCTCCAAAGTTGACTCTGGTAATTCCTTGATATTCGCTAAATTTCTCCTTAATTGCTTGGTCATAGACATTGGGATATGATTTAGAGAGCACAGCTCGAGAGCTCGTGGTCATTGTAGCTTGTTCTTCCTGTTCCTCTGCAATGGGCTCAAATAGAGTCTACGCCCCAAAAGAAAATAACTTGGTGCATTCTTTATTCCATTTTTGTTGATGCTTTGTTAAATTTCCTTAATTGGGTTGATGGGCTATGCGGAGTATGATTGGCAGTGTTAGTTCTGGCTTTGTGTTTCGAGAATTTTGCTGTTTCATGTTTGTTGATCCAGTAATTTAATTCCTCTTTTCTTGAAGATTTTTGTATCGTGCGAACCACGTTAGTGCTGTCTCATACTCCCCGTCTCTATGTTGCGTGTGGCATTCGAAGGCGATTGTGGCAAGCGCCCAGTCACCTGCACCCTAGCGGTGGCCACCACCACCGGCCTACCCCGCCAAGTCGCCCTTACCCTGGCCTTTCTCATCCTCTCTCTCTCTCAGAAATTTGCTGAAGAAGAAGAATGATGATGTGGCGTTGATGTGGATGGGCATGTCCGCAATGCAGTCTAACTGTTTGACAGAAGGACCAACTTGAACTAACAAACATGTAGTTCAAATACTTGATTGCTCAGGAAAAAATAATAATAATTGAGGGACGACAAATGCAAGTCAATAGAAGTTCAGGGACCTCCCATTTCATCATACCATAAATGAAATCTGTGTTAAATAATCATCAATCCCACGATAATTTAGCTTTCTAGTTTGGCCAGAAAACTATATTCAAGCTCAAAAGCTAAATCAAGTACAATGACAGCCGAAGGCATTGAACCTCACTTTACGCTAAAGGATCAGGAGTTGACAAAGGACGTTGAATAAACACAACCCCAACAAGCACATATATGTGCAATGTACACATCATTACGCAAAAAGACCGAGATTGTCCTAGCACTTAGAAAATGTCACATGCAGTTTTATCAGTTTCTAGTTGAAACATTCCAAAGAGAGAAATTCTAGCTCCACCTGCCATAGTGACACCGTCCAAGATAGCCACCTGCCCAAAGAGTAAAGTAAACAATAAGTGAGTGACTCATAAGTTGAAACTAACACAACTGCTGAGACATTCAAACAACTTTGATCAACTTAAAACATAAATCCTAGATAGTAAATATTACACCTACTAATGGTTACTGTGAAAATGGGTTGACAAGTTTAGAGTCAAGTAAGCAAACACTCCGACAAAAATATCATTTGCCAAAAATGATGAATGATGAAAGTAACTCGGTGGACATCGTGCCATTTTTTTTTTTAAAACAGAATCCTGCTTGACATGGAAGAAACAGTGCATATAAAATGACTGCTATAAACCAATTGCAGTAAATGTCACTCACTTTACATTTGACTCAAGCAACTAAGAGGGAAAATCTAAATGATCTTTGATTGTTCTTTCTTATTGAAGGTAGAGTAATACGAGTACAAGAGCTAAACATTAAGAACAATTAGTTTGGGGCTAGAACTATCACCTAAGGGGCATGAATAGGTGAATATGCAGAATTTAAAAAAAAAAAAATTGTTACTAATATTGCAGTAGAACAACGTCTGGTGACAAATCATTCAATGGTCAAATCTTACCCGGTGTGCAATAATCTATCTCAACAAATAAATAATAGTTTTAGGGATAGAAAAATACACACAAAAATTATAGTGGTTGGGTTTTGTCAAGCCTACTTCCACTCTAATAGCCTATCGGTTGGATGCCACTAAGATGAATCAATTAGAGGTTACAAGAACTGAGTATCCACTACTCAAACACATGTGACAAATCTTCAAATCTCACACTCATGACCTCTAAAAGATTACAAGGATATGCTTACGGATAGGGATGCGCATTGGTCTAGGGTCAATCTTGGACCGACCTTGGACCGGTCCAACCCCGTCGACTCTAGTCCAATTCCCAAGGAGACTAGGTCGGTCCTTGGTCCTGGGATTCCTAAACCTGCACTGTGTAGGCTGGTTCTTGATCTTGAGAATTTAGGGTCGATTTAACATGGACCAACCTTGATTCTATATATATTATATTTCTAATATATTATTTATAATTTTTTCTATAAAGAAGACCATAATATAAATGGCGTCAATAACATTATACAACTCCTTAGTGAGGAATTCAAGTAATTTTACATTATTATTTAATAACTTAGATTTTTAATGTATTTTGCGATGCCAATAGTCATAATTTACAAATGAGGAAAATATTTTTGTGAGAAGTCTTTATGGCGTCCGAGAAAGGCATAAAGAGCTCCTCACGACATCTTCCTCTAGTACTTGTTCTCTTCTATCTTATTTGTCTCTTAATTTTCAGTTTGTCAAAATCAAAAGAAATAACTTCTTTGCTCGCTACTAGACACTCGCCTCGCTCACTTTGGCTCACTCATGTCGCTCGTCACTCAACGCTCGCCTAGGTTGTTTCTCCCTACTCGACGCTTGACGCTCGATACTCACTTTGCTCGATGCTCGATGTTCACCCCAATCGATACTCATTGCTTACCTCTCTTAGCTGACCTCGCTCGTCACCGAACTTATTAGGTCGGTCCGGTCCTCAATCACCTTTTTAGTGACTACAAAATGATTTGCTTTTTCGAAATTGATTCCAATTAAGATAACCAATATGGTAAGTGATATGTCCAACTAGAAAGCCTAATATATCTTGTACGTACTGAAACCTTGAAGAAAATAATTCTGAGTCTGATTAAGTCTCCATTCTTGCGTTTAGTTTGAAACTTGCCAGAGTGGGCAAACTTCTTATGTAGGATAGACTTTGACACAGAAGTCTAGCATTCTTTAGAATAGAACTTAGATAATTCTTGTCAGCTTCAAAACATCATTGGAGTTTTCTCCAACAAACTTTTGTGAGATAAATTTAATGTGCAAAATAACACTCAAAGGACATGACTTAAACATGTATACAAATCTTGCAACATGCGGTTGAATCGTCAAAAAGGCATGATCATAGGATTTGGTCTCTAGATGACTCAAACAAGTATGGAAAGGTACACATGTGAAAATGTTTCATTTCAGCATTAAATTTACTAAACGAGCATGATTTCAGCTATCCTTAAGACATGCATAAATCCTAGTAAAAATCTCATATACAGAGCATGTGATGATGAAGATTTTTCATTAAGAGTTTGAAACTTAATTAATATCATATGAATCATGGAAAAAATGACAAAATCGACAAACTATATGCCCAGCTTACGTTGCTGCAATGCCTTTTACTCTAATGCATGCAATTGATTCACTTTGCCGACATAAAGACCTTGCAAAGAATGCATCAATTGACCATGTGACATAATTTATTTCGACTTTCATGAAGAATTTGAAACCAAACAAGTTCATTCGTGGACTCAATTTTACCAAAACAAAATTTGGACCAATGTAGAGTAGACTGTCCTATGTTCGGATCTAGGCGATTTTGACCTAGTTAAACTCATTCAAAAATCACGAAAAAATTACAGGATGTTCTCCACACAATTATGAGAAAATTTCATGCAGGAAAGTTTTACCAAAATTCAACACAGAAATCAGCACAAAAAAAAAAAAAAAAAAAAAAAAAAAAAAAAAAAAAAAAAAACGGAGATCAATATGGAACAGACTGACCTAGGCTTGGATCTCGAGTAGATTTGACTTAGTTAAACACATCCATAAATAACGAAAAATTACAAAAGATGCATAATATGATTTGGACCAAAACTCTTGAGGACAATTTTGTCAAAAAATAACTACAAAAGTCAACACAAAAATAGTAAAAATAGAAGGTGGAGTAGAAACAAAATTGAAAAAAAAAAACCTAAACTACTGTAGAATCGCTCATCTTTGGAGGTGTCTTTTGAGGGTCAAACATCACTCAAACAAGGCATCTAACCTATCAATTCAAAGCTCGTGATATGTATTTTTTTAAGCCTATAAGGACTCGAGGTCAAAAACTAAGGTTTAAGAATCATCACTCAAATCATCAACGAATCATTGCAACATTCATTATTATTGATCTTAAACATGTAAAAGTTCAAAATCTTGAATCCTAGCCCCGATTGACTAGCTCGATCTCATTTTATCAAATTTGAGTTTTGAATCATTACATTTGTCACGATTTTTGTCGGTTTCTATCGCAATCAATTGAATCAAGACACCGGAACACTTTCGAATCTCCACGGACTGCCGAGGATCCGATATGAATCACCTAGAACCTCATAATCGCCTACGGCTAGGATCGCTAAAACCACCGGTCCGAGTTTGACCAACTATGGAAGCTAGCTTGATCAGATAACTTCTAATCAAAATCTAGTCATTGTTGGCCGCAAATGGATTAGCAAAGAGGAGGAGATGGTCACGAGGCTAAACAATAGCCGGCAAACACCAGCATGAGGCTGGAAAGCCTAAATTGACGATGAACTAGTTTGGTTTGCAAGGAATAGGAGAGAGAGAGAGAGATGGATTGATCTAAGTAGGAAAAATAGAGAGAGAGAGAGAGAGAGAGAGAGAGAGAGAGAGAGAGAGAGAGAGAGATCAATTTAAAGAGAGAGAATATGTTTCGTGCTAAATGAGCCCCCTTGAAAATAGAGGGAA
Organism: Eucalyptus lansdowneana; assembly: GCA_017140395.1. Classification (NCBI taxonomy): domain Eukaryota; kingdom Viridiplantae; phylum Streptophyta; class Magnoliopsida; order Myrtales; family Myrtaceae; genus Eucalyptus; species Eucalyptus lansdowneana. The sequence goes on from CM029485.1 coordinate 40,666,481, forward strand.
AAATCATTTATATTCCCCCCAAATGAATTGATTTTGACCATTGGTTCGATTTGATGGTCAAAATTTCAATCCAACTGTTAAAAATCGATTTTGAAGGCTCCATCATGATCTCGAGGTGTCGGGTAATTGATCTAGTACATTTGATTTACAAAAAACTAAGCTAAAATTGGGAATTGCGTCGAAATGTCTAATTAGAGGTTTAATTTGCAATTTGATGAAATTTGATGATCAATCTATAAAATTTTGGGAAATTCAATGTGTAGAAGTGAAATTGGCATTGAGAGGATTGCAAAACCGATCTCTGGAGGTCGGGAACTAGTCGGAAAGGGCCTAAACCGGCCAATCCCACCGCCGGCTAGTCGGATCAATTCGGTCTAGTTTAGCCGATTTTGATCGATTTGGTTCGGTTTCAACTGTTTTGTCCACTTGGGATCCCTGTGGTTCTAAAATTTATGCAATGACCAAATTGAAAAGGAATTTTATCCTTTTCAAGAAGAAATTGGCCAATTAAGATACAATTAAGCTAATTGAACCTTATGAATGTGATCTAAGGGTCTTTTATTAACCTAATTGAATGATAATCATGAAAAATAACAAGTCAAAACCATTGAATTGGGCCTAAATGGCTAAAATGGTAAAATTTTGTAATTAAATGGGTAAAATTGCAAATTAACTAAAATTGAACTCAATTAGTGTCACAATTGCCTTATCTAATGAGCTATCCATACGTACGATCACTTATCATATTCAAATTGATCTTGAATTGAAACGCCTGAGTTTAGGTAAAAAATAGATCTAAGCCTAATATTAAAATTGGACCTAGATTTATGAAATTAAACCATAACCATGAATGAGACAATTCGAATGTTGATGATTGAAGCTTAATTACTTGATTTTCTTATGCTTAGGAGAATAAAATTCTTCAAATTGATGAGTTCTAGTGTGAATTTTATTTAATCGATTTCAAATTTGGACTTATCTTAAGAAAATGAGTGAGAAACAATCATCCTTTTGCAAGTTATAAATGATCAATTTTCATCCCCTAATTAGGGCTCAAAATGACAATTCGCATTTTAACTCGGTAAATCATGAAATTAAATGCCCAGGCAGATTTTAGATAGCCCCTAAACCAAATGTCAAAGAAGGAACTATACCTAATTATGACTAGAATAAAAGTAGTTTTATTTTTGGTTGATTTAGAACTTAAAACTGAAAAATTCAGAAATCAAGGTTCATAATTGAATTTTGTAAAATTTTTAACACAAAAGTCAAATGGACATTAAAAGAAATGTATTTGTACATTTATTTTATTTTATTTTATTTCATTTTTTTGGGTCAAAGGTTAGACCAAAAGTTAACAATTTAATTGATTTTCTCTAAAAATGTCGATTTTTTTGTTAAATATTTGAATTTTCAAGAAATTGATTTGACAAAAGTGAAATTAAAGCTAAGTGAAATCTTTTTGGGTAAAAATTTAATTTTTGACCTGGGGTTGACTTTTTGGTCATGGTTGACTTTTGATTAAAAAAATTGATCAAAAAGTCAACTCGAAAGTCAACCGTTTGACATTTCGGGTTTTTTTTTATATATTGAAAATGAGCTAGAAAGTACTTAAAAATAACAATGCAAAAGAAAGAAATGAAAATGACACTTTTTTGTCGAGAGATAGGGCTCCATTGTGATCGAAAACCTAAATCTCAATTTTTTACCTTTTAATGACCGTTAATTAAAAATCAAGTGTCAACAATGAAAATATGGATCTACAACCGCAAGCTTTCCTATCTTGTAAGTTGAAATTCTTTGAAAGTTCAAAAGAGAAAAAGCATTTGAAGCGTAATTTGGAATATCAAGAGACGGAAAGACCAAGTCGAGTCTTGTCATTTTGATTAATTGAAGAGCTAAGTGTTGGCTTTAAAAGGTAACTTTTAGACTCTTCTTGATCATACTCAAAAATGACAAGAATCAAGGGACATCTGTTCTAGAAGGAGGAACTCATGTTGAATAGGAACTTCCTTTGCCTTGGGGATTCATTATCCATGTCCAAGGTATGTCTTTCTAATAGTGCAGTACAAAATTGATTTCCATATGGTTTGACTAACAAAGGATTTTCCAATAATTGGCTTGCATATTATAGTTTCTTCAACCTTTGAAGGCATGTGATAAACCAACCAATGCAAAGATAAGTGGTTGATCAACGCTGATATACATTGTCAACCAATGATTAGGTGGCCGATTAGCAATAATGTTTGTGAACATTTAAGGCGGGTTTGTTAATATTTCTGTTTTGGCGAATAATTTCTTTCATAAATAATCTTTTTCTATTTCTATTTGCTAGAACAATTTCTAAGTAAAAGAATGTGTCTGGAAATTGGACAAAATAAAAAAAGAATATGAATGTGTTTACTACAACTCATAATTTTTTTTTATGACGTAGAATTTCTTTTAATTTTTTAATAATTTTTTAAAATTTCCTTTTTCCCTCTCTTCTTCTTCTCGATCATCCTCACGACAAGCACCCCAGTGACCAGTGATGGCAATCGGTGGAGGCATGTGGCGGCGTGTGGTGGGGGGCGGTAAACAGCGAGGAAGAAGAAGGAAAAAAAGAAGGGAAAATGACTTATTTTTAGAAATTGTTGTTGGAGAAAACTTTCTTATTGTTTTGAAGTTGATAAAACGTTTCCATCAATCTAGTCTGAAAATTTCCAGACTCAATTGTTAAAGTCGACAAACTTCAGATTCTATCGGCAAAGTCTAAAGACCTCAAGGCTTAAGAGTCAAATTTTACCCTCAATGACAACTTCTAGACCGACGAAGAGAAGACTTGTCTAGATGTGAGTTTATCTTCAAGGATTTGGTTCATATGGTTCATAGAAGATCTTACGGCTGGAAATAGCACATCAAGATCAATTATTCTTATTGAAATCAATTCAGATAATTAAATATCTGTTGAAAGGCGAAGTATACTTGAAAGGTTCTAATTATGGAAACCTAGATTCTGATTGTATGGGCGAGTATGATTGGTAGACTATCATCACATTCCTTAAACGACTCGAGATCTCATTGATTGATTTTGTCCAACGGGTAGATTGGAAGAACTCCTTTGGAAAGTGCCAACAGTTATAAAGACGTGAAGGAGTATATAAGGAAGACGCTCAAGTTGTTCGAGTGTGTGCATGAAAGAAAAATTCCAAAGTTTGAAGCTCTTAGTTCTTCGGTGTTTCAATCGTTGAGCCTGTCTTGTACTCAAAAGAGAGATCAAAGACTTGTGAGACCTTGAGGAAGTGTAGTAGAGGTTCTACACTATAGGGTCAAGAATGTAGGCTTGATCTAAGCCAAACCATTAAAAAATGGAATTCATTTTCCAACAAAAAATCATTCAGTGCATGCATGATCAAAATTTAGGTCTCAATTTATCTTTGAAGGCAACCTCTTCGAGCTCACCTTCAAAGAGGGGTAGCTGTTAACACCTAAATTTCGGCGGCCCGTTTATTTATTTAGTGCATAGAAAATTAAGGGTTAATTTAATCCCTAAAAAAATTAATTGCATTGCATATAGATTCAGGTGCATTTACATTTTTTGCATTTTATTGGATCGGTGGTGAATTGATTCGGATTAGTGGTTCTAAGCTTTAATTTAGTGACTTGGACTAAGCCCACGGTGATGAAAATTTGGTTGAACTCGTCGCTCATACAAGCCCGTCATTTCTTTAACGAGACCGAAATTGACATATGCTTTGCACATGCGAAATTTCAAGTTAGGAAATATAAAGAGCAATATCATAATCTTGAAAATTCAATCACGAAAGAGCAACATCCTGGGTGTAATATATTCGGTCAAGTACGGCTTGCAATGAATAAAATATACGTTCACATGGTTGAATGAAAGGAGGAAAGAAATAAAGGGATAATATTCATTGAAGAAAAGAAATTTAGGCAGAGGATATTGTGAACACTCACCTACGGAAAATAGAAGATTGCGTCCCTTCCTTGAAACCTAATTTTCTCGCTTACAAAAAGAGACGCATATTCACAATTATACGGGGACACACAATTCCATACACGGCCACCATTGGGAGAGGACGCTGGTTCATGAGAAAAGAGAGGGTCAGCGACATTTAAAACCCACCGATGGCAATCTAGAGAGTGGAGAGGGAACGTGAGGGGAAGGGGGTTGGCTTTCTCTCTGCAATGGCTCGTTGAAACTTCCCCGCAACATCTCGGCGCAATCTTTAGCAAATCTTTGCCACATTAAACAAGCCTTCGAGCCAGCATTGGAGTTCCAGCAGTCATACGGGTTTCCCGAAGATAGTCCAGCAACCTCCAGGTGAACATCCAGCGAACCAGCTCCAAGGTGTCCTTGGCAGGTTTTCAGCAAAATTCCCGCCACGACTAGCCTTAGTCATGCCTCATCAAGCAGCTGCAGGGTACACTAATAACCCCAGTTGAGAATTCCATCCTCTGGTCATGCGCTCAAGTTCCAATCGACGCCGATTTCGGAGCTGCCTTGGTCTCTCCACCGCAACGTTTTCTTGAGTCAATGGTCTTCTCGGAGTACCCAATAGAGGACGTCCCACATTGGAGTGAGGGGAGCACTCGTTGGTAGAAGAGAAGTCAAACTTGGGAGCACTTCTCCGTGGGTTTTGACTTGTGTGACCAGAGACGCCCACAAAATCAACGTCCCTTCGATGCAATAACCTGCCATGCTGAACTACTGCTCGTACTGAGCCACCGTGAATGCTGCCACGATCATTGGTCATCCCCATCATCATCCGAGCTCGTTGTTTGCGGATTCCGATTTGGAAAACCTTATCCAATATCGAGAGCTAGGTAAGATTCTTGAGTCAATTTTCTCACATTTTATTGCTTAATTCATGAGATTGCAACCCTGTTTGAATACTTGTGTGTTACTGCCGTACCCAAAAAAAATCTTTTGAATCTCCATGAATTAGGAAATATTCCTAATTTCACAACGTGCATAGGATTGTTAGTCCGATTTTCAAGCTCGAAATCCGACTCGCAATTACTTAAAAAAATTGCCAATCCGATCTCCCGCTCGAGATCCGATTAAGTGATTTATGTGAAATTCGCCAACCCGATCTCATGCTCGAAATATGGTTCGTCAATTTGGGTATCAATATGGCTTGATTTGCTGTAGTGTTACTTAAATTAGTTTTCTTTTTAAAAAAATCAAAAAATGTAGTTTTAGGGTTTGCATGCTCATAATAGGTATTTTATTTCGAATTTAAAAAAAAAACAAAAAAAATCAAATCAATTAATTTAGGTTGAGTTTTTTTTTTTTTTTTTAACTTGGATTGCATGTTTAATTATTTGGCGATTATAAATTTCGAAATTAAAAAAAAAAAGAAAAAAAGGAAAAACACAAAAAAATTCATTATGCATATGTCATGTAAAATTAATGCATCTTTTGCACGTCATTGCATATTAGAATAAATTGCATGCTTATTTAGAATAAAAACCATGTGCACGTCATTTAGTGATTTTTGTTAGGTCCATTTAATTAGAAATTGTCAATCATTAGATTAATTTAGATTGCATATTTAAATGTTGCATTTCCTTAATTTCGAATCTCATAGAAAATACAAAGAATTATTTAGAATAAATCATCTCATGCTTAGGATAGACAACATGCTTAGTTATGTCATATTGCTTAGGTCATATAGCTAAGTCATGTTGCCATGTCATATCATTTCATGTTAAATTAGTGGCATGCATTGCATATTGCATAATTTTCATTAAATAAGTGAAAACAAAAAGAGAAATTGCGTGTTAATTAGAAACCATATCCAAGGTTGTTGATGTGGATTTTGAATTAACATTGCAGATGCTTTTCGTTGCTACTAGGTAAGTCCTACATTTTCTATTTGCTTTCTTGGGTGTTAAATTGATGGTTTGTGTACCCGCATGATCACCTTACATGTTAGGAAAATAGATTTAAAATCAATTCAAGCTGCCTGCAAAAGCATTTTTGAAAATAAAAGAATGGTACCGAAAGGGCATTAGAGAAATCTAGTGTAACCAAGTCCCCGTACCCATAGTCTCTGGTTCATAGGAGTAAAATAATTCTCCCGTTATTTTACTTGGGTTTCTAATCGACCCACCAAAAATAGATTAGTGGCGACTCCTAATTGAAAATCAATTGTATGTTAAGAACTTGAACCTAAGTTGCGAATTGGTATGGGCTTGGGAGAGCCCGAGTTAAGTCTAGGCTTAACAATCCATTAGCCAAACCCTAGGTGGTTCACGCCTCGAAAAAATTGGTCGCGACACTACTCTTTATATTGTGCTTTATCTCCTACGGAATATAACATAATTTCATCTTGTGAAACAGCCAAAGAGATTTGGGATAGGTTGTACATTACCTATGAATGAACTAATCGAGTTAAAGAAACAAAGATCAGTATCTTACTTGGATAGTATGAAGCCTTCAAGATGAAATCAGGAGAATCCATTACTGACATGTTTAGTCGTTTCACAGAAATTATAAACAGTCTATCATATCAAGGACATCCAATCTTAGGATCAATGAAGGTCAATAAATTGCTATGTGGATTATCCAAAAATTGGAATCACGTGAAGACTTCAATAAGATAAACCCAAAGGATCATGCCTCTTACAGTTAATGAGCTTATGGGGACACTTCAGTTATACAAGTGGAACAACTCAATGAGGAAGAAGATCCTAAAGGTAAGAAGTCAATTGTTTTAAAATCTAACGATAATTATGATATTACAGACTCTGAAGATGATATGGACGATGAAGAGCTAGCACTTATGATAAGAAGGTTTAGAAAACTGAACAAAAAGAGAAAAAGATTCAATTGGAAGAAACAAGGCTCTCAAAAATTCCAAAATAAATCAACTGAGGATGATGAAGCCAACAAAGATGTGATCTATTTTGAATGCAGGAAAAATGGACACATCGAACTTAACTGTCCTTTATTGAAAAAGAAGAAGGGAAAAGCTGAGAAATACAAAAAGGCTCTTAAAGCGAGAGACATGGAGTAATACGAATGCGAAGAAAGTAATGAAGATTATGCCAATATATATCTCATGGCAAAATTAGAATCGGGCTCGGACTGCGAGATAGATTCGAGACAATGAAATTGAGGTAAGTCATTTAAAATTCCTACTAAAGTCTCGAAATATATTGATGAACTTTGTCTTAATGTCAAAACATCTCTTAAAAAGAATTTCCGAGCTAAAAATAGAGAATTCTACACTTAAGCAATAGGAAAATTCTTGGAAAGAAAAGTTTGAGAATCTAGAAAAAGAATTTGTTGCTTTGAAAGAAAATGCAGACTCTCTTTCGAAGAAAATATATTTTGAAAAAGGACATTTCAAATATCTTAAAAAGGTTTTCAATAGGATCTGAGAAGTTGAAAAAGATTCTTTCAGTACAAAGACCTTATTTCAACAAATCAAACTTGAGAATGACTTCAGAAACTATTCCTCTAATTGATTTTCCAAAAGTAAAGGAAAGAATCAAACAAAGACCTACAAAATTTTTTTACATAAATCATTTTCAAAAAGTCCTTATAAAACTTGTTGGTCAAAGTGCTCTCAAATGTTCAAAGTGTAATAACTCAGAACATTTTGAGAAAATAATGTCATATGGTTTGGAGACCTGTTAAGAAGGAATTGACAAAGACCGTATATTACACTAACTCCCCTAAACCCAAGAAAATGTGCATACGAAAGAAAGCTTGAATTTCTTTTTTAATTGCAGGTCACTATCAAGAAAAAAAATTAAATGGTATTTGGATAGTGGTTGTTCGAGACATATGACTGGAGATTCAAGTTGTTTTATAAAACTTGTTCAAATAAATAGTGGAAAAGTCTCTTTTGGTGGAAACAATAAAGTAAGAATTGTTGAATGTGGAACTGTAAAGATTGGAAGCCTCACAATCAATAATGTCTCATTGGTGGAATGACTTAATTACAATCTACTTAGCATTAGCCAATTGTGCGACACTAGATTCAAAATCAATTTCCAAGAAGGAATATGTTCGAGAACTATTAAAAATCTTTCTCCATCTTTCACTTGACGAAGACATGGGAATATTTATCTTTTGAAAATAAAACCGAAAAGATTTTAATGTCTTATATCAATTCAAGATGAAGCAAACCTTTGGCATCGAAAGCTTGGCCATGTCAACTTGAATCAAATTGCCAAGATTTCATCCAAGAAACTCATTCGTGGACTGCCAACCTAAAGTATCAAAAACTTGACTTATTCACACTATGTGTGTCGGGAAAATATGTTAGAAGTTCTTTGAAACCAATAAATCAAGTTTCAACTAATCGTATTTTGCAGCTTTTGCATATAGATCTCTTTGGACCAACTAGAACTCAAAGCATCGGTAGAAAGAGATACTGCCTAGTAATCGTGGATGATTATTTTCGATTTACTTGGGTTCACTTTTTGGCAAGTAAGTCTGAAACTTTTTCTTACTTTTTGAAATTTGCCAATAAAGTTCAAAATGAGAAAGGATATGTTATTTCAAGCATACGGATAGACCATAGAGGTGAGTTTTAAAATCAAGACTTTGGCAAATTTTGTGATGAATCTGGATTTCAACATATTTTCTCCTCTCCATATACTCCATAATAGAATGAAGTTGTGAAAAGGAAGAATAGATCTTTGTGGGAAATGGCAAAAACCCTTTTAATTTAAAGTAATATTTCTTCTCGTTTTTGGGCTGAAACATTCTACAGCTTGTCATATTATTAATAGAGTATTTTTAAAGTCTATCCTAGAGAAAACTCTTTATGAGTTATTCAAAGGAAAGAAGCCAATTGTTTCTTATTTCCATGTGTTTGGTTGCAAATGTTTTATTTTAAAGAATGCAAATGATAGAACTGGTAAGTTTGAAGAAAGATCAAACGAATGGATTTTCCTTGGATATTCAATCACAAGCAAAGCCTACAGAGTATTTAACTAGAAAACTCAATCTGTGGAAGAATCTATGAACGTCAAATTCCAAAACTCTATGCAAAATCAATTGATTCATACTCAACCTGAAGAATCTGAACTTGCTCCAGACTTTACAAAGTCTACCTCCCCTGAAGCAACTCAAACTTCTGAAGAACAATAACGAACGAAAGTTGAAGAATCAACTGAAGTAGAAGATCAGCAAACTATTAGACCGACCAGAATCGAAAACACAAGTTTAGTTATCCCAAGGAACTCATCATCGGCAACATTGATGAAGAGATTTGCACTAGATCCAAAAGGTGAGAAAAGTCTAGTGCTTTGCCACTTATTTCTGAATTAGAACCCAAAAGCATATAAGAAGCTTTAGTTGACGAAAGCTGGATTGAAGCTATGCAAGAAGAACTCGAGATAGTTTAGCATTAATGATGTTTGGGAATTAACTCATAAACCAAAAAGTAAATCCATTATTTGAGCTAAATGAATTTTTAGGAACAAGATGGACAAAAAAGGAAAAGTTGTCAGAAACAAAGCAAAAATCGTGGCCATATGATATACGTAAGAAGAAGGGATAAACTATAATGAGACATACGCACTAGTAGCAAGGTTAGAAGCAATTAGATTATTACTTGCTTTTGTATATTATAAAAATTTCAGGTTATTTCAGATGGACGTCAAAAGTGCATTCTTAAATGGATTTATCCAAGAAAAACTCTATGTGGAACAACCTCTCGGATTTGAAGACCCAAAGAGACCAAACTTAGTATTTAAACTAAAAAAGGCTCTATATGGATTGAAACAAGCGTCTTGGGTTTGGTATGACAGGTTAAATAATTTTCTTATTCAAAATGGTTTTGATAAATGTAAAGTAGATACTACCTTATTCATTAAGAGAGAATGTAAAGCTTTTCTACTTGTTCAAATCTATGTTGATGATATTATATTTAGATCACTTAACGAAAACCTGTGCAAGAAGTTTTCTAAGTTTATGCAGGATAAATTTGAGATAAGCATAATGGGTGAACTATCTTTCTTTCTTGGATTACAAGTGAAATAATTTAAGGAAGGAATTTCCATTCACTAAGAAAAATATGCAAAAGAACTCGTTAAAAAAAGTCAGATTGGAGAATTGTAAAAAGACAGAGATACCAATGTCCAATTCTTTAAAGCTGAACAAAGATGAAAGAGGAAAGAAAGTTGACCAGAAGCTCTATAGGAGTATTATTGGTTCACTTCTTTATCTTACTGCTTCTAGACCTGACATTTTATTTAGTGTTTGTATTTGTGCTAGATTTTAATCTGATCCCAAAGAATCTCATCTAAGCGCTATAAAACACATCATCCAATACGTTACAACTACCTCAAAGTTAGGTCTGTGGTATCCCAAAGAATAAGACTTTACTCTCCTTGGATATTTAGATGTAGATTTAGCAGATTGCAAAGTTGATAGAAATACCAATACTTGTATATTATTGGGAAACAGGACAATATCTTAGTTCTCAAGAAAGTTAAGTCTTTGTAACTCTTTCAACAGAGAAGCGAGTACGTGGCTTTTGGAAGTTGATGTTCCCAAATATTATGGATAAAGCAACAGCTGAGAGACTTTGGAATCAAAGACTCATGCACCGAGATCAAATGCGACAACACTAGCGCAATCGATCTAACAAAGAATCCAATTTTTCACTCAAGAGAAAAACATATAGAAATTCAACATCATTTCATAAGAGATAATGTTCAGAATGGAGAAGTCATGATACGGTTCATTGACTCAAAGTATCAATTGACAGATATATTTACAAAGTCCCTAGAGAAAAGTCTATATGAGTCTATTTGCACCAAACTAAACATCACATCTTTTATCGAGTAAAGTCCGGGAGTATTCAAGACTCAAAGGCAAAGTCTAAAGGTATTTAGACTCGAGAAAGACAAAGAGCGACAAGCTGTAAGTCATTTATGTACTCACAATTTAATAAAAATCTAAAAAGGTACGGTTACTTTCTAATCGCTAATTGATTGTTGTATTTTTAGAATTTATGTTTTCCGAGTTTTTAAATTTATAGCAATTATTCATTTTCAAAAAGGTAGGCTTATTTTCCTTTATAACATTTCATTTACCTCGTGTCACTTGCTTTATATAGTGTTGTTTTTCTTCTTTGTTTTCACTCACAAACCCTAGATCACAGAACTTTACTTTATCATTTTTTCTCTCTAGTTTAATCTATAAAGTTTTCATCTTTTTTGCGAATCGAGTTCGAGAAATCCCTCAAAGACTATGACAATGTCTTCTCAAAGAAAGTCGTCTAGGATTGGAAGCAGGAGACCACAACATATGTGAAAGGGTCCTACGCACTTTGATCTAACCAAGGAAGAAGACTCTCCAGCATAGCAGCAAAGTCAACAACAACAACATTTTCAACCGTGCCATTCTTCTCAGCCTAGAACACAAGTGCCTCCGCAACAACAAGCAGATGAAGAAATCATCGAGAATGTGGAACCTGTAAGGACTCTTAAGCCCGCGTTTCTTTTCAAACTCTACAACGCTTTGAAGGAAGGTGGTTCTGCAATGACCTTTATTGATGAATTTTGAGCGAAAAAGGGTACAGAAATGAAACTCATTTTTTAAAGACGATGGAGAGTTTGGGCATTGCTACTGCTGGTTCAGCTAAAAGGGCGTTTGCGAATTTCCCAAGTGATCTACGATTTGGATGATTTAATCAACCTAAAGGAAAAGATGATGATGAGAGGATGTTCACTCATTTTAAGCTAAGGATGGGTGTTGCTGTGAACATTCGTGGAGAAAAAATGGATCTTTTTTGCTCTAAGGAGCACAAGCGAGCTTATTAGAAATTGCTGAAGTGAGGGGTAATGAACCCTAGGAGTGTTGATTTCGATTTTCTTAATTCTTTGAACGTGAAATTGCGGGAGAAGTTTACATTACTTCAACTCGAACACTTTTGCTCTGAGACGACTGTTGCACATCTGGAACTTACAGCTTATTTCTATTCCAATCTATCCTTTTTAGATGCGAATAGATTTTCCTTCAATGTTAAATATCAAGATTTTGTGGTTGATGTGGAGACTCTGGCTGATGTGATTGGGGTGGAAAGAGGGCATTTCCAACCAATCAGTGTATCTATTGCAGGATGAATGCCTGGAGCTTGTTTGAGATAGGATCGCTGAAGGCTGGATTTCTTATTCTAGGATGAATATCTCCAACATCTTGCTCAACAAGATTGTCATTAATTGTCTCAAACCCAAATCGATCTCCAAGACTAATGTTTCAAATTATGAAGCGAAGCTGATGCACACTATTAACATTGGTTATAAATTCTCTCTACCTCACATTATCCTTATGTACATGTACAGGACAGTGGTAAATGACAAGGGGCAACTCTCATATTCTGCTCTTGCCACTCATTTGTTCAAACACTTTAACATTCAGCCTCCCAAAATTATGTGCGTTCGAACCATTGATCCAATGGTAGTGGGACTGAAGATGGTTTCCAAGATGAGTCTGAAGGAGTCAAACAAAGCTTTGGAGAGCTTTAAGGTGAAGACCCTTGTCAAGGCACAACAAGACTCTGCAGCTTGAAAAAGGAAAGGCAAAGAGCCCATAACAGCATTATCTAAAAGTAAAAGAGCATTCATCTTGCAGGATGAAGAAGATGAGGATGATGTTACTATCTCCGCTTTTGCCTTAAAGAATTTACAGAGTTTTGAGGATTGAGAGAATAGAGACAGAGAAGAGAGATGAAGAGAGAGAAGCGATGAGGAAAGAAGAGGAAGAAGGAAGAACAAAAGAAGAAGAGAGAAGAAGAGAACAAGCAAAAGATAAGGGTCATAGTGACTCTCATGCAGAGGAAGAAGGACAAGATCATCGTGATACTAGAGAAGAGCAAGAGAAAGAAGAGTACTTTTCTCCACCTGATGGCACTAAGATAGGGGGAGCTGCTGATAAAAAAATGTACTTCTTCACTTGCATTTACTAGTGATGATGTTAGTCGTTCTCCTGCCGATCCAGAAGATGTGTTTGCCTCTCATTTTCCTAAAGATGGTAATGAGGCTTCATCTCCAAGTCTGGATGTTCATGCTGAAATTCCATCATTAGTCAACACTCCTCAAATTGATCATGCTAAAGCAAGTACTCAAACTAATAATTCAGTAGACTCTAAAAGACTGCTCAAGCTCTTCCTGGAGATCAAGGCTCGGGTTTATGGGTTGAGCGTGAATTTCAGACCATGCGGAATGCTCATAGAGCCACTTCAGTTTCTTTGCATGATCAAGTACAAGCCCTTCATCTTCAAGTTCAAGCAAATACAAAGGGTGATGATATCGAGCAACCGAAGGAGGATTTGAGGAAGCTGGAGGAGACTGTTAAGTCTATAGGGGATTTTCAGCTCATTTGCATCCCCAAGCAACCTTGATTTTATCCAACTCTTTTTATGATCTCCACTTTTTACTGATGACAAAAAGGGAGAAGTTTGATGCAGATTTGAGCATTTTTGATTTTGGATTATTTTTTATTTAACCTATGTTATGTTTGGTTGTGGTTTGTAATTTTGACCTTTGACTTTGGACTGATCGACTACTAACGTGCCTTAATTTGATCTTTTAATACTTGTAGTAACTTAGGCCGAGATTTGATCGACTACTAAAGTACCTTGATTTGATCTTTTGATGCTTGTAGTAACTTAGGCCGTGATAATGATTATGGAAGGATAATTATCTTGCAGAACTAACAAGTTTTCTATGGTTGTAGAATTGATATTATCCATGTCCTAATCTACTTATCTTTTTGAGATATCTTGTATTGCTTAAGTTTTGTTTTGCAGGGCAAAAGTTTTCAAATCTACATGAAAGTTTTGTCACCATAAAAAAGGGGGAAATTGTTGTAAAAAAACTCATTTATTGTTTTGAAGTTGACAAAACATTTCCATCAATCTAGTCTGAAGATTTTCAAACTCAATTGTTAAAGTCTCGACGAACTTCATATTATGTTGTCGAGTCTAAAGACCTTAAGACTCAAGACTCAAAGTTTACCCTTAATGACAACTTCTAGATTGACAAAGAGAAGACTTATCTAGATGTGAGTTTATCTTCAAGGATTCAGTTCGTACGGTTCATAGAAGATCTTATGGCTGGAAATAGCACATTGAGATCAATTATTCTTATTGAAATCAATTCAGATAATTAAATATCTGTTGAAAGGTGAAGTATACTTGGAAGATTCTAATTATGGAAGCCTAGATCCTGATTGTATGGGCGAGTAGGATTAGTAGGCTATCATTACATTCCTTAAATGACTCAAGATCTCCTTAATTGATTCTATCCAACAGGTAAATTGGAAGAACTCCTTTGGAAAGTGCCAACAATTATAGAGGCATGAAGGAGTATGAAAGGAAGACTCTTAAGTTGTTCGAGTGTGTGCGTGAAAGAAAAATTCCAAAGTTTGAAGCTCTAAGTTCTTTGGTGTTTCAATCATTGAGCATGTCTTGTACTCAAAAGAGAGATCAAAGACTTGTGAGACCTTGAGGAAGTGTAGCAGAGGTTCTACACTGTAGGGTCAAGGACGTGAGTCTGTAAAATCTTTTTCAATTCTTAGTGAAATTTAGCTAGTGGGTTGTCGGTGCGAGAAAGTGAACGTAGGCTTGATCTAAGCCGAACTACTATAATTTTAGTGTTTCTATTCTCTTTCCTTGAGCTTCTTATCTTATTTCGTAGCTTTATATAATTGCTTATAGTTGCTTTCATCTTCGCTATTATTCTCTATAATCAAATTAATTTGTTAAGTCTAGCTAAAATTTCTTTTAACACCTATTTACCCCATCTCTAGGTGTTCTTACTAGCCCTATCAATTGTTTGCGGGAACAAGAATAATTTTTTTCTACTTTTTTATTTATGTTCCAAATCTATTCCTGGCTACTTTTCTATTCCAGGTAATAAAAAAATTAATTAACATTACCAAACGGATTTCTACATTTTTTTTGTTAAAAAAAAAAAGAACAAAAGAACAAAGAAATTGGCAAGTTGCCATGCATGACCTCATTATTCGAGATTTAGGTTACGTTCATTTCAAGGAAAATAATTTTCAGGAAAACATTTTCTTGATTGCCAACATTTGTTTCATAAAAAAATGAACTAATCATGGAAAATGTTTTCCACCATTGGAAAAACACATTCAAAAGCTAGAAAACATTTTCCATAACTTCTTTCACCTCAATTTTTTTTTCATCAAACACATTTATCTTTTATTCATCTTTTTAAATTGAGTTTTTGATTTATTTTCTTTCTTTTTTCTTCTTCTTCTTTGGCCTTGGCCAGTTGCCAACTACGGTAACAATCAACGACTGGCCATTGGTGAGCTTTGGCCTTGCCCTAGGCTGGCAAGGCTTGAGCTCGATAGATTCTAGTGAGGTTGAGCCTTGCTTAATCTAGCGAAGCTAAGCTCGCCCAAGGTTGGTGAGCTCGGGTCTTACCAAATCTGATGAGTTGGGTCTGGCTTGGGCCTCGACTGAGGCAAGGCTCGAGCCTTACCTGGCTCGCTGAATCTGGCAAGGACCGAGCTCGCTAGCCTCGAGTGAGCTTGGACCATGCCACATGCCAATAAGGCTCAACCTTGTGGGAATCTAGTGAGCTCAAGCCTCATCGACCTAGGGTGAGGCTGGAGTTCGCCAATGGCCAATCATCGGCCGTCACCGTAGCTAGCGACCAGCTAAGGCCAAGGAAGAAGAAGAAGAAGAAGAAGAAGAAGAAGAAGAAGAAAAGGCCAAGGAAGAAGAATAAAGGAAAGGAAAAAAATTAAAAATTGAAAAATTGATTTAAAAAGTTAAATTAAAATTATTGAAAATAATTACATGTAGGAAAAGATTTTCCTTATTGAATGGTGAAAAATATTTTCTAGTTCATTTTCAAATTTCAGCCAAACACTAGAAAATATTATTATTTTCCCAAAAGATGGCTTCCGGAAAACAAAAAACGCCACATTTTCTATGGAACGAATGGAGCCTTAATAGAAGTCGTCTAATATCGACAACTACAAGCTCCCGAAAGAAATGGACTTAATGCATTTTGCAATTTTTCATCATCTAATACACACTTTTCTTTGGCAAGGGAATCATTCTCCAAAGTCGATAATCTAATATTTGCTAGATTTCTGATGCATGGCTTGGTCATAGCAATTGGACTATGATTCAGAAAGCACCCAACTCAAGCGGGGTCATCGTAGCTTCTTCTTATTCTTCTGCACTAGGCTCAAATAGAGTCAAACCCCCAAAAGAAAAGAACTGGCATTTCCTCTGTGCTATTTTTGTTGATGCTTTGTTAAATTACCTTAATTTGGGTTGATGGGTTATGTGGGGTTTGATTGGCATTGTTAGTTTTGGCTACGTGTTTTGAGAATTTTGCTATTTCATGTTTGTTGACCCAGTGATTTTTTTTTTTTTTTTTTTTTTTTGGTCGAAAGATAACTTATATTAGAATAGAAATCAATATAAGCAGGTGCCCTAGCGTCCGAAGAGATAATATTTAGGAAAATAGATGGAGGGAAGAGAAGCCAGCTTGTAGGTGGGCCTTGATCCTTGTGGACTTTAGTGGCCCAGTCAGCTGCTAGGTTTGCCTGACGCAAAACATGTTGAAGTGAGAGATTAGGGCATTGCTGAAGAAGATCGCTGAGAATCACGAAGAGATGGCGTTCCGTCCATGGCGGCCACTGTTTCTGTCGAACTATCTCCACCAACTTTAAGCAATCAGATTCGATCACAAAGTGCTGAGGATGGAGTCCCTGCTGGATTAGCCGTTGAAGAGCAGATATGAGGGCATGGATCTCGGCTTGGAAAGCCGAATGGGCAGGCACAGATCTGGTAAGCACATTGGTTAAAATACCTTTACTATCTCTATAAATACAAGCGATTGATCCTTTCTCTGATTCCATGCGAAAAGCCCTATCAATAGTACACTTTATATATCCCTCCGCAGGCGGTTTCCATCCCTGATCTAAACTGACCAATTTGTTGTTGATCTTCTGTGGCGAGGGTTGTAAAACCTTGAAGATGTTGCTTTGGGTGAGGGCATCATTGACGACTTAGAGAGGATCCAGTGGGATCTGACGAAAAACGGCATTATTCCGTTGCCGCCAGATCTCCTACAGAACATGAGCGATCACTTCAAACTCTGGAGACGCTTGTGGAGGGAAGCTCTATTGATAATCCAGGCATCAAAACGACTAACTGAGGTAGGTGATATGTGTACTCTAATTTCTTCATGACTCCAAATGTCGTTAGTCCAAGGGCAGAAGAAGAACAGATGCTCAATCGATTATGGAACATTATTATTGCATAGAGAACAGTAGGGATGTGAGATGATATGGCGTTGATAGAGATTTTCTTTTGTAGCAATTGCATTTTTACAAGCTAACCAGAGAAATACCCGAAGCTTTGGAGCGGTACGCATATGCCAGATTTTCCTCCATAACATGTTTGGGTTAGTATAAGAAGATGATGCTTGATGTATTGGGGTCTGATGTGGTAAAGAGAGATAATGATAACAACTTTTCACTGTGTAGGTACCAGAAGGTGTTGCTGTCCAAACGAGTTGATCATGTAGGAGTGAAGGATTGAGAGGAGTATTTAGAATTGCTGCACTGACCTGGACATCAAAGAAGGCGATAAATAAGGGACGACTTCCATTCGAGTGCTGTAAATCAATGAGATTAGCGACTAGTTCAGGTTCTCCCTCCTCTGGTAAGCCTCCTATCGGACCTTTTGGTAACCAATTATCTTCTTTGATGCGTATCTGTGATCCATCCCTGACTAACCAACGTAGTTTAGGAGTAATTGCTTCACGACTTTTCAATAAACTCTGCCACCCCCAAGAAGGACGATATCCTGAGGGAGCAGTTTGAAAGGAGGAAGATCTAAAATATAAACCCTTAAAGAGCTAACTCCAGATAGCTTAAGGTTGCTAAAAAAGATGCCAAGCTTGCTTTCCAAGCATAGCTTTGTTGAAATTAATTAAATCTATGAATCCCATCCCCCCTGAAACTTTGAAAGCTTTAATTCTGACCAATTTTTCCAGTGAATTCCAGATTGACTGTTATGTTTACTCCACCAGAATGCTGATATCTTCCTTTCTATCAATCTGCAGAGAGACAGCGGAAGCTTGAAGATAGACATGGCATACTGAGGTAAGGCCTGAATTACTGATTTCAGTAAGATTTCCTTGCCACTTTTCGATAAAAATTGTTCCTGCCAACCTGCTAACTTAGCATTTACTCTTGCCAGGATCCAGGAGAACATCTCCCTTTTTGAACGGCCCCAATCCGAGGGAATGCCCAGGTACTTACCATACTTACTGATAATAGGGACTCTGAGTTCTTGTGCTAGATTATGTTGTAAAGGAATAGGACAGTGTTTGCTAAAGAACACACCGAATTTGTTTCGATTAATGAGTTGGCTTGTAGTGAAACAGTATTGGTTTAGGAGATTGGCAAGGTTGTGGCATTCAGAAAGTGTGGCTTTGAGGAAAAATACTGAATCATCAACAAAAAATAGGTGAGATAACTTAGGACAGTCTCTATTAAATTGAATCCCCTGTATATGACCCATGGCCACAGCTTGAGTAAGAGTAGTGGACAGGGCATTGGCAAGTAAAATGAAGAGATATGGAGAGAGGGGATCACCTTGGTGCAGCCCTCTAGTAGGCTTAAAGTAAGGGAGTTGTTCACCATTAAAATGAATATTGAAAGAGACTGTAGTAATGCAAGCCATTACCCGAGTAACCCAACTGTCATTAAAGCCCAAATGCTTCAAATATGCTTCCAAGAAATCCCATTCAACCCTATCGTAGGCCTTCTCATGTCTTTTTTTAGAATAAGGTTGAAGCGTTTCTTGCATGCTCACACTTTAAATTGATGCATGACTTCTTGAACCACCATGATATTGTCCTGTATCTGTCTGTCACTAATAAAAGCAGCTTGTTCTTTTGAAATCAAAGTAGACAGCCAAGGTTTAAGTCTGTTGGCCATAATTTTTGAAATAATCTTATAAGCGAAGTTGCAAAGACTTATGGGTCGGTACTGTTCAATACTTTCTGGATGCTGAACTTTAGGGACTAGGGCAATGATTGTTCTGTTTATTTTAGGAGGCATACAACCTGTTGTAAAGAACTCTTGAACTGTTTGAATAACGGTTGTTTTGATAACATTCCAGTGATGTCGATAGAAGAGGCCATGAAGACCATCAGGTCCAGGAGCCTTCGAAGCTCCCAACTGGAAGGCAGCCTGGTAAATCTCCTCCTCCTCTGTTACCCTACTCATCAAGTGGTTATTCATTTCAGGTGTTACCACTGCTGGACATTGCTCTAAGAAAGGACGAAAATCCCGGTAGCCCACAGATTGGTATAGCTAAGAGAAGAATCCTGTGTTAGATCTTTGAGCTGTTCTGGTTCTCTGATCCATTGCTGGTGAGTATCCGCGAGCATAGTAATTATATTACGTTGTCTTCTTTGCATAGTGTAGGCATGAAAAAATTTTGAATTATGATCTCCCCATTTCAACCATTGAATGCGAGAACGCATAGCCCAGAATTGTTCGTCTTGAGTCCATAGTTTGTGAATTTCACATCTAATAGCAGTGGCTTGCTCCTTATCCCCCGCCTAATAATATGTTCTATTTATAATTGTCTGCAGTTGAGATTGCAATTGAGAGATTCGTTGATGACAATTGCTGAAACGTGCTTTGCTCCAGCTTGTTAATCGAGTAGCAACTGCTTGTAATTTGGAAATCAATGAGGTACTACTTTTTTCCCATGTCTGTTTAACCATTTCGTGACACTCCTTATCTTGATTCCAGAAAGCTTCATATTGAAAAGTCTTTGCACGCTTGACAGATGGTGGACGAGCTTGCAGCAATAGAGGACAATGATTCGAACCAACAGGTGGTAGGGCAAATACTTCTGCAGAAGGGTAAGACATCAGCCATTCCGGTGAACAAAACACACGATCGAGCTTCTCCTTTACCAGAGCATCCCCTTCTCGATTATTTGACCAGGTAAATTCGCATCATTTACTTTGTAGTTCTAGTAAGGCACAGTCATTGATTACACTCCAAAAGGAGGTCATGCGCGAAGTGATTGCAGGTTTCTTGCCCATTTTCTCCCAGGGAGAAAGGAAGTCATTGAAATCACCTATACACAACCAAGGTAAATGATTTGCAGCATGGATGACTCTTATGGTATCCCAAAATTCCTGACAGAGCTGATAAGTTAGAGGTGCATGCAGGCAAGTGATATGCATCGAGGCTACTGTCCTAGGATCAAGGGCGATGAAATCAACAAACTGAGCATCCGAATGTACAAGAGTAACTTCAAAGTTATCATTCCAAAACAGAGCAAGACCACCCTTAAAGCCAACTGGGTTCTTCACAAAAGAGTGAGTAAATTTAAATTTACGCTGTAACCTATTCACAAGAGGTTGAGCATTCTTTGTTTCCATTAAAAACACGATATCGGGCTTGTCACAGGCTAACATCGCCTTTAATGCTTGAATTGTCAGGGGATTGTCCAACCCCTGACAATTCCAACTTAAGAGTTTCATTGGGAACACGATGGCTGTTGAGGGCTAGCCGCCAAAGCCCAAGGAGCAGGGATATTTGCCTCCAACACTGGAGTATCTAGAAGGAGGGACTCATCAAAAGCTGTAGAGGAAGGAAGCTTAATGTCATAGGGTGAATATCTTTTCGTTTTCTTACTGGATCCCCCAAGTGGCATTGCGCGAGAAATCTTAGATCTCTTCTGTTGATGTTTATCCACTGGAAGGGCCTAAGTGCTTTTCATCTTTGCTACTGCAGGTACTAAATCCGTAGTGATAGCAGTTGGAGTGACAGGATTCAGATGCTTGGAAGTCCCTTTAGGTATAACAGGGATCGAAGCAGCATCCTCTGTTGCAGGGATAGGAGGGAGAGCTGGGAGGGCTGGCTGCATTTGAGGTGGAGTTTTAGATACTGTCTCTTCCATTTGCTCGACTGGTACTGTAGGGTGATAAAAAGCATCCCAATAAGAGCTAAATTGTTTAATCTCTGCTCTTAGCCAAGGTCCATAGACCATCGTATCACGGCCATCAAATTGTGCTTCATCATAAGGGTACTCTGGACATGAAGCTGCATAATGACCAAGCCTTCCACAGGAATAACAGTAATGGGACAGTCTCTCATACCTAAAATCAAGCCATAGGGTTTTGCCTTCAATACTGATAAGCTTTCCTGTCTTTAAAGGGTCTTTCAGATCTAATTCTATCCGAATTCTTGCAGATGTGTCAGTTTTCACTTCCAGAACTTTACCTATATGGGACACAGCTCTACATAGGATGGGAGGAGAAGTCCACTCCAAAGGTAAGCCGATAACATGCACCCAAAACATACATTTACCAAAATCATAGCGTTGTAAGGGAGTATTAGGTTGCCATGGTCGTAGGTTAACCAATTGACCTGAAAATAACAAAGGGCTACCATCCAAAATGCGACGTTTTTCCACTTCAGTTCTGAATTTAATTATATACAGCCCAATATCAGCCGGAGTAATCTCTACATGATCCACTCGCCAAGCTTTCTTCATCGCAACATGAAAGGCTGATAAATTTACAGTAGGATTTGTAAAAATATTACCCACCAGTATAAGGCGACAATCCTTCAGTTTGGCCGACGCAGGGATGTCATCCCAAACCTCCAACTCCTGTTCTGAGCATAAACGACCCAGGCGATGACATAGGGAAGCGATTCTCGAGGTATTGTCACTTTCATCCATTAATAAAGTAACAGTAGTTCACTAGTATGGATAATTAGAAGAGCAGATGACTGAAACTGAGATTTACAGGGGTTGCATGTTACAGATCGCCAACATGCAGACCAGGAATTGCTGGATATTGAGGAAGACGAAAGAACAGCGGAACCGGGGAAAGGGTTAGGAGGAGAAAGAAGAAGGTGATGGTTGGAGGGGATGAAAGAAATTGCGCATGCTGAAGAATCAACGAGGAGGAGGAGCAGTTAGGGTGGAATGGGCGAGGAACAACGGTGGTTCAAATGAAACTCAAGGTTCAGAAGAACAGCTGGGTAAAATGAAGACATTGCGAAAGACTCGAGCATCACACGAGAAGAAACTCTAACATAAACGAGAGAGTTTTGTTAACAGGAGCAATTAAAGGCGAACACCTCGTTATTGCTCCCCCAAACTCCCTATGTCTCTTTATTGCGTATGGCATTAAGAGGCGATGGCGGCAAGCGCCCAGTCACCTGCACCCTAGCGGTGGCCGCTGCCATCAGCTTCCCTTTCCAAGTCGCCCTTACCCTGGCCTTCCCTATCCTCTCTTTCTCTCTTTCTTGGATTCCACCTCAGAAATTTGCTGAAGAAGAATGACGATGCGACGTTGATGTGGATAGGCATGTCCGCGTTGTAGTCTAACTGTTGGACAGATTGACTAACTTAAACAAACAAACATGCAGTTCAAAGACTTGATTGCCAAGAGAAAACAGAAGTAGAGGGACGACAAATGCAAGTCAATAAGATTTTATGGACCTCACATGCCATTATACCATGCGTAAAATCTGTGTTAATCAATCACCAATCACATGACAATTTAGCTTTCTAGTTTGGCCAGAAAACTATACTCCAGCTCAGAAGCAAAATCAAGTGTAGTGATAGCCAATGGCATTGAACCTCACTTCACGTTAAGTTGATAAAGGAAGTTGAATAAACACAACCCCCACAAGCACATATATGTGCAAAGTACACATCATTACGTAAAAAAACCAAAATTGTCCTAGCATTTAGTAAAAGTCACATGCAGTTTTATCAGTTGCTAATCGAAACATTTCAAGAGAGAAATTCCAGCTCCACTTGCCATGGTGACGCCGTCCAAGATAGCCAGCTGCCCAAAAGTGAAGTAAAATAATGAGTGACCGACTCATAAGTTGAAACTAACACAAATGCTGAGACATTCCAACAACTTTGACTGAAAAATAAATTCCAGACGACTAAATGATTAAGTTTGCCGTTTTTACTGCGAAAACAGGTCGACGAGTTGATGTCAAGTAAGCTAACACTTTGATAGAAAATTATTTTCCAAAAATAATGAATAAGGACAGTAACTTGGAGGACATCATGCCATTAATTTTAGAAACGGAATCCTGCGTGACATGGAAGAAACTATGCATATAAGATGACTTCTATAAACCACTTGCAGTGAATGACACTCGCTTTACATTTGACTCCAACAACTTAAGAGGGAAAATCTAAATAATTTTTATGTGTTCTTATCTCTTACTTGAAGGTAGAGTATTGAGAGTACAAGAGTCATTCATCAAAGGACTTAATTTCTCCTCTCATCTCACCGTGAATGGCCTTACACATAAAGGTTGTCGTCATGCAGATCCTTATTTGAAGATGATTTTAATGGTCATGCCACCAATGTGGAGGTACCTCATCTACTTGAGATTGATTTGTAACAAAGTATGTACAATGACTCGTAACAGAGCTCCAAGGGTTCATCCTCCATCATTCACTTTGTAACATACAAAATTTCTTTTGCTAGTTATTGTTGCGAAATATCAAATTTGGAGAAACATTTAATTTAACGTTACCATAATCATTCATCCAAGTTATTTTCCAAGATTTCAAAAGCTTGGGTAAACACTAATGATATGTTGAGTCAAGAGTTCATGACAAAGACTAACATAAATTCAGAGGAAAATTCAAGCCCTAAATTATCAATTACGCAAGGGACAAACTCTATATCTCAAAAGAGCCAGACAGTTCACAAAACTTAAAAGGAGGTACTCACATGTGGTTTCGGATATGTCCCTTGTAGTTCAACAAACTTGTCTGAAGTATCGTTCCCTGCATATATATAATATATAAAATATAATTAGAAACAAAAATTGGGAAAGAAAAGAAAAAATAATCGTAAGATCATAATCAAGGGAGTAAAAGCAGAATGATAGGAAAGTTGCATAGGAAGTTGCATGTTCTTTGAAGAGCACTTGAGGGGCATTACTCACCTTCCTCCTTACTGATAGCAAAGTTGCAGATTGATGGCTAAGTTGCATCTATCATATTCCACCTGATTTAATATCTGGTTCCACTGAAATACACTAATTCCTAGTTTGACCTTTCCTCTATAGCCACAAACCCCCCATTGCATATCGTCTCAGTTCAAAAAAAAAAAGAGAGAGAAAAAAAAAAAAAAGAAGGAAAATTACCTTATGTTGATATTTAACCACCCACATTGTCAACTAGGATGCCATTGTCGCGTTTAACGGTGATTCAATGGCCATGTCAGCAGTTTTTTAAAGAAATATGAAAAAAAAAATAGTATATAGTTCAAAGGCTTAATTCAAAAGAGAACAAAGTTTAGGGAGCATATTGGATATATTACAAACATTTGAGATCTATTTGTGTCTTCAACTCTCTTTTTATGCCATAAACTTTCAATTTCAATACAATATTTACTTATAAAGTCACTTTTTGTTTGTTAGATAATTTGAATTTAATTTCTTTTAACTTTGACGCCAAGTTTGTTATGACCATGCTATATTAGTCATATAAATTCTTTGCTTTTAGTTTAATTTTCTCTTACCGTTCAATTGGTTGATGACATATACTTTAGTGATATTTTTAATGTAGTTTTCTTTTGTTACAATTTTGCTCTAATTTTGTTACCAGTGGGGGACAAGTTTTCTGTCTATTCATTTCATACTACTATGACGAAGCATGATATTATATTTCTTTATAAAAATTAATGGCATTTCTTCACTTGTTAATCGTAATTAAGCTAACTGTAAGAAAAGAAAAAAAAGAAAAAAAAATTGACGTGTTTTAGGTGGAGAAACTGTCAATGTCAACTTCTCATAAAGCACTACAAGTACGCACTGTCACGCATTTATTTGATTAAACTAGATAAGAGCAGATTGAGTTATTTTCTGATGATGTAAAAAATGTGGATCTGCATCTTTAGAAGTGAATGGGAAGAACTAAAAAAAGTTGGCTGATTGTTTGAAAGGAGACAATCAATAAAGAAATGGTGAGGGAAAAGAATGATGAAGAAAATAAGGCATAGTACGAGTGGAAAGGGAGAGCGTACCAAGTGCTAACGGCTATAGGAGAGCTCCTTGAATACAGGCGCGGGTAGGAGTCCCATTCACTAAAAAAATGTTGGCTGATTGTTTCAAAGGAGACAATCAAGTAAAGAAATGGGAAGGGAAAAGAATGATGAAGAAAATAAGGAACAGTACGAGTGGAAAGGGAGAGCGTACCAAGGGCTCACGACTATAGGAGGTCTTCTTGAATACAGGCACGGGTAGGAGTCCCAACACCGCCGGCAAAATTCCGAAAAGTCAAGACCATTGCCTAAATTTGGGCATGCATGAACATGGAGATGACACGTGTTTGGCAAACCAGGCAAATCTTGCAGTGATTCGCAGTGGCCTACACTAAAATTCTGCAATTTATGTAGTTTTGATAGATCAGGCAACCTTTCTATGGAGCTGCAATTCTCAATAGATAGTTCCTCCAGCGATTCCATTTTTTCCAAATCTTGAATCTCGATTAGCTGTGAGCACCAAAAGATCCTTAGCTTCTCGAGCTTCTTCAAGCTCGATAGACCCGAGAGCCTCACCAGTGATCTACAGTCACTCACTTCTAAACAATGGAGACTCTCGAGATGTTTAAACTTGATCTCTCTCAATCCCCATTCCGAGAGTGATAACTCAGGCAAACATCTCAATTCGGAGAGGAGGGGCTGTTCTATCGGTGACTTCACACCAGTTAATCCCAAATAACGAAGACCTAGAGGAAGCCTTGGGAGAGATCGAGGATCATCACAAACTATGTGAAGTTCCCTAAGAATAGGAGGCCATGTGATGTCTATATTATTACCATCGTAGTAAGTCAAACATTCAATATTCTCCAACATCTGTATGGCTTTTGGCAACACTCTTATCTTACTTTGATTCGTATTTAAGATCTTCAGCCTTTTAAGACATCCAATAGAAGCAGGCAGTTCTATTATCTTTGTGTTGAATAAGATTAAGCAGAGCAATGATTCTAGTCCTCCGATGGAGTTTGGTAACTTCCTTATAGGAGTTAATGATAGGTTCATACCCTCCAAACTTTTGAGATCTTCAAGAGAGTCAGGTAACTCTCTTGTTGTACTCCCCAACAAAAATAAGCGCCGTAGTCTTTTAAGATATCCAATGGAAGTGGGCAATGTTGCAATCTCAATATATTGCAAGTCTAAGTCAAGCAATGATTCTAGTCCTCCAATGGAGTTTGGTAGCTCCCTTATTCGAGTGCGTCCTAGGTTCATTTTCTCCAACCTTTTGAGATCTACAATAGAATCAGGTAACTCTCTAATTCTTGTGTTGAACAAATTCAATTCAAGTAACGATCTCAATTTCCCAATGGAATCTGGAAGCTTTCTAAGGCGATAACAATTGACTAAAGAGAAGCTAGTCAAGCCTGCTATCTCTCCAGTAGATGGATTAAGCTCTCGCATACATTGCCCTTCTAGCTTTAGACTTGATAGGTTCTTTAGATGACATATTGCAGAAGGCACTGTGCATAGGTCAAAATGGGGGCTTCTAGACAACTTTGCAGGCTGAACTTTGGCTGCAATTATTTCCAAGTGCTTTAGGTGCTTTAGCTTATTGATAGAGCTACTAATTTGTGGTGACTCTGGACAATGTTCAGCAAAAACCAGTATCTTCAAATGCAAGCATGTTGAGATGTCAGGAGCTGTCATGAGATTGCATCTCATGAGATGTATAACTTTCAATTCACGATTTGTCTACAAAACAAACTAGAATTAGAACAGTATGGTAAGGCAAATGGCAACAAAGTTATATATGTGATATGAAATTATACCAAGCATGGGCCCCATCCATTCCAATTCTCTGGAATTTAACTGTTTGAAAGCTTGAGCACGACTAGTTTTCCTAGATAGAGATTAACAGCCTGCAAGTCTGAAGGGCAATGATGCCAAGAGAGCCATTTTAAACTCGAGAGAAGATTCTTAAAGTCTCCTACCAAGTTTTCCCCCTCTAGTTCTAACAACCTTAATCTAGGTAGTCTTGAGAACTCTTCACTTGTAAAGTCGTGCTCTTTTGGAAGTCCAATTAATTTGAGTGCTGTGATGTTTTCTGTTCCCTGACAACATGAATAGGCATGAGAGAACTTTCTATGATGAAGAAAAAGAGTGCATTCCATGAATAAACATTGCATAGACTTTGTTCTATAAGTAAACCGTTATGTTTGCATCTACTTTTAGATTGTAAATGTAAGCTATTGATATCTTTTGGTAGATGTAAACTATGATATTACCTTCATTTCACTCAAAATTAAAACAAGTTTAGATATCAGGGATGAGCAACACAAACGTAAGAACACATCCAAGAATAAATTCTAATCCTCAACCTTATGTTCCCTTGATCTAGAAAACAATAACTATAAATAAATCTTACCCTTCTACTATGCACCACTTCAAGTGCAATATGGGAACACCATAGTCTACGATGCTTTTCAGGAACAATGTCTTCTTGTCGAACAATATCTCTTCCAAGGTCTCGGAGCAAGTCATGCATCAATAGTCTATCATCATCATCAACCTTTATTAAAGACTTCCAGACAAGGACAATGATATTACTTCTTGGGTAGAACTCCAATGCTTTACACATATAATGTGGGTAGATTGTTTTTTCGCCAATAAAGTAACATGCAATATCAAGAAAAATTTGTCTTCGTGCATTGTCTAGCATCTCAAAGCTAACATATAATTTGTGATGGACTTTCTGATTTGGAATTGAATTTAATTTCTTCAATGTGTCTTTCCAAAATCGTTTAATTTGGCAATAAAGAGAGGAACCAATAACCTCAAGTGCCAAGGGAAGTCCGTTAGCTTTGAGAGCAATCTCACGAGAAATATCATAATAGTCATGTGGAGGGGCATCCATTCTAAAAGCGTGCTTACAAAAAAGCTGAAGAGCATGCATATGGCACAATTCTCTCATTTGATAGATTTTAAACACTTCGAGAGGTGGTTGGACATTACTTTCTCGATTCTCCTCTCCAATTTGCAAAAAATTGGTGTCTCTTGTTGTAATAATAATTCTACTCCCTGGACCAAACCAATTAGGCTTTTCTGCAAGTTTTGAGAGTTGGTCCCTTTCATCTAGGTCATCCAGAACAATGAAGACTTTCTTGCGGCGAAATCTTATTTTAATTTGATAAATCCCTGGGTCAGAGTCAAAAAACTCTGGTGGATTGGAGTGGAGAATTTCTGACAACAACTGTTTCTGCAATTGAACGTCTTTGCCACCCTTTGAAACTTCTCGAACATTCAAAATAAAGCTGCACCCATCAAATCGACTGTGAATTTGGTTAAAGATAATTTTGGCAAGAGTCGTCTTACCGATGCCGCCAATTCCATGGATTACTAGATAACATACATCAAGAGAACTTTCATCTATTAGTTGCATGACATGGATTACTAGATAACATACATCAAGAGAACTTTCATCTATTAGTTGCATGACATCTTCAACACGATCCTGCATTCCAACTAACTGATCGGGCAGCTCTTTGTCTCTTTTATTCAGCTTGGTTGAAACTTCAGCGACGATTAATCTAATGAGTTCGCCGTGACTGTCATATCTGATCAAAGGGTCTAGTAAGAAACGTCCAAATAGAATATTATTCTATCGAGCTCAAGAATATTATGAATTAAACATAGACCAACCGTAGAGGAGGGGCGGGGGCGCCCAAAAAAATTAGCAAGTACAATCTGTGAACATATAGGAAGAAAATCAACTATATGTGAACTGCCCCACTCCTCATCAAATATATTAATTTCTATAATGCACAAAGTAATCTCATACATACTTTCAAGATCTAACTCTTTTTTCAAAAATCAACCAAAATCCAGTCAATTTACTTAAAACGAATTGCAATTGTGTATTATACTATGGTTAAACATGTAAATTTTTTAGATAAGAGTGCAATCTTAAACATTGTAAAAGATGCTTCCTCATCCATGAATTATAAAAATCGAAACCTTTGAATTTCTTCCTTTAGTGTGTGCTCGGTTGACTAGTTTTGCGTAAAGTAAAATAGTAATAGCTAGAACAATTGTTTTATAGAATGAAACCTACATAACATTGATTTAGAAGTTAAAGTGTTTTTATTCAATCTAAAAGATGCAAATTGAATAATGAACTCAGATTGGATTTGTCACATCATAATGGAGAATTCATGTAGTTTTGAAAGGAATTGATTTAATTGGGTGGAAAATTCATCTACTTTTGAAAGGAATCGATTTAATTGAGTGGATGTGTTTTGAGTAGTTAAAAATAAATATGTGGGAATTGAGTGACAATTTGGTGAAAAAGAGAACAAGGGGTAGGGGTAACTGTTAATGCAAGGATGATAATATTTCCTATTATCTATAGTTATATCAATTAAATATCTAATTTTTTTTTATTAAAAAAAGCTCAAACCTTACCCGGTATCTTTGAGATCCCATCCTTTCATACGAGCGACCTGCTTCAGAGTATCCTTCCATCGTTGCACGACCTCACAACCAAATTTCTCTTCGTGCTTCTGTAGAGCGTCCCGGTACAGCTCAGATTTAAGCTTGACATCTCTCGGCTCCACGTCGAAGAAAATCGGTAGAATCATCGCTTTGCAATTCATCATGTATGCAAGCTCGCAAAGACACCACGCACTAGACGCGTAGTTTCTAGAGAAGATGGGAATACAGATTGCGGAGCTCTTGATTGCACGTTGTAATTCACCTCCAATTACTTCGCCTTTTCTAATCTCTTCATTGTCTCTGAAAACACGAATACCAGCTCCGTCCATGGCGTGATAGAGGCAGTCAGTAAAGTTCAAGCGAGTATCGGGCCCTCTGAAATTTAAAAAACACCTTGTATTCATCCCTTAGTGATGACTCTGCATCGCCTCTATTGGTCGAAAACACTTTGAATTCAGCACCCCGTGACGACTCGACATCATTGCTATCAGTCGACGCTGCTGGTCCATCTGAATATTTTCTCTTTGCCATCTTTTGGAGCTAAAGTATAGTGATCGAGTTTATGATGAGGAGAGAGATGTAAAGGAGAAGTGTCTAGTCCATACAATTCTGGAGTATTTATGGACGAGCCAAAGAATCATGGAAGTCTCCTTCGCTGCGTTGGGTATTTTCTTGCAAGGACCGAGTAAATTTCTTATGATAGAAAATTATATTTTGTGCAATTTTAGTTAATAATATGAGTTTGATTACCCTTCAAAACAGGTAATACAAAATTCCAATTGATTTGACTCTTTTTTTTTTTTGGTAAAGCAATTGATTTGACGTTTTAATTTATTAAACTAACGAATTTCCCCCAGGTCACAAAATTTTAATTGATTTGACGTTCTAATTTATTAAACTAAAGAATTTCCCCCAGGTCACGACAAGACGGAGGCTACTTAATTCAGACAGCTAACAACGCACTGACGCTCATGAACTTTCATAGATCCCTATCGTCAGACGTTCCTTCGTTTGTCCCATCTATGATTTGTTCTATTAGTTCAATTTCGAATTTGATTTGGCAAACTCGTCTCATTTATTGGCACTGTGAAACTAGAAGACTTATTTGAGCTTGTAAGTTTGTTATTTGGCTTTAAATACGACTGATCTGTTGTTTTAGGGGCAATTTATAATAGATTCTCCAATTAATTTCATTTTTTATTAAACACCAGAATTTCTTTCAAATGATTTTCCGCAAAATCAACCATAAGAAAACAACTCATTTTTCCTTAAAAACAATTTTCTTAAAAATATTTTTCATTGATCAGACAGTATATTAATTGATTTCACTTTGCGTTTTAATTGGTCATACAAGTTTGATTACCCTTCGAAATAGAAAATACCTAACTTCAATTGATTCCACTTCACGTATTAATTTATTAATCCAAAAACTATTACACGCACTAGATAAATCCAATCCGACGCGTTGGGTCAGGTATAGAAAGACACGCATTTGAGTGGGTTAATTAACAAAAAATTATATTAGCAAAGTGTTCCCATTTCATAAAACAATAGTTTCATAAAAAGTTTAGAAGCTTTTGCAATTCTGCCTCTATCTCGCGTTATCTTCCCCCATGTCACGACAGGACAAAGGCTATCTCATTCAGACAGCTAGCAATGCACCAGATGCATGAACCCCTTCTCTAATTTCGAACTAAGAAAACAAACAAACAGAAGATGTACTCTAAAATAATACATACTTGGGGAAGGAAGGCATGATCAATAGGACCCGCTCAATTGACAAAAACGAGGGATGTAACGACAAAACTTGTTCAAATGTCAATATGAACAGATGATGGTGTTCTTTTCTTGAATTATCGGACGGCACTCCCTCCGTACATATAAAATTGCCCCGTGGTTTATGAGGACTTATTGCAAAAGTGCAATCGAGTTTTAAAATTTTCAAAAAATGCATTTAACAAAAGGACTTAATTAGACCAATCCGATAAGTTTTAGGATTTGTTTGCACTTTTTTAGAGTTTTAGAACTCAATTGCATTTTGGTGACAAGTTTTAAGATTTAATTACACTTTTTGAAGGTTTTAAGATTCAATTGCACTTTCATGATAAATTTTATAACTTTTGATGTACTTATCTCGTCTAATTATGATAAGAAACTTCATTTCTCAACTCATTTTTTCAAAGATTTTTTTGGACAAGGTCTCTGTTTTTTTAACTTTTCATATGGTAGATATTTCTTAGAACATGTTGAAAGATGGACTTGTTGATTCGAAGCAAGGTTAGCCAATCAATCTGCACATAGATTGCTTTCACACTTGCCCTGCTTCTGACTTGCTTCTTGTTTGAAGGAAGGTCTGGTAGACCTGTTGAATTAACTTTGTGGAAAAAAATAGTGCAGTCCATTTTTCCAACCCCATGAAAATGCTCGGAAAGGAAACCCATGATTCTGCTCATACAGAGGAAGAAGAAACTACAGAACTAACATAACTTCCAGGCAATCACCAGCATCATTGCACGGAAACTGCCCCACAAGCTTAACCCACCGGCCCAAGGCGAAACTCTGACCGTCCAAATTGGATTAAAGAGGGAGAGTCTCCAGTTGGCGACTCGCTTTGCAACTCATTTGCCTGTAACCTCATTTGCATCCAGCTGAACTTAGAGATATTTCATTTTAGAAAGATATAATCCTTCTGAAATACAACAGCTTATTCCTCCAATCGATTAAGTGCTTGCAGACCAATCTGAACATAAAGTCCCAATCAGAGTTGTCGTGTTCGAAGCAAAGAAGTTCTCATGAACTAACTTAACACAAGTTTCTCACTGAAGAACAATTCCTCAAGCAGTGAAGTGAGGATTCAAGCTTGATTTCGTAGATCTGACAAGCTAAGGATGCCGACAGTGTTTCTCGCAAATTGTGCTCCATTTGTTACGTGCAACCAGCCCTGAGATTTTGCTCACACTCTGAGGACGGGTCTTAGGCTCCGATTGTGAAAGATTTTTTCTAAAAACGATCCCTTATACCACTTAAAATAATTAGTCAATTAAAATGTCATCATTATTGCTAATAATTTATGTTTAAAATTTTTAAAAGTAGAAATAAAGATAATTTTCGTTCATTTATATTTGTAAGAAATACAAGAGATCATTTTTAGGAAAATATTTTTCAAATCACTTATTTTTCATGAAATAAATAGAATAATAGACTTTTTTAAAAGCAGTTCTATGAAACATAATTGTGAATGTGCTAACACCAATCTTTTGGGCCTTCTCAGAGGGAGTTCAACCTGAAAAGAATAAATAACATTTATTGCTTGAATGTGCTAACACTCCGTTATGCAAAAATTTCACATCTCCATTTATATGCTTTTTTATTTATTATAGCATTGCAGCGTCCATGATATAGATTGCTGTGCTTTCTCTAATAGCTTTAGGCGATGTCGTTATTGCTCCAAGGAGGAAGGGGAGTCATGTCACTGACTCCATTATCGTAACTCTTCCTTTTTATTATTAGTGAAGTAGCTTTTATCGTCTATATAATTCTTATATATCCTTTTAAGTAATATATATGATCTTATTTCGACTGAAAAAAAAAAAAAAAGAGAAAGAGTAGGTCTTGTACAACCAACTTGATATGAAATGAATTTGAATTTGTCATTCTTATTTTAATAATTAATTGCGTACCCACATTTGTCCATGATTCGATATCATCTGATAGAAATGTCCAAAAGAAGGATAAATTGATCTTTTTTTTCTCTGGTAAACTAAATTGATCGATTTTAGTATGCAAAAGAAGAGAGAGGGAAAGGCAACGATGCTCTCATGCCTCTTAGTATACCTTAGAAGACGCCATTAGTACAGAAGCTTCAACGATAAAAAAATGTGAGAAATTATGAATACTATCTTATAAAATATAACAATCGTCAAAGTAGAATACTATCCTTATTGTGATATATGTGGGATCTAACCCTGACTAAAAGTTTGCATTACCATCTTCCATTGGAACCCATGAGCAAGAGATTCTCAAGAAACACGCGCTGTGGGTAAACTCTCAAGCTCAATCTAATATCAATCAAGCACTCTCGTCATAGCATGACCCAAATTAAGAGATATTAAGTGCATCTTTTGAGCAATCATCATAGTGGCATGGATCAGTTGTCACTCTAATGACACAAATTCCGTATTGTTGCTCAAACACGATGTATAACGCGTCATCATGCCAAAACATACTAGAGACGATATAAAAAATTGAACTTCCTAAAATATTTCACAGGAATATTTTAATATGGACAACTCAATAAGCGCAAAATCATTTCAATGATCGGTAACCTACTGTTGGTTTGATTCAAGAAGAGACGACCACCAGCGAGAGAGAACTGGAGATCACCGGAGACCGATAGAAGCATCATCTCAAGCATAATCAGGCATCACTTCTTTTCAGGAACGTAATAGACTTGGAATCCTCATGCGCGAGTTGGTCAAATGAAACATAGGTGTGCTCTTTGTCGTACATGACGCACATCGTTATGATCGTCTTCACGAGTCGCCAATTCCAAGAGGCTTCATTTAAGTATTGTTGATGACATGTAAATTAACACAAGGAAAATAGGAAATAGGCATTTTTCGGCAACAACGAGATGCTGTCCCCAGGCAAATATGCAATAATGAGATCACTTTTGCATTCATGGCTTTTTGTTTCATGGCTTCATTATAAAAGCCCTTTTTCTCGAAGATGCGAAGTTCCAAAGTCAACTTGATGCGACGTTCCAAAATCAACTTTCTCTTCAAATATAATACTCAGCACGCGTACATATAACAAGTAGAGTAATATACTCTAGTTGATTAGGTGACATTGAACAGCTTCATCTAATGCTTAATGCAGACCTTGGTATCTCTCAAACATAAAATTCCTAGAGGATATTCCCTTCTTTGGGGAAGATAAAGATACAGGGAGAAATTGAAAGATTGAGACGTGTGGGCACCGGCAGGTAAAAGTAAGAAATGCAGATTTGTCACCCTGCCAACGAAATATTCGTTGGATAGGTGGGGTGGCCTCTAGTGGTGTCGTAAGGCACCTACTTCTCGGTGAGGATCACTGGTTCATGGCTTCATTATATGAGTCCTTTGTCTTGAAGATGCAATGTTCCAAAGTCAACTTTCTCTCCAAATTTAAATCTCAGCATGCGTACATATAACAAGTAGAGTAATATACTTTAGTTGATTAGGTGACTGACGATTTTACTGGAATGGGAGCGATTATTTTCTTTTAACTTCTATTCTTAGGATATGAAATGTGAAATACATTAGTTAAAGCAAGCAACCATTATAATAGTAAGAGACTAAATCACGTCATACAGAGAGTTAATTCAAATACTAGCCCTAATAAAAAAAAGAAGGAAAAGCAAAAATTTAATCCAAAAACATTGGTTGGGTTGAGCAACGGTGTGGTATGTAATGCATGCCGAACTAACTAGTAACGGAGCCAAGTCGAGTTAAATATAATTTACTACTCAGCTATTACTCATTAAGAGCAAGGAAAAAAAAATTGCGAGTAGTACAAAAGATAGGTTTGTGCGAAATGATTCTGCACTTGAATTTTTTTATGCTATTTTCAAAATTTGGGCTTGGCCTCTTTATTAGAATACGCGCATCAATATAGAGCAAAAGGCACGCAATGCCCTAAGTAATTCTACACCAATTTTGTCCTTATTGAAATATCTACATCGTTTGACAATAGATTTTATATATTCTTTATATACACGTGGTCTTTCTCCACTTATTAGATTAAATTTTGGGTTTGGTTTTCTAACTTGATATCGAGTCAAGTGCTACCCTTTAATATAATAATTATATATTAAATTATGCATTCATCTAACAATTTGTATTTTTAGAACAATTGGTTCAAAGATTGTTTATCTGCCTCCCTGGTTATATATTTTCACGTTAGTACTATGGGTAAAAGACCACACTAAACGTGAGATGGATTAATAGATATCAGGATAGGAGGTTCTTGTTTGCCTTCCCTTCAGAAAAATATTAAGTTGTGTAGAAAATCTTATAAATATCAATCATATTTTTTTCTTTTATTTACGCGAGCAACGGAAGGATAAAAGGTGTCCTAAAAGACGAAATTTGACGAGAGACGATTAAATTGACTGAGTTATAACTATGAACAAGTCAGGGAATCCAGAAGCCACCAGACATGGAATTTATCCTCAAGAGTCAGAAAGGACACTCGAGACATGCGACACTCAAAGCTACTACTCTGGAATCTTGGGTGGTTAAGTTGGCCAAAATGGTGCCCCTGGCAACCGAGACTGAACTTAAGTTGAGACGGTACCGTGAAGGGGACCACACACTGAAAATGTAGCTCTGACAGTTCACATAATTTCGATGGCCACATTCATGGAGAAATTCAACTTCTGTATAGTACACCTTGAATAACATGGTATGTCAATGAGACTTCGAATTTAATCAAAGAACTTGTTTTGAGAAAATAAATGTTTGTTCTCTGTTCCTTATTCTATCTACTAGTCCAACATACGATTCTGTAGCCTGTAAATACCTATCAATACAGTTTCGACACCCATAAAGTGTCTACCATCTAGTATTCTTCGTCTATATTTGTTCAGTCG
Source organism: Eucalyptus lansdowneana (assembly GCA_017140395.1). Taxonomy (NCBI): domain Eukaryota; kingdom Viridiplantae; phylum Streptophyta; class Magnoliopsida; order Myrtales; family Myrtaceae; genus Eucalyptus; species Eucalyptus lansdowneana. The sequence goes on from CM029485.1 coordinate 40,702,632, forward strand.
CCAGCAGGATAGCGAAAAAGAAATGTCTCTTGACATTTCAGCAATCCCATCTTCTTCTCCTGCTAAAGAAACAAACCGCATCGCTAAACGCCGATCAGCAAATTTTTATTCAGGCATATGGGGGGATTATTTTCTCAAATATGCATCTGACTCCAACTTGATGATATCATATAAGTTGTTCTTTTTCTTGGATTATATTCAAAAAAAAATTTCCACCGTTATGTTTTCTGAAAACTAAGGGCATAGAACATAATATTCTTGAATGATTGGGCACCATCCCACAGCATTTGATAAAGAAAAAAGAAAAGAAGTTCCAGTTGATTTGAAACTCCATGCATGGCTTGGTCCTTACAAGATTCAAAATCTCTATGTGAACCTTGTGGCATGCACATAGTGATGGAGATGCTATTGCCTCTAATATCATTAATTGATATGATGAAGAAATTGTGGCGCTAATCATTGAATTCCTGACATTGCCAACACTCCAAGAATGATATCCACTTTAATCAATCCAAAACAAAAGAAATTTAGATGTCATTTCAAATTTTTCTGATTCTATACAAATTTTTTATTTTACAAATTTCACGTTTAAATCTTTGCATTGGTTGTTAACAAAAACCCACATATAGAACAACCCAATGAGTTCCGCCTTTGGTTTTTATCATAAAATTCTCGAGCACTTGAGACTCTTGTTGTTATTCCTCCAATTTAGGATGCTATGAAAGAGACTTCACCTCCAAAATGTTAAGAACGAAAGTGGAAAAGTAACAACAATTACTAGTTTGTAAGTAGCAAATTAGACATGCTAGTACTGAGAATTGCCTTTCATATTGAGAGACATTTCTTTCTATGTGAATAAATACACATAGTTGATGATTAACAAACATGTACTTGCAATTGCAAGTATTGATTAATGGTTCGCAGAGGAAGAAGAGGGTTCAAGCATTTGATTTAGATAGAAAGTACATTGATCTTGACCACAAATCGACAGCTTGAAAGTTTTAGAAGTGTAAAGTTATGTAAGTTAACTTTGTTGGAGGTTTTACTGATTGTCTTTCAAAGAAAAGATGGTTTTCTTGGAAGTCTCCTCCACAATTTTTTTGGGGTGGTCAATATGCATTCAAGAAGTATAGTTGTATTTGAACTTCCTAACAGTCAATTTACAAATGATTCGGAGGTGTGTAGCTTAATCAAGGTGTTTTATGTGTTGATCACTTTAACTCTTATTTCTCTTTGTATTTGTGCTTGACGATTTTCCATTTGAAATATAATTACCGTCTATCAATGGCAACCAAATTAAAGGTTGTAACTCTAAGAAAGTCCGTCAATATTATTGAGTCTCCAAACTTCTCTAAGTGCTTGACACTGGAGAGGTTGGTTCTAGAAAGATGTGACTGTTTACAAGAAATTGACTATTCAATTGGGAGACCGAAGTGCCTAATTGTCTTAAAAATAAACAACAGCCTCTGTCTTGAAGAATTGCCTAAGAAATGAGAGGACTACCTAAACTTACCTGCTTCTCTTTGATGGATTGCTTCAGGGTGAGCAAACTTCTGTGACTCAATTGAGAAATTAGCATCTTTGATGGAGTTGTATCTATAAAACATGAGTGTCACAAGCTTACATGATTCAATTTGTAGATTAAAATGTTTTGTCGACTCTCGATGTTGTTGAGATGCATGTGTGAATTGTGTTAAAAAAGTCCATATTGGATAATTAGTTTTGTGTGAAATAGTTAATGACTCATTGCCCTTAAACTTTTGACTAAAATGTCAAAGAATTTTAAGTGATACATGCCAAGCACTGTGAAGAGTCGAAAGACGGAATTCCAAATGAAGTTGAAAACTTGCTCTTGTCAAGAATCCAAAATTTATCAGATAGACGAATAGACATTGTGCTTAGCACAATCAGCATGCTTCCTTGCCTCCAAAAACCACACTTAAGGAGATGCCACGAGGTTCAACAGTTGTCGAAGCTTCCACAAGCTTATCAATTTCTCTTGGTGTGATGGAATCTCTACAATACTTACCAACCGAGGATTGCCAATCTGTAGAAAGGTTAGGTGCTATAGTCCCCAAAGAATCAGAGTCTTTGAGTGAGTTGAGCTTATGTGGGAAGAGAGTGTCCACTCTATCAACCGTTCTAAAGAAGTTAAGATTGGAACCCAACCGCTATTGTCTATATTTTGATCTATTTTTGTCATGTCACACAGACTGAAGTACATATTGAACTTAATCGCACCTATTTTTGGGGGTTGGGATGAACTTGCTCCACCAAGAACATTTTCTGACAGGTTCAAGACATGCTTAGCGAGAATATGTATTTGCAACCGCAAGCTAGCTTTTAAGCTGAAATTCTTGGAAAGTCAAAAGAGAAAAAGCATTTGACGGGTAATTCAAAATTTGAGGAGACGGAAAGATCTAGTCAAGTATCATCATTTTAGTTGATTGAAAAGCTAAGTGATAGCTTCAAAATATAACTTTCAGACTCCTCTTGATCACACTCAAAGGCAACTACAATCAAGGGACAAGTGTTCCAGAAAGAGGAACTCATATTGAATAGGAACTTCCTCTGCCTTGGGGATTCATTATCCACGTCCGACGTATGTGTTTCTCATTGGGCAGTACAATATAATTTACATTTGGTTCAACTAACAAAGTCGTTTCTTCAACCATCGAAGGCATGTGATCAACCAACCGACGCACTGATAAGCAGCTGACTGGCGCTGACGTACATCGTCAGCCAACGATTAGGTGGCTGGTTGGCAGTAATGTTTATGGATTACCCAAGAGTAGCCTGATATCGGATGCAGCAAGCTCATGAAGTAATGGACCTAATGCATTTTGCAATTTTTTGTCACCTATTATGGAGTTTTCATTGATAAGCGAATCATTTTCCATAGTCGATAATCTCGTAATTGTTCGTTATTTGCTAGATTTCTAATGAATTGCTTGGTCATAGCAATTGGGCTATGATACAGGGAGCACACGGCTCCAGCGTGGTCACTATAGCTTCTTCCTGTTCTTCTGCATTGGGTTCAAATAGAGTCAAAACCCCCAAAGACAAGAACTGGCATTTCCCTTGGGCTATTTTTGTTCACGCTTGTTGACCCAGTGATTTGATTCCCTTTTCTTGAATATTTTGTGCTGTGCGAACACCCCGTTAATGCTCTCGGTGGTGGCTCAGTCGCCCTTACCCTGGCCTTCTCCATATTCCACCTCAGAAATTTGCTGAAGAAGAATGATGATGATGTGGATGGGCATGTCCGCATTGCAGATTAACTTAAGCAAACAACATTTAGATCATAGACTTGATTGCTCAAAAAAAAAAAAAAAAGGAAAAGAAAGATTGGGGGATGACAAATGCAAGCCAATAGAAGTTGAGAGACCTTCCATGCCGGTATACCACATATGAAAACTGTGTTAATCAATCACCAATCGCATGATAATTTAGCTTTCTAGTTTGGCCAGAAAACTATATTTCAGCTCAGAAGCAAAATCAAGTGTAATGATGGTCAATGGCACAGATCAGAAGTTGACAAAGAACGTTGAATAAACACAACCCTAACAAGCACGTAAATGTGCAATGTACGCATCATTATGCAAAAAGACCAAGATTGCCTTAACAATATAGAAAAAGTCACACACGGTCATATCAGTTGCCAGCCGAGACATGCCAGGGAGAGAAATTCCAGCTCCACCTGTCACAGTGACACCATCCGAGATAGCCAGCTACCCAAGATCGAAGTAAGCTGTGACCGACTCATAAGTTGAAACTAATACAATTGCTAAGACATTCATACAACTTCGATTGACTAAAATAAATAAATCACATACTGAATATTACACCAGCCAATGATTAACACTTGCAGTTTTTACCGTGAAAATGGGTCGATAAGTTGATATCGAGTAAACGAACACTTTGATAGAATATTAAATGCCAAATGATGAATAATGAAAGTAACTCGGAGGAAATCATGCCGTTTTGACACGGAAGAAACTATGTATGTAAGATGACTATTATGAAACCAATTGCAGTAATTGTCGTTCGCTTTACATTTGTCTCCAGCAACTTGAGAGCGAGAATCTAAATATTTTTTATTTGTTCTTATCTCTAGAACATCCAAAGTACTTAATTTCTCCTCTCATCTCACCATGAATGGCTTACCCATAAAGGTCGTGGTCATGCAGATCATTAATCAAAGATAGTTTTAATGATCATGCCACCAATGTGGAGGTACCACGTCTTCTTAAGATTCATCCGTAACAAAGTATGTACAATAACTTAGATCGTGATCAAGCTCCAAAGATTCATCTGCCATCACTTACTTTGTAAGACAGAAAGTCTCTTTTGCCAGTTTTTGTCGCAAGATTATGAGTTTAGAGCGACATTTTATTTGATGTTACTTTAATCATTTATCCGAGTTATTTTCCAAGATTTCAAAAGTTTGTGTAAACGGTTTCTAATTGTATGGTGAACTTGTTACTGTTCAGATTGCAATTTTAGCGTTCCACGATGTTTAGGGTACCCCATATCAGCATTCACACATAGGTTGTACTTTGCAGGAACATTAGCAATCTTAGTATCACTGGAATCCAGTAATACCGCAAGATGTGCGATTCAAGCTTTTCATCGATGACAAAAAAGCTAAATCTTAAGCATGCTTCATCTTACCCGACTCTATGATGTCCAGCTACTGATATATCGGGTCAAGACTTCATGACACAAACTGAGAGAAACTCAGAGGAAAATCCAAGTTCGAAATCATCAATTACGCCGTAGACTGACTCTATATCAAAGGAGCTAAAAAGTATGCAAACCTTGAGATGAGTTACTCATATGGGGTTTCAAATATGTCCCTTGTAGGTAAACGACCTTGTATAAAGTATCCTCAACGTTCCTTGCATATATATTGATTATTTGATTAGAAACAAAAAATTAGTAAAGAAAATTAAAAGAACCGTAAGATCATAATCAAGGGAGTAAAAAGCAGATTGATAGGAAAGTTGTATGTTCTTTGCAGAGCACTTGAGAGGCATTACTTCACCTTCCTCCTTATTCATACCAAAGTTGCATCTATCATGTCCCACCTGATTCATTATCTAGTTCTACTGAAATACACTAATTCCTAATCCGACCTTTTCTCTACAGCCACAAATCCCCCATTGCATATCATCTTAGTAAAAAAATTTACCTTCCCCCTACATTGTCAACTAGGACGCCATTGTCACATTTAAGGTGATTTAATGGCCATGTCAGCATTTTTTTTTTTAAATATGAACAAAATAGCATATAGTTCAAAGACTCGATTGACAAAAAAACAAGTTAGAGAGCCAATGAACATTTTGCAAAAATTCGGGATCTCTTCATATCTTTAACTCTCTTCTTATTCCAACGACTTTCCATTTCAATACAATAACTAATTATAAAGTCACTTTTTTGTTAGATAATTTGCATTTAACCTCTTTTAGCTTAAACACCGAGTTTGTTATGACCATGCTATGTAGAGAAAACAACACATTCCGATTTGCATGGATATATATAAGACATTCCTTCCTATTCATGTAGTTGATGAATTGTCAAGCAAACAAACATTGCCTCCTAAAATTCATAAAAATACATGCCCAAACAATTTTCTTAGTTTCAAAAGTGAAAGCATTGGTGGGATGCAACCACCAAGGACTCTCAAACGTAATTCTTCATCTTTGCCCAAAATGCTAAATGTCATAGCAGCATTTCCTTTTGCCAAAGGGGTTCCACTCCTAAGAATTGATATGAACAATGCCATTGCTTGGGAATGAGAACAAATAAGCATCCTTACATCCTTTCTTGCTTTGGCGATACTGAGTAGACCAGCTGTAATGAGTTCTTTTTCATGTGCTGAAGACCCAATCGAGCAACTATGACCATTGTGCTTTCTGTATCGTCCAGTCCAGCTGCTCCATTCGACTCCCTAGGACATAACACATAATTGTAGATTACTGTATGACAGCATGCTACAAGAAAAGTTATTTGAAACATAAGCTCACTACAGCCCTCGCCAACACCCCTTCCCTCTTTCCCCCCTCCCCTCTCTTTCCAGAAGTGTAACACGAATTGAATTCTAGTAGGTTCTTCCAATAAGACTGGCAATAAACATGGATCCATCAAGAGTTGCTTCTCCTTCGCATAATACTCTAATTAAAACCACATTGGCAAAATTTGGAGAAGAGATACTCACTGCAGCTGAGAAGTCAATGTGACAGTGTACTCTCTTGGTTCGGTAGAAGCAGAATTTAACATCTGCGCCAATTCTCTGGTTCAGCTTTTGCCCTTTAACTCCTGTAGATCAAGGAAAACAATTCCACCTGATCGACTGGTTCCTCTTCTCCATTCCACTTGGAGATGCAAAGTGCTGGATAAGACCTCAAAACTGCGGGAAACAAGTTCCAATCAAGTTTTCAAAAATTTTACCCTTTGAGTCAAACAAAAGAATGGTGATTCAGCATCCATGTCCACACGTTCTTAAGGAACAAGAGCATCTGGAGTTTGAGAGACTGCTATAAAAATACATGACCATCATCACAACTGTACTTGAAACTGAGAAAATTGTTTCACAAACTTTTCTAGAGTGGCACATAATAAACAAGTCTGAACATAAATATAGCACAACTTTAACAATTGCTTATGATTAAAAGATCCAGCAAACATCTACAAGCACCGGTAGTGAAAAACCAATCAAGCCTACAGATTTTGTTACTCCCAAAAGGCTCAAGCAATCTCAAAACTTACCCAAAAAATCAACACAGTCAGAGACCCAACACCTGCATCATATATAAGCTCAAAGACTGACGATTCAAATTGTGGCATCAACAGAGAACCCAGCTATCTTCACTCCACAAGCAGCGAAAAGCGACCACACAAAACCAGACAAAAAATGAATAATTAAGAAAATAAAAACGAAGAAAACCCAGAGAAGTGAGAGACGGCATTCTAGACAGAGAAGCGAAGCTCCCTTTTACCTTGTCTCTGCCTATTTGCTAATTCAGAGAAGTCGACTTATCTGAATGTCTATTTTCTTGGCCCCAACGCCAAAACTGTATGTATCATGTCTCAAAACTTCCCTCGATTTTATCACAATTCACTTGATAGGGACATAAGTGACTCTCAAACCCAAATCTCGAAACCTCACTAAAGGAACCCAGAACACCATAGTCTCTTGCCCAGTAAGGAATAAGCACAAATACTCGTGCTCGGACACAGAGTTTTCGAGGCGAGGTTGAAGAAAGAAGAGCAGCTCTTACTCCTACTCTGTATTGCACGAAATCGCGTGATACAGCGACCTTCATGAGAGATTTGGCGAAAGGATGCACTGACTTGATTCTGTTTAAGTCCCGGGAACGATGTAATCAATCCATACCACGATAATCAACAAACACAGTTAGAGATGACGGGGGTAGAAACCAACCTGTTTCTGGAATTTGACTGAAGCGAGAACGACTACGGATGCCATCTCTGCTCTGCTATCTAGAAGGAAGCGCGAGGGGCAGCAGCGGAGGAGGAGCTCTGGAGACGAAGAAGCAGACAAGGATGAGACGAAGAAGCCCAAGAAAGATGGAGAAGCTCCCGAGAAGTGGACGAGAGGAGGAAGGAGACGGGGACGAGGGGCGGGAAAAATGATTTCCGTTCCCCCAGTTCTTGAGGAGTATTTTCCATTGATCGGAAAATATATTAGAAATTGTGATTTTTTTCCCGTGAAATAAACACAAATTTAATTAACTCGAAAATTTGACAGGTGCTATGACGAAAGTATCAATATCAACTTTTCATAAAGCGCCCCAGTGGCCACCCTTTCAACATGAAAGGGCCAACTTTTCATAAAGCACTAGGCACCGCCAAAAAAAAAAAAAAAACTTTTCATAAAGCACTAGGCACCGCCCCCGCATTTATTAAATTATACTAGATAAGATTAGAGACTTAAAAAATGAAGAAAATAAGGCGAAGTCCCTTTGAAATGGTGAATCTCACCGAGTGTCAACCAAGACTGCGCGAGCGTGACGTCCTTGAAGATCGGCGTGCGTTGAATTGTGCACAACTCCAGCAAAATCCCAAAAAGTCACATGACTCGCGTAAATTTGGGCATCCATGAGCATCAAGACGACATGTGTTTGGTAAACCAGGCAAATCTTGTAGTGATTCACAGCGACGTAAGTACAAACCCCCCAATTTAGCTAGCTTTGATAGATTGGGTAACCTTTCTATGAGGCCACAATCCATAATGAATAAGTGCCCCAGTGAATTTGGTAAATCAGGCAAAACTTGCAGTGATTTAAAATCTTTTACGGACAAAACCCACAACTTATATAATTTTGATAGATTCGGTAACCATTCTATGAAGTCACAATTCTGAATATATAATTTTTTAAGAGATTCCATTTCTCCCAAATTTTGAATTTCGATTAGCTGTGAGCAATTAAAGATATATAGCTCCTCAAGCTTCCCTATGCTTGATAAACTCGATAGCCTTACCAGCGATTCACAATATTCCACATGTAAATATTGGAGATTCTCTAGTTGTTGAAACTCTATCTCTCTCAATCCCCAATTAGAGAGTATCAACTTGGGCACACATTTTAATTCGGAGAGGAAGGGCTGTTCCATCGGTGACTGGAAATGGTCTAATTGTAAACAATGAAGACTTAAAGGAAGCCTTGGGAGAGATTGAGGATCTTCACAAACTATGCATAGATCCGAAAGCTTAGGAGGCCATGTGACATCTATGCTTCTACAGCCACGGTATACGAAATTTTCAAGATTCTCCAACATCCCTATGACCTTTGGTAGCTCTCTTATCTGACTTCCATACATACGTAAGTGCTCTAGCCTTTTAAGGCATCCAAAAGAAACTGGCAGTTCTGCAATCTTTGTACTCTGCAAGCCCAAGCATAACAATGATTCTAGTCCTCCAATGGAATTCGGTAACTCCCTTATTTGAGTGTACGCCAAGTTCATTATCTCCAAACTTTTGAGATGTCCAATAGAATCGGGTAACTCTCTTATCATACTACCAATCATAAGTAATTGCCGTAGACTTTTAAGATATCCAATGGAAGCAGGCAATTTTGTAATCTTAGTACTCTGCAAATCTAAGTCGAGCAATGATTCTAGTCCTCCAATTGAGTTTGGTAGCTCCCTTATCTGAGTGCATCCTAGGTTCATTTTTTCCAACCTTTTGAGATCTGCAATAGAATCAGGTAACTCTTTAATTCTTGTGTTGAACAAATTCAATTCAAGCAAAAATCTCAATTTCCCGATGGAGTTTGGAAGCTTTCTAAGCTGATCACAATGCACTAAAGACAAGCATGTCAAGCCTGCCATCTCTCCAATAGATGGATGAAGTTCTTGTATACATTGTCCCTCTAGCTTTAGATGTGTGAGGCACTTTAGACGGCATATTGTAGAAGGCATTGTGCACATGTCAAAATGGGGGCTTCTAAAGAACTTTGATGACTGAACTCCAACTCTAATTGTTTCCAAGTGCTTTAGGTGCTCTAACTTATCATTAGAACTATTGATCCGTGGCGACTCTAGACAAAGTTCAGCAAAAATCAGTATCCTCAATTTCGAGCACATGGAGAAGTCAGGAGTCGTTGAGAGATAGCATCTCAAGAGATGTATAACTTTTAATTCACAATTCGCCTGTGAAACAAATTAGAATTAGAAAAGTAAGGAAGGCAAATAGCAAATGTATTTATGTGATATGAAACCATACCAAGCATGGGCCCCATCCATTCCAATTATCTGAAATTTTGCTGTTCGAAAGCTTAAGCACAACTAAGTTTGATAAACATAGATTGACCGCCTGCAAGTCTGAAGGGCAACGATGCCAAGAGAGCCATTTTAAACTCGAGAAAAGATTCTTAAAGTCTCCTGTCAGGTTCCCTCCCTCTAATTCTAACAACCTTAAGCTAGGTAGCCTTGAAAACTCTTCGTTTGTAAAGTCATGCTCTTTTGGAAGTCCAATTAATTTGAGTGCTGTGATATTCTCTGTTCCCTGACAAAATGAATAGATACGAGTGAACTTTCTACGATGAAGAAAAATAGCGCATTATGTTAGTAAATATTGCATAGACTTATTCTCTAAATAATTCATTTTGTTTGCTTCTACTTTCATATTCTAAAGGTAAGCAATTAATATATTTTGCTAGATATAAACTACGATCTTACCTTCATTTCACTCAAAATTAACAAATTTAGTTTTCCGCAATGTGCAACATAGACAAAAGAACACATCTAAGAATATTCTTTGAACTTTGAGCTGATATTCCCTAATCTAGAAAATAGTAATTACGGATAAAATTTACCCTTCTAGTCTGCACTACTTCCAATGCAACCTTGGGACACCATATTCTACTTTGCTTCCCAGGAACTTTGTCTTCTTGTCGAACAATATCTCTTCCAAGGTCTCTGAGCAGGTCATGCATCAACAGTCTATCATCGTCATCAACCTTTATCAAAGACTTACGAGTAAGGACAATGATATTACTTCTTGGATAAAACTCCAATGCTTTCCACATATAATGTGGATAGATTTTTTTTTCACCAATAAAGTAACATGCAATATCACAAAAAATATCTTTTTGTGCATTGTCTAGCATCTCAAAGCTAATCTTTAATTTGTCACAGACTTTTGGATTTGGAACTAAATTTAATTTCTTCAATGTGTCTTTCCAAAGTCGTTTACTTTGGAGATAAAGGGAGGAACCAATAATCTCGAGAGCCAAAGGAAGTCCATCGGCTTTGAGAGCAATCCGGCGAGAAATATCATCATAGTCATGTGGAGGGAAATCCATTTTGAAAGCATGCTTACAAAAAAGTTGAAGAGAATGTAGATGGTGTAATTCTCTCATTTGATAAATTTTGAACTCTTGGAAATGCGTTTGGACATTATTTTCTTGGTTCTCCTCTCCAATTGGTAAAAGGTTGATGTCCCTCGTTGTAATAATAATTCTACTCCCTGGACCAAACCAATCAGGCTTTTCTGCAAGTTTGGAGAGTTGCTCCATTTCATCGAGATCATCAAGAACAATAAGGACTTTCTTGTAGCGGAATCTTGTGCTAATTTGGTAAATCCCTGCATCATAGTCATAAATCTCTGGTGGATTGGAGTTAAGAATTTCTGACAATAATTGTTTTTGCAATTGAACGACTTGGCTGCCCTTTGAAGCTTCTCGAACATTCGAAATAAAGCTGCACCCATGAAACTGACTATGAATTTGGTTAAAGACAATCTTGGCAAGAGTCGTCTTACCGATACCCCCCATTCCGTGGATTACTAGATAACGTACATCAGGAGAACCTTCATCTATTAGGTGCAAGACATCTTCGACACGTTCCTTAAATCCGACTAAATGATCGGGCAGCTTTTTGTCTCTTTTATTCAGCTTGATCAAAACTTCAGCAACGATTAATTTAATGAGTTCGCCGTAACTGTCATATTTGATGAAAGGGTCTAGTGAAAGACATCCAAATAGAATATTAAACTATCGAGCTCAGGAATATTATGAATTAAACATAGACCAACCGTGGCGGAGGAAGCGGGGGCCACCCCCACCACCACCAAAAGTTTTTGTATAAAATATAGGAAAAATAATCAATAATAAGTGAATTACCCCCCTCCCCCTCAAAAAAGTAAAATAATTTATATTATATACAAAGTAATCATATACCTGTCAATCGATACTCTTTTTCTTTTTTCAGAAAAATCAATCAAAATCCAGTCAATTGACCTAAAACGAATTGCAATTGTGTATGTTATACTATGTTTAAAGATGTAAAAGATGCAATTTTTGTTTATTCATTTTTTATTGCTCATATATGGTGTGTGCTCGGTTGACTAGTTTTGCATGGAGTAAAGTGGTAAAAGCTTGAACAATTGTTTTATAAAATCAAACCTACATAAGATTCATTTAGAAGTTAAGAAAAGGTATTTTTATTCAATCTAAAATATGCAAATTGAATAATGAATTCAGATTGGATTTGTCATGTCGTAATGGAGAATTCATCTAGTTTTGAAAGGAATTGATTTAATTGGAAAATTCATCTACTTTTGAAAGGAATCGATTAAATTGAGTGGATGTGTACTGAGTAGTTATAAAATCTGTGGGAATCGAGTGACTATTTGATGATAAAGAGAACAATGGGAAGTGGTAACTGTTAAAGCAAGGATAATAATATTTCTTATTATTTATAGTTATATCAATTAAATATCTAATGAAAAGAAGATGAAAAAAATAAAGTTCATGCCTTACCCGGTATCTTTGAGATCCCATCCTTTCATACGAGCGACCTGCTTCAGAGTATCCTTCCATCGCCGCACGACCTTACAACCGAACTTCTCTTCGTGCTTCTGTAGAGAGTCCTGGTATAGCTTAGATTTAAGCTTCACATCTCTCGGTTCCACGTTGAAAAAAATCGGCAGAATCATCGCTTTGCAATCCATCATGTATGCAAGCTCGCGAAGACACCACACACTGGATGCGTAGTTTCTAGAGAAGATGGGTATACAAATTGCAGAGCTCTTGATCACACGCTTCAATTCGCCTCCGATCACTTCGCCCTTTCTAATCTCTTCATCGTCTTTGAAAACACGAATACCAGCTCCATCCATGGCGTGATAGAGGCAATCTGTAAAGTTCAAGCGAGTATCGGGCCCTCTAAATTCAAGAACACCTCATATTCAGCCCTTAGCGATGACTCGGCATCACCTCTATTGGTCGACAACACCTCAAATTCAGCCCCCTGTGACGACTCGATATCACTACTATCGGTTGACGCTCCTGGTCCATCTGAATATTTTCTCTTTGCCATCTCCTGAATCTAAAGTATAGTGATCGAGTTGAATAATGAGGAGAGAGAGGTAAAAAAGCAGTGTCTAATCCATACAACTCCTGAGTATTATGGACGAGCCAAAGAATCATGGGAAGTCTCCTTGGCCGCGTTGGGCATTTTCTTGGAAGGACCGAGGAAATTTCCTACAATAGAAAATCATATTTTATGCTATTCTAGTGTTGACATCTAAATTTGGGGTAACCATTTTAATCCCTATAAAAAATATTAATCCGGAGTATAAATTTATGGACGAGCCATTTAAGAATCATGGGAAGTCTCCTTCGTCGCGTTGGGCATTTTTTTTATCTTTATCTAGGGAGAAAATAGAAATTTAAAATTTTCTGAAATATGATGATTTTTTTTTTTTTTTGATAGGCAGGTGTGACAAAAAAGATATTGTGATTTATTTTTGCAAGATTTGGGATTAGAGAAAAATTCTATCGTAATCTTGAATCCTTATAGATATGGGATAAAATTTGTGAGGAAATATTGCGGGTTTTGATTTAAAGAAGAAATTAAAATTCAAAGCCTTCCGACTATGAAAGGGGGTGTGCGTATGTTTTACGGGGGCTTTTCTCGGTTTTCGAAGTAAAAAGTTCACAAAAGGAAAAGAGAGTTTTCGGGCTCTAGGGAGAAGAAAAGTCAACAGGTTTTGAGGGTTTCTGCTGAAAAGCAGAAGACAGGTGAGAGAGAGTGACAGGTGAGAGAAAAAGTAAATAAAAAATAAAAAAGAGAGTGCAAGGAGTTGTCTTCTTCGAGGGCGTCCTAACCCGCCGCCGGTGGCCGTTCGTGAGGCCCGACGCCGGAACCGCTCCTGCCCTGCTCCGTCTCGCCAGAAGCCGTCACCGCCCCGCGCTCGCGCCACCGCCGCCGTTCCGTCAGTCGCCCGAGGCTCTGCCCAACCAGTCGCCGTCTGTGAAGCCCGACGCCGGAGCCCTTCCTGCCCTGCTCCGTCTCGCCAGAAGCCGTCATCGCTACGCGACTCGACGCCCGCTGCTGCTGTCCTCACCGCGCTCCGCCTGCGGCCCGTTCGCCGTTGCTGCTTCCTGCTACCCGGTTTCTCCGCCCGAACGACAGCCCAGCTCCGCCGCGGTACCTGCTTCGCCTGCGACCTTCTGATCCGCGACCCTCCTGCCGTCCGTGAGCCGTGCCGACCCTCGCTGAGCCTCCATCAGAGCCGGACCCGAGCCAGACTTGCAGCCCACCGCCCGTACCGCGCCTGCTCCGAGCTTCCCCGAGCGACTGCCCAGCTGTCCCACGACGCCGGACTCCCCAATTTCGCTGCTGCCCGAGCCTGCCTTCGCCAGACCTCGCCGGAGCTTCGACCACCGGGACCTCCGACCAACTGTGACCAGCGACACCATAGACGCTGCCCTTGCACCATCCCTAGCCGTACCGAGCTTCTTTGTGGTCCAATCTACTGGATATTTGAAAAAAAAATTCAAATTTAGGTAGAGATTTATTTTATTTTATTAGGTAGATTTATCTTGTTTTAATTTTTGATGACTCGTCTTATTGTTTGAAATATTTCTTGATGCCTAATTGAAATCCCTATAGCATCTAAGTCTCAACCATACAAATTTTTATCACATCTATAAGACTTTAGATTGAATAATTATTTACGGGAAAAAATTGATATTTTGATCTTTAAAACTTAAAATCAATTTATCAATTTTTTTATCGAAATAATTAAGTTTGAATTTCAATTCGAATGATGGATAACATTTTTGATGACCATGGATGATTTAGTGTTTATCTCTTATTTGTTATGTTTATCCCGAAAATAAAAAAAAAAAAAAATTACATTTGCATTCCATGTAGATTAAAATTGATTGCATGATAGGTTCGTTATTTTTTTTAAATGCATGTTTGGAAGGTATTTAGATAGATAACATTTCATTTTAGTTTTCACTTTAGTTAGATTTTTATTTTTAGTGATTTTAATTACGAATTTTCATTAAAAAAAATCATGTGCATGTCATGTAGGATTATGTTCATGAAATGCATATTGCTAGGTCCATTTAATTAGAAATTGTTCGTCATTAGAATTATGTCTTTTGGTTAATTTAAATTTCACATTTAATTATTGCATTTCTTTAATTTTGAATTTCATGAAGAAAACACAAAAAAATTACTTTACTCCTATCACATCGTTTATGTCATATTACCATGTCATATTATTTCATATTAGATTAGTAACATGCATTGCATGATTCTCATTAAATAAGCGAAAAAAAAATTGTGTGTTAATTAGAAATTATATCTAAGACGTGAATTTGATCTAACATTGTAAATACTTTCGTTGCTATAATGTAAGTTTTGCAATTTATTCACTATTTTATCTAGATGTTAAATTGGTGGTTTGCGCACCCACTCACCTCACATGTTAGGGAAGTGAATTAAAATTAATTCAAGTTGCTTGTAAAATCATTTTTCAAAATAAAATAGAAATGTACCGAAAGGGTGTTAGAAAAATCTAACATAATCAAGTCTCCGTACCCAAAACCTTTGGTTCGTAGAAGTAAAATAATTCTCCAATTATTTTACCTAATCAACCTACCGTAAATTGATTAGTAGCAAGTAGCAACTCCCTTTATTTGAACTTAAGTCGCGAAATGGTATGGGCTTGGGAGAGCCCGAGCTAAATTTAGACTTAGTAGTCCATTAGCCAAACCCTAGGGTGGTGTACCCGATTTTTTTTTTTTTTATAGCCTAGGGAAACCCCGTACGCCGGTAGCGTGGCGAGGCAAACCCTGGGGCCACACGAGGGAACCACCACCTCATAATAGCGGTTAAGGCGCTAAGCGTCTCCACTGAATTTCGAACTAGGAAATAATCAGCAGGGCCTTATCCAAATAAACCGTCAGAAACGTCGCATTAATAATATGAGTTTGATTTTGCTTCAAAACAGATAATACAAAATTCCAATTGCACTTTCGAAAATTTGGTTGCCTACAATAGAAAATTACATTTTATGCTATTCTAGTTAATAATATGAGTTTGATTACCCTTCAAAACAGATAATACAAAATTCCAATTGATTTGACGTTCTAATTTATTAAACTAAAAACCTTCCCCCAGGTCACAACAGGACGGAGGCTGCTTAACTCAGACAGCTAACAATGCACCGACCCTCATGAACTTTCATAGATCCCTTTCGTCAGACGTTCCTTCGTTTTTCCCATCTATGATTTGTTCTATTAGTTCAATTCCGAATCTGATTTAGCAAACTCGTCTCATTTATTTGCACCGTGAAACCAGAAGACTTATTTAAGCTTGTAAGTTTGTGATTTGGCTTTAAATACGACTGAACTATTGTTTTAGAGGCAATTTTGTAATGGATTCTCCAATCAATTTTATTTTTCGTTAAACACTAGAATTTCTTTCAATTGATTTTCTGCAAAATCAACCATAAGAAAACAACTCATTTTTCCTGAAAACAATTTTCTTGAAAATATTTTCCATTGATCATAAAATATATCAAGTGATATTACTTCGCGTTCTAATTAGTCATAGAAGTTTGATTATCCTTAATAGAAAATAACTAACTTCAGTTGATTTCACTTCATGTGTTAATTTACTAATCTAAAAGCTTTTGTACGTACTAGATAAATCCAATCCGATGCGTTGGGTCGGGTCAGGTATAGAAAGACTGCATTCGAGTGGGTTAATTAACAAAAGAAATTATATCAGAAAAGTGTCCCCATCTTATAAAACAATAGTTTCATGAAAAGTTTAGAAGCTTTTGCAATTCTGCTACTGTCTCGCGTTATCTTGCCCCATGTCACAACAGGACAAAGGCTATCTCACTCAGACAGCTAGCAATGCAACGGGTGTATGAACCCCTTCCCTAATTTCAAACTAAGAAAACAAACAAACAGAAGATGTACTCTAAAATAATACTTACTTGTGGTAGGAAGGCGTGGCCTACAGGACCCAGTCAATTGATAAAAACGAGGGATGTAACGACAGAACTTGTTCATATGTCAATATGAACAGATGATGATGTTCTTTTCTTGAATTATCGGACGGCACTTTCCTTCACATTTTGTTCTATTCGATGAGCGGGGACTCCCTCCGTACTTGTAAAATTGGCCCAAGATTTACATGAATGTATGATTCCACGAAGGTTCGATGCATGTATTCATCATTTCAAATTTAAGATAAAGAAAGCAATTCATTCATCTAAATTTGATTAAGTAAAATATGTCATATATAGTTACAGTTCAAATAAGTGTTTAAAGGAAAAATATCACACATTTTTATTTCAAGATAATAATTTCTAAGGTTAAATTTTCTTGTTGGACAAAAAGTTCAACTCGAACACTCCATGACAGATGGGGGATTCTTATGATAAGGTCCAAAGGGGCAGTTTAAACAACTCTTTTTCCCCCTCTTTTCAAAGTAATATCTTTCTCGCTAACGATAATCCATTTCCCTCTCACTAAAAATTAAGCACTTAGCTTGCAAAGATCACTTGTTAAATTATCCAAGTATATCTCCTAACTGAATATTATGGTAATCTATTATGTAATTGATGACCTAATATTAATTCTAAAGTGTCAACTAAATTATAAAGGATCTCAAAATACAATATACGAGCAATAGGAGCCCCAAGCTAATTGCTTGTTTGTTGATTAAGTCATAGACATTTTTTTTTTTTTGAGAATATGGAAGTCACCTAAACATTAACTCTTCGCAAATATCATATCCTTTTAGTTATTTACAAAATTAAAAATTACTTTGACAATAATCAAGAAATAAGACACTTAAGTTTCATTTAAAAGTGAGTGAGACACTTGATTATGAGATTCTATTATAAAATAGAATTAAAAAAAATTCATAGCTTTATGTGACTCAAGAAGAAAAGTTAAAATCATATGGTTTGGGTTTTCCCTATCTGTCTAGGTAAAATTAATGCTTTACTTCTTAATTGGTTTCCATAATCAAGTTCTCAATCCAATGATTGACAAGATTTATATGTTTTATTTTTTATTATGGTTAAAATGACGCTTCGTTTCATAATAATCTCATAAGCTACGTTTGGTAGTCGAGATAAAATTCGGGATATAATATGATTTATCATATCCTACGTTTGTGTTTACTTAGGATAGGATAAAATCGGATATAAGGAGGATATAGATATGATGAAATTATCCCATGGAGAAGGTGGAATAAAGGTGGATAAGATTTTTAATATCCATAACAGGAAAATTATTTTTCTCGAATAACAAACTTATTAAATTAACAAAATTGAAATTATATTTCAATATAAATAATATTTGAATTCTAATTTAAGAATAAAAAATAAAAAATTATTTTTAATTAATATTTTTAATTTATATATTCAACTTTAATTCTATCTTATAATAAGCATTCGATCTATAAATTAAATATTTATATTTATTATATATTTTAGGTATTTTTGTATTTTAGGTATGTTAGTACAATTTACTATTTGATAAATTTTTATTAAAGAATGATGAAAGGGGAAAAAATAAATAATACAGAAAAAAAGAGGAAAAATAAAATAAAATTAAATTAAAAATAAAAATAAATTAAAGAATAGTGTTAGGAGAGATTTTCACCATCTCCGTTTATGAACATTTAGGTTCATTTATATCTATATAATGATATACCATTTATATTTAAAAAATGTACATAATATGATGTGAATATATTCGACTTTAATATTGTGATTCACCAAATAATGTACATGATATAAAAAAAAATTTCATAATTTTATATCCTATTCTATCCAGTCCTATCCCAATTAGAAATTCGGATGACAAAACGTAGCCATAGAGTATGACTGTCTAGTTACTAAAGGTCACACAGCTAAGGTGATTAACTTAAAAAAACGAAAAAAGAAAAAAGAAGAGTAACTCTCCACATGTGCTGTGTGTAATTGATTCTATTGCAAGTCATTGGTTTGTTATGTCTTTCACTGTATGAGATACAATCAAAAGTACTCCTAAATTGATCTTACGAAAATTACAATTTAAGATTCAATTTCACTGTAGCAGCAAGTTTGATCTAGCTATAAATGGCAAAAATCTTAGTCCGGTCTCATGCACTTTTCATGTGAAATTAATTTCTACAATTTTATTATATAGTTTTCACGAGGCTAAGTTCACTCTGATTTTTGTTTGACATGAGGCTTCATCAAGCCACTGTTGATGAAATGTAAATGAAAATGGGCAAAATAGCAAATAGGAATTTTTTTGGCAACAGCTACAGGACTGATCACCAGGCAAAGATGCAGTGTTGAAATCACTTTGTACCTGCGAATAATTGACGCGCCAAATGCTGAAAACAAGGAACATACTTCATGAAAGCCACCGTTGAGGATGCGCATTGACATTGTTGATGAAGCGTGACTGACAGGTTCTTGGGGCCAACGGCATCCTCATTTTTCGAACGGGTTTTGTCCAGTAGTTCTGTGTATTCAGATAATAATGTTATATGAAAAAAAAATTAAAAAATGTTTAATTGGCAAGTAACCCGTGATTACTGTTATTCCGAGTTATAGGAGCTATAATATGGCTCGACATATGAAAGTTAGAGGAAAAATAAAAAGTTCATAGCCGTGCATTCTTGACTTTTCGGAGCAGCCTTCGTTGACTAAAAATATAGAAGCTTTAGTAAATAATGAAATATTATCAGACTACGCCCCATGTCTTTTTCTGCTATGTATATGGCACAAAATTGAGAAAAATCAGGACTTCTTTTCTTATTGATGAAAGTTCAATACAAACATATAGTAAACCTAAACATCTTGTAATGGGCAGGAGACTGCTATGATGATGCCTCGAAGGGGTAGCCAAAAAAAAAAAAAACCCCTCTTTTCAAAGTACTATCTTTCTTGCCGATGACAATTCATTTCCCTCAAAATAAAATGTATATGCTACTAACTTGCATGATATCATTTGCTAAATTATCCAAATGTATTTCTTATTTCAATGATATGGTAATTTATTATGTAATTGATAACTCAATACTTTTTGGAATATGTTCATAAGAAGTCCTAAAACTTGTCATAAAAGTGCAATTGAATTTTAAAACTTACAAAAAGTGTAATTAATTTCAAATTAGTTCAATCAAGTTCTAAAGTTGACACCATCCATTTGGACTAATGGAAATGCCACCATGACTTTGTTTAATATTTTCTTTCTTCTACATGGTGATGACGTGGCTTAAATTCTAATTTATTTAATCAAAATACTAATTAAATTAAATAAAAAGTATTTCAGAAAACTAAAAAAAAAAAAAAATGAAACTATGGGCAAGGGTGGCAAGCCTTTGCTGCCACTACCCCATCACTAGAAAGGGTTGGCGGGTTTGGCCAGGGCCAACGACCCTTGCCAGATTTGGGCGAGGGTCGCTAGCCCATGGCGAGGATTGCCAGCCCTCGGCTTGGCCTGGGGACCCTCGTCAAGGACCACCATAGCCAAGTGAGGGTCGCTAGGCCCTCTCAGCCTTCACATGTGGCTCACTTCGTTCATTGCCATCGCCTTTCTGGCGTTGGTTCTACACGTTTTTTGAATGCTTGGTTAACTAATTATTAGTTCTTGTCTTTGTAAATTTTGGTGTTGTGTAGTTGTTGGCTTTGGAAAGAAGAAAGGCCCCCACTCGCATGAGAAATGAGCTTCGTGTGAGCCAAAAGAGAGGAGCTGTATAGGGGTTTGCAAAGATGGGGTTTTTGGTTTTTTGTTTCTTCATTGGGATATTGTGCTTTTAAATTTGGGGTTTGATTGCATACTCCGGTTTTGATGACTTTAAACAAACCGAATCATGTTGAGGTTTTGCCTCCCCACTCAGCTACAGATAATGGAGTTTTGTTCCCTTCTGATAATCAAGTTGTTGATTTTGGATGACTGAGCTTTCTCCATATGCTTTTTTGCTGCGGTACTTTTACTTAAATTGCACGCGTTATGTGGTGTCCGTGTTTTTTTGGCATACAGAATTGATCGGCCAAGACTGAGTGTGGTGTATGTTAACGGCTTGTGCAGGAGTCTGCTGTCCAGAAGAACGCGTGATTCCTCGGGCCAACAGCATCCACATTTTTCGAGCGGGTTCTGTCCAGTAGTGCTGTGTATTTAGATTATATTGTTATATAAAAAAAAACATTTAAAAAATGTTTAATTGGCAAGTAACCCGTGATTGCCGGTATATGGAGTTTTCGGAGCTATAATATGGGTCGACGTATGAAAGCGAGAGGAAAAATAAAAAATTCATAGCCGTGCATTCTTGACTATTCAGCGCAGCCTTTGTTGACTAAAAATATAGAAGCTTAAAACCTACCCATATTTTATTTCCCAGACGTTCAGCTTTAGTAAATAATAAAATATTATCAAACTACGCCTCATGTCTTTTTCTGCTATATATGTAGTACAAAATTGAGAAAAATCAGGACTTCTTTTCTTATTAAATACAAACATATATTAACCCTAAACATTTTGTAACGGGCACGAGACTGTATGGTGATGCCTGGGTAGCGAAAAAAAAAAATTCTCTCTTTTCAAAGTATTGTCTTTCTTGCCGATGACAATTCATTTCCCTCAAAATAAAATTTATATGCTACTAACTTGCATGATATCATTTGCTAAATTATCCAAATGTATTCCTTATTTCGATGATATGTTAATTCACTATGTAATTGATAACTCAATTCCTTTTTTATTCTAAAGTGTCAGCTGCATAATAAGGGTTCTTAAAAAGCATTATATGTGGTATAGGAAACTTAAGCATTTTGGTTGTTTCTTGATTATGTCTTATTTGTATTTAACCAATTGAATTCTAAATCTTTAGAAAATGTGTAATTGAATCCTAGTCTCCCTGCTGGTGATATTTACTCATTGCAAAATCATGTTCTTTTAGTTCTTAAAAAAATAGAAATTATTTTGACAATAAGCAAGAATAAAGTGAATAAGTTTCATTGAAAACTGAATGAGAAACTTGGTTATGAAACTTGATTCAAAACATAATAAGATTTTTCTCCATAACATTATGTGACTCAAGAAGAAACGAAAATAATAAATGTTGGGCTTTCCTATCTGTTTTGGTAAAATGTGGGCTTTATTTCTCTATTAGTTTCCATAATGAAATTGTCCACTCAATGATCTGCAAGATTCATATGTTTAGTTTCTAATTGTGGTTCCAATGATGCGTCATTTCATAATAATCTCAAAGAGTACTTCTAGCTACGAAGTCACCAGCAGTGATATTAGTACTTGAGTGCATCTTAGTCAAAATATATAGGATTCAATTAACAAAAAATAATTTGTTTAGGACTTGATTAATCAACCGTCAAAACACTAGGACTTGTACTACACTTGTTGTCACGCAACTAGTGTGATTCATTGAAAGAAGAAGAAGAGTAAATCTCCACATATACCATGTGTTGTCAGTTGTATAGCAATTTTCTTGTTTGTTTTCTTGTGACTCTACGGATAACGCTAAAAAACACAAATAAATTGATCTAATTAAAAATATTCTATCAACTATTCCAATTGATACCCACTAAAAAGAATGTTTATAAAATTAATCGATTTCATTTCACGTTTTATGTCATGAGAAGTCTCTTTCATCGCATTGCGTTATTTCTTGGAAGGGCCCAAGAAGTGTTCCACAATGAAAATTTATTCTTTCATTCCATAAACAAAAATATATAAATTGATTACTTCCACTCCATGTTCTAATTTATTAATAAACATGAACATCAACGACAAGAGATACATGAATCATGATCCTTTATTCAACGTTGTTGGGGCCAGATTCGTGGAAAACAAGGCTACTAGACTAGCAGGTCCCATCTTCCTATTTCCTTAGGGGACAAGTTTTGGAAATGGTGGGAACGTCATTAAACAATAAGTCATGTCGGGATATGAAAAGTATCAATCCACCAAAAAAAAAACATGAAACATAAGTGGCCAGTTAAATTCAAGGGACGGCACTTCCATTCACATCTTGTTCTACTCAATGGGTGAGGACCCCATCCCTCCATATCAAATTGCCCGTGACGTACGTGAATGATCTTTTCAAATTTAAGATAAATAAAGCATTTCATTGATGTAGTACGTTCTCATTTAGCAAGCAAAATATGTCATATATCACGCATTAGAATAAAAATTCAAAGGGAAAAATAATGAGTACTTTTTTTCAAGATAACGATTTTACAAGATAAAACCATATCATTGGACGGAGAGTTCGGACCAAACTCTCCATAATAGGTGCAAGACTCTTATAACAGGTGAGAGATTCTTATAGCGGTGCCCAAAGAGATTAGCTAAAAAAATTCTTCTTTTTCTCTTTTTAAAGTATTAGCTTTGTTGCAAATGATAATCACATTTCCATTTAAGTAGGAATAATCATTTGCTAAATTATCTAGATATATTCGCTAAGGTTGCGATTGGCAACCGACCAAACAATAAAAATTTCTATTCTTTTATTTCCGAGAATAGATTTGGAAAAAAAAAAATCTGTTTGATAAATTTTTTGTTCCCAATAATAGATTTAAAACAAAATTAAGAAGTTAAAAAAAAAAAAGTTGATTTTTTATTCCGGAAACAATTTCGTAATCAAAACCAATTAATTTTTTTTTCTCTTTCTCTTCTTTCTTCTTGTTCTTCTTCCCTCTTCTTTTCCACTGCGGTCGTCATCAGTCGCTGCCCACCACTACTAGTCACTAGCAACCAATTGGGCATGGTCCAATGAGCTCACTAAAGACTTACCAGGCCAAGGCGAGGTCTGGCGAGACTCAAACTCACCAAATCTAGCAAGGCCGAGCCTCACTAGTGGCTAGGTTAGCGTCGCTCGAGCCTCCTCCGGCCACCGGCAAGCCTCGCCTGGGTGGGTGAGGCTCACCTAGCCACTGCCGAGCCTCACCTGACGGGACAAGGCTTGGCCTTGCTAGATCTCAACTAGGTGAGGTGCAGCTAGGTGAGCTCGACCTCGCCAAATTTGGGCGTGGTTGCTTGCCCAACCAAGGCTCAGTCTAGCCTCACCCAACTATCGATGAGGCTCGGCTAACGAGGCGTGGCCTTGCCATGGGCTAGCGACGCTTCGACGAGATTGTCAGCCCTCATCTAGCAAGTCACCAGTTATCCCCTAGCCAACAACCGACCAAAGCTTGAAGAAGAAGGGAAGAAAGAAAGAAAAAATAAGAAAAAGAAAAAGTATTAAAATAATAAAATAATTTAAAATTTAAAAAAATGATTTGGATTAGAAATTTTGAGAACGGTATCAAACACAATTCCATTCCGATAGTAGAAATTTTGGACAATTACGAAATGCCTTAAAATGCTTAGAAATTATTCCTAAAAACAAAATAAAAAAGAATAATTTTTTATCTTGGGAACAAAATGATTACCAAACGCACCCTAATTGTATGATATGTTAATATGTTATGTGATTAATAACTCGATATTTTTTATATAAAGTGTTGACTAAAAAATAAAGGCATAATTATCAAAATAATCCTAAACCCATTGTACGAATACTAATCAGTCCTAAACTTGTCAATTCTTCTAATTTAGTCATAAATTTTTTTAATGATTTGCCAATGTAGCATTTGTTTGGCTAAATCTGACCGAAAGACAATGACATGGACACCGATTGTCCTACATGGCATGATGAACGCTAATATAGACAACTTTTGCAACTTTTTTTTAAAAAAAAAAACACTTGTGAATATTTTATATTTTTTTCTATATTTTTTCTTTTGTTTTTTCCTTTTATCTAGTATAATTCTTCTTCCTTCAAGGCCGACAGGTTGGCGATGGTTGTTGACCCTCGCCAACCGCAGGTTAGCTCACCTCACCAGATTTAAACGAAGTGGCCAGCAAGGGCCGCAATGCCATCGCCTCGCCAGATATGTGTAAGGCTCGTGGCCAGAGAGGGCCGTCAGTGGCTGAAGAGGGCTTTGCAATCGGCAAGGACGTCACGGCCGATGACCCCGTGATAGACATCCAATCGGTTTCAGTGTTTCAGTGTTTGCATGCATAGGAATAGGCATACATTCGGTCGGTTTATGAGAAATAATGTAGAGCTCATCCTATAAGAATCAAACTAACCGACGTGATATGAAATAAATTCGTTATTCTTAGTTTGCTCACTTATTGATCGCCCACATTTGTCCACGAAGCAAAACAATTTGATAGAGATGTCTCCAAAGAAGAAGGAACTAATCATTTTTTTGGTCCACAAAAGAAGAGAGAAATAAAAGGCAACGATGCTCCCATGGTAGTACACCTGGAAGACGTCGTGAGTACAGAAATCTAAAATGATAGAACTATACTTTCACGAATGTGCGAATTCATTGATCAATGGAAGACACCGAGCTTCGCCCAAGAAATTAGGAATACTATCCTTATACGATACAACTACCTTTGAAGTAGAGAGTGCTATTCTTGTTGCCATATATGTGGGATCTAATCCTCACTAAAGGGTTGCGTTGACATATTGCATTCACAACCATGGCCATGAGCAAGAGATTCTCAAGAAATTATGCACTTTGGCGCAAACTCATAGCAAAAATGTTTAAACAAGCAGCTTCTTCTAATTATAATCAAGGACTGGCATGACCAGAATATAGAGACGCTAGGTGCATCTTTTTGAGCAACTTGTTGGCATGGAAGAAAATGTGTAATGTGTAATCATGCTAAGAAAAGTTTACAAGAACGTTTTCTTCTCTAATATGGATAAGCGTCAACTCAACAAAGTGCAAAATCATCTTAATAACTGGTGAACTATTGTCGGGTTAATTCAAGAAGAGAAGACCACCAGTGAGAGAGAGAGCTGAAGATCATCAGAGTCCGATAAATTTATCTTGTCAAGCATAATCGGGAATCACTTTTTTCAGGAATGTAATTGGCTTGGAATCCTCAGGCGCCAGTCGGTTAAATGCAACATAGTTGTGCTCTTCATCATACACAGGGCACATCGTCTTGATCTTCTTCATGAGTCGCCAATTTCACGTGGCTTCATTTAAGCACTGTGGATGACATGTAAATCAAAATGAGCAGACTAGCAAATAGGCTTTTTTCGACAACAGCAAGACAACTGGTCACTAGGTGAAAGTGCAGTGCTCAGATCACTCTGCATTTACGAATATTTAAAGCACCAAACGCTAAAATCAAGGAAGCATCTCAAGTTTGCCAAATTTAGTTTCAACTTTACTATTCCCTTCCACTTCAAGCATCTGTTACTCATGACAAGAGAAAAAAAGGGAACTTGTTCCGAATCATCCTAATCTAGCTGGCCTTTTGAATGCCAGAATAACATACTTGACGAAAACCAGCTCACCTTTCCCCAGTTTTCTTGTATAGACTTGTGAGCCGCACACAAGCTGTAACTCGGAATTCTTGGTGGTATATGATGGAGTATGTGGACATTTATGTGATGGCATAGATTTTAAATCCTGCACAAGAGCACAGCATCACAGTTTGCTTTTTGATCATTCTACTCATCCTTGCTCCCAAAAGAGAACAGCATCACAGTTTGCTTTTTGATCATTCTACTCATCCTTGCTCCCAAAAATCAACTAAGATGAACTTTTAAGAGAAAGCAAGTGACAAAACCTTCTTCTGAAGCGTGCAATCAGTTAAGATAGCTAGTTCGCTTATAATCACATCAACTTGATCATAATTTCATCTTCCACTTTCAAAAATGAAAAAAGTTTCTTGATACACATTTTTGCATGGCAATGCCCAAAGGCAATGCCCAGAAGCAATGCCAAATGTGTTAAGTTTAGAGGTACAAGACCCAATTGCTTAGGGGTGATCGGTTCCCGGTCTACTCCAGTTCTCGAACTAGGAGGACCGATTCCCAAAATTCAAAATCGGGGACCAGATTGATTGGTCCGAGGACTAGAAACTGTTCACTTCTTTTTTCTCACTATTTTTTTCCATTACTATTTTTTTCCACTACTTGAAACCAAATCGAGATAGTATTTAGTTCCCATTACATTAATTTTTTTTGAAAAAATAATTAAATAAAAGGCATATTTAGTCAATCCAATTTGGTCTAGCCCAATCTAGCTCCCCCTTGGAACCCAGAACCAGACTACCCGGACACTGGTTCCACTTTTAGGAACTAGGACCGGTCCAGTCCGGTCCGAGCAGTTTTCGGTTCGGGATGTCCATTTTGCGCACCCCCACAATTGCTGCCACCATCATGTCATCGACAGTTCATTTATATCTAAGATGCGAGCAAAAGAGGGCAAGTAATTGAGGAAAATAAAAGTTTACCATTTAGGATAATCGCAGTGGACGGTTCCATTCAGCTGGGCTTGAGCAGCATTCCACTCATTGGAAGATTTGAAAGGACTATGAGGTGCCGTGTGATGGACCATTGTGAAAGTACTTATCTATAAACATGAAACAGATTGTTCCTCATTCAGCAGCGGACGGCTTAACTTGAACAGCCAGGCCAACTAAATTACTAGAGCAAAAAAGCTTGAAGTGAAAGCTCCTAATTATACAACTCGCAATTTTCAGACAATCCAAATCCCAAGATTGAGGTTTTGCCGTCCTCAGCTGCACTTGGCAATAATGACCGACTATGAGCAACTTATGACCAAATATCATGAATGATTAAAAGCAACAAAAAAAATGAGAAACCACTAGATTCTTCTGGAGGTTTTCTTTATTATGAGACATTTCAACAACTTCAATCGACTGAAAAATAAATCCCAGACGACTAAATGATTAAGCTTGCCGTTTTTACTGCGAAAACAGGTTGACGAATTGATGTCAAGTAAGCAAACACTTTGATAGAAAATTATTTTCCAAAAATCATGAATAATGGCAGTAACTTGGAGGACGTCATGCCATTAATTGTAGAAACGGAATCCTGCTTGACATGGAAGAAACTATGCATATAAGATGACTTCTATAAACCACTTGCAGTGAATGACACTCGCTTTACATTTAAATTTACATTTGACTCCAACAACTTAAGAGGGAAACTCTAAATAATTTTTATTTGTTCTTATCTCTTACTTGAAGATAGAGTATTGAGAGTACAGGAGTTATTCATCAAAGGACTTAATTTCTCCTCTCATCTCACTGTGAATGGCCTTACACATAAAGGTCGTCATCATGCAGATCCTTATTTGAAGATGGTTTTAAGGGTCATGCCACCAATGCGGAGGTACCTCATCTACTTGAGATTGATCTGTAACAAAGTATGTCCAATGACTCGTAACAGAGCTCCAAGGGTTCATCCTCCATCACTTACTTTGTAACATACAAAATTTCTTTTGCTAGTTATTGTTGCGAAATATCAAATTTAGAGAAACATTTTAAACTAACGTTACCATAATCATTCATCCAAGTTATTTTCCAATATTTCAAAAGCTTGGGTAAACGCTAATGATATATTGAATCAAGAGTTCATGACAAAGACTGATAGAAATTCAGAGGAAAATTCAAGCCCGAAATTATAAATTACGTAGGGGATAGACTCTATATCTCAAAAGAGCTAGGTAGTTCACAAAACTTAAAAGGAGGTACTCACGTGTGGTTTTGAATATGTCCCTTGCAGGTCAATGAACCTGTCTGAAGTATCGTTCCCTTCATATATACAATATGTGAAATTTAATTAGAAACAAAATTAGGAAAGAAAAGAAAAATAACTGTAAGATCATAATCAAGGGAGTAAAAGCATAATGATAGGAAAGTTGCGTGTTCTTTGAAGAGCACTTGAGGGGCATTACTCACCTTCCTCCTTACTGATAGCAAAGTTGCATATTGATGGCTAAGTTGCATCTATCATATTCCACCTGATTTAATATCCGATTCCACTGAAATACAATAATTCCTAGTTTGACCTTTCCTCTATAGCCACAAACCCCCCATTGCATATCGTCTCAGTTCAAAAAAAATAAAAAAATTACCTTATGTTGATATTTAACCACCCACATTGTCAACTAGGATGCCATTGTCGCGTTTAACGGTGATTCAATGGCCATGTCAGCAGTTTTTTTAAAGAAACATGAAAATAATAGTATATAATTCAAAGGCTTAATTCAAAAGGGAACAAAGTTTAGGGAGCATATTGGATATATTACAAACATTTGAGATCTATTTGTGTCTTCAACTCTCTTTTTATGCCATAGACTTTCAAATTCAATAAAATATTTACTTATAAAGTCACTTTTTGTTTGTTAGATAATTTGAATTTAATTTCTTTTTACTTTGACGCCAAGTTTGTTATGACCATGCTATATTAGTCATATAAATTCTTTGCTTTTAGTTTACTTTTCTCTTACCGTTCAATTGGTTGATGACATATACTTTAGTGATATTTTTAATGTAGTTTTCTTTTTATTACAATTTTCCTCTAATTTAGTTACCTGGGGGGACAAGTTTTCTGTCTATTCATTTTATACTACTATGACGAAGCATGATATTATATTTCGTTATAAAAATTCATGGCATTTATTTACTTGTTAATCGTAATTAAGCTAACTGTAAGAAAAGAAAGAAGAAAAATTGACTAGTGTTCGGTGGAGAAAGTGTCAATGTCAACTTCTCATAAAGCACTACAAGTACGCACTGTCACACATTTATTTAATTAAACTAGATAAGAGCAGATTGAGTTATTTTCTGATGTAAAAAATGTGGATATGCATCTTTAGAAGTGAATGGGAAGAACTGAAAAAATGTTGGCTGATTGTTTGAAACGAGACAATCAAATAAAGAAATGGGAAGGGAAAAGAATGATAAGAAAATAAGGCATAGTACGAGAGGAAAGGGAGAGCGTACCAAGTGCTAACGACTATAGGAGGTCTCCTCGAATATAGGCGCCGGTAGGAGTCCCAACACCGCTGGCAAAATTCCGAAAACTCAGGACCATCGCCTAACTTTGGGCATGCATGAACATGGAGATGACACGTGTTTGGCAAACCAGGCAAATCTTGCAGTGATTCGCAGTGGCCTGCACTAAAATTCCGCAATTTACGTAGCTTTGACAGATCAGGTAACCTTTCTATGGAGCCGCAATTCTCAATTAATAATTCCTCCAGCGATTCCTTTTTTTCCAAATCTTGAATCTCGATTAGCTGGGAGCACCAAATGATCCTTAGCTTCTCGAGCTTCTTTAAGCTTGATAGACCCGAGAGCCTCACTAGCGATTTACAGTCACGCACTTCTAAAAGATGGAGACTCTCAAGATGTTTGAACTCGATCTCTGTCAATCCCCATTCCAAGAGTGATAACTCAGGCAAACATCTCAATTCGGAGAGGAGGGGCTGCTCTATCGGTGACTTGACACCAGTTAATTCCAAACTACGAAGACCTAGAGGAAGCCTTGGCAGAGATCGAGGATCATCACAAATTATGTGAAGTTCCCTAAGCATAGGAGGCCATGTGATATCTATATTATTACCATCATAGTAGGTCAAACATTGAAGATTCTGTATGGCCTTCGGCAGCTCTCTTATCTTACTTCGTTTCGTATTTAAGATCTTCAGCCTTTTAAGATATCCAATAGAAGTAGGCAGTTTTATTATCTTTGTGTTGAACAAGTTTAAGCAGGGCAATAATTCTAGTCCTCCAATAGAGTTTGGTAACTCCCTTATCTGAGTTAATGATAAGTTCAAATCCTCTAAATTTTTTAGATCTTCAAGAGAGTCAAGTAACTCTCTTATTTTACTCCCTAGCAAAGATAACCGCTGCAGTCTTTTAAGATATCCAGTGGAAGCAGGAAGTGTTGTAACCTCGGTATACTGCAAGTCTAAGTCGAGCAATGATTCTAGTCCTCCAATGGAGTTTGGTAGCTCCCTTATTCGAGTGCGTCCTAGATTCATTTTCTCCAACCTTTTGAGATCTACAATAGAATCCGGTAACTCTCTAATTCTTGCGTTGAACAAATTCAATTTGAGCAATGATCTCAATTTCCGACTGGAGTCTGGAAGCTTTCTAAGGCGATAACAATGCACTAAAGAGAAGCTCATCAAGCCCACCATCTCTCCAATAGATGGATGAAGCTCTCGCATAAACCGCCCTTCTAGCTTTAGACTTGATAGGTTCTTTAGATGGCATATCGTAGAAGGCATTGCACATAGGTCAAAATGAGGGCGTCTAGACAAATTTGAAGGCTGAACTTTGGCTGCAATTATTTCCAAGCGCTTTAGGTGCTTTAGCTTACTAATAGAGCTACCAATTTTTGGTGACTCTGGACAATGTTCAGCAAAAACTAGTATCCTCAAATTCAAGCATGTTGAGATGTCAGGAGCTGTCATGAGATCGCATCTTATGAGATGTATAACTTTCAAGTCACGATTTGCCTACAAAACAAACTAGAATTAGAAAAGTAAGGTGAGGCAAATGGCAACAAAGTTATATATGTGATATGAAATTATACCAAGCATGGGCCCCATCCATTCCAATTCTCTGGAATTTCACTGTCCGAAAGCTTGAGCACGACTAATTTTCCTAAATGGAGATTAACAACTTGCAACTTTGAAGGGCAACGATGCCAAGAGAGCCATCTTAAACTGGAGAAAAGATTCTTAAAGTCTCCTACCAAGTTTCCCCCCTCTAGTTCCAACAACCTTAAGCTAGGCAGTCTTCAAAACTCCTCACTTGTAAAGTCATGCTCTTTTGGAAGTCCAATTAATTTGAGTGCTATGATGTTTTCCGTTCCCTGATAACATGAATAGACATGAGTGAACTTTCTATGATGAAGAAAAAGAGTGCATTCCTTAAAAAAAATATTGCATAGACTAGTTCTATAAATAAACCATTATGTTTGCATCTACTTTTAGATTGTAAATGTAAGCTATTGATATTTTTGGTAGATATAAACTATGATATTGCCTTCATTTCACTCAAAATTCACAAGTTTAGATTTCGGGGATGAGCAACAGAAACGTAAGAGCACATCCAAGAATAAATTCTAATCTTCGAGCTTATGTTCCTTGATCTAAAAAACAGTAACTGTAAATAAATCTTACCCTTCCACTATGTACTACTTCCAACGCAATATGGGAACACCATAGTCTACTATGTTTTTCATGAACAATGTCTTCCTGTCGAACAATATCTCTTCCAAGGTCTCGGAGCAAGTCATGCATCAATAGTCTATCATCATCATCAACCTTTATTAAAGATTTCCGGGTAAGGACAATGACATTACTTCTTGGGTAGAACTCCAATGCTTTCCACATATAATGTGGATAGATTGTTTTTTCACCGATAAAGTAACATGCAATATCAAGAAAAATTTGTCTCTGTGCATTGTCTAGCATCTCAAAGCTAATGTATAATTTGTGACGGACTTTCTGATTTGGAACTGAATTTAATTTCTTCAATGTATCTTTCCAAAATCGTTTACTTTGGCAATAAAGAGAGGAACCGATAACCTCAAGAGCCAAGGGAAGTCCATCAACTTTGAGAGCAATCTGGCGAGAAATATCATAATAGTCATGTGGAGGGGAATCAATTCCGAAAGCATGCTTACAGAAAAGCTGAAGAGCGTGCATATGGCACAATTCTCTCATTTGATAGACTTTAAACTCTCCGAAATGCGGTTGGACATTATTTTCTCGATTCTCCTCTCCAATTTGCAAAAAGTTAATGTCTCCTGTTGTAATAATAATTCTGCTCCCTAGACCAAACCAAGTAGGCTTTTCTGCAAGTTTTGAGAGTTGGTCCCTTTCATCTAGGTCATTGAGAACAATGAAGACTTTCTTGCAGCGAAATCTCATTTTAATTTGATAAATCCCCGCATCAGAGTCAAAAAAACTCCGGTGGATTGGAGTTGAGAATTTCTAACAATAATTGTTTTTGCAATTGAATGTCTTTGCCACCCTGTGAAACTTCTCGAACATTCAAAATAAAGCTACACCCATCAAATCGATTATGAATTTAATTAAAGATAGCTTTGGCAAGAGTCGTCTTACCAATGCCCCCAATTCCATGGATTACTAGATAAAGTACATCAAGAGAACTTTCATCTATTAGGCTCATGACATCTTCAACACGATCCTGCATTCCGACTAAATGATCAGGCAGCTTTTTGTCTCTTTTATTCAGCTTGATTGAAACTTCAGCAACGATTAATCTAATGAGTTCGCCGTGACTGCCATATTTGATAAAAGGGTCTAGTAAGAAACATCCAAATAGAATATTATGCTATCAAGCTCAAGAGTATTATGAATTAAACATAGACCAACCGCGGAGGAGGGGCGGGGGCGCCCAAAAAAATTGCAAGTATAATCTGTGGAGATATAGGAAGAAAATCAACTATATGTGAACTGCCCCCCTCCTCGTCAAAAAGTATAATAATTTCTATAATATACAAATAATCTCACGTATACTTTCAAGATCTAGCTCATTTTTCAGAAAAATCAACCAAAATCCAGTCAATTTACTTAAAACGAATTGCAATTGTGTATGTTGGGAATAACGCATCCCCGAAAACTAGATTCGACACTGAATCGAACCCCTAAATCAATGCGGAAGACGAAGCCCGGGAATAACACGTATCACCGATCGTAAAGCACACCACGGATTCGAGTGTACCTTGTTAGCCACAAATTAGACACCGACGCCGATTAGAGGAAGAAAATCTGGCCATGTTTGATCCGATGACGCCTTGAAGGGAAGAAAAACGTGGCGTATGCCTTACTGTTTTTCCTTTTCTCTTTTGAGAGTGAGAGCGCGCGGGAGAGGAGAAGACGTACGTTATGTTCCAACTGGTATCATCTTTCTCTCTCTCTCTCCTCCCTTTTATACCTTCCCCCATCCACGGGCCCTATTCCCATGGGCCGCGCCTTTTGGGCCCAGTATGGGCGGACGAGCCTTAAGCCCATCACCAATTAAAACCATCATCTCCCACTCGCACATGGTGGGCTGAACAGGATTCTCTTTACCTCTCTTCAACATTCATACTGGTGAATAATCCGTGCGACCAGCATACTTTGAGAGCTCATTGCTATACATCTGTTAGGAATATATAGCAGCTCATAATGGGCGTCACACTCCGAGTAGATTTAGTATGCAGTACCCTAGATCGATCGATCACATTTATATCTCCCTTGATCTCTTTTAAACAATGATATATATATATATATATATATATATATATATATATATATATACAATTATAATTATCACAAAGACAGTCATAATTGGTCGACAAAGTGAATACAAAACCACAATGTGATTCTCCAAAATCGATCTTCCTCTTTCCTTCAAACTCTCAATTTCAGTCCAGCTTCCTTTTCTAGAAATGCCCCATTAGATCGAATCATCTCATGACCATTGGCAACACCATAAGATAGCAAACACTAAATAGAAATCTTGAGAATAAGTAAGAGTCATGAGGGGACTAAAAATTGAAGAACTCTTTTCCTCAAGAGTCTCACACGTCATAAAAGTTAAGATCAAACTTTTTGCCACTCTTATTGGTCGTCTCATGCATACGTAGTATGAAATACGTATTACGGTATTAACTCATTTCCCACGGAGCGTATGTCTACACCTTTCAATACCGTACAGATGATAATTCAAACATACCCAATGTCTAACTTGAGTTCACGTATCTACTCATTCACAAAATTCATCAGAACTCACATCTGGCATTTTAGACAGATAAAGTAAAATATGTGGGGTATTTTACTTTCGGACATTGTAAGTATTATGTCCTCATCTTAACACTTAGTTAAGGCGACATACGTATTTTAAGCTTGAGCTCTCGATTATCACCTAGATAATAAGCTTAAAGTCGGTCTCATCTCTATTTATCACACAGTAAACAGAGGCGATTACCCGTGTGAGTGGGCTAATCTTTTATCTGTCCGACATACTTTTCAACTTAAAATAATGCACTGAGCATTAAGATGCATAAAGATCATATAAAGATTCATAGGCATTAATCAATGAAAAACAAAATTTCATAAATGTGAACAACTCAGGGAAATTACAATTCAAGACATCGACTCTACGCAATCCTAGAGATTTTACATGACCACAAAACACATCTCTAGGTATTGGCTTTGTCATAGGATCTGCTACCATTCTATGCGTAGATATGTATTATAAGTTCACATCCTTTCGTGCAATCATATCTTTCACAAAGTTATACTTGGTATCTATATGTTTGGTCTTGCCATGATATTTTGGATCTTTGGTGTACGCTATAGCTGCTTGGCTATCACAGTTAACCAACAATGGATTTGCAGTTTTCTCATTAACACCTAAATGATCCAAAAATCTCTTAAGCCAAACTCCTTCTTCTACCGCTGATAATGCCACGAACTCAGCTTCCATCGTGGACAAGGTTATACACGTTTGCTTCTTCTTTGCTCCATGATATGGCGCCATTGTTCAGTAAGAAGGCAAATCCAAAGGTAGATTTCCTTTCATCTAAATCTCCTCCCCAATCAGCATTTGAATAGCCTTCAAGTCGCAGATCTTTTCTTTGGTAATTCAACTTGTAATCAGCAGTTCCCTTCAGATACCTCAGTATTCTCTTGACGGCTTTCCAATGTGCTGGACTTGGGTTGGATTGGTATATACTCACCATTCCAACTGCAAAACATATGTCGGGTCTTGTACACATCATAGCGTACATCAAGCTCCCAACAGCACTAGCATAAGGAACATGTTTCATTTATTCCTTCTCTTGTGGAGTCCCCGGACACAAGCCTATGGCTCAATCCTTCACCTTTTGCAATAGGAGTGTCTATGGGTTTACAGTCTTGCATACGAAATCGTTCAAGAACCTTATTTATATAGGTTTCTTTGCGAAAGAGACAACGATCTCTTCGAACGATCTCTCGAAATCTTAATTCCAAGAATGTATGCAGCCTCACCCATATCCTTCATCTCAAAGTTAGAAGACAACCATCTCTTGACAGTATTAACCAACTCCATATTGCTTCCGGCAATCGGTATATCATTAACATACAATGATATAATCACAAATTGATCCTTGGATCTTTTGATATATACACAATGATCCTCATCAATCATTTTAAAATCATATGCCATTATGGCATTATGAAAATGTATATACCATTGTCTTGATGACTGCTTAAGACCATATATCGACCTCAAAAGTCGACATACTTTTTCTTCTTGGCCTTTCACTATGAAACCAAAGAAGTTGTTCCATATATATTTCTTCCTCTAATTCTCCATTGAGGAAAGCAATCTTTACATCCATCTGATGTAACTCAAGATCCAGACTAGCTACTATTGCCAGAATAATGCGAATCGAGGTAAATCTCACTACAGGAGAAAACGTATCTTCATAATCAATTCCTTCCTGTTGATTATACCCCTTCGCCACAAGGCGAGCCTTATGCCTTTCTATCGACCCATCAGCCTTTCGCTTTATTTTGAGAACCCACTTGTTCCCAATAGCTCTGCGTCCTTTTGGAAGATCAACCAGCTCCCAGACTTGATTTGATTTCATTGACTCAATTTCCTCTTCCATTACATGAATCCATTTTTCCTTACTAGGGCAATTCAGAGCCTCATTGATATTTCTTGGCTCATCCTCATCTTGTGGAGCAACCATAAAAGTTTTCCCTTCAATGTCAAAACGTCGACGGGGAATACTTTGGCGACTTGTTCGCCGTATGGGAGATTGTACACTTTGCACATCAGTCCCCATCATGCTCCCACTTGGATTAGGTAATAATGATGTCATCTCATCATGTGGTTGTAATTGAGAATGACTTGATTTCAATTCATCACTTCTCATATTACTCCCACTTGGACGAACTCCACTAATATCATTATCTTGATCCAAGGTCTCAAATAGGGAACAATCTTCCCCTATTTCGCCCTTCTTAGGAAATTCATCCTCTAAGAATGTGACATCTCGTGATTCAAATTCAGTTATACTCCCACTTTCCTTCTCACCTATGAACACATACCATTTTGCATGTTCTGAGTATCTTATGAAAATACTCTTCTTTCCTCTAGGACCCAATTTCCCAAACTTGTGAGAGGATTCATGTGTATAGGCAGCACAACCCCATGGCTTAAGAAAACTTAAGTCCGATTTTCTACCTGTCCATAACTCATATGGAGTGGAAGTAACTGATTTGGAAGGCACCCGGTTAAGTATATAGGCAGCAATTAACAATGCATCACTCCAAAAGGTGATGGGTAAGTTAGCATGCGCCATCATGGACCTAACCATTTCCAGTAGGGTTCTGTTTTTTCTCTCCGCAACACCATTTTGTTGAGGAGTATACGGAATAGACAACTGTCTTTCTATTCCTTTTTCATCACATAATTTTCTGAACTCATCAGATAAATATTCTTGACCTCGATCGGATCTTAATGCTTTTATTTTCTTGTCTAATTGATTCTCTACTAGGTTCATAAACCCTTTGAAACAACTTATTGCTTCAGATTTATGAGAAATCAAATAGACATATCCGAATCGAGTATAATCATCAATAAATGTGATGAAATAAACAGCCCCATGCCTTCCTCTCACATTCATTGGACCACAGACATCAGAATGGATTAAATGCAGAGGAAATTCAGCTCTTTTGCCTTTCCCAAATGGTTTCCTTGTCGTTTTCCCTTCTAGACATTGCTTACATATGAGCAAATCGACTTTTTCAATGTTGCCCAACAAGCCCTCTTTGGCTAGTCTATTCATACGTTGTTGGCCAATGTGACCAAGTCTAGCATGCCAGACATTCACATCATTATCATATGAATTAGGAGACATGATAAGGGAATAACAAACATTTGCATTAACATACTCAATATCTAATACAATGAAACCATCCAAAAAATAACCACAACCATAGTAGTTTGTATCCAAATACAAATCTACACCTTTATTATGGAAGTTCATATTAAAACCTAGTCTAACCAACACTAAAACAGACACTAAATTCCGACGAATCTCCGGAGCATACAATACATCATGTAGGAATAAAGTGCGTCCACCACGCATATTCAGTTGGCATGTGCCAATTCCTTTTACTTCAGCTCGGGAGTTGTTTCGCACATAGACCCACTTAGTTTTAGTTGGTACTCGTCGGAATTCCACGAAAGATCCTCTATCCTTCGCTACATGGTTTGTCGCTCCTGAATCTACAGTCCACAAAGGATTAGACTCAGTCAAGAATACAGAACTTGACACAAAAGTAAAGTTCTGAAAAGTACAATGGGTGTTTACCTTATTTGACTCACGACAATTGCGAGCATAGTGACCCTTCTTGTCACATTTGTAACATCTCACCCTTGACATTTTCTTCACTTGAGGACGTTTTCCTCTCTTGTGTTGGTTAACTTTTGATTTCTTGCAACAAGGACTTGATCCTTTGCAATCCCACATATTGAACGAATCAATACGCTTGCGATTAGAGCTCAAAGCCCTTTCTGAGCTAGAACCAGCATTGTAAATGTCTATTTTCGGCCCACATGCCGTTAAGCGGTCCTCTACCAACTCAAGGTGGCGCACAGCATCCTCAAGATCTTCCACAACATGGTCAAGAGCTTCTAGTGCTTCTTGCTTTTCCAGCACATATTGGACTTTCATGTGCCAAATTTCATAGTTGTCACCATTGAGCTTTTCACCTTTGTTCAGCTCGGCAACTATGCTCTTTGTGGCTGAAGCCATTGATCTGAACACATCAGACATATGCACGAATTATTAATGCCTATCATTTATGCATCCCTTTTTACATAAACCCATCATATTAATGAATAATTTCAAGTAATGCTTCAGAATCAAAAGGTCACTATGTTTCCAATCATCCTCCAAAAATCCTAACTTAAAACTATCATTAATATGATTGTCATATGCAAAATCAATTCTATAAAGCTACAAAAACTTCTAAAAACTACCCACTAATTACCCATAGCAACCAGCAATAACAGAAAGCAAATGATAATTGACATACAATTAAAAAAAAAAAAATAACAATAATGCTTTCATTTAATACAACTATATATTACACTAAGCAATATATACAAAGAAAAATATCAACATAGAAAGAGATATTCAATCATAAAAATATCTCATAACTATTCTAAGAAATAAATAGGGAATGTCCCTTCTAATCTATTAGTCAAAACATCTGAGAAAACTGAAGGCACATTTGCCAACCATGGAAAAGCTTTTGGAGAGCTTTCATGTCGCCACCAAGGCGCATTTACTATACGCCATGTAGCGCTCAATCTAAGGGTTGAAGTTTTGGCCAACTCAATCCTATAGTACTCTCTTACAAAAGCCTCCACTAGCCTCCTATAATTCGGGACCACGTTGACCTCCCATAGCCGATCTAACACTGCTTGCCATTCAGGTGGAAGAGTGTTCATTAAAGCCGGCACCTTCTCAAAATCCGGCATAAGATAACCATTCCAGATGATTTCCTGTATCATCTGATTGACCTTGACCATGTGTGATATTAAATCACCATCAAGCCACCGATAATCAGCTAACTCTGTTATCAACCTTTTCAGTCTAGCTCTTCCTTCGTCCGTTCTCGGGATTGTAGGTATCCGTGCATAACACATCATAGTTCCTGCAATGAATGCAGAACTTAAATAGATCACTTATAATCCACAATAAACAAAATGGAAAATACATAATTTTCCATGATTCATGCAACAAATGCAGAATAAAAAATGGATCACCTTTATCCCACACAAACATAATTGAAAAAGAAACAAATTTTTTCATTTTTTTTTCCGGGTCAACGGTCAATGGTCGTAGGTCAACGGTCAACGGTGGTCAATGGTCGTCGGTCGTCGGACCGGTCGGACCGGTCGGGCCGGTGGGGCTGGCTTGGGCGAACCGACGGCACGTGCCGGTGACGTCACGATGACGTCATCGCGTGACGTCAGCACGCTTCGATCCGCGGACCGGCGCGTGCCGTTTCGCCAGCTGCCGGCGCGCACATGCCGATTCGCCATCGGCGCGTGTGGCGCACGCGCTGGCGAAGCCAGCACTTCCGAGCGCGTCGCGCCCACGCGTAGCGCCTTCCGGCCGCGAGTGTGGGCGCGTGCGGCTTCGCTCAGCGGCGCTCGACGTATGGCCAGACTCGTTTCGACGTCGCCTTTCTTCATATGCCATCACAATTTGATTTCGACTTACGAAAACTCGGAAAAAAGGCCGAACAACGCTCGGGTGTTAGGATTTCTCGCCCCTATCCGTACGGCCGAATTGCTTTTTCGAAAAATCAATCAAAAAACATCAAAACAGGTCGGGAAAACGTGAACTAGGGCTCTGATACCAATGTTGGGAATAACGCATCCCCGAAAACCGGATTCGACACTGAATCGAACCCCTAAATCAATGCGGAAGACGAAACCCGGGAATAACACGTATCACCGATCGTAAAGCACACCACGGATTCGAGCGTACCTTATTAGCCACAGATTAGACACCGACGCCGATTAGAGGAAGAAAATCTGGCCCTGTTTGATCCGATGACGCCTTGAAGGGAAGAAAAACATGCCGTATGCCTTATTGTTTTTCCTTTTCTCTTTTGAGAGTGAGAGCACGCGGGAGATGAGAAGACGTACGTTATGTTCCAACTGGTATCATCTCTCTCTCTCTCCTCCCTTTTATACCTTCCCCCATCCACGGGCCCTATTCCTGTGGGCCGGGCCTTTTGGGCCCAGCATGGGCGGACGGGCCTTAAGCCCATCACCAATTAAAACCATCAGTGTATTATACTATGGTTAAACATGTAAATTTTTAAGATAAGAGCGAAATCTTAAACTTTGTAAAAGATGCTTCCGCATCCATAAATTATAAAAATCGAAACCTTTGAATTTCTTCCTTTAGTGTGTGCTCAGTTGCCTAGTTTTGCGTAAAGTAAAATAGTAATAGCTAGAACAATTGCTTTATAAAATCAAACCAACATAACATTGATTTAGAAGTTAAGAAAAGGTGTTTTTATTCATTGTAAAAGATGCAAATTGAATAATGAATTCAGATTGGATTTGTCATGTCGTAATGGAGGATTCATCTAATTTTGAAAGGAATTGATTTAATTGGGCATAAAATTCATCTACTTTTGAAAGGAATCGATTTAATTGAGTGGATGTGTGTTGAATAGTTAATATATATATATATATTTCAGATTGAGTGAGAATTTGGTGAAAAAGAGAACAATGGGTAGTGGTAAATGTTAATGCAAGGATGATAATATTTCATATTATTTAAAGTTATATCAATTGAGAACTCTCTCTCTCGATATGAAGAGCTTTTCCTACCATTAATGGTAGTTTCACTTTTTAACCCTCACGATTTTCTTCCCAACCATGTTTTACCTTCTCTGCTTCTCCGCCAAACCCCTATTATCACCCCACGCCTGAATTTTCTTCATCTACCTGCACCAATTGCTCTTCGTCTACTTCAAATACTTCCGATTATGCACATCCACTGCCGTGCATGTTAATTCAGCTCAATCAGTAGAATCATTCGGGTTTTTTCTCACAATTACCCAATTATATACCTGATGCCCATATCTACTCGTGAATGCATGCCCAATATCTTCTGCTGATTCTCCACGGTATCTTCCACTGGAAGTAAACATCCATGGCAGATTCTTGGCGCTCTACCTGCTCCATCTCCTTCGTTGCATGTCTTGGTCTGCTGTGCGCCTGAATTCCCAGGTGATTTACTATTATTGCTGTCCGACAGTATGGTTTTCTGGTGCATTCAAGGAATTTGCCCTGTTTTACTTCGAGTTAGTTCTGCCTTTCGCATCTACGGCTTCTAATTATGGATCCTGAGGAAGAATCTGTGCATCTGGCTGCTTTGTGTCAACGATTGAGTCGCCTTTGCTCTGCACAGGAAATAGAAATATGGGAGGAAGAGCCAACACCAGCCATAATAGCAGAATGTCGTTTAACTCTTGTGGGTAAAGTTTTCATTTAATCCCCTGTTAACTTCCCAGCATTACAGAGTACATTAATGAGGGTCTGGAGGA
Source organism: Eucalyptus lansdowneana (assembly GCA_017140395.1). NCBI lineage: Eukaryota > Viridiplantae > Streptophyta > Magnoliopsida > Myrtales > Myrtaceae > Eucalyptus > Eucalyptus lansdowneana. The sequence continues at coordinate 40,744,435 of CM029485.1, forward strand.
ATGATCATGTTGAATTTGCTCAAACAGAAAATGGTTTATATGTGGCGAAATTTCGGTCAGAAGCTGAGAAAAAGAGAGTGTTGGAAGGTGGTCCGTGGCTCTTTTCTAGTCAATTAGTATTCTTCAGGCCTTGGATTCCTAATACGCCGCTACACTATTATGACTTTGCACGCTGTCCATTTTGGGTGCAAGTTGTTGGTTTGCCCTTGGAGTGGACTACAGAACAGATGATACGAAAGGCAGTTAACCAGATTGGAGAAGTTTTAGACGTCCGAGTTGATTTTAAAGAACATTCAGCTTTAAGGGCTGGACGAGTAAGAGTTGAACTTCCACTGAATGAACCTTTAAAGTCTGGCAAACTAGTTAGGATTGATGGGAGAATGCTGTGGTTGGATTTCCATTATGAACGGTTATCTCATTTATGTTATTCGTGTGGGAAACTTGGCCATTATGCTTCATACTGTGCAGACTATCCTTATGATGAAGCTAAAACAGATGGTAAGGAAAAGATGGCTTTTGGTCCTTGGTTAAGGGCGAAGGTTAAACAATTTAGTCCTTATTGGCAAGCATTCTACAACCCCCCGGAACAACCAACTCAGAATGACGAGAACATACCTGAGACACCTCCAAATTTAATGCTGACTGTCCCTCTATTGTCTGCTCCGGAGTGTCGCACTGAAGTTCTACCTCCTCCACCAGTAGTACCACATCATCCTGCCCTAAGTGAGCCACTCCAGCACCCCCGACAGAATTCTTTACCACCTGGTCATCTCATTACAACGGCTTTAATTCCTGCACAAGCCAAACAGAAGGGCCCCATAAGTTCTATTGTGGATAAACCACCACAACAAAAGCCAAATGCTTCTCGAGTTACTCCCAAGTTGGGACCTACAAAGAAACAAAAAAGATATTCTCCCTACGAATTGAAACATATTATGATATAGAACTTTGATGATGCTCAATTGCTGGACACACCTGTTATGGACGCAGCAAAAGGAAATCCGTGGGCTTTGGTGGCTGGCCCTAAACAGCCACCGAATTACAAATGAAGCTTATTTGCTGGAACTGTCAGGGTTTGGGCAATCCCCTGACAGTTCAAGCTCTAAAGGCCTTGACGGCCAAAGAAAAGCCTGACTTTTTGTTTTTAATGGAGACTAAGAATTGTGAAAATGTTGTTAATCGTTTGCAACGCAGGTTAAAGTTCAATCACTCTTTTGTTCAGAATCCTATAGGTTTGGCAGGAGGCTTGTCGCTTTTTTGGATTGATACCTTATCGGTAGACATGGTCTCTTATTCGGCGGAATATTTTGATCTCATCTGTCGGGATTTAGTGGAAAACAAGCTTATGCTCATTACCTGTCTTCACGCACCATACTCCTACCAATCTAGACAGTTACTTTGGGATAATCTTCGTCTGATCAACTCCTCCAATAATCTCCCTTGGATATGTGCTGGAGATTTTAATGAAGTCCTGTACTCTTGCGAAAAGGTAGGTTGGCGGGCCCCGGAACGATATAGAACGCAGTCTTTTCGTGATGTTATCAATGACTGTGCTTTTATGGAGGTTGAGAGCAAGGGCTGTACTTTTACATGGTCGAATAATAGGGATGGTCCGGAACTAATCAAAGAACGGTTGGACTGTGTTCTGTGCACGACGGAGTGGAGAATTCTTTACCCTGAAGCCCAGGTCTTTGCCTTGCCGGCTATGGGGTTTGATCACAGCCCACTTCTCTTGTCCACATCAATATCTTATCCCAGATGTCAATGCCCTTTTGTCTTTGAAGCGTATTGGAACCAAGATCCGGAGTGTAGAGAGGTTATTTCTGATACATGGAACTCTATCCAGGTATGCAATTCCCATCTTTTGCGCAAACTCAGAATTGTTTCTTTTAATCTAAGAAAATGGAGTCGGTCAAAATTTGAGAATGCTCACTTGAGAGTGCCAGCCTTACAACAGCAGCTCCAATCTCTTATTAACAAGCCATATCTTTCCAACGCTGATACTAAAGAAGCAGAACATCTGCGTGGGGAAATTTGGACACTATGGCAGCAGGAAGAACAATTTTGGGCTATGCGTTCTCGTGTTAACTGGTTAAAATGGGGAGATAAAAACAGCAAATTCTTTCATGCCACTACAGTGCAACGGAGGTAGCGAAATTGGATTGGAATGTTAAGGGATGCGAGCCTTAATTGGGTGAGAGATATTCCGACCTTAAAGGAGATGACTTATGACTATTTCTCCAATTTATACACCTCAGTTGGTTACCGGGACTATAGACCAATCCTAGATCAATGTCAACCGTTAGTGTCTGATGAGATGAATGAGCATTTAATTGCTGAGCTTACAAGAGAGGAGGTTAGACTGGCGACTTTTCAATTGGGTGCGCTGAAAGCTCCAGGGCCCGATGGTCTGAATGGACTTTTTTATCAGACCCATTGGGATATCATTCAACATGATCTATTCAGTTTAGTTCATGAGTTTTTTCTGTGGGGGTCCTGCCTAGAGATCTTAATAAGACGGTACTAGTGTTGATTCCTAAGACCAACCACCCTGAAAGCCTCGATCAATTTCGACCGATTAGCTTGTGTAATTATGCTTATAAGATCATCTCTAAGGTGTTGGCGAATCGTCTAAAACCATGGCTTGGTGAACTCATTTCACTGGAACAGGCTGCCTTTGTGAGCGAGCGTTAAATTCAGGATAATGTGTTAATTGTTCAGGAGGTTATTCATCACTTCAACACAAGGACCAGGAAGCGTCATTTTAATGCACTACTCAAAATGGACATGCAAAAAGCCTATGACAAGGTTGAATGGGATTTCCTACAGGATTATCTACTTAAATTGGGTTTTCATCAATCATGGGTCAGAATGGTGATGCAATGTATCACAACTTCATCTTTAAGTGTCCGTTTCAATGGAGAACAACTCCAATATTTCCAACCATCCAGAGGCTTATGTCAAGGGGACCCACTTTCCCCCTATATCTTCATTTTAGTGGCAAATGTTCTTTCCTCCCTTATTCATCAAGCTGTAAATATGGGCCATCTAAAAGGGATCCAGCTTAACAGGTTTTGTCCTACTTTTTCCCATCTATTTTTCGCTGATGATTCGGTCTTCTTCCTTAAAGGAACCCTCATGGAATGTCAGAACCTATCCAATATCTTGAATCAATATTGTCTAGCTACTGGCCAAGTCATTAATAGGAATAAATCTGGCATGTTTTTTACTAAATCCTGTCCTTGGAGTCTTAAGCTCAATTTAGCGGCAGAATTTGGGGTTCCGGTATTACAGAAATATGGGAAATACTTGGGAATTCCATCTGATTGGGGGCGTTCCAAAATAGATATGTTTAGCTGGATATTAGGCAAGGTAAATGCAAAACTTGAGGGCTGGAAAGAACTTTTATTATCAAAAGGGGGTAAGGAAATCCTACTGAAATCTGTCGTGCAAGCTATTCCGCAGTATGCTATGTCTATTTTCAAACTTCCTATATCATTGTGTCATAAGATTGAACAGAAAATCTCAAATTTCTGGTGGAGAAACGATAAACAAAGGCGTGGAGTGCATTGGCAAAGTTGGGATTTGTTGAAAACAGCTAAGGTGAATGGTGGGCTAGGCTTTCGAGATTTGTTAGCCTTTAACAAAGTGTTACTTGGCAAGCAGGCGTGGCGTCTACTTCAACAGCCAAACTTGTTATGGTGTCGACTCTTCAAAGGATTATATTTCCAAACTAAAGATGTTCACTCAGCTGAACTTGGTCCGCACCCATCATGGGGTTGGCGAAGTGTTCTTTTTGGAAGGGACGCCATCCTTCCTAATGTACGATGGGCTGTTGGGGATGGAAAGAACATCAAAATGATCATAGCTGGTTACCCTCTGGCCCAATTGGAGGACCAGCTACAAGAGACGAACCAGGGCTGGTGGCAGATCTTATTGACCCAATCCACCATACCTGGAATGTTCATCTTATAACAGATTTATTTGATGCCAACATCACATCAGAAATACTTACTCTCCCTATCAGGCCGCTACACGCTGCTGATCAGTTAGTGTGGACAGCCACGAAGGATGGCAATCATACAGTTAAAAGCAATTACAGGTCTATTATCAGCAAGCCAGTAATGCTACGAGGTAACCACGCATCATCATCATACCAACAACCCAGCAGTCTTTGGCACAAATTATGGAAAATCAACACAGATCAGAAAATCCGTCTATTTTTATGGTCAGCATGCCACAATGCCCTTCCCACCAAGGCTAATCTGTTTGCTAGGCATATCATCTCTGATCCTATTTGTGAAATATGCAATCAACACTCTCCAGAAACAATTAAACATTTATTCTTCTTTTGCTCATGGACACACGGGATATGGAATCATCAGCAGATCAACATACCAGTCTCTCCTCTCAACATTCATCGTCTCGAAGAGTGGTTTTCAGACAGAGCAACAAACACTAAACTGGTACCTGGATTGGAGACTATCGCCCATGTATTCTGGCAAATTTGGCGGCAACGCAACAATCGGATTTTCCGAAGAATCAGTCCTGATCCAACCCGAGCAGTAATCGACGCCCTTGCCCTGACACGGATTCACGGCCTTTGCTCCTCAAATCATCCACGATCGGAGGAATCGCAAACAAAGCATCCCCCTGATCGTGGATCAGTTTTATTTTGGAAACATCCGGATCGAGGATACCTCAAATGCAATATAGACGCCTCTCATCAACCGGGATGTCAAGAAGGAAACATCGCGTGTATAAGCCGAAATCATCAAGGGGTACTTATCGATGTTTATACTCGACGATGTCCTGCTACCTCTCCTTTTCAAGCCGAAGTACAGGCACTCGCTTTCGCTCTTGCTCATCTGCTGCATCAGGGACTCCATATGGCTAATATTATCATTGAATCTGACTGTTTGGTCTTGCTCAAGATTCTTCATCAGAAACGGAATCCCCCATGGGAAGAACGGGCGTTGTTCGCAGAGATTGGTCATTTGCTTTCCTTGTGCCCTAATTTCCGTCTTCAGCATTGCAAGAGGGAAGCTAATGGAGTTGCTGATTGGGCTGCCAAGGCCCATGGTCGATCTGACATGGCCCATAACTGGAATATTTTCCCTCCTTTTATCTTACGGAGCTTGGTAGCTGCTGAAGCAATAGCTTCTGGTTGTAATACCCAGTTCTTATGTAAAACTGTCAAATAGTAATGCAAATCATATATTTCTGACCAAAAAAAAAAAAAAAAAGTTATATCAATTAAATATCTAATTAAAAAAAAAAAAAAAAAAAAAAAAAAGCTCAAACCTTACCCGGTATCTTTGAGATCCCACCCTTTGATACGAGCCACCTGCTTCAGAGTATCCTTCCATCGCTGCACGTTCTCACAACCGAATTTCTCTTCGTGCTTCTGTAGAGCATCATGGTACAGCTCAGATTTAAGCTTGACATCTCTCGGTTCCACATCAAAGAAAATTGGTAGAATCATCGCTTTGCAATCTATCATGTATGCAAGCTCGAGAAGACACCACGCACTGAACGCGTAGTTTCTAGAAAAGATAAGGATACAGATTGTGGAGCTCTTGATTGCACGCTCCAATTTGCCCCCAATCACTTCGCCCTTTCTAATCTCTTCATCATCTCGGAAAACACGAATACCAGCTCCATCCATGACGTGATAGAGGCAGTCGGTAAAGTTCAAGCGAGTATCGGGCCCTCTGAAATTCAAGAACACCTCATATTCAGCCCCTAGTGATGACTCGGCATCGCCTCTATTCATCGACAACACCTTGAATTCAGCCCCTGACTCGACATCACTGCTATCAGTTGACGCTGTTGGTCCATCTGAATATTTTCTCTTTGCCATCTTCTGGAGCTAAAGTATAGTAATCGAGTTTAGTAATGAGGAGGGATGTAAAAGAGCAGTGTCTAATCCATACAATTCTGGAGTATTTATGGACGAGCCAAAGAATCATTGGGAAGTATCCTTCGCTACGTTGGGCATTTTCTTGCAAGAACCGAGTAAATTTCCTACAATAGAAAATTATATTTTATGCTATCCTAGTTAATAATATGAGTTTCATTACCCTCCAAAACAGATAATACAAAATTCCAATTGATTTGACCTTCCAATTTATTAAACTAAGAACTTCCCCCAAGTCACAACAGGACGGAGGCTACTTAATTCAGACGGCCAACAATGCACCGATGCTTGCGAACTTTCATAGATCCCTATCATCAGACATTCCTTCGTTTTTTCCGTCTATGACTCGTTCTATTTGTTCAATTTCGAATCTGATTTGGCAAATTCGTCTCATTTATTCACACCGTGAAACTAGAAGACTTATTTGAGCTTGAAGTTTGTGATTTGGCTCTAAATACGACTAAACTGTTGTTTAAAAGGTAATATGTAATGGATTCTCCAGTCAATTTCATTTTTCGTTAAACACCAGAATTTCTTTTAAGTGATTTTCCGCAAAATCAACCATAAGAAAACAACTCATTTTCCTGGAAACAAATTTCTTGAAAATATTTTCCATTGATCAGGAAGTATATCAATTGATTTCACTTCACATTCTAATCGGTAAATATGAGTTTGATTACCCTTCAAAATAGAAAATATCTAAATTCAATTAGTTCCACTTCACGCCTTAATTTATTAATCTAAAAACTTTTGCCCGCACTAGATAAATTCAATCAGATGCGTTGGGTCGGGTGTAGAAAGACGTGCATTTGAGTGGTTAATTAAAAAAAAAAATGTATATATACATATATATGTATGTATGTGTATATCAGCTAAGTGTCCCCATTTCATAAAACGATAGTTTCATAAAAAGTTCAAAAGCTTTTGCAATTCTGCCACCGTCTTGCGTTATCTTCCCCCGTGTCACAACACGGCAAAGGCTATCCGATTCAGATAGCTGACAATGCACCAGATGCACGAACCCCTTCCCTAATTTCAAACTGAGAAAATAAACGGAAGATGTACTCTAAAATAATACATACTTGTGGTGGGAAGGCACGGCCTACAGGACCCAGTCAATTGACAAAAACAAGGGATGTAAAGACAAAACTTGTTCACATTGACACCTAATTTTTTAATTTTTTTTTTCAAATCATATATCGCATGAAAAATTTAGGAATTGAATTCAACCCCTAAACAAAAATATCACTTGCATTATTCACATTTGTATGGATCATCGTACATGACCTAGTCACACAACTTCTCTATGATCCACCACGGACTGATGCGCATAAGATCACTCTTTGTCGCACAATGCCTCCACGGACAAGCGTGCATAGGATCATCTCCTATAGATCCCGATCAATTATTTAGAAAGGAAGAAAGGCAATCCCGATTGGCAAATCGAGAATTCGGTCTTGAAGAGATCAATTGGGAGGCAATTTGGTCTTTCTTTCCCAAGATTCTGGAAGATCCAAAGTGATATTTCGTATGATAGCTGGCCAATATTGGAGAGAGATTTCAACTATTGATTGGCATATGCACAAATTAAGCGGTTCTCTCCCAATGAAGAGCTGGGAATCCGAGTCACAATGAGGGAAAGGGGGAGAGCTAGATTATACATAAGCAATTTGGAAGGAAATAAACAAGTGAAACAAATCTGGCGTTGAAGGAGAAAAACGTGATTTGTGGGTTTATATCCTTTCCTTCTACATATTGACTCGTCCATCCCCATAATACGAAGATTCCTTTGGGCAAGATTAAATCTAGAAAGGAAAAGAATCAATAGAGAAAGGAATCAATGGAATATTGGTGAGAGATTGATGGAATGGGCTGGCCAATGGCGAGTGAATGTGGACACATTCAAGGCACTATGAACAAAAGCAAAAAATGAAACCAAAAGATTGCGAGTGTTAATTTGGAAGTGAATTAGAAAGATTCACTTTTTGCTTCGCTTGCATTTCTTCATGGCTTCTCATTTAATATAAGGTAAGTCGAGGTGCGGTAATTCATTCTTGGTTTGATTCAAGAAGAGACGACCACCAGCGAGAGAGGACTGGAGATCATCGGAGACCTATAGTAACATCATCTCAAGCATAATCCCGCATCACTTCTTTTAGGAACGTGAAGATTTGGAATCCTCATGCTTGAGTTGGTCAAATGCAACATAGTTGTGCTCTTTGTCGTATATGAGGCACATCCTTAGATCGTCTTCATGAGTCACCAATTCCATGGGCTTCATTTTAGTATTGTTGATGACATGTAAATTAACACAAGGAAAATAGGAAATAGGTATTTTTCGGCAACAGCGAGATGACTGGTCCCCAGGCAAATATGCTATAATGAAATCACTTTTAAATTCATGGCTTTTTGTTTCATGACTTCATTATATAAGCCATTTTTTCTTGAAGATGCAAGATTCCAAAATTAACTTGATGCGACGTTCCAAAGTCAACTTCCTCTCCAAATTTAATAGTCAGCATGCGTGCATATAAGAAGCAGAGTAATATATTTGAGTTGATTAGGTAACATTAAACTACCTCGTTTGAGGCTTAATGCAGACTTGGCATCTCCCACACATACCTAGAGGATATTCCCTCCTATTGAGGAAGATAAAAGATATAAGGGAAAATTGAGGCGCCACGAGTAAATAAAAAAAAAAAAAACACAAATTTGTGATCTATTTATTATCTCAGCACGCGACATATAACAAGATACGAGTAAATCATTTCTTAAAAATGAGAATTAATGTTCCAACATGTTCATCACCCATATTTTATATAAATACATAAATAAATGATAATAAAAAGAGCATAAAATTAATTTACACTAAAAATATTAATTCATATTATTCATTATTTTAATTTGTTACAATAATACATAAAATTTAGAAGGAAAAAATATTGTTTAAAGAAAAATACTAGAATGATATTTTAAAATTTATTTATTTATCATATATAGCATTTTTTATTACTTCTCTCATAGTAAAAGACTTTTAAAAAAACTAAAAAAATTCTATAAAAAAAAAAAAAAGATAAAAATATAAGAGAGGAGAAAATAGGTAGGGTCGAGGGGCTAGGGCATGTGCAGGCACTGACCTCATCGGCGGCATGCCCGGCCACCAACGTCGAGGGGGCCAGCAAGGCGACAAAGGGAGGGCCACCCTCACCAACCCTAGCGAGGCCCAAGCGAGGTTTGCCTAGATCTGGGTGATGCATTGGCTGGGGTCAGCGAGGATTGCCTAGATCTGGGAAATGTCGATCCTCGCCTGTGGCCGACGAGCCTCCCCAGCCCCAGGCAAGGGCTGGCGACCCTCACTGGGCCCGAGTGAGGGTGCGACATTGCCCAAATCTAGGTGAGCCTCGCTCGAGCCTCAGTTGAGGCATCACCCAAACCTGGGTGAGCCTCGCCGACCCTTGCCTAGTCGACAATGGCCTCGCTCGGCCCATCGAGGACCGCCCCCTGCTACTTATGGGCAGCAAGATTGCCGGCCTCCTCCAATGGTGGTAGCAGTAGCAGTGCCCAGCCACCAGCTCTCCCTCTTTTTTTACTTCTTTTTTTTTTGTATATTTATATTTTGACCCCTCACGTATTGAAAATTTTTAAAATTGACCCTATGAGTGTTGAAATCACATGTCGGAATTCCAGACTCGCGTGTCGGAGAGAATTGACCATTTGTCAGATTTTTCAACACTCGTTGACCTCGTGTTAGAGTGTGTTGGACATGTGTCGGAGTGTCAGACACGACACGAAGGCTCCTGAAGAGTGTCAGTGCTACATAGCTTGTGAGCCTACCAATAAAATATCCATTGGATAGGCGGGGCAACCTCCAATGGTTCATGCCTTCATTATGTAAGCCCTTTGTCTTGAAGATGCAATGTTCCAAAGTCAACTTTCTCTCCAAATTTAAAACTTAGCATGCCTACATGTAACAAGTAGGTAATATAATTTAGTTGATTAGGTGATTGACGATTTTCTGGAATTTGGATTGATTATTTTCTTTTAATTTCTGTTTTTAGGATTTGAAATGTGAAATACATTAGTGAAAGCCAGTAACCATTATAATAGCACGAGACTAAATCACTTCACATAGAGAGTTAATGCAAATACTAGCCCTAATCAAAAAAGAAGGAAAGGCAAAAATTTATCCTAAAAACATTGTTGGGTAGAGCAATGGTGTGGTATGTAATGGATGCCGAACTAACTAGTAACCGAGCTAAGTCGAGTTAAACATAATTTACTACCCAACTATTACTCATAAGAACAAGAAAAAAATTTGCGATTAGTACAAAGATAGGTATGTGCAAAATGATTCTGCACTTAGAAATTTTTTATGCTATTTTCCAAACTTGGGCTTAGCCTCTTTATTAGAATATGTACACTAATTATAGAGCAAAAGGCATGCAATACCCTAATAATTCTGCACCAAATTTGTCATTATTGAAATATACCCATCACTTGACAATAGAGTTTATATACTCTTTATATACATGTGTCTCCTTTATCTATTAGCTCAAGTTTTTGAGTTTGACTTTTGACTTGATATCAGAGTTAGATTCTACCCTTTAATGGAATAATTAAATATTAAAGTGTGCCTTCATTTAATAGTTTACACCTTTAGAGCAATTGGCTCAAGAGGTGTCTATTTGCCTCCTAGTTAAATATTTCCACGGTTAGTACTAGATAAAAAGACTACACTAAGTGTGAGACAAAGTAATATATATCAATTTGCCTTCCCTAAAGAAAAATATTAAGTTGTGTAGAAGATCTTATAAATATCAATCATATCTGTTTATTTATGCGAGCAATGGAAGGAAAGAAGGTGTCCTAAAAGACGAAATTTGATGGGAGACTATCAAATTGACTGAGTTATAACTTTGAACAAGTCAGGGAATCTAGAAGCCACCAGTCATGGAATTTACCCCCTGTAGTCAGAAAGAACACTCGAGACATGCGACGTTCAAGGCTACTACTCTGGAATTTTGGATGGTTTTCTTGGCCAAAATTGTGCCCCCGGCACCGTGACTGAACTTAAGCTGAGACGGTACCGTGAAGGGGACCACACACTAAGATTGTAGCTCTGACAGTTCGCACAATTTCGATGGCCGCATTCATGGAGAAATTCAACTTCTGTATTGTACACCTTGAATAAGATGGTATGTCAACCACGAAATTTAATCAAAGAACTTGTTTTGAGAAAATAAACGTTTGCTCCTTATTCGATCTACTAGTCCAACATATGATTCTATAGCCTGTAAATACCTATAAATACAGTTTCGACACTCAAAGAGTCTCTACCATCTAGTATTCTTCGTCTATATTTGTTCAGTCACCTGTAGGATATTGAAAAAGAAATGTCTCTTGAGATTTCAGCAATCCCATCTTCTTCTCCTGCTCAAGAAACAAGCCGCATCGCGGAACGCCAATCAGCAAATTTTCATCCAGGTATATGGGGGGATTATCTTCTCAAATATGTTTCTGACAAAAAACTCGATGGCATCATTTAAGTTCTTTTTATTGGATTATATTCATATAATAGAATTTCCACCGTTATGTTTTCTGAAAACTGGGGTATAAAACATAATATTCTTGAATGATTGGGCACCATCCCACAGCATTTGATAAAGAAAAAGGAAAGAAGTTCCAGTTGATTTGAAGCTCCATGCATGGATTGGTCCTTACATGATTCAAAATTTCTATGTGAACCTTGTCGCATGCACAAAGTGTTGTAGATACTATTGCCTCTAATTGATGTGATGAAGATATCTTTGGCATAGATTTATTCATATATTTGTTATGATTCCCTTGATTGATACTATATATTGTGGAATCATTTTTTTCTTCTTGTCTGTATATTCTTGCCTGGTTTATTTAGGCTCTGTGTATTATGAATAGGGTGGTACACATACATCTTTGCAATGAGAAAGCAATACATCTTTCTACCCTTTTCTTCCTCCATCTAGTTTTCCATAAATATTTATTTTGTGACATAATATTAGAGCCTCTCGCTCTAAACTAGCTTCCGCATACCTTTCTTTACATTACAAGAAAAATGTCCAAAAATTAGAATGTCAATTCCGACGCATCACATAACCCCAATGACCCACCTTCAGATCCACGCATCGATATATCTAGTGTGACTAAAGAGAACCAGACAAGGGAAGAGCAACACGGACGGCCAGATTAGGTCCAACATGGGCAACCTTTCCCATGGCCAGCTCCACTTCAAGCCCATTGAGGGCAATTTTTCTTGGGCCCATTCGTCCAGTGGGTTCAAGTTCAGCCCATACAGGGCCAGGCAAATCCATCAAGCTCAGCCCAAGGAATTTCTACAGAGAATAGTGGGCCAGGAGGAGGCCCACATCTTGCTACTGAGCCCAATCCAGTTCTTGGACCAGGTTGGCCTTTTCTGAACCAAACTGGTTTGGGTCCACTTGGTTTTGGGGCAAACCCGGCTCCAGTTTTCAGCCCTATTTTTTTTTTCTTTTGTAGGCACTGTTAATGGCCAACCAAAGCCCGGCAACCCTCCCTATACTTTTGTCGCTAACGGCCCAAAACTCTGTCTAATCTTCTTACAACTCTTGGGACTAGAGAACTACTCCATTTGGTCCCAAGAACTCCGACGATCTTCTTACAACTCTTAGACCAAAGAACTACTCCATTTGGTCCTAAGAACTCCGACGAGCACTTGTCACAAAGTATGACATCCCGAAATTTAGCCCATATTTTGAAATATATGAAATGATTATTTCATCGATACACTTATGTTTATTTTATTTTAAATTGATCACTTACAAATTAACTAATCTAAAGGGTGAGATCATAAAGAGTTAAAACATGAAAGACCAAAGAATTGAATCAAGAATTGACCACCCGACCAAAAGGATCGACAAAGGTCAATACAACGCTGTTGTAAGTCTATTAGTAAATGAATATAAATCGATTGGAATGAAGTCATAGTTAGTTTGCTAGTGATTCCACATAATTACGACATTCTTGTTGAACGACAATAAATGATTTTCTATTGATATTGTACAATTGAATGATCGCAATTACATAATAACTGAAGGTCGTCCACGATTCAAAGAGGTACAAATGTGGATCGAAAATTATCGACCACAGGTCAACCTCATGAAAGCCACCCAATAGTTTAGGTCATACTAAAGTTGCTTTTAATCGATTTTTAACCATGAAGTTTAATTTGATTTCGGGTATCGAACTTTCAAGGGTTGCCACAATAGTAATTTATTAGACGTTGCCTCATTGTTCGTCGAATTATCAGCAAGTTCGAAATTTTGGGAAAATAAATTATCGAACGAAAAATTGGAAACCAAAAAGGGAACCAGACTAGTGGCAAGGTTGTAATTTTTGGGCCAATAAGCTTGTTTTTGTGAAATTGGAAATAAAAAAAAAAATAGAGGGGACAAGAGACTTGGTGAGGAGGAATTTAGGGAGAGTTGGTGTGAGGATTTAGTGGTCTTTTAGGAAAAATCTTGAGAAATATTTATACCTCTCTCTCCTTCCCCTTCCCCCCCCCATGCCCGAGTGGCCATGTAATCAAAGCATTGAGTGTTCAGACTTCTTAAAGGATCCAATTAATTTCACTAAATCATGATTATTCCTTTTCTTTCTTTCATAGTAATCATTCGCTAGCCTGAAATGAAGTTCAAGAACTCAATTGGCCAAAATAGATAAAATAATAGCTTCAAGACTCAATTGAGCATTTTACCTTTATACCTCTATTTATACCGTAGACTTTCTATCTTTATACAATATTTACTTATCAAGTCACTTTTTGTTTGTTTGATAACTTGAGTTTAACCTCTTTTAGCTTCAATGCCGACCTTGTGACCATGTTATGTTAGTTATAAAAACCCCTTTAGTTTAATTGGCTCTAACCTACCAATTGGTTGACGACATGTAGGCTCCGTTTGACCAGGCTTGGGACCCCGATGCTTGTGCTTGGATCCTCGGCACCAGAGCTCAGGTCCATCAAAAGTGGGCTCAAGTCTATGGAGACCGGGCCTGGGTCCACGGAGGCCAGGTGGACCATATTTTAATACTAAATGTATATTTTGGTCTCTGTTAATGAACAAATGCGAGTTGGGGGCCATCACACGTTTTCATGTAAATGTGGTGCTACACAAATGTTTCTCAAGAAGCAGCATTAACAAGCTAGGCAAATTCAATCTCATGTTTCACTACACAAGAGGATGATGCACAATAAAACTTCTTTATTTTGACAATCACAAATACACTAATTCTTTCTCCTCCTTACACTTCGTTTCACTCCGTTGTAGTACTCCAAGAGAGAGAAAGAGAGAGCTTATGCCAGAGCGAGCTAATAAGCAAAATAGTTACACATATGAAGATGACCCATAGAATTGACCTAATAATATCCATACTATAAAAGGTCTCCCGGTACTAATAAATAAAAAAAATAAAAAGAAAGAATACATGAGTATTTTGGCAGTAGAGCTCAATAAAATGTATCACTGAATATGGTCTCCTTTACTTAGAAAATCTCATTCCATACTTTTTGAAGATTTGCGCTCTTCATCATGAGTGCATTTCCAAATTTTTCATTCTCAATTAGACAGTCAAAAATCGAATCCAAGACGTAACTTCATCATATTCATTCACTGTGCCTCCTAGGGCATCACTGCTCAAAAGGAGAAACCCTCAAATCAGTATTACCAGAAGAGAATCGAGTCCAATGTACTTTCAGTAAAATTAACTAATTAGAATGCACTTCACCATGATATCACATAATATAGCATTAGATAGTGAAAACTCTCTCAAAATGGAGGGTCGTGACAGAGTGGAACATGTCCCGATCGGGTTGCATGAACTCTTCCAGGAAGACGCGGGTTTATGCAACCGCTGCTATGTGGATGGTATGCGAGGCAGGGTCTTTTGGGTGGAAAATATCGCGGTTTGTTTCGAGCTGTTTGCTGTAGCATCATTCGGACAAAATAACCAAGTCAGAGTGTATAAGAGATTCATAATCAAACTGAGACTTCATGTCCATGTAATGTAAAAATTACCAAAGCTACCTTAAACGAAGAGGCCAGACTTACCAGTACAGCGCATCGGTGCCGTGGCTCATGCGAGCAATGCAACCGTTATCCGGGAAGTTCGTGGCCACCAACGCATCGAGTGCCATGTCAATTCGGCCCTAGCGCCCAACCCGGCTCCGAGCGTATCCGATGTACACTGCACATTCACCTTAAAGCCATCTAAGCCTACGCATGCCTGCCACCAAGGCGCTATGTTGTGTGAGAGGTGGATTAAGAGAAAATGATCATTTTTCGGTAATGTAAAAGTGTCTTTTTCGTTGACTGAAAATCTTTTCCTTGATTGATCTGTTTTCCATGTATCAATCCCCGAAAAATATGGACAACTTTTTCCCGACACTTATTTTTCACGAAACAAATGGAGTTATACTATAATGATATTTTTTTTGGTGTACCTTTCTTTTGTCACAATTTTCCTGTAATTTTATCACCTGGTGGAGACAACCATTTGTCTACTTATTTAATATTGTTATGACAAAGCTTGATGTGATTTTTCTTTCAAAAATAAATGATGGAATTTCTTTACTTGGTAATCATAACTAAGTTAGCCTAAGAAAAGAATAATTTTATTTAATTAATCTTTTTCCTGATATTTATTTTTTGCAAAACAAACGGAGTTGTGCTATAGCGATACTTTTTTTGTGTAGCTTTCTTTTGTCACAATTTTCCTGTAATTTTGTCACTTGGTCGAGACGACCATTTGTCTACCTTATTTAATATTATTATGATGAAGCTTGATGTGATATTTCTTTCAAAAATAAATGATGGAATTTCTTTACTTGGTAATCATAATTAAGTTAGTCTAATAAAAGAAGAAGTAGAAGAAAAATTGCCAGTTGTTTGAAGGAGAAAGTGTCAATGTCAACTTCTCATAGAGCACTACGGACCGCCACGCATTTATTTAATTAAACTGGATAAGATTAGACTGAGCTATTGCGTAATGTGCTAGATATGGAAATGCATCTCTAGAGGTGAACAAGAACTAATAAAAGCTGGTTAATTGGTTGAGAGGATGCAATAAAGAATGGGAAGGACAAAGGATGCAAAGTACGCATGAAATGGGAAAGAGTGCCACGTTCAAATAAACCTACCAATCCACCTTGAAGATAGGCCCGGGTTGGATTTCCAACACCATTTGCAATACATATCAAAGTCACAAGAAACGCCTAACATTAAGCATGGACGAACAACGCGATGGCAACTGTTTGGCACATTAAGCAAACCTTGCAGCGAGTCAAAGTGACTTACGCTCAAGTATCACAACTTCTGTAGTTTAATAGATCAGGTAACCTTTTTATAGAGCTCAAGTTATCAATCCTTAATACTTGCAGTGATTCACATTGATTTACAGACAAACTTGATAACTGCGTAGTTCTGACTGATTAGTTAACCTTTCTGTGGAACTGCATTCATCAATAAAACTCAATTGAACATTTTATAAAAGTTCAAGATCTATTGGTGCCTTCATCCCACTTTTTATACCCTGAATTTCTATCCCAATACTATATTTAATTATTAGATAATTTGATTTTAACCTCTTTTAGCTTCAACGCCGAATTTGTTATGACCATGCTACGTCAGTTTTATAAATCCTCTGCTTTAGTTCAATCTTTTCTTACCTTTGAATCGATATACATCAGTGGTATTTTTTGTGTAGCTTTTTTTTTTTATGATTTTTCTCTAAATTTATCACCTGATGGAGACAAAGGTTTTATCTCCTCATTTAATACGACTATGGTGGAGCTTGATTTAATTTTTATTTAAAAAAAATTGGTGGCATTTCTCCATTGTTAATCACAATTAAGTTAGCCCAAGAAAAGGGAAAAAAATAAGAAGAAAAAGTGCCATGTGTTCAGTGGAGAAAATGTCAATGTCAACTTCTCATAAAGCCCTACGAGTATGCACCCTCACGCATTTAACTAATTAAACAAGATAAGATTAGACGATGAAATAAAGAAATGGGAAAAAGTGAAAAATGGGGATATGATATGCATCTTTAGAGTGAACAGGAGGAACTTAAAAAAAGTTGGAAGGAGACAACGTAATAAAGAAATGGGAAAGGAAAAGACAAATGAAGAAACGAAAAGCAAAGTACGTATGAATTGGGAACAAGTACCACGTGTCACCTCCGCATAGCTTGCCTCCTTGCGCATAGGCCCGGGTTTGATTGCCGACACCAGCGGCAATCTGGGTCAACGTCCCCAGATTCGCCTAATAGTGGGCATTCATGAATTTTGGGACGCCATCCGTTTGGTACGGCACCTTGCAGCGATTCACAGTGAGACAGTTCCATGAACCGCAGCACTCTATGTTTTGATAGCACGGGTGAACTTTCCGTAGACTTCCAATCCCCAATTGACAAAAGCGAGTTTGGTAAATCAGGCAAACACCGCAGTGATCTACAGTCTTTTACCCCCAACCTCCTCAACTTATATAGTTTCGATAGTTTAGGTAACCATTCAATCGAGTTACATGTCTGAATATGTAATTCCTCCAGCAACTCCATTTCTTCCAAATTTCGAATCTCGATTAACTGAGGGCACTCACAGATCTTAAGCCTTTCGAGTGTCTTTAAACTGGATAGATCCAATATCACCAGCGATTTACAGTAATACAGATTCAAATCATGGAGACTCTTTAGCTGTTCAATAACGATCTCTCTTGAATCACAATCAAAAAGTGTTAACTTACACAAATATCTCAATTTGGAAAGGAATGGTTGTACCATCGGTGACTTGACACCCCTTAATACCAATCTTTGAAGACCTAGAGGAAGCCTTGGGAGAGATTGAGGATCATCACCAGATATGCCCAGATTTGAAAGCTTAGGAGGCCATGTCATGTCCATATTTATATTACCATGGTACACCAATATTTTAAGATTCTCCAACATCCCAATGGCCTTTGGCAGCTCTCTTAACTTATTCCATTTCATATCTAAGTGCTCCAGCATTTTAAGGTATCCAATGGAATTGGGTAACTCTCTTATCATGCTAAAAAACATAGATATGCTCTTCAATCTTTTAAGATATCCAATTGAAGCAGGTAGTGCAGTAATCTTTGTACAAGACAATTCTAATGCAAGTAATGACTCTAGTCCTCCAATAGGAGTTTGGTAGCTCCCTTATTTGAGAGGATTCTAGGCTCAATTGCTCCAAGGCTTTGAGATCTCCAATAGAATGGGGTAACTCTTTTATCTTGCTCTTTTTCATATTTAAGAACTTTAGTTTTTTAAGATATCCAATAGAAGCAGGCAGTGCAGTAATCTTTGAGCTCCCCAAGTTTAAGTGAAGCAATGATTCTAGTCCTCCAATGGAGCTTGGTAGCCCCCTTATTTTAGTGTATTCCAGCGTCATGTCCTCCAACATTTTGAGATCTCCAATAGAATCAGGTAACTTTCTAATTCTTGTGTTGTATAAATTCAATCTAAGGAGTGACCTCAATTTCCCAATGGAATCTGGAAGCCTTCTAAGCTGATAACAACGCTCTAAAGACAAGCATGTCAAGCCCACCATCTCTCCAATAGATGGATGAAGCTCCCACATACACAGCCCTTCTAGCTTTAGAATTGACAAGTTCTTTAGATGGAATATTGCAGAAGGCACTACGCCCAAGTCAAAATGGGGGCTTCCAGACAACTTTGATGGCTGAATTCTGGCTACACTTATATCCAATCTCTTTAGGCACTTTAGTTTACCAATAGAACTACTGATTTGTGGCGACTCTGGACTATGTTCAGCAAAAACCAATATCTTCAACTTCAAGCACATTGAGAAGTCAGGAGTTGTCAAGAGATCGCATCTCATGAGATGTATAACTTGCAAGTCACAGTTCGCCTGCGAAACAAATTACCATTAGAAAAGTAAGGGAAGGGAAATGGCAACAAATGTATATGTGTGATGCGAAACCATACCAAGCATGGGCCCCATCCATTCCAATTCTCGGGAATTTCGCTATCCAAAAGCTTGAGTATGATTAAGTTCCATAAACATAGATTGACTGCCTGCAAGTGTGAAGGGCAATGATGCCAAGAGAGCCATTTTAAATTCAAGAAAAGATTCTTGAAGTCTCCCACCAAGTTTCCCCCTTCTAATTCCAACAACGTTAAGTTAGGCATCCTTGAAAAGCCTTCACTTGTAAAGTTGTGATCTTTGGAAAGTCCAGTTAGTTTGAGAGCTATGATGTTCTCCGTTCCCTGACAACATGAAAAGCATAAGTGAGCTTTTCTATTTCGAAAAAAAAGGAATGCATTCCGTGAGTAAATATTGCATAGACTTATTATAGTAAAGCATTATTGTTTGCTTCTACTTTCATATTGTAAATGTAAGCTTTTTTTACTACCTTCAGTCACTCAAAATTAATAAATTTAGTTTTCTGCAATGTGCAAAGCAAAAGAACACATTCAAAAACATACTCTAATCGAGCTAATGTTCCCTTGATCAAGAAGATGGTAACTGTGAATGAAATTTACCATTCTAGTCTTCATTACTTCCAACGCAATCTTGGGTTGCCAAAGTCTACTACGTTTCCCAGGAACTTTGAGGTCTTCTCGTCGAACAATTTCTCTTCCAAGGTCTCTAAGCAAGTCGTGCATCAACAGCGTATCATCATCGATATTTATCAAAGACTTACGACTAAGGACTTTGATCTCAATCTTTGGGTAAAAGTCCAATGCTTTCCACATATAATATGGATAGATTCTTTCTTCACCAACATAAAAACAAGCAATATCAAGAAAAATTTCTCTCTGTTCTTCACTTAGCATATCAACACTAATCTTTAATTTCTCAAAGATATGTTGATCGAGAGCTGACTGTAATTTCTTCAACGTTTCTTTCCATATTGGTTTGCTTTTGCCATAAAGAGAACAACCAATAACTTCGAGAGCCAAAGGAAGCCCACCAGTCATGTGAGTAATATTACAAGAAATATCATCATAGTCATGTGGAGGGTAATCCATTTTGAAAGCGTGCTTGCTGAAAAGTTGAAGGGCGTGGTGATAATGCAACTCTGTCATTTGATAAAGTTTGTACTCTTCGATCGCTAGATTGTTGATGTCCCTTGTTGTAATAATGATTCTACTCCCCGAACCAAACCAATCACCCTTTGCTGCAAGCATAGAGAGTTGGGCCCACTCATCTATATCATCAAGAACAATAAGGACTTTCTTGTGGCGAAATGTCCTTTTAATGTAGTTAATCCCTGCATCGGAGTCAAAAATCTCCACTGGTTTGGAGTTGAGAATTTCTGACAATAATTGCTTTTGTAATTGGACAATTTTGCCATCCTTTATAGCCTCTCGAACACCCGAAAGGAAGCTGCACCCATTAAACCGACTAGAAATTTGGTTAAAGACGGCTTTAGCAAGAGTCGTCTTACCGATGCCCCCCATGCCATGGATTACTAGATAGCGTACATCAGGAGAACCTTCATCTAATAGGTGCATGACTACTTCAACACGATCCTGAATTCCGACTAATTGATCAGGTAGAATTTTTTCTCTTTTATTCAGTTTGATCAAAACTTCAGCGACGATTGATCTAATGAGTTCACCTTGGCTGTCATATTTGATAGGAAAGGGTTTAATCAGATCTATCGCAGAAAGAATATTAACCTATCAAGGTTAGAAATATTAAAAGTTAAACACAAACCAGCTAAGGGAGAGGGGGTGGAGACGGGGCGACTGGCCCCCTCCCAAAAATATTTGTATATATAGTCTACGGATAAGTAGGAAAAAGTCAATTGTAAGTAAATTGCCCCCCACCCCACCCAAAAAAAAAAAAAAAAGCTGGAAAAAGAAATATTAATTTTACAAAAGCTCTAACTCTTTTTACAAGGAAAAATATATATCAATCAAAATCCATGTGAATGTACTTACAATGAGTTGCAATTATATAAGTTTATAAATGTTAAACTTTACAAAAGATGCTCCCTCGTCCATAAATTGTAAAAATCGAAAGCCGTGGACTTTCTTCCTTTAAATATGCAAAGGATTTGTTTATTCCTTTTTGATTGCTCAAATATAATGAGTGCTCTGTTTTTCTAGTTTTGCATTGTTTAAAATAGTAATAGCTAGAACAATTGCTTTCTTATTTCAAATCCTACACAAATTGGGTTTAGAAGTTAAGAATAAGTATTTCTAGTCTATCTAAAAGTTGCAAATGAAATAATTAATTCAAAATTGATTTGTCGAGTCTTTCTAGAGAAATTATCTAGTTTTGACAAGAATTGACTGTTTATTTGATTGAGTGGATGTGTAGTTAGTAGTAATTAAATATGTGTGAATTGAGTGATAATTTGATGAAAGAGAGAGCAATGGGTAGTTTTAACTTTTGATGCCAGGATGAGTATTATTAATATCAATTAAATATCTAAATCAACGAAAGATGAAAAAAAAAAAAAAGATACTAGAACCTTACCGTTTATCTTTGAGATCCCATCCTTTGATATGAGCGACCTCCATCAGAGCCTCCTTCCATTGCTGCACTAGATTGCTGCCGAACTTCTGCTCATGTTTTTGCAAAGCATCGTGGTATAGCCCGGTTTTGAGTTTGACATCGTCAGGATCCACATCGAAGAAAATCGGTAGGATCATTGCGTTGTCATCTCTATTTCTTGAGCAGTCCAGTCTGAATGCAAGCTCGCGAAGACACCACGGACTAGACGCGTAATTTTTAGAGAAGATGGGCATAAAGATTGTGGAGTTCTTAATCGCATGCTCTAGTTTGCCTTTGATCACTTCGCCTTTTCTAATCTCTTCCTCGTCTATGAAAACACGAATCCCAGCTCCATCCATGAAGTGATAGAGGCAATCGGTAAAACTCAGACGAGTGTCGGGCCCTCTAAAATTTAAGAATACTTCAAATTCAGCCCCTAGTGGCAGCTCAACATCATCTCTATCGGTCATGACCGCCGCTTTTCCATGCGATGAGTCCCTTCTCTTCATCTTCAGGAGCCAAGGTATTCTGAGGAGAGATGCAAGGGTAGTGTCTAATAATTGTGATTCCGGAGGATTTATGGACGAGCCAGATGAAGAAATCAGAATCCTATTTGATGTTGTTAGAGAAAGAGCCGAACACAGAGAAAAAAAGAGAAAGAAAGCAAACTCTCGCCGGCGAGACGAAGCCACGCAACGGACCACCGCGACGGCAAGAGACGGCGAGAGAGAGCAGCCGCCACTGTTGCGATGGATCGGCGACGAGCAGGAGGAGGAGACGGATCAAGAGGAAGAGGAGAGGAAGGGGGTCGTGCGGAGAGGAAGGTGGTCGTGCGGCGAGGAGGAGGAGGAGAAAGATCGAGAGGAAGAGGAGAGGAAGGGGGTCGTGCGGCGTGCGGCGAGCGGCGAGCGGCGAGAAGGAGGAGGAAAAGTTTGCTAGGGTTTTTATGAGGGAATAAAAAGTAATAAAAAAAAATATAAAGAGGACGATGGAGGGAAATGGACGAAGGAAGTGGCGGGGGTTTTGAGTTTTGGGGGAGGGGAAGTGACAGGTTGACAGCCTGTCTGTCATTGGTGGGGGAGGGAAAAAATGTAAAATAAATTTGGGGTGGGGGAAAATGGACGAAGGAGAAAAGGGGTGGATTTTGGGGATTTGTTTTTTTTAATGGGAAACTCAAATAAATGAGCGTAACAAATAATTTCGAAAATAAAAGTATTGAATTTTGAATAATGATAAATTTTGATTATTATAGAAATTTATGGATTTATTTAAATAAATTGATTATAATTTTTTATTAATTATTAGTTTCATCAATAACTTTGTTAAAGGTAAAAACATGTTGCGCATTAACTATAAATATATTTTTCGAATTTTTAATGAATTGATTTATTAATATTATTAGTGTATTTATTAGAGGCACTTTTTTAATTAATTATTTATTTATAAATTTGAATCAAATTAATTAAAAATAAAAATATTAATTTAATATATAACGTGTCGCAACGTGTCGAATTCTTATTTTTTATAAATGACGTATCGACGTGTCGTAATAAATATCGCGTGTTGATCGTCTACATAGTTGACTACTAGGTCTCATTTCCCTCTTTTCTTAAGAGAGAATTATAGTAATGGGTGGGGACATCGTCGTAAGCATAGATATATAATTCGAATTCAAAAGGAATAAGGAGTCTGCCTGATAGAGATTCTTTGAAATTAACTTACAACAAGCAGCCAATCATGTGGGGACAAAAAAGTATCAATCTACGGAAAAAAAAAAACATGAAATATAAGGGACCGATTAAATTGAAGAGACGGCACTTCCATTCGCATTTTGTTGTATTCAATGAGTGAGAACATTAACTGTCCATAATTAAATTAATATAGAGAAAGCATTCATTCGTAGATTACATTCTATTTGATTAAGTAAATTATGTTCTATAGAGGCTACATTTCCAATAAAAAAATTTAGGAAAAAATACCAAATACTTCTTTTCAAACTAAAAATTTCTAAGATTAAATTTTCTTGTTGGACAAAGAGTTGAAGCCAAACATTTTGCAACAGGCATGAGAATCATATGGCAAATTACCAAATCGGGAATAATTTTTAAGCATTTTAAGTCGTTTAGTAACTATCCAAAATTTCAATTTCCGAATAGAATTGTATTTGATGTACTGCTGCCGTGGCCGAGCTTACCTCCGACGAGCTCATTGGACCGATTCTTGCCGATGTGGGTGGCAACACCGTGACGGCGGATGGCAACCGTGGTGGTGGCAATAGATGAAGAAGAAGAAAAGGGAAGAAGAACAAAAAAAAAGAAAAGAGAAAATATGGACTTGATTCTAAAATTGTTCTAGAAAAAATAATCAACTTTTTTTTTTGTTATTGATTCTATTCCAAATCTACTTCTAGAAACAAAAAAAAAAATAGAAATTTGTTTCCAGGAACAAAAATTTTATAAACACGATTATGTTTCAAAACTACTCCCGGGAACAAAATATTGTAAATTTTTACTATTTGGCATTACCAAATAGGACCTTAGGACTGTTTGGTAATAATCCATGAACAACTTATTATGTTTTTTTTGTTTTCAAGAAAAAAAATAGAAATCTGTTTGATAAATTTTTTTTTCTAAGTATAAAAATTCTTTTTTTTCTATTCCCAATAATATATTTGGAACGAGAATCAAAAAATAGAGAAAAGTTGATTCTTACTCCCAAGAACAATTCCTAAAATTAAGTCTAATTTTTTTCTTTTATCTTCTCTTATCTTCTCTTTTATCTTCTTCTATTTCCTCTTATTCTTCTTCCTTTTGGCAGGCGACCTTGCCAGAGTTGCCAAGCCATGGCAAGGCTCATCGGCCTAAACCTCGTTGTGGTTGGGTGAGGCTTGGCATCGCTAGATCTAGACAAGCTCAAGTTCACCCAGTCAAAACAAGGCCGAGCTTTGCCAAGCTAGGGTGAGACCGATCGTCTGCCGCCTCACAGTCACGGTGGCTAGGTGAGCCTTCGGCGAGCTCACCGAAGCTCGCCTAGCTAGTGGTCGACAACCAGCCACAAAGAAGGAAGAAGAAGAAGAGAAAAAGGAAAAAGAAAAAGAAAAATAAGAAAAATACAATAAAAGTATTAAAAAATTAAATGAAAAAAATTTAAGAATCTTATTAAATGCATTTCTATCTCGAGAATATAAATATTGTACAATTATCAAACGTATTCTTTTGCTCAAAAATTATTCCAAAGAATAAAATTAAAAAATAAAATCATTTTTGATAAAAAAAAAAAATTACTCTCAAGAATAAAATAGTTATCAAACGCACCCTTACTTGCCTCAAGCCCTATGGGCTTTGCTTTGTAATGACACTCTTATGGGCTCTTTCAGTTTTGAGTAGTAAGTGAATACAAAATCTTTATGACAAAAAAAAAAATCTTTTCAAATTTAATCATTTCATTCATGTATTACATTTATATCACATTATATTTAATTGAGTAAATATGTTAAATTTGGATCAAAATAATTCTTTTTCAAGATAAAATTTCTAAGAAAAATTTTCTAATTGGACAAAAGGATCAAACTGAACATTCTACAACAAATATAGAACTGTTATAGTAACACCCGGAAGAGGTAGCTTAAAAAAAAAAAAAAAAAAAAAAAAAAAAAAAAATCTCTCTCATGACAATTCGTTTCCCTCACACTATTTTCTTGCCTAAAATCATATGCTAACTTATCCAAATATATTCCCTAATTGAACAATATGTTAATCCACTATGTAGTTGACAACTCAATATCTTTTGTATTCTATAGTGTCAACTAAATAATAAAGATTCTCAAAGTACAACATATATGCTCTAGGCACACAAGGCGTTTTGGTTGTTTGTTGATTGAGTCTTTAACATTCTATTTAGTAAATTGACTCCTAAATATTTTTGGAAAATCTGCAATAATCCTAATCTCCCTAACGGTGACATTTACTTATCACAAAATAATGTCCTTTTAGGTTTTCACAAAAGTGAACATTATTTTAACAATAATCAAGATATAAAGCACATAAATTTCGTTGAGAATTGGGTGAGAAACTTGATTATGAGATTTCACTGAAAATTAGAATTGAAGTTTCTTCTTAACTTTATGTGACTCAAGAAAAATGTTAAGTAAAATTTAGGCTTTATTTTTTAACTAATTTTCATAATCAAATTCTCTACTAAATGAAAGATTCATATGCTTTATTTCTAATTTTGGTTAAAATGATACTTCAACTAAGGGAAAATTATCCAAAAAATCATAAACCTTACTTTTACTAATTCAATTTTATAAGTTGAGTCCCAAACTTTTTTACATTTTGTTAATTGAGTCTATCTGACTAATTTTGACTGAAAATCATTAACATGGACACTAGTATAGCATGGTACGACATTGACATTTTTTAATAATATTTATTATTTTTCTAATTTTTGTATTTTTTCTTTTCCTCCTTTTTTTTTTTTTTTACTATGGCTAGGGAGGGTCGTCGAGCCCTTGTCAACCATGGGCAAGGCAACCTTACCCAAATCTGGGTGAGGCCGCCTTCACCTGAGACTAGCGAGGCTAGCCTCACCAAAACTTGGGCAAGGGTCACAAGAAGCCTATAGTCAACAAGGGTGTCACAACCCCTCACCAGCAACCAGTAAGGCTCGGTAACCCTTGTCAGCCACTATAACTAATAATAATAATAATAACACTACTACTACTAATAAATGAAAATTAAATTAATTAATGAATTAATCATTTCCAAAAAATATCAAAATATTTTGAAGTGTACATGTTAGTGTATTCCAACCAAAGTTAGCCAAATGGACTTAAGTAGTGAATTGTGAAAATATTTAAAACTCAATTGACAAAATTAAAAGATTTAGAATTCAATTAACAAAATTACAACATGTTTAGGACTTTTTGGATGATTTTTTCTTCATTTCATAATCACCCATAGAGTATAACCATCCAGTTACTAAGGTCACCAACAATGATATTGGCACTTTTAGCGTGTTTATTAAGTTATTTGAGACTTAATTGACTAAAAATAAAACATTTAGAACTTAAGTAATCAACCATCAAAAGATTAGGACTTTTATTACACTTATTGTCACATGACTAGTTGTGATTACCTCAAAGAAGAAAAGTAATTCTCCACATGTACTATCCGTTCTATCTACAATTCCATTGTTTGTTTAGGACGCGCATGAAAAAATTTCTATTTCAAAAATTGATTTTTGGGCAGAAATTGATTTATTAATTTTTATTCCCCGGACAAGTTTCTGAGCAAAGAAACCTGTTTGATAACGACTTAAAATTTCTATTTTCTGGAATAAAAATCCGTTTGATAACAGAGTAAAATTTCTATTTCTAGGAATAAAAATTGATTAGATAACAATATAGGAAATCCTCAAATATAAAATAATAGTCGAAATAATACTAATACATTACAAAAGTTTAAAATGCAATTTCATGGAATTTCCTGCATATTATTATCCCTTGCCATTTTATTGGCAATGGTTTTCCTAAACATATTTATTTGGTTTCCCTCCTCGGTTAATGTATTGTTTATAAGCTCATCTTGCGTAGGTTCAAACAAGTATTGCGGAAGCATAAATATGAGTGCCATCAATGGCGCCTATATAACCCTGTCATTTTATCAAAGACTAGTATTATACAAGATTATCAACAAAATAAAATTGATGGTGTAAATGAATATTGAGAATTCTACATTGAAGTAATGTTTATGGTTAGGAACCAATCGGGGAAGGTCGGTTTATTTTGATTCTCGAATTGAATCATCCAGTTGATCATTCATAATTTCTTTATTGTTGCTCAATGAACCTTTAATGTCATTTGCATAGCAAATAGAGAGATTCTCTTGAATCTCTTGCCTTCGAATTAAAATTCAAGATTGTGTAACAATCTAATTATTTTGATTTTGTAAGAATTTTGAATCCGTAAAGAAACAAGGTTAAATTTCTAGGCACGTTTTTTATTTATCTATTGCGTAAGAACTTTTCTTCAATTGGCCATGCGCATGCCCTTTCTAGGAGGAAAAAGCCCAATTGTTTTTAAGTAAGCATTTAAGAACTTTGGTCGTTTTTGAAAATTGGGGACCCATTCGATTGCCTTTCATCCTAAAGAGGAAGTTATAAAAAAAAATTGAAAAAAAAAGCGAAAAATAACACAAGCAAAATAAGAAAAAGAAAATTAGCAATAATTTGTAAAGTTGTGGTTATGAGTGAATTAAGTTAGCAAGAAAGCGCAAGGTTCTTTTATATGGTTTGATTTCGCCGATTTCTATTTCAAAAATTAAGAAGTTAAAAATTTCAACTTCGATTTTTTCGATTTCTCTATTTCGGAATAGAAATCTATTTTAAAATAAAGAAATCAAATTGCATTACCAAACGGATTTATGTTTCAAACTTATTCCGGGGAACAAAGAAACAAAGAAATCGAGAAATAGAAATTTTGTCATGTGCGCCCTTAGTTATTACTTATTTAGATAATGTAAAAAAAAAAAAAAAAAAAAACATAAATTGAGCTAAAAAAGTTATAGTTTTAATTTCAATTTCACTATAGCAACAAGTTTGATCTAGCTATAAATGACATAAGTCTGAATCTGATGTGATGCATTTGTCATGTGATATTAATTTATAGGTATTTCATTATGTAGTTCTGGAGAGGAGAAAAATATAGTGCATTGATTTTTAGTTAGTCCGGCAGATTCTTTTCCCTTTCAGAGTCAGGCAAAGTTGAATGGACTTATGGGTACTTTGAATATGCATGCTTGGACCATCGGCTATTAACTTATGACATCATTCCGTGCAAATCACACTATATCAACTATTATCTACATTCTAATTTTCTTTCACAGAGTGTACTCTAACAGAACTTGATATATGGTTATTATTTCGGTAGCCTAAAAAAGCCCGGATGTAGTGCTCCCCAAAAAGCTAGTTTTTGTTCGTTTGGAGTCGACATGTACATTAAGCATCATCACTCCCTACTTGTATGCATCATTGCATAGAACAAGGATCCTGTAGATTCTCATTTTTTCAACTATTATTTTTACAGTTTGACCTAGTAAATACAATTTGGAGAGAGCCTTCACATGATATCGATCTGTTGAAACTTAAGAGATCACGTCTTGAGATACCATGCCATCAGATCTTGGCGATTCGATCTTGATGATATCAATAGTTCTGTAATTTTCTCAATCTAATGGTGTCAGTTGAAAGTAGGAGCCATGGGTATTTCATGTCGTCGAAAATCACATCAAGGGGATCTAAAATTACAAGTCAAAATCGGCTATAAATGAAAGTGGGTAGGTCTCCACCCAGACAAACTTCTGAATTGATTTTGAGCACCAATGATTGGGATGATCTTTAACCGAACTAGGGCAGACTCGGCCATGATAAATTCACTTCGCTTTTAGTTTGACAAAAGATGGATTCAAGTTCGTTTGATACAAGAACCTGCGACGGAATAAATCCTATCCGATCATTTTTTCGAAACTTGGCATGACAAGCTTTCTATTGTCAGGATATTTACGATAATTTGATATTAGGCGTTCTATCCATTTTATATGATAAAACCACCTTCGACCCATGAGCGAGATATTGTCATATTTGTGGGATCTAATCCTAATTAAAGGTCGTATGGCCATCTTCCATCTACAACCCATGAGCAAGAGATTCTCGAGAAGCACCCTGCGCAAACTCATACCAAAATGTTTAAACAACAAGCTTAATCGATTCAAAAACAAGTACTCTCGTAATAGCAAGACCAGAATTAAGAGTTGCTAAGTGCATCTTTTGAGCAACTATCATATTCGCATGGATCAAGTGTCACTCAAACGACACAAATTCAGTATTGCCGCCGTAACAAAATGTATATTATGTCATAATGCTGAGACACACCAGAGACAATACAAAAAATTGAACTTCCAAAGATAGTTCACAAGAATATTTTCTTCTCTAATATGAAAAAGCCTCTACTTAACAAGGGCAAAATCATTTCAATTACTGGCAACTTACATTCGGGTCAATTCAAGAAGAGAATACCCCATGAGAGAGAGCTGAAGATCACCAGAGTCCGATAGAAATATCTTCTCAAGCATAATCAGGCATCACCTTTTTCAGGAATGTAATCGGCTCGGAATCTTCAGGCGCCAGTTGATCAAATGCGGCATAGTTATGCTCTTCATCATACACATGGCACATCGTCATGATTGTCTTCATGAGTCGCCAATTCCATGTGGCTTCATTTAAGTACTGTGGATGACATGTAAACCAAATGAGCAAACTAGCAAATAGACATTTTTTGACAACAGCGAGACAACTGGTCCTCAGGCAAATATCCAATACCAAGATCACTCTGCATTTACAAATATTCGAAGCACCAAACACTAAAATCAAAAAACTATCTCAAGTTCGCCAAATTTAGTTTCAACTTTAAAATACTCCCTTCCTCTTCAAGCATCTGTTACTCATGACAAGAGCGCCCCCCCCACAAAAAAAAAAAAAAAAAAAAAAAAAAAAAAAAACCGAAACTTGCTCCAAATCATCCTAATCTAGCTGGCCTTTTGAATGCCAGAATAACATACTTGATGGAAATCAGCTCACCTTTCCCCAGTTTTCTTGTATAGACTTGTGAGCCACCCGCAAGTTGTAACTCGGAATCCTTGGTGATATATGATGGGGTATGTGGACATTTATATGATGGCATAGAATTTCGATCCTGCACAAGAGAATAGCATCTCAGATTGTTTTTTGATCATTCTACTCATCCTTGCACCCGAAGGTCATCAGATAAACTTTTAAGGCAAAGCAAGTGACAAAACCTTCTTCCGAAGCATGTGGTCATCTAAGATAGCTAGTTCCCCTAAACCACCTCAACTTGATAATAATTTTATTGTGCACTTTCAAAAATGCAAAAGTTTCTTGATACACATTTTTGTATGGCAATGCCCAGAAGCAATGTCAAATGTGTTAAGTTTAAAGGTACAGGACCCAATTGCCACCACCATCATGTCATCGACAGTTCATTTATATCTGAGATGCAAGCAAAAGAGAACAAGTAATGAAGAAACTTGAGGAAAATAAAAGTTTTATTACCATTTAGGATAATCGCAGTGGACGGTTCCGTTCAGCTGGGCTTGAGCAGCATTCCACTCATTGGAAGATTTGAAAGGAATATGTGGTGCCGTGTGATGGACCATTGTGAAAGTACTCATCTAAAAACAGGGAGCAGATTGTTCTTCTCATTCAGCAAATGTGGACGGCTTCACTTGAACAGCCAGGGCAACTAAATTAATTGAGCAAAGAAGCTTCAAGTGAAAACTCTTAATAATACAATTCGTGATTTTTCAGACAATCCAAATCCTAAGATTGAGGTATTCACGGTCCTCAGCTGCACTTGGCAATAATAACTGACTATGAGCAACTTCTGACCAAATATCCTGAATGATCAAAAGCTACAAAAAGATGAGAAACCACTAGATTCTTATGGAGGTTTTCTTTATTATGACTGTGAGGATTACTCGTCAACGAATTATTGGTGTCTTCAGTAAAGAAGGGCAACGAAGCATACATTAATGCAGATGAAAAAGATCATTACCCAAAAGTGATAGCCCAACCATGGCATCAACCAGAACTTAATCCACCCCAAAATGCCAGCCTTGTAAATGATCAATGGCCACCCAATCCCCATAAAAGCAAAAACGCAAGCCAAACTGATCTTCACCCTTTTGACTTCATTTGGTCTGAACTTGTTCAAGTCGAAGTGCCATATCAACCTAGTAGGGCATTTAGTCAGATTAAAAATCAATGCATTTACAAGAAAAGGCAA
Organism: Eucalyptus lansdowneana; assembly: GCA_017140395.1. Lineage (NCBI taxonomy): Eukaryota > Viridiplantae > Streptophyta > Magnoliopsida > Myrtales > Myrtaceae > Eucalyptus > Eucalyptus lansdowneana. Next base: position 40,775,767 of record CM029485.1, read on the forward strand.
CAAATAAGAATTATAACAAGCCACCATCAATTTGATATTTTGAATTCACAGGCATGGAGAGCGAGAAAACAAGCATCTAAATAGAAATAATAGTCCCATACATACCAATGAGCTATAGACATCCAAGGACGAATTGGGCCATATCCATATATAATTGCCTTGCGCAGAAGAGGTGAAGAGTCAAACTCCTCTTTCCAAACAGGATGCCAAGCTGTGTCTTCAGACAACCTATTACAGATAAAAAGGAAGAAAAACATCATGATAGTTGCATAAAGGCAGTTAAGAGGAGATTAACCAGACAACTACAACCATATGGTCATGCTAACCAAGGGGAATTTTCTCACAAAAATAAAAATAAGAGGAAAAAACAAGGAAAATGTGTCCAGAAGATAACATCATAGAATGAAAACATAACATCATGAACATAACAAACGACACATGTGCAAACAATTGTCTTCATGTACATTTGCTCACTATATCCAAAATGTAAAGAAGGGTCTTGAAGTATGTAGATTATGCATAGTAGATAGCCTTAAAGTGGACTAATTGTTAAAAAGCAAGGGAGAATATACTGTCACAAGAGCATTCTGCTTGTTGTTAAAGGACCATCTACTCCTTTATTTCATATTAAAAGGTATTTAAAATGGATTATCAAATGGAAAAATGTAAAGGGAGTGTCTTACAGACATGTTAGTTTTTGCATGATGTCGGTCGTGCTTAAACCTCCATGGCTCGTAAGGATATATCAACGGAAGGAATGCCAGCGTTCCCACTATATCTTCCACTAATTTGTTCTTCGCAAATGACTTGTGAGCACAATCATGCCCTATAACAAAGAACTTAAAAATGGGAGGAAAAACAAGAAGGGATAAACAGAGCTGTCTAGGAAGTTAATCTAATATATGTTATGGAATGAAAAGACAACCCATATGAGGAACAAGCAAGGGAATTTTTTACCAAAGAAGAAAAATAGCAAACAAAGCTTACCCCAGTAACAGCAGTTCCTGTCCATGCCCATGCCAAAGGGAGTAGGTACCATGGGGCTTTTGAAATCATGAACAACCCCAATGCATAGGAAGTAACAGATATCAAAACTGAAGTCCAGGCTTTCCCATCGTTGATCTCAAAAACCTTCAATGAAATTTGAGGGCAATAATTGTTAGAAAACTTGCTAAAAAGGTGTAACACTTTCGGCTATACCAGAAAGTTTCTTGTGACCATCTAGCCCTAGATGACCAAGATGCAGCTGATATTATAATCACTTAGTAAAAAGCTAATGTAGTAGTATTCAAGAGACATTTGTTCATTTATTTGAGGACTATTCCCAAAACAATAGGAGCATGAAATTTCAAACTAGAAACATCATTGGATTCTTTTTCACTCTTTACAAAAACATCCTTAAGTGGAAAGAGATAATCTAAATAAACAATCTTGGCAATGAAAATGACAAGATGGGAATGCTTCATGGATAAGAGTAGATGTAAGCACACTCTGCAGCCAGTAAAACATACCTTTCTGGGAAGTGAATCATAACATCCTTGAGCGTAACATTTTCAGGAAGAGGTTCTCCAATTTGCCTGAAGCCATAACTATCAGCCAATTGTTTCCGGTACTCAGCACTGTCTTCTGAAATCGGTGCAACAGGAACTGCCACAGCCCTTACAATATGAATTTTTTTAGGGGAGAATGAATGTCCTTTATGTTTGATTCCCTTCTGGAGTGGATTTTCCCATTTCAGATAATATAAGCCTGTCTTCCATCAAAGTATTATGAGAAACCCAACAAAACCAGAGAAACCATTAAAACCAGTATACTACCAAATGACCCATGCAATTTGTTTCATGTCATTTAAAGCGTAAGTTCAAAATAAAACCCAGCAAATTGGTCGGTTTCATTTCCAATTCCCAAAATTTTATTATCAAAATGATGCTTGCACTCAAATAAATTCTAGCCTTATGATGATGTCTATGCTTTTAAATGAACTGAATAGGCACCAGATGTATGAGCTGGTCATGTTCACATAGCCTTTCTTGGTCATACCTGAGATTAGGTTGACTTGGTCCAGTCCAAAATACATCCAAGCAAGCAAATCTAATTAAGATCCAGTTTCAGCTGACTGAAACACTAAGTTGGTCAACTAGTAGGGATCAGATTTTCCAATTTGAAGCTATATTTCATGATTCTAGCACTTAAGTGGACCTATCCTTCAGCCACATCATTAGTTTGATGGAAAGAAAGAACAGCATACTGAACAAGGCTACATCTGAACCACTTATTTAAGTAAATGGATCATTTTGATAAAATAGGGTGGATGAACTGGGAAGTGTGGCCATGTCACTGCCTGGGTGTGGGTGTGGGTGTGGGAGCCAACTCCAAGCTATTGCTCAGCAACCATCCAATGGTAAGAAAGTGCATTGTCAACATTTACCATCATATATTACCAATACTGTAATCGATGTCAGAAGTCCATGAATGGCCCTTCTAACAAAATGGACCCTTCAAGCCTCTAAACAGCATTGCATTAGGTAAGACAATTAACTTGATATATATTAAACAGAGGTTTCAAAACATAAGAGTACTTCTAAACTCGATGCATGCCTTGGGCAATCCAATCATCAATTGCAAAACGGGTTAATTTCAGAATTTTACCAGAAGAGTAGAGCCAGTGACTGTCAATGCAAATTCTATGCAACAAAACGCAATGCACATAAATGGCATAAAATGCGTACTCTTAGAAGAAAAAAATGGTAGCTTTGAGTGCCATGCATCATCCTAATTAGGATCCTAAATCCCACCATTGAGCAAAAAAGTAAATCACTTTTCTAAAAGTAAAGAGTTAAGAACTAGTTTCACCTATCACACGAATCATCAACTGCAGCCATCACAACCAAATTCTAAACTTAACAGAATAGATTTAAAGCTCCAAATTTACAGCTACTTTGGCCGCTAACAGAGTGTACCACCACCGGGGCACAACCAACGGAGGAGGTTTTGAGAAAAAGTATTAAGTGACTCAATTCACACATGAGATTAGCAAAAATTAAACTCCAGGCGAAAAGCCATAATAGAAAATCAAATACCAGGTGAACAATGGGTAGCAATTCTTCGGCTCCGAATCGACGTCTGATGGGGGCCCTGAATACAAAATCCATACGAACTTGTCAATAGGGAGGGGCGGACAGTAAATGCCCATTGACACGTTACACTAAAATTACACAACCGAAGTCCAAATTCAACAAAGAATTTGGAACCCAAGAATCAAAATATCCAAAAGAAATCTTGCATTTACAGAAAGAATCAATCTTGAAGGCCACAGAGAGAGACACAGAGACAGAGACAGAGATGGACACACCCTGAGGAGGAAGGCGGAATCTGCAAGCCTGCAAGCCATGAAGAAGCAGAAATGCAGAAAGAATTTGCAGCTCTGCTCAAGAGGACCCCCAAACACAGACACACAAACTCAAGTATCCAGAAGATAAGCCCCTCTCTCTCTCTCCCTCAGTTCAACTGGGGTTACAATACATGGGATGAGGCGGTGGAACCCCAAGGAGAGGATCTCCAAACGGCGTCCTTGCTGGCTATTTATATGCGGGCAGTTGCCTTCCCCAAACTCCATCTTCTTTGTCCGTGGTCGGCATCGAAAGTGTGGTCGGCATTTCGCAGGTATCCTCAACCTTTTGTTTCCTCCTAGTTTTTTTTCCCTCCTCTTTTGGGGGTACTATTTCTTTTCTTTGCCTTTTTTGCCAACAGTGATTTTGTAAGGAAAATAAAAAAATAGGATTTATGCCACTTTTCTTTTTATTGCTTTAATATGACTAATTTTGTCCAAATGATAGAGCTGTTTCCACCCTGCACATGATTAAATCCATCTCATTTCCATTATACGATAAAGCACACCACGTGAAAAATTTGTGGACATTGAGGCACCTTGAATTTTCTTATAATGAATACTCTATCAATGATATTACCTTTAATCCATCGAAGTGAAGTGAAATTTAACTGCACTTTAAAATTGTTGTTGTCTTTTACAAATTTTGATTTAATAAATTTCGTTTTTTGAATTTCTGAATTGGAAAATTTAGTCATGGTCTTGTTTTAACAAATCTCTAAAGAGGGCCTCTTTTTTGTTGCATCCTGGTCATCTCATTATATGTATATAAAGAGACGATTGATAAAAAAGAGCTTGGAGGTAATATGTGCAATAAAATTAAAGTGTATAAATGTTCAAATTTTCTTAATTTTTACTTGACAATCAATCTATAAATTTGCTTGATTAACATGAAAATGATTGGGAACTTTCTCTCATTGACAAAGCTAACATGTGCGAGGCAAAATCTAAAAACTTAAAAAATAATACATTGCACTTTTAACATGCATGGTGATATGTGCCCACGCAAAATTAGTCAAGAAAAAAAGAAAATATAGGAAAATATGTGTTATTCTCATTACGACAACTAGATTTTTAGTAATAAATTAAAAAAATTGAAAAAAAGGAAAAGTGAGAAATTTGGAGCTCCATCACTTGAAGTTTCGTTTAGATGGTTAAACAATTTTATTTATTTACTAGAAATTGGATGAATATAGTCTTATAAAGAGCATAAATAGATTTACCCGTGTCGTGTCCAAATAGCTACTTAGACTTCACCCTATGAATTTGTATGCAAATAAATGTTTTCCGAACAGAACATAGATTTGTTTGTTGACAGAATAACTATTAAACTCGTCTTAGTCTTCAACTTACTCGTAATAATTTTTTTTGAAAAAAAAATTTTTTTTGTTTTACCAACCGATGCTTTGGACATGGAATAGGGAGCCAAGTCCCGGGAAAGCGGGGATTGTTCATTGCGACTGATTCCGTGCCACGAGGTTTTGACCGACCCTGGTTACTAGACGCCATAGGCATATACTTTTGACAGGGCAAAACATGTAGAACACCGTTTGTTTTATATACATATACGATAAATTATTTTCCGACTTTTTGATATTTGGAGAACAAAAGATTAATTTATTTATGAAAATTGTTTTCTATGAACTGAAAACAATAAGTTTAAACTGAGGAAAACAACTTTTCTTTGTGTTTGTTTTGAAGAAAATTTTATAGTGAAAGAAAATACTTTTATGTGTAAATCATTGCAGGAATGCATTATAGAAGATGTTTAATCCTTTTTAGATTATAGAAAGTCTAATCAAAAAATTTAAACTAATAGATGAAGGGAGACTGCATAAAAATAAAAAGCATATAGGAACCATTGTTAAGTAATGAGAGACAATTTTTCAATAAAGGCGATGATAGCGCAATCTATAAAGACATGATGACTATTTATCTGGAGAGAACTATATGTTTAGTCAGTATTTTTGTTTGTTTTGTTAACAATATTTAGACATTTAGTGTTGCAGATGAAACCATAGAGAGAATTATGTGTTAAGTTAGGACTTTTGTTCAAGTTGTTAACAATTATTTAGGATCACAAATTGTGTGTTTGTTTTGCTATCACATATTTAGGATCGACTCTATTTAAGTAGGGCATGTAATTTTGTGTTTAATCTAAGGTGTTGATCACAAATTCATATGCTGATTGAACTTCAATAATATCTACATTTGCGTGAGGAAAACATAATTTGCAAACTTGTTATCTGACAATGACTTAAATAATTACCTACGGTTTATAACTCTGTATTTGATATTGACCGTTAATTTTTACGTTTTAAAATATTGCAGCTTGCCAACTTTTCTTTTTCTTTTCTTTTTCTTTTCTTACGCCAAATATTGAAAACTTTTAGAACATGCAAATGCTGAAATGATTCTGATTAATATTTCATTAGTTGGCAAAAATGCAAAAAGAAAATATTTTTTACCTCTCAAAAGGTCTAAAAGAATAACATGGTAGAATATGAAAATTTCAGAATTTATTGTCATGATAGATAGAGATACTCGAATAAATCCTTGATATCATAAAATTGAATGGATGCATATAATAACTTATCACCCCTCTCTAGCACAAAAATTGTAAGACACGATGGTACTTTCTCCAGTTGCTGCCTCAAATTAAGAGGCGGTTGAGTGTATCCGCAACACATGTATAATTACACTATGATATTTCACAGATGTGGCGATTTAGAGCCAAGTTATTACATATCAAGAAAAGAGTGAGACCCATATCGAAGGCTTAGTACATTTTCTAAACCATCAAATCACTTCTATCGACCGTGTCATACAACAAACAGCGTATCAATAACATATTTTCTTCATCTATGGAGAGCTAGTGCAACGCTAGACCCAATTTTGGGAAGAGCATCGTTGGCATCTCACCGAGTTTGAGGCGTGTCTCAGTAAACTTATTAGGAAGAAAGATTCTTGGGGCATCCCTGTTCAATCTTGTCAGCTGAATGATAAAATTAGGGCATTTCACGTTGCGCACGTTTCCCATGAATTCCACACATAATCATATATGACCCTTTGAATCTTTCGTGTCGGTCGTGAATACGAGTCAGAAACCAGCCACACCAATCGGCGTGGAGTGCGTAAGTTGATTCACTCGTCCTGTCGCCCTTGCCGTCCTACGGACAGTGACCATCACATGCACGCTTTGTCTTCGTTTGGCCATGTCACCATATGCACTCGTCAAAAGTCAATAACCCACTTTTCACGTGGGGGTGGGAAGAAAAGCGTTTTAGACTTTCAGCAAGACTCATCGTTCTCAAATTGAAATTCATAAAAATTAATTTTGTATTATTTTTTATCTTACATAAATTTTCAAACCGTTATCCGAACCCAAATTTACCCTCCGTTGGCATTCCATCTAATACCTTACTAAAATGCTCAATAGACAACTACTAATGGGGCGGGGAGGGGAATGAAAGCATTTAGACTTCTAGCAAGACTCTCGTTGTTTGATTATTAACATTAAAAATCTCAAATTAAAATTCATAAAAAATTAATTATATATTATTTTGTTTATCTTACATGAAATTTCAAATCAGTATCCAAATCCAAATTTACCATCCATTGGCATTCATCCAATACCTTATTAAAATGCCTACATGTCAACATACTCAATAGATGACTACCAAATGGATCCAATGTGGAGAATGATTGATTCAACATGATAATTTCACGTGTGTTGACATGTATACAACTAATGGAATATTGATTGAAATGTAAGTATGTGTTTGGGCTAATAATTTTGAATTTTATTTTAGGTAAAAAAAGTAATTTGAGATAAATCTGCCATTGAGTTACAGTTTTGGATTTTCAATGGTATTAATCCCTCATTCTTTTTCTATCTATAAGGCGTTATGAATCTTTGTGAAGTAACATGACATTGTTAATTATCACATAATGTTGCATGGCTTTCAATTGATTGAAAATTTTTGTGCTGATTTATATAAATCGTTACCATTACGATTTCAAAATCTGTCTTCAAATAAATTTTCTCTCTCAAAATATGGGAGTAAATACTATTCATTTTTTTACGTTGACTCACTTTGTCAACTTTGTATAACTGGTGGGGGAGGTGGAAACGTGGAACAAGCGTGAACTTTAGAAAATGACTTTGCACCTTTTAGTTAGGTACGTATAGCTTTCAACTTTTAAGAATACTTAATTGTTTAATGAAAAAAAAAATCGTTCCATTGAATGAGAAGATATCCTGCGTTGACCAATTTTCATCGTGCCGAACATATAGGATGACAATTTAAAAAAAAAAAAAAGTTTTCTGGTGTTATTTTTAAACAACCAATAAATAAACGGAGCTCAAAACAGGCTATAATTTTGGGTTTTTGCTTTGCCACACCAAACTTTGGGTTAACTTTCGAGATTTAGACAACTTCAAATAATTTTACAATTTCGGTTTTGCCTAATAAAGAAATGTTTTTTTCTTTAAAATATAAATTTCAAAAGAATTTAAGTTTCAGAAAACTATATATAGTTACATACGAATTTATAAATTGATATATGTAGGTTATGAAATGTTTAAATAATAGAGTCGCATGAAAAGGCAAGTAGACATGTGGTTATTAAGGGTGCGCATGGAAACACTTAAACACTTTTTTGTTCGCTTTAACGAAACAAAAAAAGTGTTTTGCCCGCGAATAGCTAAACAAAAGAATCGTTTGGTAAGTGTAAAAAAAAAATGTTCTTGGAATAAAAAAAGAACAGAAACATGTTTGGTAGAATCGGTCAATTTCTTGTTCAGAATAGAAAAAGAACAGAAACACGTTTGGTAAACGCAAAAAAAAAAAAATTCTTTTTTTTTAAAATATTTTTTTAATAAAGTTTAAAATTGATATTGAATTCTCATTCTTATGAAATGTTCATTAATTTTATTTGTTCATGGTTAGTGAAGACAAACATTTTTAGCATGATCATATGGCATATTTCGTAGGAAATTTTGTAATTAAAGTTTGTATAAATTTTGCTAAATGCTCATGAATTTTTTTAATTGTCGACTTCATCCTCCTCCAAACTATCGCAAAAACCCCATGTGTCATCATTTTCACATCTTTATTTCAGCAAGATTGCATATCATCTCTGAGAACACGAGCTTTCCAATGAGAGAACTCAAAACGGCCAAAATTAATTAAAGCGCCTTTTGAACAGAAAGACCACTAGTGACATTTTTTGCAATAAATACGATCCATCATTTTCTTTTTGTTGCTCGAATGTTTTCTTTTTTACTGTTTCATTTGGTAAATCGGAATGTAGATTAACAAAAGTATAACTTCGAAAATCGAACCGATTTACGAGTAACTTTTGCAACGAAATATTACATTTTCATTCCGTCCGATAATTGCATTTACTAGCATCCATTGGCAAATACCCCGTACCTTAGTAAATTCTCAGAATTATTACAAAGCATAGAGCTGCAAAGGTAGATGCTGAGACATGACAAGTTAGGTAAATACTTAGATATATTAATAACCTTCTTCGCTTCACACCATTAATTAATAAATTTCACAATGACTTCCTTTTTTTTTTTTTATGAAAGAACCAAAACGAAATTAATCATCAAAATCCGAGGACCCAATTCGTGAAAAAAATAAATAAATAAATTCAAAGACGATATCGCACAAATGGAAGAAGTTAAAGATTTCTCATGCTACTATTCCCAGCATTTTGATATATTAGTAACCATTAGGTTAGATGAACGGGGAATCCCGTGAAAATTTGTCACAAGAGCGTTGGAGGATGATGATGCTACGCTAAAAACAACATCAAGGCAAACATGTACAAGAGGCTATTGACCTAGGAACTACAAAGTACTCGAACAGGAATGCAGTTAGCCCTCGCACTTACTTTTTCGCCTTCGACTTTTTATGCTTTATTCCCTTTGTTTTCCGGTTTTTCTCCGTCTTTTTCTCAGATGCCATCTTGGCATACACCGTTTGGGATTCTTGGATGATGAGGCGCACGTGGGGATCGTCCTTGGGCATTTTGCTCAGCACAATCCTTGCAGACTTGAGGTCTCCTGAAGCCAGAAGGGCTTGATACATCCTACCGATGTTCATAAAGTAGAGACCCACGAGCATGTACTCCTTACACAGGAATTTTGACCGTTGGATCCTCAGACAATACAACCATTTGCTCCTGGATTCCTTGTAAGATTTCAGCAGCTTCACAGTCCATCAGACATTTGGCATGTTTTGGGAGTTCTATAAATTCAATAAATTGACAAGATCAGGGAGCATACCCAACACGGTAACTAGTCTAAACCAAACCTTTAAATTGACGAAAAGGTAAAGTATTATTCACACGTAGCATCATCACCAATATGCCCAATAAATTGAAAAATTCAATGCAACTCTGCTCTTTGGCCAGAAGAGGAAAAACCACGACTCCACAGTCCAAAATGAACCTGCTGAAGTCCAATCTGTATGACTCTAGTAAGTCAGAAACGAAACAATCATAGAGGTTGCCAACATGCAGACCTATGCTTACAAGCATGAGTCAATGATTGGGTAAGTTTATTAACTGCTAAAGGTAGACGTAATTTGTAAGGCATCTGTCTCTCCATTCGTATTAAATGCCTTCTTGCCACCTTCTTGCCAAGCCCATCTCGCTTGAACCCAAATTTTTCAAATAAAAAAATTTAGGCCAATTACTGATCTCATTTGGATTTTCATACCTAAAACAAACCAATTCAAGCGAAGCTCCACACGTGTAGTTATACCCGACAGTCAGCGGTTGAAGCAACCCATAAGTAAGATATTCAATCTGCGCCGCTAAAAAAAAGGAGCACTATAGCTAAACACCTACCCTGCTCAACTCTGAGCTCCAGAGGAGGCTGTTCTTTGGGAGCGGAACTTTTGGCAGCCCTGCCAGTCTTATCTCCTTTCCCTCCTTTGCCCAAATTCACTAAGGAAAATACACAGATTGCCAGGACAAAATAATCAGCACGCAGTAAGTAGCAAATAACACATCGCAAGCAACCGAAGCCACATGGAACTGCCAAGCAATAAATCCACAGAAACAGCCCGAAAATGATGAATTCGGAGACGGACATTTATTCAACAAGCTGTCTGCTTTGCTGCCAGATGAAAACCCGAAAATTCCATCCCCGAGACCTGTGCAAATAGCCGCCCACAACAAAGAAACATCACCACAAGGAAACAGAGCGAAGCCCGGATAGTCACAGAACCCACATCTCCAAACCACTTATAATCAACAACCACGAAAAAGAATCAAACAACCCAAACGCTATGCAAACCTTCGGAATCAAACTGAACCTTCCTCCCCTTCTTGGGTTTCCCAGAACCATCGTCCTTGCCCTTCGCGGACGCTACACGTCAACACACACACAACCATGAAAAATTCTCTCAGCATAAACCCAAGAACAGCAAGAGAAGCCGATTGCCACAAAAACAAGAATGCAATCGAAAAACGAAGCAACGACGCGAGAATCGGAAGAAAGCGAAAATGGGTCGCGCTAACTTTTACCTCCGTTGGGAGTGGTGGACTTGAGCGAGGACTTGGCCGCTTTGCCGGGCAGCGAATGCCCTTTCCTCCCTTCTCCGCCATGACCAGCCTCTGCAACACCCCAACCCAAGAAATCAATGCAAATTATAGCACGATCACGTCGAATCATGAAATGGGTGAAACCGGAACTAGCAGGCCGGAGGAGGCGAATGGGGGCGGTGCACGAGGCGGACGTACCTGAGGGGGGGAAGCAGAACCGGAGCTCGAGTTCGTCTCCTTGCTCTACCGCAGATCTGGGCGAGCAACGCTCGCTCGATGCTCGAGCGAGCCGTCCCAGATCTGTCGCGCCGAAGGGGGAGCAACCCTGACCGGAGAAGGAGGAGCACCAGAAACGTACCTGGAGTCGCCGGAGTGAGGAGTCGCCGGAGAGTCAGCTGAGTGGGAACCGCCGGAGAGATGGGAGAGACGCCGGAAAAAGAAGAACGAAGCTTCCGATTTTGTTCTTTTGTTCCTTTGGTTTTCGTTCTTTTGTTCCGTCGAAGAAGTGTTTCTTTTCCAAAGGAACAACTTTTTTGTTTTTTTTTTTGTTTCTATTTCGTTCCAAAAACAAAAAAAAAAAAAGCGAATCTCGCAACCAAACGCGTTTAAACGCTTTTTTTTCCCTAAGACACACTTTTCGTGAAGTGTCTGGAAACGTTTCTAAAAACGTTTCCATGCACGCCCTAACTAAACCTTGCATTTTCTAACTTTTGCATGTCAAAAGTTTAATATTGTAAGCATTTTTATCTAATGCCCTGTTAGTCTATTTGAAACAAAAAATTCAATAAAACATGTGCTCTGATTATTATTATTGTTATTGTTATTGTTATTGTTATTATAGTAATTTTTAAGTTCATTCTTATTCTGATTCCTCATTATTCATTTCGATTTGGTGGAGCTAAGGGTTTCAAATATTGATGTCGTGTCAGCATAAATTTTTGCAGGACAATGGAACTTCCTTATGTAGATTATATCATTGTCTTGATACTCGAGTTAAGTTTAGTTGAGTCCAAATTGGTCGTGCCTTATATGTGAATTAAAACCCAAACTTGAGAAACCTGAGTATCATCGAGCTCAAAGCAAATAGGTGATTTTTGAGAACTACACAAGAAAAGTCTATTTTGATCGGCACGTAGCGTGGAGTTTAATTCAATCCGATCACTGAACACCCCTCGGTGCCAAACAATCGAATTATTGCCGATACCGTAAGCTCGTGTTCATTGATTGAATTCAAAAGTACCATTGATGTGTTGCGCGGATGTGGGACAAGTTTGTCGTGGGGGTTCAAATCTTTAGCATAATTGGCAATGGCGTGCCCTTAGTGCTTCTTTGTAGGCCAATCCCCAAAAACCACACGCGTTTCACAATTCCACTAAAGATTCTAATATGGCCTTCTTTTCAATGGATTCTTTCATCATATGGCTCAGGTTCTCCAGTAATTAGACAATTTTCTTCACCTTATAATATGGTTCATCAGTTTCAAGATGAGTTAGTTTTTGATTTAGAACTGAAAATGACCTTGTGCAATTCCAAAATATTAGAAATCGCAATCCTAACTAATCGATTTTGAAACTACCAGTTCTAGTCGCTTTTATGTTTTGAGTACAAAATAGAATTCTTATAATAATATATAAAAGTTAACACTATTTCACTATGAAAACAGTTCTTAGTCCATGAGTTATGATATTTGTTCATGCTGAAGATTCAATATCTAATAGGTAGAAAAAATACTTCTTCTTTCTAAAAGAGGCTTCAAACTAGTTCAACCTCAGTAGAACATGCGGTTTTGGCCTTGGAACCATAGTTGAACCAATCTTGGGCCAGTTCTTGGTTTGGAAATTAGAAATTGAAGCATTTCCTCTTGGAACAAGCCAGTGTAGGCCTATGAAGCATGGACATATTCTAAGAGCTTTTGTCTCGTGTCGAATATCTCGACACGTGTTGAACACACTCAAACACATGGTTAACACGTGTCAAAAAATCCAACATGTAGTCAACTCTTTCCGACACGCTCTGACATGCATGTCCGAAAATTGCAAGAGGCATTGTGGTTTTTGGGGTGGGTCTACAAGTGCAACAGGAGAGAGAATTGTTGAAGAAAGCAACACGGAGTGGAGGCGAGGCTGCAAGCAACGGCGAGGGTGCGATTGCAAAGAGTGTTAGAGAAAGAGCGGAAATTGAGGTAACCCAAAGGGCTGTAACTACGATTCTGTGATGGAGGGCCGAAGGCGAGGCTATAGCTGCGAAGGAAGGAGGGCCGGAGGTGAGGCGACGAGTTATTGTGATGAGGCAACCGAGAGAAAGCAAAAATCAAGAGGAAGAGGTTTATGCAAGAAGGAGGAGGCCACGGTTAGGGTTTTTGAGTTTCCTCCTCTTTTAGTTTTAGGCTTTAGCAAGAAGAGTAGGTAAAAGAATTAAAAATAGGGATTTTGATTGGACTTGGCGTGATTTTTTCCTTTTTGGAGGGAGGGGATGGACGATGACTTCAACTCTCAAGAAAGGTGATGGGAGGAAAGAAGCGGGGGAGGGAAATAATTTTTTTTTGTTGGGGGGGGGGGGGGGGGGTGGAAGTGGGGTGGTTTCTTTTGTCAAAAAATAAAAAATAATGGGGTTAAAAAGTGATTTAAAAAAAATAAAAGCATTGAATGTTAAATAATGATAATTTTTTATTATTATAGAAGATCATAGGTTTATTTAAATATGTTGATTTTAATATCACTTTTTTGTCGAAAAACAAAAAATGGGGTTAAAAAGTGATTTCGAAAAATAAAAACAATGAATGTTAAATAATGATAAATTTTGGTCATAATAGAATATCATACATTTATTTAAATAAGTTGATTCTAATATCTTGTTAGTCATTAGTTTCAAAGAAACTTTTGTCAATTAGAAACGTGTCCCCAAGCATGGATATGCATTAACTATGAATGTCTTTTGAATTTCCTATGAATAGATTGATGAACATTATTGTGTAAATTCATTGTAAGCTCTTTTTTTATCATTTATTTATTTGTGAATTTGAATCAAATTAATTAAAAATAAAAATATTCATTTAATATACAATTTATCCTAACGTGTCGGAATTATTTATTTTTAAGAAATAACATGTCGGCAATGTCGTATTGCATGTCTATGTTGCGTGTTGGTACTACTTAGATGTAGGCTAATTTGGTCAATTCTCAGGTTAAACCAAACCCAATGCTCACTCCTACTTGATAATGCATCATTAAACTAATGTTTCCCTTTGGAAAATTAGAGAACATGGAGGGAGAAATGAAAATTCAGACGGAAAATTGGGAAACTTTTCAATTTTGTTGTATAATGACAGGTTGGAAATCTAATATTCTTTTCCCATTTTCCATCCACAAAAGTTGAAGTAGGTTCTGCACAAATATATTTCAATCTACTTCCTAAATTGAAACCGGCCCATGTTCATGGAACATGTGGTTGATAATATAATATTCGCTTCAATCTTGATTTGCCCCTCCAATTTATCAAAGAATATATACTAGAAATTATGTAAAAAAAAATCATTAGAGTTTGTTTGTATCGTGACTAGTTTATGAGCCTGATAATATCATGGGCTGGGCCTGACTAAGCCCATTATACATTGGGGAAGGTTTGTGCGAATATTTTTTAATAAGTCCGACCAAGCTGGTCCATCCAATATTTTTTTAAGCCCAATAAGTAGTTTTGCTTAAATCGGCCATAGCTTGGCCCGACTTGTCCAACGGGCCTAACATCAAATAATAAATGTGACTTTAAACGTCACGTGCATCAAAGTCAACCAATTTTTTTTTTTTTTTGTTAAATCAAGTTTCGAAAATTTTCCAAGAGAGGTAAGGAAAATTTCTTAAAAGTCTCCATCGTGAATTGAGCATGAGGCTTGAAGGCCCTACCGCATTCCGGCTCACGGAACCCCAATTGGTCCTCTCTCACTCCTCTTTTACCGGTAAATGTTAGACTTTCATTATTCCTTTTCCTAGATGGTACCTCTTGGATTCAGAGTTCGTTTCCGCAAATGCCACGCGTGAAATATTGAGAGTCCTCCCCCTAATTTTATATCCTATTGAAGAGGATTTCAAGCAACATGAACCCCGTGCGTTCACATGAAGCAAGGCAACATTTCATGCCACTTTTAATACAATATGCCTCTTAACTATTTGTTCAAGACGGTATACTATGCTAAAGCCTCTCGACTCGGTTACTCAATTGTATGATTTATGTTCTTTGTACATGCGCCATGAAATTTAAAAGAAAAAGAAAAGGGCTCGAATGTTAGACCAGCTTGGCAGAGGCTCAGAAAAAGATTTCGGATAGCTACAATACATAGGTATGTACGTGAATAGCCATGATATATTGAATTATTTGCATCAAATCAAGTTGCACAAGTCAAAACCAAAGCCATTATCTGAATATGTCAAAAGCATTTATCTTGGCACCAGCAAAGGAAAAAATTTTGTTCGCGATAACACTAAAAATATTAAGTTTCATGTTCCCAAAATTATCATTAAAGACTTCGGCAATAATTGGTGTCTAACCTACGAGGGTCTTACCACTCAAAAGATTTAGTGAAGTCACTCGAAACCCAATTCCATTGACTGCAGAATTTGTGACACTGTCATTAGAGATGCATCATATGCCCCCTTCTCCTTGCCTACATATAATTGTAACCCATCAATGCTTCGCGTGGAAAAGAGAGTAAATACTAGCTCAGAATGACTATACCTGTCCCTGGAGCATAGCGCTCGTTTCTCTTCCTTGCTGGCCGTGTCCGGAGTCCACTTTCTTTAACTACAGGGTTCTCCATTGTGGTACGGAATAAATTTCTAGCAGGATGATAACGGTATAGTCGAAGCCATGAAGATAGGATGACAACAGCCTTCATCCATCAAGTTTCCTAATAAAAGATGTAATACAATTCGAGTAACATCTTGTTCAGCTTGCTTTTTTCAAGAAATTTGTAGTCCGATATAAAGTTATCCCCATCTACATATACGGTTGATCTAAATCTCGGGGCCCGTTGAGATTCTTTATTTATAGTATTATAATAGGAAACGACACCTTCCATTAGAACACTTGAATAAATTACATATATAATATATGCTGTGTACTTTTATTAATAATGCATACATCAACCCACTTTATAACAGTACCATCCAATTTTTCGAAATTAAACCTCACTTTCAACTACTATGAAATATGAAAAAGAAAATAATGAATTTCTTGTTTGTTACTCAAATAGCAACTAGAATTCAAAAACCTTTATACATCATAGGAAGGGCAACTAGAAATATTAAATGCCAACCTCGATTTTCGATTGGAAAACTATTATTAGCTCCAAGAATTGAAAATTCCAAAATATCCAAAAAGATACTAGCTAAACATAGCACGAAAGTCATTAATATATATGATCATCATGTTTTATTTCCACTTGTGATTTTTTTTTTTTTGGTATTTACAACACAAACTTTATGAGATGACGGTGCATGTATTGATGGTATCACCAAAGAAATTAAACATATTATGAGGTCCTTTTCATTTCTTCATAAAAACCTACTTTCGAGTGTGATGCAATTAACAATCTTGAGTGAGATACCTAACCAATATCGATCATAGTTAGTCATAATGCTTATTTGTATTCTTATCAATAGAGGCCTTCTCTTTCTCCTCCGCCATATAAAAGTAGATCAGCTGCTGGTCCTTCGATACAAAAATAATTATACATCTAAGTGCTTTTTCTAAGAAAAAATAAAATAGCAAGAATATTTAAATTTTGCTTCTTCTTTTTTTAATGGAAGGGGTAATTTTATGCATTATGTAGATGGTGTTTGATTAGGGACCAAGGCTCCCTGGAGAGTATGGAAGGTGACGAGGCCTTATACTAGTTGCCATTGGAACCCTATTAGATGGCTTTAGATGTGCAATGTGATCAATTGGCATCCTTTTTGCTTCTAATATCTTCAAAGGAAGAAGGAAGGAATCAACTATCTTAGTCCAAAATAAGGGGAGAAGGACATTAGAAATACCAAAAGTTGCGTATAATACTCATTTTAGTACTATTTTTTTTTCTAATTACTTAAGTGCCACTTAATTTAAAAAACGATCATTTAAGTATCAACTTTGATTTGGATCACCGAAAGTTTGATGTATCCATATTTTATTAATTTCTTGATCCTACATGACTTGCTAACGTGCCTAGTTAGTATATAAGTCTTAGCGGGTTAAAATGTGATCTCTTTAGTAATAGACTAACAGTCATTATAAAAGAATGATCACTTCAGTGCTAATCTCAATGAAAAAGTCGATCACTTCAGTATCAAAAAAATTCCATCTCAAACAAAAAATTTTATTATAGAAGCCATGTAATTTCTATGACTAGAATTTCTTGTCAAAAGCACTTAAATGAATATTTTTTCTGATTTGGCATTTAAGTGAGCTGACGAAAACTTTTAACACTAAAATGAATGTCATACACAATTTTTCGCACTACTATTGTTCTTCTCTCCCAAAATAAGTATACAAACTTGTATGCATGAAAACATACAAGACCACACCTTAATGATGTAGCTAGTATGTATGAATACAAGCCGTGGAATCCCATTTTATGGGACGCAACTCTATGTTTTTGTGGATAATCATCCAATATAAAAAAAAAAAAAAAAATTCTCAATGTTGTTAGTTGTGAAAAATCAATCAACTAGAAATTTTAGTAAACATTGGAAGTAGCAACAGATGTTATGAGATAGTCTTCCATGAAATGACAAAATTAAACATTCCAAAAAATTATCCATAGGCCACAACATCAATATTTTCCTAGAACTAATGTGTTAATTTCTAATGAAAGAGCTGAATATCCTTAACTATTGAATATCTACTCTTGAAACACTAAATATGAAGAAGAAGTCAACACTTCATCTAGCCAATGCACCAGAGCACTTGCATGGTTGGCATTGGCAAGTCAACACTTCATCCAACTAATTTCGATTTATTTCCATAAGTGGCACACAACCATCATCATTTTGTCTTCTAAACACCCAACAAACAACAAATCGATAGAGATTTACATTTGTACGTGGAGAGTTTGCATGACAATACATGACACAACCTTGTAAAGGAGTTTTGTCTATCGACTTGGACAGAGGTTGCACTACATTTCAAAGCTAAAAAAGATAGATCACATGAAATATCCACCGTGAAATGCATTTTACACCAATATTAGAGAATTTGAAGTCCACAAATTCAAACTCAAAATATCAAGCGGCTATATTCATCGACAATGACGTTCCAATCTTATTTAACTAAAATGCTAAAGCAAACACAGAGAAAAGCGTTCTCTACGTCAACCTCAAAGGTTCAAATGGATGGAACAAAGCAGTAAACACGAGGATTGTTGCGACCCGACCTTGGCGCCCATTCGACGATGCGATGAGCATAAAGGCGGGGTTTGAAAGTGTTTGACCATGGGAGTTCTCTCATGGTATATAATTTCAAGAATGTCATCACCTCATTCTTTGAGATCAACCATATGAGTTCACTTGGTTATGGTCATGACCTCTCCCAAATTCATACCTCACATAACAGTGGAATTTGTCATAATTTTACCTCGACACCATGGCATACCTTAATTGACAGTTTTAAGATTGAAAGCAAATTGGACGTGAATGTGGGTTTAAAGATATTTCGACTATGATACCCCTGTCGAAGGTCCATCCACTTAAGATGACATCGCTTCATCTTTTTGGCTTCATCACTACAAGTATGCTAAATCATGACTATGAACTTTTTCCAACAGTTCATACCCCTTGTGACGGATTTACTTATTAGTTTTGAGTTGTCTTAAAAAGCTCATGTGATATTTAGGAGTCGCCATAAGCCTTGTTTTTGGGAGCTAGCCAAAGTGTCTAACCGAGGGTTGGATTATGCTAATGTTGCTATTAGCGTCCTTTAGGTGCCTAATTGATGTGTTTCATTACCTAACATGGCCACGCATCTCTTTGTACATTTTAGTGCAAGTTCAAGAAACAAAAACAGTGATTAAGCATGGATGGCTCGTTCATGCCATCCTCCTCTATTCTAATAAGAACAAGAATGACACAAATAATTAATTGAAAGATAGTGCATAAAAGTAAATAACCAAAGTAGTTAAAATGGCAAAATCAAATCTAGGTGTACAACTCTAAATGCGATAGAAAGCAAAACCCACAACTCGTTGGGCATTTATACAATACAAAAAGCAACCCAAGACATGTGTTAGGGAATGAATAGTACAAGAAAGGTCAAATTGGACACTGACCATTCATCATCTTCATATCTTTGGGATCGCCACCTCCATGAGCCTATCCTAATTCTAGTGTAGCACTCAAACTAAATTGATAATTCTAAAGTACTTTTTATGCACACAATGCAAATAACAAATAACAAACAAAGCATCCAAAGTATTAAAAGAGAATACCCATCAATCATGAACGGCCTCGAGGTCGGTCTTTGGATGATGCATGCAACAACCTACCTAGAACACCTACCCAATTCGTTTTAATGTGATTTACAGCTATTAGCCATCACTTTGCATGGTGACTAATGTTAAAAAGTCCCTAAGTCGGGTTCTAATTGTTGTCCCAAAATAAACCACATGATCATGCATCGCCCTTAGATCATACATCTAAAATTCACATACGAAGTGCATAAGATAACATGCATGTAGGTTATACGACCTCATTTTGTAATCAATTAATCAACTGAGTGAGCCAATAATGAATCGCTTATTTAATCATCATGCACCAAACACAACCATGATTCATGGCAAGAATGAACACATAAAAAATGCAATGATTCATGTGACGTCCTTAAAACCACTTAGCAAACAATTGGGATATTGATTCGAAAAGGTTTGATAAAGAGAGGGCATATCTTCATCAAGGTTATGAAACACATTTAGCCATTAAAGCTAGCTTGGGTGTATCTTATGCACAACTGATTAAACGTTGCAAACATTCTACATATGATCCAAACTTTGATGAAATCAATGCAAAATCAAAGAACACAAATTGTAAATTTTAGTAGAAAGAAGACATAATTTCATCAGCGACTTGGAGCACATTTAGCCATCAAGGCTAGCTTGGGTGCATCTTGTGCACAACTGACCAAGCATCACAAACGTTCTAAATATGACTCAAACTTTGACGAGATCCATGTCAAATCAATATTCAAGATATTTAAACCATTTCAATGGAGAAATATTTTTCATATGGGCATCACATGAATGAAAATCAAATTCGGTTTGTATGAAAAATGCAAAATTCTAGAATACCTTGCAACTTTGAGGGCTCAATAAAAATACTAAACATCTTTTATTTTTTGAAATTTTTTTGACAAACGAGGTCTTGATGAGTAGAGCAAATCTCATGAAGATATCAAGATCTAATTTGGCACGCATGGTCTAGGGTTCAAGAAAATATTATCATCTCAAAATCTATTTAAATAAAGATTTGTTTCTAGAAAAACCAAAACAAAGCTTTTACTACTTCCCACGCCAAATTGAAAGATATTTGCAGGATACTTTTATTTAAATATTTAATCTTATCTTTTGTTGAATCTATTAGATATATTCAACCCAAAAAAATCTATGAGAAATAGAGTAATGCTTTTGTGGTTAGAGACTTTTAGAGGAGAGGCCGAGAGATTCTTTGCTAACATTTTCAGATTCGATTTAGAAAAATCGACTTTACATCGAAACTATGTTTGTCCAAGGTTCAAGAAAATATTATCATTTTAAAATCCATTTAAATAAAGATTTGTTTCTGCAAAAACCAAAGCAAAGCTATTACTACTGCATATATGAAACAAAAAGATATTTGTGGGATACTTTTATTTAAATCTTCAATCTTATTTTTTTGTTGAATCTTTTAGATATATTCGACCAAAAAAAAAAAAAAATCTATTAGATATAGAGTAATGCTTCTGTGGTTAGAGACTTTTAGAGGAGAGGTAGGGAGATTCTTCACTAATGTTTTCAAATTTGATATAGAACAATAGTCTTTACATTAGAGACCATGTTTGTCTAGAGTTCAAGAAAATATTATCATCTCAAAATCCATTTAAATAAAGATTTGTTTTTGGAAAAACCAAAACAAAGCTGTTTCTACTTCGTACATGAAATGAAAAGATAGTTGTGAGATATTTTATTTAATCATCTCAAGGTAATTTCTTATTCATTTTCATGAAAAACTCAAAAAAGTCAAATGATTGACTTTTGAGTTGACTTTCTTATCAACTCTTTGACCAAAAGCATTACTTCAAACATGAAACGAAAAGATATTTGGGGGGGGGGGGGGGGTGCTTTATTTAAATATTTAATCTTAACTTTTGTCAAATCTATTAGATATATTTGAACAAAAAAAATCTATTAGAAATAGAGTAATGCTTCGTGGTTAGAGACTTTTAGAGGAGAGGCAGAGAAATTCTTCTCTAACATATTCAAATTTGATATAGAATAATAGACTTTACATCAGAAACCATGTTTGTCTAGAGTTCAAGAAAATATTATTATCTCAAAATCCATTTAAATAAAGATTTGTTTTTGCAAAAACCAAAGATTAGCTATTATTACTTCATACGTGAAACGAAAAGATATTTAAGGGACACTTTTATTTAAATATTTACTCTTATCTTTTGTTGAATCTTTTAGATATATTCGACCAAAAATTTTCTAAATAGAAATAGAGTAATGCTTCCGTGGTTAGAGACTTTTAGAGGAGAGTTAGAGAGATTCATCTTTGACGTTTTCAAATTTAATATAGAATAATAGACTTTACATCAGAAATTATGTTTATCTAGGATTCAAGAAAATATTATCATCTCAAAATCCATTTAAACAAAGATTTGTTTATGGAAAAACAAAAGCAAAGTTGTTACTACCTAAGTAGACACTTGACACCGACATGCGACACGACATTATACACTAATATGTTTTTTTTTTTTTTTTTTTTGGTATTGGAGGAACCGACTTAACGGCCGCCGACACGAAACCCCCAAGTGACACTTAAGCAAGAGGACCCACCACCCCTGAGTCACACTTAATACACCTAGCGCCTCCCTGGGTTTTGAACCCTTCACCTCTTCGTTGAGAATCGGCGAGTCTTAACCAGGTGGAGCACCGCGGCGGTGGTTATACACTAATATGTTGTTTCTCAAAAAATAGAGAAGTGAATTACATGTTAAGACACGTTGTGTATTTTATATATTTTTATATATACATGATAATTTATCATGTATATATAAAAATATATAAAATACACAACGTGTCTTAACATGTAATTCACTAATATGTTGTTTCTCAAAAAATAGAGAATTACATGTTAAGACACGTTGTGTATTTTATATATTTTTATATATACATGATAAATTATCATTTTTATGATAATTTCAATCAAATTAATTTGAATTAAATTCATAAATAAATAAATAATTTAAAAATTCTAGAATGATTTTACACTAAAAACATTAATCCCTCATTTATTAATATCATTTATCATTTCAATTTGACAAATTCAACTCTATTTCAATAATTCAAAAAACTTGGAGAAAAAACAAGCAATCCATATTTTGGACTCATATGTTAGATATGTTGGAAGAGGAGAAAAAAATTTAAGGGGTGAATTCTATATCACGGGAAATGGGAGTCGGAGGAGAAAAGAAGACTAGGCTTTTCTTATTTCTCCATTTATTATTTTTAGTATTGTGTTTTATCTTTTCACATCTATATTTTGACCTCTCATTTATTAAATTTTTAAATTGAGCTCAATATCATAATCACGTGTTGGAAACTCGTATGTTAGAATTCCAACTCAAGTGTTGTAGAGTGTTGAAAAAATTAACTAGATGTCGGATTTTCCGACACGTATTGTCGAGTGTCGGAGAATGTTGAACACGTATGGAAGTGTCCGACACTATACGAAGACTCTTAAAGAGTGTCTGTGCTTCATAGGTTACTACTTCATGCATGAAACAAAAAGACATTTGTGGGTTCAAGATAATATTCTCCTCTACAATCTAATTCTAATATATTTTGGGACGTGTTTACTGTTTGTTGATTTTCTACTGAATTTTGTGTTTAAATTCAGAGGTTGATGTCTTCACAAAAGTTATTCGAAATGTCCTTGTCTAAAACATATAAAATTTTCAGAATTTTTTAGGTCAGTTTGGTTAGGATAATTATAAGGAAATTGTCCTCAATGTGATATGTAATGCTTTTGACCTCATTGTTGCTTGTCATAACACGAGCTAACAAACACACTCAATTGCCTTAGGCATAGTCTAAACATTTGTAAAGGACACCTCAAGCTTCAAAACAACATATGACATGCATCATTTTTGTATTATTTGATATGTCAAAACTCTTATCCAAGTCATTGCGTCTGTTCTACAATTTTGATCATGTATAGCTATGAATAACTTGACTAATTTATTTAGCTTCATGAATTTTTGTGATTTTTTGTATATTGATCTAGGACGATGTGTCTTTATTATATTTGCTCTTAACATCTAGGCCTAGGACATACTGAAATGTCATAAAATTCATGCATCATCTAAATAGGATAATAGCCCAAAAATTGTGAGTCATGTTCTACTTGCCCTAATCTGATTTGATCACTTGTGTGAATGGCTTTACTTGTCTAGCCACTTGATTAATAAACTGTGCGTATCAAACAATTACATCGTTGTATATGTTTTTTACAAAACTACCAAAAGTGCAAGCAATAATTTTAACAAAAACTAGCCTTAATCTATTAGAAAAAAGGAAAAAGAATGTAATCGTCAATCTATCAAACATGATCAAAATAGGGCTCGAAATAATAATTGACAAAGGTCTTACCATGAGGGATCGGCTTGTTGCGGAAATAAAAGTTGAATAATATTCCAAACCTCACCACTTCACTCTTGTGTGATTGTTGGACGTTGAAGCAGTGACGATAGTGTGGAGCGATGGTCAGTGCAAAGAACACCCCATTTAGAACTTCCTTTTACAATCGATCCTCTCTAAAGCAAGGCCCCACGCAGGTGAATCTTTTGGATAACTCTTCATAACATAGTGATTGGAATTAGATTTTATCTAATTTTAAATTCCATATTTAAATTATTTTAAGTTACCTAATCCCAACACTTTCTCTTTGTTCATAAAACCTTTCTACTCTCTCTAAGAGGGAAAAGATTCAACTTTTTCAAATCATAGAAAAAATCTCTCGAAAAATCTCTCGTTAGCCTTGTCGATCATAGGGTCTATCTCCACCAGGTTTATTAAGAAGAAGAAACCTGCTCTAATCATATTTATGATACGAAAATCTAAATGATATTATCTAAATGATATACCACTCGACCAACCCAGGAGCCACCAGCCTTGTCGAACTGTCCATCGCCCCCGGCCTGTACGTCCGCCTTTCCACCACCTCAGCCAGCCACGCCGTCCAACCCAGCACCACTCGACCAGCTCAAATAGAACCGAACCCCCTTTTGGCTGTGACTTGCAAGGCTGTTTTCAGTCTCGTTCGGGCCTCTGTTGGTGACGCCGTAGTTGCGGGATCTCACCGCCTTCGCACCGCCGTTACCGTGAACCCATCGCCTCACTAATCCGGTGAGTTAACACCCTAATCTCGAATTATAAAGTTAATTACACTTAGGGGGTTAGTTTAGTCTTAATTAAGGATTAATAGTTAGTTTAGTTGGTGTAACTAAGTTAGTAAGGTTAGTTAGTTACCTAGACTAGTTAGTTAAGTGATTAGTTTGGTTAGGTTAACTACCCTAGGTTAGTTAGTTAACTAGGGTTAGTTAGTTAACCATGGTTAGTTTAATTAAATTAGATTTATTTAATTTAATTGTTATTTATTTAATAAATTATATTTAGCGTAAATTGTGCCGGGATAGCCGATTAGTGAAATTTTACGTTGATCGTCGTTGTTGAATTTATATGTGAAGTTGATTGTTGAATTGTGTAATTGGGTGCTTCGTTGCCGTTTTGGATTATTATTGCAAAAATTAATTTTATGGTATTTAAATAGAAAAATACTGGGTGTCGGTTTTTGATGCCAAAAATATTTTATGTACTTATATAAAATCGTAGAATTTTGAAATGGGAGAGTATCACGTTTTATGGTTCAATTTGAATGTGTGGCCACGCACAATTATTTTATCGGGAATTTTTAATATGAAGAAAATTGGCCAAATCCATTATTTGAAGTTGAGATATTTGAGTGCAAAGCACGATTTTTTTGGCCAAGTATGTGCTAGTGTGTGATCACCTAAATACCCTGATGCGTTTACGTGGGGTAGTGAACCCGTCCTGATGCGTTTACGTGAAACGATGCCTGATTAAGTTCGAATGCCCCATGTCAACAGATGTCGATTGCAGTAGAGGTCGGGCCGATGCTCCTTATAGAATGCCATTCTAATGCGTTTATGCGGGACAATGCCATGCCCGACGGAGCAGGACGACGCTCGGTTATGCCGAATAACTGCTGACTGTTGAGTTGGACATGGCAGATGGATCGTAATAACTAGGACATGTGTGAGTGATTGAGATAACCGCGCCTGATTATGGGACAAAATTGTGTGGTATGGAATGTGACGTATCATAACGGTTTAGCCTTATAATCAGGACTCATAGAAAACTTGTTCTATGTTTTGCTAGCTTCGAAATATATTTTGGCAAAATGGACATAAATTGGGACTTGAAAAGGTCAAACAAAAAAGCGATAATTGCCATTTTTATCTGACACTTTAATATTTCATCTCCCTTCAATTCTCTCCTATTCGAACACTTGCGTCACATATCGAAGTTAATTTCAATTGTTGATTAGATGACGTTGCTACATCAAAAAAAAAACTTGCGTCACATATTGAAGTTAATTTCAATTGCTACATCAAAAAAAAAGTAGGACGTGAAATATACATGTAGAAGATAGAATAGGCTCGATTCATTTCAAAGCCAAATCAAAATGCATAAGGACCACATAGACCATTTATGAATTTCTTCTAAATTAATAAAATTCTCTAATTTTTAAACCATTTATAAAACACCTTAGGAAATTAAAGGGAGATGGTCACGAAGTAAAAGAGCAAAATGAAAGAATATGGTTAATCTAAAAGCCGTATTGGAACCGCAAGAAAGGAAAAATTGTCCGAGTGCCACTTAAATTGTCTGAGTGTCACTTAGAACCCTTAGCCAAATAATCTGAATGTCACCTAAAACTTGTTGCTACACTAAATCCTTAAATTATACCTTTTCAACATAAATTTTGGATGTAATCGAACTGATTAAAATATTTAGGGCTTAATTAGGTGTATGTTTATAAAAATGCAACGTCCAATCGAATTAATTAGAAGATTTAAAAGTGCGATTCGATTTTGTACATAAGGGACTAGCCTCATCGTTGACTTATCCACCATCTCAATTTGATTAACAAAGAGGGACGGAGAGAGACTGAGAGTGAAAACCTTGAACCGAAAAATGGCACCTGCACATCACAGTCGTAGACCACACCCGGTCCATTTTGAGCACAAGCCTTTTAACTTTTAATGGGGTCAACTCATGCAACAAAACAAAACACGCGAGGCATAAAACTCCATGTTATTTTCTTTTTAGTACATCCTTAAAGGATGCTCAAGAGTCACGGCCTAAGGGTAAAAGAAGAGGGAGCATCGTGGGAGTTTTACTGCAATGGGGCTGCAGTTGCAGCTTTGTTCAAACAGCAAGTTGCTTCCTTTGAGGTAAGTTGTTGTTGGAGCAGGTAAGATTACCGGCAAGGAAGCAAGTCCAATCTATGCTTGCATATTTAAGGTAAGTTTTGGTGACGCGGTGCGGTGCGCTTTCTTTCTAGACTTTCCACTTCTTTTCTTGTAAATGGCAGTCTCTTGGTCATTGTTACGTTTTCATTATAAAATTACTTCTCTGTAAGAACAATGGAGTCTAATTAATGTTTTTTTGGCAGAAGTATTCGAGTAGCCCTTCATGGTTTAGTTCTTAAATCTGATACAATTTGATAGTAGAAGCAGTCAATTGCTGAACCGTTGGTTCTGGGCACAGATAAGAAAGCGGGACTGGAATGAACATGGTCCAATTTTGAAAGCCAGGCTCAATGCAAAACTATCAGTTTATCGAGCCATCACAAGATTCAAGATGAAGAGGTCACCATCTCTTGATTTGGATGGTAAAGCTTTGAAGAAGTTTTGGCTTGAGACTCTTGTAATATTCCCTAACGCAGGTGAGGCATGTTTACTATTCTTCTTGAGAAAATTAAGGATGTTCGAAGATCGATTCAGTGCTTTCCTTAATAGGTTGGTTCAAATTGTTGTCACTTAGGGTGGACAGCAGGACAACAAGAATGAGTGCTGCTCAATTGCCACAAGCTATTTGTACTGACTGCATATGCTCAGGCATGTCTAAGAAAGGAATTATGCCTATTAGCATCATCCATTTGCAATAACTCTAATTGATCTGTTTTTTCATATTATTCTGTTTCTAGGACTACAATTTGTAGCAGGCCGATGCGTGGAGCCATTATTGAAAGTGTAATGAAGGCAAGCTATCTAGTGATTGAACATGGCTGAGCAAGTCTGAAGTTGTATCCTGCCACTTTTTATTGAAAGTTATTGAAAGGGGCAATGCTTCAATTCCTAGTTTACTGCGGATTCTTGTATGAACCTCTACTTTCTAGTGTATTTGCTCATATATAATTGGAATGTTACCCATGAGTTTGCTTTATAATTGCAAGGTTCCCACGGGAGCCCAGTTTCTCAAACTTTTCTTCCTCCATTAATTCTTGTCAACATTTCTTTTGTAGAAATGGTGCAATTCAGGTTCTTCCCAAAAGCTAAAGTTAGTAGCTAGGATAAAACGGTTAAATTTTCATTGAATTGTGTCTAGAGCTCATTATGTGCATGACAAATATCTATATGAGTTTGACGGAAGATGAAAGCTGCATAAACCAAATGAAAGAACAGAGAGTAGCAACTTAGCAAAACGATATCATCTACAAGAAGAAAACACATCTTGCCAGTGTTCCTCATTCATAAAAGAGTACTCCTCAACAAAATTATTCAGTAAATCCAGGCATCTAAAGACAAGTTACATGTTGAGAAGAATTAATGAAGAAATTGTAGACACTTAATTATTCCTAATCAATGCTTGGCAAAATTGCAAGTAATGAGAGCTTTCCTAGAGCCAGCAATTGGCCGCGAGTGAATTTTAAAATAGGTTGCAGACGCCAGTTGTGCACCAACAAGAGACATGCCCTTAGAAACTAGATGGATGAAAACAACAAGAGATATGTACATATGACGGTCAAGAAGATAATTCCAAGAGCATTCATAAGGCACTTCACCATCGAGAGCTCCTTTTGGCTCCTAGTTCAGGAATATATATGGCCCTTAGAATGGAAGTCCAAGAAAATTTGGTCCTTGAAGCAGAATGTCTTCATCAGCCAAGCAGTGAATCGTCCATGAAAGATGGACAATGGTACTTGTAGCCAATAATCACATCGTGAACTACATTAGAGGAAAGAAGTTTACTCAAGCTGGAAGGGATAGAAGATAAGACTACTTCACACGTCATTCATATTTTAAATACCTAGTAGGAGTACCATTTTTGTTCGTCTTCCCTCAAACAAGATTTTCCATATTGTTTTCTTCTCAATTCAGCTCAAAATGTAGGACTACAATTCAAGAATGTTCTCTTCTTCGGTAATAGAAGAAATCGGGACAATTTAATCCCCTACATCATTCGGGAAAGGAGAAAACTCTAATTTCATCTTCTTCATGTCGAATCTTGAACCTAGTGCCTATTAAGATATAGCTTCTCAAGTTCCACATGGAAAAATTGATGAATTTGCTTCATCAGCATTAGAAACTCTTGACATGGAGGAATCCTGGGAACCAATGAACAACCTTCACCAGCCATCAACATTTGCTTCTTGGTTATGACTACCGATTAAAAAAGTACTTTTGGATCGATTTATGTGGAAGCTTCGAGGTCAATATTGGAGGTCCCCATCAGAAATATAAACTTGCGACTTCCTTAGTCAAAATAGATGTAACTATAAGACAACCTAAGTCGAGAGACACCCGCAACTCCTGCAAGCATGTGTCACAGCCCAAAGGAAAGCCCGATCCAAGAGGGTTCTAAACGACGACCATGACCTATCCATGAAGAAGTGACCCTTGGCTTGTATCCCTGAGACTTAGGGTTTTCTTAAGTCTTCTAAAATACTCTTGGGGGTGGGCGATATGATAATTGTAGACATATGTAATAAATGCAGGTAGATGATAGTTGGGGAGATGCGATCTCCATCGTTAGATCGAGGAGAGATATCTACGAATACAGTTTACCTTGTATTTGTATATATAGGGGTCTCCTCCCTTTCATTGTACTCATTTCATTCACAAGTGAAATATAATCTAGAGCTTCTCTCTCTAAGGCTACTTGGGAGACATCCTAAGGCCACACGGGTTAGGGAACGCTAGATCGGTCAACCCGTGACACATGCATAAAACCCTTTCTATCTTTGGAAGCAGCGTATTTTTTAGGATTGGTAGGCTACTTTCAACAGCATTTTTTTTTTTAATACTTTGAACACATTTCTACTCACTACAGTGAACATTCTAAGCTCAATCCACTAGGCATATGGGGTAAGAGAAAAAACAGAACAAAGCTCACCTATCCATAGGTAGAATAAAAAAATTCATTATCCAGATGCACAATAAGACGCCTTGTTGATATTGTTATAAGATGCTTACATATATAGATAATACATAAGCCTCTTTGAGAAGTGAACACATTCACCATTTTGAAATTATAGGAAAATAAAATCACCCATTTCAATGGAAAGATAGGGGTATGTCAAAGGTTTCTCATGATGTGTATGTGTCCCTACTACCCTCACACCTAACACAATCCATAATCATCACAAACATAATCTCTTTCAAAGAGTATTAGCCTAACAGACATTTATTTTTACTTAACACCCCTATTTTATAATTACTCCTATAAATAGGGGTGAGCGGTTCCGGTTCCTTATAGGTTCTAAGCGGAACCTGGAACCTACCATCGGGTACAGGTTCCTCATTTTTTGGAATTTGGAACCTACCCGTCAGAACCAAGAACCTGGAACCTACCTTGTCACAGGTTTTAGGGTCGGTTCCAGGTTCCAACATGTTCTTTTTTTTTTTTTTTTTCATTTTTAGTTTAAAAAAATGGAAATGAATGCAGCAATAATAAACAAACTTATCATTCAACAAAGAGAATATAACACAAACAGCAAACAGCATTTTAGAAGCAATAATAAACAAACTGTTTTTACACTCACAAACAATCCAGTAGTTTGAGCACATGATGGATGAAACGTGCTTTGACAATGACCATAATTGCTCATATATATCATCTTCTAGCGCCACCTCTCCAGGATTATGATCACCAACACCCAAATTTTTTTTCTTCACTTCACCAGCCATGATTGGATCAGCAATACCACTTCTGGAGCTTCCAAGAACCTCACCTACTCAATTAGCTAGGTGCACCCATTAGCCTCTTCCCCTTCGATCATAAGCAATAACGAATGCAATTAAGAAGTCAGACACTATAAGACGAATTCCTCATTCACCACCATTGTTGGCTTAAATGGCATAGGACAGGGAGTTTCCCCATACTCGAGCCACTTAGGAGCTATAAATGGTACTTAACAAATCAACACATTCATATGCACAAAGAAGATGAAAACTTCAGTACATCATGCACACACAAATGATTAAGCTGCTTGAGTAAAACATTTATCCTAACAAAAGGATCTAGCTACATCAAAATTGCCTTATCTTTTGGATGGAATGAAACCAAGAGCCATAGGGAATAGAAAAAAAAGACCTTTCCACCCCCATTTTTGACAAAAGCTTATGGCCAATTATCAGCTTGAATGGCCTGGCCCTTTCAGCAGCCTCTCTAGCAACCTTTGGGCAAAGGCATCATTACATGAAGCCAAAAACCTTTCAAGCTCTTCTGGAGGAATGAAGTCACCCATGTGATGACCTTTCTTGGCGGGTCCTATGAAACAAAACACAAATATGTCATATTAACTAAGATGCATATAGCAAGACACAAGAAAACAGAAATAACGCCCACTCGCAAGGAATTGAAAAGCTAACCTTGAAGAGAAGGAGGTGGAGGCATTTTGTCTTTCGATTGTCTAGGTTGTCTCCTTCTCTCCTCCTGGGTAGCCTTTTTCATTAAAATTCCATCATTGCTACAAGATTTGCACTTGCTGTGGAACTTGACTCGCCTGTGTTCAACAAAACTTGATCAAACAATATGTTTAATCGTGCTCACTTAAAAATGCCAAGAAAGCATGGACCGCAAAATGTCTCCGTAGCATGTTGCAATTGAACCACAAAGTACTCACATAGATATCCAAATAATAACACCACTCACTAGTCAATGAATTTTGAGTTGTTTCAAGTAAAATAACATCATTAGATTCAAAGACAACCTGAAATCAATTTGATTTAAAGACAATGATTACATCTAACAAGTTTTTAGAATGTGATACAAGGCACCATATTGCATAATTATAACATAAGCGAA
This sequence comes from Eucalyptus lansdowneana, assembly GCA_017140395.1. Taxonomy (NCBI): domain Eukaryota; kingdom Viridiplantae; phylum Streptophyta; class Magnoliopsida; order Myrtales; family Myrtaceae; genus Eucalyptus; species Eucalyptus lansdowneana. The sequence continues at coordinate 40,807,341 of CM029485.1, forward strand.
GCAATCAATGGTTTTAGTACATTCAGCTTTTAAGATGCTGCTCCATTTTACTTTATTCTCTTACATACAAACATCAGATGATCATATTTGTCACTTATCTAGAAGGAAGTATATAAGTAAATTAAGCCAAAATCAGATGAGATGGCAAGTGAAATGAATGTGTAATCACCATTCCTATCCGAAGCAACTCTAGAACCATCTGTAGCTTCATACAATGTTGAAGCATGAGTTTGGTAATTTGAGCGGTTGGCCTGGCTGTTGATCCTTTGGGAGGCAGCATTCAATCTTGACTCTGGTATACCTACTCCGCCTGCAAAAGGTAAACAGGAGATTAAAACAACTAAAGAAATTTACAGCAAAGAATTTTAAATAACCAACAAAAACAAGAATGAGATAGAAAAGAACTTAGATAGATTCTGGATGACTTGCGAAGGAATATTCAACCATTTATAGAATGGAAGATGCACTGATAGCAATAATGTAAGCTGCAAATAAAAAAATGCAAAGGCACAGCCAAAATGAGCACTATCAGCCTGAAACATGAAATCTAAAATGCAAAGAAACCACCTCATAATTTTCAGGAAAGATCTTCCAAGTACACGTGGTGCAATGATCACTGTCCTTGCTTTGCACATATATATCAAACCGTTGAAAATTATTCAGCCATGCAAAGCTACAAAAAAATAAAGCTTTCCCAAACAAACTGGGTCTGAATTTGAATTCCCAGCTGCTCATTATATAATGGATCCCGAGATCGTCGTCTTTGGATTTACAATGAACTGTTAGAGTTGTTTCGGCTGGCAAACTGTTACAAATTATAACATGCGTTCTACCCCAAACATCTTCCGCACAACTTATGAGCAACAAAGAACAAACAAGTATGAGTTTCAAAATGACAAAGAGAGAACACTCACAAGAAGAGGTAAGCGCAGAGGTCAACAGTGGCGAGGGCGAGCGGCGGTGGTTAAGGGTGAGCAATGGTGGCGTCGAGGGCAAGCGGCAAGCTGCAGCAACGTCGCTGGCGAGCAATGGTGGCGTCGAGGGCAAGCGATGAGCTGCAGCAGTGTCGCTCGAGGAAAGCTCAGAGCTGAGTGAGGGCGTTGCGGGTCGGGGGCTTTGGGGCACGGCGAAGGCAGAGTTGCGGCGTCGCGGGCTTCGGGCACAACGAAGGCAAAGTGGCGGTGTTGCGGGCTTTGGGGCACGGTGAAGGCAGAGTTGTGGCGTCGCGGTCTTTGGGGCACGACAAAGGCAGCAGTGGTGTCGTGGGCTGCAGGTGAGGCGCGGCGAAGGCAACAGGGGGCGGAGCAGGAGCGACGTCGATGCGGGCTGCAGGCGAGGCGAGGCGAGGTGCGGCGAGGATGTTACTTGGTGGCGTCGAGCAGAGGGTGAAGAGAGAACAGAGTGCAGAGTGTCGTGAGATAGTGAGACTGAGTGTTGTGAGAGTAATTTAGGGCATGGCGAAGGTAGAGCAGCGGCGGTTGCGGCTCAACCCACGGCCAAGGGGGGAAGAGCTCGGTTCGGGCGGAGATGGTGACGATTCAGAACAACGACGGCCCGGATGGTTGAGCGAGCGGCGGCAAGAGGTGGTGATGGTGGCTTGGGGACAGCAGCGGTGCCTCACGGTGGTGCGGACGGCGAGATAGCTCATCGGGCTCAATGGCGAGACGGCTCGTCCGACGAGCAGTGGGTAGTGGGGGTTTGGTGACCAAGAGGTGGTGGTGAGTAGGGCATGGGGCGGCGGTGTGGTGGTGGGTGAAGCAGCAATTGGCGAGAGGAAGGAGGAAGAAGAAGAAGAAGAAGAAAAAGGGAGGGTTTCGGCCGAGAGAGGGGGAAAGAGGAGAGAGAGAGAGAGAGAGAGAGAGAGAGAGAGAGAGGGGAAAAGAAAAAAGTTGGGGGGAGGGAAGTGACGTGAGGAGGAAAAAGGGGAGGAAAGAGAGAGAGAAAAAGAAAGGGAAAGAGGGGAAGATTGAATAGAAGGGGGGAATAACGTGGGGGATTAGGGTTTTTTTTTTTTTTTTTTAATGTGGTCGGTTCCGGTTCCTCCGGTTCTCGGAAAAAGAGAACCGGGAACTGGAACCAGCCCCCTTAGAATTGGGAACCGAACCGGAACCTCCGGTTCGGTTCCGTGGTTCCCATTTCTACCCGGGAATCATGCTCATCGTAACTGCGTTTGAGCCACTTGCATCCCCAGCGTCCTCAATGGCGTGGACCTTCTCAAGGCTATGTCCCTGGCCACATGCTTCCACTTGAAAAATGATCCGAAAAATCGAATCATATGCTCCAATGTCAAGCCTCGAGTTTCCGACATTATTTTATAGAAGAAAAACCATGAGATGCATGACACCACCGCGAAAAAGAAGGTAGCCTTGCCATGTATGATCACCTCGTCCAGTGGTAAGAATGCCCATGATGTAATTCCACTCATCAGTTAGTTTGTAATGAAGATAATTGCGCATCCCTTGGTTCGCAACCTGAGTGGGAATAGCTCATAGTTGTAGACTGAGGTGATTGGTCCCATTCCCACTGAGTAGCTAGCTACATAGATGAATAATGATACGATGCACTAGTGTTTGGTGTGACCTTGGTCGATGTAATTTAAGATCATTCCAAGGGAGACTAAGGACCTGATCATCCAACCTAGACTCCATAGTAGCATCCGTCGTCGTCCAACCTTGTCAACAAGGAAGCTGACAACTAGGGTGAATATTGCATTTACAAATTCAAGTGCGATGGTCGTTAAGAGCTTGTCATCCGAGAACTTGACACCAATTATCTCGAAAATACAAGGGCTATAAAGAAAGATTGTATCAAAGTCACAGACTTACCGAATCACTTGCATCAAAATGGCGCAAACAAGCATGTGGCAGATCGGATCGAGTTGGGTAAAAGAGATCCCATCACATACTTAGGGTTGGCTCATGTGCCACGTTGTTAGCAGCCTCCTTGATTTTGGCAAGCAAATGAGCTGAGATCCTAGTGAGGACGCCCTACGCATCGTACATGCGTGCTTGCATGACGAGCCACCGAAGGAATTCTAGCATAACGCAGACCGCAATTTCAAGAAGGATCAAGCAGATTGCTCCCATAGTACATGATGAGCCACCCGCTAAATGGAAGTTGATGAACACCTAAACCGCCAAAACATGTTCAAATGAATATATGCAATCACCTTCCTAATTCTAATTTTTCTAGTAAAGTAAATTATGAAAAGGATAAAAATCAATGACATACTAAAAAAATGGAAAATATACTATAAATTAGGGAAAAAAATGTGAGTACCTCAGGAAGGGAGGTGAACAAGCCATGAAAGACTGCAAGAGTGATCTCTACAATATAGATGTGGGTGACCATAAGGGCGTAGCTAGTTCCAACTTGAGCGATGAACCGGCCTAACAGGACGAAGGCATCGTCGGAATTGATGCCCATGATATAGGGCCCAATGAAGAAGAAGAACCCCACAAAACCGATAACACTACGACAGCCAAACCAGTCTGATGTCAACCCTACCATCACCGATCCAAAAGCAGGTACCATATCACGGTCTCAGCATGCTTGTTGCTTGTCTTCTACTCCTTAATTATGGATGTGATTGTCTCGCTCATTGCTCTAATTTCTGGCAAAACATAGATCTGTCACTTTCATCGATAATAAAGCTAGACAAAAGGAAAAGGGCAATAGCTTAACTTTTTTTGGTTTGCAACAAAAGATTAATTCACCATAATCACGAGGTGACACAGGATTAACCAAAACCAAGTATCAGAGGCGTGATGGGAGCCAAGATGGAGCATTTTAAAAGGTATTTATTCGGGCGCGGCATCGAATTGTCTCAATATGCTCTGCGTTATGGACACTAGGATCGATAGTGGCTATCTCCTGTTGGACGTTGTTGCCACGGCCACTAATTGACCAAAATAAAGGCCAATTGTTTGCTAGGAGGCACATCTACAAATTTTAGTGTCAACGACATCCAACAGGAGATAGCCACTGCTAATCCTAATGTCCACAACACCCTCCAAGTGGAACAGATTAAGACGATTCGATGCCACGCCCGAATAAATACCTTTTAAAATGCACCTTCCTAGCCCCCATCACGTCTCTGATACTTGGTTTTGGTTAGTCCTATGTCACCCCGTGGTTACGGTGAATTAGTCTTTTGTTGCAAACCAAAAAAAAGTTAAGCTATTGCCCTTAGCTTTATTATCAATGAAAGTGACAGATCTATGTTTTGCCAGAAATTGGAGCAATGAGCTAAGACAATCGCGTCCATAATGAAGGAGTAGAAGACAAGCAACAAGCATGCTAAGACCATGATATGGCATCTCTTCTTATTTTCGGCTTTTGGATTGATGATGGCAGGGTTGACATCAGACTAGTTTGGCTGCCGCCTTATGATCGATTTTGTGGGGTTCTTCATTAGGCCCTATGTCATGGGCATCAATTCCGACAATGCCTTCGTCCCGTTTGGCCGGTTCATCGTTCAAGTTGAGACTGGCTATGCTCTTATGGTTACCCCCATCTACATTGCAGAGATCACTCCTGCCGTCTTTCATGGCTTTGTCACCTCCCTTCCCGAGGTACTCACATTTTTTTCCCTAATTTATAGTATCTTTTTCATTTGAGAAAGTGAAGAAAATGCAATTGAGTCCTAAAACTTTTAAAAAAATGCAATTAAATACTAAAACTTGTCACAAAAGTTTAATCAAGCCCTAAAACTTTCAAAATGTTCAATAAAGTCCTAAAACTTGTCTCGAAAGTGCAATCGAGGCATAAAACTTTAAAAAAGTGCAATCAATAAAAGGACTTAGATTGAACCACTTTGATAAGCTTTAGGACTTAATTGCACTTTTTGAAAGTTTTAGGACTTAATTACTTTTTCATAACAAATTTTTGAACTTCCAATGCACTTATCCCTTTCCATTTTTTTTTAGTATGTCATTGATTTTTATCTTTTTCATAATTTACTTTACAAGAAAAATTAGACTTAGAAAGGTGATTGCATATATTCATTTGAACATGTTTTGACAGTTTAGGTGTTCATCAGCTTCCATTTAGCGGGTGGCTTATCATGTGCTTTGTGGGAGCAATTTGCTTGATCCTTCTCGAAATTGCGGTCCGAGTTACGCTAGAATCCCCTCGGTGGCTCGTCATGTAGGGACGCATGTACGATGCGCAGGGCGTCTCGCTAGGATCTCCAACTCGAAGCTCATTTGCTTGCCAAAATCGAGGAGGCTGTCAGCAACGTGGCGCATGGGTCGATCCTAGGCGTGTGGTGGGATCTCTTTTACCCAACTCGATCCATCTGCCACATGCTTGTTTGCGCCGTTTTGATGCAAGTGGCTTGACAAGCTTATGACTTTGATACAATCTTTCTTTACAACCCTCGTATTTTCGAGATGATTGGTGTCAAGTTCTAGGATGAGAAGCTCTTAACAACCATCACACTTGAATTTGTAAAGGTAATATTCACCCTAGTTGCCAGCTTCCTTTTTGACAAGGTTGGATGATGGTGGATGCTGCTGTGATTAGGATATATTTGTGAAAATTGGAATCACACCATCCATTAGTGTATTCCCAAATTCATTGCACCCGTGCCAAATCTAAGCTCATCTACTTGCTAATCCTTCGAGGGTACACAATATGTGATTGGATGCCAGAGGCTCGCACTATGGAGATATTCAATAGATTCGAGATTTTGTGCAACCTGTCATTCACTCGATCAACAATGCCTACCTTCATGAGAAGCAAGAGCTCCATTCAGTCCCTTTCTCTTTCTATCTATCTTTCATTTTTGGCTTCTTTTTTTTTTTTTTTTTAATGATTATGGGTAGATTATGTTTGTAATTACTTCCGTTGTGCAGACGGAAGGGGTTGGGACTTGGAGCTTAGCTTTTAGTTTTTTTTTTTTTTTTTTCTTTTTTAAATAATGACAAGTAAAGGTGATTCACCCAATTTCTACGTACTTGGATGGTGTCCAACTAGGAACGATGCATAACAATCCAATATTCACATTCACAAGCCTGTAAGTTCTGATTGTGTAACTTTTTGGTAAGTCATGATCTTCACTTTCTATATTAATCCTCGTGTTCACTACTTTGTTCCATTCATTTGAACCTTTGAGATTGATGTAAAGAGTGCCTTTCTCTATATTTGTTTCGGCATTTTAATTAAATAAGGTTAGAATGTCATTGTCAATAAATATAGCTACCTAATGGTTCGAGTTTGAATTTGCAGGCTTTAAATTTTCTAATATTGTTATGAAATGCATTTCATGGTGGATATTTCATGTGATTTGTCTTTTTTAGTTTTGAAATGTGGTGCAACCTCTGTCCAAGTCGATAGACAAATCTCATGTATTATCAAGCAAAATGGTTATATGCTCTCCACATACAAATTTAAATCTCTATTGATTTGTTGTTTGTTGGATGTTTGGATGACAAAATGATGATGGCCGTATGCTACTAGCGGAAATAAATTAAGATTGGCTAGATGAAGTGTCGATTTCCCAATGCCAACTAGGCAAGTGTTCTAGTGCATTGGCTAGATGAAGTGTTAACTTCTTCAGATTTAGCATTTCAAGAGTAGATACTCAATAGTTCAGGATATTCAGTTCTTTCATTAGAAATAAAAATTTTAGCATTAGGAAAGTTTTGATGTTGTGGCTGATGGACCATTTTTTGGAACATTTACTTTTGTCATTTCATGGTAGACTATCTTATAACATTTGTTGCTACTTCCAATGTTTAGTAAAATTTTTAGTTGATTGATTTCTTGCAACTAACAACCTTGAGATGATTTTCTCTTTATAGTGGATGGTTATCCACACAACCATAGAGTTGCGTCCCAAAGAAGAAGATTCCATGTCTTGTATTTGTGCATAATGGCTACATCATTAAGGTGTGGTCTTGTATGTTTTCATGCATATGAGTTTGTGTACTTGTTCTAGGAGAGAAGGACAATAGAAATGCTAAAGTTGTGTATGACGCTCACTGCAGCATCAAAAGTTTTTGTTATAGATCGATTCTTGAGTTCACAAATGAAGAACCAACCCTTGTCACGCCCCTTCCAAAATAGGCATCTAGAAGAATATGAATTCAAAGGTAATGTTGAATTAAGGCTAGCGACCCTCAATCAGCATGGGTTATTCCAAACCTTTACCTCTTGCGATGTTGGAATTTGCAGTTTTAGTTCAATAAACCGTATGAGGAGTCACCACTAAACCTATTGGAGTAAGCTAGAAACCAAGCTTCCAATGTAGCTAAAGATCTAAAGTCAGGAGTTGATTACACTAGTTATCTAACTAATGCCATTTCGATATCTAAACTTGATTATTTGTCAACTAAGGTATTCATGCAACCTTTTTGACAATTGATGAGTCATAAAAGTTCTTGTTTGCTAAGTTTCTATGCAATTTTTTTCTATTTATTATGGTCCAAGAGTGTAATTTAACAATTCAACTAAGAAAACATGAAAACCATGTAAAAACAGTCACAACAAACAAACAAATCAAGAATAGTAATGAAAAGTGAATAAAATGATGAAGTGTAGTAAAATAACCCGATACAAGTCGGGGCAGAGAATGTGACAAGGCATAGTTATTAAGCCCAAGGTTGGCGACCCATGAGCTTAGTTAAATTTGAATCCAAATTTCCTTTTTAAAAAAAGCTAATTTTTTTAATCTAAACTAGAGAAAAGCAATGAATTTTCCTAAACCACGTGTATTATCTAAACGTAACTAAATTAATTCTATTGCTTTATCTCTTTTTCTTAACCAATTTTCCGATTTGTTATTTTCGGATTATTTTTACTGCCTTTTGCCCACCCGAACGAGAATTCCTCTCTCTCCTATTATGTTCGGTTATTTTTACTGCCTTTTGCTCACCCGAACGAGAATTCCTCTCTCCTATTATGTTATTCCCTTGCTCTCATAACACAACTTCTCCTTCACTAGTCTGCCATCATTCTATCTTTTTATTCAAACCACTAGCTAACTTCTATTCGTCAACTTACAAACGCGCACAATTTGTTTAGTGATATCCCCAAATTTCTGTTTATATCCGCCAACTTCAACCATCAATTTCGTCCATCAACAGATCTCCGCTTGATTGAGAAACTTCCCAAATGTGAGCAAAACAAGATCAGGACAGAGATATATTACTTTCTAAGACTCAACCTAATTTGAAGTGTTAACGAATATCATTCAAAACGTCAGAAGTCAACGTGGCCAATGGGCACCGGTTTTAAGCGAGCCAGAGTCTTTAAATTGCTCACATATATCAGATTGACAGTATACTGGATGAAATCAATATGGGCATCATAATTTAAACAAGCCATGAACATCTTGCATACAGACTGAGGAAGACACCTTACAAATATTCATCGAGGCATTTTCACAAACGATTTGCAAGCATCTTAACCAAGAGACATAGATACGAGATGAAGCAACGATCCATCCCCGAACTACGATTGACCCATCAGAATACGTTTACGTTGCTAGGAAGACCTCGACTATGGAGGATTTCGTGTGCAGGAATCTCAGCCTCCGAATCGTTCAAACAAAGCACAGAGACACATACCTCGAAACTGTAGATGTCGAGTGATTGGATTGAAGAATGTATATCCCGGAAGCGTCAATGCCGTAGGCCGAAGACAGAAAAGGAGTCTCAAAAGCGAGCTGAGCGCTTCTCCGCGTTCCCCGGCCAAGATACAGAGCGAAACAAGAATCTGATGCGGCTGCGGAAAAATGAACTGAAAAATAATTAAAGACCATGAGAAGGAATTCAAACGAACAGGTAAAAGACGTAAAAAAAGATCTAAGGAAGAGAGCGAAAGCCCATGTTGCTGAAACTGACACCACATCCAATTCAGTGCTCAAATCGGCATCGAGCAAAGGAGGAGAAGTTGGCGACGGCTTGGATCTGAGGAAGTGATGCGACCCGTCAACTTTGATGCCATGGATCTAGCAGGCAGCCTAAGCTTTCCGTCGTGAAAATAGGAGGAGGAGGAGGAGAGATTCCCCAAAACTGACAGAATTCTTGTTTAATCAGTAGCGGACTCCGGTTCTCTCTCTCTCCCCCCTGCGACTGGTTAAAAAGATATCTTTTTTTTATCGAATTCTTGAGAGAGAACCGGCAAGAGGGAAGTCGGCGACGCTTGGTTCCGCCTGCGCCTCCACCGCCCGGCAGTTTTTCCGGCGAAATTCAACGCCCCGAAAGGAGCTTCACACGAGAATGAAACCGCTTCGAGCTTCTCGGCCGATATACAGAGCCCAACAGAGCAAGAGATGGGGAGTGGCGAATGGTGTCGATCGGCTGGGTGGTGGCGGTGGCGACGTCGTCAGAAGGCGATGGGAGGAGGAAAATCATCCAGGAAATCCTTTAAGAATCCGAGCGTGAAATCCGTTTTTCTTGATATGGGAATCTGGTTGGTTAGAGGAGACAGAGAAAAATCTCACTAATTCCGTTCGTCATCTCCGTCCGCGCGATCTTACTTTCTATTTGAACTTAGGCTCCGCCTTTTGGGCTTTTGGACGGATCTTCTAGAATAAGTCCGGCTGGGCCTAGTTTTTCCCCCCCAAAAAAAAGCATAATTGGATTATTTACAAAAAATCCAAGTGTCAACAATCCTGTCGACTCAATTCTAGGGTAGAAACTTATCCACCCCAAAACCGATCACTCTTAGAAGTGATTGATTCAATTGGTTAACCATACAAATTGTGCTAACCTCAAAAATGGGAACAGAAAACTTCATTTTTTTTTTTATGTATTTCCTTTTTTTTTTATAAAAAATGCTATTTGAATATTTACAAAAATTCATGTGTCAATAGCCTTGCCAATCCGATTCCATGATGAGAACCAACTCACCTTAAAACTAATCACTCTTAGGAGTGATTGATTCAATTGATTAACTGTACAAACTACACTAACTTGATGTTACCTTAAGATGAGGTTAGTAACTTGTGGACGCTTAATTTTGGCAAACGTTTATTTTGAGTTGAGCAATAAAGGAAGAAGCGAGGAGCAGCCTTTGTTAAATGATTGAATTGTGTGTGTTGAGTTGAGAAATATGTCATGAGATCATAGTTTTTGAAATCTGTGTATGGTAGACATGAATCCTTGTGACTACTATAAGTGTAACTTAGGCGAAATATAAAAAGGGCTTGAATGAGCTATTTAGTAGCTCGGAAGAGGGCCACCTCATGCTCTGTCAAATAAGCATTAATTGGTCCTAAGCCCAGCCATCTCAAGCAAAAGAATAAAACATGATGCCTCATGCAATGGTTCCTGAGGACAATTTGGTAAGATGTGAGACGATACTTGAATGGGTGAATCAAATACAAAGTAGTTTCACACTTTTCATGTCGGGAAATGAATTTGTGTTGTGCAACTAATTCATGAACACAAGTCCGTTCCTTAACCATAAAGTCAATATATAAAATTTAAAATCATCTCAATTGTGACTAAAGGTCTAGCGATGGCGAATAATTTCAAGCATTGTTAAGTTTGCCAAGTAGTCTCATGGCACCAAGTGCAAATATCAGGGGACTTTTAGATTTGGTTTTCAATTTCGCTCAATTTGTTAGTTGGAAATGCAGCATGTCATCCATCGATAAATTATCGCAATTTCCTTTTTCCTCAACATGGATAGCATTTTAGCATGCCGATTTCTTTGATGCCAACGCTAATCCATTGTAGTTGTTTGTTAAACAAACTAAGTGACTGAGCAAGGTCTAGCACAATGGGATGGTGCAGAGCCGCTTGAAAAGCTGGGGGAAGTCTTCAATGTGAGCATCCCTCCCTTGAAAACTCATATTATCCCACTTAAATTATGAGGTAGTCCATCTTAGATTGCGAAAATTCAAGAGGTTTGGATAATCACGTGACTAAATGAGAACCGAGTTGACATAAAAGTACTAATGAAAACACTTAAATAAAATGTGTGCTTTTGAGGAGAGTATTTTAAGCAATGGATTCAAATCATGATGATGGTGACATGGTATAAACGGTCAATCATTATTATTTGTATGATTCAATCTTATCCTACATGGTGCTATGCAAGTATGTACTCTATTTTTTTTTTATTTAATCAGTTATTTCACACGTCACTCTCCTATAGTGTATCTATCACACAAAATAATTCCTCATGAATTTTGACTCTTAAGATATATGGATGTATTTGCTTTCATTATTAGAGATGGGATCGGAATTCATGTTGTGTTGTGTAAATTTTATTGTGTTGAAATATGGGTATTGCCACCAACCCAATACGCTTAATAAAGTAGGTCACATGACAAGACAAATTCAACATGATTACCGAACGTGTCACCTTGTTAGGTGTTAGCACAACTTGATACCTAGGCTAATTCAATTCTCCTTAGCCTTGTGCAGTCCAATTGTCAAAAGATTCTAATTGCCCATAGAGAGCTTCTGGAATAATAAGTGTTCCCGAACTTCATGGGATAGCAAAGCCTATTAATGGGGAGAGAATCCATTCATCCAACAAATACTAGAAAACAATTAATATTCAAGAAGATAGGTGGTTAGCTCAAGGATTGATCGGAAGGCCAACCAACTTGGGGGACCTTCAAAAGAGGTGAAGAGTTATTTGTTTAAGAAGAGCAATGATAAGATGAACAGAAGCTGAATTCTATGTTCGGAGAGCACACGGTAGAGGAAATTATGCTACATCAACGAGCGCTATCCCCAAAGAAGATGTGCTGGTGCGGGCATGAACAAAACAAAGTAATACACAGTAAAAGGCACATTTAACAACATACATCCACCAGAACAACAACAAAACCACAACCAAGCCTCCTCATCCTACCATGTACACAAATCCCTTTGGAAGAATATCTTGAACCTTAATACTATGCCAAAAATCAAAATTTTCATATGGAGCATTTTGTTGAAGATACAGTTGTTGATAGTTAGTTATCTTAATTGATCTCGTGCTGATAGGAATTGATCTTAAATGATCATGATTGGGGGGGATTTTTCTTTTATTTGATTTATTGTATATTTTCCTTCCTTATAGATTTAGATCTCTTGGATTATAAAAGATGATGTAATTGTACACATGAAAGTCATAGAAGAGAATTACAAACTCTACTCTCTATCCAAACTTCTGACATGGTATTAGAGCCTTCCTCATCCATCTAGCTTCCGCTATACCTTTATTTTTTAGAAAACTTCTTTCGGTCCTTTATTTTTCTGGCTCGACAGCATCAACGCCAGAATTCTTTTTAGTCAACAAAGGGAGCACCATGCCGAAGAATCAAGGTACAAATTCTGGTGTGTCCAAAGGCGACGAACAGTCTCTCAACAACCGAGGAGGAGACAACGTTGCTGCAGAACACCAGACAAGACCATCAGATATTGAAGGACAATCGAGTCCTATTGAACACGTCTCAGGGACAGGACAATATAACCCTGGACAAATTTTTTCAGGTCCATACATCCAATGGGTACCTGTACCCATTCAGTCGAACCCAGGAAGATCAGCCCAAATCTGAGCCTTGGAGAACCCGGAACAAATGGTGGATCGGGAGGAAGCCCATCACATGTTGCCGGGGTAGGTCATGGAAATGCGGCGGATTGGTCTTTTCCGGGTCATCATGAATTGGGTCCGAGTCTGGGAGGAAATCCCTACCCGACTTATGGACCCGGTTTCTTTCCACTTGTAGGTCTCACCGGAGGATGGCCAGAACCTAGAGACCCGCTGTACACGTCCGCCACCGATGGACCTGAGCTCCGTCTCGTCACATAGCAACTTTCGGGACCAGAGAACTATTCCGTATGGTCTCGCGAGCTGCGGCGAGCCTTGGTGACCAAAGACAAAGATGGTTTCTTGGACGGTTCTATTCCGACTCCTTCTAACGATCATCTCGCCCAGCAATGGAGGAAATGCAATTAGTCGGTGCGGACCTGGATTAGGAATTGCCCCACGCCGGAAGTTGCCGTCAGAATACCACCAACGGAAGACACCAAGAGACTGTGGGAGAACCTGCAAGAAATGTATGGAAAGCTTGATCGAGCAAAAAAAATTTCGCTAACCCAATCTCTGTCAGAACTCAAACAGGGAAATCTCTCCATTTCCATCGTCTTCAACCGTTTGTCCGCTCTTTGGAATGAACTTGAAATGGTGGAGGAGAAGTTGGAGGGACCTGAGAATACCTTGGCACAGTATCGAGCAATTAAAGAACGAGAAAAAGTCACGCGATTTCTACTCATCCTCAATGAAACGTACTTGCCATTTCGGAGCCAGATCTTGGCCATGGACCCGGTTCCCCCTCTCGGCCGCATATACCAGCTTGCTGTTCAAGAGGAATCTCAACGATTGGCACTGTTGGAATACGTCAAAATAGGTGACCGAGTCATCCTTGCGGCCAAAGCTTCATCAGAGCAACATTTGGCCGCGGCAACGCACGGCCATGGAGGTCCTCCGCGAAACCTAGGCATAATGCTAGGGTTCCACGAGGAAGAAGATGAAGTCTCTTTCCAAGGGAACGGCCAAGATCTATTCAGGGGATCCGACGGCCAAGGATATGGCAGACAAATGAGCAGCCGAGATTCATTCCTGGGATCGGACGGTTGAGGTTTTTCAACGAAATCAGACGGCTCACATTTAATCCTTGTTGCACCGCGATCTAATAGCCTGAAATTGGCCACATCAGCACCTACTTGGAAAGGATCAAATGGTCAGAATTCTTCCACATCATCCAACAAAGCTATTTCCAACAAAGGAAAAGGTAAATTTTGCAATTATTGCAAATGGCCTTATCATACTAAAGAAAATTGTTGGAAATTGCATGGAAAGCCGACAGATAAAAAGGAACGGGAATTTTCCGTCGCAACTAATGCTAAGGTCAATCAGCCCTTCAATAATGATCAGCTTCAACAAATTATGAGGGCCTTAAATCAAATGGGAATTCAGGACAAGACAACCGAGTTATGCGGTATTTCCCATTGTTTAATGAGCACTATTTCCAATAAAGCTTGGATTATTTAGATGCTAGTGACCATATAGTCTGCGATGAGCGTTTATTTTCCAAAATTGACAAACCCCCAGCACATAGTTCTGTTCGCCTTCCAAATGGTAGTGACACTTTAGTTACTAAAATTGGGGATGTCCAGCTCAGTTCTTCCATCAAACTCAAAAATGTTTTATTCATTCCCGATTTCCAGTTTAATCTCATCTCCGTGTCTAGACTCTGTGAAGACAACTCTTGTCGGGTCTTTTTTAATTATGATATTCGTCTCTTTCAAGCCCTTTCGATTGGGACACTAATGGACTTGGGTAGAAATCATGAGGGTCTCTATTTCTGGGACACTTTTCCAAAGAGTTTTGATATTGCATCTTTTCCTTTAAGTAAGAGCATTTCATGTAATGCCAACAATAATAAAAATATTTCTTTATCTCATCAGCGTCTTGCCACAGTGCTACTTTTCCTCATCCCAAATGCCCCATTTGTCCATTGGCTAAACAATCTCAAATGCCTTTTCCGAAAAGCACATCACGTGCTAATCAAGCTTTGCATTATTACACATGGACATATAGGGACCATATCATACTCCACATCGTGATGGATCTCGTTTTTTCCTTACAATAGTAGATGATCATACTCGAGCAACTTGGGTCTTTCTCATGCAATCCAAGGCCCAAGTACTTTCTAATCTGAAGAATCTTTTCATTCTGACTAAAAATCAGTTCAACAAATCCATACAACGGGTTCACACTGATAATGCTCGCGAATTTCTTAATCATGAATGCTCTTCATTATTCATTTCCAATGGAATCATTCATGAAAGTTCTTGTGTCTATACTCCCCAACAAAATGGGATCGTAGAAAGAAAACACCGTCATCTACTTGAAGTTGCCCAAGCTCTTAAATACCAAGCCTCAATTCCAGAAAATTTTTGGGGAGACTGTGTGGTTACGGCAGCGTATCTGATCAATCGGATGCCATCTCGTGTTCTCAATGGAAGGACTCCTTTTGAATTGCTATTTGGGAAATGTCCAGACATTCGACATCTTCGTGTTTTTGGATGTTTATGCTATGTGTCTACCGTGGGTCCTCGGGACAAATTGGGTCCTCATGCTCTGAAGTGTATATTCATGGGATATCCAACTCAACAAAAGGGATATTTATTCCTTGATCCATCCAGTGGACGTTTTTTTGTCAGTAGAGATGTCATTTTTCATGAAGATATTTTTCCTTTCCAGGATAAATCAACTTCTTATCAACAGGATGATCTTGCTACATCTCATCGTCCTTTTTCAAGAGAGGATGATCCTCCACTGGCACCAGTAATTATGCTTCCACAGGTGTCACCTTCTACAGCATTTCTTGACAATGAAGCAAGAGCTGAAAATGAAGCATCTATTCCCCCAGAGTCGCCTCTTCCAGCAGGAGATTCCCCTACTGCATCACAGGATGATGTTCTACTTGTACCAATTAATTCTCGGCGATCAAGTTGCACAATTCGACCACCTACATGGACATCAGATTATGTTTGTTCTTCTTTGCACAAATCTGGTACATAATATCCCATTTCCTCCTATGTTAGTTTTGTTCACCTCTCGCCCGAACATAGGTGTTGCATTAGCAAAATTTCTGAGCAATAGGAACCTTCATCATATGAAGAGGCAGCCAAAGATCCTCGTTGGCAACGGGCAATGGAAGATGAATTGCGAGCCTTTATGGAGAATAAGACCTGGGATATTGTTTGCCTACCTCCGCAACAGAAACCCATAGGCTGCAAATGGGTATACAAAATCAAATACAAAGTGGACGGATCTATTGAACGTTATAAAGCCAGATTAGTTGCAAAGGGATTCACACAAAGGGAAGGATTTGATTATAAGGAAACCTTCTCTCCTGTTGCAAAGGAAGTCACAGTGCAGTCTTTCCTCTCTATTACTACTCTACGTGATTGGCCTCTTCATCAGATGGATGTTCTCAATGCTTTTCTTCGTGGCGATCTAGAAGAAGAATTTATATGGATCTTCTACAGGGATTTCGTAGACAGGGGGAGAATAATGTATGTCGTCTCCATAAATCCCTATATGGCCTCAAACAGGTTTCTTGTCAATGGTATGCCAAATTCACGGATGCACTTGTGATTGCAAAGTTCCAGCAATCCAGGCATGACTATGCTTTATTCACATGGAAACAAGGTACATCGTCAATCTACTTACTCATATATGTGGATGATATACTTATTATGGGAAACGATGCATCTGCCATTGATAGATTTAAGAAATACCTGCATTCTACATTTCACATTAAGGATTTGAGATCTCCCAAATACTTCATTGGGATAGAAATTGCACGGTCAAATAAAGGCATCTGTTTTAGCCAACGCAAATTTGTCTTGGAAATTATCTCGGAAGCAGGATTGTCAGGATCTAAGCCAGCTGTTATTCCAATTGAACGGAATGTTAGGTTGACAACAGCTGAATATGACAAAGGATTGTCACCCGTAAACAAGGATCCTTTACTTAAGGACCCTTCTGCTTATCAAAGACTTGTTGGAAAACTCATCTATTTGACTATGACTAGACCTGACATTTGCTATGCGGTACAAACTTTCAATCAATTCATGCATGCTCCAAAACAGTCTCACATGAATGCAGCATTAAAGGTTATAAAATACTTGAAGGGATGTCCAGATAGTAACATGGAGATGTCAGCATATTGCGACACGAATTATGCTACTTGTCCTATGAGTAGAAAATCCGTTACGGGTTTCTGTATAAAGCTGGGAGATTCTTTACTTTCATGGAAGAGAAAGAAACAATCAATTGTTTCCTTATCATCCGCCGAGGCAGAGTATCGAGCGATGGCAAAAACTAGCTGCGAGATAGTCTGGATAAGAGGCCTTCTTCAAGATCTCGGTATACAAGTAAATCAGCCGACCATCTTATATTGCGATAATGATGCTGCTCTAAAACTTGCAATGAATCCAGTTTTTCATGAAAGGACAAAGCACATAGAGGTTCACTGTCATTTTATTTGAGACAAGATTTAAAGTGGGGTGATCAGAACAAAAGGAATAAGAACAACAGAGTAGCCTGCGGACATTTTTACCGAGGCCTTATGTCAAAGGCAACATTCGTATCTATCAAGCAAGCTAGGCATTTTTTATGTGTATAGGCTGCCAAGCTTGAGGGGGAGTGTTGAAGATACAGTTGCTGATAGTTAGTTATCTTAATTGATCTCGTGCTGATAGGAATTGATCTTAAATGATCATTATTGGGGGTATTTTTCTTTTATTTGATTTATTGTATATTTTCCTTCCTTATAGATTTAGATCTCTTGTATTATAAAAGATGATGTAATTATACACATGAAAGTCATAGAAGAGAATTACAAACTCTACTCTCTATCCAAACTTCTGACACATTTGTCAAAATAACTTGGCCGCTCATGAGAATATGCACAAGAGAACACTCATGCCCGACCCACTCTGCCCTCTTTACCATCAATTTCCAGAGACTTCAGAGCATCTCTTCCTGCTTTGCAATTATACAAAAGTCATATGATCGAGTTATCGATAGAAAATCCAAATGTTTCCAGTTATGAAATTTTTTAAATTGACAAGTAGGTGTTAGACATCATGCAACAAAACACTACCTCACCCTCAGCAGAACTAATTGCCTGGGTACCGTGGAATATTTGGTTAGCTCACAATGGCTTCATTTTTTTTTTTTAAATCGAAGACCAAACCCGAGCTCGATTGTTGACGAAGTGAGTGCCACAAACAAGAACTATACTTGATTTGTGGACTACCTCGGAAATCGGCTCATTGAAGTTCAATAGCGACAGATTACTCTAGAAAGGGAAAGAGAGGGGAGTTGCAGCTGGCATTTGTTGCAATTCGACTAGGTGAGTGATCACTGGACTTGCTGAGAACCTGTTCGCCTCTTTAGCGCTGGAAGATCGAAGCCGTAGAACTAAGGGCTGTTCTGGTGTACTTGGAAGCGGATGCTGATTTGAGGACGAGATTTGATCTGTCGGTGGTTGCAGTGATCGATACTTATAATTGGTGCAAACGGTTGTGGGCCAGGATCTGAGCCCACGGGCGTTGCGAACCATCGTCAAAGAGTGCAAAGCAAAGCTATCCCGGTCCAATTTTGATGAGCTGGTCTATAGTCCACAAGAGTCTAAGGCTCCGTTTGGTTCAGCTTTGAGGGAGTGTCTTTAGGAAAATGCAAATAATTTTGGATTAAGAGAGTTTTCTTAAATGCAAATGACATTTAGTGAATTGTAATTTTAAAGTGTACTTTACAAAACAATTTTGGCTAAAATTTCGTTTGGTAAAAATTGCATTTATAAATTACTTTTACTAAATTTAAAAAAAAAGATTTTGTGATTTTTTTTATTGAAGTCCGTGGCCGACTGGCCAATTCTGGCCGCCAAACGATCAAATCTAGCCACCGGATGGCCTCACCTAAGGTCACCTACCATAGGCGAGGTTGCTTGAGGTCATGCGGCCCCAGGCAGCCTAACCCTAGGCGGCTACCTAGGTCATGCGATTCAAGCCATTAGTCACTTAGGTTGCATGAACAAAGCGTTGCTTGAGATTCGGTGACGATCTTCGAGGTCGGGCGACCCTCAAGCAGAGGTCGCCAGTGCGCGCGACCCCTTGGTCGGCGATTGTTAGCCTTCAATCGACTTTCTGTGTGGCGATCTTCAAAGAAGATGAGTAGTAACGAGGCTAACACTTGTATTCTAAAAATGCAACTCCCCAAAGAATCTCGAGATCTACTTTGGATTAAAGGCTCTTAAAGTCCTTTGTAGATGCAATTGTATTTTCCAAAAACGAGCAAAAACACAAACCAAATGCATTTACATTTGGCTAAAGGATTGTAGAGTTCCAAAGTCCATTATAAATGCCAAACCAAACGGGGCCTTACCAGGTTGGAGAGTACACAGCCATTACCGATCATAGTAAGAAGGCCCTTCCTCACGTTATTATCTTTTAAAGTCAACTATCGCCTCCTTTGGGATTTTTTATGTTAAGGAACTCATTCTTCACCATCAATGAATGAAATGCTCCGTTTCAAAAGGGAAAATAAAAAAGAATCGTGCATGGCATCAATTTAGGGGGTGCATGACAACCTCTAATTTCTGTTCCAAAAACAATTTTTCTATTCCATACTTGTTTCTAGAATAGAAATCCGTTTGGTAAAATTATTTCATTTTTCTATTTCTAAAATATATTCTTGGTCAAGAAATCGGTTTGGAATAGAAATCGAAGCAAAAATTTTATATTTCTCTATTTCTAGAACAGAAATGAGAAATAAAAATTATTTTCATCATGTCCCTCATCGGTCGCCACCGACCACCGTCCGTCGATCGCGGCCACCGCCCACCCCCGCCGATCACCGCTATCTATCATCGCCAATCGCTCGCCCCACCGCCGCCATCATCACCGTTGTTCGCCATCCACTAGCCCTTTGCCCGCCGCCATCCAAAAGGAAGAAATTTTGTGTCATTATCAAACGAATTTCTATTTTTAATCTCCATTCGTTTCACGGAAATTAATTTCCGGGAAAGGATTTTCTGCGTTCATTTCACAAAAAATGAATTGCTTGGGAAAATGTTTTGCATGGAAGGAAAAAAAGTCTTCTAAATTGTGGAAAACATTTTCCTCACTTGATCTCTCTTATCTCACACTTCTACAAATCCTCACTTCTTCCTCCTATTTCTTCTTCTTCTTCTTTTCCTTTTTATTCAAATTATTTTTATTTTTTTATTTTTCTTTTTTAATTCCAATTATTTTTATTTTTCTTTTTATTTTATTTTTATTTTTCTTTTCTTTGTTTCCCATCTTCTTCTTTCTTGGCTAGTCGTCGGCTGTCACTAGGTGAACCTCAAGCTCATCGATCACGGTGAGCCTTGAGCTTGGCCCTCGCGCTTGCCAATCTAGTGAGCGGAATATATTTTCCTTACTAAACACCGAAAAATTTTTTTCCGAAACATTTTTAAGTTTTAGCCGAACACTAGAAAATATTGTCATTTTCCTGGAAAATGACTTTAAAAAATATTTATTAGAAATGGCTCATTTTCCACGAAACGAACGAACCCTTAAAGTAGAAATTTTGTATTGTTATTAAATAGTTATTTTTGCTTAGAAACTTATCTAGAAATAGAAATAAAAAAATTTATTTCTCTTCCAGAAATCAATTTATGGTAATAATGGTTATCATTCGCGCCCTCAGTGGACTCTGCATTGAGCAATCGGATCGCAGCTGGACTTTATCGGGGCCGAGGAAACCCGCGCCGTTTAGGGGAGAGCCCTGAGAAAACGGACAACAAAATATCCCGATCGCGAAAGCACAGGAGAAAAACGCCCCCCGCGCTAAAAAAAAAATAAAAATAAAAGATTGGCGAGCTAACGACTACAGTCGGTGCGTAGTGATCCCCTTGTCAGCTTACATGGCGACCCCGCAGGCGATTCCAAGCTGCTTCCCCATGAACACAAAACTAAACAAAAACAAAACAAGTAAAAAAATAAAAACCAATAAAGCTAATTCGGTCGTTGGAGAAGGAAAGAGGAAAAAGAAGAAGGAGAAGAAATCTTCACTGTGCCATCGCCATCCCCATCGCCATCATCCATCATTCATCCTGCACTCGCTCGGCTACGGGCAAAACGATCCATTTCCGCGCGAACCGACGGGGAGCTCTTTTTCCTTACATGACAAGCCAAGGGCAGCTCCCCGCCACCAACCGCCGACAACCACTTCGAGGTCCTCCGCACCCCCGTGCGTATTCCGATTCCGTTGCTCCGTCGATTCCCGTCGCGTTTGCTGAAACCGCATGTGCTTTTTTGCTTTCTAGGGTTCTGTGATCGCGCGCGCTCTGGGGAGGCCATTGCCGGGATGGCGTCCTTCCTCAAATTGTTCTACCGGAAACCGCCCGACGGGCTCCTCGAGATCTGCGAACGGGTCTACAGTACGGGAGCGAGCTTTGAATTCGTGTTGTTCCGCGGCTTGATTTTGCCGTGGGTTGGCGTTCGTTAATTGAAATCTCAATACTGAGCCTTTTTTCCGATTCAGACTACTTGTGTAAGGAAAAAAAAGACACAGGGTAGATGCCGCGGAGACCTCTGTTTCACTTAGGATGAGATTGAGGAGTGTACTGTACACGATACCTAATTGCCTTAATCACGTGAATCATTTTATCTGCATAATTATTCGTATGGAAAATGGATTTGGCTGCGACCCTTTCATTTGGTTGGTATGATGACTTGAAAATGAAATTGATAAATGTTCATTGTGACTTTGTTAGTATTTGATTGCTGCTTTGCTAGTGATGTGTGGACGGAGGAGGACTACAAGGTTCATATGCGAGGAATAGTTAGCCAGTTTCAAGATCACTTCCATGAGTCTTCTATTCTGGTGTTCAATTTTCGTGAAGGAGAGGAGCAAAGCAAACTGGCTAACATTCTCTCTGAGTATGATATGACCATCATGGACTACCCTAGGCAGTATGAGGGCTGCCCCTTGCTGACAATGGAAATGATTCATCATTTTCTGAGGCCATGTAAGAGTTGGCTTTCTCTTGGTCATCAGTTTTTCTGCGTCACCGTCGCCCATCGATCTGCAATAGTCGTGACCCGACACCCCGGCAGTTTCGCTTTCAACCGCGACCCAACGGCACCGGAGCCCACACTGCTGGTCTGCTCGCCTTCGCCCGCCTACTAGTCCCTCTTGCCAGAGCTCCTTGCCGGCGTCTTCTCTCTACTGGAGCTCTGACCGGCGTTGCCCCCTTAGTTGATTGGGTTGCCAAACCCTACTTGGAAAAAAAAAAAAAAGCGAACTAGGTAGATTTTCTTTCTATTTACTATATATATATATAGTTTATTTAGTAGAATTATTCTTTGATGTATAATTGAGATTCCTAACACAAAATAGCCTATAAAATTAAGGATTGATAGTCTGATTTTCGCCCGAAGTTCGACTTGCAATCGCCTGAAAAATCGCTAATTCGATCTCATGCTCGAGATTTGATTCACGGTTTATTTAAAATTGATCAACCCAATCTCATGCACGAGATATGGTTCGTCAATTTTTTTGATATCAATCTTGTCTTACTTTGATCTACTGCCATGTTGCTTGAATCAATTTTGTTTTTGTAAAAAAATCGAGATAGATTAGGTTCGTTTTAGAATATTCATCGTTTTGGGGTTATCTTGCATATTTAGAATAGGAAATTTGTTTATTTCAAACTTTTGAAAATAAAAAAATCCAAAATAAAAAAAATCAATCAATTTAGGATGCTAATTTTTTTTTAACTTAGGTTGCATGCTTAATTATTTAACAATTTTTAAATTTTGAGTTTTATTATAAAAAAACACAAAACGTCATCATGTATATGTCATGTAGAATTAGGGTATTCTTTATATGTCATTGCATACTAGGATAAAATTACCTACTTCTTTTTAAGTTTAGATTGATTTTTTAGATAGATTGCATCTTAGATTAGATATTGCTAAGTTAAGATAATATCTCAATTTAAATTAGGGTTTAGCCTGATCTAATCCCTAATATAAGTTGGATAGAATCTTAATCTAGCTAGATAATTTTTGCAATTTTCTAATTTCGAAATTTCATGGAAAATACAAAAAAAAATATCTTAGAATAAATCAATTTCATTCTTTAGTATAGATCGCATTTCATTTATGTCATGTAGTTAAGTCATATTACCATATCATATTATTTCATGTTACATTAGTAGCATGCATTGCATATTGCATGATTTTCATTCAATAAGTGAAAAACAAAAAAAAAATATATGTTAATTAGAAATCATATATAGGATTGTCGATGTGAATTCGATTTAACAAAGCGAGATGCTTTTTATTATTTGCTTTCTTGAGTGTTAAATTTGTGGTTTGTGCACTCACATGATCATCACGCATGTTAGGGAAATAGATTAAAATCAATTCAAAATGCTTGCCAAACATTTTTTTTTTTAAATAAAGAGAAAGGTATCGAAAGGGCGTTAGAAAATCTAGTATAACCAAATCTCCGAACTCATGAATCTCTAGTTCGTAGCAGTAAAGTAAGTCTCCCGTTGCTTTACCTGGGTTTCTAATTGACCCACCAAAAATATATTAGTGGCAGCTCTTAATTAAAAAATTATTTGCATGTTAAGAACTTAAACCTAAGTCACTAATTGGTATAGGCTTAAGAGAGCCCGAGCTAAGTTTAAGTTTAGCAATCAATTAGCCAAATCTTAGGTGGTGCACCCGAAATTTAAGTCGCAACAATAAAAATTAAAAAATTTCTACGAAGGGTTTGGTCTTTTTTTTTTTCTAAAAAAAAGTATATATATATATATATATATATATATATATATATATGTATGTATATATATATGTATGTATGTATGTATGTATGTATTTGATTTTTTAGCATTATTTTTAATTTTATACTTAAAAATTTACATACATTTTTTTCAATTTTAAACAAATAAAAATTAAAAAATTTCGACGAAGGATTTGGTCTTTTTCTAAACAAAAATTATATATATATATATTTGATTGTTTTAGCATTATTGTCAAAATTTATATTTAAAAATTTGCATACATTATTTGTTTTTCAATTTTAAACAAATAAAAATTAAGAAATTCCAATGAAGGGTTTGGTCTTTTTAAATATATATATGTATTTGATTTTTTAGAATTATTTTTTCAATTTTAAACAAATAAAAATTAAAATATTTCGACGAAAGATTTGATCTTTTCTTTTAAAAAAATTTATATATATGTATTTGTTTTTTTTTTAGCATTATTGTCAAAATTTATATCTAAAAAGTTGCATACATTATTTTTTTTTTTCAATTTCAAGCAAAAGAAATTAAAAATTCCGATGAAGGGTTTGGTCTTTTTAAAATATATATGCATTTGATTTTTTTAGTATTATTGTCAAAATTTATATTTAAAAAGTTGTATACTTATTTTTTTTCAATTTTAAACAAATGAAATTAAAAAAAAAACTAACATTAATCACTCAAAGGTCTTTTCAAATGTATTTTCTACCAAACGGCATTTGCATTTGCCTTAAGTCCTTTAGGCTAAACTACTTTGTATTTTCCCAATAGGCTTTCAAAATGTTGAATCAAATATAAAGTAGTTTAGCCTAAATGATTTAAGGCAAATGCAAATGCCGTTTCGTAAACTATGCTTTGAGAAGCAATTTTGAGAAAAATGCCGTTTGGGAACAAACCCATTTGAAAGGCCTTTTGAGTGATTAATATTAGCTTTTTTCTTAATTTCATTTGTTTAAAATTGAAAAAAAAATGTATGCAACTTTTTAGATATAAATTTTGACAATAATACTAAAAAATTCAAATGCATATATAATTTTTTTTTTTAAAAGACCAAACCCTTCATCGGAATTTTTAATTTCTATTTGCTTGAAATTGAAAAAAAAAAAGCTATGTATGCAACTTTTTAGATATAAATTTTGACAATAATGCTAAAAAATCTAATACATATATATATATATATATAATTTTTTTAAAAGAAAAAGATCAAATCTTTTTTCAAAATATTTTAATTTTGATTTTTTTAAATTGAAAAAAATAATGTATGCAAATATTTAAATATAAATTTGAAAATAATGCTAAAAAAATAAAATACATATATATATATATATATATATATATATATATATATATATATATTTAAAAAAAGACCAAACCCTTCGTTGAATTTTTTTTTTTAATTTTTATTTGTTTAAAATTGAAAAATAAAATAATGTATGCGACTTTTTAAATATAAATTTTGACAATAATGCTAAAAAAATCAAATACATATATATACTTTTTTTATTAAAAAAAAGACCAAATCCTTCTTCGAAATTTTTTAATTTTTATTTGTTTAAAATTGAAAAGAAAATAATGCATCTAACTTTTTAAATATAAATTTGAAAATAATGCTAAAAAATCAAATACATACATTTATATTTAAAAAAAAAAAAAGACCAAACCCTTCGTAGGAATTTTTTAATTTATTGTCTCAACCTAAATTTCGAGGTGTACCACTTAAAGTTTAGCTAATGGATTACTAAGACTAAACTTAGCTTGAGCTCTCCCAAGCCTATACTAATTCGCGACTTATGTTCAAGTTATTAACATGCAAATGATTTTTTAATTAGGAGCTGCCACTAATCTATTTTTATTGGGTTGATTAGAAACCCAAGTAAAGCAACAAGAGACTTACTTTACTTCTACGAATCAAAGATTTATGAGTTTGGGGACTTGGTTACACTAGATTTTTCTAACGCCCTTTAGGCACCTTTCTTTTTATTTAAAAAAAAAAATTGTTAAGCAAATTTAAATTAATTTTAATATATTTCCCTAACGCGTGATGATTATGCGGGTGCACAAACCACCAATTTAACACCAAATCAAACAAATAATAAAAAACAAGATTTACCTCATAGCAACGAAAGCACTGCGTTATTAAATCGAAATTCACATCGACAATCCTAGATATGATTTCTAGTTAACATGCAATTTTTGTTTTTTTTTTCACTTATTTAATGAAAATCATGCAATATGCAATGCATGCTACTAATCTAACATGAAATAATATGACATGGAAATATGACTTAAACTACATAACATAAATGAAATGCAGTCTATACTAAAGAATGAAATTGATTTATTCTAAGACAATTTTTTTTGTATTTTCCATGAAATTTCGAAATTAGAAAATTGCAAAATTATCTAGCTAGATTAAGATTCTATCCAAATTATATTAGGGATTAGATTAGGCTAAACCCTAATTTAAATTGAGATATTATCTTAACTTAGCAATCTCTAATCTAAAATGCAATCTATCTAAAAAATCAATCTAAACTTAAAATGAAGCATGCAATTTTATCCTAATATGCAATGACTTACAAAGAATGCCTTAATTCTATATGACATATGCATGATGACTTTTTGTGTTTTTTTTATAATTTTATAAAATTCAAAATTTAAAAATTGTCAAATAATTAAGCATGCAACCCAAGTTAAAAAAAAAAAACTTAGCATCCTAAATTGATTGATTTTTTTGGATATTTTTATTTTCAAAAATTCAAAATAAATAGATTTCCTATTCTAAATATGCAAGATAACCCTAAAACGATGAATATTCTAAAACGAACCTAATCTATCTCAAATTTTTTTACAAAGACAAAATTGATTCAAGCAACATGGCAACAGATTAGAGCAAGACAAGATTGATATCAAAAGAAATTGACGAACCATATCTCGCGCATGAGATCGGATTGATCAATTTTAAATAAATCGCGAATCGAATCTCGAGCGTGAAATTGGATTGGCGATTTTTCAGGCGATGATCGATTTCGAATGTGAAAATCGAACTATCATTCCTGAATTTTAGAGGCTATTTCATATCAGGAATCTCAATCATACATCAAGGAATAATTCTACAAAATAAAATAAAAAAAACAAAATATAGTAAATAGAAAGAAAATCTACCCAGTTCGCTTTTCTTTTTTCTTTTTTTTCAAATAGTGCTTGGCAGCCCAATCAACTAAGGGGGCAACGCCGGTCGGAGCTCTGGCAGGGGGAAGACGCCGACGTGGAGCTCCAGCGAGAGGGACCAGCAGGCGAGCGGAGGCGAGCAGACCGGCGGTGTGGGCTCCGGTGGCATCCGGTTGCGGCTGAAAGCGAAACTGCCTAGGTGTCGGGTCACGGCTATTGCAGATTAGTGGGCGACAGCGACGCAGCAAAACTGATGACCAAGAGAAAGCCAACTCTCACATGACCTCAGAAAATGATGAATCATTTCCATTGTCAGCAAGGGGCAGCCCTCATACTGCCTAGGGTAGTCCATGATGGTCATATCATACTCAGAGAGAATGTTAGCCAGTTTGCTTTGCTCCTCTCCTTCACGACAATTGAACACCAGAATAGAAGACTCATGGAAGTGATCTTGAAACTGGCTAACTATTCCTCGCATATGAACCTTGTAGTCCTCCTCCGTCCACACATCACTAGCAAAGCAGCAATCAAACACTAACAAAGTCACAACGAACATTTATCAATCGCATTTCCAAGTCATTGTACCAACCAAATGAAAGGGTCGCAGCCAAATCTATTTTCCGTACGAAGAATTATGCAGATAAAATGATTCACGTGATCAAGGCAATCTGGTTTCGTCTACAGTACACTCCTCAATCTCATCCTAAGCGAAACAGAGGTTACAAGTAGTCTGAGTAGGAAAAAAGGCTCAGTATTGAGATTTGAATTTTTAAAGGGATAAATAAGGTGAGATATAGCTAGCCGTGTGCCTTTCCAATAACTCATCTACTGACCAAATAATTGTCGATCACGCATCTAACATCACAAATTACTAAACAGTTTCCCTGCCCCGATCAACTTTAAATCTCTATTCTTCAGAACTTCTATATCACATCAATTCTACCGACACAGCAGTCGATTCAAAGAGCTACACTAGCCACCTAGACTAAAAACCATAATCCAAGTCTATTGAACAAACGACACCCCATCAATTCAAGCCTCGCAGCAAAAACCAAACGCCAACCCACGCCAAAATCAAGCCGCGGAACAACACGAATTCAAGCTCGCTCCCCTTACCGTAGACCCGTTCGCAGATCTCGAGGATCCCGTTGTTAAGTATAAAGGAACGAAGATGCTCAATGCAGAAGCAAAAACAGAGGACTCGGATCGCCAGCAAATGAAGCAAATGACTTGGATCGCTAAGTCAAATCAATGGCAAAGATCTTATAAAGAAGACCAACCTGGATCGACGATCAATGAACGAAGATGCTCAAGGGATTAATGACTCGGATCGCCAAAGTCTTAAGGCTTTTCTGTTAAAGTAGTTACTATATTCAGTTTTCATTTGTAACCAAGTTCTGTTACATATTCTGGTGTAAATACTCTGCTTTGCTTTACATAAGAA
Source organism: Eucalyptus lansdowneana (assembly GCA_017140395.1). NCBI lineage: Eukaryota > Viridiplantae > Streptophyta > Magnoliopsida > Myrtales > Myrtaceae > Eucalyptus > Eucalyptus lansdowneana. The sequence goes on from CM029485.1 coordinate 40,835,294, forward strand.
GTAGTGAAAATAGATAGAAACAAGGAGAGAGAGAGGAATCGCAAGAATTGAGAGAACAAAGTATGAAGATCATCAACGAATGCTGAAGGGATTTCGGTACTCAAGAGAAGAAAGTTTCAGAGGATGAAGAACAGCTCAAGTCCGTAACACTGAAGCAAGTTAAGTACGATTGATCTTAGAAGATAGAACAACAAAAGTGTATTCATATTCTGTCTTTCAATTGTACTAAGATACAATGATATGATCATCATTCTGAAATACAAATCATCTTCAGAGTTGTTCACGTGATCTTGTTTGAAGTTCTTCATCTTTCTCACCCGTCAGGCGGCTTCCGGCATAACAATTTGAGGAAGGACGCCATCCTGGCAACGGCCTCCCCGGAGCGCGCGCGATCTCGGAACCCTAGAAAGCAAAAAAGCACATGCGGTTTCAGCAAGCGCGCACGCGCACGGCGAAAGGAAACGCTGACGGGAATCGACGGAGCAACGGAATCGGAATACGGGCGGGGGTGTGCGGAGGACCTTGAAGTGGTTGTCGGCGGTTGGTGGCGGGGAGCTGACACTTGGCTTGTCATGTAAGGAAAAAGAGCTCCCCCGTCGTTTCGCGCGGAAATGGATCGTTTTGTCCGTAGCAGACCGAGCGAGCGAGAGATGCAGAGCAATGATGGCGATGGCGATGGCACAGTGAAGATTTCTATTTCTCCTTCTTCTTCTTCCTCTTTCCTTCTTCAACAACCGAACTAGCTTTATTGGTTTTTTTTTTTTTCGCTTGTTTTGTTTTTGTTTTTGTTTTAGTTTTGTGTTCATGGGGGAGCAGCTGGGAATCGCCTGCGGGGTCGCCACGTAATCTGACGTGGGGATCTCTACGCACCAACTTTTGTCGTTAGCTCGCCATTTTTCATTTTTATCTTTTTTAGCGCGGGGGCGTTTTTCTCCCGTGCTTTCGCGGTCGGGATATTTTGTTGTCCGTTTTCTCGGGGCTCTCCCCTAAATGGCGCCGGTTTCCTCAGCCCCTATAATCCCAGCAGCGATCTTGAATGCACGACGCAGCGTCCACGATTCTTTTTCTTTTTTTTTTTCCTTTTTTGAAACGGAGCATTTCATTCATTAATGGTGAGGAATGAGTTCCCGAACATGAAAAATCCCATGGAGGAGGCGACAGCTGACTTTAAAAGATAATAACGTGAGGAAGGGCCTTCTTCTTGCGATCGGTAACGGGCATTCATTGGCAATTCACTCTCCAACTTGTTTAGGCCGCATTTGGTTTGGCATTCGCAATGAGTTTTGGAACTTTAAAGTCCCTTGGCTAAATGTAAATGCATTTGGTTTGTGTTTTTGCTCGATTTTGGGAAAATATAATTGCATCTATAAAGGACTTTAAAAGTCTTTAATCCAAAATAGATTCCGAGATTCTTTGGGAATTTGTATTTTCGAAATGTAAGTGTTGGTCTTGATTATTGTTCATCTTCTTCGAAGATTGCCACATGGAAAGCCGATTGAAGGCCAACAACCACCGGCCAAGGGGTCGCGCGCACTAGCAACCTCTGCCTGAGGGTCGCCCGACCCCAGCAATTATCGCCAGATCTCAGGTGATGCTTGAGTCGTGTGACCTAGGCGACTAATGACTTGAATTGCACGACCTGGCAACCGCCTAGGATCGGGCCACTTGGGGCCGCACGACCTCGGGTGACCTCGCCTAAGGCCATCCAGTAGCCAATCTAGTCGTCGCGACCAAATCATTGCTAATCGGCCACTAGACTTCAATAAAAAAAATTATATATATATTTTTTAATTTAGTAAAAGTCATTTACAAATGCAATTTTTACCAAACGGCATTTTAGCCAAAATTATTTTGCAATACACTTTAAAATTACAATTCACCAAATACTATCAAATCGGGCTTAGATTCTCATGCACTATAGACCAGCTCAACAAAATTGGACCGGGCTAGCTTTTCTTTGCACTCTTTGACGATGGTTCGCAACGCCTGTGGGCTCGGATCCTGGCTCACAACCGTTTGCACCAATTATAAGTATCGATCACTGGAACCACGGACGGATCAAGTCTCGTCCTCAAGTCAGCATCGGCTTCCAAGTACACCAGAACAACCCTTAGTACTACAGCTTTGATCTTCCAGCGCCAAAGAGGCGAACAGGTTCTCAGCAAGTCCAGTGAGCACTCACCTAGTCGAATTGCAACAAATGCCAGCTGCAACTCCCCTCTCTTTCCCTTTCTTGAGTAAATCGGTCGCTATTGAACTTGAATGAGCCGATTTCTGGGGTAGTCCACAAATCGAGTATACTTCTTGTTTGTGGCACTCACTTCGTCGACAATCGAGCTTGGGTTTGGTCTTCGATTGTAAAAAATGAAGCCCCATTGTGAGCTAACCATATATTCCACGGTACCCAGGCAATTAGTTCTGCTGAGGGCGAGTTAGTGTTTTGTTTTATGATGTCTAACACCTACTTGTCAATTTAAAAAATTTCATAACTGGAAACATTTGGATTTTCAATCGATAACTTGAGACTTTCGTATAATTGCAAAGCAGGAAGAGATGCTGTAAAGTCTCTGGAAATTGATGGCAAAGAGGGCAGAGTGGGCGGGGCATGAGTGTTCTCTTGCGCATATTCTCATGAGTGGGCAAGTTATTTTGACAAATGCTCCATATGAAAATTTTGATTTTTGGCATGGTATTAAGGTTCAAGATATTCGTCCAAAGGGATTTGTGTACATGGTAGGATGAGGAGGCTTGGTCGTGGTTTTGTTGTTGTTCTGTTGGATGCATGTTGTTATATGTGCCTTTTACTGTGTATTGCCTTGCGTTGTTCATGCCCGCACCAGCACATCTTCTTTGGGGATAGCGCTCATTGATATGGCATAATTTCCTCTACCATGTGCTCTCCGAACGTAGAATTCAGCTTCTGTTCTTCTCATCATCGCTCTTCTTGAACAAATAACTCTTCGACTCTTTGAGGGTCCCCCAAGTTGGTTGGCCCCCTGATCAATCCTTGAGCTAACCACCTATCTTCTCGGATATTAATTGTTTTCCCATTGCCATCTGCCCACCTAGTCGTTGGATAAATGGATTCTCTCCCGGTTAATAGGCTTTGCTATCCCCATTAAGGTTGGGAATATTTATTGGCATTCTAGAAGTTCTTCTCTACATATCAAGTTGTGCTAACACCTAACAAGGTGACACATTTGGTAATCATATTGAGTGTATCTTGTCATGTGACCCATATTTCAACACAATACAATTTACACGACACAACTTGAATTCTAGCCTCGACTCTAATAATGAGAGCGAATATGTCCATACATCTTTAGAGTCAAAATTCACAAGAAATTATTTTGTGTATCAAAGAAGAGAGATGTATGTTATAATTGATTATATAAAAAAATGGAGTACATACCTAGATAGCACCAAGTAGGATAAGATTGAATCACATGCACAGTAATGATTGATCATTTATATCATGTCACCATTATCATGATTTGTACCCATCGCATAAAATACTCTTCTCAAAAGCACACGTTTTATTTAAGTGCTCTCATTAGTACTTTTACATCAACCCGCGGTTCTCATTTAGTCACATGATTATCCAAACCTTATGAATTTTGGCAACCTAAGATTGACTACCTCATAATTTAGGTGGGATAATATGTGTCTACGAGAGAGAGATGCTCACATTGAAGACTTCCCCCAACTTTTCAAGTGGCTCTATGCCATCCCATTGTGCTAGACGTCGCCCTGTCACTTAGTTAGTTTGACAAACGACTACAATGGATTAGTGTCAGCACTAAAGAAATCGACATGCTATAATGCTATCTATGTTGAGGAGAAATGAAATTGAGATAATTTATCAATGGATGACATGCCGCATTTTCAACTAAAAACATTGAGCAAAATCGAAAACCAAATCTAAAGTCCCCTGATATTTGCACTAGGTGCCATGAAACTACTTGGCAAACATACCAATGCTTGAGATTATTCGCTATTGCTAGACCTTTGTTCACAATTAAGAAGATTTTAATTTTCATATATTGACTTTGTGGTTAAAGAACGGACTTGTGTTTATGAATTAGGCGCACAACACAGATTCATTTCCCAACATGAGAAGTGCAAAACTACTTTATATTCAAGTCACCCATTCACGTTTCATCTCATATTAAATTGTCTGTGGTAAGGAATATTTTTTTGTTTGGTGGGGGGGGGGGGGGGGGGTGGGGGGTTTGGGGAATTCAGGAACCATTGCATGAGGCATCATGTTTTATTCTTTTGCTTGAGATGGCTGGGCTTAGGACTAACTAGTGCTTATTTGCTTATTTGACAAAGCACCAGGTGGCCCTCTTCCGAGCTACTAAATAGTTCATTCAAGCCCCTTGTGTATTTTGCCTAAGTTGCACTTATAGTAGTTGCAAGAATTCATGTTTGCCATACATAGATTTCAAAAACTGTAATCTCACGGCATATTTCTCAACTCAACACACACAATTCAATCATTTAACAAAGGCCACTCCTTGCTTCTTCCTTATATTGCTTAACTCAGAATATACATTCGCCAAAATTAAGTGTCCATAGGTTACTAACCTCATCTTAAGGTAACATCAAGTTAGTGTAGTTTGTACAGTTAATCAATTGAATCAATCACTTCTAAGAGTGATTAGTTTTAAGGTGAGTTGGTTCTCACCATGGAATCCAATTGTGCAAGGCTATTGACAAATGAATTTTTGTCAATATTCAAATAGCATTTTTTATAATAAAAAAACAATAAAATGCATAAAAAATATGAAGTTTTCCATTCCCATTTTCGAGGTTAGCATAGTTTGTATGGTTAACCAATCGAATCAATCACTTCTAAGAGTGATCGGTTTTGGGGTGGATCGATTCCTATCCTGAAACTGAGTCGGACAAAATTGTTGACACTCGAATATTCGTAAATAATCAAATTATGCTCTTTTTTGGAAAATAATCAATAACAAAATGAAAAGGCTTCAGCCCTTTGAAATCTGTTCAGGCCCACTAATCCGGTTCGGCTCATTTTTGAAACCCATCTTAGCCCATGAAAAAAAAGGCTAAGCCCATTAGGGATAACAAAACTAGGCCCAGCCGGACATATTCCAGAAGATTCGTCCAAAAGCCCAAAAGGCGGAGCCTAAGGTTCAAAAAAAAAAAAGTTGAGGTCGCGCGGATGGAGATGACGAACGGAATTAGTGAGATTTCTGTGTCTCCTCTAACCAATCAGATTCCCATATCAAGAAAAACGGATTTTTAGCGCTCGGATTCTTAAAGGATTTCCTGGATGATTTTCCTCCTCCCATCGCCTTCTGACGACGTCGCCACCGCCACCACCCAGCCGGTCGACACCCTTCGCCGCTCCCCATCTCTTGCTCTGTTCGGCTCTGCATATCGGCCGGGAAGCTCGAAGCAGTTTCATTCTCGCGTGAAGCTCCTTTCGGGGCGTTGACTTTCGCCGGGGAAACTGCCGGGCGGTGGAGGCGCAAGCGGAATCAAGCGTCACCGACTTCCATCTTACCGCTTCTCTCTCAGGAATTCGATAAAAAAGATATCGTTGTGACCGGTCGCACGGGGAAAGAGAGAGAACCGGAGGCCGCTACCGATTAAACAAGAATTCTCTCAGTTTTGGGGACTCTCTCCTCCTCCTTCTCCTATTTTCACGACGGAAAGCTAAGGCTGCCCGCTGGATCCATGGCATCAAAGCTCACGAGTCACATTACTTCCTCAGATCCGAGCCGTCTCCAACTTCTCCTCCTTTGCTTGATGCCCGTTTGAGCACTGAATTGGATGCGGTGTCGGTTTCAGTGACATGGGTTTTCGCTCTCTTCGCTTAGATCCTTTTTTGCGTCTTTTACCTGTTCGATTGAATTCCTTCTTATGGTCTTTAATTCTTTTTCAGTTTGTTTTTCCGCAGCAGCATCAGAGTCTTGTTTCGCTCCGTATCTTGGCCAGGGATCGCGGAGAAGTGCTCAACTCGCTTTCGAGACTCCTTTGCGGTCTTCAGTCTACAGCATTGACGATTCCAGGACATACATTCTTCAATCCAATTACTCGACATCTACACTTTCGAGGTATGTGTCTCTGTGCTATGTTTGAACGATTCGGAGGCTGAGATTCCTGCACATGATTTAAATGGGAATCCTCCGTAGTCGAGGTCTTACTAGCAACGTTTGTCAGTCGTAGTTCGGTGACGAATCGTTGCTTCATCTCGCATCTATGTCTCTTGGTAAAGATGCTTGCAAATCGTTTGTGAAAATGCCTGGATGAATATTTGTAGTGTCTTCCTCAGTTCTGAACGCTGATGTTCATGGCTTGCTTAAATCATGATGCCCATATTGATTTCATCTTGTATGCTGTCAATCTAATCAATCCGAGCAATTTTAACACTATGGCATGCTTGAAACCTGTGTTCATTGGCCTTGCCGACTTTGGATGCTTTGATTGATATTCGTTTCCACTTCAAACCAGATCAGATTGAGTTTTAGAAAGTAATAAATCTCTGTCCTGATCTTGTTTTGCTCACATTTGGGAAGTTTCTCGATCAAGCGGAGATCTATTGATGGACGAAATTGATGGTTGAAGTTGGCGGATATAAGCAGAAATTTGGGGATATCACTGAATAAATTGTGCGCGCTTGTATGTTGACAAACAGAAGTTAATTAATGGTTTGAATAAACAGATAGAATGATGGCAGACTAGTGAAGGAGAAGTTGTGTTCTGGAGAGCAAGGGAATAACATAATAGGAGAGAGGAATTCTCATTCGGGTGGGCAAAACACAGTAAAAATAACCGAACATAATAGGAGAGAGAAGAATTCTCGTTCTGCTTGGCAAAAGGCAGAAAAAATAATCCGAAAATAACAAATCGGAAAATTAGTTTAGAAAAAGAGATAAAGCAATAGAATTAATTTAGTTACATTTAGATAATACACACCGTTTAAGAAAATTCATTGATTTTCTCTAGTTTAGATTAAAAAATTAGTTTTTTTTTTTTAGGAAATTGGGATTCAAATTTAACTAAGCTCATGGAGTTGCCAACCTAGGGCTTAATAAGGATGCCCTGTCACATTAGTGTATACCCAAATCTCCATTCACTACACCTGTGCCAAATCTCAGCTCATCTGCTGGCCAATCCTTCAAGAGTACACAGTATGTGATTGGATGCCAAAGGCTCGCACTATGGAGATATTCAATAGTTTCGAGATTTTGTATGACTTGTCATTCACTCGTTCAACAATGCCTACCTTAATGAGAAGCAAGAGCTCCATTTAGTCCATTTCTCTTTCTATCTATCTTTCATTTTTGGCTTCTTGTATCATATTCTGACATCTCAGATTTAGCTTTACTCGAGGTATTGTCCACTTTGAATGATCCCATATCGAGCCTCCCAATTTTGTCCTTTGGAGTAGAGGTGGATACTTTTTTAGGGGGGTCACTTATCTTGGTAGTGCTCCCAGCACCTAGCACACTTAACTTTTTTCTAAACTAATAATTACTATTATGTCAAAACAAGTCTATCTCAGTCACGCTCTCTTATTACTCCATGGGCAATTCAATTCATTCTTGCCCCTTCTGCTATCACTGAAGCCTGTCAAGAATCGCTTCTTGTCTGAACCCTCTATCTCAAGTCATCATTCCCCACCTTTGTTAGACCAAGTCATTACACCATCCATTAATGTATTCCGAAATCTTCGTTCATTGTACTCGTGCCAAGTCTCAACTCCATCCACAGGCCAATCCTCAGTACCAGGTCTAAGTTGAGCCAGTCATGAGCTTAAAAGAGTGACAAAGAGAGAATTTAGCGAAAGCAGTGGTCTCATTAACAAACTTTGAAAGCTTATATAAGTCCCACATTGGATTGAGTGAAACACCAAGCTGAGTGAAAGATTAAAGCTTAAATTCTTTCTCAATAGCATCTTCGCTTCCTGTTGACTCAAACTCCAGCTCTAAAAGGCATCAACTCCTATGAGATGACGTCCCACCGTCTCTATAAAGTTCGAGCGTGGTCTCCTAAGAGATATCCAGGGTTCACTATATATGCCACCAATTCAAAAACATCGTAATTTTTAGAAATTCTATAATTTTTAATAATATATACGCCACCAATTCACTTGGGTGTCAATTATCTTTGCAAGATAGTGATTATGGCGTCGTCGCAACCATCCAACTAGAGTCCTTGCACAACTCTAACTCTCCATAGACCTGATTGCGATATTCCATTTTTTGTGTCGTGGGAACCTCAATCACCTTGCATCTTATCAGGTTTTGTTTAGTGCCCCACTTTTGTCTTGATCCATCAAACTGGAAAATAGCACACATTTTTTCATTTCTAATTTTCATTTCCATAAATAATATGTTTTTGTTTTGTTTTTTTTTTTTTTTTTTTAATTCTTAGTCATAGGAGTATTGAGCGAGGCACCAACATACATTAAAAAGCATAAAAGGATAAAGGAGTTGATTGACCTCCATGTGAGCACTTTGAATGTGTTCTCGCTCGCCAAGGCAGCGACGGAGGGACGGATTACTGACCGGATTGGCCATCACAACACGATCACGTTCGCAATAGATAATCAATGGTAGTTTTTATCTTTTGGAACTAATAATAGTTCTCCAATCGAAAATCGAGGTTGGCACATGCTAAATTGTGCCATTCTTATGATGTTAAATGGTTTTGTGAAGCTAGTTGATTTTGGAGTAATGAACAAGAGAAGTATTGTATTTTTTTTTTTCATATTTCTTAATGGTCATAAGAGAGATTTAATTTCCTAAAAATGGATGGTATTGTGAAAAAGTAAGTAAATGTATGCATCATTATAAAAAGTATATTATCTATGTAATTTATTGAGATGTTCCAACGCACAAAAATAGCTTACAGGAATATACGCAAAAAACAAAAGATATACTGCATCTCGAACAACATCTTATACAACTTGCTTTTTCGAGGGGAACATATAGTTCGATGTGAGCTATCCCCATCTGCGTATATGGCATATCTAAATCTCGAGTGTATTAAGATCATTTATTTACACTATTATAAGTAGTAATAGACGACTTTATTTTCTGCGTATATTCTTGTAACCTATTTTTGTGCATCACGTCCATTGGAACATCTCAACGAATTACATAGATATACTTTTTTTTAATGATGCATACATTAACCTACTTTTTAATTGTATCATCCATTTTGAGGAAACTAAATTTCTCTTTTGACCATTAAGAAATATGAAAAAGGAATGAAAAAACAAGAATACGTCTCTTCAACTAGAATTCACGTGCCAACCTCGATTTTCAATTGGAGAACTAGTATTAGCTCCAAAAATAAAACTACCATTGATTTTCAATTGAGAACATGATTGTGTCGCGGCGGCCAATCCAGTCAGCAATCCATCCCACCATCACTGTCTTGGATAGTGAGAATAAATTCAACGTGGCTGCATGGACATCAATGAGCTGCTGAATTATCCTTTTGTCCTTTCTAATGTATGTCGGTGCCTCGCTCAAATACTATTATGACTAACAATAATAATAAAAATATGAAAATATTATTTATGTCAATAATAGCCATATAAATTAAATCAAAATATTATAAATGAAAAAAATGTGCCATATTTTTTGGTCAGATGGATTGAGACAAAAGCGGGGCACTAACCAAAACCCAATTAAATTCAGGTGATAAAGGCTACCATGGCACATAAGATGGCATATTTTATTCGGGTCCATGGAGGGTTGGATTTGTGCAAGGACTTTTGTTGGATGGTTGTGATGATCATAATCACTAGATGTGTTTATTGATACTGGCAAAGAAAATTGGCACCTGAGTGAATTGGTTGCTTATATAATATTAAAAATTATAGCATTTCTTAAAATTAAAACGTTTTTGAATTGGTGGCGTATTTAGGTACTCCCTGGATATCTCTTTAGGGACCACCCTCTGACTCTTTGGAAGCCTAGGATAATCTATGGAGCATCATCTCCTAGGCTTCAATGCATTCGAGTTAAAGTCACCGTGAAGCAAATATGTCATTGAGAAAGAATTTGAGCTTTAATCTTTGACTCAACTTGGTGTTTCCCTTGATCCAACACGAGACTTGTATAGGCTTTCTTTCTTCATTTTTAAATAGTGACAAGTAAAGATGATTCACTCCAATTTCTACATACTTAAATGGTGTCCAACTAGGAGCGACGTGGAAGAATCCAATATGAACATTCATAAACCTATAAGTTCTTATTGTGTAGCATTCTAGTAAGTCATGATCTTCACTTTCTATATTAATCTTTGTTGACAACTAATTTTTAGTTGACACGTTGATAAAGGTAATAAAATTGATATTAGGACTTTCTATTGTGACAGAACTTGTTTCTCAAACAAAATGTGTCGTTTTATTTATTTATTTTGTTTAATCAATACAACCATTTGTAGGTAATTTATTATTTAATTTCATCAAAAACTCAAAAACGTCAAACGATTGACTTCTGAATTGACTCTTTGATCAACTCTTTAACCAAAAATCAACCACAGGTCAAAATTTAGCTTTTTGCATAAAAAGATCCCCTTTGATTTTAATTTCACTTTAATCACCAAGAATTTTGGAAAAATTCGAAGTTTTGATTATGAAATCAACCTTTTAAGGAAAAGTCAACTAAAATGTTGACTTTTGATCAAACCTTTCAACAAAAAAATTAAAAAGCGTGAAAACTTTCAAATCACTTCATTTTAGCCTTAATTTGACTTTAGCATCGAAAATGCTGCGAAAATCGATTAAAAATCTCATTTTCTAGACTTTTCAATTTTAGGTTTGAAATCGGCAAAAAATAAAATTTCGTTATGTTCATATTTTAGTTCATTTTACGACATTTGATTTAGAGGTCATTATCCATTCACTCATGCGGTTAATTTTGAGATTTGGCATGTTGGCATGCAAATTACCATTTTTAGCCCTAATTAGGGATTTCAATCGATCATTCATGATTTGTGTACCAACACTTCAATTCCACTCATTTTCTTGAGTTAAATTCAAATCCAGGATCAATTTTGGTAAACTTACTCAAGAATTCACAAATTCGATGGTTTAGCTTCCTTGAACTCAAGGAATCCAATCTAATAAGCTCCATTTAGTGCAATTCAAGTCGACCCATTCTAGAATGAGGTTTAATTTGATTGATTGAGGTTCAATTTTGACATTGACCCTTGATTTATTTTTGACGCAAAGGTTCGCCTTCATCTTAATATCAGTTTGGATGCAATAGGCTATCATGAACTTATGTAATTGAACTAATTGATGTCTTGTTAAGTCAATTGAGTTCAATTTTAACCGATTTGTGTTTTGAGGTGAGCAATTAAGAGAATTTGCTTGTTTTGTCCTTCAAGTGAGTAAAGATTCTTTTCAATTAGGTCACTAAAAGACTAAATTGCACCAAAAAGGACAAGAACTGGCTAAACCGATCTGATTAGCCTCCGGTGAAAGGTGGCCGGTTCAGCCATTCTTTGGTAGACCTTTGGCGACTAGCGATCACCGTAAGGTGCTCTGTCATTTGGCCACCCTTGGGTATCTTTATTTCTTGAATTTACAAATTTGCCCATAAGACTTAGTAAAATTATAAAAATTCCCGTCAATCAAGTTTTAATTGCTTGATTGATCACGATTGTTTATCCTCAACATATCGTAGTCATCCAAATTAGACATGTACATGATTAGTTGTCATCTTGAACATGCTTAAGGCCTAAACGAGGATTGTTAGGCTTGTGAGATTAATCCTTAACCCTTGGATCAATCTGGGTTAGCATTTTGCATGGGACCACATATCAAAATTTCCCTCCAAAACCAAATAAGGCACCACATTTTCAAATTGAGTTTCTCTCTCTTCCCCTCTTCTCTCTCGCACTCGCGCCCTTCCTCTTAGCTGCCTCCCTTCGTCGCACCTAATCGTCAATCGTCGACCTTATCTCGACAACCCGCCTCATCATCAATAACCTCCCATAACTCTTCTTGCCAATCGCATCCTCCATCAATGCTAACTGTTGCCGGACAGCCTAGATTCAGCTCCTTCCCCTTTGAGTGCCAAGTATCAGCGTCTATGCTAGTAACTTGGCCGATCGGTTCAACTGCCCCAATCGGTCGTCCGGCAACCATCCCTCAACTTCGAGAGCTTGTGACGATGATCTCTGAAGGATGCTCGAGATTTAGTAGCCTTTGGTTCAAGTTCATTTGGGCTTGATTTGAGAAAATCGCAAATGTAAACATCTAGAACTCAAATTTGATGAAGTGAGGTTGTGTTAGACGGTCAGGGTTAGCATTCAAACCTAGTTGCTTTCATATGCCCAGAAATGATCGATTGAATGTTTTGCAATGAATGATAGATGATCCATAGATTGATTGTGTTTATTTGTCATTTCTGGAAATTCGTAAAACCTCTAAATGAACTTTCTGTTATAGTGGATATAAGATCCTAAACCTCGAAATCTTAAGTTGATATGTTATGGACAATTTATCTATGTTCAATAATCTTCTATTTGATATATTAAAGGCCCCAATTAGATCATTTACTAGCACGAATCTATTTAGAAAGTTCATGAATTGTTATAGAAAATTGACTCATGTTCTATTGTTATTGTTAGGGATGAGTGGTTCTTGGTTCTGGTTCGGTGTCGTCTAGAACCTAGAACATATCCTTAGGTATAGCTTTCTCATTTTTTGGAACTTGGAGCCTACCCATCAGAACTAAGAACCTGGAACCTACTATGTCACAAGTTTCGGTCGGTTCTAGGTTCTAACATGTTTTTTTTTTTTTTTTTCATTTTCAAATTTGAATTATAACAAAGAAGGAAAGAGACAAACCAAAGTTTCTATGTCCATAAATTGCCAAAAATAGTTCCTTGAGAGCAGAAGCATCCAAAAAAAAAAAAAACACATTTTTGTCCCTTTGACTAATGCCGCTCCATTAGTAAACTGAATTTTCATAAATATAGCTTTATATGAAACAAGAGTTACAAGAAAAAAAAAAAAAAAAAAAAACAAAGTCAGAAAAAGGCAGCAGCACAGTCAAAGTTCATATTAGCATGTCAATTTGCTATTGAGTGATGCAAATCTCAACTAAACCAGACAATCTTACCCTTCCTGTCCAATATAATGAAGAGCTTGGCTCCCTGCACTCAACCACAAGGTACTTAAACTCATGTAAAGATGCAGCTGCATGAGAAAACCTAGAACCCTGTAGAAAGGCATTCCACAATATCAAGTCTCAAGACAATAGATGAAAAACTAAACAAATGAATGGGTTTGACTTTCTGATTTTCTTAGACTCTACTTCGTTGATCCAGCCCTTAAACAAAAAAATGAGATATAGAAGTTCCCTCCTGACTCAATTTATTAATGAAAAGATGTCCAATAAGAATTTCCAACAATGGCAGATACTTGTACTTCATTGAAGAGAGATATCACCAAACTATTTGTCAGAAACTACTTTTTAGCGTGCCATATGGTAAAGCAATCCAAGAAAACTTTCAATCGTGGCATTGGTAGGAAAAAATAAAAGGAAATTCCAATGGCGGTAAATGTCTTAGTACATTAAAGAGAGGCATCGTCAACCACTTTCTTATCATCCAATATAACCAATCTTTAATAATTAGAAAAAGAGAAGGGAACATTCAATGGTGTCAAATGTCTCACTTCATACAAGAGAGCCATCACCAAACTATTATAAGTGTCTTATATCACCAATAATCAAATTTCAATCGTATCATATGCAACAAGATCTCTCATGGCCAGCATAAAGACTCACCTAATGTTTATGGTTTCATAGCCAACTTGTTCAAAGCAGCATTTACTCTCTCTTCTGTGATCGATGTACGGTTCTCATAGAAATCCAATATCTCCACTGCTATATTCTTCACCTGGTCATGAACACATCAGCTTGGTTTGTTAAAAAGTTAAAGAAACATTATACAAGAAATGACAAGATGGCAAAAATGAGCCTTGTAATGTCGAGTTATTCTCTGGAAACAAAATGTGACATCCTGAAATTCGACCGTTTCGATAAAGTGAAATGGGCATTTCGTCGGCGTCTTTGGCCTTTTTCTTCGAAATGATCACTCACGAGTTAACTAACCTATTGGGTGAAGCCGTTAAGGGATGTATCGGCCGTAAAATCCCTAAAAGCTACCTAATTGGTTGGATTGAGCTAAAATCACGTCGATCGATTTTTAACTACGAAATTGAACTCGATTTGGGAATCGAATTTTAAGCGTCATAATTCTTATTTTTAGGATCCTGTTTATCCGTCAATTTATTGACGAAATCCCAAATTTCAATAAAGAAATTATCGGAAGAAAAATTTGAAGTCCGAAAAAGAAATTAGAAAGGAAAAGGAAAAGAGAAAAAATTGGGTATTTCCTTTTTTCTTTTCCTTTTTCCTCTCTCTCTCCCCCTCTTTTTCTTTTCTTTCTTTTCCTTCTTTTTCTCTCTTTTCTTTCTCTCTCCTCTCTCCTCTCCCTTCCCCCTCGTGCGATTTCCCCCCCACCGCCCATTCCCTTCCTCTCTCTTTCTTTGACCGGTCAATGTTTATCCCTTCTCTCTCTTCTTCTTCTTTTTCCCCCACACACGACAGCTTCCTTCCACTTTCTTCTTCTCCTTTTCCTCGCGTGCGAACCAGGAGCCCGAACTAGAAGCTGCAGCTCCGTCGCCGCCACGCCGGAGCCGCACCGCCGCACCGTCGCGCCGCGCTCGTGCGCCCGCCGCCGTCCCGCCGTCCGTGAGCGCCTAAGCCGAGCGAACCAGCCCTGTTCCGCCTCTGTTCTGCACCGACCAGCCCATCTCCGGCCACCGCCAACCTTGCCGGACCACCCCCGCGACCCCCTCGCCCTCCGCCGGCCTTCCCTCGCCGCCCTAGCCGCCGGAGCAGCCCCGATCGGCTCCGTCCAGCAGACCCACGGAGTGGGTTTCAGCATCTTCGGGCCCGCTTTTGGACCGTTTCCCGGCCCCGAACCCGAGCCGTGCTTTGGAAACAATCGTTCCTCGCATCGCCGCCGTCGGATTGATCCGATTTGCGCGCGATTTGGTGAGTAATCTCACTAATCCAGGATTAGTTGCTAATTATGCTTTAAGCTGGTTTAGATTTAATTAATTACGTTTATGTTGTTAGATTAGATTTAATTAGCAATTATTAGCCAATTGTGATGTGAATTAGATAAATTGAATGTGTAATTCGCAAGTAGACATGGTCTACTAATTATTGGAAGTGCCTCGGGATTTTTCCCGACCCTTAGTGGGCTCCAATTAGGCTTTTCGGGCCTAAGTGGATTTTTTAGCATTTAAATATTAATTTTCGGAATTAAATTAAATAATTATTTATTTTCTGAAAATTCAACTAAGATGGCCTGGAACCGGAAAATTATGCTGATGAGCGTGGTGAAGTCCGTTTATTTAATCGGGCTTTAATTTGAGCTAAATTGAATTTTTAATAATTAATAATTAATTTTCGAAATTAATTAATAATTAATTATTTTTCGGAAATTAAGATTTTGATGGCCGACGACCGAAATCTCGTGCTGATCGTCGTGGTGCAGTCCGTTTATTTATTTGAGCTCCACGTTGTATGGAATTAATTAAATTGTGATATTTTAGGGATTTACCCTAAATTGATTGGAATTGATTGTGATTGAATGGTTGATTGGTAAATGGCCAAGTATGTTATTCAGCATTTTAATGCCTTGTTGAGTTGATTGAATTATTTGATTGAGAAATCGTTGGGCATTGGTTATCGGTATTGAAAGTAGATTGGTAATCTCTTGAAAGAGGGCACGTGGGCTTGGTGAATTGGAATGTCACCTTGAGAATGCACGTGAGTTCGGTGGTTGAATATGTCACCTTGGCGAAAAGGTCGCTGAGAGAATGCACGTGGCTCGGAGACTCGGTATGTCGTCCTAGAGAATGCACGTGGCTCGGTGACGAGGCCGGCATCTAAAAGGGCACGTGGTCTCGGCGACTTGATGCATCGCTTTGGTGAAATGCACCTGAGAGAATGCACGTGGGCCCAGGCATCTAAAAGGGCACGTGGTCTCGGCGACTTGATGCATCGCTTTGGTGAAATGCACCTGAGAGAATGCACGTGGGCCCGGGCATCTAAAAGGGCACGTGGTCTCGGTGACTTGATGCATCACTTTGGCGAAAAGGTCGCCTGAGAGAATGCACGTGGGCCCAAGGTTCGAGGCACGTGAACTCGGAGACTTGGAAGGTCATCCTGGAGAATGCACATGGCTTAGCTTTTAAATATCCCACAGTGGGGATTGATTCGTATGACATGTAATCGACTGGTTCGATTTGTTTGAAGTGAATGGATGTTTATTGTGAATTGTATGCGACTTGCGGGTAGGATCGAGGCCAAGGTAAGTCCTCTGCACCTGTGCGTGTTTAGGCAGCCTTTAGTATAATAGTTTACTAATCGGGCTTAGTGGGGTAGAACTCGGCGAGACGTAGTCTCATCCGGTTTGGGGAAAACCATTTCGGGACCCCGCGAAGAGGCGAGGAGGAGGAATCCGAGAAGGAGAACTCGGAGGTGAGATCTGAATAAAAGGATTTTTGGAGAAGAAGGCAATTTTGAGAGGGGCCTTGAGTACGGCCTAGTTTGTTTAAGTTTCTGTCTTCTTGTGAGATCTCCTTTTGATGTGAATAGTTATGAAGTGAATTGTGGCTTGTATAAAAGTTTGGTTATAAATTTCAATATGAAAAATATGGCCATGCTTTTCTATCCCATCGTTTTATTGTCTGGGGATTTTAACTGCTTCCGCATGTGCTTAAAAATGAAAGGGTCGGCGATACAGGGATATCGCATTATAAAATCGACCAAGAGTGAAGGATGTGCACGTGCCCGAGGATCGGGGCGTGACACAAAATATTCAAATGATGCTATTGAAAATGTAGTATTTAATGTCATCACAAGCTTATTCAATTAATGTCAAAATAATGAATACACAATATTGGATGCATAGAATTACCTCTCGATAATCTCCTATGATACTTGAGCTTTGATCCTGCAAGCGTTAGATTTATGAGTACATATACTTTTTCAAAAAATATATTTGTATCAACATTGTTTTGGTTGCTAAATGACTGATATTCGACAATAGGATCACATACATTAATTAGTGAAAAAAGTATATTAGTTTACTACCACAAATTTGGTCGGGCAAATAATATTATAGCACAACTTAGATTTGCAAAGTAGATTGACCAAGGGCTAGAAGTTTTTAGCCTAACGCACCATTTTATAAGATACTCCCTCCATATGTTCAACTTAATAAAAAATCTACCTTCCCCCTCCTTTAAGTGAGAACAAAAACAAAGAAGAAAAAGGAATGGAATATTAATTACAAAGTCACAAAACATAGGATCGACATTATTTGATTGTAGAGAAACTATGTATGTATCAAACGAACCATGCGTTCTACTTGTCCTCACACCACCAAACCATGCCTGTTACTTGTCTAGCCACTTGATTGATAAACTATGTGTATCAAACAATTACATCATTGAATATGTTTTTTTACAGAACTACCAAAAATGCAAGCAATAATTTTAACAAAAACTAGCCTTAATCTATCAGAAAAAAAGGAAAAAAAAAAAAAATGCAATCATCAATCTATCAAACATGATCAAAACAGGGCTTGAAATAACAGTTGATAAAGGTCTTACCATGAAGGGTCGGCTTGCTACGAAAAATAAAAGTTGGATAATATTCCAGACCTCACCGCTTCACTCCTCTTGTGTGATTGTTGGACGTCAAAGCAGTGACAACAGTATGGAGAGATGGTTAGTGCAGAGAACACCTCATTTAGATTTTCCCTTTTACAATTTATCCTCCTCTAAAGCAAGGCCCTATGCAGGTGAGTCTTTTGGATAACTCTTTGTAACAGAGTTATTGGGATTAGATTTGATCTAATTTTAAATTCCATATTCAAATTATTTCAAGTTACCTAATCCTAACACTTTCTCTATGTTCATAAAACCTTTCTACTCTCTCTAAGAGGGAAATATTCAACTTTTTCAGATCATAGAAAAAATCTCTTGCTAGCCTTGTCGATCATAGGGTCTATCTCCACCAAGTTTATCAAGAAGACAAAACCTACTTTGATCATATTTATGATACAAAAATCTAAATGATATTATCTAATTGACATATCGCTCAACCAACCCAATAGCCAATAGCCCCACCGAGCCGTCCACCACCCCCAGCCTGTACATCCACCTTTCCACCACCTCAGCCAGCCACACCATCCAACCCAGCACCACTCGACCAGCTCAAATAGAACCAAACAGAACCGAACCCCCCTTTGGCCGTGACTTGTAAGGATGTTTTCAGTCTTGTTCGGGCCTTCATTGGTGACGCCATAGTTGCGGGATCTCACTGACTTCGCACTGCCATCGCCGTAAACCCGTCGCCTCGCTAATCTAGTGAGTTAACACCTTAATCTCGGATTAGGAAGTTAATTACACTTAAGGGTTAGTATAGTCTTAATTAAGGATTAGTAGTTAGTTTAGTTGGTGTAACTAAGTTAGTTAGGTGGTTAGTTTGGTTAGGTTAATTACCCTAGGTTAGTTAGTTAACTAGGGTTAGTTAGTTAACCGTGGTTAGTTTAATTAAATTAGATTTATTTAATTTAATTTTTTTATTTAATAAATTATATTCAGCGAAACTTATGCTGGGATAGCCAATTAGTGAAATTTTACACTGATCATCGTGGTTGAATTTATATGTGAAATTGATTGTTGAATTGTGCAATTGGGTGCTTTGTTGCCGTTTTGGATTATTATTGCAAAAATTGATTTTATGGAATTTAAATAGAAAAATACTGGGTGTCCGTTTTTGCGCCAAAAATATTTTATGTACTATATAAAATCGTGAAATTTTGAAATGAGAGAGTATCACGTTTTATGATTCGATTTGAACGTGTGGCCACGCATAATTATTTTATTGGGAATTTTTAATATAAAGAAAATTTGTCAAGTCCATTATTTGAAGTTGAGGTATTTGAGTGCAAAGTACGATACTTTTAGCCAAGTATGTGGTGTGTGATCACCTAAATACCCTAATGCATTTACGCGGGGTAGTGAACTCGTCCTAATGCGTTTACGCAAGATGATGCCTGATTAAGTTCAAATGCCCTATGTCAACAAATGCCGGTCGTAATGGAGGCTGGGCTGATGCTCCTTATGGAATGTCGTTCTGATGCGTTTACTGGGACGATGATGTGCCTGACGGAGTGGGATGACACCAGGTTATGTCGGATAACTGTTGACTGTTGAGTTGGACATGGTAGATGGGTCGTAATAACTGGGACACGTGTGAGTGATTAAAATAGCCACACTTGATTATAGGACAAAATTGTGTGGCACGGAATGAGATGTGTCATAACGGTTTGGCTTTATAATCGGGACCCATGTAATTGTTTGAGAATGAAATGAAGTGTCATTGTTATTAAATACATTTGCTATGTGGATATGATATATGTGATGAGCTAATGTATAGGGAGGTGCTGAAGCGAGGTAAATTGTGTGTGACGCATGTTTAGGCTGTCTTTGAATGAATTCTCGTCCTAATCGGGGTTTAGGATGTTAACTCACTGAGATTTTTTATCTCACCCCGTTGTGGTTAACCATTTTTCAAGTTCTTAGATGGAGGTCTGTCATGTCCGTTTTGGGTGTCCACGGGAGGTGGAGACTGAGTCTACCCTTCTCCCCATCCTCAAGACCACTTGGACCAGTGAGCTTGTGGTGACCACTATTTGGGTCGATGAGAGCCTACCTCACTTGGTATCTCATTGCTACAAAGCGTGGTTCCTTAACAAGCCTAACGGGGTTCGGGAGGGTCCTTTGGAGGGTTTGGATGGTACTCCACCCCCATCAACATCGATATACTGGAGAATATTATGGCGAACTCAGGGCCTGAGGCAAGAGGGTCCGGAGTAGAGGTAGTTGATCCTTTGGACATTGACATCTCGGATGGTGTCGTGGAGGATCCGGAGCCAAAGTCAGTGGGATCTAGGGGCTTAGGTTGCCTAGTACCTTCTTTTGAGATAGACCTTTGTATATAACTCTATAGGGCTAACCTAATTTGTTTATAAAGTAGGGTCTTGTTAATCGACAGTCCTACTTCTACTATTTCTGTGTTTGTTGGTTATCCGGGTGTTTATTTAATTCACTTCCGCATGTACATAAAATGATTAGGTCAGCGACGCATTATGGAAATGTCGCAATTTTAGTTGACCGCCGAGGGATGTGCGCACACTCAAGGTTCAGGGAATGACAAGGTAGTCCTTTGGCTAGTGCATTTTTGTCGTTATAAGATGTGAAATGATTTTAGAAAATGGATGAGGTGAAATTGAATAGATGCCAAACTAGAGCCCGACATGTGTGGCATCCAACTTGCATTGATTACCCAAATTGGGTCATTAGCAAGCTAATGAGGGTTGCGGCCTAAATTCCAAACTTGTTTATAACGTGTCGATTTTTTTCCTACCTTTATTTATTTTATTTATTTCCATTTTGCTAAAAGCAATTAAGATAATGGGAGCTTGGGAGAACGGTATACGTAATTATTAGACTAAAAACCATGGGTTGAATCAATTTCCACCCATCAATATGTCCATTTTCAAATACTTTTGAAATGCCATATGGATACGGTCTCGTTGTAGAATTCATAGATCACTATAAAATAGTAATGAATTCAAATGAACTTATGAATGTTAAATAAATAAAAAATGTAAAATGTGAATGTCATTTTAAACTTATCGTAAAGCTCAAAGAATTTAACCCTAAAATTTCAACAATTAATGGGCAAGAAAAACGGAAATTATTAGATAGGAACATAGAAAACTTGTTCTACGTTTTGTTGGCTTCGAAATATATTTTGGCAAAATGGATGTAAATTGGGACTCGAAAAGGTCAAACAAAAAAGCGATAATTGCCATTTTTATCCGATGATTTAATATTTTGTCTCCCTTCAATTCTCTCCTATTCGAACACTTGCATCACATATTGAATTTAATTTCAATTGTTGATTAGATGATGTTGTTACATCAAAAAAGAAAAAAGAAGAAGAAGAAGAGTAGGACGTGAAATATACATGTAGAAGATAGAATATGTTTGATTCATTTCAAAGCCAAATCAAAATGCATAAGGACCACAAAGACCATTTATGAATTTCTTCTAAATTAGTAAAATTCTCTAATTTTTAAACCATTTATAAAACACCTTAGGAAATTAAAGGGAGATGGTCGCGAAGTAAAAGAGCAAAACAAAAGAATATGGTTAATCTAAAAGCCGTATTGGAACTGCAAGAAAGGAAAAATTGTCCGAGTGCCACTTAAATTGTCTGAGTGTTACTTAGAACCCTTAGTTCAAATAATCTGAAAGTCACCTAAAACTTGTTGCTATGCTAAATCCTTAATTATAGATTTTCAACATAAATTTTGGACGTAATTGAACTTATTAAAATCTTTAGGGAGGATTTATGTGTGTATTTATAAAAATGCAACATCCGATCGAATTAATTAGAAGATCTAAAAGTGTGATTCAATTCGGTACATAGGGGACTGGCCTCATCAATGACTTATCCACCAGCTCAATTTGATTAAACAAAGAGGGACGGAGAGAGACTGAGAGTGAAAACCTTGAATCGGAAAATGCCACCTGCACATCACAGTCGTAGACCACATCCGGTCCATTTTGAGCACAAGCCTTTTAACTTTTAATGGGGTCAACTCATGCAACAAAACAAAACATGTGAGGGATAAAACTCCATTTTATTTTCTTTTTAGTACATCCTTAAAGGATGCTCATGAGTCACAGCCTAAGGGTAAAAAAAGAGGGAGCATCGTGGGAGTTTTACTGTAATGGGGCTGTAGTTGTAGCTTTGTTCAGACAGCAAGTTGCTTCCTTTAAGGTAAGTTGTTGTCAAAGCAGGTAAGATTACTGGCAAGGAAGCAAGTCCAATCTATGCTTGCATATTTAAGGTAAGTTTTGGTGACACGGTGCGGTGCCCTTTCTTTCTAGACTTTCCGCTTCTTTTCTTGTAAATGGCAGTCTCTTGGTCCTTGTTACATTTCCATTATAAAATTTGACTTCTCTGTAAGAGCAATGGAGTCCAATTGATGTTTTTTTGGCAAAAGTATTCGGGCTTCTTGCTCTAACTATAGGTTTCCCAGCTTAAATTTGATACAATTTGATAGCAAAAGCAGTCAATTGTTGAACTGTTGGTTCTGGGCATAGATAAGAAAGCAGGACTAGGAATGAACATGGTCCAATTTTGAAAGCAGGCTTAATGCAAAACTATTAGTTTATCAAGCCATCACAAGATTCAAGATGAAGAGGTCATCATCTCTTGATTTAGATGGTAAAGCTCTAAAGAAATTTTGGCTTAAGACTCTTGTAATATTCCCTGATGCAGCTGAGGCATGTTTACTATTCTTCTAGAGAAAATTAAGGATGTGTGAAGATTGATTCAGTGCTTTCCTTAATAGGTTGGTTCAAATTGTTGTCACTTAGGGTGGACAGTAGGAACAAGTGCTACTCAATTGCCACAAGCTATTTGTATTGACTGCATATGCTTAGGCATGTCTAAGAAAGGAATTATGGCTGTTAGCATCATCCATTCACAATAACTTTGATTGATCTGTTTTTCCATATTGTTCTGTTTCGGGACTACAATTTATAGCAAGCCAATGCATGGACCAATAGCCATGGAGCCATTATTGAAAGTGTAATGAAGGCAAGATGTCCAGTGATTGAACATGGCTAAGCAAGTCTAAAGTTGTATACTACCACTTTTTATTGAAAGTTTTTAAAGGGGGCAATGCTTCAATTCCTGGTTTATTGCAGATTCTTGTGTGGACCTCTACTTTCTAGTGTATTTGCTCATATATAATTGGAATGTTACCTATGAGTTTGCTTTATAAACTGCAAGGTTCCCACGGGAGCCTACTCACTCAAACTTTTCTTCCTCCATTAATTCTTGTCAACATTTCTTGTACAAATGGTACAGTTCAGGTTCTTCCCAAAAGCTAAAGTTAATAGCTAGGATAAAATGGTTAAATTTTAATTGAACTAAGAGTTCATTATGTGCATGACAAATGTCTGTCTGAGTCGACAAAAGATGAAAGCTGCATAAACCAAATGAAAGAATAGAGAGTAGCAACTCAGCAAAACGATATCATCTATGAGAAGAAAACACATCATGCCAATGTGCCTCATTCATAAAAGAGTACTCCCCAACAAAATTATTCAATAAACCCAGACATCTAAAGACAAGTTTCATGTTGAGAAGAACTAACGAAGAAATTGCAAACACTTACTTATTCCTGATCAATGCTTAGCAAAATTGCAAGTAACCCAAAGCCAGCAATTGGCCGCGGGTGAATTTTAAAATAGGTTGCAAACACCAGTTGTGCACCAACAAGAGACATGCCCTTAGAAACTAGATGGATGAAAACGACAAGAGATATGTACATATGACGGTCAAGAAGATAATTCCAAGAGCATTCAGAAGGCACTTCACCATAGAGAGCTCCTTTTAGCTCTCGGTTTAGGAATATATATGGCCCTTAGAATGGAAGTCCAAGAAAATCGGGTCCTTGAAGCATAATGTCTTCTTCAGCCAAGCAATGAATCGTCCATGAAAGATGGACAATTGGTACTTGTAGCCAATAGTCACATCGTGAACTGCATTAGAGGAAAGAAGCTTACTCAAGCTGGAAGGCATAGAAGATAAGACTACTTCACACATCATTCATATTTTAAATACCTAGTAAGAGTACCATTTTTGTCCATCTTTCCCTCGAACAAGATTTGCCATACTGCTTTCGTCTCAATTCAGCTCAAAATGTAGGGACTATAATTCAAGAATGTTCTCTTCTTCTATAATAGAAGAAATCGGGACAATTTCATCCCCTACATCATTCGGTAAAGGAGAAAACTGTAATTTCATCTTCTTCATGTCAAATCTTGAACCCAGTGCCCATTAAGATATAGCTTCTTAAGTTCCACATGGAAAAATTGATGAATTTGCTTCAGCATTAGAAACTTTTGACTTGGAGGAATCAGATGATCGCCTCGTTCAGTGGTAAGAATGCCCATGATGTAATTCCACTCATCAGTTAGTTTGCAATGAAGGCGATTATGCATCCCTTGGCTCACAACTTAAGCAAGAATAGCTCAGAGTTGTAAATTGAAGTGATTGGTCCTATTCCCACCGAGTAGCTAGCCACATAGATGAACAATGATGTGATGCACCAGTATTTAGTGTGGCCTTGGTCGATGTAATTTAAGGTCATTTCAGGGGAAACTAAGGACCCGATCATCTAGCCTAAGCTCCACAGCAGCATCCGCCGTCATCCAACCTTGTCAACAAGGAAGTTGGCAACTAAGGTGAATATTGCCTTGACAAATTTTGAGTGCGATAGTCGTTAAGAGTTTGTCATCCGAGAACTTGACACCAATCATCTCGAAAATACAAAGGCTATAATGAAAGATTGTATCAAAGCCAGAGGCTTGCCAAGCCACTTGCATCAAAATCGCGTAAACAAGCATGTGGCAGACGGATCGAGTTGGGTAAAAGAGATCCCACCACACACCTAGGGTCGGGCCATGCGCCACGTTGCCAAGAGCCTCCTTGATTTTGGCAAGCAAATGAGCTTGAGCTTGAGATCCTAAGGAGGACGTCCTACGCATTGTACATGCGTCCTTGCATGACAAGCCACCGAGGAGATTCTGGCATAATGCGAACTACGATTTCGAGAAGGGTCAAGCAAATTGCTCCCACAAAGCACATGATAAGCCACCCGCTAAATGGAAGCTGATGAACACCTAAATCGCCAAAACGTGTTCAAATGAATATATGCAATCACCTTTCTAAGTCTAATTTTTCCAGTAAAGTAAATTATGAAAAAGATAAAAATCAATG
Organism: Eucalyptus lansdowneana; assembly: GCA_017140395.1. NCBI lineage: Eukaryota > Viridiplantae > Streptophyta > Magnoliopsida > Myrtales > Myrtaceae > Eucalyptus > Eucalyptus lansdowneana. The sequence goes on from CM029485.1 coordinate 40,860,262, forward strand.
ACATACTAAAAAAATGGAAAAGATACTATAAATTAGGGAAAAAATGTGAGTACCTCAGAAAGGGAGGTGAACAAGCCACAAAAGATGGCAAGAGTGATCTCTACAATCTAGATGGGGGTGACCATAAGGGCAAAGCCATTCTCGGCTTGAGCGATGAAGCAGCCAAATAAGACGAAGGCATCATTGGAATTGATGCCCATGACATAAGGTGATGGTGGGGTTGACATTAGACTGGTTTGGCAGCCACCGTGTGATCGGTTTTGTGGAGTTCTCCTTCTTCATTGGGCCCTAGGTCATAGGCATCAATTCCAACAATGCCTTAGTCCTATTTGGCCACTTCATCACTCAAGTCGAGACTGGTTACGCTCTTATGGTCACCCCCATCTACATTGCAGAGATCACTCTTGCCATCTTTTGTGGCTTGTTCACCTCCTCCCTTCCTGAGGTACTCACAATTTTTTCCCTAATTTATAGTATATTTTCCATTTTTTTAATATATCATTGATTTTTATCTTTTTCATAATTTACGTTATTGAAAAAATTAGAATTAGAAAGGTGATTGCATATATTCATTTGAACACATTTTGGTTGTTTAGGTGTTCATCACTTCCATTTAGCGAGTGGCTTATCATGTGCTTTGTGGGAGTAATCTGCTTGATCCTTCTCGAAACCGCGGTCCGTGTTATGCCAGAATCCACTCGGTGGCTCGACATGCAAGGACGCATGTATGATGCATAGGGCGTCCTCGCTAGGATCTCTAACTTAGAGCTCATTTACTTGCCAAAATCAAGGAGGCTGTCAGCAATGTGGCGATGGGCCGACCTTAGGCGTGTGGTGGGATCTCTTTTACCCAACTCGATCCGTTCGCCACAGGCTTGTTTGCGCCATTTTGATGCAAGTGGCTTGGCAAGCCTGTAGCTTTGATACAATCTTTCTTTATAGCCCTTGTATTTTCGAGATGATTAGTGTCAAGTTCTCAGATGACAAGCTCTTCACGACCATCGCACTAGAATTTGTAAAGGTAATATTCACCCTAGTTTCCAGCTTCCTTGTTGACAAGGTTGGACAACGGCGAATGCTGCTGTGGAACCTAGGCCGGATGATCGGGTCCCTAGTCCCCCGTGAAATGACCTTAAATTACATCAACAAAGACCACACCAAACATTGATGCATCGCATCATTGTTCATTTATGTGGCCAGCTACTCGATGGGAATGAGACTAATTACCTCAGTCTAAAACTCTGAGCTATTCCCACTCAGGTTACGAGCCAAGGGATGCGCAATTGCTTCATTGCAAACCAACTTATGAGTGGAATTACATTATGGGCATTTTTATGGAGGCGATCATCCATGGCAAGGCTACCTTCTTCTTTGCGGCGATGTCATGCTTCTCATGGTTTCTCTTCTACAAAATAATGCCAGAAACTCGAGACCTGACATTGGAGCAAATGATCCAATTTTTCGGATCATTTTTCAAGTGGAAACACATGGCCAGGGACATAGCCTTGAGAAGGTCCATGCCGCTAGGACGTTAGGGACGCAAGTGGCTCAAATGCAGTTGCAAGAGTAATTATAAGATAGGGGTGTCAAGTAAAAATAAATGTCTATTAGGCTAATACTTTTTGAAAGAGATTATATTCGTGATGATTATAGATTGTGCTGGGTGTGAGGGTCGTGTAGAGAGAAGAGACACATATACATCATGAGAAACCTTTGACATACCCCTATCCTCTCGTTGAAATGGGTGATTTTATTTTCCCATAGTTTCAAATGGTGAATGTGTTCACTATTCAAAGAGGCTTATGTATTGTCTATATACGTAAGCATCTTATAACAATATCGACAAGGTGTCTTGTTGTGCATTTGGATAATGAATCTTTTTATTTTGCTTACGGATAGATGAGCTTTATTTTGTTTTTTCTCTTACCTCATATGCTTGGTGGATTGAGCTTAAAATGTTCACTGCAATGATTAGAAATGTGTTCAAAGTATTAAAAAAAAAAATGCTGCTAAAAGTAGCCTACCAATCCTAAAAATTATGCCGCTTCCAAAGACATAAAGGGTTTTATGTATGTATCACGGGCTAATCGATCTAACGTTCCCTAACCCATGCGGTCTTAGGATTTCTCCCAAGCAACCTTAGTGGCCCTAAGGATGGGGAGAAGGGTAGACTCGGTCTCCACCTCCTGTGGACACCCAAAACGGACGTGACAGACCTCCATCTAAGAACTTGAAAAAGGGTTGACCACAATGGGGTGAAATAAAAATCTCAGCGAGTCAACACACTAAACCCCGATTAGGACGAGAAATCACTTAAAGACAACCTAAATAGGCATCACACACAACTTGCCTCACCTTAGCACCTCCCTACACATTAGCTCTTCACATATATCATATGCACACAACAAATGTATTTAATAACTATGACACTTCATTTCATTCTCAAACAATCACATGAGTCCCGATTATAAGGCTAAACTGTTATGACACGTCTCATTTTGTGCCACACAATTATGTCTTATAATCAAGCGCGGTTATCTCAATTACTCACACGTGTCCTAGTTATTATGACCCATCTGCCATGTCCAACTCAATAGTCGGCAGTTATGCGGCATAACCGGGCGTCGTCCTGCTCCGTCAAGCACGACATCATCCTGCGTAAACGCATCAAAATAGCATTCCTTAAGGAGCATCGGCCTAGCCTTCACTACAACTAGCATCCGTTGATGTGGGACATTCAAACTTAATTAAGTATCGTCCTGCGTAAACGCATCAGGACAGGTTCACTACCCTGCGTAAACGCATCAGGGTATTTAGGTGACCACACACCAGCACATACTTGGCCAAAAATGTTGTGCTTTGCACTCAAATGCATCAACTTCAAATAACAGGCTTGGCCAATTTTCTTCATATTAAAAATTCCCGATAAAATAATTGTGCGTGGCCACACGTTCAAATCGAACCATAAAATGTGATACTCTTCCATTTCAAAATTCCACAATTTTAGTTAAACTAACCATGGTTAACTAATCACAATTAACTAATTAACCCTAGTTAACTAACTAACCTAAGGTAATTAGCCTAACCAAACTGACCACCTAACTAACTAGTCTAGGTAACTAACTAACTAACCTAACTAACTTAATTACACCAACTAAACTAACTACTAATCCTTTATTAAGACTAAACTAACTTCCTAAGTGTAATTAACTTCCTAATCCGAGATTAGGGCGTTAACTCACTAGATTAGTGAGGCGACGGGTTCACGGCGATGGTGATGCAAAGGCGGTGAGATCCCGCAACTACGGCATCACCAACGAAGGCCTGAACAAGACTGAAAACAGCCTTGCAAGTCACGACCAAAGGGGGGGTTTGGTTCTGTTTGAGTTGGTCAAGTGGTGCTGGGTTGGATGGCGTGGTTGGCCGAGGTGGTGGAAAGGCGAGTGTACAGGCTAGGGGCAGTGGACAGTTCGACGGGGCTGGTGGTTGCTAGGTTGGTTGAGTAGTATATCATTTAGATTTTCGTATCATAAATACGATCAAAGCAGGTTTCTTCTTCTCAAGTACAATGAACGAAGATTTGGGAATACATTAATGGATGGTGTGACGACTTGGTCTAACAAAGGTGGGGAATGATGACTTGAGATAGAGGGTCCAGACAAGAAGCGATTCTTGGCAGGCTTCAGTGATAGCAGAAGGGGCAAGAATGAACTGAATTGCCCATGGAGTAATAAGAGAGCGTGACTGAGATAGACTTGTTTTGACATAATAGTAATTATTAGTTTAGAAAAAAGTTAAGTGTGCTAGGTGGTGGGAGCACTACCAAGATAAGTGACCCCCCCTAAAAAAGTATCCACCTCTACTTCAAAGGACAAAATTGGGAGGCTCGATATAGGATCATTCAAAGTGGACAATACCTTGAGTAAGCTAAATCCGAGATGTCGGAATATAATACAAGAAGCCAAAAATGAAAGATAGAAAGAGAAATGGACTAAATGGAGCTCTTGCTTCTCATTAAGGTAGGCATTGTTGAACGAGTGAATGACAAGTCATACAAAATCTCGAAACTATTGAATATCTCCATAGTGCGAGCCTTTGGCATCCAATCACATACTATGTACTCTTGAAGGATTAGCCAGCAGATGAGCTGAGATTTGGCACAGGTGTAGTGAATGGAGATTTGGGTATACACTAATGTGACAGGGCATCCTTATTAAGCCCTAGGTTGGCGACTCCATGAGCTTAATTAAATTTGAATCCCAATTTCCTATAATAAAAAAAAACTAATTTTTTAATCTAAACTAGAGAAAATCAATGAATTTTCTTAAACGGTGTGTAATATATAAATGTAACTAAATTAATTCTATTGCTTTATCTCTTTTTCTAAACCAATTTTCCGATTTGTTATTTTCGGATTATTTTTTCTGCCCTTTGCCAAGCAGAACGAGAATTCTTCTCTCTCCTATTATGTTCGGTTATTTTTACTACGTTTTGCCCACCCGAATGAGAATTCCTCTCTCTCCTATTATGTTATTCCCTTGCTCTCCAGAACACAACTTCTCCTTCACTAGTCTGCCATCATTCTATCTGTTTATTCAAACCATTAATTAACTTCTGTTCATCAACATACAAGCGCGCACAATTTGTTCAGTGATATCCCCAAATTTCTGCTTATATCCGCCAACTTCAACCATCAATTTCGTCCATCAACAGATCTCCGCTTGATCAAGAAACTTCCCAAATGTGAGCAAAACAAGATCAGGACAGAGATTTAGTACTTTCTAAAACTCAATCTGGTTTGAAGTGGAAACGAATATCACATCTAAAGTCGACAAGGCCAATGAGCATAGGTCTTAAGCATGCCATAGTGTTAAAATTGCTCAAATTGATTAGATTGACAGCATACAAGATGAAATCAATATGGGCATCATGATTTAAGCAAGCCATGAACATCTAGCGTTCAGACTGAGGAAGACACTAAAAATATTCATCCAGGCATTTTCACAAACGATTTGCAAGCATCTTAACCAACAGACATAGATACAAGATGAAGCAACGATTCATCCCCGAACTACGATTGACCCATCAGAATACGTTTACGTTGCTAGTAAGACCTCGACTACGGAGGATTTCCATTTAAAACATGTGCAGGATCTCAGCCTCCCAATCATTCAAACAGAGCACAGAGACACATACCTCGAAAGTGTAGATGTCGAGTGATTGGACTGAAGAATGTATGTCCCGGAAGCGTCAATGCAGTAGACCGAAGACGGCAAAGGAGTCTCGAAAGCGAGTTGAGTGCTTCTCCGCGATCCCTGGCCAAGATACAGAGCGAAGCAAGACTCTGATGCGGCTGCAGAAAAACTAACTGAAAAGGAATTAAAGACCATGAGAAGGAATTCAATCGAACAGGTAAAGGACGAAAAAAAATATCTAAGTGAAGAGAGCGAAAACCCATGTTGCTGAAACTGACACCACATCCAAGTCAGTGCTCAAATCGGCATCAAGCAAAGGAGGAGAAGTTGGAGACGGCTCGGATCAGAGGAAGTGATGTGACCCGTCAACTTTGATGCCATGGATCCAGCGGGCAGCCTTAGCTTTCCGTCGTGAGAATAGGAGAAGGAGAGAGTCACCAAAACGGAGAGAATTCTTTGTTTAATCAGTAGCGGCCTCCGGTTCTCTCTCTCCCCCGTGCGACCAGTCACAAAGATATCTTTTTTATCGAATTCTTGAGAGAGAACCGGCGAGAGGGAAGCCGGCGACGCTTGATTCCGCCTGCGCCTCCACCGCCCGGCAGTTTCCCCGGCGAAAGTTAACGCCCCGAAAGGAGGTTCACGCGAGAATGAAACCGCTTCGAGCTTCTCGGCCGATATACAGAGCCGAACAGAGCAAGAGATGAGGAGCGGCGAATGGCGTCGACCAGCTGGGTGGTGGCGGTGGCGACGTCGTCAGAAGGCGATGGGAGGAGGAAAATCATCCAGGAAATCCTTTGAGAATCCGAGCGTGAAATCCGTTTTTCTTGATATGGGAATCGGGTTGGTTACAGGAGACACAGAGAAATCTCACTAACCGTTCGTCATCTCCATCCGCGCGACCTCAACTTTCTATTTGAACTTAGGCTCTGCCTTTTGGGCTTTTGGACGAATCTTCCGGAATAAGTCCGGCTGGGCCTAGTTTTGTTATCCCTAATGGGCTTAGCCTTATTTTTCATGGGCTAAGATGGTCTTCAAAAATGAGCCGAACCGGACTAGTGGGCCTGAACAGATTTCAATGGGCTGAAGCCTTTTCATTTTGTTATTGATTATTTTCCCAAAAAAAGCATAATTGGATTATTTACAAAAAAAAAAATCCAAGTGTCAACAATCTTGCATGACTTAGTTCCAGGATAGGAACTGATCCACCCTAAAATTGATCACTCTTAGAAGTGATTGATTCGATTGATTAACCATACAAACTGTGCCAACCTCGAAAATGGGAACGGAAAACTTCATATTTTTATGCATTTCATTATTTTTTTACTATAAAAATTGCTATTTGTGTATTGACAAAAATCCATGTGTCAATAGCCTTGCACGATCCGATGCCATGGTGAGAACCAACTTACCCTAAACTAATTAGTCTTAGAAGTGATTGATTCAATTTATTAATTGTACAAACTACACTAACTTGATGTTACCTTAAGATGAGGTTAGTAACTTGTGGACACTTAATTTTGGCAAAGGCATATTCTGAGTTAAGCAATAAAAGGAAGAAGCAACGTGTGGCCTTTGTTAAATGATTGAATTGTGTGTGTTGCGTTAAGAAATATGACGCGAGATCACAGTTTTTGAAATCTATGTGTGGCAGACATGAATTCTTGTGACTACTATAAGTGTAACTTAGGCAAAATATACAAGGGCTTGAATGAACTATTTAGTAGCTCCGAAGAGAGCCACCTCGTGCTTTGTCAAATAAGCACTAGTTAGTCCTAAGAAAGCCATCTCAAGCAAAAGAATAAAACATAATGCCTCATGCAATGGTTCCTGAATTCCCCACCACCACCCCCCCCTCCTCCCAAACACAAAAATATTTCTACCATAGACAATTTGGTAGGATGTGAGATGAAACTTGAATGGGTGACTTGAATATAGTTTCACACTTTTCATGTTGGGAAATGAATATGTGTTGTGTGTCTAATTCATTAACACAAGTCTGTTCCTTAACCATAAAGTCAATATATAAAATTTAAAATCATCTCAATTGTGAATAAAGGTCTAGCAATAGCGAATAATCTCAAGCATTGGTATGTTTGCCAAGTATTTTCATGGCACCCGGTGCAAATATCAAGGGACTTTAGATTTGGTTTTCGATTTCGCTCGTGTTTTTAGTTGAAAATGTAGTATGTCATCCATTGATAAATTATCTCAATTTCATTTCTCCTCGACATGGATAGCATTATAGCATATCGATTTCTTCAGTGCTAACACTAATCCATTGTAGTTGTTTGTCAAACTGACTAAGTGACAAGGCGACATCTAGCATAATGGGATGGCGTAGAGCCACTTGAAAAGTTGGGGGAAGTCTTCGATGCGAGCATCTCTCTCTCGAAGACACATATTATCCCACCTAAATTATGAGGTAGTCAATCTTAGATTACCAAAATTCATAAGGTTTGGATAATCATGTGACTAAATGAGAATCGCGAGTTGACATAAAAGTACTAATGATAGCACTTAAATAAAATGTGTGCTTTTGAGAAGAGTATTTTATGCAATGGGTACAAATCATAATAATGGTAACATGATATAAACGATCAATCATTATTGCTCATGTGATTCAATCTTATCCTGCTTGGTGCTATCTAGGTATGTACTCCATTTTTTTATTTAATCAATTATATCATGCATCTCTCTTCTATGATACACAATATAATTTCTCATGAATTTCGACTCTTAAGATGTATGGACATATTCGCTCTTATTATTAGAGATGAGATTGGAATTAATGTTGTGTCGTGTAAATTGTATTGTGTTGAAATATGGGTCACATGACAAGATACACTCAATATGATTACCAAACGTGTTACCTTGTTAGGTGTTAGCACAACTTGATACGTAAAGAACTTCTAGAATGTCAATAAATGTTCCCAACCTTAGTGGGGATAGCGAAGCCTATTAACGGGGAGAGAATCCATTTATCTAACAACTAGGTGGGCAGTTGGCAATGGGAAAACAATTAATATCCGAGAAGATAGGTGATTAGCTCAAGGATTGATCGGAGGGCCAACCAACTCGGGGGACCATCAAAGAGTCGAAGAGTTATTTGTTCAAGAAGAGCAATGATGAGATGAACAGAAGCTGAATTCTACGTTCGGAGAGCACACAGTAGAGGAAATTATGCTATATTACCGAGCGCTTTTTCAAAAGAAGATGTGCTGGTGTGAGCAGGAAACAAAGCAGGCGAATACACAGTAAAAGGCGCATATGACAACATGCATCCAACGGAACAACAACAAAACCACAACAAGCCTCTTCATTCTTCCATGTACACAATCGATTGGAAGAATATCTTGAACCTTAATACTATGCCAAAAATCAAAATTTTCATATGGAGCATTTGTCAAACGACTTGCCCACTCATGAAAACATGCGCAAGAGGACACCCATGCCCGACCCACTCTGCCCACTTTGCCAGCATCTCTTCCTGCTTTGCAATTATACAAAAGTCATATGGTCAAGTTATCGATTGAAAATCCAAATGTTTCCAGTTATGAAACTTCTAAAATTGACAAGTAGGTGGTAGACATCATGCAACAAAACACCAACTCACCCTCCGCAGAACTAATTGCCTGGGTACCATGCAACATGTGGTTAGCTCACAATGGCTTCATTTTTTAAAATTGAAGACCAAACCCAAGCTCGATTGTTGACGAAGTGAGTGCCACAAACAAACAAGAACTATACTTGATTTGTGGACTACCCCGGAAATCAGCTCATTGAAGTTCAATAGCAACGGATTGATTCTAGAAAGGCAAAGAGAGGGGAGTCACAGTTGGCATCTGCCGCGATTCGGCTTAGGTGAATGGTCACTGGACTTGCTTTGTAGTACTAAGGGCTGTTTTGGTGTACTTGGAAGCTAATGCTGATTTGAGGATGAGACTTGACCTGCAGGCGGTTAGAGTGACCGATACTTGTCGTTGGTGCAAACGGTTGTGGGCTAAGATCCGAGCCCACAGACGTTGCAGACCATCGTCGAAGAGTGCAAAGAAAAGCTAGTCCCATCCAATTTTGTCGAGCTGATTTATAGCCCACGAGAGTATAATTAGGTTGCAGACTAGTTGCCAATGCCCATCGCAAGAAGACCCTTCCTCACGTTATTATCTTTTAAAGTCGCCGTCACCTCCCCCATGGAAATTTTTTTAGCTCAATCCTCACCATTAATGAATGAAATGCTCTGTTTCCAAAAAAAATGAAAAAAGAATCATGCATGGCATCAATTTATTGGACGCCGCGTTGTGCAATCCGATCGTGGCTGGAATTATCGGGGCTAGGGAAACACGCACCGTTTAGGGGAGATCTGGCAAGGCTGAGGTTTGTCGGGGCCAGGCTAGCCTCTGGCAAGCTTGCTAGGCCTCGCCCTGGCTTGACGAGGTTCCGACAAACACACCAAATGTCACCTAGCTGGTTACCGATGGCCAGAGAAAAAGGAAAAAAAAAAGGAAAAATAATAAAAGAATTTAAAGAATTTAAAATTTTTACCAAACGTATTTTTCTTTTAATAGAAATTTTAATAAGTTATTAAATGTGTTTTTTTACTCAAAAATTATTTCCAAAATAGAAATAAAAAAATCGTTTTTCATAAAAAAAAATTATTTCTCGAAATAAAATAGCTACAAACGCACCCTAGAATTCCCGATCGTGAAAGCACGGGAGAAAAACGCCCCCCCCCCCCTCGCCCCCGCGCTAAAAAAATAAAAATAAAAATAAAAAAAAAAAAAAATTGGTGAGCTAACGACTAAAGTCGGTGTGTAGTGATCCCCATGTCAGCTTACGTGGCGACCCCGCAGGCGATTCCCAGCTGCTCCCCCATGAACACAAAACAAAAACAAAAACAAAAAAAAAAAAAAAAAAAAAACCAATAAAGCTAATTCGGTCGTTGAAGAAAAAAAGAGGAAGAGGAAGGAGAAGAAGAAGGATAAGCAGAAATCGAAATCTTCACTGTGCCATCGCCATCACCGTCACCATCACCGTCGCCATCATCCATCATTCATCCTGCATCTCTCTCTCTCTCGCTCGCTCGGCTACGGACAAAACGATCCATTTCCGCGCGAACCGACGGGGAGCTCTCTTCCTTACATGACAAGCCAAGTGTCAGCTCCCCGCCACCAACCGCCGACAATCACTTCGAGGTCCTCCCCGCCCCCGCCCGCATTCCGATTCCGTTGCGTTTTCTTTCGCCGTGCGCGTGCGCGCTTGCGCTTGCTGAAACCGCCGCATGTGATTTTTTGCTTTCTAGGGTTCTGCGATCGCGCGCGCTCCGGGGAGGCCGGTGCCGGGATGGCGTCCTTCCTCAAATTGTTCTACCGGAAGCCGCCCGACGGGCTCCTCGAGATCTGCGAACGGGTCTACGGTACGGGAGCCAGCTTTGAATTCGTGTTGTTCCGCGGCTTGATTTTGCCGTGGGTTGAATTGATGGGATGTTGTTTCTGCTCCGCCTGTTATGCGGGCGAAAGAAGGATACTTTGTTTTTCCCGAGCGTAATTGTGATGTATGTGTGGATTATGGTTTTTAGTCTAGGTGGCTAGTGTAGCTCTTTGAATCGACTGCTGTGTCGGTAGAATTGATGTGATATAGAAGTTCTGGAGAATAGCGATTTAAAGTTGATTGGGGCAGGGAAGCTGTTTAGTAATTTGTGGTGTTAGATGCGTGATCGACAATTATTTGGTCAGTAGATGAGTTATTGGAAAGGAACGCGGCTAGCTATATCTTGCCTTACTTATCCCTTTAAGAATTCAAATCTCAATACCGAGCCCTTTTTCCTACTCAGACTACTTATGTAAGGAAAAAAAAAGACAGAGGGTAGATGCTGTAGTTACCTCTGTTTCACTTAGGATGAGATTGAGGAGTGTACTGTACACGAAACCAGATTGCCTTGATCATGTGAATAATTTTATCTGCATAATTCTTGGTATGGAAAATGGATTTGGCTGCATCCCTTCCATTTGGTTGGTACGATGACTTGGAAATGCAATTGATAAATGTTCATTGTGACTTTGTTAGTATTTGATTGCTGCTTTGCTACTGATGTGTGGACGGCGGAGGACTACAAGGTTCATATGCGAGGAATAGTTAGCCAGTTTCAAGATCACTTCCATGAGTCTTCTATTCTGGTGTTCAATTTTCGTGAAGGAGAGGAGCAAAGCAAACTGACTAACATTCTCTCTGAGTATGATATGACCATCATGGACTACCCTAAGCAGTACGAGGGCTGCCCCTTGCTGACAATGGAGATGATTCATCATTTTCTGAGGTCATGTGAGAGTTGGCTTTCTCTTGGGCATCATAATTTGTTGTTAATGCACTGTGAACTTGGTGGTTGGCCAGTTTTGGCCTTCATGCTTGCTGCTCTTCTAATTTATAGGAAGTTATACAGTGGCGAGCAAAAGACATTGGACATGGTTTACAAGCAGGCTCCACGTGAGCTTTTGCACCTGTTGTCGCCACTTAATCCCATCCCTTCTCAACAGAGATATCTACAGTATGTCTCAAGGAGAAATGTGGCCACCGAATGGCCTCCTTTGGACAGAGCACTCACTTTAGACTGCATAATCATCAGATCCATTCCAAATTTTGACGGGGAGGGTGGATGCCGCCCAATATTCAGGATTTATGGGCAAGACCCCTTTCTCGTTAATGATCGCACTCCCAAAGCATTATTCTCAACTTCAAAGAGAAGCAAAGGAGTTCGGGTTTACAAGCAGGTGACATGTGGTCCTACTTATATCGAATCTATTTTTATTTTTACCTTGGTCTTCTTAAATCTTCCTGGACAGAGTTAACAGCTTTGTAATAAATTTGCGGTTCCTGAAATAAGTAATTTATTTGGATGGAATCTCTTTGTTTTCATTACTGATGGTTGAAGATGTATAAAGGAAAGCTTAATAGGCTTTTGCAAATTATGTTGAAGTTGAAGAGTCTATCAATTGCCTGTCCTCTCCCCATTTAATCTCTGGGGAGATGTATAGGATTTTTCTCAATAGCGTGTGTTATTAATTTCTTATTTTCTACAAAGCTTTCCTTGGAAGACTTGGAAGATTTTTAGATATAAGGTTGGTCATACCTTAGTAGATAGTTGAACACATTTGCAGCTCATCAGTTAGTCATGGTATTCTGAGTGTAAATATCATCTTTGATATATGTTAAGTAGATTTCTTCAATATATCTATTGATGCTGATTTGCAAAGATACCATGCGAGGAACCTGTTAGGATGTTACTTTCGGAGACTGATCATCTAAAGTAGGAGAGAAAAGTTGGATGTGGTCTGAAGTCTTCGGTTATCTGTAAGCACATTGAAGGGGTGCTACAATGCGCCATATATTCAATTTTTTCACTAGCCTTTTACCTCATTGGTTTAAACAACACTTTTTTTTTCTTTTTTTTTTTTCTGATGGAGACATGCTTCAGAATTGGCTTTCTCCCTTTCTCTGCTGCTATTCACAAGGCAGGAGTTGATTAGTAGAATCAGTCATTAGATGTTAGAAAACTTGCTGGAGCATCGAAATTAACCAGTATCTCAAATTTGCTGTTTTCTTTTTTATACCAAGGCAACAAGGCAAAATCAATTTGATCAACATTTTGAATCTGAAGAATGATTGAATTCCTATGTAGTACTGTGGTTCTGGAATGAACAAGTCAAATAAAGAATGAATGATTGCTGTTCGTCTTCAATCCGGTGATTTGACCTGATTTTAAAATGCAAGCTGTCTTGGTTTTTGGTTTCTGCTAGCAGTGGCATATATCATTTTAATCTTCCAAAATTTCACTTTCCTTGTTAATATTGTCTCTTCCTCCTTTGAGAAGGTTGATGAAGGTTTTCTGGGACCTTTGTGCAGGCAGAATGCGAGTTAGTTAAGATTGACATAAACTGCCATATTCAAGGAGACGTTGTACTTGAGTGCATAAATTTATATGAAGACTTGGAACAGGAAAAGATGATGTTCCGAGTCATGTTCAATACGGCTTTCATCAGGTCAAACATTTTGATGCTTAATCGTGATGAAATTGATACCTTATGGGAAGCTAAAGATCTATTTCCAAAGGAATTCAGAGCAGAGGTATATCTGATGCCACTTTTGTTTTAGTGCAGTCTTTGCAGACATATTTTTCTAAGCCCATGTTATGCTGAACTTAATATACTATCTATCTTGTTGATGAAGATCCTCTTTTCTGAGATGGATTCCGCTGCTTCCATTGTTCCCGTAGATATTTCGTGCTTTGAGGAGGAGGGCCTTCCAATAGAAGCATTTGCTAAAGTTCAGGAAATTTTTAGCCATGTAGAGTGGTTGACTCCCAAAACAGATGCCGCGATTAACGTCATCCAGCAAATTAAAGTTTCGAATATACTTCAAGGAAAATCAGATGCTGATTCTCTACATGCTCTGGAAAATCTTGAAAGTATCAGAGAAGAAAGTGCTGAAAAGATGTTAGAGAGTAAAATGGAGAAGCATAGTCCTGTTTCCTTCAATCTAAAGGGTCAATCGGTTCCCCAAAAGGCATCTCCAGAGAGAAGAGTGGAGGCTGCTCAGACTACCAATCATTCTCCAGATTACATTGATTCTGCCCAAGCTTCAAATCTAACGATGCCAAAACAAGAGACTGCACCTCTTGGTCTTGCATTTGAAAGTCAAATTGGTGATCTTGCCTCATTTGAGAGTAAAGCAGAAAACCCAACAACAGTATCCTCAGACCAAGCAGTCCAAACCATGTCTCAGAATCTTTCCATCGAGCATCTAGGACCCAAAAGTGTCTTAGTTTCATCACTGACACCTCCTCCACCTCCTCCACCTCCTCCTCCTCCTCCTCCTCCTCCTCCTCCTCAACCTGGTTTTTCTGCTTCCAACACTTCTCCTCCTGCATCTCATTATCCCATGTCTTCGAAAGCAGAAAATCCACTTGGTGATGAGATAAATTCTCACATACAGGGAAAGGAGGAGACTACTTCAGCTTACCCAGTGCCACATTCTCCTCCTCCTCCTCCTCCTCCTCCTCCACCACCACCACCACCGGGTTTGTGACCAAGGGCTTTAGTTGGTGAAGCGGTCACTTCTCATTTACATGATATGAACAAGCATTCTTCAGCCAACTCTGCAGCCAAGCCACTTTCTCCTGCTCCTCCTGCTCCTCCTGCTCCTCCTCCTCCTCCTCCTCCTCCTTGCCCTCCACTTCCTTCTTCAGCTCAGCAGATATCTTCAAAGACACCAACACCACATCGACCGCCGCCGCCACCACCGCCAACACCTCCTTTGAAGGAGAATCAACCAGCGAATGTGAGACCTCCACCACCCCTGCCACCTCCTCTTCATTCTGGGCAAGCTATGGGTCCTAAAGTTCCACCTACCGCACCACCGACACCCCCTCCTACCCCTATCATGGCCAAACAGTCCGAAGCTACAGTGAAGAACTCCCCACCTGTTCCTTCTGCACCTCCTCCTCCTGTTCCTTCAGTTAAAGGGGTACTGAAGACTGGTGGAGGACCACCTCCAGGACCACCATTGAGTGGTTTGAGCACTGCAAGGGGACGAGGCTTGTCACGTACTCTAAGTTCAAAGAATAGCAACATGAAAAAGCTAAAGCCTTTACATTGGTTGAAGTTATCAAGAGCTGTACAAGGAAGCATTTGGGCGGAAACTCAAAAATCTGGAGAAGCTACCAAGTATGCTGTTTTAGTATTATATTTCAATGGTAGTCTGTTAATGTGGTAGTAAATGATTTTTTGTCTGGCAACAATTTGCAGTGCTCCGGAAATTGACATGTCTGAGCTGGAAAATCTTTTCTCAGCATCTGTGCCAGTTTCAGATTCCAGCAGAAAAAAAGGTGCACGTGGCTCAGATGCACGCAAGGCAGATAAAGTGCAACTGGTAATTTTATGTTCTGATAACTCTATGTTCTTGGCTTCAGATTTTGGGGCCCTATTCCAGTTTGAAACTCAATCTTGGTTTCGACCCAAAAAAGAAAAAGAAAAAGAAAAAGAAAACTGAATCTTGGTATTTTACAGCCCCTTATTGGCATATGTGATCCAAGGGAGCAAAATTCAGTGACTGCTCATTGGTTAATATTGCATTTACCACGTTGGACACAACAAAAAATTGGCAAATACATTGGAAGTCGCATTTAGTGATAATGCATATATCTGACTGTATGCAGTTACATGTCACTTGTTATAAGCCTGCCTGTTGGATACCCAAATATACACCAAAACTCGTCTACTCTAATGATTTCAGTAGTTTAACTTTTCATGTGGGTATTTAGCTTATGCTAGAAACAAAATGGCTTGTATTGGCAGTTTTATGAATGAGTGCTTGTGTAGTTAAAGCCTGTGATTGTTAGTTCATTTTCTTTACCCCTCTTGGCACTACTAGAGAGTACTACAACCACCCCAATCACAGCTAATAAAAAGCCATCTCTTACTACGTAGAATGGCAATTTGGGTTTTGTGTTTATGCATCTTTTCCAGTATTATGTTTTTAATTGAAGAAATAGCAAATTTGATTTTGTTCTATCCATGGGCTCATTTGCATGACCACCTGCAAGCAAAATCTGTTGTCATTAATGGCAAAAGATTTTTTACCACAAGATTAGGGTAGGAAATATTTGGTACTTTGCCATAAACTTCTTATAGAAAATCCATACAAATGACTCATTCTGAGAATTTTTGCCTCCTATCAATGCTTTTCTTCAATGGTGTTATTATTCTTGAGGTTTACTGTGGCATAATTTGCATATTGTTGGAGTAAAGTCAGTTGGTGAATGTACTGTTTTCCTTTTCTATAGTTGGGCTTAATTTAATGGAAATGGTTTGTCTTATTATGTCTGTTGATTATAAAGAGTGAAGCTATGACACAAATTTTTGAAGATAATGTATGAACTTTCGAACTCCAGGTTTAATAAATGACAATTTAGTTTGGAGGTGGAATATGGACTGTCAAGTTAGGTCATAAACATTTCTTTTACTCATTTTGTTCTATGATGTTTTATTGTCATTATATTTGCATTTAGCTGATTGGTGTTTGCAGATTGACCACAGGCGAGCATACAACTGCGAGATTATGCTTTCAAAGGTCAAAGTACCATTGCATGACTTAATGGTAAGCTTGATCCTGCTATGTTTTGTGTTAAACCTCTAACATAAGTGACGCTGATGTAAGCTTACTAACTAAGCATCGTAACGCATAGTCTTGTTCTCCATTTGCTTTCTCTATATAGGACGATAAGTTGATAAGAGCTGCATAGTCATGTGACGTGGTCTCTCTAATTTAATTGCACTTGAATACATTCTTAATAATTCCTTTCTTGTTTATCATTTCTGCCTTATTAAGTGGGATTGTAATGATGCTTCTGTGATTGGATAAGTTGACCTTATGACTACCAACTCATAATCTCTACTAGAAAACGTATTGCATTTATGGTTTTTCATGTATAGTCTGGTGGACTTCTTTGATCTCTTTGGTTGCAAGCCGATCTTTTTTTGTATTCTTTTTTATATTTTTATCTCGAAGATTTCTAGAATCTTTTTGTCTACTATTTTGGTGTACTTTAAAGCATGTGAATGGCAAGATGACCACAGCTGTTCATACATCATACAGCCTGTTTCATGTCTCCTTGATCAATTAATCATTGGACTTCTCAGAGACGTTAGTGGTGCATATTCGATTTCCTACAGTTGACAATTTGTGGCAATCATATTGCATAACATGATGTAGGACAATGAATGAGCTTAATTTTAGCTGAATATCTGAAAGGAACTTGCATCAAAGGACAAGTTGAGTGGATTACATTTGTTTAGGCATCACACCTAAAGCTTCTGAAGTATTACAAGTGGTGTTATCACACTTGAAGAGGCTGGACTGGAATCTAGATATTGATTGTTTCATTTTCTGCAATCTGCAATGCATGATTCAAAGCAAGCAATTCTTTAAAGTCCAAGAGAATCAACTCTCCCACTCAATTAGTTTCCACCAGATGGTACACTGATTAGAAATAAGAAACCTAGGATGATACTTAAAGTTGCATTGGATATTTATTGAAATCTCAATAATCTTAGTTGCTTATTCAATCAGCAGAATCCTAGTCCTGTTAGGTCTTATATTTGAATAAAGGATCAACTTTAACAGGTCATCTTCACTAAAAAGTGAAAACAATGTTACTAATTCTACAAAGATCAATTTGTTCAATCCAATGGGCTACATGAAATATAGACGTTACTCAAAACCTGGTTACATGTGCTTTTGTTGACCGTAATTATGATATAATAAACAAGTGATCCCATCCATCACATGGAAAGAAAAGTTCATCTTCTAGTTGGTTGACCCTCTTTAAATCTTTTAAATGCAGATTAAAGAGTTTCACTAGTTATTTCTGCCATCAGAACACTTCTTGGACAGTTCTCAAACATTTTTATATGATATTCACCTGCTTAAATACGAAAAGCTGTTTGGTTAAGCATGTTCCATGCATCGTATTTTTTTATGTGCTTGATAAATGGTTTAGGTTAATGCTACAAAGATGTGGCATGATTAGCAGGCGTATGTGTTTTCAATCAGCAAATGTTTGTAATGCCAGTGCTTGATAGTAGTGTCATGACCACAGACATCAATTCCCCCAGCCCTTATGTCTCTAAAATGACCATTAGTAGCAATTCAACACTTTGCATGTAGCTGTTTTTCTTTCTCAACCGTGTTGTTTGTACTGCTATATTTTGGTTTTCATCATTATATGTTAGGTCAGTATTATTTGAGCAAGCATGCTAGATTATGTAGCTTTTCTTTTTCTGGGCCCTTAGTTCGAAGGCAACATTGCTGTAAATGTTTATATGGTTAATGTTTCACTGAGTGCCTTAATATATCTAGATTTATATGACAGAAATCGGTACTTGCTCTGGAAGATTCTGCATTGGATGTTGACCAGGTGGAAAACCTCATAAAGTTTTGTCCAACGAAGGAGGAGATGGAACTACTTAAGGTAAACTTCTTGGGAACTGATTAAATCCTGCAGAAATGTTCCCCTTCGTTTGAAGATTGATTTCTCAGGTGCTCCAATTTCAGGGCTACACTGGAGAGAAAGAAAAATTAGGAAGATGTGAACAGGTTTGTATGAGTCTGTGTTTTTATATCTGGAGTTGGAGTCTATGCTCAACCTCTCTACTCTGCATGGTTTAGCTGTGTACTTTCTCCTTGTGATTAAGCTGAGGATGCGCGTGTACTAAATAATAGTTGAGTAGAGTTTCCAATCTTGCTAAGTTAATGGAGTCTCCTTAAAACCCTTGGTACTGAACACCTTGGAGAAGTATGATGGATTCTAAGTATATATGATGTCTTTGACATGCCATCTGATGAAATATACTGTGATCTATTGCAGTTCTTTTTAGAATTGATGCAAGTGCCCCGAGTTGAATCCAAACTGAGAGTTTTTTCATTTAAGATACAGTTTTCAACCCAGGTGAGAATAGTTGATGTCTTATTCATCTTCTTGCAAATTGCCCAGCATTGTTCTTGGTGTTAATTTCCTTTTTTCTCTCAGGTTGCTGACCTCAGAAACAACTTGAATATAGTGAACACTTCTGCTGAAGAGGTAACATGATTTGTCCTTTTTGACTAGCTTATTAACACTAGATGTGAGAGAAAACTTTGAGCTGAGTGAAGCTGCTACAAGCAGCATTATTACATTACCTATCAATTGAAAGACCTCCAGGCCATTGTAGAGGAGGACATGAAATTGCCAGAGCTTCGAGAGAGGGAGGCATTTATGGTGTTCTTTAGTCTCACAAGAAAGAGGGTGGTGAATCAGCCGGTGAGGTCTTCCAAATATTGAGCTGAGGTTTTGTGTTGGAGATGCCCAAAGTAACAAATGTGATGATGGCATCTGGTTGTGAGTTTTGTTCTAACACACACTCGCATGAGCAGAGAGAGAGAGAGAGAGGGAGGGAGGGAGGGAGAGGGAGAGGGAGAGGGAGAGAGGGAGAGGGGGGGGGGGGGGGGGGGGGCAAGAGAGAGAGTACACATCGGCAGATTGCAGCATCAATTTTGCAACCAGCTGCAGGTTAACCTAACCCAAAACTCATATGACTTTATTCTTTACCGTCCCTATCAGATCAAGAATTCTGCAAAACTGAAGAGGATTATGCAGACGATACTCTCACTTGGGAATGCCTTGAACCAGGGGACCGCCAGGGGTGAGTTAGTTGAAATGTTTATTTTAGGGTCCTGGTTCATGGATTATGATCTATTCTCTATACTTTGGTTAATTTTTTGAAATCTGTTGTAGTTACTGTAAGCAATAATTTAAGCCCTATTGGAATAACTTTTACTTCAACTTTTTGCTTTAGCTTTTCGTCTAATACTAAACCTCCTGAATCTTTAGACATAGAAATTAAGACAGTTAAGATCTTTAAAATCTTGTAGATGCTTTTCAAAACTCAAATTAAAATATATTTGTCATTGCTTTTGTCAAACTCCAAGGTAGGTTCCAAAGGTCTGTCTGAGCAAGGGTTATACCCTTTGAACGGGATATTACAGTTTGTTTCTGATTAAATTATTCTCATGGGGGCACTGCTTAACTGAATGAATGGATTTGAGCAACAACCATGTTTTTCTATTTTTTAATAAATGGATGCAAACTTAACCATCCGAAGTAAGAACAGTTTTGGTTTAATCAATTTATCTGTGGAAGTATCTTAATGCTTGGTGATAATGACTTTATGTTGTAGGCTTTATTTTGTGGTAGTAATATCGCCTGCTTGTCATGGGGAACAAAATCTTAGGCTTGAATTCTCTCTCTTTACTTTTTTTTTTTCTTTTTGGTCCAGGCTCTGCTATTGGCTTTAGGCTGGATAGCTTGCTCAAGCTAACTGAGACACGTGCTCGGAACAATAAGATGACTCTCATGCATTATCTGTGTAAGGTGATGATTGCTAGCTCTGACCAGGGGCTGACAACAAAATTTTTTGCACTAGTTATGTGAAACTAGCTTTAGGATTGAATAGGTGCTTATTCTTCTCAGGAAGTCCTTAGTAACTTAATGATCATCATTACACATAAGTGCGGCCATGCCAAACTTAAAAGTCATATTCTCATGACTGGGAACTGCTCAATATATGAATGTTGAGAGTTTGAATTTGTGTGGATAGTGACAAACAAAGGGTGGCTTGAGAAGGAAAGCAGAAGATAAATATAATATGGGCTGGACCTCCTCTAGAATTCAAATATGGCTTTCGAAATTTGATGATGAAATGTGGTTTTCTCTTTCCTGAAGTTGGGCTGTACATATTGATCATGAAAAGAGTTGTTTTCCTTATGGATTTATAAAATATACTCTGGAGTAGGTGGGAGAGGTATTCCCTCATTAATATCTGAACTTACATAAACCTTTTGTCAGTTTAGTTTATGTTAATCCTTTTATACATCAGATTGAAATAAACTGACACAAAGTGTTCTCCTCCTCCGGTTACTTTTGAACTACCAAAGCACTGTGGCATGTAAATTGAATGATCTGCAGATGCTAAGTAGTACCAAGTTGTCAAAAACTAAAGCTGATGATGACATGAACTATTAAGAACTGCTGGACACAGTTTAATGAGAGATGTCTGAATATGATTGTTTTATAAAAGTTAGTTGTGGAAAGGAATTTCAGAAGGTCGTTATCTGTCCCTCTATTTATTAAGCCTGCTTTGGCCTTTGCCTTGGTGACATAGTTTATGTAACGTGTGTTTGTTTATTTGGTTTGTATTTGTCTTCTTCATTTCATCCAAATGACAATGCTTGTATACTTCCATTTTTATCATCAGCAACTCAAGTGTGTTTCTCTGAAGAAGTTTTTCTGATGTTCTTGATTTTTTTCCTTGATGAGCTTCAGGTACTGGTTGATAAACTACCAGAAGTTCTAGATTTCTCAAAGGACCTGGCTCATTTGGAACCAGCATCCAAGGTACTTTCTGTAACTATTCATGAAATAGGAAATTTAAGGTTCGCTTGTCCTGTCCTAAGTACTTCTTTCTACAATGTTCGAGCTTTAGAAAATTATGAAAAAAAAGATAAAATGACTCTATATGTCAACATTTGTATTTTTGAAAGTTTCTACTGTCCAGCATTAAAAAGCAAGAGTCTCTCCAAGCAGAACCTACTATGCCATCCTGACAAATATGTGTCATTTCTTTCAGATACAACTGAAATTCTTGGCAGAGGAAATGCAAGCGATAAGCAAAGGGTTGGAAAAGGTTATGCAGGAATTGTCTGTGTCTGAAAACGATGGTCCTGTTTCAGAAACTTTTTGCAAGGTTTGTTGAGCCCAACAATACTTATTTCAATGATTTTATCCTTAAATCTGCCTGTCAATGCATGACTGTTGAATGCCATTCATTATGATAATTACTATTGGTGGTGGTGATTGAGGCACAAGGTCATAAGAATATTAGGGGGCTCCCTGCAGCTTCACCCAAATTCTCCATGAGTTCAAATGTTTAGGATGTAAAAAAGTTATTATTGAAGTCAGAGGATGATAACAGTGGTTAGTTAGCAGGATCTGCAAACAGAATTTTTAAAGAATATTGTTAGCTTAACGAGGTAGCAACTGTTGTTTCCACTATTAAATAGAGGAGGCAAATAGGAAAATGGTTTATTATGTGTTTTTGTTGAGGGAAAGCTTGACTGAATATATATCCTGAACTTTTGTCTGATTCAGATTTCATAATATTGCTTACGAAAATGTGCTGTTTGTTGGATCCTAGATACAATAAATTGCGGAAACTGATGTTCTAGCTTATTTGTGCAGATATTAAAAGAGTTCCTTCGCTCTGCTGAAGCTGAAGTGAGGTCTTTAGCTTTACTCTACTCTGGGGTGGTATGTCTCATAATTTGGCATGAACCATAGAACTGAGCTTGCACTTATTTATGTATTATTATATAATGATAATAACTAAGAAGATGTACTTCAGGGTAGAAACGTGGATTCATTGATTATCTACTTTGGAGAAGATCCAGCTCGCTGCCCCTTTGAGCAAGGTACTGTTACTAGACAATATTGAAATCCTGGTTTTTCTTAGGGAAAGAATGGTGTACTGGCTAGTTTTGAAGATGATATTGCCATCGCTGTTCCGTTTGCTTGACAATATGTCAGCAAGTGAATATGCAACTTTTACAAAATTATGTCAAATGACATGTAGCCATGCTTGCTAGCGCAATACAGTCTCATATGAAGTCTGAGCGTTGTCCGACAAAATCCAGCCTAAATTTGATATGCTTCTGAGAGAATCCCCGTCTGACAAAGTTCTGTATGATATTTGATGGTCAAATGAGTAGTATTTAGTTATCCTGATCGCAAGTAGTTATTTAATAAGCGAATGACAAAACAAATGAACAGATGGGTTAAAAGATTGGCAGAGCAAATTGAGTGTCTTTTCTACTAGTGAATGGGGTATTTTGACCCGTACTTTCTTGAAGTATATGCATACAGTGGGAAATGGTTACAATTGTTATGATATATACCGGCTTTAAAGCCGTACTAATGGATTGTGAGAAATTGAAATGCTGCCATGAGAAGATACTTAGGTCATGGTTAAGACGAGGCTGCAGCCACAGGATGAAGTAATTCATGGTTCATCAGTGTAGGGGTTGTTGATGCACGGTCTCTTTTCACAGCAATTGTGTTGGCTAATTTTCCTCTTA
This sequence comes from Eucalyptus lansdowneana, assembly GCA_017140395.1. Lineage (NCBI taxonomy): Eukaryota > Viridiplantae > Streptophyta > Magnoliopsida > Myrtales > Myrtaceae > Eucalyptus > Eucalyptus lansdowneana. The sequence goes on from CM029485.1 coordinate 40,883,175, forward strand.
AATACCTATTGCAGTTGTGTCGACTCTTCTCAACTTTGTAAGAATGTTTAACAAATCCCATGAAGAGAACTGCAAGCAGAATGAACTTGAGATGAAAAAAGTAGCCGAAACCGACAAGTCGAAGCTAGGAGATTCTCATAAGAAGGCTGATCATCAACTACAGGCATCGCTTTTGACGAGTAATGTTCTATGATCATGCCTCCATCTAGGTCAAGAAAGGAAATTTTCAGCTCAACCTTCTGCTTACAAAGACGGCAATGGAAAATCAGATAGTTTAGCTGGTAGTGATTAGAGTGTACATATTGACCAGTAGCGCAGTTAGGTCCAGCTGTATAGTGACACAACTTGCCGCTAACCGCAACCCTTCTTGGTAAGTTTTCTCCATCTTATTAAATAGCATGCCTCGATACTCGCCTTCTTTTATTTAACACGCATCTTCACGCGTTTCTTGCCGCAGGAATTTTTCTGTTATGTGATCTCACCTGTTTATTTGAAGAAGAAAGGCTGTTAGCCAGCAAGGAATAAATCATCTGATTTGCAACTGTAAAAGATCCAGATGAGAAGTTAGTCATAAGTAATTTCTGGGGACACAATTTCAGGGTAGGAATTTTCTAACACCTGCCTCTGCATCCTCTTTTTATCATTTGTAGAAGTGGTGAATTGCCTGATTTGAATGACCTCAAAATAATAATTTCCTTCTGTAGAAAACCAGCTTGTCTTGTAGCACAGGTATTATTGATATAGCATCATCAAGTTTTCTGTCATCACTCTGGTTCCATTTTGTAATTTCTCCTTCTGATATTTTGACTTGATAGTCCCCCCCAATGCCGTTTAATCTGCACTCTACTTTGGGGTAGTACCGAAAAGAATCCCGGGTACTCCTGAAAGTTCACTTACCACCGGTTCTTGTTCCAATAGTATGTACAAGAATTATTTGCCTAGAATACTACGGCAGTTAACACGACAATCATTCATGTCGTTCGAGCTAGTGAATGAAATTTGCCTTAAAAGGTAAAAGTTCACTTTGCCCATCAAATTGCGGAGATTGTTTTGTGGGAAACGGATGGTTGTTAGTTGCCTGTTTTATGCTAAGTCAGTTTAGAGTTGATGTAGAAAGACGATTATATGGGAAGAGCATAGCAAAACACGTCACCATGAACAGTGTCGGACTGGTTCTTGTCGTAGTAATTCATTCTTATGAGATTTAAAATGTGGAATCAGGGGCTAATGTCAGCTTATAAACTCTAGCTCCATCATCAACTATCACGTGCTGGTGACAGGGACGATAAGAAAAATATCTCTTTTTCTGGTTTTCTTTTTATCCGGATTCTGGTGCGACACGACATTATGTTATGATAAAATAACACATGCTTAGCTGTCCAATACCCGGTCTGGGGACCCCAATGTGCTTTCTCACGAGATCCGAATAATATAAATAAAAATAAAAATCTGTAACGCATGCGTTCGTTGAGGTGAACAGAGCCTTTGGCCAATTTAGTCCTGGAGTTGGTAGGAATACATTGTAAGGGAGCACTTGTTCTCGAACCAAATCATGTTTAATCTATTTTAATTAATTGGAGGGATTCATAGAACATTCTTTTTTGCCCTCTTAACTCAAGCAATTATCAATTGGCTAATTTCATAGATTATCTCAGTTGTAAAACAACGCACGTAATTTGACCCACGGAGGGTCAACGCGATTTTCCCCCCAATTTTTAGGTTTAGAAAACGTGGAGCCGCATTAAACAAATACTCGAGATTAGACAGCAGCAGTGCCCGACTTTCAATAATTGCATAGTTGCCTCTATTAAATATGGTAATAATAAAATTGAAATAAAAAATAAAAAGCAGGTGACCCAGCAAACCAGAAAAAGTGTGCAGGAACGTGAGATCTGTTAAATGTTCCTCCTCCCTCGGCGTTGAATGCCATGCACACTTCGCTTAGAAAAAAAAGATAAATCCGCCGCATCACGTGCCGTCGACGGAATCGCAGACTGTCGGGTCCAGTCTGATCAGAAGATCGCCACCGTCGCCGCTGCGACGGACAGGTGGCGCGTCTTGATCGCTGCCTCCCACCAAGAACGATCCCAATGTTCCCTTTCCAAATTCCAAGAACGCCCCACCAAGAAATTATGCCGAATTTAAGGGATTTTCGTCATGCTGCATGGCGGACTTCAGTGAGGTTCTGGATCAGAGTGCCAATTCCGGAGTGAGGGTAATTAATGATAGGGATTTCGATATCGGTTTCTTGAAATTAAGTCATTCATTCAGAAAACTCTGCAGTTTTTATTTTATTTTTTTTATGTACGGAGAATCTTGGGAAGTTCTCGAAACGTTCATTAACTATGCTTATCGTAAAATCATGTTCGATTTCCACCACACCGATGACACATGGTACGAAAGGGATCAAAGTACGAAAGTAATAGAGTTTCTTTAGTTAGGTGCTCGACGAGTTGTTGACAAAATTCAGTGTATGCTTCAAAAATTAGATAGTTTTAAATTACGCTCAACTCAAAAGTACGAATTATATCATCATTTAGAAATAAAATGGATTGATACCACTATAAACCTCAAACAGATATATTTATGATAATTATTCAAAAAATACAAATTGACACACTTATAACAAATTTACTTTTCCTTAGTCTCTATTAAATTTTACTATAAAATTACAAAGTTAAATAATACATGATAGTTGATAGGTGTACTGGTTTGAAATTTTACCATATGCTTGTTACTAGTTTTTAGATTTTCATGATATTAATTTAATTTAATAGAAACTAACAAAGACTAAATTTATTACAAATATACATGTTTATGCTTTTTTGTAGTCAAAAAAGTAATTTAAAACAAATTTATTACAAATATATCAACTTAAGAGTTTACGTGATAAAAAAAATTAATTAATCTAAAATTAATATATTTATAATAAATTTAATTTTTTTTGTAATATTAACTTTTAGAAAACTCCACCGCTATTTTGTAACGTTGCAATTCCTCATCGAAATAAGGACCGAGTCATTCAATGACTTCGTCGTCATCCAGTGTCGGTGAGCTTTAAAAAGAAGAAACAAGTGCATGCTTTGTCGCCATTCAATATATAAAGGGAGCGCTCTCTCTCTCTCTCTCTCTCTCTCTCACAAGTTCACAACGTCCAATTTGGCCTCACATGTTTAGTCTCCGAAAGAGCTGATGCAATTGTACGTCCGACTTTTCTTTAGGGCATGCCTTTGATTCGTTTGATCTCGTTCGATTTTTTCTAATTGCTAAGGAGCGGGCGATCACCTTTTTTTTGGGACCCCGTCTCTCTCGATGTAAAGAAGATCAGCTGAGATGATTTGCCTCTCTTAAACATGTTCATGATGACTTACAAAACGACAAATGGGTTATTATTGAGATACAAATTATTATCATAATTAATACTATCATTTGTTATCATCATTATTATCTTTGATATTATAATTGTTATGATTGCACATACTTTTGGCCCTTTAAGATCTACTTTTCGATAATGTGTCGTGACATTAATAGTGTACAACGGGTTGATGATTCCAACTATGTCTTTGGTCGGTGGATTACAAAGATGTATATCACTTATACTCGTACTTACTTGGGTCAATTCAAATCTCTTGGCACACGAGTTTTCCAAGGTGTGGGTTGTTTCTAATTTTTATCGGGATGAGCTTGGATTATTGGCTTTTCTAAATCAAATTGGATATGAATTGTGTTTGATTTTCGGGTGGGTTTGGCAAGTTTATCAAGTTGATTGCAAATTGCCACCCCTACCTAAAAGCCGACACCTTGTATTTTCCTTATTATGAATAAATGCAGAACTAACCAATGTTAAATCCAAGGAGATATGCAAATTTGAGGACAAATTACCCATGTTGGTGCTTGTACTTTCGGATCAGAATTCGTTTTGTTCCTACCCTGAGAGGCATAAGTTTATATACATATATAAATACATACATATATATTGATATATAGACACACACATACAGGAACGCTTTGCATTATTGATTGAACATTTAATTCAACCCTGCCAACATTCAAAAGCCAAAAAGGTGGACAGATTGTCACTCTTAATAAAGTAAGAAACCTTGACAGTTCAGTCCTGGAATAAAGACCAGCTACTTTTCCCCTTCCATGGCTACAATAGGGAGATCCGTTATGAAATCCGAAAGATAGATTATATTTTGTAATTACAATTTGAAAATTAACAAAATCACAGTTAATATGGCGCAATGGATTACTAATCATGAAATTTAATTTCTCGTGAATCATGGTGCAAAGGAGAGAGGAATCGAAAAGGGTAAAGTTTGAAGCGAACTACTTTGATGGGATCTCATTAGTGCATATGATTGAATTCTTGGAGGTTATAAATGCTAGTCAATACTATATGTAGTGATGGCATTATATCACATGACCTAATCACATAACCCATGGACATAATTGGACCCAAATAAGAAATCAATTCAAGAAAATACAAACTAATTTTGCAGAACCAACCTCAGCAAAATTATTGTTCTACCCATTAAGTGAACTAGCAATATAAGCAGTCGAAATTTAATGAGTTTAGAGAAAGAGAAATTGTGAACGAAATTAATAGTGGTTCGTTTTGGGTGTGCCTATTCCTCTCTTTCAGTTTTAACAATCTAATAGACTAAAACTCCACTAGTTATGCTAAGAGCACTATGACCCAAAAAACAAAAACAAAAATAAAGAGCACAAATACTACACCGTTACAAGTGCAGAAGTTGCTATCACGCAGAACTTGATTTCCTTCTATAGCATTCCCGCTATAGATTAAGAAACTATTGGACCCCTCAATAGTTGTTCTCACACCTTACACACACAACATAGTAGATCCTTTGCCCAAGTTATGAACCACACCTCTAAGGGCATAAGGGCGTGTTTAGTAACGATTATGTTCCCAGGAACAGATTTTGACCAGAAATTATTATTTTTTATTCTGTTCTTGGGAACTGATTATGAGTAAAAGAATGCGTTCAGTAACTGTCTAAAATTTCTGATTCTGTAATAGAATTACGTTTGGTACCGTGCTCATTAATTCTGTTCCAAATCAATTTCTTTTAATTTTTAAATAATTTTTTTACTTTTTTCATTTTTTTCTTTTCATTTTTTCATTTTTTTTTTCTTTTTTCTCCTATTCTTCTTCTTCTTTTTCTTGTGGCTAGTCGCGGACGGCAACCGCCGTACAAGGGCTGGTGACCTCACCGGAGCGTTGCCGGCCCTCGGTAAGGCCGGCCTTGCCAGGGCTGGGTGAGGCTTGCCTAGCCACCGGCAAGGCTAGTCGAGCCTCGCCGGGGCTGGGCGAGGCTTGCCTAGCCACCGGTGGGGTTGGGTGTCGCGAGGCTTGCCCAGCCTCGCCGATGGCCGGGCTTGCCTCTCCGGCGAGCTCGTCTAACCTCGCCCTAGCCTGGCGAGCTCGTCCTAACCTCGCCCTAGCCCGGCGAGCTCTTCTGACCGGCAAACGGCGATCGGCGGGGTGGACAACGGTCACGAGATGGCCAAAGGGAAGAAGAAGAAGAGTTGGTTTTTGATTCTCAAATTTGTTCCGGAACAAAAATTAACTTTTTTTTTTTATTATTCTTGATTTCACTCCCAATCTATTCCCGGGAACAAAAATTATACCAAACGCGATTTTCGGCCCAAACCGATTATGGGAACAAAAATTCAGAATTTGGCCATGTTTGGATGGTTACCAAACAGGACCTAAATGTCTAGAAAGAACCCTTCTTAGGCTTTGTCTCTCACCTAGACAAATGACTTCGCTCTAAGCACAGCCACTTCTTTTTTTCTTTTATGTGTTTGCAGATGGGTGTATCGTTATTACTAACCTTTAGGAATCACACTTGAACTGGTATTATAAGCCTACAAAAGAGATGGACCCAAAAACTTCTTGGGAATGCTAAATTTTTCTAGTTTTCTGCCTTTCGTTTTTTGTTTATACCGAAATAATCATTAGATGTGACTTTTGAGTCCCTGAGGTCAACAGTGTGTTCTCTTGCTGACCAAACGCCAATGTGGTGTACCAATCGTCTAGTTCAACTAATGCTCGGTGAAGAATAAATTGGTTATTGTGCTACGTAGGCTTATCTAGTACTAAACAATCAATCAATCGAACTAATTGGATTTTTCCTATTTGTTTATGTTCTATCTTTGTTTAACATATATAGGTTTATTTTTCGAGGGCGGCCTAAGGCTATTCTCAAGGATTCTTGTCTCGATCTAGATTTTCCTTTTGTTTTGAGGAGTAATTTAATTGGACAAGAAAGAGAATAGTCATTCAATTGAATGCAGATGCTGTTGCGTGAAATGGCACGGCTAGGACCTTCGCTACAGAATCCAACTGCACTACCTAAAAGTTGTCATTTAGTTGGAGTTTGATACATTTTTAAAGACTCAAGGACTTCCAATGTGGTCACTACTTAAGACAAGCTTTTCCTCTCACCTCATCTCATCTCATTTCAAGATTTACATATTTTAAGTTTGATTTCTTTGACCTTTTCAAGAAAATACAAATATTGCAAAACCAACCCCAATAAAAATATTACTTCTACGCACAAGTAAAATAGTAATATAAGCAGTGAAAATTAATGAATTCAAGGGGGGGGGGGGGGGGGGGGAGAGAAATTTAAAAGGAGATATAGAAGTTCGTCTGGAGCATGCCTACTCTCTTCTTGCTCTAATAGCTCAAATAGACTGAATTCTACTAGTTATGCCAAGAGTATAAATATCGTATTATTACAAAGTATAGAACTAGCTATTATGCAAAAACCTTATTTTAGTGAAAAGTGTTATAAAAAGTTCTAAATCTTTCACGTTTATGTCAATTTAGTCATAAACTTTTTTTTTGTGCCAATTTCAAATCATTTCCGGCTAATTTTAGCCAGATTTTGCTGTTATTAGACATCAACCACTAACGTGGACGATCGACGCGATACGAACAATTTTTAATAATATTTTAATATTTTAATATTTTTGAATTTTTTTTTTTTCTTTTTTCTTTTTTCCTCCTCCTCCTTCCTCCAGTCGGTTGCCGGACCTCGGCGACTAGCCAGTGAGGGTGGCCTCGCGATGGGCGGCAAGGGCGGCCTCGCACCGGGCTAGTGAGGTTCAAGCCTCATTGGCCATGAGTGAGGCTCGACCTCACCAATCCGACAAGGGCAATCTCACCGCCCAACATGAGGTCACGCCTCACGGCCATTGACAAGGGCTTGAGCCTCGCTAGATATCGCCTCTAGACCTCGGCAATCGACTAGAGGAAGGAGGAGGAGAGGAAAAAATAAAAAAAAAAAAAATTAAAAATTAAAATATTATTAAAATTTGTTCACGTCAACGTCAATCATATACATCACCGACCGATGCCAAATCAGCAAAATCTAGCTAAAATTAGCTAAAAAAGATTGAATTGTCACAAAAATAAATAATAATAATAAGTATGACTAAATTGGCACCAAAAAAAAAAAAATGTTTATGACTAAATTGACATAAACATAAAAGATTTAGAACTTTTTTAACACTTTTCCTCCTTATTTCCTTATAGACTAAATATTATTTGAATCCCCTAATGACCATTTTCTCACATCTTATATACACAGCACAATAGATCCTCTCCCTAAACTATAAATAACACATCCAAATATTTATAAGAAGTCCTTTACACGCTTTGTCTCTCAACTAAACAAATGCCTTCAATCTAAGCACAACGACTTCTCTCGTGTTTACAAATGAGTTCGCCACTCTTGCTAACTCTTAGGAATAACATTCAAATGGATATTACAAGCGTACAAAAGAGACAGACTCGAAAACCTCCTGAGAATGCTCAATTCATCTTTTTTTTTTCCCTTTGCAACTACTCGACTTTTGGTTAAATTGTCTTCAATTTATAGAGCTCCACATTCGAATATTGCACTTGGATCAATATTGCACTTGGATCATATAGCCCTTATATCCATTTAATTCTCTGTACAATAATCTTGGCAAAATTCCTTGAAAAACATGTGCATAACATTCCCCCAATATAAGCTGTCAATCAAATTTTTAATTGATGGCAAGTTATCTTCTATTGATGACTGGTTTTGATTACGTAGTCTTGCCAATCTCTTGAGCAAGTTGGTCTATGATTTTTGGCATAAATAATCTATGAGCCGAGTCTTAAAAGTGCTCGAAGATCAAATTTGACTGTTTTGAAAATTCAAGATTTTGGTTCTACACCCTTTAATCTGCAATTTTCAGACTTAAGGTCTGTTTGTTTGAAAGAAAATTGTCAAAATTATTTTTTGATTTTCCTATGTTTGAATAGTGGAAAATAAGTTAGTCTACGAATACCGAGTTCCATAAATTGAAACCACAAGCTTAGATGGAGAAAACGACTTCTCCTTCCTCCCAAGAAGAAAAGATTTCTTGCCAATTCTTATCTATTAAATTAACTTAAATTAGATTTTGTCAATGCATTTAGTGAATTCACTTATTGTCAAACACCATAAACTAAATCCTTTTCATCTTGTTTTGGTACGAACAACACCAAAAAAACGGTTTACTTTCTCTGAAATTGTATTTCTCAAAAACATTTTTAAATGGCGACAAGTTTTCACGGACACAAACGTACCTTTAGTGAAATTTGACTCATATATTTGTAGAGTCAGATCCTAATTTCTATATAATTTAGATATAAGCCTGTGCACACTTCAGTGAGCTCTTTATGTACTCGGACAAAGCTTTTGTTATCATGAAAGTCCTCCGGTAACGACAATGCAACTGCTGCTTCGTAGCACCCGCCAGCTTTCGGTGGTGTTCACACCTGTAGCCTGTAGCCTCACGACCCTAAGTTTTGACTAATCTTTTTTTAATTAATTAGGTTGTTCTAGTTAGTAATTGGTCCGTTCTCTTGTTTATCTCGTAATAATCAATGGATGTCATTTTTTAAAAGGTCGGTAAATCTGTTTTCTTACTGACCAACATCGATAAAAACTAATGCTTTGGCGAAGATAAATTTGTTTATCGTGCTACATATATGTCACATTTTAAGTGTCTATAGCGGGCAGGACTTTTGTACTAAACAATTGATCGAGCAAATTGGAATTTTCCTATTTGTTTTTGTGCTCTCCCTTTGCTTAACATAGGTTTTATTTTTTCAAGGGCGACCTAGGCATTATGGTGATGGATTTTTGTGTCAAAGCAAGAATTTCATTCTTGTTTAAAGGAAGCAATTCGATTGGCCAAGGGAAAGAATAGTTTCATTTAATTGCCGGCATATGCTATTGGGCAAAATGTCACGGGCAAAGTCTTCGCTCGGGGAACCGACCGTTGTACCTAAAAATCATGTCATTTGATAGGGACTTTGATTTAATGCTTGAAGACTCTAGGACTTCCGATGTTGATGCGACTTATGAGATGCTTTCCTCTCACCTTATTCTCTCTCTCTAGATTTACTCATTTTTAGTTCAATTTCTTTGACCTTTATAAAAATAATCTCAATGTCAACGGCTAACGTTCGTATTAATAATTTTCAATCAAAATTGACTAGATGTATTTTATTGATAAATCGTTTAAAGATTTAATACTTAATTGGCCAAATTAAAATATTTATGATTGAATTTATACAAATGGAATAAGTTAGGACTTTCTTGGTAAGTTTTCCTCTTCTATCCGGTAATATGTCGTGATATTAATAGCGCATCCATTGTAAACCTCAACAGAGTGAGGGTTTCAACAGTGTCTCAAATCGGTGGATTATTTACTTGTATATCACTTGCACTTGCACTTACCTCGATTGATTTCAAATTACTTAGTTCATTAGTTTTCAATGTGTGGGTTGTTTCTAATTTTAGTCGAGATGATTTTGGGTTACTGGCTTTTCTAAATTCCCTTTGGTTTGAATTGAGTTCGACTTTGGAGCAGATTCATCGAGTTAATTGGGTCAAGTCGCAAATTGCCACCTCTAAGTGAAAGCCAACGCCTTGATTGTTCCTTATTACAAGTAAATGTAGAAGGATCCAATGCCGAATCCAAGGAGATGGGCAAATTTGAGGACAAGTTATACATCTCGGTGCTTGTACTTTTGGATCAAAATTCATTTTGTTCCTTCCCTGAGAAGCATGAGTTTGACTTTCTTCTCTTTTTGGGTCATGGGGAGATTTTTGTACACACAAAGGAATGCATTGTATTATTGACTGTACATTCAATTCGACCCTGCCAAAATCCAGAAGACGAAAGGCAGACAGGTAGCCACGCTTCCTAATACCGGGAATTTTACAGTTTAGTCCTTGAACAAAGACTAGCTACTTTCCCACTTCCGAGGATATCATCGGGAGATGGAGATCCGTTAGGAAATCGGAAAGATAGATTATATTTTGTTAAATACGTTTTGAGATTAGCGAAATTACAATTAATTAGGGGCAATTGATTATCGAGTTCCTCGATCACAGTCCTCCACGAAATTCAATTTCTCGTGAATTATGGTGGAAAGGAAAGAGAAGGGAATTGGAATGGAATTTAGGATTTGCAGACGACTACTACTATTCACGTTAATTTCCAGCTTAGATAATGTGAAGAGGGTAAATTTGAAGTAAATTACTTTGACAAGATCTTATTGGTATATTCAATGGAATTCTTCAAGGTTAGAAGTGCAACCCAAATATTATATATTGTCTTTTGCGCTTGGGAAAATTACCAAATTTTTTTTATCCATTATATTTGTGATAATTTAGTTCTAAATCTTTGCATTGTTCAATTTAATCACAAATCTTTTCACAGTTTGTCAATTGAGTCCAATTACGCAATTTAGGTTGGAATTATTGACATGGATATCAAGAAGATTATGTGACATGACTAACACTAATGTTAACATTTTTTTTTTAATAATTCTTTTGAATTTTTTACAATGAATTTAATGCTTTTTTCTTTAATTTTTTTTTGTTTACTTTGAGGATTGAGGGTGCGTTTGGGAACCACTTCCCAAAGCCCCTTTGAAGCCTAAAGGTACTTGGCCAAATGCTAGGCCGTTTGGGAAAAATTTTTGAGCCCGCATTCAGGGAATGCCAGCATGTGTGAAGCCGAAAGCCCAAGGCAGGGGGGGACCTGCCTTGGGCTTTCGGCTTTTTCGGCATGCCCACACGGGCACTGTTCATAACTTTTTTTTTTCCGAAATTGTCCTCACGAATGTTTTGTTTTTCCGGTTCTTGCCCTTGTGTCGCAACTGTTCATCTTCTCCGGGGGGTTCGGTTCCGGCTGACTGTGAGCGGCCGGCGACTGCTAGAGGGACGCCGGCGATCGTCGGGGGGTGGCGCGACCGACGCCGGAGGTGGCGCAACCGACGCCGGAGGTGGCGCAACCGAGGGCTGGGTCACCGCAACCCAGATCTGGGGTGGCAGACGATCTTCTTCTTCCGCAAGCTTCTTCTTCCACGAGCGGTCGCCGGCGACCGTCGCCCGTACGAGCGACGCCAAGGTGGCGCGACCGCCGCGACCCACGGAAGGTCGGGTCACCGCGACCCATCCGGGCGCAGGTCGCGGAGGACCTTGCCGCCCCTGATCTGTGTCGCGCGACCTCGCGGCCCCCGGATCTGGGTCGCGGCGGTGTCGCGCGACCTCCCGCGACCTCGCCGCCCCAGTTCCGAGGGCGGCGTGGTCGCGCGACCCCGCCGCGACCCAGATCTGGGGCGGCAAGGTCCTCCCGCGACCTCGCTGCCCCAGATCCGGCGTCGCCGGAGGTCGCCGGAGGTAGCCGGAGGTCGCCGGTGGCCACTCTGCCCTTTTGGTCAATTTTTTTTAATTTTTCTTTTGATAATTTTTTTTTTACCACAAAGATCTTTTGCAAGTGTAATTTCCCAAACGCTATTTTGCTCAAAATACTTTACAAAGAGCTTTCAAAGTGCAATTTACCAAACACGATTGCATTTTGGAAAACACCTTTAAGTCAAAGGTATTTGCCTTTTTCTAAAGACATTCCCCAAAAGTAGTTCCCAAACGCACTCAATACTCTCTAGCACTGAGCGAGGGCATCACGCAAGGGCATTACGTCCCTTGCTTGATGCCCTCATTGGCCAAAGTGAGCACGCTTAGTCCCTCACCGGCCTTTAGTCCCAAAAAAATAAAGTACAAAAAGAAAAAAAAATATAAAACTGAGAAATGATTATAATAGTATTAAAAAATGTCAATGTCAATGCTAGTCATGCTAAGTAGAATGGTCGGCATATACTTTAGTAATTTCCAGTCTAAATTAGTTAGATGAACTTGATTGATAAAACGTGAAAAAGTTTATGATTAAATTTGTACAAATGTCATATGATTTAGGATTATTATTATTTTTTTTTGTTATTTTCCCACGCTTCATCACATGACCTAATAACTTAGCATGCCGTTGGATCCAAATAAGCAACCAAGAGTGGGAGGGGCTGAACTGATTTCTCAAGAAAATAAAAACTAATTTTTGCAGAAACAATTCCGATAAAAATAATGCTTCTATGCACAAAAGCGAATTGACAATATGTAGCGGAAAATAACGAGTTTAAGGAAAGAAACATTGCAAGCAGAGTCCCGTGGATCTACAGATCCAAGATAGCAGCAATAAGTTACCAGTATAGCCTCACGACTCTAAAATCTTTTTGCTAATCTTTTTTATTACCTAGGTTATTTTAATTTTCCCCATTCTTCTTTTGTTTATCATGAAATAATCACTGGATGTGACCTTTTTTTTTAAAGTCTTTGAGGCCAATAAATCTGTTTTCTAATTGACCAAACATCAATGTGGTGTACCAATCGCCTAGCTCAACTAATGCTTGGTGAATAATAAATCGTTCGTTGTACTACATACACGAACAATTTTTTAGTGGCTATAGTGGGTTGGATCTATCACTAAACAGTCGAGCTAATCGGATTTTCCCATTTGTTGATGTTCTCCCTCTGTTTAATGTATATATAAATTCAAGGGGGTGACCTAAGATTATTCTCATAGATTCTTGTCTTAATCAAGATTATCCCCTTTTGTTTAAAGAAGCGATTTAATTGGCCAAGAAAAAGAAGAGTTTCATTTAATTGAATGTCGTACACTAGTAGGCGAAATGGCACGGCCAATATCTCTCTCCATAATATTTGAGGATTTTTTTTTAAAGAATTCCAATAGTATTCCTTCTATTACATATGCCATTCATAAAACTAAACAGTACAATAGATATTACATTATCTAAAACCAAATAAGTAATGATTATTACAACTCTAATAATCATCACATCACAGCACTATTTCATTACTGTAACCTAATAGGCTGCACGTGATGTCTTAATGCTTATTTACATCTTTACCTATCACCTACTCGATTAACTGCCACTCAAAAGCCGTCTCGTTGCGTGCTTATTAGTCTTATGAATTGATTTTAGCATAATCGGTGCCCTTTTGACTTAACTCCCATTTATCAGCTAAAACTCAAACTAATATTTTTCTTCAAAATCCGGCATGACCAACCCCAACGACACAAAGGGAGATAAAAAATGCATTTGGGTACAAATCTTTAAGGTCCTTGTTTGGTAACCATCTAAATATGACCAAATTCTGATTTTTTGTTTCCAAAATCAGTTTGGGTCAATAATCGCGTTTGGTAAAGTTTTTGTTCCTGGGAACAGATTGGGAGTGGAATCAAGAATAAAAAAAAAAAAATGATTCTTGTTCCAGGAACAAATTTGAAAATAAAAAAACCAACTCTTCTTCTTCTTTCATTTAGCCATCTCACAACCGCTGTCCACCCCCACCCACTGCCGCCATCCGCCATTCTGCCGCGCCGCTGTCCATCGTTTGCCGGTGAGCTCACTAGAGGCTTGCGTCCAAGGCGAGGCTCGCCAAGCTAGGGCGAGCCCAGCGGCTCGGCTCAAACATGATTTGGCGAGGCTGAGCCTCGGTAGGGCTAGGTGAGCCTTGCCCATCTGCCGATGAGGCTCGACCGACGAGGGCGATGCTCGGTGAGGGCCGCCGCGAGGGCCGTCGACGCTTGGTGAGGTCACTGCCCTCTTCGCTTCTGGGCCGTCGAAATCCGGCGACCGGCCACAAGAAGAAAAAGAAGAATAGGAGAAAAAGGAAAAAAAATGAAAAATGAAAAGTAAAAAAAAAATTTAAAAATTAAAATAAATTAATTTGGAATAAATCAATGAAAGACCGTACCAAACACAATTTTATTATAGAATCAAAATTTTGAACAATTATTAAATGAGTTTTTTTTTCTCAGAATCAGTTTTCGGAAACAGAATAAAATAATCATTTCTAGTCAAATCTCTTCTCGGAGCATTACCAAACGCATCCAAACGCGATCTAATCCATTCCTTTTAGAGACGGACACCGACTCGAAAATGGCACTTCATGGTTTTTTTTTTTTTTTTTTGCCTTACTGTCCTTCTGCGTGCACATTACTCTGCCTCCGGACAAAAGCAGCTATCCTTATATTCCTATAATAATATAATTTTCAGCAACCTCTCGTCTCCGTCTGCATGTGAGATCCAAACGACTTTTGGTTGCCTCGTGTCCAGTGCCTCCTCAGGAATCCCCTTTGATGCAAAAAGTTAAAGTAAGCCAAATTTTTATTTACTCTCCCTCATCTTTTACCCCAACAAAGGCGAAGGTTCGTATCACATCCTTAAGGCTTCCATCATTTAACCCCCACCACGGTGTGCCTCCGCTTTTCCTCCCCAAATCCAGAGACGCCAAAAAAGCGAAAGTGTGATAACGTTAGGAAAATATAAAGCGCAGATTAATGAACCGACAATACGGAAATTATGTAATTAAAGATCTTTAGATTTCATATTCATCACATTTGACATGAGTAGTTTAACTATAAGTGATTATTTATGTTAATGATGTCGGATGTGAGATGCGTAATTTGAATTTACACAGTTTTTGTTAACTAAAATTTTCCGAATGAAACCAATATATAAATAGATATCATGTAAGTAAATCATTGATCGAACAATAATCTCCTGTGCTACATAATAAATCGACTTCATAAATTAATGTTTGCACCTTTCCCATCATTGCAAGTGGAAAAAGAAAAACCAAGAAGAGCAATTGAAGTCGTTGAGTGTTGAATTTGGATGAGATGGGTCGCGTATCGAAATTATATTAACACGTTTCAGTCGGAACAATCTTTCGAAACCCATTTTGTAGAAGGCTCCATGGATAGAGCAACGGAGCTGTATTTGATGGATGCAGACGGACGAGTCAATGTGAATTTCCATAGTATAGTATTACCAAGATCAGGTTCTGACTTCACTGGACCCCCTACCCCCCTACTCTCATCAATCATAGACAATGGGAAGGGGAAAGGTAAAAAAAAAGAAAGAAAATCTGCAGTCTCACTTGCGACACAGTCTCTCCTTCTCTCTCTCTCTCTCTCTCTCTCTCTCTCTCTTTCTGGTACAGCTCCAGCTCCTGCTCCTTCATACTTCGCCTTAAGAAATCATGTGTGTGTGGGGTTGTGAGTGTCATCTTTTTACCCCACCATCATCACCAAACACACGATTTCTTTAGGTTAACGCTTCTTATCCAATTTGTCCCAGTAAGTCTGTGTAGTGTGTACTACTCATTGGCCACCACCAGGAAAAAGGAAGAAACTGAGAGAGAGAGAGAGAGTGGCGACATTATTATATCGCCCCTCCCCTTCTATAAGATCGACCGGATGGACTTGGGCAGACGCAGAGCGGGAGCCAAGACGGGCGTGGTTGCCGGGTCAGTGTGGGAGACCAGGATGAGGAGCGACGAGGTGCGGGGCGGCATCAAGGTGTTCAATGGCGACGACAAGGCGGAAGAGCCTGCCGAGAACGGTGGCGCCGGCGGCGGCGGCAATGCCGGCAGGACCAAGCGAGCCGGGCCTGCTGGCAGTAAGAGGAAGACGTGGAAACCCGAGAGCGGCGACGGGCCGGTGGTTCAGGTGCCGAGTGCGAGAGCGAGAGGTGAATTGAGCAAGAGCGGTGATGAGGTGGTCGAGAAGAAGAGCCCGGCGGTGGGCAAGAAGGGCAAAAGGGACGCTGTGCCCGGTGCTGATCAGGCGGTCCAGAGGAGCCCGGTTCAGGTGAGGAGATCGAGATCCGAAGGTACGAGGGGGTCGGTTGAGAAGAGTCCGGTTGAATTGAGGAAAGTTAAGTCTGATTCTGCCAAGGTTTTGGGTCAATCAAGAAGGGATGGCGATGGTGGTAAAAAGAAGAGAATGCAGTTCGGTTGAGTACGGCGAGCTCACAGCCACCCGTCGTTCTTGATGGATCGTGCCAAGACAAGGAGGAGCAGGAGGAGCAGGAGGAGCAGGAGCAGGAGGAGGAGGAGAAGAAGGAAGTGGAGGAGGAGCAGGAGGAGGAGGAGGAGGAAATGGAGAAGAACGAAGCCATTGATGGATCTGCTGATGGATACGAGGAAGACCCAGTTGGCGAGAGCAGATCGGATGAAATTCGCAAGGAGGTCATTTCGAGCAACGTGATTCAGGTCAAGTCTGCTCCAAAAGAAGCACCTCGTGAAGATGAGAACAGTAGCAATGACAATGCAGCCAACAATTTGGTCGAAGGAGAAGAAGAAGAAGAAGGAGAAGAATCTTCTGAAGAATCAGAGGAAGACGAAGGAGAAGGAGAGTTTGGTGAAGATCCTGAGAGTGAGCCCAAGAACAAGAGGTTGGAGATCAAAGAGATGGTAGTAGCAGAGGAAAAGACAAGTTATGTCGCTGTGAAGGAAGAGACGAAGCCTGTCCAAGTCGCTGAAAAGCCCAAATCCATTCCTCCGGTTGTGAAAAAACAGCCTCCTCCTGCTGTGGTGAAACCGGCGAGTAAACAGAAACATTGCGACTCCAACTCCAAGCAAGATCGTCACGTCCCCCCTCCCCCTCCTCCAATGTCCAACATAAACAGCCTCAAATCGTCCTAAGACGTTCCTCACTTCACCAAAATTTCGCCGCCAAGACAAATTCATGTGAGTCCCCGTTTTGCTTTCCTTCTGCATGGAATTGTTTGAGAATTTTCATGTCTGGAACTTTGTGTATTGGCTCATTTTCTTGCATTTTCTCTGCTTTTGACCTGGTTATTTTCTTTCTTTTTCTCTCCCTGAAGTTTCAGAGAAATACCAGAGTGTTCCACAGAGGCAGAATAAGTTGCAGAGTTTAGGTCAATTTCAGTCTCTGGCTCGAGTTATGGTTCCTGAACTTTTCCCTTCTTGGGATGTCTAAATTTCTCTCGTTTATATCTCAGTGGATTTGGTGATGTGGAGAGATGCATCAAGATCAACGTTGATCTTCGGATTGGGAACGTTTGTCGTGATCTCATCCTCCTACACAAAAGATATAAGTATCAGGTAAAGGAATGTCCCAAAATTTTATGAATTCACCCACACCCATTTCTCAGAACAGGAGGATGAAACTAAAATTACTCTGTCGGTTTTTCCCTTCTGCAGCTCCATTACTGTAATTTCTTATCTGGGTTTGTTCTATCTTGCTGCAATTTTCCTGTACAGATCCATTATTTGCAGGTAATTTTTCAGCTCACTCCTTGATATGTTATGACTTGGCAACTGATCAACCAATTTATGATTCTTTCTCATCACTGGCTTTATGCAATTTATTTCAGAGGTTATGTAGATATAGATGATAGCAGCTGTGTTTTGCGAGAGGAAGAGGCGATCTGGTTGCTGAAAGTGGTGCTCCCTTACTTGAATGAGTTCTTGTTGAAGCTCAAGGCTCTGTTTTCTGGAGATCCAGGAACCACGATGAAGGTTAATTCGATTAAATTTATGCAAGTTATTTTATTTTTATTTTTTCTTTTTGAGGAAAAATTTAGAAAAGAGGATATAGAAAGAAGGGGAAATCGCAGTGAATTTGATGGATGGTGTTTGATAAATGGCAGTTGGCAGTGCTGCTCTTTGTTATGGCCAGGTGTGGGAACTCCATCACCATCTGGAAGATGGCAAAATTTGGTAAGGCCACTAACGATTTTCCGTTTTTCTGGAACAGTTAATTTATTATGAATTTTTACTCTACTTTTTTTTTTTATTTAAGTTAAATCGTCTCATGCCCTCACTCTGGATTTTCCTTAACCCACAAATACCTGAAATTTTCACAATATACAAGTAGTATACAAATTCACATACATTTTTTTTTTCATAATTCTTTGATAGATTACATTTTAGATTTTATCCAGAAAGTTTTAAAAAAATAAAATAAAGAAGATCCCTTCAACTTAGCAAACAAACACCCCCAATATGACCCCAAAAAAAAAAAAAACCCCCAAAAAAAAAAATCCCTTCCTCAATTAAGCATACGGCCATTTTGGGGTGGTGGAATTTGTCTTTTTTCTCTTTTATTTTTCTATTACGGGTGTGCAGTGCAACTGCGGCCTGCAGACAAACAACAAGAAACTGCCTGAATTCTGAATATTCTGTCCAGAATTTCCTTTTCATTTTTTTTTGTCGACTGACGTTTGGGTGTGCTCTCACACGCACACACACTCTGGGCAAAAAACAGGCTTTTTTGGAGCATTCACCGTACCAAAAGTCTGCTCTTCGTATTCCGGCCACATCACTGCATACGGTAAAAGCCTCGCCTTGAATTCAAGTTAGCCTCTCCTTTCTATCATTGCAGCATCATCCCATCGTGCACTCATGTCATGAAAGTGTCGGTGCTTGTACATGCATTGCATTCTCAAGCCCGCAAGCTTTTTTCTCTTTTTTCTTTCCCTTCTTTTTCTATATAAACAAGATATTAGAGACTCCTTGGAATACCGGGTTAATACCGTAGGTAGCATTACTCGTTTTGCCAGCTAGTTTAGCATCCCGCGCAGTTCTTTTGCTGCTTTTTTTTTTTTTAACTTTTTCCCCTTTTCTCCGAATCAATCTATTCAACCCCATCGCATTTAAAAACTCAGTTCGCAGTTCGCTGTGGTTTTGGAAAACTTTGCCATCAACATGCCCTAAAACATCGAGTAATGCATCCTTTGGAATTGGAATTTCCCGTTTCATGGAATAGGATCTTTCAAGGACTTGCCTTAAACATAAATTAATTGATTAGGACGAGGAGTGAAGGTGTAATTCATACTACTGGCCGTTAACGGGACATGGGCCCTCCATGTTTTGGACTTTTTGGTGGAAGAATTGAAAGGTTGGTTCAATGTTGTCTCTGTTATACAACGGCTCTTTTTTTCGGACGATGCTTTGCTTGTGGGTATAGGTTTTGGTGGGTCCCCCAAAATAAAAACTGGGAAATGGGTCTTCTTAGGATACCAAAACATCACACCAAAACTAAATCATTACCTCTAACCTAATGTGATGTTCTTTCAATATGTCTGTATCTCTCATAAGATGCTTTCTTAAAGCAAACTTTTAGAACCGAAAACAATGAACAGGACAGGTACGGTTTCTAGCAGTTCTTGCTGGACCATCTGTTTTCCTGTGTCGGCAGATTTGACAGGCCATGTGTCTAGCAGTTCGTTCTTGCTACAAACTTTTAGGGCCCATTTGACAGGTCATGTGTCAGCAGATCTGATTGGTCTTTCTATTAGGGCCCATTTGACAGTTTCTAGTAGTGCTTGCTTGGACCATCTTGAGTCCATTTTATTTGGGTCTTTCTATTAGGGCCCATTTGACAGGTCATGTGTCAGGAGGTCTCATTGGCAGTGGTTAGGCCCATCAATTATAGGGTCATTATGGATCTCTCCTTCTTGTCATATTATCTAATTTCATGCGGGTTGCTTAATCAAGCTGAATTGAGTTGATGTACTCACAAATGGGTCGACAAAACTTAATCTGAAGTTTGTGCATTTATCGTAAATCTAGTAATATGTGGTGGTTCCTTTTTCCCTCGATGCATAGGTAAATTTTGGATACGACGCTTCCGAGATGCTTGGAACTCATGTTCTCACAAGAAAGCTGTGGCAGTGGGCATCTTCACTCTTGTGTGGAACTTATGTTCAGTTGTTGCGAGAATTTGGGCAGGTAAACACAACGCTATGAATTTGACCAAAAAAAAAAAAAAAAAAAAAAAACACGATGCCATGAAGAAGAAGGAAAATGTCGGTTTTTCTTTTTAAATTTCGCAAAGGTTCCTTATTGTTATTTCAACGGTTTATTTACCTTCTTTCCTTTTTTCTTTTTTGGGTTTCAGTGTTCATGCTGTATGTGGCCTTCAGATATTATCAACAGAATCTAGTGATAGAGGATTGGCCTGAGGACGACGAATGCGCAGACGACAAGTGTCAGGGACAAGTAGGGGGGACCAAGAACAGTTGTGGGCCCAAAATAGTAGAATCTTCAAAGGGAAAGAAAGCCTCTTGAGAATTGCGTTAACCTCTTATAGGCCCAATTACAAAGTGTCTTATCTCATGTGTGTATCCACGTGATGTGTTCATGCTCAGCTTTTATAAAATAAAGTCAAAAGGAGAAAAAAAGAAAAGGTGTTGTGTGTGTTGTGCTAAAGCCATGATTTCAATGAGTCAGCTTCACAAGAACAGCCTTTCTTTCTCTTTTCTTTCTCATCTCCTTTTTACCTCTCCACCATCCTCTTTAACCACAAGTTTGGTTCAAATCGCTATTTAATTTCGGATCAATTATAGAGCGGGAAGAATCTATGTGTTTTGAAAGCGGAAAATAAATTGTTTTCTTCATTACACCGAATCTCGTTCACCAACGAATGAGGAATCTCGGCTCATGGTAAACCTATATCTTGAATATGATAGGGAGGCTAATTCGTATTGGACATTTCAAAAATATGATCTTCAGTATATGAATAGTGGTAAAAATGATCTTATAATAAATGCATTATTCCATTGTGTTTAGGTGATAGTGATGAACTTATGATAGTCATCGTCTCCTTGGAGTGATTGAATTGTTTCTAAATCCCAAACCGGTTTGAAAGGTGGGTCATCGCCACTTTTTGAGCAACCAATAATAGACCCATAACCTATCAAGAAGTTACTGCACATTGCTTTGCTCTTTTATGTTTTTAGCTTCTTATTTTACGTGGTAACACTTCCACTTTTTTGGTTTTCAACTTTGTCTTGCATTATATAAAAAATTAGTGATCAATTTTACCCCTAAATCAAGATACCAATATAATATAACTTGGCATTCACATTGCATCTAAGTATTAGGAGCAATTTTCATATAGCAATAGCATGTCCACGTTAAGTAAATTTCATGGGTTATATTGAAATTAACCCGACATACTAAACTTAAGAGAGAGGCGAGGCCCTAAACGCTTTGGAACCCTCAATGTTGGCCGAGCCCTGGACCCGGTTCTAATTTTTTTGACCTTTTTGTTTTCGGGTCAGGCCCAAGTTCTAAATCTTAATGTTTTTTTGGTTGGACCTGAGTTGTAAATTAGGAAGGTGGATTTTCGACAAAATTTGGGAGAGCAAAAGAGACCTTGAGTCGGACGCTAAAAAAAAAAAAAACATACAGACCCTGAGAATTCGGCCACAACAAAGGAAGGGGAATTCAAACTTGGGAGCTCTAAATCTTTATTTTTATCCTATACGGTTTGCTGTCAGTTTTTTTTTTTTTCTTTTAGTTAAGCCTTACATGCGAATACTCGTATTCGATCGTGGAGAAAGCAAACGCCGTCCACGTCACGGACGTGGGCAGAAAATCTCACTTGGACAACCGCCCGGAAGGAGAAAGAATCCTCTGGGATCTTTCTTTTCTCGGAGAACCGCTACTCCTTATCACGAGTTCTCTCTTCTTCCTTCCATGGCGACCCATCTCGCGATGAAAAATCTCCGGAGGGAGAGAACCCATCTCAGTCGCCACCCAACGCGACCTGCACTGCCACTCGTCGGGCTGTATACTTGCGCTCGGCTCCTACCGGTGCTGCTTTGTTTTCGGACGAAGAAAGGTTGCAGAACTTGGAATTCGTTCGTGGCTTGTCCGCTGCCGCCACCCACCAGCGACGTTTTTCTTTATTGATTTCAAACCGTCGTAAGCCATCCCCGACCGCCGTCCACAATTCTCGAGCCGTGCAGTTTCACCCCTGTTTTACTCTGTATACAGATCAGAGACCTCGCAGGGCCTCGTTCTTGCTCGATCTGCTTTTGGTCAGAGACCGGTCCTCACCACTGAACCATCTAAGGACTCTGTTCGACGCTAAAGCTCGAGGTATGTTGAACATTAACTCGTGTTCAGTCTTCGGATGCTCTTCGTGTTGAACAGTGACCGATAATACTAACTTCTGCTTGTGAGAGATTTAGTTGTTATTGAAATTCATTTGGTAACCGGAATCTGCAATCTTGTCTCTGTGATGGTTTGGTTGTGAACCGCTATTTCACTGTTGCATTTGGACTTAGACCCGAGATGCATACCTTGGGATCCATGAAATGCTCATGTCCAATTAGAGTGATTTAGTTCGTTCTCGAGCATGTCCTTTACTTGCTGATTGCCAGATGTAGTCGGGTCGTATCTGAAACTGAACCAATATTGGAATAAGTTTTCCAAATTCGAGTAGTCATATGAATGCTCATGTCCATTTGTTTTTTTGATTGAATCTGCTTGGTTAAACCCTGTTTTTACGGGAAAAAAGTTGAGAAAAGTTTAGAATCAAATCAGTCCTATTGAAGTTTACATCAGTTGTTGCAGACGTTTTGAAATGATTTCATATAGATTCGGTCCAATTGTTGATGGAAGACGATAGGAATGAAAGAAAAGTCAGGAAAGCAATCATCATGGATAAAATGGAGAAATAAAAATAAAAATAAAAATATATAGAAAAAAAGTGGAAAATTGGTTAGAAAAATAGTCCTAATATTATTATTATAATTAGTTTAGTTTCATTTTGATAATACACTTGGTTTAGAAAAATTCATGTTCATTTTGATAATACACATCGTTTAGCAAAATTCATGATCTTTTATAATTTTTGGGAAATTCATATAGACTAAGGTTCCTATCCTAGTTTTATGTATTTGGCTTGTATGAAAATAATATAGTATAATATTTTTTCTGAATTATACTAATGAATTGTAAAATTCTAAATATGATGTAAACGAAAAATAAAGAAAAATAAAAAAAGTACCTCACGGAAACTAAATATCGATATATACTACAAATCGAAAATAATATCTTTAAGTTGATTAATGCTCTCGGATGAGCATGTGGTAAATAGATGGGTTCAAGAGGAGGACAAGATCCTGCTACATGCCTTCCCCAATGCTTTGGTTAGTGATCTTGGCAATATCCTTGTTGCACTTAGAGATGTGGGCAGCCTCCCTGATGTCAGTGAGCCGAAGTGTGGCCTCTTCCTCGGAGTTAGGGGTCCTGGCAAAGAAGCACTCCGCATCGTGCAGGCAACCTACATGATGAACCATCAGGGGATTCTAGCATGACGAGTACCTCGATGATGAGAAGAACAAAAGAGATTGCTCCCACACTGAGCATGATACACCACTCAAGGTTGAAGTGAGCTTGGAGAACGCATAGATGGAGATGTAGCCAACCTCCAAAACAAAGCAATCACCTTTCTAACTTTAATTTTTCTCAAAATAAGAATGCACATTCAACATGAGGAAGACAAAAATTGATGACATAAAAAAATGAAAAAGATGATAAAATAGGGGGAAAAAGATATTGAGTCGGTAGCTCATAGAAAGAGGTGAGGAAGCCATGAGAAGGCAGAGGATATCTCAATTAAAATATGTACAATCATGTTCTCTATCCAATGTAGGGAGATAATCACTATTCAGACTTTAGAAATGAATTTCAAGGTCAACTTAGTTAAGCAAACGGCATTAGTGTTTCAATAGAGAAAGGAAAGGAATGCTCTTCTTCATGTTGGGATGCTTTGAGCTTCCATAAGAATTTAGTTGAAGTTGCAGCAAAAATATTGATGCAAGTGGGGGTAAAGATGTATTTCTCATCCTTTTTCCGCTAAATAATGTCAACCAAAACCACCAAATTGTGATTCTTGTCATGGTATGTAGTAGAAACGTCTCCACATTTACGTGCAAACATTAATCGTATTGGTAAATCATGTGCCTTGCCTTAATGTGGAGAGACAATCATCATTTGGGCTTCGAAAAGGAATTTTGAGGCTCAACTTGACTAAGCAAATGACATTAATGTGGTTCAATAACGCCCTAATAGTGGACTTAACCATGGGCACATTTCCTAACTTTGCGTTTAGCTCGCCAAAACCAACCAACGCTATGCTTGCCATCGTCTTCACCACAAGCAGCCTCAACTTGTAATCCTCAATGAATGTAACCACTAGGAGAGGCACCAATGACCGCATAGTAGAGGCCAGTGCAGATGCCCTCACCGCTTGCCATGGGCTTGGTAGCTTCTCCCTCACATCCCTTTCCTTAGTTCCTTCCACTCTACTCCTGTCTTCTCTTTGAATTTGGGCCATTTCAATATCATATTGGGAGTAGACTAATATGAGCTTGCCAATGACCCTAATGCAGGCCCCAACAAGAAGCCATGCCACCCCAGATATAAAAGCACCCGCGGCCCGCCACACATGCACGACAAGAATACGCAGTCAACATATCGAATATGAAGACAGAATAACACAACAATGATGGTGTTGGGATTGTCGGATTCCCAAAAACCGGATTGACATTAAATCGAACCCCTAAAACGAATGCGGAAGACAAGCCCGGGAAAAACATATATCACCGATCCTAAAGTACACCACGGAATCGAGCGTACCTTGTTAACCACAGATTAAACACCAATGCCGATAAGAGGAAGAGAAAACCGATCCCGTTCTATCCGATGACGTCGATAGGACTTGAAGGGAAGACGGCGTCGCCTTTAACCTTAGATTTTCTTTTGGAGGGAGAGAGGGAGAAGAACGTACGTACAAATGCCAAAAAGTGCGTCCTCCCTCTTTTTCCTCCCTTATATACGTCTCATCCAAAATAGAAACGTACCCCTTCATCATATCTCTCCATCCATGGGCCCTAATCTTATGGGCCGGGCTTTTAGGCCCAACATAGGCAGACGAGCCTTAAGCCCATCACATAAAAACATCATCTCCCACTCGCACATGGTGGTCGAACAAGATTTTCTTTACCTCTCTTCAACATTCATACCGGTGAATAATTCGTGCGACCAACATACTTTGAGAGCTCATTGCTATACATCTGTTATGAATATATAGCAGCTCATAATGGGCATCACACTTTGAGTAGATTTAATATGCAGTACCGTAGATCGATCGATCACATTTATATCTCTCTTGATCTCTTTTAAACAATGATATATACATATATATTGTATTCACAATTATGATTATCCCCAAGACAGTTATAATTAGTTAACCGGTGAATAAAAAACTTCAATGTGATTATCCAAATTCGATCTTCCTTTTTTCTTTCAAACTCTCAATTTCAATTCAGCTTGCTTTTCTGGAAATTTCCCATTAGAACGAATCAACTTATGACCATTGGTAACATCCTAAGATAGCAAACACTAAATAGAAATCGTGAGAATAAGTAAGAGTCATGAGGGCACTAAAATTGAGGAACTCTTTTCCTCAAGAGTCTCACACGACATAAAAGTTGAGATCAAACTTTTTGCCACTCTTATTGGTTGTCTCATGCATACGTAGTATGAAATACGTACTACGATATTAACTCCTTTCCCATTGAGCGTATGTCTACACCTTTTAATACCGTACAGATGATAGTTCAGACATACCCAATATCTAATTTGAGTTCACGTATCTACTCATTCACAAAATTCATCAAAACTCATATCTGGCATCTTAGACAGATAAAGTAAAATATGTGGGGTATTTTACTTTCGGACATAGTAAGTATTATGTCATCATCTTAACACCTAGTTAAGGCGACATATGTATTTTAAGCTTGAGCTCTCGATTATCACCTAGATAATAAGCTTAAAAACTGTCTCATCTCTATTTATCACACAGTAAATAGAGGCGATTACCCGTGTGAGTGGGCCAATCTTATATCTGTCCGACATACTTTATCAACTTAAAGTAATGCACTGAGCATTAAGATGCATAAATATCAAACAAAGATTCATAGGCATTAACAATGAAAAAACACAAGTTTATTGATGTAAACAACTCAGGGAAATTACAATATTCAGTACATCAGACTCTACACAATCCTAGAGATTTTATATGGTCACAAAACACATCTCTAGGTATTGGCTTTATCATAGGATCTGCTACCATTCTACGTGTAATGGAGCGGATAGGTGAAAATGATGAGGTGGGTTTAGCAAAAGCTGAATAGGGGTTCATAAGAGGAAGCTGAGTTTCTGAGATCTTGGTTTCATCGCTAAGAGAGACTTCATAGAGATAATCTATCTTAGAAGCATTTGAAACACGAAATTCTGAGAGAGCTGAGGACGAAGAAGAAGAAGCAAGAGAAATGGGTGCTTCGAGAATTTCTGGATCTGTCATGATGTGTGAGGATCTTCTCAGCACTGGATTCACCTATCAAGCGCATGGAATGGATAATATTAAAAACGAAACCGTGGCTCTGATACCATAAATGGACCTAGACTTAGGATCAGGGAAGGAGAGTAAATTTCCTGCAGGTATGCATCCCACATTGGGCGAACAACTCCCGTTCAAGCCCTTCAGGGACAGCCTTTTAGCAGAAAACCACTCGGCCCTTTAATCCGAGCCTAGAGACACTCGAGAGGATGCCGGGATGGAAACGTTTCTAATCTACCCAAGCTGCATTTCTCGAAGGATCCTACCAGCCGGAGAAGAAGAGAGATTTAGAAAGCCATAGAGGATTTTCACAAAGCACACTCTTTACTTCGGGGACTCGCTCAAAACGATACAAAGACAATGCCTTATATAGGCAAATAAAGGCAACAAGGACAGAGACACGGGGACCAACTCACGGGTCCGAAACAAACAGAGGCTCCGGAAACATCCGGAGGGGAATTATTCGCACACTATGAACGGTAAGTACATGCGTGACGGTACATTCCCTAGCCTAGTGCTACAGTAAAAGTGAACAGTACTTTGCTACAGTGAAATTGTACGGACTCAACGATCTCGTCCGTCTCGGGCATTGTAGCTGCATACTGAATCGTCATCCGAGCTGTCTTCTAAGAGATGTGCTTCATATTTCTGCTGGAGAGCTTCAAGGTCTTGAGGCGAAAGAATCTGGTTCAGCCTTTGGGATGAGGATGCTTCTCGGGCCCAATGGGATGCTTCTTCTGCTGCCCAGTCTGTGTTTTCATCAGTAGTGTTGTCAGGAAAGCTTGGCTGAGGCCAGTTGGAGGGCTGTGCATAGTAGGCTGTGTCCATATGTTGGGATGAGGACGAAGGTCCCTGTTCGTAGGGATTCTGGGACAAAGGACCTCCAAAACGTGCATAGGGGTCTTGAGTGGACTGGACAATGTCATCTTCACTTGTCATTTCATGCTCTTGGGACGATGCGGCTTGTCTGTATTGCCCGAGTGCTTCCTTAGCTCCGGTGCTAGGTCATAATGATCCCACGTAGTGGGTACATTATTCCAAATATCTGCGGAATGGTCTTGTTTTCTTGGCATAGAATTCTCTGAGTTCTCTCGTATTCATGTTCACAAGATCTAACGATCTTGGATAAGATTTGTGAATCCCGGCTTCTCGGTTGTTCGAGTGAGGTTTATAGGCTGTGGTTCCTATTTCAAGTGGTGCATCGAGAATACCGCCATTATTTCTAAAAAATTCCATGGACGTTTGAAAAACGGGATGGTGTGAACTTCAGGATTCGGTGTCATGGTTCTCAGTTCTCTTTCTAAATCCTGTCTCCAACATGTAGGATGATAGAACCAGTTTAGAAAATCTAAAAGATTTCTATCACATTCTTTTTCGACGTTTCTTCCGAGCATGAATATCCTGGTGAGATTGGCAATGAATCTTCTGGTGGGAATTTCAATGGCTATCAAGTACTTATTGGTTAAGTACCATAATAGCGTTTTGAGCTGATCAGGGAAATCATCTTCCTTCCAGACAAGAGGATGAATAAAAGGATAATTCAAATTTAACCCGAAAGGATAAAGAATCGAACCTCCGTTAAATGCGAAAGGTCTGTGTGGCATTGCCACATGAGGTTCTCCATGTTCTCGGTGAGACCGGCTGCGTTCCGGATTTGCTGAATAATCTCCGGGGATATGCCTGGCTTGGCGAATCTTTAATTTTCTCAATTTTGTATTTGACGCCATAATGGAGCATATGAAAGCGAGGCCTCTTGATGTACATGTTGATCTCACTGGTGCTTTGGGTCTTGACAAAAGTCAGCAAGGACATTCTTTTTCCCAGGAATATGTTTGGTTTCAAAAGAGTATTTTGAAAACCATTCAGCCCATCGAAGCGAGTTGAGGGTTTGGAATTTGTTTCGTTTAAACTTGGTCATCGAGGGAAAGATGCCATGTCTAGTTCGACCCAAAGTGATGGCCGATAAGATGAAATTCAAACCTCTTGATTCCATTTTTGACTCGCTAGGATTTCTTTAAAAGTGGAATGATAATGCATTTCAGCCTGGGAAAACTTTCCACTCTTGTAGGCACAAACGTGTTTCTTACCATCAATTTCTTCGAATAGGACGGCTGCCCAGTATTCGTCACTGGCGTCAGTTTGGAGAATTCTTTTGCCTGTTGATGGTATTTGTAATGGAGGGAGATTCTGCATAATCTCCTTAAGCTCAGCAACAGCTTTAGTCTGGATTTTTCCCCAAGGTGGGGAGTTCTTTTTCAGCATGGCTTGCAAAGGAATCAGCAGCTTTGCAATGTGTGGGACAAAAACCCTGAGATAATTAATTATCCCAAGAAATTGCTGAACCTGTTTTGTTGTGAAGTTATCCTCAGGAAACTTCAGTAGTTCTTGAGCAATATGTGGCCCTGGATAGTATGTACCTTTGTTGAGGTGCATACCAAGAAATTCAATTTCTGTTTGGGCTATATTCATTTTCCTTTGAGAAAGCATAATGCCATGCTTTTTTACGATTTCTGCAAATTTCTCAAGGAGTTGGCAGTGGCTCTGTTCATCAGGACTGTTCAAGGAGATTATGCAGAATCTCCCTCCATTACAAATACCATCAACAGGCAAAAGAATTCTCCAAACTGACGCCAGTGACGAATACTGGGCAGCCGTCCTATTCGAAGAAATTGATGGTAAGAAACACGTTTGTGCCTACAAGAGTGGAAAGTTTTTCCAGGCTGAAATGCATTATCATTCCACTTTTAAAGAAATCCTAGCAGTCAAAAATGGAATCAAGAGGTTTGAATTTCATCTTATCGGCCATCACTTTCTGGTCGAACTAGACATGGCATCTTTCCCTCAGATGACCAAGTTTAAACAGAAACAAATTCCAAACCCTCAACTGCTTCGATGGGCTGAATGGTTTTCAAAATACTCTTTTGAAACCAAACATATTCCTGGGAAAAAGAATGTCCTTGCTGACTTTTTGTCAAGACCCAAAGCACCAGCTGAGATCAACATGTACATCAAGAGGCCTGCCTTTCATATGCTCCATTATGGCGTCAAATACAAAATTGAGAAAATTAAAGATTCGCCAAGCCAGGCATATCCCCAGGAGATTATTCAGCAAATCCAGAACGACAGTCTCACTGAGAACATGGAGAACCTCATGTGGCAATGCCACACAGACCTTTTCAGATTTAACGGAGGTTCGATTCTTTATCCTTTCGGGTTAAATTTGAATTATCCTTTTATTCATCCTCTTGTCTCGGAAGGAAGATGATTTCCCCGATCGCTCAAAAACGCTATTATGGTACTTAACCAATAAGTACTTGATAGCCATTGAAATTCCCACCCGAAAGATTCATTGCCAATCTCACCAGGATATTCATGCTCGGAAGAAACGTCGAAAAGAATGTGATAGAAATCTTTTAGATTTTCTAAACTGGTTCTATCATCCTACATGTTGGAGACAGGATTTAGAAAGAGAACCGAGAACCATGACACCGAATCCCGAAGTTCACACCATCCCGTTTTTCAAACGTCCATGGAATTTTTTTAGAAATAATGGCGGTATTCTCGATGCACCACTTGAAATAGGAACCACAGCCTATAAACCTCACTCGAACAACCGAGAAGCCGGGATTCACAAATCTTATCCAAGATCTCGTTAGATCTTGTGAACATGAATACGAGAGAACTCCGAGAGAATTCTATGCCAAGAAAACAAGACCATTCCCGAGATATTTGGAATAATGTACCCACTACGTGGGATCATTATGACCTAGCACCCGGAGCTAAGGAAGCACTCGGGCAATACGGACAAGCCGCATCGTCCCAAGAGCATGAAATGACAAGTGAAGATGACATTGTCCAAACCCACTCAAGACCCCTATGCACGTTTTGGAGGTCCTTTGTCCCAGAATCCCTACGAACAGGGACCTTCGTCCTCATCCCAACATATGTACACAGCCTACTATGCACAGCCCTCCAACTAGCCTCAGCCAAGCTTTCCTGACAACACTACTGATGAAAACACAGACCGGCGCGGAAGAAGCATCCCATTGGGCCCGAGAAGCATCCTCATCCCAAAGGCTGAACCAGATTCTTTCGCCTCAAGACCTTGAAGCTCTCCAGCAGAAATATGAAGCACATCTCTTAGAAGACAGCTCGGATGACGATTCAGTATGCAGCTACAATGCCCGAGACGGACGAGATCGTTGAGTCCGTACAATTTCACTGTAGCAAAGTACTGTTCACTTTTACTGTAGCACTAGGCTAGGGAATGTACTGTTCACAGTACAGTTACTGTTCATAGTGTGCGAATAATTCCCCTCCCGGATGTTTCCGGAGCCTCTGTTTGTTTCTGGACCCGTGAGTTGGTCCCTGTGTCTGTCCTTGTTGCCTTTATTTGCCTATATAAGGCATTGTCTTTGTATCGTTTTGAGCAGAGTCCCCTGAAGTAAAGAGTGTGCTTTGTGAAAATCCTCTATGGCTTTCTAAATCTCTCTTCTTCTCTAGCCTGGTAGGATCCTTCGAGAAATGCAGCTTGGGTAGATTAGAAACGTTTCCATCCTGGCATCCTCTGAGTGTCTCTAGGCTCTGGATTAAAGGGCTGAGTGGTTTTCTGCTAAAAGGCTATCCCTGAAGGGCTTGAACGGGAGTTGTTCGCCCAATGTGGGATGCATACCTGCAGGAAATTTACTCTCCTTCCCTGATCCTAAGTCTAGGTCCATTTATGGTATCAGAGCCACGGTTTCGTTTTTAATATTATCCATTCCATGCGCTTGATAGATGAATCCAGTGCTGAGAAGATCCTCACACACCATGACAGATCCGAAATTCTCGAAGCACCCATTTCTCTTGCTCCTTCTTCTTCGTCCTCGCTCTCTCGAATTTCGTGTTTCAAATGCTTCTAAGATAGATTATCTCTATGAAGTCTCTCTTAGCGATGAAACCAAGATCTCAGAAACTCAGCTTCCTCTTATGAACCCCTATTCAGCTTTTGCTAAACCCACCTCATCATTTTCACCTATCCGCTCCATTCGTCAACTTATTCACCAGACCCCGAAGCAAGTAAAGGAGTACGTTCAGTCCTCCAAGTTCGACCAGCATCCCATCCCTGCTACTGAAAAGGAGTACTTTGTTACTCTTCAGATCCCTCAAGAATTTCCCAGACAATGGGTTCAACATGGATATTCTCATGTCCACTATGGAGCCGTTCGTCTTGCTCTTACCTTCCATGGTCGTAAAGGCTTGCCAGTAGTGGCAAGAATCGCGTTATTAGATACCAGGTTTTTACAATACCAGCATGCTTGCATCGGTACTCGTTCAAACCACTCTAAATGCCGGAACAGTCTTTGTGACTCGATCCAAATTTCAACATCGCCCTTTCGATCCCCAACTTCTCTCTTTTCGAAAGTTCAAGTACAACTCACCGGAGCCCCTCAAACGGCTGAATCAGAGCCGCAACCCTACATTACCGGATGGTTTATCGAGTTCAGAACCATGCTCTCGACCTCAACTTCAACAATGGTAATGAAGATGCGTTGTTCATCTCTATGCAGAATGACCAAGCGTCCTGCATCCATGTTCCCAGACAGATCCCAAAGGATACGTTGGCCAAGCTTCTTCCAGAAACTTGGATCACCAACTATGAAAAGCTACACCAGCATAACAAGCCGTTCCAGTCCACAGACTCAGAATTCGTACGGAAAAAAGATGGAACTGTTTCCATCAAATTCGGAAAGGAAAAGGAAGAAGGTCCTTCTATCTTCCAGACCATCCTCATGATCGAGCCATGTGTTCCAGACTCCATTTCCGAACCAGACCCAAAAAAGCATGTTCGACACTTCGATGGTGATGGACATCCTGTTCATTACTATAAAGACAAGCATGGTCATTGTTTTTGGGATCCCTTTTGCCAATGTTCCTACTGTATAAATTCTCCCGACGAGGTAGATCCTCATGTAAGATCTCCTCCACGACGGAAAAAGCCCAAGGACAAGATGTATCAGAGGTACTTAGATGGAGATTCCTCCGTAGATACTCTTGGTGAGTGTGATAAATACCAGTTCATGGTATCTTATGCACCACCTCCATCACCAGAGTTCAGTACTACATCCCGAACCTCGCCAGATCCACCAGCATCACCTCCACCTTCCCCTCTCCAGAAAAAGCAAGCTCTCTCTCCATTCTATAAGCCAATCCTCAAGTGGGCCAAGAAACACTCTTACCCCCTCGAAGTTCCAGCAGAAACACCACCCACTTCTTCTATTGCCATGTTCCAAGATACTGACTTTCCTCCTCTTGTCAAAGAAAGTTCTAAACTCTCGTTTCCTGCTACAGAAGAGTTTATTGATCCACATGGTAGATACCGCCATGTTCCCAAAATACCTACCCCCACTGATGTGGACGAACATGGAAGACAGAAGAAAACTCCCGCTGCTCTGAAGCTTTGTCATAACCGGCAATCGAGACTCGTTGGCACACAACAATGCCTTTAAGGCTATTGATTCCAAGATTGGAAACGTGCAACAAGATCTCCGAAGATACGATGAGGGTACTAAGAAGATACTTTCGAATTCCGAAAAGGCTTCAAGCCTTGGAATCGGGACAACATCTTGGGTACCATTATCTTGAAAGTCCAAAGCCGTAAAATAGACAAACTCAAGAAGCAGATTCAACTTCTTGAAGAAGGAAGGTTCGGACCTTTCGATCCATTGGCACCTCCCCGTTCAAACCGGGTATACATCCCCAACCACAAGTGTCTCGTTTTTGCCAATATTCCACAAGATCCTTCCAAGAGAATCGGATATACGGAGCCGTCTCAAAGCTTTGAAAAAAGAAAAGGGAAAGAAAAGACACCACCTACGAATCAAGCTCACTCGTCATAAGAGAAAGGCCAGACCAGATGATGTTATCAAATCCATTGGAATCCTTTTTGAAGGATTTGGGTAAGCAAGATGATCTTATTACCCAACAGCCTGAGCCTGATCCACCAGTCCAGGAGACACAGATTCTGTTCACTGAACAAACTTCTGAAACTACATCAGATTCAGTATCTCTTTCTTCTTCTTATTCCTCCTTCTCAGACCAAATAATCGATTCTCCCCCTACCATTCCACCAACTTCACAAATATTCATGGCCGACACTCTTTCAGACTACGAAATGGAGTCAAACTATTCTGATCCAGAATTGGGACAGACAAGTAATCCCACTAGAACCAATTCTGCCAGGCATGTGTCCATGGCATCAAAACAATTCTTCTCCATTGACGATATTCCTTATTCGAAATGGCCACATAGACTTGAAGAATTTCATACTTGGCTGAGTACACAGTCCATCACCAACCATGATATGAATGATGTCCTTTACAATTTTGTTACAAGGTTCACAGGGAGCCTTAAATTTTGGTGGCAATCACTCATAGAACAAGACCAGCTTACGTTTCTGTTGTCACCAAATTACAGCCATGCCCTTATTTACCTATACCATGTTTTTGTGGGAACTCCTGGAGATCTCAAAGAGCTAAAAAGAAGAGAATTCTTCGAAAGGAGATGCTTGCTCCCTTCGAAAAAGCATCTTGATAAGCATTATCGATTAATGCTTCAGCTCTTCTACCGTTGGCGCATCCAAATCTAAAACACGTCTTCATCACTTCTATTCCTAAAGAGCTATCACGAGATGGTTGAAAGATCTTTCTTTGGAAAGCAAAGAAGGATACAAGACGTTCCCATGGGAGAACTTCAGCAAGAAGTCCATTTATGCCTTGAAGAATTATGCTTAAAGCGTCGAATGGTCCAAACATACATCACGTATGACAAGCGTCTTGAATCAACTGTTCCCATCGGTTAAAAATCAAATGCTCCAAACAGGATTGTGATGGTACTTGTGGCCATTATTCCCTAAGAAAAAGCACTACAAGAAGTACTCGATTAAAAGATCCAAACATGGATCCAAGCATTTCCGGAAAAAGAAGAAATGGCGATACCTACGCAAGAGAAAAGACCACACGAGCCATAAGAAATCAAGCCGTTGCTACATACGCAACAAGAAAGGACATTTTGCCAAAAATTGTCCTCAGCGAAAAAAGGTCGAATCATCTCGATTGAATGTGAAACGTATGTCCCTTGAAAATGATGACATTGAATCCTTATTCTCTGCTGACGAAGAACCAACAGAGCAAACGCTTTGTGTTATCCCCTTTTACCAATCTTCCAATGAGACCGAGTCTGACGGGTCAGAATCTGAAGACATTTTTCACATATCCCCCACATCCTCAGAACTAAACCCTGACATATTCTCGAGTCAAACTCACTGTCCTCATTTTCCTGTAAAAATCTTCACCTCAAAGTTCGCCAAACCTATCAATGTTATTGCTCTCATTGATACTGGAGCAAGTTGCTCCATTCTGGACACTAAAGTTCTGCCTGAAGAGTATTGGACTCCTCATACCCGATATTTCAACTCCGCTTCGGAGATACTTTCTCCACGAGTGTCGAACTACTCCGATTCTTGTCAGTTCTTCCCCAGTGCTCCATAAAGGCAAAAATCTTTGGATCAAACCTTCCCAATAAAGATTTGCTAATTGGGTGGGACATCATGACTCAGATCTCTCAACTCCGCATCATTCCTGGAAAAGGTCTTAGATACAAAAATCAGTTCTCTGAGTTCGTTGATATTCGTGAGACTCTTTTCCATCCAAATGAGTTTGTTAGATCCGATCATGCAAAAGCTGTTAGAATCTTGTTCGGAATCCCACTCGAATTCGCTCAAAAATGTTCTCATCCTTTATGGGAAAATCCGAATTCTTTGTTCGCCTCCCCTTCAAAAAAAATGAAGACATCAACCCAACAAAGGCGAGCCATGCGGGAATGAAGCCAGAACACTTGGCTTTAGCTCAAAGGGAATGCTCAGAATTATTACAACAAGGCCTTATTGAAGTTTCTGATTCTCAATGGGCTTGTGAAGCCTTTTATGTCAATAAGCGCGCCGAGTAGAACAGAGGAAAAATGAGACTGGTAATTAACTACCAGCCTCTTAATCTTTTCCTCCAAGATGATAAGTTCCCTTTACCGTCCAGAGATTCTCTCTTCAGTGGCTTAACTAAAGCCCATATCTATTCCAAATTTGATCTCAAAGCCGGATTTTGGCAATTGGGTATTCATCCTGAAGACAGAACCAAAACAGGATTCTGTATCCCAAACCAGCACTTCCAGTGGAAAGTTCTTCCTTTTGGCTTAAAGGTTGCCCCATCCCTTTTCCAAAAGGCCATGTGTCGCATTTTCCAACCCATATTGTCAACTGCAGCAGTGTACATCGATGATATTTTGCTCTACAGTCCTGATGAACAGAGCCACTGCCAACTCCTTGAGAAATTTGCAGAAATCGTAAAAAAGCATGGCATTATGCTTTCTCAAAGGAAAATGAATATAGCCCAAACAGAAATTGAATTTCTTGGTATGCACCTCAATAAAGGTACATACTATCCAGGGCCACATATTGCTCAAGAACTACTGAAGTTTCCTGAGGATAACTTCACAACAAAACAGGTTCAGCAATTTCTTGGGAAAGTTCACATCTTTTCGTGCAACCATATCTTTTACAAAATTATACTTGGTATCTATATGTTTGGTTTTGCCATGATATTTTGGATCTTTGGTGTACACTTTTGCTGCTTGGCTATCACAGTTAACCAACAATGAATCTACAGCACTTCCAATAACACCTAAATGATCCAATAATCTCTTAAACCAAACATCTTTTTATACTACTGCTGATAATGCCACGAATTGTTCGTGGACAAGGCTATACACATTTGTTTCTTACTGCTCCAACATATGGTGCCATTATTCGGTAAGAAAACAAACCCAGAGGTAGATTTTCTTTCATCTAAATCTCCTCCCCAATCAGCATCAGAATAGCCTTAGAGTCGCAGATCATTTTCTTAATAACTCAGTGTATAATTAGCAGTTCCCTTTAGATATCTCAGTATTCTCTTAACGGCTTTCCAATGTGCTGGACCTGGATTGGATTGGTATCTTCTCACCATTCCAACTGTAAAACATATGTCAGGTCTTGTACACATCATATCGTACATCAAACTCCCAACAGCATTAGCATAAGTAACATGTTTCATTTGTTCCTTCTCTTGTAGAGTCCTTGTACACAGTCTATGGCTCAATCCTTCACCTTTTTGCAATAGGAGTGTCTATAGGTTTACAATCTTGCATGCGAAATTGTTCAAGAACCTTGTTTATATATGTTTCTTGCGAAAGATATAACGATCTCTTCAAACGATCTCTTGAAATCTTAACTCCAAGAATGTATGCAACCTTACCCATATCTTTCATCTCAAAGTTGGAAGATAACCAACTCTTGACGGCGTTAACAAACTCCATATTACTTTCGGCAATTGGTATATCATCAATATATAATGATATAATCACAAATTGATCTCTGGATCTTTTGATATATACCCAATGATCCTTATCTATCATTGTAAAATCATATGCCATTATGGCATTATGAAAACGTATATATCATTGTCTCGATGACTGCTTAAGACCATATATCGACCTCAAAATTCGATATACATTTTCTTCTTGGCCTTTCACTATGAAACCGGCATGTTGTTCTATATATATTTCTTCCTCTAATTCTCCATTGAAAAAAGTAGTTTTTACATCCATTTGATGTAATTCAAGATCCATACTAGCCACTATTACTAAAATATTGCGAATCGAGATAAATCTCAGTACATGAGAAAATGTTTTTTCATAATCAAATCATTCTTGTTGGTTATACCCCTTCGCCACAAGGTGAGCCTTATGCCTTTCTATTGAGCCATCAGCTTTTCGCTTTATTTTGAGAACCCACTTGTTCCCAATAGCTTTGCGTCCTTTTGGAAGATCAACCAGTTCTCAAACTTGGTTTGACTTTATTGATTCAATTTCATCTTCAATTGCATGAATCCATATTTCCTTACTAGGGCAACTTAGAGCCTCATTAATATTTCTTGGTTCATCCTCATCTTGCGGAGCAATCATAAAAGTTTTCATTTTAATGTCAAAGCGTTGACAGGGAATACTTTGGCGACTTGTTCGCCGTATAGGAAATTGTACACTTAGCACATCATTCCCCCATTATGCTCCCACTAGGATTAGATAATGATGACGTCGTCTCATCATGTGGTTGCAATTGAAAATGAGTTGAATTCAATTCATTACTTCTCATATTACTCCCACTTGGACGAACTCCACTAATATTATTATCTTGATCCAAGATTACAAATATGGAGTAATATTCCCCTATTTTGCGCTTCTTAGGAAATTCATCCTCTAAAAATGTGACATCCCGTGATTCAAATTCAGTTATACTCCCACTATCCCGCTCACCTATAAACACATACCCTTTCGAGTGTTCGGAATATCTCATGAAAATACTCTTATTTCCTTTGGGACCCAATTTCCTAAACTTGTGAGATGACTCATGAGTATATGCAGCATAACCCCATGACGTAAGAAAACTTAAGTTCGGTTTTCTACCTGTCCATAACTCATATGGAGTGGAAATAACTGATTTGGAAGGCACCCGGTTAAGTATATAGGCAGCAGTTAATAACGCATCACTCCAAAAAGTGATAGGTAAGTTAGCATGTGCCATCATTGACCTAACCATTTCTAGTGGAATTTTATTTCTTCTTTCCACAACACCATTTTGTTGAGGAGTATATGGAATAGACAACTGTCTTTCTATTCCTTTTTTATCACATAATTTTCTAAACTCATCAAATAAATATTTTCTACCTCGATTGGATCTTAATACTTTTATTTTATTGTCTAATTGATCTTCTTCCAAGTTCATAAACCTTCTGAAACAACTTATTGCTTCAGATTTATGAGAAATCAAATAGACATATCCGAATCGAGTATAATCATCTATAATAGTGATGAAATAAACAGTCCCATACCTTCCTCTCACATTCATTGAACCACATACGTCATAATAGATTAAATGCAGAGGAAATTTAGCTCTTTTATCTTTTCTAAATGGTTTCCTTGTCGCTTTCCCTACTAGGTAATGCTCACATATGGGTAAATCGACTTTTTCAATATTGTCCAACAAGCCCTCTTTGGCTAGTCTATTCATACATTGTTGGCTAATATGACCAATTCTAGCATGTCACACATTCACATCATTATCATATGAATTAGGAGACATGAGAAGGGAATAACAAACATTTGCATTAATATAGTCAATATCTAATACAATGAAACAATCTAGAAAATAACAACCATAGTAATTTGTATCCAAATACAAATCTACATCTCTATTATGGAAGTTCACACTAAAACCAAGCTTAACCAACACCTAAACAGACACTTAAATTTCGACGAATCTCCGGAGCATATAGAACATCATGTAGGAACAAAGTGCGTCCACCACACATGTTCAGTTGGTAGGTGTCAATTCCTTTTACTTCAGCTCTGGAGTTGTTTTCCACTTAGATGCACTTAGTTTCCAGTTGGTAATCGTCAAAATTCCACGAAGGATTCTCTATCCTTCGCTACATGGTCTGTCGCTCTTGAATCTACAGTTCACAGAGGATTGGATTCAGTTAATAAAACAGAACTTGACACATAAGCAAAGTTCTCAAATGTACAAGAGGTATTTACCTTTTTCGGCTCACAACAGTTGCGAGCATAGTGACCTTTCTTGTCACAATTGTAACACCTCACCCTTGACACTTTCTTCACTTGAGGACGTTTTCCTCTCTTGTATTGGTTAACTCTTGATCTCTTGCAATAAGGACTTGATCATTTGTATTCCCACATATTGAACGAATCAATACACTTGCACTTAGAGCCCAAAGCCCTTTCTAAGCTAGAACCAGTATTGCAAATATCTATTTTTGGCTTAAATGCTGTTAAACGGTCCTCTTCTAGCTCAAGGTGGCGCATAGCAGCCTCAAGATCTTCCATAACATGGTCAAGAGCTTCTAATGCTTCTTGCTTTTCCAACACATATTGAATCTTCATGTTCAATATTTCACAATTGTTGACGTTCATATCAGCAATTACATTCTTAATTGCTGAAACCATCGACCTGAACACATTAGACATACATGCACGAATAATTAATGCCTATCATTTATGCATCCATTTTGCACGAACTCATCATATTAATGAACAATTTCAAGTAAGGTTTCAGAATCAAAAGGTCACTATGTTTCCAATCATTCTCCAAAAATCCTAACTCAAAATTATTATTAATATAATTGTCTTATGCAAAATAAATTCTATGAAGTTATAAAAACTTCTATGAACTACCCACATCAATCAACAATAACAGAAAGCAAATAATATTTGACATCCAATAGTATAACAATGCTTTCACATAATACAATTATCCATTACACTAAGCAATATATACAGAGGAAAAATATCAACATAGAAAAAGATATTCACATTCAAAAAACATCTCAAACTAATCTAAGAAATAAATAAGGAATGTCCCTTCTAATCTATCGGTCAAAATATCTGAGAAATTTGAAGGCACATTTGCCAACCATGGAAAAACTTTTGGAGAGCTTTCATGTCGCCTCCAAGGCGCATTCGCTTTGCGCCATGTGGCGTTCAATCTAAGGGTTGAAGTTTTGGTTAACTCAATCCTATAGTACTCTCTTACAAAAGCTACCACTAGCCTCCTATAATCCGGGACCACGTTGACCTCCCATAACCGATCTAACACTGCTTGCCATTCAGGTGGAAGAGTGTTCATCAAAGCCGGCACCTTCTCAAAATCTGGCATAAGATAACCATTCTAGATGATTTCCTGTATCATCTGATTGACCATGACTACATGTGAAACTAAATCACTGTCATGCCACCGATAATTAGCTAACTCCGTCATCAGCCTTTTAAGTCTTGCACTTCCCTCGTCCGTTCTCGAGATTGCAGGGTGACATCAGCATGCGTCGGTTCACCGACCGGCACTTGCCGGTTTGCCGACCGGACCGTGTGGCACACGCACTGGCCGAGCCAGCGCTTCAGGCGAGTGGCGCCCATGCGCAGCGGCTTTTGGCCGTGCGTGTGGGCGCGTCCGGCGTCGCTCGGGGCGCACGACACATCGACGGACTCGTCTCGACGAGCTCTTTCACTCTATGCTTTCAGAAATTTATTTCAACTTACAAAAACTTGAAAAAATGGATGACCAGTGCTCGGGTGTCGGGATTTTTCGCCCCGATCCGTGTCGGCCGATTATTTTTGCGAAAAATCAATCAAAAAACATGAAAGGGATCGGGAAAATATGAACTAGGGCTCTGATACCAATGTTGGGATTATCGGATTTCTAAAAACCGGATTCGACACTAAATCGAACCCCTAAAATGAATGCGGAAGACAAGCCTGGGAAAAACATGTATCACCGATCCTAAAGCACACCACGGAATCGAGCGTACCTTGTTAGCCACAGATTAAACACCAATGCCGATAAGAAGAAGAGAAAACCGATCATGTTCGATCCGATGATGTCGATAGGCCTTGAAGGGAAGATGGCGTCGCCTTTAACCTTAGTTTTTCTTTTGGAGGGAGAGAGGGAGAAGAACGTACGTACAAATACCAAAAGGTGCATTCTCCCTCTCTTTCCTCCCTTATATACGTCTCCTCCAAAATAGAAACGTACCCCTTCATCATATCCCTCCATCCATGGGCCCTAATCTTGTGGGCCGGGCTTTTAGGCCCAACATGGGCGGACAGGCCTTAAGCCCAGCATATAAAAACATCATATGGAAACATTACCACAGGAGCAACAAGTTGATTGGTCGGTCTTGTTCATGGTAACTTGAGAGTCATGAAATATAGTTTCCACATCAATTGTTCATCCAACAAACAACATGAATTGATTCATGCACCAATGGAAGTAATATCATTGTGATGAGTCGGGCTATAGTTGGTTTGACAAGATGTGCCTCTCGATTTAGTCATTGAAAATGAATTTGGCCTTTTTTTTTTTATCATTTATTT
This sequence comes from Eucalyptus lansdowneana, assembly GCA_017140395.1. Taxonomy (NCBI): domain Eukaryota; kingdom Viridiplantae; phylum Streptophyta; class Magnoliopsida; order Myrtales; family Myrtaceae; genus Eucalyptus; species Eucalyptus lansdowneana. The sequence continues at coordinate 40,924,623 of CM029485.1, forward strand.
TGATCTATCTAATTTAATTTAGGCATCAATAATTGTTTCAGTGGATTAAGTGTTCATTGATGTTGGCACCTTCATTGGCTGCGTCTCCATCTATGCCTTCTCCAAGCTCTAGTTCAACCTCGAATGTTGACCATCGTTGACCGTTGACCTGAAAAAAGAAAAAAAAAAAGGAAAAAGAATCTGTTTCTTTTTCAATTATATCTATGTGGGTTATAAGTAATTCATTTTTTATTCTACATTTGTTGCATGAATCATGGAAAATTATGTATTTTCCCTTATGTTCATTATGGATTATAAGTGATCCATTTTTTAGTTCTGCATTTGTTGCAGATACTATGATGCGTTATGCACGGATACCTGCAATCCCGAGAACGGACGAGGGAAATGCAAGACTTAAAAGGCTAATGACAGAGTTAGCTAATTATCGGTGGTATGACAGTGATTTAGTATCACATGTGGTCAAGGTCAATTAGATGATACAGGAAATCATCTGGAATGATTATCTTATGCCGGATTTTGAGAATGTGTCGGCTTTGATTAACACTCTTCCACCTGAATGGCAAGCAGTGTTAGATCGATTATGGGAGGTTAACGTGGTCCCGGGTTATAGGAGACTAGTGGTAGCTTTTGTAAGAGAGTACTATAGGATTGAGTTAACCAAAATTTCAACCCTTAGATTGAGCGCCACATGGCGTAGAGTGAATGCGCCTTGGAGGCGACATGAAAGCTCTCCAAAAGTTTATCCATGGTTGGCAAATGTGTCTTCAAATTTCTCTGATATTTTGACTGATAGATTAGAAGGGATATTCCCTACTTATTTCTTAGATTAGTTTGAGATGTTTTTGGGTGTGAATATCTCTTTCTATGTTGATATTTTTCTCTGTATATATTGCTTAGTGTAATGGATAGTTGTATTATGTGAAAGCATTGTTATTCTTTTGGATGTCGAATATTATTTGCTTTCTGTTATTATTAACTGTTGTGAGTAGTTCGTAGAAGTTTTTGTAACTTCATAGAATTTATTTTGCATAAAACAATTATATTAATAATAATTTTGAGTTAGGATTTTTGGAAGATGATTGGAAACATAGTGACATTTTGATTCTGAAACCTTACTTAAAATTGTTCATTGATATGATGGGTCTATGCAAAGTGGATGCATAAATGATAGGCATTAATTATTCATGCATGTATGTTTGATGTGTTCAGATCGATGGTTTCAACAACTAATAACGTAATTGCTGATATGAACGGCAATAATTGTGAAATATTGAATATGAAGATTCAATATGTGCTGGAAAAGCAAGAAGCACTAGAAGCTCTTAACCATGTTATGGAAGATCTTGAGGATGCAATGCGCCACCTTGAGCTAGCTGAGGACAGCCTAACGGCATTTAAGCCGAAAATAGATATTTGCAATGCTAGTTCTAGCTCAGAAAGGGCTTTGAGCTCTAAGCGCAAGCGTATTGATTCGTTCAATATGTGGGAATACAAAGGATGAAGTCCTTATTGCAAGAAATCAAGAGTTAACCAACACAAGAGAGAAAAACGTCCTTAAGTGAAGAAAATGTCTAGGGTGAGGTGTTACAATTGTGATAAGAAGGGTCATTATGCTCGCAACTATTGTGAGCCGAAAAAGGTAAATACCTATTGTACATTTGAGAACTTTGCTTATGTATCGAGTTCTGTATTATTGGCTGAATCCAATCCTTTGTGGAATATAGAATCAGGAGCGACAAATCAATCAAAAACATCAGAATTGATCGGGAAAAACGTGAACTAGGGCTCTGATACCAATGTTGGGAATAACGGATCCCCGAAAACCGGATTCGACACCGAATCGAACCCCTAAATCAATGCGGAAGACGAAGCCCGAGAAAACAACACGCATCATCGATCCTAAAGCACACCACGGATTCGAGCGTACCTTTTAGCCACAGATTAAACACCGACGTTGATGGAGGAAGAGAAACTGAGCAATCCGATCCGATGAAGCCTTGAAATGGAGGAAGATCAAGTCGTATGCTTACTGTCTTTTGTTTTTGGGAGAGAGAGAGCGTGGAGAACGTACGTCTTTTCCTTTTCTAAAAACAACGGTGTGTTTTTCTCTCTCTCTCTCCTCCCTTTTATACCTCTTTCCTTCCACGGGCCCTATTCCCATGGGCCGAGCTTTTTTGGGCCCAACCTGGGCGGACGGGCCTTAAGCCCAATACCAATAAAAGCCTTCATCTCCCACTCGCACATGGTGGGCCGAATAGGATTCTCTTTACCTTTCTTCAACATTCATACTGGTGAATAATCCGTGCGACCAGCATACTTTGAGAGCTCGTTGCTATACATCTGTTAGGAATATATAGCAGCTCATAATGGGCGTCACACTCCGAGTAGATTTAGTATGCAGTATCCTAGATCGATCGATCACATTTATATCTCCCTTGATCTCTTTTAAATAATGATATATATATATATATATATATATATATATATATATATATATATCGTATTCACAATTATAATTATCACAAAGACATTCATAATTGGACGACCAGTGAATACAAAACTACAATGTGATTCTCCAAAAAATCGATCTTCCTCTTTCCTTCAAACTCTCAATTTCAGTCCAACTTGCTTTTCTAGAAATGCCCCATTAGATCGAATCATCCCATGACCATTGGCAACACCCTAAGATAGCAAACACTAAATAGAAATCTTGAGAATAAGTAAGAGTCCTGAGGGGACTAAAAATTAAGGAACTCTTTTCCTTAAGAGTCTCACACGTCATAAAAGTTGAGATCAAACTTTTTGCCACTCTTATTGGTCGTCTCATGCATACGTAGCATGAAATACGTATTACGGTATTAACTCCTTTCCCATGGAGCGTATGTCTACACCTTTCAATACCGTACAGATGATAGTTCAGACATACCCAATGTCTAACTTGAGTTCACGTATCTACTCAATTACAAAATTCATCAGAACTCACATCTAGCATCATAGACAGATAATAGTAAAATATGTGGGTTATTTTACTTTCAGACATTTTTAGTATTATGTCATCATCTTAACACTCAGTTAAGGCGACATACGTATTTTAAGCTTGCGCTCTCGATTATCACCTAGATAGTAAGCTTAAAAACAGTCTCATCTCTATTTATCACATAGTAAACAGAGGCGATTACCCGTGTGATTGGGCTAATCTTATATCTGTCCGACATACTTCTCAACTTAAAATAATGCACCGAGCATTAAGATGCATAAAGATCATACTAAGGTTCATAGGCATTAATCAATGAAAAACAAAATTTCATAAATGTGAACAACTCGGGAAATTACAATTCAAGACATCGGACTCTACGCAATCCTAGAGATTTTACATGACCACAAAACACATCTCTAGGTATTGGCTTTGTCATAGGATCTGCTACCATTCTATGCGTAGATATGTACCGCAAGTTCACATCCTTTCGTGCAACCATATCTTTTACAAAGTTATACTTGGTATCTATATGTTTGGTCTTGCCATGATACTTTGGATCTTTGGTGGACGCTATAGCTGCTTGGCTATCACAATTAACCAACAATGGATTTGCAGCTTTCTCAATAACACATAAATGATCCAAAAGTCTCTTAAGCCAAACTCCTTCTTGTACCGCTGCTGATAACGCCACGAACTCAGCTTCCATCGTGGACAAGGCTATGCACGTTTGCTTCTTCTTTGCTCCATGATATGACGCCATTGTTCGGTAAGAAAGCAAATCCGGAGAGGTAGATTTTCTTTCATCTAAATCTCCTCCCCAATCGCATCTCGAATAGCCTTCAAGTCGCAGATCCTTTCCTTGGTAATTCAACTTGAAATCAGCAGCTCCCTTCGATACCTCAGTATTCTCTTGACGGCTTTCCAATGTGCTGGACCTGGATTGGATTGGTATCTACTCACCATTCCAACTGCAAAGCATATGTCGGGTCTTGTACACATCATAGCATACATTAAGCTCCCAACAGCACTAGCATAAGGAACATATTTCATTTATTCCTTCTCTTGTGGAGTCCCTGGACACAGTTTATGGCTCAATCCTTCACCTTTTGCAATAGGAGTGTCTATGGGTTTATAGTCTTGCATACGAAATCGTTCAAGAACCTTATTTATGTAGGTTTCTTGCGAAAGAGACAACGATCTCTTCGAACGATCTCTCGAAATCTTAACTCCAAGAATGTATGCAGCCTCACCCATATCCTTCATCTCAAAGTTAGAAGACAACCATCTCTTGACAGTGTTAACCAACTCCATATTGCTTCCGGCAATCAGTATATCATCAACATATAATGATATGATCACAAATTGATCCTTTGATCTTTTGATATATACACAATGATCCTCATCAATCATTGTAAAATCATATGCCACTATGGCATTATGAAAACGTATATACCATTGTCTTGATGACTTGCTTAAGACCATATATCGACCTCAAAAGTCGACATACTTTTCTTCTTGGCCTTTCACTATGAAACCAATAGGTTGTTCCATATATATTTCTTCCTCTAATTCTCCATTGAGGAAAGCAGTCTTTACATCCATTTGATGTAACTCAAGATCCAGACTAGCTACTATTGCCAGAATAATGCGAATCGAAGTAAATCTCACTACAGGAGAAAACGTATCTTCATAATCAATTCCTTCCTGTTGATTATACCCCTTCGCCACAATGCGAGCCTTATGCCTTTCAATCGAGCCATCAGCCTTTCGTTTTATTTTAAGAACCCACTTGTTCCCAATAGCTCTACGTCCCTTTGGAAGATCAACCAGTTCCCAAACTTGGTTTGATTTCATTGACTCCATTTCATCTTCCATTGCATGAATCCACTTTTCCTTACTAGGGCAATTCAAAGCCTCGTTGATATTTCTTGGCTCATCCTCATCTTGTGGAGCAACCATAAAAGTTTCCCCTTCAATGTCAAAACGTCGACGGGGAATACTTTGGCGACTTGTTCGCGGTATGGGAGATTGTACACTTTGCACATCATTCTCCATTATGCTCCCACTTGGATGAACTCCACTAATATCATTGTCTTGATCCAAGGTCTCAAATAGGGAGTGATCTTCCCCTATTTCGCCCTTCTTAGGAAATTCATCCTCTAAGAATGTAACATCTCGTGATTCAAATTCAGTTACACTCCCACTTTCCTGCTCACCAATGAACACATACCCTTTAGAGTGTTCCGAGTATCTTATGAAAATACTCTTCTTTCCTCTGGGACCCAATTTCCCAAACTTGTGAGAGGACTCATGTGTATAGGTAGCACAACCCCATGGCTTAAGAAAACTCAAGTCCGGTTTTCTACCTGTCCATAACTCATATGGAGTGGAAGCAACTGATTTGGAAGGCACCCGATTAAGTATATACGCAGCAGTTAACAATGCATCACTCCAAAAGGTGATAGGCAAGTTAGCATGCGCCATCATGGACCTAACCATTTTCAGTAGGGTTCTGTTTCTTCTTTCCACAACACCATTTTGTTGAGGAGTGTACGGAATAGACAACTGTCTTTCTATTCCTTTTTCATCACATAATTTTCTGAACTCATCAGATAAATATTCTCTACCTCGATCGGATCTCAATACTTTTATTTTCTTATCTAATTGATTCTCTACAAGGTTCATAAACCTTTTGAAACAACTTATCGCTTGATTTATGAGAAATCAAATAGACATATCCGAATCGAGTATAATCATCAATAAAAGTGATGAAATAAACAGCCCCATGCCTTCCTTTCACATTCATTGGACCACAGACATCAGAATGGATTAAATGCAGAGGAAATTCAACTCTTTTTCCTTTTCCAAATGGTTTCCTTGTCGTTTTCCCTTCTAGGCAATGCTTACATATGGACAAATCGACTTTTTCAATATTGCCCAACAAGCCCTCTTTGGCTAGTCTATTCATACGCTGTTGGCCAATGTGATCAAGTCTAGCATGCCATACATTCACATCATTATCATATTTATTAGGAGACGTGAGAAGGGAATAACAAACATTAGCATTAACATAATCAATATCTAATACAATAAAACCATCCAGAAAATAACCACAACCATAGTAATTTGTCTCCAAAAACAAATTCACACCTCTACTACGAAGTTCATATTAAAACCTAATTTAACCAACATTAATATAGACACTAAATTCCGACGAATCTCGGAGCATACAACACATCATGAAGAAACAAAGTGCGTCCACCACGCATATTCGGTTGGCATGTGCCAATTCCTTTCACTTCAGCTCCGAGTTGTTTCCCACATAGATCCACTTAGTTCCGAGTTGATACTCGTCGGAATTCCACGAAGGATCCTCTATCCTTCGCTACATGGTCTGTCGCTCATGAATCCACAATCCACAAAGGATTAGACTCGATTAAGAACACGAACTCGACACATAAGCAAAGTTCTGAAAAGTACAAGGGTGCATACCTTCTTTGGCTCACGACAGTCGCGAGCATAGTGACCATTCTTGTCACGGTTGTAGCATTTCACCCTTGCAAGCTTTTTCATGCGATGACGCTTCCCTCTTCCATGTTGGTTGAATTTGGGTTTCTTCCCCGAAGGACTGCTTCTTCCTTGCCTTTCCCCTTATCAAACCGGTTAGGGCGCTTGCGCTTGAGCTCAAGCTCCATTTGAGCTAGAACCGGCATAATAGAGTTCAAAGATCCGGCTTAGCCGCCAACGAGCGGTCCTCTTCCACTCAAGATGACGCATCGCATCCTCAAAGGTTTTGATGTTTTCATTATGAGTCGAGTGCACCTTCATATGCTCCCAACTCGAGGCAAGGAACAAATCACGCTTGCACTTGCTTGCTCATCTCGTGAGGACATGGCCAAGATCTTTCAGCTCGGTTATCATGTTTGACATCTTTCTAAGATGTTGCTTCATGGTCTGACCATGAGGCTTCTTATAAGAGTCAAACCTGATAGTGAGCTGCCTTAGTCTAGTCACCGAAGTATGACCATATCTAGCTGCCAATGCCTCCCACAATTCCTTAGCATTATCAAAACGCCGAAACTCTCGCATGACGTCATTTTCCATGCTGCTCAACAACGTGATGCGAGCTAGAGAGTTCATTCTTTTCCACGCAGAAAAAGCTTCTTTGTTTCTTTTGTGCTGTGCAGTGGTTCCCTCTTCAGGTTCTACCATGGTCATGACAAGAGCCTCAAGTGCTTCTTGCTCTTCCAAAGACATACTTGGATTTTCATTTGCCAAATCTCATAGTTGTCTCCATTGAGCTTTTCACATTTGTTCAAATTTCGGCAACTATGCTCTTTGTGGTCAAGCCATTGATCTGAACAAATCAGACAAATATGCACGGATTATTAATGCCTATCATTTATGCATCCCTATTTACATAGACCCATCATATTAATGAATAATTTCAAGTAAGGCTTTAGAATCAAAAGGTCACTACGTTTCCAATCATCCTCCAAAAGTCCTAACTTAAAACTATCATTAATATGATTGTCATATGCAAAATCAATTCTATGAAGCTACAAAAACTTCTAAAACTACCCATGACTAATTACCCACAGCAACCAGCAATAATAGAAAGTAAGATAATTGACATACAATTAAAAACAGTAATGATTTCAATTAACACAATTAGGTAGTAATCATTACATAATATATCAACAAATAATACTTAACATATATCGAGTCAATACAACTAACACAAAGTCAAGACACCTAACCGGGAAAGATCCTCTTTTGTTCAATTTCTTGATCTTTTCCCTTGAAACAATACAGTAATATTCGTTTACAAAATCCATCACAATTTTCTTATAGGAAGCGACTCGTTGGCATCCCATATGCGATTCAACACATCTTGCCATTCAGGTGGAAGAGTGTTTATGAAAAATCGCACCATCTCTGACTGTGACATAGGACGACAATTCCATATGACCTGTTGAATTTTCCTGTTGACTTCAAGGACATGATCAATTAAGTCACCTCTCTCCCATCGATGATCGATCCCATTCGATATCAACTCGAAGACCTATCCTTTTGTTCATCGGTAAGAATCGCGCGAATAGGTATGCGCAACCTTAGGGGAGGCATAATTCCTGCAACAAATGCAGAACAAATAAGGGATCACATTATAATCCACATTCTTTTCCTCTTTTTTTTTTTTTTTTGGTCAACGGTCAACGGTCAAAGTCAACGGTCAACGGTCGTCAGTCAACTGTCAAACGGTCAACGTGGTCAACGGTCAAGGTCAACGGTCAACGGTCAGAGGGTCAACGGTCGTCAGTCGTCGGACCAGTCGGACCGGACGGACCGGTCGGGCCGGTCGGACCGCTCGCGCGGACCGACGCACGTGCCGCGCGCGTGCGGGGGATGACGTCACGCAAACGTCATCCGCATGTGCCTGGCACGTGCCTTGGTCAGCGAGTCGGGTCGGATCTCCGGTCGAGTCGGGTCGCCGGCCGGTGACCGTCCGACGAAACGTCGTCGGTGATGACGTCATCGGTGACGTCATCACGTGACGTCGGCACGCGTCGGTCCGCAGACCGGCGCGTGCCGGTTCGCCCACCGGCGGCGTGCACGCACCGGTTCGCCGACCGGCGCGTGCGCCGCACGCGCTGGCCAATGCCAGCGCTTCGGGCGCGTCGCACCCACGCGCAGCGCCTTCCGGCCACGCGTGTGGGCGCGTGCGGCGGTGCCCGGCGGCGGTCGACATATCGCCGGACTCGTCTCGACGTCGCCCTTCTTCCTATGCAATCACAATTTGATTTTGACTTACGAAAACTCGGAAAAATGGCCGAAAAGCACTCGGGTGTCGGGATTTTTGCCCGGTTCCGTATGGCCGAGGGGATTTCGCGAAAAATCAATCAAAAACATCAGAATTGATCGGGAAAAACGTGAACTAGGGCTCTGATACCAATGTTGGGAATAACGGATCCCCGAAAACCGGATTCGACACCGAATCGAATCCCTAAATTAATGCGGAAGACGAAGCCCGAGAAAATAACACGCATCACCGATCCTAAAGCACACCACGGATTCGAGCGTACTTTTTAGCCACAGATTAAACACCGACGTTGATGGAGAAAGAGAAACTGAGCAATCCTATCCGATGAAGCCTTGAAAGGGAGGAAGATCAAGCCGTATGCTTACTGTCTTTTGTTTTTGGGAGAGAGAGAGCATGGAGAACGTACGTCTTTTCCTTTTCTAAAAACAACGGTGTGTTTTTCTCTCTCTCTCCTCCCTTTTATACCTCTTTCCTTCCACGGGCCCTATTCCAATGGGCCGAGCTTTTTTGGGCCCAACTTGGGCGGACGGACCTTAAGCCCAATACCAATAAAAGCCTTCAAGGACATATAAATACATGAAAATGCAACAGTCATATTGCGAGAAATAAAACACTGTACAAAATTGCGATTGAACTCCTTTCCTTCAAAGAACATGAATTCTGATTTCACTCAGGCATTTCCTCGGATTGGTGTCATTTACCTCGATTAATGAACTTCTACTTACATACAAGGCAAAGAATCACTATCAAGTCATCACTACAGCATCAATACACATTTGAAACATGGATGAAGCTTTTATACCGAGATGAATTTCACATGAGTCTCAACCACATTTCTCATACTCGATTAGCCCTATCAGATTAAGAACACTCAGTTCCTGGTAGATGCAATGACCAGCTATGTACAAAATATATACGAGGTAGGATTATCTTCAGCTCGCCACAAAGGACACCACCTGTAAGGAGAAAGTTTCCGATGATTAGACTACACAACAGCTGTACGAGAAAAAAGAAGAAGGAAAATTCAACAGCCAAAAATGGATCGTGCGACCAAGCGACAACTTATGATGGTGCCGTGACTTCAGTGGAGCAAACAGTCTCGAGCAAAACAGGACACTTAACGCATGGCCTAGAGAGAACCGACAGATTCATGACTTCAAGCATTAAATGTAAAAAATAGCCGTGTAATCCCGAAGATGCACATGTACAACTCTCTTATCAGTGCAAACCAAGACAAATATCAGGGTTGGAAAAACACGGGTTCGAAGGGGCAGGAGAAGATCTACAAGGACGTGGAAGAAGACTTCAGAAAAAGACATGCAGAAGCAATGACACCCTTGTAAACTCAACAACTCATTCAAAAACCTACAATGCCAAAATACATGTATTGAGCTAGCTACCCATATTACGTAGATCATCTTTCTATTTTCTGAAGTTTAATCTATACGGCGAAGGCAAGCTTCACTCAACAGTTAGCTTCATGTAGAATCCAAATACACTAGAGGAATGGCGTTGTAAATGGATAATATCAGAAACAGAAAATCCCCCAAGAATCGCTCCCCGGAGAGAATTTCTCCGCCGTCGGTTCCGCAAGCGCCGACGCGTGTGCCTTCTCCACAGTGGTCAGAAACTGATTCCGTTGCGCACGTCCCTGGCTCAGCAACTTCTCGAAGGAATCGGCGCGAGCCGTGCGCCATTGACGGAGCTCTCTCCTTCGGGCGTGTTCAGCGGGAGAGGGAACATGGGCCTTTCTCTCGGGGGCCCATTTCGATCCCTTCTTGGGTTCATTTTTTTTTATTTGTGCTCCAAGTGGGCTTTTTGTTCTGGCTGGGCTCGGTTGGGCTGCATTTCCCTCAAGCTCAACGGGCCGAAATATTGAGATTGGGCTTGGGCCCCGCGGAATGACTCGGGCCGAAATGTTTAAATCGTTTATTTATTTTGATGTGTCGACAATCGTTTTCGGTGATTCGCACGTTCCTCGACTTCAGCACCTCTGGTGGTGTGTCGATGATGAATTTTGTATTTAACACGATTATTGTTTTCTTCATGACACCAAACCTTGTTTGTCAATGAATAAGCAGTCTCGGTTCGTCGTAAGCTTGTGTCTCAAATGCAATGGAAGAGGCTAATTTACATTGAAGATGCCATAAATGTGACCTGTACTTAGGTAATGGTTGAGATTTTATGATAATCATTCTCATTAGAGGGATTGAATTATTCTTCAAATCCCGAATCAGTTCGAAAGTGGGGTCATTGCCACTCCTTGATCAACCAAAAATGGACCAATAACCTATCAAAAAGTTAGTCTGATCTTAATCCATTCACTACGCATTGCTTTGCCCTTTTATTTGTATTCTATTTATTTCTTGGGTTGATACTCACAAATTTTTGGTTTTTTTTTTTTAATTTTATCATCCATTGCATTAGAAAATTAGGAATTGAATTTTACCTCTAAACAAAATTATCAATATTATCATAATTCAACATCTGCGTCACATTCAAGCGATGAACAATTTTCATTTAGTAATACCACATTAAGTAAATTTCACAGATTATATGAAAATTGGCCTGATATGCTAAATGGAATTGGACTTAAGAAAAAGAAGCAATGGCGTAAACTTATTGAAACATTCAATATCAAGCATATCTAGTCTCGGTCAAGCCCATTGTTCCCTCACTTTGGTAGAATGCCCTGAGTTCCAAAACTTTTTTAGGGTCATATATAATTAGGAAAGTTAATTTTTAAAAAAGTTGGAAAGCAATATTCCTTGGAGATCTTGAGAATCAATAGGGTATAAAAAATAAAAGAAAACCAATGAGAAAATGGATAGAAACAAGAGTCTCTCTCACTCATATCCTCTTTATAAACACTTACACAAGCAATACGTATCAGTCTTATATGCTTAGTAGCTTAGTATGTTTTAAAACTGTTTTGTTTGAACTCTGAGAGGTAAAACATCGAGAATATTCCCTCTTGGGTGGGGAAGAAATTTTTTTACCAAGAATTAGGGGCTCCTCATGTGGAAGAGTAGACTCCATTGCACCTAATAAGGAATGTTTGAGCAATTGATAAGCCGATATAGTAACTCTATATATAAATGAAGGTGGTGGGGTGGGCAAAACACCCACCACAAAGTCGACTTGTACTTTGCACAGTTCTCTCAACTGACTCGTCGGCCTTGTACCCTTGGTTGGGAGACACTATCTCGACATCTCTCTCTCGTCCTCATTGCGCTGCCTTCCGTCCCAAGCTAATCATCCTCATCCCGTCGGTGGATAGCGATTGAGCTTTTGCCACTGCGACTCCTCCGTCACGGCGTCACTCTTCCTCTGGGGTTCCTTCGTCATGTGACCAAGCCGTCGTCCGATTGCTGCCAAGTCTTCCAGTGATCAGACCAGACGGAGCTTCCCATCACCGGTGCTCCATCTCGTACCAGCGCCTCCTTTCCCCGTTCCTTGGTCCCCACCGTGGGCAGTTCTTGGCGCGAGCGCCACCATCTTTGTCGTCCTTCCATCCAAGGCATATCTTTTAATTCGAATAGGTTAAACTTTACCCTTGATTATTATCTTGAATGTTCAAGATTAAAACTTCGTTATGCAAGATAGATTCATTAGGGTCACCCGCATAAAGAACCAATCTTTAAGTCGAAAATCCAATCTTTACCTCAATTCGAGAAATTCATAACATCAATTGAATTTTCATTCCAAATTAGAGATTAAGTATTTAATTTATTCTTTATTTATTCTTGATTTTACTTAATTTCTTTAATTTTCATCCACTTCACTCGGAACATTGTGTCACTGTCGAGGGTCCCTACATAAGTCCTGTGTTTCGGTCAAGTAAAAGAATGACTTGATAACGCAATCAACTTGAAAATATCATCGAATGTGGTCAAAGCTGCCATGGTCTTTTGTCATTCCATTTCTCGATCCCACTCTCTTGATTGGAAGGAGTCGGGATGAAAATGAAAATTCAACATAGAATTTTGACATGAGCTTGAGTGGTTTAGTTTGGCTTAACCTTTAGCATGATAGCTTATTCTTTTATTTTGAAACGTGATGGAATCCTTGACATGCTTAGTGGCACAATTGTGAAGTGGCAGCAGGGGAAGTATTGATTTTAGTTATCCAGTTTTTAACTGCTGACTCGAAACCCACAAGTCTGTGTTCAGCTCTAGTTTAAAATGACAGAATAATCTTAATTATGAGTTAGCAGTTGGTTTTTAGTCACCGATCCTCTTTCGCTGCTTTACTTTTATTTTCCTCTAGGATGACCAGATAATATCGGGCATTTGCTAATGTGCAGAAACAACCATAAAGCAGGATTCCTGTTCACATCCTGGTTCTTTCGGGGGAATGTGCATGCGTTGTGGCAAATCCCTTGAAGAGAAATCAGGTGTAACATTTGGCTATATACATAAAGTAAGACATCATATCCCAAAGTCGAAAGGTTCCGCCTTTTCGACATGTCTTATATAGTTTATAAGTTTTGAGAGAGGTCGGAACGGGGTGAAGAAGGGAGGGTTCCTGAACTGTTTGGTAACTAGTGATTTTGAGCAGTGTTTTGCTTGTAATAGTTCTTTCTTTCCTTTTAGGAAATGAATGAACAATGATAAGTTGTGGCTTAATTTCAATCGGTTCTCGTTCTAAATGGAAAAGTAGCTCTTTAATCCCTTACACATGTCTCGTTTGCTTTGTAAATTTGGGATCGGGTTGCATGAGAATTATTGTTCAGTTTTGTTGTGCTTGCCTTTCTTGTTTTTTTTTTTTTTTTTTTTTTTTTTTTTTGGGGGGGGTGGTTTGGGTTTGAAAATTTCGCATACATGTGGTTGGCTGTATGAAGAATGATTCCACTGCTCTACCACTTTTCTGTAAATTTAGCAATGCTTATGCTTTCAGGTGTTTTTGTTCTATCAAGAAATCAAAGAATATACCTACAACATGTCACAATCCCATGTTTCATGCTGTATTGGCTGTCTCTGATTTGATTGATAATTTTAAATCCCGAATTAAACGTGGGGTTCTCAGTTAGTTTTATAAATGACATTGTCATTGGCTTTTTATGCCCCAAACACCATGTGGATTTTGAAGTAAAAAGCCATATTTCGGAAGCAGGAAATTTAGCTAGGTAGAGGAGTATTTGTTCCTTCTGACGGAATCTCTCTATAGTTATTTTGAGTTAGCCTTTTAAATATATGAATTCTCCTGTTATTTTAGGCATGGACAAAGCACAAGGACAATTTGATACTGATGGAAAGATATCATTACTTTGCTTCAAGCTGTCAACAATTTGGATTCTCTTGTAGATCACTTTCTGAGATGGAGCCCTTGCCACTGTTATTGGAGTCCTCAAACGGGTCCATACCATATTTTTTCATGTATGCTCCCTTCTCTAACTGTATAAGAACTTTGTAACCTTAGTCCTCAAACGAGTTATTATCTATGTAAGTTAACAAAAAAAACACAATTAAACATTGATAAGTCGCTCAAATGAGAGTTGATAACCCAAAACTAGTTGGTAATTTTATCTAATAGAAGTGGGTAAGTGAATCTTATTTAGGTTGGTAATTTCATATGAGATTATTAAAATATTTGAAGCATCATGAGTTATGGAAATGAAAATTGATAATTTGCAAATTACTTAAAAGGTTCATAATTTTATAAAAATATTGATAACTAATTAACAAGGTATTCGAAAAAGTTATTGTCCGTCATTTTTTACCCTGATTAACACAAATTAAAATTTAATGGCCTGGAAAAGATCCTCCAATTTAGCCATGAAGCATGGATTTCTACAATAAATATAGCAATTTCTTGATTTAGCCTTTTAAAATGGGTTTCTATAAGTACATTTTTTGGTGGATGAAGTGGGATCGCATGCAAATTAAATTTGCAGTACTTAGATTTTTTTGTCTTATTATTTTTTTTTTGGTAAAGTAGATTTTTTTGTCTTATTGGTAAGGGTTAAGATCCTAAAAACTCCAAACTAGTACATTGCAATAAATTTATCTTAAATTAATTTTTTGACGGCAAAAAACTCCAAACTAGTACATATGTGATAAATTTATCAAAAACTATTTCCTTTACTATCAAAAACCCCAAATGAATTTATTTACCATCAAAAATCCTAAACTTGGTATGTTTGTAATAAATTTACCTTCGATTAACTTTCGTCAAATTTTACCACTAAATTAGCTGATGTGGATGACACATTGTGACATAGTATGATGATGCGGCAAGTCCATGTAAAAATCCATAGGGTAAATATCACCGAAAATCTCAAATTGGTTTATCTGTGACAAATTTAACAATATTTTTTTGATAAATTTAATGGCACGACCATGATAAATTTTAGATTTTTCTTTGCATTAATCCTGTGATTTTCACGTAGACTTGGCACATTACCCTATGTCATCCATGTGAGCAAATTAATGGTAAAATTTGATGGAAGTTAACAGAGGTTAAATTTGTCACAAGTATACAAATTTAGGTTTTTTCATAGTCAAAAAGTTAATTTGGGATAAATTTATTGTGGATGTATTAATTTGAGATTTTTAATGGTAAAAAATTAGTTTTAGGTAAATTTATCACAGGTGTATCAATTTGGAATTTTTGATAATTAAAAAATTAGTTTTTGATAGATTTGTCATCATTTCAGGATAAATTTGTCATCGGTTTGGAAATTTTTAATGTATTAACCCTATTGGTACCGTTTGTGTGTGAACATATATCAGGTATATTTCCTTTGACACCCTCTCCTATTTTCAATTGCAAACACAATTCTTGGTGAAAGAAGTCAGCACGCATGTAAGCAGAATTCGTTCCTTTCTTGTGCTTTAGGTAAAGTGGTGCGCGCGCGGGCCCCGCCTCTGTCTCCACTCGACTGCCATTCCCTGAAGCAAAAGCCCCACTAATATTTAATGTCTCCAACGCTTGCATATGTGTCTCTGAGGAATTAAAGTTTGATCTCGACTCATACGCATACCTTTGATTCCGCCTGGAGTTTCTCCATTTCTTTGGGGCTTACATTCTTTCACCACAATGGCTACGGGCGATAACGACAACCGTCAACCTCCAGAGTGGGTCCTCAAAATCAAGTGGTACCTCGACGTAGGGCTCGCTCCTGATGCGAAGAGTACATGGACCATCGGTGAAGTCCCTGAGAAGTGGAGTCGTGTTCACGATTCCGCATTCCATGGAGAAATGGTAGATATCGGTCCCTCACACATATATAATCAACAGGGATTCCATCTCAAGATGCGGTTTCTATTCCGCCTTCTGGGAGGCAAGTTGGAGCGGAGGGGAAGGGACGGAGATGTGTGGAGGACAACCGAGGGGCAGAGAGCGTCCGATGGCTGCGAACGCGATGAACACGATGATGGCGGTCGGATGGTGAATGCCATGCTTTTGGATCACCTTGCGGAAGCCATGCAGATATTGGAGCAAAAAACGAGGGCCTGCTATTCGTATAATTCTGATGACCTAAGCAGCGAGGAATTCGTGGAGATGATAGTGGTTGATGGTTGCTTCGTGGTTGAACTATTGCGCCTTTACCACCAGCGTTTCAACCCCCAGGTAGTGCCGTATTTAAATATTAAACAACGTCCTTCATTTATTAGATTTTAACTTTTTTGAGTAAATTAATTGTGGTCTATGACTCTATCTACAACTTCTTGTCTTGTCCACCGATCCAAAATAATTTTCCATTAGAAGGGCACGAATGATAATCATTATAGCCAGAAATTAATTTCTGAAAGAGAAATAGATTTTTCTATTTCTATTTCTAAATGAGTTTCTAGCAAAAATACATGATTGATAATGATATAAAATTTCTACTCTAAAAATAAAAATTCGTTTGATAACAACATAAAATTTCTTCATTTGGACGATGGCGATCGATAGCCGATGACCGGTGGTGGTGATGGTGGCCGGCGACTAGGGTGGCAATGATCGACGGAAGGTGGCTGGCAACTAGCAGTGGCCAGTGGCGAATAGCAGACGGTGGTCGATGGCAACGAATGGATGACCGGTTCATAACAAGATGAACAATGAGAATAATTTTTATTTCTCATTTTTGTTCCAAAATAAAAAAAAATAAATTTTTTACTTGATCTCTATTCCAAACCTATTTCTAAAACAAAAATCTATTTTAAAAATAGAAAAATGAAATAATTTTATCAAACCGATTTCTATTTCGAAACAAGTCTGGAGTAGAAAAAAAAATTTACGAAACAAAAATTTTAATTTGTCATGCACCCCTTAAAATGCAGGCCAAGTTAGGCATCAATCTAATTTCCGTTACCCTTTAGCTTACTTCGTTGGTCGTTTTTGCTTGCAGTCACTTGGGGTGGCAACTGAGTACGATCCGGTTTTCACCAACCCCCGGACTCTAACAGCCCTTCGACGCGACCTCCTACTGCTTGAGAACCAACTACCTTTCTTCATTCTTGAGAAACTGTACGAGCTAATCAACAAGAAGAACAAGATTGATCATCAACACGCTGTGTCGCTGGAAGTACTCGCGTCACCTTCTTCGACCAGCTTGTGTTACCCCAAGACAATGCTTTGCATCTAAGTTGGACACCAACAAACCCAAGGCTCATCATCTGCTCGATGTTTTCCGCTCTACCTTCCTCAAATCGGTGAGTGAGAAAGTCCTCAAGAAGGGAAAGAGTGAAGTCGAGTCGCGGTTGAATCCCAATGGCAGTATGAGGGGCCTTGTCCGACACTTCGCATCGGAGCTCCAAGAGGCGGGCATGCAATTCAAGAAGCGGAAGGGTCACGACTTACTGGACATCGAGTTTGATCACAACACCCTACGGGTCCCTCAGTTGTCCATCGACGACAATACCATCCCTCTCCTTTTGAATTTCGTTGCGTACGAAATGAGCGTCCAACACCCCGAGCCCTTCTTCACGAACTATCTAATGTTCTGGGACAGTTTGGTCAATAGCCCCAGGGACATTCAGATCTTCCGCAAGCACGGGATCATCAATCACCTGGGAAGCGAAAAGGAGGTGACGGAACTGTTTGTGAAGTGTAGAGAGCTCATTTACGATCTCGATCTGGGCTACTTGTACAACGAAATCAAGGAGGTGAATGAGTATTGCGAGCAGTACTACGAAAGCAAGTACAGCGTCTGGTGGAGAAGCCTCGTCCGCGAACGTTTCAGTAGTCCGTGGACATGCCTCTCTCTCTTTGCTGCCATTATCCTCTTGCTGCTTACCCTCCTCCAGACGTTTTACACGGTGTACGCTTACTATCGGCCGCATTAAGCTTTGTGCTGTCATTCTATGACAAAGCGAGGTGTTATTAGCTAATGGCTTTTTAGCATTTGATGTCCTGTATCTGTCTCCGTCTTGGTTGCGTTGTGGCTTTACTTGATGGAAATTGTATTGTTGCTAAATTTGAAAATTTCAGATTGTTGTGGTGTCGAATTCAATTTGGAACTTTTTCTTGTGCATAATTTGGTTCAATGGGCATGAAAGATATGCATTTGGGATTTCTCTAAGCAGTGGGTAGGACTCTGAAAACATTTTGTGTGCAGATGGTGCGAGGTTGGCCTCGCCCTGGCCTAGTGAGGCTGAGCCTCGCTGATGGATGGGCAAGGCTCTCCTCGTAATCCTTGCCCAACCATCGGCAAGGCTCGGCCTCGCTCAAATCTAGTGAGGCCAAGGCTCACTCTAGCTTGACGAGGCCAAGGCTCTAGTGAGCTCACTAGCGACCGGCCACAAAGAAGGAGGAAGAAGAAAAAGAAAGAGAAAAGAGAAAAATATAGTAAAAGTATTCAAATTTAAAAAAAATAAAAAAAAAATTAAGAATCCTATCAAACACATTTCTATTCCGAGAATAAAAAATTTATGCGTTATTAAACGCATTTTTTTATTCAGAAATTGTTCCCACGAAACGTAATCGAAAAAAATCATTCTCAATAAAAAATTATTCTAAGAAATAGAATAATTACCAAACGTACCCTACATCTCCATTTATACCTTTTCCATGCTCCCCTTCAATCTTGGGCGGTGTCGACGATGAATTATGTATTTAACACAATTATTGTTTTCTTCATGGCACCGAACCTTGTTTGTCAATGACTGTGGAGTCTCAGTTCGTCATAAGCTTGTGTCTCAAATGCAACGGGGGAGGCTAATTTACACTGGATATGCCATAAATGTGATCTTTAAGTGTAGGATTAGTGGTAAAAGAGCTCTTATAGGAAAAGCATTATTCCTGTTGTAAAATATCGCGTAGCGAATATATAATAGAGAAGAGATTAAAGAAGAGAAAGCAAGTGAACACTAGAGATAGTAGCAAGATGAGAGAGCTTTATTTCTAGTATCTCACTGTCATGTTTCTGTGTGATTGTGTATTGTACATCAAAACTAAACTCCTATTTATAGGAGAACAAGAATGTACTTATCATTAATATCAATGTATCGAATGATACATGTACAGATAAGGAGACGAACGTTCATTGTATAGGGAGATGTACTTAGAACATTTGATACAAATGTACCATAATAAATACATTGGATAAAATGAATATAATGAATATTCATTCATGTATTATATCCATTCATGTATTTCATAACACTCCCCCTTGAATATTCATCATATTCATTACAAATGTGCATCAAATGATACTTTGCCTCATTAAAAACCTTAAGCGGAAAAACCCGGTGGGATAAAAACCGGACAAAAGGGAAAAAGAGTGCGAGCACACATGTTATGATATCTCCCTTTTATGGATGCATTAATTGCCTCGTTAAAAACTTTAAGCCGGAAAAACCCTATGGGAAAAAACCGGACATAAAGAAAAAAGAGTGCAATGTATATATAGCCACTCCTGGGACTAATCATTATTGTATCTTGTGAACTAGCCGCATATCAATGCTGCAATGCATAGTTCATAATATCTCCCCCTCAATTGAGCCATATAGCCACTTCTGGGACTAATCAATCTTACATCTTATGAACTCGCCTCATACCAATGCCATATACTAATTTCTCAAAACTTGATATTGGTAATGATTTGGTAAAAAGATCTGCAAGATTATTTATGGATCGAATCTATTTAACATCAATTTGTCGACTTTCTTGGAGTTCATGAGTATAGAAAAATTTCGGCGAGATATGATTGGTCCTATCACCTTTGATATATCCTCCCCTGACTTGTGCAACACAAGCAGCATTATCTTCATAAATTATAGTGGGAGAATTGGTAACCGGTATTAAGCAACAAGAATTATGAATATGTGTTATAACGGATCTTAACCAAACACACTCCCTTCCAGCTTCATATAAAACAATAATCTCAGAGTGGTTAGAAGATGTAGCTATTAGCGATTGCTTCGTAGAACGCCAAGAAATAGCGGTGCCGTTATAACAAAATAAATACCCGGTTTGAGAGCGAGCTTTATATGGATCGGATCTATATCCAGCATCAGCATATCCAACTAAACCAGAGTTAGTGTAATCATTGGAATAATATAATCCCAAATCTATGGTTCCTCGGAGATAACGGAAAATATGTTTAACTCCATTCCAATGTCTCCGAGTTGGCTCAGAACTAAAACGTGCCAATAAATTTATCGCAAAAGCGATATCTGGTCTCGTACATTGTGCCAAGTACATCAAAGCCTCAATTGTATTAAGATATGGTACTTCAGGACCAAGTATCTCTTCATCAGATTCTCTAGGACGAAATGGGTCCTTTTGGGGATCTAGAGACCTTACAACCATAGGGGTGCTCAATGGGTGAGTTTTGTCCATGTTGAAACGTTTAAGCAATCTTTCAACATATGCTGATTGATGGACGATTATTCCATTTGCTTTATGCTCAAGCTCTAGACCAAGACAAAGTTTGGTTTTACCCAAATCTTTAACTTCAAACTCCCTTTTCAAATATTCAGCGGTTTCAGCTAACTCTTCTAGAGTTCCAATTAAATTTATATCGTCGACATAAACGCTATAATAGCAAATCCAGTTTCGATTTCTTAATAAACACGCATGGGCAGATAGGATCATTTTTATACCTTTCCTTAATTAGGTACTCACTTAGGCGTTAATACCACATGCGACCGGATTGCTTTAACCCGTACAAGGATCTTTGCAATTTTATTGACAATAAATTGCGGGAAGTGCATGCTTTAGGCATTTTGAATCCCTCAGGAATTTTCATATAAATATCAGAGTCTAATGAGCCATATAGATATGCCGTCACAACGTCCATAAGACGCATTTCCAATCTTTCAAAGATTGCTAGGCTAATGAGAAAACGAAATGTAATCATATCCATCACAGGTGAATATGTCTCATTATAATCAATCACAGGTCTTTGGGAGAATCCTTGGGCAACGAGTCGGGCTTTATACCTAACAACCTCATTTTTCTCATTTCGTTTTCGGATAAATACCCATTTATATCCAACGGGCTTTACATTATCGGGATACGAGTTACGGTCCAAAAACCTCTCGTTTAGTTAGGGAAGCTAATTCAGCTTTAATTGCTTCCTCCCACGTATGCCAATCTTGCCTTTGACGACATTCAATAATAGATTGTGGTTCACAATCATCATCCATAATTTGATGAGCAACGAGAATGCAAAAGCATCATCAATGATGATTTCATTTCGATCCCAAATTTCATTACAATATGTAATGGAATTCTCGCATTCCGGGCTAGTGCTCCTTTCATGGGTTTGCGCCTCTTCGGGGGCAATAAGCTCTTTGGGAGCAAGCACAACGCCGAGCTCTTACGGGAGCGGATTCTTGATTCTTTCCCCTTCGTTTTCGAGGAGCAAAGTATCTTTTGATCCTATCGGTCTGTCACGCTTCAAGTGTGGGGGATTTTGATCCATTTTAACCTGTTCTTCGGGATCAGCTATCCTAGCTGGAGCATTTGCAGCTGGAATATAAGACTTCGTTACCTTAGTAGCATCATTAAATGTGTCAGGAAGTCTATTGGCCATAACCTGTAAATAGATTATTCGCTGCACCTCGTTTTCACATTCAGGAGTCATTGGGTCTAATTGAGATAAATTTTTCTCATTCCAGAAGAAAACTTTAACTGGTTTTTGTTTTGCAGTCATGGAAGTTGTAGGTATCCCAATTGATGGAAACCTAGTCTCATCGAAATGACAATGCAAACCCGGCAAGAAAAAGATCACCCGGTAGCCGGTTCCAAGAACCTAATGATAGATGGTGAATTAAACCCAACATAAATGCCCAAACGGCGTTGGGGACCCATTTTCGTCATTTTTGGCGGGTTCTACAGGCACCTGTACTGCACAACTAAAGGTGCGTAGATGTGAAGTATCTGGTTCATAACCAAGAACCATTTGAAGAGGAGATTGTAAAATACTAGCAGTGGGGCGTAATCTTATTAGAGCTGCCGCATGCAAAACTGCATGACCCCATGCTATATCGTTGAGATTCGTTCTCAATAATAGAGTGCGGGCAATGATTTGGATATGTTTAATCAATGATTCTGCCAATCCATTTTGAGTATGAACATATGCAACCAGGTGCTCAACCTCGATTCCGAGTGAAGCACAATATGTATCAAAACTCTTTGATGTAAATTCACCAGCATTATCCATCCTTATGCTCTTAATTGGATAATCAGGGAATTATGCTCTTATGATTGCTGGTAGATAATAGGTAAACATGGGACCATCTACAGGATGCGTCCACTAATACCATAAAATATCTAAATGGTCCACTTGGTGATTGTATTGGTCCACAAATATCACCCTGAATTCTTTGCAAGAATAAAGGAGATTCAAAATTAACATTTGTTATAGAAGGTTTAATAATGAGTTTTCCTTGTGAGCAAACCTCATAATTATAATCTTTGGACAACAATACATTTATATCCTTTAAAGGGTGCCCTTTTGTATTTTGAATTATCCTACGCATCATTGAAGCGCCGGGATGACCAAGGCGATCATGCCACGGCCCAAACGATCGGGGCTTACCAATCTCCCGGGATGTGGTAGCGTATGTTTCAACAGCTTTAATCATGACACAATACAAACCCATAGAAGAAGCTTCTAGCTTCTCATGGATGGTCTTCAGGCCCATCTTATAAGAGGAAATGCCAATGTATTCCTTATCTTGCTCATAAATAGTCTCAATATGGTACCCGTTACGGCGTACATCTTTGAAACTGAGCAGATTCCTTTTTGATCGAATGCTTAGAAACGCATTCTCAATATGCAAGATTGTGCCATTTGGCAAAATAATTGCAGCATTCCCAAAACCATCAATAATCGGAACAGGACCTGATATTGTATGGATTTGTGCCTTACGCAATGTCATACTCGAGAAAAAGTGTCTACTACAAAATATAGTATGTGTTGTTGCACTATCAAGTAAACAAACATCTTTCTTTTTCTCGGAATTTTCCATTTGCATTTATATTGACAACTTCAGGTGTCAAGTATTATAAAAGTTGCATATTAGTTATATAGTCGAATAAAATTTCAAAGATAAATATTATATAAGGTTCATAAGTATTTCATAAAGAACAATAAAAAAATAATACATTTAAAGCGAAATAACATAAAATTCAAAGTTCAAATTATCATCCACCAATCTAATTCATCAAAGTAATCAGAGGTCCTCAAAGAAATCAGAGACATCCAATGATGCATTTGCTACTTCAGGAGCAAGAGGAGTCCCACCAACGGAGATATTGTTGGCCTCAACAGTGGTTATGGCAGTAGGATTGATTTCAATGGCATGAGATTCACCACGCTTGCCCGTATGCTTTAAAGATGCCTGGTATAGGTCAACAAAATGTTTTGGCGTACGATAGGTACGTGACCAGTGCCCAATCATGCCACAGCGATGACAAATACTTTCATTAATCACCTTCTTTTGCTTCTTTTCTTTGCCATGATTCAGGCCAAAGTTTGATTTCCTAGGGCGGTTAAATTTCTTGTCATCCCTTCTAGGATTATATTCTTACCTGTGCTTATAGCCCTTAAAATGACCAGTATTTTTCTCAAAGTTAGCATGTGCTTCAGGCAATGCTTTTGAGCCAGCAGGTCTAAGATCATGATTTTTGAGCAGCAATTCATTAGTTTGCTCGACAGTAAGAAGCACAAAAATTAATTCAGAATATGTGGCAAACTGACGTTGCCAGTATTGCTGTTGCAATACAATATTCGAAGCATAAAATGTGGAGAAAGTTTTCTCAAGCAATTCTACATCAGTGAGTTTGATACCGCATAACTCAAGTCGAGAAACGATATCAAATAAAGCAGAATTATAGTCATACACTAATTTAAAATCTTGCAGTCTGAGATTTTGCCAATCATATTGTGCTTGAAGGAGGATAACGGTTTTTGTATGATCATACCCATCCTTCAACCTCGTCCACAAGATATGCGGGTCTCGAACAGATAAATATTGAGTGCAGGCTCTCATGCAAATGACGACGAATAAAAATCAGCGCATTTGCTTTATCCTTTTCATTTGAGGTTCCATCCTCTGTAATTGTATTAACGAGACCTTGCCCTTGGAGGTGCATTTCCATGTCAAGGCGCCGGGATAGATAATTCTTTCCACTCACTTCCGGGATGTGAAATTTGGGCTTTTCAATATTTGCAATAATCCTTGCAAAAATAAATCCTTAAATTAATTAAAAGGATTTCCAAATATCCACCGCTACTTCGGAGCGAAGGATACTTTTAGATTTAAAAGTTTGGCTTCGGGCCAAGAAAAATAAAAATGAAGAATTGATAAAAGAAGATGAAGTATAAGTTGATCAATAATAAGAATACCCACCTTGCAAAAATTACTTACTCGATCGATAGATCTTCGTGCTTGCAAAAGTTACTTACTCAATCAGTAGATCCTCGTGCTTGCAAAAGTTACTTACTCAATCGGTAGATCCTCGTGCTGATAACGTGTTGTAAAATATCGCGTGACGAATATATAATAGAGAAGAGATTTGAGAAGAGAAAGCAAGTGAACACTAGAGATAGTAGCAAGATGAGAGAGCTTTATTTCTAGTATCTCACTGTCATGTTTCTGTGTGATTGTGTATTGTACATCAAAACTAAACTCCTATTTATAGGAGAACAAGAATGTACTTATCATTAATATCAATGTATCGAATGATACATGTACAGGATAAGGGAGACGAACGTTCATTGTATAAGGAGATGTACTTAGAACATTTTATACAAATGTACCATAATAAATATATTGGATAAGATGAATATAATGAATATTCATTCATGTATTTCATAACAATTCCCTATATTTAGGCGATGGTTGAGATTTTATGATAATCATTATCATTGAAGGGATTAAATTATTCTTCAAATACCGAATCAGTTGGAAAGGCGGGTCATTGCCACTTTTGGATCAACCAATGATGGACCAATAACCTATCAAAAAGTCAGTCTGATCTTAGTCCATTCGTTACGCTTTGCTTTGCCCTTTTATTTGTATGCTCCTTATTTCTTGTGTTGACGCTCAGAAATTTGTGGTTTTTTAGTTTTGCCATCCACTAAGTGAGAAAATTAGGAATTGAATTTTACCTCTAAACAAAATTATCAATATTATCATAATTCAACATCCGCATTGCATTCAGGCGCTAGGAACAATTTTCATTTAGTAATAACATATCCACATTAAATAAATTTCACAAGTTATATGGAAATTGGCCTAATATGCTAAAGGGACTTGGACTTAAGAAAAGAAGCAATGCCGTAAACTTATTGAAACCTTCAAGAGTTCCCTCACTTTGGCAAAATGCCCCGAGTTCTAAGTTTTTTTAGGGTGAAACCCGAGTTATATATATATTGGGTCGACCTTGAGTTCTAAATTAGGAAAGTGAATTTTAAAAAGTTGGAAAGCAATATTACATAGAGATCTTGAGAATGGAGTGGGGGAGAAAAAATTATACTTTAGAATTAGGGAGCCCTTCGGGTGGGAGGGAAGACTCCATCGCATCAAGTAAGGGGTGTTTGAGGAATTGGCAAATTAATATAGTAGCCGAACATGCGGATGAAGGTGAAGGGTTGGGTAAAACCCTACTGCAAGGTCGACCTGTGTACTTCTCAACCGACTTGTCGACCTTATATCTCTCTCTCTCTCTCTCTCTCTCGTGTCCTCATTGCGCTACCTTCCATCCCAAGCTAATCATCCTCATCGCGTTCGGTGGAGGGAGGACTACTGGGTCAAGATCGCGATTGAGCTTCGCCACTGCTGACTCCTCTGTCACGGTGTCATTCTTCCTCTGGGGTTTCCATCGTCGTGCGACCAAACCGTCGTCCGGTTACTGCCAAGTCTTCCAGTGATCAGACCAGCCGGAGCTTCGCATTACCGGTGCTCCATCTTGTACCGGCACCTCCTTTCCCCGTTCCTTGGTCCCCACCGTGGGCGGTTCTCGGCGCGAGGGCATCAGCAGTATCCCCATTGCTGAAGGATACCCATCAGCAAACCTCATTCCGGCCGTCTTTCGTCATCCTTCCATCCAAGACATAACTTTTAATCCGAATAAGTTAAACTTTACACAGGATTATTATCTTGAATGTTCCAGATTAAAACTTCGTTATGCAAGATAGATTCATTAGGGTCACCCGCATAAAGAACCCATCTTTAAGTCGAAAATCCAATCTTTACCTCAATTTGAGAAATTCATAACATCAATTGAATTTTCATTCTAAATTAGAGATTAAGTATTTAATTTATTCTTTATTTTTTTCTTGATTTTACTTTATTTCTTTAATTTTCATCCACTTCGCTCGGAACATCATATCACTATCGAGGGTCCCTACATAAGTCCCGTGTTTTAGTCAATTAAAGGAATGACTTGATAACGCAATAAATTTGAAAATGTCATCGAATGTGGTCAAAGCACCACGGTCTGTCCTTATCCCATTTCTTGACCCCACTCGGTTGATTGGAAGGAGTTAGGATGAAAATGAAAATTCAAGATGGAAAATTGATTATCATATACTTTCGTGTTAATTATACCATATCCAAGTACATTACTGAAATTTAATATGTTCCACATTCCCTAAGAAGTGCGCAGTAATTTCTGGAACCCGAGACCATACTTTTTTGGGGTCAAACCGGTAACGTCGTCCGTTGGTTTTAATTTCCGCCCTCAATTGAAGCCCTAATTCTCTCATCCGCGACGAGTTTACCTCCTTTTGCTCGCAGAACCGACGCCGGACCTCGCCGGCGCGCCGCCGCCGCCGCCGCCGCCGCCGCCGCCGCCGCCGTCTCAGCGCTGACTCCTCTACGTCGCACCACCGACTCCTGAAGGTGCTCCCCACTCTCTCCCTGAACTCCGTTTAAGCGTGAACAGTGCCGAGCGGACAGTGAGGCATGGTCGTTGCCTCGTCGGTCCGACTTGGAGATTCTTGTCGAATTTTTGGGTGGGGAGCTGCGATCGATAGGGATTGAATATCCGAAGGAGTTATCGCTAGATTTTCCTCTCATGAAGCTAGATGTATAGGAAGATCTTGTCTTATAGGATTTGATGGAGGGGCGTGCGCTATTCCACTTCAGGAAAATTCTATGATGGCTTCTCATATGTGGTGTTGTTTTTTTTATGTTTTCTCGGGTTTTTGTTGCTGGATATTCAATTTTAGTGGAAAATGCAAGTGGATTTAAACAAGATTTGGGGAATTGTCTGTGATTCTTTGTGAGGGAGCATTTCCTTGCCCTGTGAGGGCGGTGTGGGGATGGGGGCGGGGTGGCGTGGGGCAGATTGCCCTGCACTGCACAGGTCGCAGGGGTGGCGGTGGCAGGGCAAACCTTCGCCCCGACACATTTATTGGCATTTATCTTCGTGTGGGTGGAAAGTGCTGACTGTGTTCGCCATTTTGACTAATTGGTGCATATGAATCAAGGCTTTGACCTAGTGGCAGTGCATCCTAATCGAGGTCTGAAGGGTCTTCTATCCCATTCTCAGCTTCCCCCTTCCCAACCTGAGCTTGCAAAAAGGGTGTCTAATGGTCCTGACCTGGTGACTTCTGTTTTTGATTCGATGACTGTTATTTCCACCTTGCTTTGTTGCTTCCGTATTCATCTTCTCCAAAATGGGCATTCAGTATTCGAAATTTGATATGGTTTGTATATCAAATGTATCCTGCTTCAGATGAGTCTTGTGACGGATTCACCAGTGCATTCATCTAGCAGTGATGACTTCGCATCCTACCTCGATGCTCAGTTAGCTTCTGGTTCTACTGGTACATCTGGTTCTACTGGTACATCTGGTTCATCGGCTGATGACGAAACTGACAACGAGAGTGATCATGAAAGCAAAAGGTATTGTCCGATGATAGTTTTGATGTCTGCAGTGAGCAGGTTGTACCAATTTTAGAATGGCTATGTGGCATTGTCCAATTCTGGTGTCTATAGTTTTCTGGTCTTCTATCTGTAACGTTTGGATTTTATGTCTACACGAAATCAGCTCTCTTAATTTGAATGCGCCGTGTCAGAGTTCAATGATATTGGATCTTTTTCATATTTTTGTTATACCTACATTTTATTGACAGGGCAGGTGCCTTGGGTTTCCATTGAGTTTTAACTAACAAGTTCATTGCCAGGATAAAGAGGCACAAGGCAGAGAAACTGGAAATTTTGGAGGAACCTGAGGGGTCAACTTCACGTGAATATTCAGAACAAATTGTAGGTAAGAAGTCCTCCAGACTAAATGTGTATCCATTTCAGTTTCTTTTATTCCTGTGACAATGGTCTCTAGAGGGTAGGAAATTCTTGATCTCAGCCTACTTAAGATACATCACACAATCATTAGTTGATTTTTAGTTAAAGAATTTTGTGAATGAGCTTCTGCCTTGAATGCTAAGCTTTGGTTGGTTCTGGAGGAAGAAATGTCCTTTACCTAGCTTTGTCTCAGGTTTAGGCTGTGATTAGTTCATTTTTAATTTACATACAGGTGTCACTACTTTTGGCCTGTGACATAGGTGTATTAGCTTAACAATGTGGATAATGTGTGTGGATGGTATCAAGCACAGCTCTTTCTTATTGTTAACTTTAATCATGCACATTCTTATGTAATGGAAAGATGCATTTACCTGGTTAGATATATGAAAACATTAGGAAACTCTATATAGGAAAGTAGAAAGCCCACCAAAGATGGACTCTGCATGCAGCTCTTGCAGAACAACCTTTACCACATCAATCTCCCTCATCCAAATAGATGTTTGGGTACTTTTTATGCCAAGGTCTAAAAAACTTGTTATGATTGACATTCTGAACGGGTTGATACTAGTAAATTGCTTCTAATTTAGAATGAGATGAGTCTGATGCTGTTCTTAGCTTAGGTATCTTAAGGACGTAAAGAGTTAGAGATTTCGTGATGTAATGTATTAGCTAGGGCCTGTTGTATGCTAACTTACTATTGACTCAATGGTTTGACACTTTGATTTACTTATAAGAAAAGTGGCTTGGCAATTTCATGTATGGGCCTGAAGAGTTAAGTTTAATAGGTCGCCTGAATTCAAATTATAATGATTGTGGAGATATGCTCACATGCTCTTGTGCGCATGAGCCCATCCACAATTAAGGTGACCGCATACATATAGATGAATAGAACATTGTTTGCTGAACTTGCAGCCTAATGACCTGTCAACATTATATTTCTGTTAACTTTAGAATGCGTTAATTGTAACCACGGGGAAGAACAGTGGAAGATTCTTCATCGTGGTGTAACTAGGAAGCTTGTTTTACCTTGTAAGTCCAATTTTTTGCTCTAGGAATGGCCATATGCTAAGTTCTGCAATCCTTCTTATTCATATGTAAAGGTTCTTAACTGTACTCAGACAACCCAATTGGTGATCAAATAAGGTAGAGAATGAATGTCATGAGCTTGAGTGGTTTATATTGGCTTAACCTTTGGCATGATGGCTTATTCTTTTATTTTGACATGTGATGGAATCTTTGACATGCTTAGTGGCACAATTGTGAAGTGGCAGTGGGGAAGTTTTGATTTTAGTTATCCAGTTTTTAACTGCTGATTCAAATCCCACAAGTCTGTGTTCAGCTCTAGTTTAAAATGACAGAATGATCTTAATTATAAGTTAGCAGTTGGTTTTTAGTCACTGATCCTCTTTCGCTGCTTTACTTTTATTTTCCTCTAGGATTACCAGATAATAGCGGGCATTTGCTAATGTGCAGAAACAACCATCAAGCAGGATTCCTGTTCACATCCTGGTTCTTTCGGGGGAATGTGCATGCGTTGTGGCAAATCCCTTGAAGAGAAATCAGGTGTAACATTTGGCTATATACATAAGGTAAGACATCATATCCTAAAGTCGAAAGCTTCCGCCTTTTCGACATATCTTATATAGTTTATAAGTTTTGAGAGAGGTCGGAACGGGG
Source organism: Eucalyptus lansdowneana (assembly GCA_017140395.1). Lineage (NCBI taxonomy): Eukaryota > Viridiplantae > Streptophyta > Magnoliopsida > Myrtales > Myrtaceae > Eucalyptus > Eucalyptus lansdowneana. The sequence continues at coordinate 40,954,795 of CM029485.1, forward strand.
TGAAGAAGGGGGGGTTCCTGAACTGTTTGGTAACTAGTGATTTTGAGCAGTGTTTTGCTTGTAATAGTTCTTTCTTTCCTTTTAGGAAATGAATGAACAATGATCAGCTGTGGCTTAATTTCAATCGGTTCTCGTTCTAAATGGAAAGGAAGCTCTTTAATCCCTTACATGTGTCTCATTTGCTTTGTAAATTTAGTTAAACATGAAATTTATGTTTTACTGATTGCCATGTCCCATTCTGGATGGGCCCTCTTAGGACTAGCATTCAGCAATTTCTTTATTTTCCATATTAGCTAATGTGGATGCCATCTAGGGGTGATTCTTTTCCATTAGAGGATCAAAGGAGCAGACTTATGTCAGACTAGCATAAGTCCAGCACCTTGGAAGCTATTTTATATGCTAGAAGTTTCTGTTTTGCCATTGGTATACATCAATTAGAGTCCAAGATGGAAAAGTATACATCAATTAGAGTTGTAAAATAATCTTGAATTGTGGATCAAGATATTCATTTCTCTGAAATGGCTCAGGGGATGACCATTGCATTCTCTTTTCTGCAGAAGGAAATGTTTGATTTTTGGTTTGTCATTTATCTTTAGCTTTTACCATTTTTATTTTAGATGGATATAATGTATTAGTACTTGTATATGCAGGGTTTATGGCTCGCTAATGATGAGATTGCTCGATTGGGGAAGACAGATATGAAAAATTTGCTACGTTACAAAAAGCTTTACTTGATCCTTGACTTAGATCATACACTCCTTAATTCAACTTCGCTTGCCCATACTAGTTCAGATGAGGAACACCTGAGAGGCAAAGTAGATTCTCGGGAAGGTATACCCTTTCGTGCCAGTTTGGATTCTGTTTGGACTGTGAATTTTCGTTTTATGTGGTGCCATGAACCGTATTACAAGTTTCCTTGTCTTATTTTCTTGTTTATATACTGGGCACATTTCTAAGTCCTGGTTCTTGTCTTGATTGTCGGATTTAATATTAAATTTAATGGGCAGACGTCTCTAAAGGCAGCCTCTTCATCTTGGGGCATATGCATACGATGACCAAGTTGAGACCCTTTGTGCGGACCTTCTTAAAGGAAGCTAGTGAAATGTTCGAGATGTATATATACACAATGACCGCCCTCGCCTCAGTCTCTACGGCCGCCCTTGCCTCGGTCTCTACTCTTTCTCTGGCACCTCAGTCTCTACTCTTTCTCTGCAGTTTCTCGCCGTCGCTGGCGGCCTCGTCTCTCCTCCCTCGCCCTCGCTTCCATCCGACACGCGTGTCGAGACGAGTCGAAAAAAGTTGACCGACACGCGTTGACCGTGTGTCCGAGCGTATCCAAGTCCGACACGTGTCAGACACGACATGGGAAAAAAGTGAGGAGAGGGAAGGGTTGTGAGGTCGTGCGGCGAGGGGAAAAAAGTGTTTCGGTAGCTAGGGTTTGGGTGAAGCGAGTCAGTGACAGCCTCAGTGAACACTCGACTGCCATTCCCCGAAGCAAAAGCCCCACTAATATTTAATGTCTCCAACGCTTGCATATGTGTCTTTGAGGAATTAAAGTTTGATCTCGACTCATACGCATACCTTTGATTCCGCCTGGAGTTTCTCCATTTCTTTGGGGCTTACATTCTTTCACCACAATGGCTACGGGCGATAACGACAACCGTCAATCTCCAGAGTGGGTCGTCAAAATCAAGAATCGCCTTGACGGAGGGCTCGCTCCGGATGCGAAGAGTACATGGACCATCGGTGAAGTCCCTGGGAAGTGGAGTCGTGTTCACGATTCCGCATTCCGTAGAGAAATGGTAGATATCGGTCCCTTCAACATGTATTATCGCTATAGCGATCTCAAGATGCGGTTTCTATTCCGCCTTCTGGGAGGCAAGTTGGAGCGGAGGGGAAGGGACGGAGATGTGTCGAGGACAACCGAGGGGCAGAGAGCGTCCGATGGCTGCGAGCGCGATGAACACGATGATGGCGGTCGGATGGTGAATGCCATGCTTTTGGATCACCTTGCGGAAGCCATGCAGATATTGGAGCAAAAAACGAGGGCCTGCTATTCGTATAATTCTGATGACCTAAGCAGCGAGGAATTCGTGGAGATGATAGTGGTTGATGGTTGCTTCGTGGTTGAACTATTGCGCCTTTACCACCAGCGTTTCAACCCCCAGGTAGTGCCGTATTTAAATATTAAACAATGTCCTTCATTTATTAGATTTTAACTTTTTTGAGTAAATAAATTTTGACTCTATCTACAACTTCTTGTCTTGTCCACCGATCCAAAAGAATTTTCCATTAGAAGGTGCGAATGATAACCATTATAGCCAGAAATTAATTTCGGAAGAAAATAGATTTTTCTATTTCTATTTACGAATGAGTTTCTAAACAAAAATACATGGTTGATAATGATATAAAATTTACTCTAAAAAATAGAAATTAGTTTGATAACGACATAAAATTTCTTAATTTCGGACGGTGGCGACCAGATAGCCGAAATACGACCGGTGGTGGTGATGGCGGCCGGTGACACTAGGGTGGCAACGATCGATCGGAAGGTGGTAGGCAACTAGCGATGGCAAGACAAACGGCAGACGGTGGTCGATGGCAATGAATGGATGACTTAGGTTCATAACGGGACGAACGATGAGAATAATTTTTATTTCTCATTTACATTTAAATAAAATTAAAAAAAAAAATTTACTTCGATCTTTATTCCAACCCTATTTCTAAAACAAAAATCTATTTTAGAAATAGAAAAATGAAATAATTTTATCAAACCGATTTCTATTTCATAAATAAATTTCGGAGTAGAAAAATTGTTTCTGAAACAAAAATTTTAAGTTGTCATGCACCCCTTAAAATGCAGGCCAAGTTAGGCATCGATCTAACTTCCGTTACCCTTTAGCTTACATCATTGGTCGTTTTTGCTTGCAGTCACTTGGGGTGGCAACTGAGTACGATCCGATTTTCACCAACCCCCGGACTCTAACAGCCCTTCGACTCGACCTCCTACTGCTTGAGAACCAACTACCTTTCTTCGTTCTTGAGAAACTGTACGAGCTAATCAACAAGAATAACAAGATTGATCATCAACACGCTGTGCCGCTGGAAGTACTCGCAGTCACCTTCTTCGACCCGCTGTTACCCCAGCACAATGCTGCATCTAAGTTGGACACCAACAAACCCAAGGCTCATCTGCTCGATGTTTTCCGCTCTACCTTCCTCAAATCGGTGAGTGAGAAAGTCCTCAAGAAGGGAAAGAGTGAAGTCAAGTCGCGGTTGAATCCCAATCGCAGTATGAGGGGCCTTGTCCGACACTTCACATCGGAGCTCCAAGAGGTGGGCATGCAATTCAAGAAGCGGAAGGGTCACGACTTACTGGACATCGAGTTTGATCACAACACCCTACGGGTCCCTCAGTTGTCCCTCAACGACAATACCATCTCTCTCCTTTTGAATTTCGTTGTGTACGAAATGAGCGTCCAACACCCCGAGCCCTTCTTCATGAATTATCTAATGTTCTGGGACAGTTTGGTCAATAGCCCCGGGGACATTCAGATTTTCCGCAAGCACGGGATCATCAATCACCTGCGAAACGAAAAGGAGGTGGCGGAACTGTTTATGAAGTGTAGAGGGCTCGATTACGATCTCGATCTGGGCTACTTGTACAATGAAATCAAGGAGGTGAATGAGTATTGCGAGCAGTACTACGAAAGCAAGTACAGAGTCTGGTGGAGAAGCCTCATCCGCGAACGTTTCAGTAGTCCGTGGACATGCCTCTCTCTCTTTGCTGCCATTATCCTCTTGCTGCTTACCCTCCTCCAGACGTTTTACACGGTGTACGCTTACTATCGGCCGCATTAAGCTTTGTGCCTGTCATTCTATGACAGCAGGCGTTATTAGCTAATGGCTTTTTAGCATTTGATGTCCTGTATCTGTCTCCGACTTGGTTGCGTTGTGGCTTTACTTGATGGAAATTGTATTGTTGCTAAATTTGAAAATTTCAGATTGTTGTGGTGTTGAATTCAATTTGGAACTTTTTCTTGTGCATAATTTGGTTCAATGGGCATGAAAGATATGCATTTGGGATTTCTCTAAGCAATGGGTAGGACACTGACAACATTCTGTGTGCAGGTGGTGCGAGGTTGGCCTCGTCCTGGCCTCGTGAGGCTGAGCCTCGCTGATGGATGGGCAAGGCTCTCCTTGTAATCCTCGCCCAACCAAGGGCAAGGCTCAGCCTCGCCCAACTCTAGCGAGGCCAAGGCTCACTCTGACTTGACAAGGCTGAGGCTCTGGTGAGCTCACTAGCGACTGGCCACAAAGAAGGAGAAAGAAGAAAAAGAAAGAAAGAAAAGAGAAAAATATAATAAAAGTATTAAAATTTTAAAAAAATAAAAAAAATTAAGAATTCTATCAAACACATTTCTATTCTGAGAATAAAAAATTTATGCAATTATTAAACGCATTTTTTTGTTCAAAAATTATTCCCACGAACGAATAAAAAAAAATCATTCTCAATAAAAAATTATTCTAAGGAACGGAATAATTACCAAACGCACCCTACATCTACATTTATACCTTTTCCATGCTCGCCTTCAATCTTGGGCGGTGTGTCGATGATGAATTTTGTATTTAACACAATTATTGTTTTCTTCATGGCACCGAACCTTGTTTGTCAATGACTGTGGAGTCTCGGTTCGTCATAAGCTTGTGTCTCAAATGCAACGGGGGAGGCTAATTTACACTGGACATGCCATAAATGTGATCTTTAAGTATAGGATTAGTGGTAAAAGAGCTCTTATAGGAAAAGCATTATTCCCTATATTTAGGCGATGGTTGAGATTTTATGATAATCATTCTCATTGAAGGGATTAAATTATTCTTCAAATACCGAATCAGTTGGAAAGGCGGGTCATTGCCACTTTTGGACAAACCAATGACGGACCAATAACCTATCAAAAAGTCAGTTTGATCTTAGTCCATTCGTTACGCATTGTTTTGCCCTTTTATTTTTATGCTCCTTATTTCTTGTGTTGACGCTCAGAAATTTCTAGTTTTTTTAGTTTTTTTTTTTTTTTAATGACTCGGAACACCCCGTTACGATGGCCTTGGTAAACTCGGGTGACGCTAGTGGAGTGGTTTTTTAGTTTTACCATCCACTAAGTGAGAAAATTAGGAATTGAATTTTACCTCTAAACAAAATTATCAATTTATCATAATTCAATATCTCGCATCGCATTCGGCGCTAGAAACAATTTTCATTTAGTAATAACATATCTACATTAAGTAAATTTCACAGGTTGTATTGAAATAGGCCCGATATTCTATATGGAATCAGACTTAAGAAAAAGAAGCAATGGCATAAACTTATTGAAACGTTCAAGATCAAGTATATCTAATCTCGGTCAAGCCCATTGTTCCCTCACTTTGGTAGAATGCCTTGAGTTCCAAAACTTTTTTAGGGTCATATATATATATATATATATATATATATATATATATATATATAATTAGGAAAGTTAATTTTTGAAAAGGTTGGAAAGCAATATTCCTAGGAGATCTTGAGAATCGATAGGGTATAAAAAAAAAAAGAAAACTAATGAGAAAATGGATAGGAACAAGAGTCTCTCAGGCTCATATCCTCTTTATAAAAACTTACACAAGCAATACGCATCAGTCTCATATGCTTGGGACCCGAGTATATCTTAAAACTATTTCGTTTGAACTCTGAGAAGTAAAACATCGAGGATGATCCCTCCTAGATAAGGCAGAAAAAATTATACTCAAGAATTAAGGGGGCCTTTCAAGTGGAAGGGTAACCGTCTGCACCAATGAGGGTGGAGGCGTGGGCGAAACACCCAGTGCAAAGTCGACCTGTACTTCGCACAGTTCTCTCAACTGACTCATCGGCCTTGTACCCATGGTTGAGAGACACCATCTCAACATCTCTCTCTCTCTCTCTCTCTCTCTCTCTCTCTCTCTCTCACATCCTCATTTCGCTGCCTTCCGTCCCAAGCCAATCATCCTCATCCCGTCGGTGGATCGCGATTGAGCTTTTGCCACTGCAACTCCTCCGTCACGGCGTCATTCTTCCTCTGGGGTTCCTTCGTCATGTGACCAAGCCGTCGTCCGATTGCTGCCAAGTCTTCCAGTGATCAGACCAGACGGAGCTTCCCATCACCGGTGCTCCATCTCGTACCAGCACCTCCTTTCCCCGTTCCTTGGTCCCCACCGTGGGCAGTTCTTGGCGCGAGGGCCACCGTCTTTGGGGGTGTTTGGTTCAGCTTTCCCAAGGGGCTTTGAGCCCCCAAAGCCCCTTGGGAAAAATATGAAGGCGTTTGGTTCGGCATTTGAAGGCTACTTGGCAAAATGCTTGCCTTTGGAATGCTGAAAGCCCAAAGCATGTCCCCACCTGCTTTGGGCATTTCAGCATTTTCGGCATGCTAAGGTAGAGAATTAATGAATTTTTCCCGATTGCCTATTTTGCCCTTAAAATTTTATTAGAAGTCCACTTTTGCCCATTCTAAACAAAACCCTAACTCTTTCCACGTTTTCCTCTCTTTCTCTATCGACCGGTTCTCTTCTCATCTCTCTCTGCAGCGTTCTCCATCGACGTGGCTCTCTCTGCAGCGTTCCTCTCCCTGCAACTCGCACCACTCCATCCCGATTTGAATCCGAGCACCACTCCATCAAGGCCAAAGTTTGTCGCACGAGCGAGCGAGATCCGAGATCCGAGCAATCCGAGCACCACTCGGAGGTCCTCCTCTCGCGGATCGGCGACGGCTCCGCTTCCTGCGACGGCTTCGCTTCCTGCGACGGCGACGGCTTCGGCTCTCCGCCCAAGGTCCAAAGGAGGCTTCGCGCGTGAATTAGGCATAACGGGGTGCTTCATCTGGGTTCGGAGCTCTCTCCTATCCCGCCATGGACTCCGATGGCGCGTTGGGTTCGCTCCTTTCTTGTCTTTCGTTCTTGCTCGTTCATTTCCGTTCTTGATGCAATTATGGGTGACGTCCGCTGAATCAAGTGCTCTTTGTCTTCTCGATTTGGGTTCCCATTCGCTTTAAGTTTTGTGGTCGCGTGCTGAAAAAGGAGGGGCTTTATTCTCGTAGCCGAATTTGGTGGGAGTCTCGTAATTGAAGTTTCTATCTTTTTTGGTTTAATTCCGTTGTGTGTGGACTCTGCATTCTGGGTTTTTTTCTTTACGAGCTTAGCTGCTTTTTCCGTCTATTGGGTCTCGCCATTTGTGTATCTTTAAGGGCAATCGTCGGTTGGTGTCTCTTAACTCTTTATCTGCTTGAATGATCTGTGTTTTGTAGTGATAATTGAACAGGGATTCTCATGTTGGGTGTTGGCCTTAGAGTGATTAGTCTTGAGGCAGCTGGTGCAAAGTCAGGCCACTATGTAAAATCGACCCCAACCATCCGTCCTCCTTGTTTGTTTGCATTAGTTTGTGACATTCATTCCCTGTTTCCGCAACAAATGGTCCACCTCCTAAGCCATGGGAAAGAGTTGGGGGGTTCATCAAGTCCTGCGCCATTTAAGCCGCCATCATCTGGAAGCACTAGTGATATAGTGGAAGCTTCCTGAATGGAACAGCAAGACCCGATGAAATTGTTTCGACTATCGATAGAACTATTCCTGTCAATGCGAATTCTATTGCCAAGCCGGTTCCCACCAGGCCATGCGAGCATCAATCCTATGGCAATATAACATAAGATGGTTCTCGTTAATCTTTTGATAATCATTGCAGGATAAAGTTCATTGGTGCGGGTTTGGATGGTTAGAAGACTCGAACAGCCAAATCGACTTGAGGGGGAATTTGAGCCTATTTTTCTGGGATTTTTTTCCCCTTCTTTTTCTTTATTTTCTTTTTGTTTTATTTTATTCCCCCTTGCTTCTACGTTGCTTCTTCCCTAATCATAACTTTGGATTTGCTTCTTCTTTTTAATAATTCAAGTCTTTCTCGTTTTTAATTAATTAATTAATTTATATACTGCCAAAATTTAGAAGTCTCATGTCACGGCTAATAATCTTGGCCTGCCGATTACCCATGGTAAAATTTGGAGCAATCAATGTTATGCTTCCTTTGCTCTTCTTTGTAAGCATGAAATAGAGCTCACAGTTATGAGTGTCCATTCATGTCAGTTCGTACTTACATGATTAATTGATCGTGTCAACTTACTTGACATAAACACGATTTGAAAATTATTGAACCGACACGACACAATACAACACATCTATATGATGCCAAATCAACGATGTTAACACAAAACTAACTAATGAACACGGAGCTGACATAATATATCACTTAATTTTTTATACTATCTACCAATTGCAATGATTGCCAACAAAATATCTTAAAATATATGTGAATATTCAACAAAACATCACTTATGGAGCAATCAATCTATTTCCGCCGTAGAGTCCTTCCTTTTTATATGCGATCTTACTTAAAAAATAACATCCACAATCGGTCCGCTTTATTATTCACCAAATAAGTTCACCTTTTTTTTGCTATATCATTTTTATTTTTTGACAATCAATAGCTCAACTTTTTATTAATATACTAGAATGATCATTAATTTATGAAAATGATTAATATTTTAATAATTAAAAAAATTATTCAAAATTGAAAATAAACTTAAAAAAATCCTTAGCCAAAAGTTGAGCTTTGCATCTAATCTATAATCAAATTCTTTTAATATAATTTTTAAATGAATTTATTAATATGTATCTTTTATATTATTCTCAACATGAAAATGTAAATGTTATATAGCCATTGTTTCTTTTTTACAATTTTAAAAATACTAAAACTAAAAACTTAATTTGGTCTCACCAAAGAACTTTTCAAATACATTTTTCAAACAAGTTTTGCATTTCCTAAAGAACTTTTCACGATTCTACCAAAAGCGGCCTAAAGATTTTGGAAACCCCTTTACCTCAAGGTATTTAGATTATCCCAGAAGCGTTTCCCCAAAGGCAACCAACCGTCTTTGTCGTCCTTCCATCCAAGGCATAACTTTTAATTCGAATAGGTTAAACTTTATCCTTGATTATTATCTTGAATGTTCAAGATTAAAACTTCGTTACGCAAGATAGATTCATTAGGGTCACCCGCATAAAGAACCAATCTTTAAGTCGAAAATCCAATCTTTACCTTAATTCCAGAAATTCATAATTCCAAATTAGAGATTAAGTATTTAATTTATTCTTTAGTTTTTCATGATTTTACTTAATTAATTTAATTTTCATCCACTTCTCTCGGAACATCATGTCGCTATCGAGGGTCCTTACATTATATAAGTCTCATGTTTCGGTCAATTAAAGGAATGACTTGATAACGGAATGAATTTAAAAATATTATCCAATATGGTCAAGACTATCACGGTCTTTTCTCGTTCCATCTCTTGACCCCACTCGTTTGATTGGAAGGAGTCGGGATGAAAATGAAAATTCAAAATGGAAAATCAATTATCATATATTTTCGTGTTAATTATACCATATCCAAGTATATTACTGAAATTTAATATGTTCCACATTCCCTAAGAAGTGCGCAGTAACTTCTGGAACCCGAGACCATACTTTTTAGGGGTCAAACCGGTATCGTCGTCCGTTGGTTTCAATTTCCGCCCTCAATTGAAGCCCTAATTCTCTCATCCGCGACGAGTTAACCGCCTTTTGCTCGCAGAACCGACGCCGGACCTCGCCGGCCCGCCGGCCGCCGCCGCCGCCGCCGTCTCGGCGCCGACTCCTCCGTCGCACCACCGACACCTGAAGGTGCCCTCCTCTCTCCCTGGACTCCGTTTAAGCGTGAACAGTGTCGAGTGGACAGTGGGGCATGGTCGTTGCCTCGTCGGTCCGCCTCGGAGATTCTTGTCGAATTTTTGGGTGGGGAACTGCGATCGATAGGGATTGAATATCCGAAGGAGTTATCGCTAGATTTTCCTCACACGAGGCAAGAGGTATAGGAAGATCTTGTCTTTTAGGATTTGACAGAGGGGCGTGCGCTATTCCACTTCAAGAAAATTCTATGATGGCTTCTCATATGGGTGTTTATTTGTTTTCTTGTTTTTGTTTCTGGTTTTTGTTGCTGGATATTCAATATTAGTGGAAAATACAAGTGGATTTAGACAAGATTTGGGGAATTGTCTGTAATTCTTTGTGAGGGAGCATTTCCTTGCCCTGTGAGGGCAGTGTGGGGATGGGGGCACGGCAGATTTCCCTGCAATGCATGGGTTGCTGGAGCGGCAGTGGCGGGGCAAACCTTTGCCCCAACACATTTATTGGCATTTATCTTCGTGTGGGTGGAAAGTGCTGACTGTGTTCGCCATTTTGACTGATTGGTGCATATGGATCAAGGCTTCGACCTAGTGGCAGTGTATCCTAATTGAGGTCTGAAGGGTCTTCTATCCCGTTCTTAGCTTCCCCCTTCCCAACCTGAGCTTGCAAAAAGGGTGTCTAATGGTCCTGACCTGGTGACTTCTGTTTTTGATTCGATGACTGTTATTTCCACCTTACTTTGTTGCTTCCGTATTCATCTTCTCCAAAATGGGCATTCAGTATTTGAAATTTGATATGGTTTGTACATCGAATGTATCCTGCTGCAGATGAGTCTTGTGACGGATTCACCAGTGCATTCATCTAGCAGTGATGACTTCGCATCCTACCTCGATGCTCAGTTAGCTTCTGGTTCTACTGGTACATCTGGTTCTACTGGTACATCTGGTTCATCGATGACGAAACTGACAACGAGAGTGATCATGAAAGCAAAAGGTATTGTCCGATGATAGTTTTGATGTCTGCAGTGAACAGGTTGTACCAATTTTAGAATGGCTATGTGGCATTGTCCAATTCTGGTGTCTATAGTTTTCTGGTCTTCTATCTGTAACGTTTGGATTTTATGTCTACACGAAATCAGCTCTCTTAATTTGAATGCGCAACTGTGTCAGAGTTCAATGATATTGGATCTTTTTCATCTTTTTGTTATACCTATATTTTATCGACAGGGCAGGTGCCTTGGTTTCCATCGAGTTTTAACTAACAAGTTCATTGCCAGGATAAAGAGGCACAAGGCAGAGAAACTGGAAATTTTGGAGGAACCTGAGGGGTCAACTTCACGTGAATATTCAAAACAAATTGTAGATTCAGAACAAATTGTAGGTAAGAAGTCCTCCAGACTAAATGTGTATCCATTTCAGTTTCTTTTATTCCTGTGACAATGGTCTCTAGAGGGTAGGAAATTCTTGATCTCAGCCTACTTAAGATACATCACACAATCATTAGTTGATTTTTAGTTAAAGAATTTTGTGAATGAGCTTCTGCCTTGAATGCTAAGCTTTGGTTGGTTCTGGAGGAAGAAATGTCCTTTACCTAGCTTTGTCTCAGGTGTAGGCTGTGCTTAGTTCATTTTTAATTTACATACAGGTGTCACTACTTTTGGCCTGTGACATAGGTGTATTAGCTTAACAATGTGGATAATGTGTGTGGACAGTACCAAGCACAGCTCTTTCTTATTGTTAACTTTAATCATGCACATTCTTATGTAATGGAAAGATGCATTTACCTGGTTTGATATATGAAAACATTAGGAAACTTTATATAGGAAAGTAGAAAGCCCACCAAAGATGGACTCTGCATGCAGCTCTTGCAGAACAACCTTTATCACATCAATCTCCCTCATCCAAATAGATGTTTGGGTACTTTTTATGCCAAGGTCTAAAAAACTTGTTATGATTGACATTCTAAACGGGTTGATACTAGTAAATTGCTTCTAATTTAGAATGAGATGAGTCTGATGCTGTTCTTAGCTTAGGTATCTTAAGGACGTAAAGAGTTAGAGATTTCATGATGTAATGTATTAGCTAGGACCTGTTGTATGCTAGCTGACTATTGACTCAATGGTTTGACACTTTCATTTACTTATAAGAAAAGTGGCTTGGCAATTTCATGTATGGGCCTGAAGAGTTAAGTTTAATAGGTCGCCTGAATTCGAATTATAATGATTGTGGAGATATGCTCACATGCTCTTGTGCGCATGAGCCCATCCACAATTAAGGTGACCACATACATATAGATGAATAGAACATTGTTTGCTGAACTTGCAGCCTAATGACCTGTCAACATTATATTTCTGTTAACTTTAGAATGCATTAATTGTAACCACGGGGAAGAACAGTGGAAGATTCTTCATCATGGTGTAACTAGGAAGTTTGTTTTACCTTGTAAGTCCAATTTTTTGCTCTAGGAATGGCCATATGCTAAGTTCTGCAATTCTTCTTATTCATATGTAAAGGTTCTTAACTGTACTCAGACAACCCAATTGGTGATTAAATAAGGTGGAGAATGAATGTCATGAGCTTGAGTGGTTTATTTTGGCTTAACCTTTAGCATGATGGCTTATTCTTTTATTTTGACATGTGATGGAATCTTTGACATGCTTAGTGGCACAATTGTGAAGTGGCAGTGGGGGAAGTTTTGATTTTAGTTATCCAGTTTTTAACTGCTGATTCAAAACCCACAAGTCTGTGTTCAGCTCTAGTTTAAAATGACAGAATGATCTTAATTATGAGTTAGCAGTTGGTTTTTAGTCACTGATCCTCTTTCGCTGCTTTACTTTTATTTTCCTCTAGGATGACCAGATAATATCGGGCATTTGCTAATGTGCAGAAACAACCATCAAGCAGGATTCCTGTTCACATCCTGGTTCTTTCGGGGGAATGTGCATGCGTTGTGGCAAATCCCTTGAAGAGAAATCAGGTGTAACATTTGGCTATATACATAAGGTAAGACATCATATCCTAAAGTTGAAAGCTTCCGCCTTTTCAACATATCTTATATAGTTTATAAGTTTTGAGAGAGGTCAGAACGGGGTGAAGAAGGGGGGGGGGGTTCCTGAACTGTTCAGTAACTAGTGATTTTGAGCAGTGTTTTGCTTGTAATAGTTCTTTCTTTCCTTTTAGGAAATGAATGAACAATGATCAGCTGTGGCTTAATTTCAATCGGTTCTTGTTCTAAATGGAAAGGAAGCTCTTTAATCCCTTACATGTGTCTCGTTTGCTTTGTAAATTTAGTTAAACATGAAATTTATGTTTTACTGATTGCCATGTCCCATTCTGGATGGGCCCTCTTAGGACTAGCATTCAGCAATTTCTTTATTTTCCATATTAGCTAATGTGGATGCCATCTAGGGGTGATTCTTTTCCATTAGAGGATCAAAGGAGCAGACTTATGTCAGACTAGCATAAGTCCAGCACCTCGGAAGCTATTTTATATGCTAGAAGTTTCTGTTTTTCCATTGGTGGACAGTAGAGTCCAAGATGGAAAAGTATATATCAATTAGAGTTGTAAAATAATCTTGAATTGTGGATCAAGATGTTCATTTCTCTGAAATGGCTCAGGGGATGACCATTGCATTCTCTTTTCTGCAGAAGGAAATGTTTGATTTTTGGTTTGTCATTTATGTTTAGCTTTTACCATTTTTATTTTAGATGGATATAATGTATTAGTACTTGTATATGCAGGGTTTATGGCTTGCTAATGATGAGATTGCTCGATTGCGGAAGACAGATATGAAAAATTTGCTACGTTACAAAAAGCTTTACTTGATCCTTGACTTAGATCATACACTCCTTAATTCAACTTCGCTTGCCCATACTAGTTCAGATGAGGAACACCTGAGAGGCAAAGTAGATTCTCGGGAAGGTATACCCTTTCATGCCAGTTTGGATTCTGTTTGGACTGTGAATTTTCGTTTTATGTGGTGCCATGAACCGTATTACAAGTTTCCTTGTCTTATTTTCTTGTTTATATACTGGGCACATTTCTAAGTCCTGGTTCTTGTCTTGATTATCGGATTTAATATTAAATTTAATGGGCAGACGTCTCTAAAGGCAGCCTCTTCATCTTGGAGCATATGCATACAATGACCAAGTTGAGACCCTTTGTGCGGACCTTCTTAAAGGAAGCTAGTGAAATGTTCGAGATGTATATATACACAATGGGCGATCGAACCTACGCCCTGGAAATGGCTAAGCTACTTGACCCCAAAAGAGAGTACTTCCATGAAAGAGTGATCTCCCGAGATGATGGAACCCAAAGACACCAAAAAGGACTTGATGTGGTGCTGGGCCAAGAAAGTTATGTACTGATATTAGATGATACAGAGCAGGTAAATGGATTTCAAAATAACTCCCAAACAGATTCTTACATGGTTTGCTATTAAAGTTTTTTTTTTTATATTATTATTAAAAATGATGGCGATCATGATTTGTCTTTTAAATTCCCCAAGGTAAATTTTGGATGTGGTTTTCACACTATTAGTGTCTGGTTTTGTTTTGCTTGTCTATTATCCTTTTCTTTCTGTCAGGAATTTAATATTAGTCTGTGTCTTCATTTTTGGGATCGGGTTGCATGAGAATTATTGTTCAGTTTTGTTGTGCTTGCCTTTCTTTTTTTTTTGTTTTTTTTTTTTTTTTTTTGGGGGGGGGGGTTGGGTTTGAATCATTCTGCATACATGTGGTTGGCTGTATGAAGAATGATTCCACTGATCTACTACTTTTCTGTAAATTTAGTAATGCTTATGCTTTCAGGTGTTTTTGTTCTATCAAGAAATCAAAGAATATACCTACAACATGTCACAATCCAATGTTTCATGCTGTATTGGCTGTCTCTGATTTGATTGAAATTTTAAATCCTGAATTAAACGTGGGGTTCTCAGTTAGTTTTTGGCTTCAATAAATGACATTGTCATTGGCTTTTTATGCCCCAAACACCATGTGGATTTTGAAGTAAAAAACCAAATTTGGGAAGCAGGAAATTTAGCTAGGTAGAGGAGTATTTGTTCATTCTGATGGAATCTCTCTATAGTTATTTTGAGTTACCCTTTTAAATATATGAATTCTCCTGTTATTTTAGGCATGGACAAAGCACAAGGACAATTTGATACTGATGGAAAGATATCATTACTTTGCTTCAAGCTGTCAGCAATTTGGATTCTCTTGTAGATCACTTTCTGAGATGGAGACAGATGAAAGCGAGGGTGATGGAGCCCTTGCCACTGTTATTGGAGTCCTCAAACGGGTCCATACCATATTTTTTCAAGTATGCTCCCTTCTCTAACTGTATAAGAACTTTGTAACCTTAGTGTGGTTATGGTTTTTATTGTTGCAAGACAACAAATTCCCTGTCCTAGGAGGACTGTATGGCCTGTGCACTTGTGCTTAGGGCTGAGCGCGGTTCCCGGGTTACCCGGAGTTTGGCTTTGGCCTCTAAATGAAAGTTGTAAAGGACTTCTTGGAGTATAACATACTCAAATTTGGGACAAAACAAATAAGTATAAGTGGGTGAAATCGTTATTCTTTGGAAAGACTGGATCTGGAGATTTTGGGACCGACCCTTGATGAATGCATGGACTGTAAGGCAACCTTTTTGTCGAAATTTCACTTCGGTTTCTTAACAAAAGTTGTAAAGGACATCCTGAGGTACCACATATCAAAAATTTAGAGAAAACAAACAAGAATAGGTAGGTGAAATCGTGGTCCTTTGGAGATGGTTAGATCTGGAATTACGGTACTACGAACAGGGATTTTAACTGTCCATATTTAATTATCTAGGACGAATTTGACTTCGATGTTTTCATGAAGTATCTACCTTATGGTCTTGGCTATCACATAGTCGAATTTCATAATTTTTGAAGGTCATTTGGGTATTTAATCGGAAATGTTTCTAAAACTGTGCAATCTGATGTGTTCGGATCTTGTAAGTTGCAATGCGTGGACTATATCATTTTGTATGAGGTTCTTTTGGAAATGTGTTCTGCATGAAATATCTCTCTTTATGTCTTCCCTACAACATATTTAAATTTCGTAATTTTTGTAGTTCATTTGCCTATTTAACCAAAAAAAATTTCAAAAACTGTGCAAGTAGAGAATAGGAAAAGTAAATCGATTTTATCTTTTAATCCAGAATGAATTGAACTATGATTTCTTCATGAAACTTGTACCTCTAGGTCTTAAATACAACGTGTCCAAATTTCAGAATTTTCTGAGTTCATTTAAGGGTTTAATCGAAATTGTTTTCAAAACTTGTACCTCTAGACATTCTTGTTCTAGTGGTGTTTTATTTCTACTTTCTAGTTTGCTATTTGTTTTGAAATTTCTAATTATATTCTATTATTGTTGTGTAGTGCGAAGTTAATGTATCAAGATAACATGCTAATGGGAAGTTACCGTACATTATAGTTTTTTTTTTTGTAATGTGCACATACGTTATATTTTTTTAGTAACATGCGTGCACGTTATAGTTTTTTTTGGTAACGTGCGCATACGTTATATTTTTTTTGGTAACGTGCGCATATGTTATAGTTTTTTTTTTTTGGTAACGTGCGCGTACGTTATAGTTTTTTTGGGTAACGTGCGCATATGTTATAGTTCAAATATGAAAATAACAAAAAAAAAAAAAAAAAAAGGAACCTGTTGGAACCCTGGAACCGACCCTGGAACTGTGACAGGGTAGGTTCCTCATTTTGAGGAACCTGTACCCGAGGGTAGGTTCCAGGTTCCAGACGGAACTGAACCGGAACCTAGAACTAATCACCCCTACTTGTGCTGGCACTGTGTTCTTTATATATAACTGAGGTAATTACCAAGTCAATACTGTTTACTTATGTGTGAAATTTTGCACTGCAGGAAGTCGAGGACGAGCTTGCTGGCAGAGACATTAGACAGGTATTTTCCCTGCTGATGGTTCACTGACCATTTATGACTGAATTTGTATTACTAGTTTTCAATACTCCCAGTGAAGTAAAGAAACTCTTATGTTGAAATGGATATGCTGCTTCGGCTAGGAATTTGGGAATTTTGACTTAAAAGTTGAGAGATTTTCAGAGTGATGCCTTAGGTTCTCTCGGACAAGGTTTTTGGAGCTGTGATTATGATCAGAATAAATAGGCAGTTGAAAAAAATGCATAGGAACAAGGGAAAGATTGTGGAGCCTTACTGTACTGTACTTCTCCTGCACTACCCTATTTGAGAACATCCTGAAGTGATGGTCTAACCAGCAGCTAGATTAAGGAACCGGTCATTTCACTTCAGATGTGTGATCTTGTGCATTTGGTTGGAGCAGGTTTTGAAGACGCTTCGCAAGGAAGTCCTTGAAGGCTGTAAGATCATCTTCAGCCGTGTGTTTCCAACCCACTTTCCTGCCAGGCAACACCAGCTGTGGAAGATGGCGGAGCAGTTGGGAGCCACATGCACAGTGGACCTCGATGATTCAGTGACCCATGTGGTTGCGACAGATGCTGGGACGGAGAAGTCGCGTTGGGCTGTCAAGGAAAAGAAGTTGCTGGTCCATCCGCGGTGGATTGAAGCTTCCTACTATTTCTGGAAGAGGCAACCAGAAGAGAGCTTCTCCGTCGACCAAAAAGCCAGTAGTTAGTATTCATCGATTCAAGGATATGGGTAGAAAGACACTTTTAGTCAGATTTATCTAGTGACTTGATAAATTCCATTAGCTGGTTCTGATCCTGATGCTTGTAAAGTCTACTAGTTTTGCTTGCTGGCCTCCCTGTGGTGGCAGAATAGCTTTTAGGAAAACTTTTGGCTCGGGATTTTTGGACATTCCCTTTCTCTGGAATGGCTATGGAAAACTTAGGTGCAGAAATTTGGCCCTGCCTTTTTCGCGAAATTCCCAAATTGCCCCTTCAGTCGTTTCTTTCATTTCAACGTCTCTCTCAAAAAAATGTCTCATATCTTTGCTGCCCATATAACACAATAATAAACTTTTTCAGGTGCATTTCTTCCTTATTTAGGGCTGGCCAGTGGGCCGTGCTCGAGCAGACATGGTGGCCTATCACTCCTTCAGGCTGTGGCGGCCCACATGCCATCTTGGGCACGGCGTGCCGTGCCCATTAGTGTGATTAGCCAAAATTTAAGGCAGATATAAGGATGGTAGCTGCATTGGAGAAAGTTCCTCCTCTGACTTAATTAGGGCTCCTACCAAAGGTGGAAAGCACAAAAAGAAAACGTAATCTTTTGTACATTCGAAACAAGAAACAAGTGAGCGTGCGAACTAGGTGCGTGACATCTTGTGAGACCAATCTCTCTTTTTAACATGTGTCGTATGCAATATGAATTTGCTAAATCAGTGCAATCTAATTGGAGTGTACAAATAGATAGCGAATTGCCTGTGTAGAAATACTTGCCTAGCCAGCTGTGTCGAAAGGCTACGGTTTCCACCGCCGTTCCAATATGTTAATAGAGCTCTTCTAATTCTAATGTCCTGAAACTCTCATTTTGCAGTGAAATTGATCCAATCTGCCTCTTGGTCGAGAATCGAAGCTCAAACATTCCTAAGGCCCGTTTACAAATATTCATGTAATGCTTTTGCGTGGTAGAGTCCACATGCGACATAGACATAGCCATTTACGTGAAACTCGTACTCTTAGAGACTATATATACATGTGTGTGTGTGTGAGATGTATGTATTTTGCGGTCATTGAACTCTAGTGTGTTGAATTTTCTTTTCTTTTGTTTTTTTTTTTCCTTTTATTGGTCTATATCTTCCAATCACTCTTCTAATTGATGGGTTACAAGTCGTATCAAAGATGCCACAATTTCGAGCTATTATTGTTGTACTGGTCGACACTCGTCACACTCATTGCACCTCATTTTTGCAGCGTACCAATAACTCACCATCGACTCCATAACCATCTCTCTCTCTCTCTCTCTCTCTCTCTCTCTCTCTTAATTATCTAGAGGTGATGAAATTAGTGGAGCTCACGACTATATTTCCACATGTCATGCGACTAAGAGCCATTTAGCAGTACAATTGGATGGAACACTTCATCACATGCCATACAAGGAGGATGCCTTATTCAGCATCTCTCATATGAGTTTGAGTAAGAAAGGACATAGATTGGTTCAATCAATTACTTCTTGACTCAAACTCAAATCGTTTGTGATGCGTCATGATCTTAGCGATAGAGCAAGCAGTCCTTTACCCAATGCACATGGACAAAACATGGAAAGCAGACGGATCGAAACCCTCCCTATACGCGGAAAGGACGCTCATGATCAAATCAACGATTTGAGAAACGATCGAGGATGGTGAAACTTCATGTGCACCTCGTTTTCGAGCACATGAAGCGCACGAAATTAGATAGACGTCCACGTACTTCTCAGTCTTCCATCTACATCTAATTAGAGGGTGGACGATGATGTGAAAGATGGAGTGATCCTTCACAATCAGTCCGTATTGTGGGCATAGCTCTTTTTCACGGATCCGTCGAATTCGCGCACTAACATGTCGAGAGGAATCTTTCTTTCCCCGTCGAAGGTTGATGGCTTCAAATATTCCTCGTGGAGACGTAGAGAGGGACGAGAGGTTTTTACGGTCATGATTTTTAGTTTGATTAAACCAGTTTCTTAAGCTGTATATTCTCTACCTTGAGTTTTTGGGTTAGCCTGAACCCTAATATTTGACAAGGATGCAGTAGATTTGAAGACCAACCAGATTACGGGTTTTTGCTGGAGGTGCATGGTGGAAGCAAAGCTTACTAGCAAACTAAGACTTAGAGTGAACCAAGACCAGTCACATTATTATTTAAGGCGTAAATGATAACTATTCATATAAATTGAATTTTGAAAGAGAAATAGATTTTTTTTATTTTTAAATAAGTTTCAAAACAAAAATATGCATTTGATAACAATACAAAATTTTTATTCTCAAATGGTAGATGGCGGTGGACATGGGCAATGGCGGGCAATGGTTGACGGATGGCAATCAAGGGCATGGTGGATCTCAACCAGCTAGTAGCGAAGATAAATAATAAGAAATAATTTTTATTTCTCATTTTATTTTAGAAATAAAGAAGTAAAAAAAAATATTTTGATTTTTATTCCAAACTTAATTTTTAAGTAAGAATCTATTTTAGAAATAGAAAAATAAAATAGTTTTACTAAATGGATTTTTGTTCCAAAAAATAAGTTTGGAATAAAAACATTAATTTTTAAATAAAAATAGAATGTACTTTTAATAGCTCCAATAGTTGGCTACTAGGGTCTAGATCTGTTCTCTCATTGTTTCTAGAACCATAGGAGTGAGATATAGGAGGGATTCCTTCCCATCCCTACCCTAATAGGTCTTACATAGACTGCAAAAGGGATTTGATATTTCATTCACAAAGTCCTCTAGGATAGGACAAGATAAAAAGGGCGTTTGGTAACGATTACATTAAACCGATTGACCCGAAATTATTATTTACGATTACGTTCTAGGAACCGATTATGAGTAAAAAAACGCGTTTGGTAACAAATAAAATTTCGATTACGGAATAGAAAAAGAATAGAAACGCGTTTAGTAACTATATAAAATTTCTATTCCAATTCTTTTTTAATTACCTTTTTAGATTAAAATAAATTTGATATTGAATTTTCATAAACTATTCACTGATTAATTATATTTTTATACTAAGTAATAAAAATATTAACTAATCAATTTTTATTATATAGTAAATAATAAACCATAGTATAAACTATACTAATATCCCTACAATATGTACTAAATAAAAATACTAAATTATAACATAAAATTAAATATGTATTCTATATACAACAAATATATATTTCATACTAGGAAGAAATAAAAATAAAATATAGAAATAATTTTTTTTTTTGATTCGGCACTTTTGATTCTCGGACGGAGAATCATATTTTTTCTGATTAAATTCTTGTCCAAAAACGATTAGGGAGTAAATTTGTTCCCAGAATCGGTTTTGACAAAAAATTTACCAAACGCGATTACGTTAAACGATTAAGGAGCGAACAAAAAATAAATGACTTTGTTTGGATGGTTGCCAAACAGGGCCTAAGAAATTCCTTAAATTGTATATGTAGACAATTAGACATTTCTAATCCCATAAAGTATTTGGCACACTTAAATTAGGAATAAAACAGATTAAAAAAAAAAAACAGTTAAATCGCTAGGGAGGGTAGTCGACTAAAAGCTGTGATCTCCACTGGGGTCACCTTCGAGTAGTGACCAATCGACGGTGGTCGTTTGTTGTGCCTCCATGTCCGTTGATTATGGTACCAATCACCTTCCTTTTTTCCAAGTTGATCTTGCTTCTGGTTCCAAAAAGACATTTCTTGTTATGTTGTCTATATGATATCGTCAAACACCGAATAAGATAATAAGGTTTGCGATGATCAAGTTGGGGATTTACTTAATGGGTAATTAGAGATCTGACTTGATAAGTCATTTACCGAAGTAAACTTACTTTGTTAATACTTTAGGTTAGTTATATAATTTAATCGTGAAGCCTAAACACAAAATTAATTATGGATCTAAAAGTATCCGGCCTAACTTCTTCTTTTAGGATTGTTAGGATCTTAGATTTTTTATTGTCGGGCCCTTAAATGTCTACAATATTATCTTTCTCACTCTAACTTGTCTAATTGGAGATCTAAAATGCAAAGTCTTTGGGAAACGTTTAAAGAGTTCAATGATGTATGGATACCCATAATGACAAAATATTTTGCCTGATTTTATGAATAAATATATGATCAATGAAAATATATAAACGCGATAGCCAACGTTTAGCGAATATTAGCTGGACAACTTGATCCTGTTGTTAAGCTTAATAAAGGCCACTCGAATGCACTAAGATAAAATTTAAAAAAAAAAAGTATATCAAATATGTTTTTTAAAGTACATTTCTGTCAATTACATCATTGCAAAAGCAATTGTGAAATTAGCCTAAAAAATTTATTACTTATAAACTGACATTGGCTTCAGTAATATGACAAGATATGGTAGCAATATATTAACATGCATTGCGTTATCACGTTCCAATTAATGAAACCAAATGTATTGAGATCAACATATACGGTAAAGAATGTGGAAATTGTATGGATCCAAAAGAACTTTTTCCAATAACGTTCTTTACATCCCCCTTCTTTTTCCTGGCGATTGTAGGGATGGGACTAAAGAGACTATTTGTTTGCAATTAATCACGTTCTTAAATGATCTTTTAAAAGATAAACATTTTCGCTCTTTCATCCGTGGGAACGCCTGGAGATCTCTCTCTACTTTTACATGAAAAAAGACAACCGTCTTTTTAATTTTCTAAAAAGCTTTCACACGGTACCGACTGGGGTTCGGCTCTTTGTCTTGATGTGATTTTTCGTTCGGCGTGCCATAAAATAGAGTAATTGCCGAGGGTGACCTATGCGTTGAAAACTTAAAATGGTCCGAAAGCGTCCAAATCATTCTTCACGCGACGTGGCAACTAATTCCTAGAAAATGTTGTGCAAAGTACTCCCTAGTCCCTAGAGGGTTGAGACCTTCTGCCCTAGTAAATATAAAGAACTCGATGATTAAATATAAACAAAAGACCAAACCCCATAGTTTCGAACGTCGTTGAGCTGCTGGTGAGTAGAAGTTACTGTCAGTCACTCATCTAGAAGGTTTCATTATCGAGACGTTTGCTAATCTGAGAGTGGCCGGAGCGGTGATAGCGTATCTTTCTTCTATAACCAGACATTACACAGGGCAAAAAGCAGTCACTCGGAGAAAAGAGAATAGAAAAGTGCACGACACCATATCTAATCCCACTTTTCACATGGAAAATCCGTCCCTTGATGCAACCGTATCATGGAGGGATTTGCAGCCGCCAATCACTGGAGATGCGTCATCTCACGACAAGAGAAGATATCATAAAAAATCTTAATAAGATAAATTTATCCTGAATTTTTTTTTGTAACATAAAAATTCTAAATTTTATCAGTTGTGATATATTGCAAATTTTTTATGATACAAAAAATTTTAAATTTATACTTGGGTGACATATTTTTACCAACTTATAGGCATTTTTGCCTTTTAGTTTTTTTTTTTTTTTTTTTGCTTTTCCTTTTTTTCTTCTCTTCTCTTCCCTTCACAGGCCATGACGAAGATAAGCCAAACTTAGGCGATGCCCATGAGGGCTGCCCTCACCTAGGTCGGGCTAGGATAGCCCTAGCAAGATTCAACGAGGGCAACCCTTGCTCGACGCAAGCGAGGCGGCCCTGGCTTGGGCCGAATATGGCTAGGAATGCCCTCGTTGGTGTCGGGCAAACCCTCGCTCGACCCAAGGGAGGGCCATCCTCACCCGACACCGATGAGGGCCGCCTGACCTGACTTCCCTCTGCTCGGCGAAGGGAAGAGAGAAGAAAAAAAAAGAGAAAAAAAAAGGAAAAAAATTTTTAAATTACAAATCGAAAATTCCCTTCGCCATAAAGTTGAGGTAAATATGTTACATTTGATAAAGTTTGAAGTTTTTTATGTTACAAAAAAAGTTCATGATAAATTTATTATATTGGATAAAATTTAGGGTTTTTTGTGGCTTTTTTCTTGACAAGTCCTAAGCCTAACATCCGGCGACTATGGCTTACCAAATGCTTAATGCATCATTAGTCATGCTCTTTGATGTGACCAAGACAAGGAAGTTTGCAGGATGAGTGCAAGAATGCCATATGTCTAAGGGATTGAAGATTTCGATCATACATAGATGAACAAACTTCATGCGTAATCAAAGTTTAAGGTGAAAACATGAATTATTTTGTACCTTCAACTATTAATGAAATTTGATTGAGAACCTAAATAATTGAGCATTGAACGGTTGATGAATGGGTATTACTAGCTAATTGCCCTCTCAATATCGATTATATATTTTTCTTAATCATGAGAAGATTTGGCTTAAAAGACCCTTTTATATTTATTCTGTCATACTACTTCTTCCATCAAGAAGTTGTACCTTATAACTTAAGTGTGGACTTTTAATATTAATGAAATTAATGTGAGAAAAATAAATAGGATGTGCAATCTAGGAAGCATAGCCTTTGTATCGTGTCAAATACTTCCGATACACGGTCAATGGGAAAAATTATCAAAATAGTCTTAAATCTATTACAATTTTTCCAATTCAGTTGTACTTCCATTTTTTTTTTTTTTTGCTAATTTAGTCTTAAATATTTTGTAATTATGCTAATTTAGTTCATTCAGTCATTTTTGGCTAATCGACATTGACATGGATAATTTTTAAATAGTATTTTATGTTTTTCAAATATGCCTAGCAATGGCGAGGCCAAAACCTACCCATGGCCAATGAGGCTCACCAGAGACCACGCGAGGTTGGGCCTTTTGACCTCACCTAATCTAGTAAGGTTAGGCATCTCCATGGCCAGCATGGGCAAGGCTAGCCCAGCCATAGGCAACCATTGCTTTAGGCCATGTGAGGTAGCGGCCTTAGACCTCATAGCCTTTGGCGAGATCAGGCCTCACCCATGGTCAGTGAGGCTCAACCTTCACTAGATTTGGCAATAGTGAGCCTTGCCTAGCCATTGACAGCCCTTACAAGAGATTGTGTGAGGTCGCACCCTTCTAACTAGCGACCTTCGATGAGGCTCAGCCCCCACCACCCCAACAAGCAACTTGGGTGAGGTCACCTAGCCACAACCAAGCTTCCCCAAGGTTGGTGAGGGACCTCACTAGCCTTGCGTGATGACCAACTAGAGGAAGGAGAAAAAAGTGAAGAAAAATATAATAAAAAATTAGAAAATATATATTATTAAAAATTTTCTATGTCAATGTCCGCCAACCAACCGACATCTATGTCATCGCCGATCAAAAAAAAATTGTCGAATAAATTGAATTAACAAAATTGCAATAGGTTTAAGACTGAATTAGCAAAAAAAAAAAAAAAAGGTTTATGACTCAATTAGAAAAATTGCAAAATGTTTAGGATTGTTTTGGTAATTTTCCCCATGATTAATAGGTGTTGAAAAATTCGAGACATGATCAACTCTCCCAATTCGCTCCAACACACATGCGTCAATTTTAAAATATTTCAATAAATTGGGGGTTAAAATATAAATATGTAAAAAATAAAAAAATAAATGAAGAAAGAAGAAAAATCTAGTATTCTCTTCTTCTAACTCTCACTTCCCATGACAAAGAGTCGCTCAAAATTGAAATAATGAATGATATTGAAAAATGTGAATTAATATTTTTAGTGTAAATTCATTTTACACTCTTTTTTGTTATTTATCTATAAATTTGAAACAAATTAATTTGATTGAAATAATCATAAAAATGATAATATATCATGTATATATAAAAAAATGCATTTATTATATAACGTGTCTCTATATAACATAAGAAATGACGTGTCGACATATTATGTCGTACCACGTGTTGATGTTGATACTGTTTAGTGCGTGATCACATTAAGGTATTATGACATAATGTACTAGTTATGATGGAGTAGGGCGGTGGACAGTGCTTCTTGCTATTTGTTCGCATGACGTTTCTTTTGTTTCTCACTTTTTGACAGGCTGATGAAATGAATTCCAGTCTTTGGGAAAATGAATTCTATGCAATTATCCATAAGGTTAGGCAACCCCTTTTTGGGCCGCGAAGAAGGTATAGTGGTAGTTAATTATCGGGCGGGATACTTCTCCCTGCGCGCAAGCCCTCACATATTCGGGCACTTGATATACAAGTGGAGAGTTACCCCAGAGATCATAACTTGATTAATAAGGAGACGCTTACCCCTAAAGATCATCCCGAAGATCACCGTTTTGTGAATTCAAGTTGGGGATTTGGCCACGGGGAACGATGGAATTAGTATAAGCTAACCCAAAAGAGGTGACTTCTCATCTAACAACATAGGATGCATTTAATTTAGCTTTCTTAATGGGCTTTCAACCTCTAAAACCCCTTAGGAGAAATGCTGGAGTGTTTGATAAGCATGTCCAATGGACTTTTAGTCAAATGTTGACTTTGGAAAAGTTGAAAGTCCAATGATGAAAGTCCAATGCAGATAGAGATTGTTTTTTAGCTTTCAGTATTTGGCAAAATACTGAAATTAATTTTTTTTTTTAAATTACTATCATAAATTTTTTAGTTTTTCGATTTTACCTCTCATTGTTCCAAAATCACCCTCTAGAGTTGGCAAAGATTTAATATTTTTAATAAAAAAAAAAAAATCCAAAATATTTTATAAAAAAAAAGATTTGCAAACACTTTTCTTTACACCAAAATAGTTTTACAATTTTTTTTTTTTTACTAAACAGAATTTGCATTTCCCCAAAAAACTTTAGACTAAAGATATTTGCATTTCTCCAAGGCCTATTTTCAAAGTTTAACCAAATGTAGCCATAATCTACTTTCTAATTGTGTTGTTTCGCATTGGAATGGAGTAATTGTGGTTAGGATTAGGAGTATATGAGATCATCTCTTATATCAAGTGTCTAATGATCAACCTAAAAGCCAAATTTAAAGAGTTCTCTCGTCATGGCCATATCGCACAAGCAATCCGATCGCGCCTTGCGAAATGCATGTAAGTACGGAATTTATATAGATCAACTCTAGAATGTGACTTTATTAGCCAAAGAATCCTTTAAAAGCAAATCCAACCGCACTGTTCACATTTCTCAACCATAACAATCTAGATTTTGCAACAGCAAAACGATCTAAACCGAGATGGTGGTTTCAGAGCCCATAAATCATGTGTGCTTGATTCTTATTGATGTTCATTGAATTTAGCGGTCAGGTGGTGATCAAGTAAATTCTCCCACAACTTTTGACAAATCCCTCTTTTTGGCAATCTTAAAAGCGCAAATATCACATGTTAGTTTGATGCATTAAGAATTTATAATTGAAGTAACACGAATAAGGTTTACTTGAACTATATATGATATGTTACCACAATCTCAAACATTTGTTCTATTCTAGAGTCCAAGGCATTATTCACCCGATCTTGCTTTAAATAACGTAACCTATGAAAGAAAACAATTATGTACGAAAAACGCCAAGTTTGAAACCAAGTTTGAGGTCCACCCCGGGCTGGACGACCTTATTGGTGAAATAACCTATATCCTCATGAAATATGGTTGCATTATTCATAAAACCTAGAAAACAATTATGTACGAGCCAAGTTTGAATTGAATATGTTGCCACGTATGTCAAATAAAGCTGAAAATTTAGACTCATTGTAGAGAAGTTTCAGGAAATTTTCCACGTGTCAGCTGAAAATTTACCATGGAGCAACTCTCGGAGTTGTCACGTCTTATCGACTTCAGCAGTTCCACCTTTTTAGGGGAAGCGTAATAAAAAAATAATGCCGTTAATTACAAAGTAATCATATCAAATTGTAAAAATTAACAGAGTGCCATGTGTCAGCTATTTTTCCCGTCAAATATAGAGTTGCTTTAATTTAATATTATTTTATTTTGTGTCCATGAAATTTGTCGTGGCTTGTTGATGGGTCACCTCCCTAGTGTTGAGTCTTGACCGGTTGATAAGATTTTGGAATCATGGCGCATTTGATTTAATTAAAATGCCTGTCCTACGAGGACACGTTTCGGGACAGCTCTCCATTATCAATGGTACGGTTCAAATTTTCATAATACCCACACTCAATCATATGGTATGAGATGCTGGCTTGCTTTAATTCAATATGACCTAAATCAAAAAAGCGGTTTGATTTGGTTTGAGTCTCGATTTTGTCGGCGATAACCCAAGAGGGAGATTACAGGAGGTCCGTCAGACTCATATCAACAACCATACAAAGAACATAAGCTCCTTCCACAAGTTAGATCGATCGAACATGCTACAAGATCGTGACCTCCCACATAAGATCAGACATTATAGACCTCAACTGCCCTCAGCTCAAATGTCGCCCCTTTCCTTTTAATCGCAGAATTGCAAAATGTGTGCACACTCGTGGGCACTAGCCGTGGGATTTTTTTGGTGTATTTGTAAATAGGATTTTGATGGTTGTCTGTCTAATATCAATTTCATTTTATATGCAATAATCTTCGTGACTATATTACTATAACTTGTTAACTGTACTGTACAGCAATGACTATCAAATCCTATCTAAGGGGTGCATTATATTACAGAAGATTCATGATATCAACGCCACATTGCTACCCTAACGTGAGCCATCATCAATTATAGTACCAAGCATGTATGGTTTTCAATATATAAAAAAACATTGACTAAAATATAACTATCTACTCACAACATTTTTTATTTATTGTACAGTCGTTGCATAATTACTATTACTTTGTTAGAGAGTGAGAAGGTATTTTCAAATTTCTATCTCTATTTCTTTGTTGTTTTAATATCAAATTAAATAATATAGTTCTTTCCCCTCTAAGTTATACGTAATAGCTTTTAAATTACATCATTACAGGATTACTGCAACCAAATGGGTGCCGTAAGTAATCATCCATGTGAAGAAAAAAAAATCATTTCTTTTTTCGATTTTTCATAGCCGAATTTATGATATTTCATCCAAAATTTTGACAAACTAGGAGTGCAAGCTGGGTCAACTTACTCTTGAGTAATTCAGGCTTGAATCGATAAAGACTTGAGTTCGACTCAATTGATTCTAAGTCAATCTCAAGTTCAAGCTACTCAAATCTAAGTTCGAGTTTCTTAATTACCTTTCTAGTCAACCTCGAGCAAGATATGTAATACTACATCAAGCTCGAGTCGCATTTCAAGCATCAAGTGTGTGCAAGCCAAGCTAAGCTCAAGTCTAATAGTGCATGGGACAATAACCTCTCTCGATTGTTTCAATTCATTGTAGAGACCCAAAATATATGAAGCCTGGATTCCTTGTCATTTTCAAGATGATGCTTTTGAAAGATGAATATTACTGGCAATTGTTGAACAATTCAAAATTTCAAATTTCAAATTCACCATTAATGAGAGAAGCGAAATAATTGGTCATAAGTAAAAAATTAGCCCCCGAAAGGTCATTTATTTGCTTTTTTCTTAGAGGAAAACTTAGAGAAGTTGTTCTTACTCATAGGTATAAGTCACTATCAGATTTGCCATCTCTTGATTTCATTTTGGTCTCCATGATGATCATAAACACCTTCTTCCAGCAAGAAATCTAACAACAAAAGCATTTTAATTGAAATAATGTATTAACACATGTAATTAGTCTACATATAGAAACTTTTTTTACTCCTCCATCCATGGAATACACAGAGATCTCTCAACTTTTACATGGAGATAGGTAATCACCTTATGAGTTTTGTTAGAACTTCACCCGCTACCCACCGAGGGTGGGCAGGAATGGGATGGATTGGTTTCGACGGGCACATATTCAATTTCATTTGGCTCTTTCTTTATTTGTTCTTCCCTTTGCCGTGTCATCAAACGGAGTAATGGTTAAGCGGACCTATGCGTTGAAAACAACCGCACATAGCTGCAATAACAGAACTTAAAAACGAGTCCAAAAGTGTCCAAATCATTCTTCAGGCAACGCGGCACGTATTTCCTAGAGTACTCTGTTCTACAAAGTACTCTCCCCGGAGCTTAGAACTTTTTGCCCTCTTGACTAATGACTCGACACGTATAAAACAAAAGATGAAATCCTACTGGTTTGAACGTGGAGCTGCTGGTAAGTAGAAGTTGTTATCGCCACCTTATCTTCAAGCTTCATCATTGAGAGGCGTTTCTTAATTGAGAGCCCGAGTTAAGTGGCCAAGGTGGCGATAGGTTATTTTTTTCTATGACCAGACATAATGACAGAAGGCAATTATTCAGGAAAAAGGGTATAGAAAAGTGCACTGCCCCACGCCCAACTTTCGAGGATGAAGTCGTAGTCACACCAATCGCCGGCGATGTGTCACCTCGTAATGACCGGTCCTCTTACCTTTAGGCGACACCGGCTTAGCGAATGCTCAGCGTCCAAAGTGGCATCATCTGTTACGCTATGCGACGCGACAACGATGCGAAAGTTTGCCGGATGAGGGCGAGAATGCCATGTGTTCGACCTAGACGTTGTGATGGAATTGGGCAAGAGGACGACGCTTCTTTGCTCCCATGTGCCTACGATGTTTCTTCTGTTTCTCTCGCTTTCTTTGACAGGCCGGTGGGGGCAACCTCGTGCTCTCGTTCTTTGAACGCGCGACGGACGTTTGTGTCGTTCCCATGTCTAGCGAATACTGTCTCGGAGAATCAACGGTTTTGGGATTACGAAGTGTACGCATTATCCATAATGCTAGGCAACCCATTTCTGGGGAGAAGAAGATGGTATAGTGGCAATCAATTGTCATGCGAGACTCTCTCTCTTCTTCTCTCTTTCTCTCCCTCTCTCTCCTTCCTAATGGAAGAGATGTTTCGCCGAGCCTCGCTTGCGATAGCCGTCCAATGCCGATGCTCAACGTGCGTATCGGACATTGGGTGTTTATTATAGATAACCAAACAAGCGAGTATTTATTGCAATTGAGTTATATGAGCGAGGGAGCCTATCCTCATCCTTCATGGTACTGCTCCCACCTCCTATGCTCATCGAACGCACCATTTGGATTAGCTAAATCTCCTTAATATTGCTCAGCACTAGTTATTTATTTAACTTTTAGGGTTTAATGGTCAGGCAGTGTTCGAGCTAGTTTTCTCACACACTCGACCGATCCACCTCTCGAGCAATCTTAAGGGCACACTCTCTCATATCAAAGCTAGTGCATTAAGATTTTACTTGCGGAGCGATGCTAATGATGCTTATTTTAACTATTTGTGGTATATGATCACACTATCAAACTCTAGTTCTATTCTACAGTGCAAGGTACTACTTAGTATTTACCTGAACTTGCTTTAACATATCCTAGAAAATAATCATATGTGTTAAGAGAAGAAAATATTCAGCAAATATTTAGGAAATATTGTTATTCCGTTATCTTTTGTGTCTTATCTCTTAGAATTAGTAAATATTTAGGGAATACTTGTTATTTTGTTACCTTTTATATCTTATCTTTTAAAGTCCTTTATATACATTGTATCCGCACTACATATATAAAGAAAAAAGGAATAAACATTTTAATTATATGTGAATTGAGTCTGAATTGAGATTAAGTGACCTCATGGCTGATCTAAATAAGACCGTAAAGTTTCAAGTATACGCGGCAACTCACTGTGGAGAAGTTTCAAGAAATTTTCCACCTGTCCTCTTCTGTTGGACCAGCCGTTCTTTTTGGTGAAAAATAATGAAAAACAACGGCATTGATTCCAAAGAAATATTAATATAGAGTTGCTCTAATTTTTTTTTTTTTTTTGGCCATCAAATTTAACATGGCTGTTGCCGTGTCACTTTCCTAGTCTTGAGTCTTTGACTGGTGGATAAGAATTTCGAATGATAACGCATTTGATTTGGTTAAAACGCCTGCCCTTTGAGGACACGTTTTGGGACACTTTTCTGCCACGTATTTTGTACACGATAGCCATGGACGGACTATATACGTATAATCACAATTATAATGAAGAAGCTTTCTTTATTTTTGGATATAGATAACGACACTCATTGCTGATTGATTGGTTTTTTTTTGCGTGCTTGAGCAAGAGTGGTGAAATTTCTTTTTCCGTCTCGCTCTTATCAGCAATAAGCAGATACATTTGAGGCGGACATGATGGGTTTATACGTGTCGGAATCTCCTAATCAAATCAATGTGAACAAGAGTACAAGAGGTCCATCGGAACCATGCCTAGAACCGTACAAAGAGCATAAACTTCCACAAGCTATATCACCCTGACATTAATGCATTAGACAGTTGTCGCATGATTATAATTACTTTGATAGAGAGAGAAGGCATTTTCGGTTTTCTATCTCTATTTCTTCATTATTATTGTCAATGTATATGATGTAGAAGTTTCATCCCCGCCTATGCTGTACGTAATGACTATTGGATTACATCATTACAACATCACTGCAACCAAATGAGTGCCATAAGTAATCATCTATGTGAAGATTAAGATAATTAGTTTTTTCATGGAGCATCTCTTAAAGCTTTTCAAAGCTAATTTAATGATATTTCATTCTAAAATTTGATTAACTAGGAGTGCAAGTGAGTTGAACTACGCGTGAGTAACTTGGGCTCAGCTTCAAAAATACTTGAATTTGATTCGATTGATTCCAAGTCAAGTTCAAGTTCAAGCTACTCCAGCAGAGTTGTCTAGTCAAATTTGAATTTCTCAATTATTTTTCTAGTTGAGTGCAAGCAAGATACGTAAATATTAAATCGAACTCGAGTTGAATTTCGAGCTGAGTGTATGCTTTAGCGAGTCTGGTGGTGTGTGTGTCATATTGCCTTTTTATCTTTTTTGACTTGGTCAAAAGTGGGTTGAAATTTAGATTAAAAAAGAAAAAGAAAAGTGGGTTCTCTTTATAAAGAGAAGGAGCACGTTCAGGAACGGGAAACAAAGAAGAAAAGAGAGAAAGGAGAGAAAGCCCTTTGCTCATTGAATCAGTGTAATTTTTAGACTTAGGGCACAATTTTGAAGTTAGATAAATCAGAATTGTGAGATTAGTTTCAGAAGTTTTTAAGCTATGAAATTATATGAAAATCATAGATTATAGCATTATGAAGTTATGGGATTTTGCATAAGTCAAATTGAAGTAATGTTTTACTCCATGTGAAATTTTAAAATTTCACACGCAAGTTCGCATTGCGAATAGTTTTAATACCTTTTTTGAGGAAGTTTTTTGTTGGCGTGTAGATATCGTTTTGTCAGTGATTAAGTTTAGTCTAGTTAATTTGTAATTGAGGTAGTGGTTTACTAGATTTCAATGTTATTTCTTGCTATTTGATAGTTCATTGGTTCGAATGAGTTTTGTTTTTTGTTTTAGGCTTTTCAAGATGAATTGTGCTATCTTTTTTTTCAAGTTTGTAAACTCATATTTCAAAAGTGATATGGATTAATTGTTATTTTTATTATGTAAAATCTAGATCAAAGCATAACTTGCTTATTGGTTACTTATGAAATTTGGAACGTGTCATGAAAAGTAGTGTGAAAGTTTACATATATGTATTGCTTTGTCTCGGTTTATGAAATAAGTTTTGAAATGACTTGAGAAATGTTTTATGAGAAGGTGGATGAGCTATGTTGTGAAAGTTTATCTATTTGGTTTATGAAATGTGCTATGGTTTCTATTAATTCTGAATTTGATTTCAAATATTGAAGGATGATAGCCAAAAAAGAATCTTTTGTGTACGATATTGCAATGTTGTTGTAAACCAGGTTAATGATTTCTAGGTATGCATACTAAATTTAGGATATTCTTATAGGCTAAGCCAACGATTGATAATAAGTGGAGAGAGCTTGTCAAGAGGGGAATCATGGTCATCTTATCATCAAACATTGTGTCGTGACCATGGTAGGATATTGAACAATAGATTGGTTAATGGCATGGATCATTGACATTTGATTTTATAGAATCGATCAATGGACTTGATTGTTGATATTTGAATCCTAATGGTGGATTGAATGAGTATTTCTAATAAAACTTTGTTTAAATGAAACAACTCATATTTGATGCAATATGTATATTATTTCTTGGGTATGGATTTTGAGTTTATGAGTTGAGTTTGAAGAGTTTAGTTGTTAATGGAGATGTATAAAAACTCTAATGTTGTAATCAACTTGTTGGTTTATCATAAATATATATACATGGTGATATGCATTTTGATAATAAGTTATTAGTTTGTGTTTGAGGCTGCATCATTCGGGAGGAAAGATGGCTATGTCATTCCTCAATTATTGTTAGATTTAGGGTGTGACGGTACAGGACAATAACCTTGATCACCATATAGACCGACAGCACATTATTAGTCCAAATTTATTGTCCTCTTCGAGCCGGCGCTTTCACAAGATGAGGATTGCTTTCGATTGTTGAACAATTCAAAAACCAAAATTTCAAACATTACGGCGCTAAATCACCGAAACGAGAGAGGCGAGGCAGTTGATCATAAGTCGATTTACCTCTCAAAGGTCATTCACTTGCCTTTTTCAAGAGCACAAATTGGAGAGAAGGCAATATTACCTCTAGGTATGAGTCGCCATCGGATGTCCCCGCCTATCCATTTACGTCTCCATCGTGAACGTAAACACCTTCTTTGTTTTCAAGTAAGCAATCTAACAACATAAACATTTTTATATAAGCATTTATATATTTACACTTGTATAATTAGTCAATATACACGAATAAATAATTATTATTATAAAGATACACGCGTACAAACGGGCTGTCGTTTTCTCGGACGTGCAATGGATTTTAATAAATTTATCCTTAAGAGAATATCGAAGAGCACTAGTAGACCTACCATGAATTCTTTATAATGGAAGTGGGTATAGTGTACAATTACGACTTGTTCATCACTAGCGTATAATCCTTCCCCAGACATTGCACTTAGCTGCAAATTTGGAGCAAAATTGAACATGTTTATTGAGATTTCATTAGGGCATGATTTCATTATGGCAGAAACAAAGTCAAACAATAAAAAATAAAAATAAAATCGGTAATAATGTGAAGAAAGATTACTTATGGGACACTTCACTGGACAGCCTATCGAGATCGAATCGAGATATCTAGAAGTATAGTCCTTTAATTTGTCAATTCTCTTAGGGCGCATTTGTTTCTCAAATAATCGCAATAAAAGTTAATTTTTTGTATCGTCTACAAAAATGAGACCATGAAAACATATTTCAAATTAATGAAAATTATATTTGATGTAGAATGGGGAGAATAACCAAATCAATATTTCAATTTCATGAGATCCAAACTTCTCAAAGATCGGTTAAGCATTTCGAGAATTAATTAAAACGACTTAACAAAGATAATAAATATTAGCCCAAAAATCAAAGGGAAATTCACACCTTCCATAAAATCTAGAAGAGAGCTTCAATTGGATGCAGAAATTCCCTGGTCGGCCATATAAATTCTCTTCCTATTTAGTATCAAATTCTTCTATGTCACTTCAATTAATCTGTATTACTGAGTATTATTTTTGTTTTTAATTTAACGATAGCAGTGCCAATTCATATAAAAACTTAACGTTATAAAAGAATCGCAATAATGTGTTCTTTTCGTTATTGGGATCAGCATCTTCAGCATCTTTAGTACATCATCTTTTTAGTTACTGCAAAGGAAGCCGAGATGCACTTAGCAGACTCCATCTATACAAAGTCACAAGTACCGTTTCACATAAAAAAAAAATTATAAGATCCATGTGATCTAGAGTTCAAAGTAGAAATCAAAGCAGATTAATCTCAAAAGCAATTCCACATGTGAATATTTCTCCGCACTAACTCAGAAAAAATCGCAAGTGCTCTCTAACAAGCACATGCATCACGTTTCCATTCGCTGTGTCTTGTTCAGTCAAACTCGTCCTGTCCATTATCATGCACAGAAGTTGAGGACATTGACTAGGTTTGTAAGGTTGACCCGCAGAGTCACTGTTATTATATAGTTTGTGATCGACAATTGAGAAATTTACGGAAAAAGTTATAACTCTATTATACTTACACCTGTTCTTGCCCAAAGTTTCGATTTAGCTAATAAAGTCCTAAATTTTCAACAATTTAACAATGTAATTTATCCAACACTGACATGGATAATTTTAATAATTTTTACTATTATAATTATATTATATTTTGCATTTTTTTTTTACTTTTTTTTACTTTTACCTTTGTTGGTGACTAGCCAGGGGTTGCCCTCATTGAGATATGCCAAAGGGCAACCTTGTCAGCCTTGCTAACTTCAGGCAAGGCTCGATCTTGCCCCTCGACAGGTACCGACGAAGGCAACCTTCACTGGTTGTCCCCTTTGGCTAGTTGCTAAGGCCCAGTGATCAACAGAAAAAGAAATTAAAAAAAAAAGAAAAGGAAAAGAACAATATATTGAACATTCAAAATAATAATAATAAATTATTCATGTCATTATCGATTATACCACGTAATAGGATTAGCGTCGATCAAGAAATTCTAGTCAAAATTAGCCAAATGGACTATATTAACAAATTTTCATAAAATTTAGAATTCAATTGGTCAAATTGA
The DNA here is from genome assembly GCA_017140395.1 of Eucalyptus lansdowneana. Classification (NCBI taxonomy): domain Eukaryota; kingdom Viridiplantae; phylum Streptophyta; class Magnoliopsida; order Myrtales; family Myrtaceae; genus Eucalyptus; species Eucalyptus lansdowneana. The sequence goes on from CM029485.1 coordinate 40,990,675, forward strand.
AAAATCTAAAATTCATTATAAAAAAATTAAAAATTGAATTGCCAAGATAGATTTAAGACTTTTTTTAATAATTTTCTCACTAAAAACCATGTTGATAGTGCAAGGCCGGGATTGGATGAAAAGGAATATGAAAATGGAAAATATTTCTTTCTTCGAAAACAATGATAATGAAGGAACAAGCCGGAATCACGGGGATCTACGCACATGTAGCCATATGAACCCTAATCAACGACAGTCCCATTTAAGTTTTGTAATGTGGATTGGATCGGGGCATTGAATTCGTTCGGAACGATCGGATCTGGTGGGACTTCGCTTGCACCGCTGACCCCCTTGGGTACAATGATTTTGGTTAGTTTATGCGGGCAAATAAGTTGCCAAAACATGTCGGACCACATCATGCTCCCTAGTGATCGTGTTGTCCATACAAATGATTCGTTCTTTTCTTGTCACTGATTGCAAATTTGAGCATGATTTGTGCGACCTCTAATTTGTCCCTATGTCGGTAGAAACTTATGCAAATTTGCAGACTATATATGGTGCTATATTCTTGGGTTGTACTATGAGCAATATAAACTAGCATTATCTTCAATTTTTCCGGTCTATCTGTGGAACATAAATTGGACTTTTATTAAGTTCACCGTCAATGTAAGAGCTAACTCACACTGTCATTGTGATGCGTGAGAGTTGCAATTAAGGAACTTTTATCTCGAATTTGTGTGTGAGAGGGAGGGGGGAGGGAGGGGGTGCTTCGGGTCGATGGGGATGCCACAACACAACGACATGACCACGGAGCAATCGAGCAGCGCGGCTCATGGCAATGTCAGAGGGAAGGGAGATAAAGGAATTTAAATTAGCTTTAGGTTATTGTGGTATAGAGCAATGTATAGAGAGATATAGTGGACTTGCCTATTTGGGTGAGGGCGTTGTGGCCCTCACCTGTGGCCAGTGAGAGCCGGAATGCCCTCACCACTCCTAGCAAGGGTGGGTAACTTTCACATCCTCGCTGGCCAAAAGTTGGGGAAAAAAAGGGGGAAAAGAATAAAAATTCAGGAAAATATATAAAAATACAAAAGAAAAAAAAGTTTTACTTTATCATGTAGAATGGTTGGCCCTAACAATAACACCACGTCAGTATTTTTCAACCAAAGACTAAAGCAAAATTGCTCAAACAATAGTCATCAAAAACATGAGAGAGAGAGAGAGAGAGAGAGAGAGAGAGTTCAAACAAGTGATCTAATCAAATTGGCTAAAGGAGCCAAAAAGTTTTCATTTCCCCAAAACACGTGCCAAGAAGAACAACAGGAATTTGGTATTTTTATGGGGCTAATTCCATAAAAAAGCATCAACTTTAGGTCGATGACAAATCTGGCAAAAAAAAACTTTTTTTTTTCTCATGAAAAAAGACAAACTTTAGGTCGATGGACAAATGTGGCCGAACTTTTTTTTTTTTGTCTCGTAAAAAAGCACAAACTTTAGGTTAAGTGACAATTCTGGCCCCATTTTTGTTTTGTCTCATAAAAAATAACAAACTTTCACTTCTATCCAAAATCTAACCCTTACCATTAACTTTCTATTTGAAGTTAACCTTATGTTCTAGCTGTGAGGTTGTTGGATCTCATCCATGGTTTCTCTTGACAGGTGGTGATCTACAGTTTCATATTACGATAAAATAATAAAGTCTAGCGAGAGAAATTCAATCGGGAGATTTTTTTACTTGCTAGTGAAGTATAGGAGATGTCATAGTTTCACTGTTATTCTTCAAGCTATGGCTCAAACAAGAAGAAAATGGATGGTGTTAGCCAACAAGTGCACATGGATTAAGGACAATCAATGAATATAAGTTAAGAGTGGCCAGATTTAAGATTTAAGTGAAAGTTGATGATTTTTTTTTCCAAACAAAAAAATTTTGGGCCAAAATTGTCACTCGACCTAAAATTTGTCTTTTTTACAAGACAAAAAAAGAGTTTAGGTCAAATTTGTCCATTGATCTAAAGTTTGTACTTTTTTACGAAACAAAAAAAGTTTGGGCCAATTTGTTCATCGATATAAAGTTGGTGCTTTTTTTTTGGAATTAACCCTTTTTACGTGTGGGGAGTACACAAACCGTGGGCTAAGATTAGATCTCGAGGGCCGGTCATCAGTCTCTTCGACAGGAATTGCTGATGGGACGACGGGTGGTTTTGAACGACGGGACAACCCGTACGTTGTATCTCATTATTGGTTTCCCTTCGGACCACCGGGTACAAACTGACAAAACCGCTATCTCGACACGCGTCTCTGGAGGCACATCAATGCCCGTGCCTTATCTAACGTCACGAATTATTTGCCTTTTCTGCTGCCCACCCCCCATTCGTTGACATGCATGTTGATGAGATAGAAATGAAATCCAAGGGCGGAAAGAAGCGTGTGAAAAGAATCATGCCTTGATAGATGATTTGATTTATTACTTTGTCAGCAATGTTCAATCTAGGTTATTTGTTTTAACTCATTAGAATGCTGAGCAAATCTAGATATAACTCATGAATTTTGATAGATTTCGATTGATCATCTAAAAGATGGGGTTAAAGGTCGAAGGTATTACAAATGATTTGCATGTAAACTGTCACTTTTATATATTATTTATTCTATCAAGGGAGTAAATTGAGCAAAAGTTATGCTTTTATAATTGAGTCAAAGTTATATATTATGATGATCATGGTAGTTAATTGAAATACTGATACTTTTTTTGAAATTTGACAGTGCCTAAAGGCTCGAGATCTACTTGTGCTTGTTGTCATATGTAATTCGCTTCAATTTTGAAGCCGTGTCGAGTCGAGTCAAGTTCAAATCTATTGTCCAATGCTAAAGTAGGTGAGATGGATTAGATTTCGAATCGTGCTGTGGGGCCATTGTCCTAGCAATAAAAGGACAACCGGACATTGGGGATGGGCAAGCAATGGTTCAAAGCCAACTTGAAGCAAAACAGAAAGAAAACGATAGTCATATTCACATGGGTCTTCTATCTATTATTTGAGATAATTATTTGGTACGCCATTGCAATTTCATGAAATTTCCCATTAATCTAGAGAAAAAAAAATTCCGATTTCATACTATTATAGTCTGATATTTTTAAGTTACGAAATTTACATGTCAATTAATCTCATATTTCATAAGTTACGGGGGCGCGTTAATTAGCCTTCTTGATTTTTCGAATCCTTATGTGAAGGAAAATTATCGGGAAATTGTATAATTTCTTCCTCGTTCGCTCACGGGAGCATCACAAGAGGACACGTGGACAACTCCTACGGTATCTAATGAAGAACTGGAGTTTAGTGAAGCATGTGCGACCGTTGGATTTCGACTTTCTTTGTCTAACTGTAAAAAGATATCATACGTGGGTGGTCCTCCAGCCCTTTTTAATCGCGTTTGTCAGGTAGTAAAGTTTGGACGTTTGTGTAACTTGAATGTGATTTTCAAAAAGTTAAAACAAGATAAAAGAATTCGATAGACCGGCAAAAATTTCGTACGTCTAAATCTATGAGAGGACCGTGCTCCTTTTTTTGCCGGGCTTTCTTGATAAATCGCCCAAACATGAATATATTAAGAGTTAACACTTCTGACGACCTTAAGTTATGGCAAAATACCAAAAAAATCATAAATCTATTATATTTGTAATAATTCAGTCAATTAAGTCTCAAGTTTTTTTACATTGATACTAATTCAGTCTATTTAGTCACTTTTGGCCACTTAACATTTGAAGTGGACGTACGATGGTGAACGACTGACGTGGCGATTTTTAATAATTTTTTAATTTTTTGAATTTTTTATTAACTTTTTCCTTTTCTTCTTCTTTTTTTTTTTTTTTTTTTTTTTTTCTCTCTTCTTCCTCCTTAGACTATCCTTGCGGTGGGCGTTGAGCCTTCGGCATTGGGTGAGGGCTATGAAACCCTTGTTGACCCCCAGCGAGAGTCGCGGCCCTTGCCTAGTTGATGGCCACCGTGGCCTTGCCAACTACGGGTGAGGTCGTCTTCACCTGCAGCAAGGCTAGGGTGAGGCCAACCTCACCCAAATATGGGGAAAGCCGCCTTGCTCGTGGCCCTAGGCAAGGCCAAGTGAGGGTCGCGACCCTTGTTGATAGCCAGCGAGGGCTTCGCGGCCCTCGCCGACCTCTGTGAGGACAGTCCAAGGAGAAGGAGAGAGAAAAGAAAAGAAAAAATAATAATAAAATAAATAATAAAATTTTCCAAAACAATTATTAAAAATTTGTCACATCAATATCTAGCCACCGACGACATCTACGTCGAGTTCAACCACTAGCCGACGTCCACATCAGCGGCGATCGATCGGCCAAAATTGGCCAAAATGGACTAAACTGGCATTAATGTGAAAATGTTTTAAAACGAATTAGTATCAATATAATAGGTTTATGACTTTTGTGGTACTTTTCCCCCCTAAATTATGTTTATTATCTCGCTAATATCTTAAATTCTTTGTCATGTCACAAGAAATTAAGAACTATGTACACTTTCATACCAAACCTTAAACCTTTTTCTGTCTCATCAAAACCCTCAAACTTGCACCAATGTAATAGAAAAAGAAAACACAAACCTAAATTAAGTTTGAGATATTGATGACATGAACTTGAGGTATAGGTGTTATGATGGGCCAAGTTTAGGAGTTTTTGTGATAGACAAAGTGTATTTTGCAACACGGTAACAACAATGTACATAATTTATGGTTTGTTATGATTTTTTTTAATATATTCAGATGGTTTAGAGGATGTAATGGAGGAAAATCATGTGTTTCCTTCCGGTCCATATCACAAAAATTTCAACTTCTTTTTTCCTATGTTTCTTCCCTCAAATTCTCATTTCACATACTCACCTTTTTTTCAAAGTAAGCCCACATTTGTCTTCTTCATCTCAATGCCTCCATCATGAAACGTGCTGGTATTAACTCCAGTTAACACCATCTTCATCATAAATAAATAAAATGAATTTCCATGGAAAAAAATAATTGAAATATTGAGCACGTTAGGTTGAAGAAATTAACAAAAAAAAAAAAAAACAATATATATATTCGTGGGTGCCACTGCCAACTGCCAAATATAGTAGCCAGCCGCCGAAGCTGAGCGAAGGCGGGTCTTGACTTGGAGTCAATGCTCATCTAGAATTTCAGATCAACGGCCATCCACTTCTTCAATTCTCTCCAGCAGCAATCTCCGCCGTCCGGTCCCGCCCTTCCGAGTAACTTCCCTCCACACGCCATTTTCTAAAATCTCGGCTTTTTTCATCACGTGGAGTGGATAAGCACGAAGAAGCGTGATCCACCCGAATTACTCATGGGATTATCTCCTTTACTAACAAGATCTTATTATCTCCTTTACTAACAAGATCTTTTAAGCTGATCCGATGAAGGATGATTCCAATGTCTACATCTCCTCGTGCCGCATGATATTCTAAGTTAGGTGTTTTGCATAGGACACTTTCGATAATGTTTTTTTCGCGTGAACGTGGGGACATTAGGTTTCATTTTGGCTTTTCTAAGATGTTTGGCAAAATTTCCAAAATGGGCAGCTCTCACCTTTCCCATAGGTGCTGTTGGAGATGTGGTTAGGAGCTTATTTTAATTCTTGACATTGAATAGATTTTCCAGACGTTATCGAGATTGTACAACCCAGCAGAGCATTTGAAGTTATCCGGTGCCATTAGAGATTCTCCTTTATCTTCAGTGACATGTGAGCTTGTCTTGCCGATGCCTCTAAGCTGGTGACGGTCTTAATAATCATAGTAACAGTGGTGTTGTACAATTTCATCAGAAGTGGGACATTCGTGTCAAGACTAATTAGGAGATTTGCGACCATATGGTTTCTGGTAGTCGTAGCCTATACCGAGTGAAGTATGAAGTACACTTGAGAATGACACAACTATGTATATCTAGTGAAGTATGAAGTATGCTCGAGAACAGATATCACAGGCGTCTCGATACGTTTGATCAATTTATGGATGGGAACTAAGATAAATATTGTTGAAATATATGTATGAGTTGTGTTAGAAAATCTCACATTGAAGAATTAATATGGCATAGAGTAATTAATATTACCTAGTTTGGCCATAATTTATTTGTTTTAAATTTTTAGTAAAGGTGGATCTAATTAGATATTTTGACGAGTTCAAGCTACACTCCCTCTTGGCGATTTCTACGTCCCAATTTGTTTTGGTATTTCTTGAATATGAGTTTGGTAACCAACCCTGATGGTAATCTTGTTTGAGTTGTGTCAGAATTTCCTACATCAAAAAATTTGTGGTGCGGATGAGTTAATATATCTTCTAGTTAGCCCAAACTCTCAATTTACTCACAATTTTTCCCACCCAAAAAAAAGAAAAAGAATTTTGATATAGATAACTATAAATAATCCCGCAGACTTTAAAATAGCACAAAAGGCTACCATATGTATATTTATAATAATTTCAGTAGTTCGACCAAAAAAAAAAAATAATAATTTCAGTAGACAAAATAACAGCACAAATCCTAAAAGTTGTGAAGTTCATGATGAGTTCCAGGACCTACCCGGCAATTATCTCAATTCATTATAAAAACATCCGAATTTAAAATGCTAAAAGCAAAAGAAACAAGTCCATAATTAAAACTAAATTCGAGAACAAGCCAGCAACGGGCTAGCGTCACGAAGTATGCGATTGCGAGCCCACCTCTCCTTCGAGATATTATCAGTAGTGTTTCTTCTATTTGGCCGGCTGATGAGCTGCTATTCATTGCATTGACCTCGTGAGAATCATGCACGAAAACGAATACGATGAAGCGTTCGGTTTTCCTTCCCCCACGAAATGATTGCGCGCGTTATGATTCCAAGATTCAATTCAGTTTGATTAGTGATTGTCAAAGTTTTAACCACAAACCGAAGAAAGGTCTGGCCACGTTAATCACGAAATCTTGTGTCAAATGTCATTGGCATTGCTAGCTAATAATTTGAACTTTGACAGTCAAGTCTTGTGATTAGGGATTAATTAATTAGCGGGTCACCGATGCTTTTCTTTCATCAGATGAGAAAGCAATAAATAAAGCATAAATCATTTTTTGCATCGAAATCACGCACTACAGGATGTGGTGGGCAGTTTTACATTCAGAACTTGAGAATAGAAATGGTGGGTTTTGAAATGAGGTGGTCCATATTTTCACTAAGAAAAGAAAGAGTCGAGGGTGGTTTTGTAATTTTAATTTAAGGGACCCGACTTTTTTCAGATATTTTAGGCAGAAAGTTGCCTATTTATTTGCCCTGCCAAATCTAAAAATTTAATCCCAATACTTAAAAAATGACTGAAGAACATACTTATACAAAATATATATATCAATATTTTTCGCGCTTCGGAATTTTTGAAAATTATCGAAGCTACAATATTAAAATAAAATATAATAGTGGAAAATATTTCAAATAAATTTGGGAGACTCACTTTTTGTTTGGGGGTGTGAAAATGGGTTATAGTTGAAAACATAAATTTAACGTTGTAAATCTACTATCCCTCTTTTATTATCTAATAAAAAAATAACTTTCTAGATGGTATGGAAAAGAATCTAATGTTCAAGAGTTTATCAATCCCAAAATTACCAAGTTAGTTTGTAGAATGATTTTCTTCCATAAAGTTATGTTGCACTTTAAACTCAAGATGAGTGCGCAATAATTTTCTCATATCTTTAAGCAAAGTAGGATTGGTATTATCAATTATAAACTCTGACCTAATAAGATTAAAGTTCCGCTTGTGTCGACGAACATATTCATATGAATGCAGGAAAACCACCTAACCAATCAGCCCATTCGTTTCTTATTAAATTTCCCACACCAAGAAGTCCTAGATTGTCTTTAAAGGCCCCATAAATATTCAGTTTAATCCGCGCTAAAGGTCATTTCATTGTCAAAAAAAAAAGGTCCCACACTAACTCCAAAAATTATGCTCCAATCAAGAAATAGTATTCTAGTTCGCAAAGAATTGAAGGGACTTTTTCTTTTTGGCCGGTGAATTGAGGTGACTTTAAAAGCAACATTTTCTGTATTTCTTTCAATTTGAAGAAATTAACCAAGACAAAGGCCCTCGGATTTTTTTTTTTTTTGGGCTCTGTGATGGCAGGTCAAAAGTCAAAATTAAAAGGAAATGAAAATTCAAGTCGGCTGCCCTTTTTTGGGCTACAAATTCAAGTCGACTGCCTACCCAACCTAGGGTTAGTACCTAGGTAAGATTCTTTACAATTTTTTTGGGGGGCTTCTCCCTTTTTTTCCCACCTAAGCTTATCCGGCAAAAGTAAATCCGACTTTCGATAACGTGATGAGCCCCTCTTATCAAATATCAATTGACTACCTCCACTCTCTCTCTCTCTCTCTCTCTACCCACGAACGACGTCGTAAGAAGCTCATGCAGAGCCAAAAAAAAAGCCACCATTTCCGTGAAAGTGCACCTCAGACGGGCCCCCACGGGGTTTGCCGGGGGGGCCCCTGGGATGCGGAGAATTTGCTAGTGAGGACAGCGCTTTTCTTTTTTTGCTAGTCAGGACAAACCGAGCGAGAAATTGTAGTGACAGCCGAGGTCGAGGGCGAACCGGCGCGGCCGACGCTCCACGCGTCTGGCACGCATCTGACCTTTGCGCCAGCTGCTTGACCCGGTCGCGCTGCGCTCCTTTTGGGATGGCCGTGGGGTCCAGGGGCCGAGCGAGTCACTTTATTAGGCCATTCGAAATATCTTGTCGACTTCATAGGATTCGTATATCATAATTTCATTATCTGCCCTAAAATCCGAAATATTCATAAGATTCGATGTATATTCTCATCATCCTTTCTACCTACTTTTTTTTTTCTTCTTTTGGTACTCTAGATGAGACAATTAAATTGCATTTTTCAGATTCCACATAAACCAATCTTGTTTTTGAGTACCGAATATCCAATTTAATATTCGGTTTGTAATTTTGAGAAATAATTTAAGTGATAGTTTTTAATTTACTATAAGAATAACATCCTGTTCTATACTATAAAAAATCATTTAATAAATAATTATAAATGATTGTACAATCCACTCTTTTAATAATTTGTAACTCATAATAAGCTATTATTCTCATAATAATCCAATTATGTTAGCAAAGTGCCATGACTTTTTGTTGACCGGTAAGTTCAAGATCGATTTGGCAAGCCTGATTTTTTTTCACCTTTGCCATAACAAAGTGGGTCAATTCTTTTGGAATTCCTCACCTTGCCCGATCATAGAGAATAATAAATTTGTCAATCCGCCCTTCCATGGCAACTCCCTAAATCCCCAAGGGTAAGCGCGTAATTTCGTCCCCGCGCCGGCTCCCCTATATATGGGCGCTCCATGCGCAGCGAACGATGAAGAAGACGAGGAAAAAAACAAGAACTCAAACTCAATCATTCATTCCCACGCCCGTCCTCCTCGTCCTCGAAAACCTCGCGGCTCTTCGATCCCGAGGGCGCCTCCAGAATTTCCCCAAGAAAATATCTCGCATCGAAGAAGGGAAAGTTCCACCTTCTCGTAGGGAATGCATAGAGATGATGGTAGTAGCCCGCCGCCCTTCTTCCCCAGCAAAGCCTGAGTCGTGTTGGCGAGCCAACTCGCGCATCGGCGGCCGGACCTGCCACCGCAAGCACGTCGAGGACGGGTGATCCTACGGTTCGCCTCCGACCTCGGCCGCCCAGTTTTTATCTTTGTGTAATCTTCTTATCTTTTTCAAAATATCTCGGCCGCGGGTCGAAGAAAGGACCCGGAGTTCGGGAACTGACGTGGGTCTTTCGAAGTTGTTGCAATCGAGTTCCGGTTCTTGCCGTCGGCGAGTGACGTCGGAGTTCCTCGTCGGGAGAAGAAAGAAGGCCGGAGGATGACGAAGAGGGGGGAGGACGCGAGCTCGTCGATCCTTCACGGGAAGTACGAGCTGGGCCGCCTCCTCGGGTACGGGACCTTCGCGAAGGTGTACAACGCGCGGGAGCTGCAGAGCGGCCGGAGCGTGGCGATGAAGGTCGTCGGGAAGGAGAAGGTGGTGAAGGTGGGGATGACGGAGCAGATCAAGCGCGAGATCGCCGTCATGAAGATGGTGAAGCACCCCCACATCGTGGAGCTCCACGAGGTCATGGCGAGCAAGTCCAAGATCTACTTCGCCATGGAGCTCGTCCGCGGCGGCGAGCTCTTCGCCAAGATCTCCAAGGGGCGGCTACGGGAGGACGTCGCCCGGGCCTACTTCCAGCAGCTGATCTCGGCGGTGGATTTCTGCCACAGCCGCGGGGTGTACCACCGGGATCTGAAGCCGGAGAATCTGCTGGTGGACGAAAACGGTAATCTGAAAGTGACCGACTTCGGGCTGAGCGCCTTCGGAGAGCACCTGAGGCAGGACGGCCTCCTGCACACCACGTGCGGGACGCCGGCGTACGTCGCCCCCGAGGTGATCGGGAAGAAGGGGTACGACGGCTCCAAGGCGGACCTGTGGTCGTGCGGCGTGATCCTATACGTCCTCCTGGCCGGGTTCTTGCCCTTCCAGGACGACAACATCATGGTCATGTACCGGAAGATTTACAAGGGCGATTTCAAGTGCCCGCCCTGGTTCTCGCCGGAGGCCCGGCGGCTCGTGACCAAGCTCCTAGACCCGAACCCGAACACCCGAATCCCGACTTCCAAGGTCATGGACAGCTCCTGGTTCAAGAAGTCGGTCCCCACCACCCTGGTCCCCAAGGAGGACCTGGAATTCGACGAGGAGAAGGCAGCGAAGGTGCTGCCGCCGGCGACCATGAACGCGTTCCACATCATCTCCCTCTCCGAGGGGTTCGACCTGTCGCCGCTCTTCGAGGAGAAGAAGCGGGAGGAGAAGGAGGAGCTGCGGTTCGCGACCACGAGGCCGGCGAGCAGCATCATATCGAGGATCGAGCAGGCCGCGAAGGCAGCCGGGAAGTTCAGCATCAAGAAGACCGAGTCGAGGGTGAAGCTGCAGGGGGAGGAGGCCGGGAGGAAAGGGAAGCTGTCGATCGAGGCGGAGATATTCGCGGTGGCGCCGTCGGTGCTGATGGTGGAGGTGAAGAAGGACCGCGGGGACACGCTGGAGTACAACCACTTCTGCCGGAAGGAGCTGAGACCGGCGCTCAAGGACATCGTCTGGACGTCGCCGGACGGCGATGATTCGTTGCCTGCTTAAGAGAGAGAGCGGGGTTGTACATGTAGATCGGGTTATTATGTTGGAATAGTTGTCAGCCGAGGAGCAGCAGATCGCGGAGGAGTCGGTCTGTGGTCTGCTGGTAAATTCAGTGGATGGTTTGTATGTTCTCCAAGTTTTTTTTTTTTTTTTTTTTTGGTTGTGAATATGTTCCAAGTGAGACGTGCTCTGTCTCGAGTAAAAAGCAAATCTTCGATTCTAAAAGCCCAAATCCGATGTCGTTTCGTGGATGGTTCGGATGAAAAAGAGGGATCGACGGTCCGGGTACATGAAGAATTGAACTTGAGATCTTAGAAATTCAAATTATCAAGAAAAGGGTCCGAGATTTACAGTCTAATTCAGCATCTATATGAAGAGTTAGGGAGTGGTTTTTTCTTGGGGTTAATTGAAGAGGTCGTGCAGTCAATTTAGATTCTATGTGAGCTTTGGGGAGATCTAACGTGTCGAAAGAAAAACTCTGATAGAATATGTCTTCAATTCACTTGGGAGGGTATTTATGACGGTATATTTACATAAGGAAACATTGAATTTTGAAGTAAGTACGTGCGCATTTATGGGTGAAGGTGGCGATTAAATTCAAATCTTTAACGTAAATTATTAATTTCGTTGACTTCTCATGTCCAATTGATTATAATTTCCTTCCATGCTTATTTTAGTTGGGAGCCTCTAGATCCATCTTTTGCCAGAAGAATTACTTATCATCCGGTCAACCTTTCAGAGTGATGGATTACGAACACGAGCGTCGCTTATATGTCTATGTTTTCTAAATTTGTATGTACGTGACGTCGATAAATTGAAATACAATTATGGAAGGCATAATTGGGGGAAGCTTTTCCTAACATTCAACGATGGAGGAAAACATAGCTCTAGTTTGAACTACTCACGTTACTCATCGGTCGAGTCACTTGGTGATTGTAAGACAGCCACAGCAGTCCATAGTCCCACGTCAATTACAAATCTATTCCACACCCTAATCACCACGTATCTAATCATATTCTATGTTTACCACGTATCTAATCGTATTCTATGTTTACCAAACGTGTCACAACCAAATGACCGTGACCCTTCTTATTATAGTAATTTGCCTGTATTATTCACTTACTAACACACACACATATCTGACATAATAATCTATACTTCTATATATAACTGTAACTAATGTATGTCACCATGAAGGTGATGGCAAGCAACGCCGGTCGAGGTCACAGTGGTGAGGCGGAGAGGAAAGGAGGACGAGGGGAGGTGATCAATGGCATAACGGTGTTCGGGCATTAAACTCGAATGCTCGGTGGTGGTCCGGCCACAGGGTTCTCCGACCATGGCAGAGCCGATGGACATAGCAGCAACGGTGGAGGGAGCGGCGGCACGGTGGTCACGTTCTCGGCAGAGAAAGTAGAGTCTCTAAGGAGTAATTGCTCGATCTCTCCCTATTCCGGGAGAATCAAACGGAGCAGTTCCTAACACGAACGCGCCATACGAAACACGACAATACGATCAGGGCCGAGTAGACATCTACTTCCATACGACGACTCCCCCCGCCAGGATCCTGCGCATGCCCATAGGATCAGTACAACGTACGTCACGACCCTTATCGTCTACGAACTGAATGAAACCACGTCTGGTTCTCTCTCAATTATTCACGAGAACTCAATGATTGTCTCCCCTTCTTTCTAGCTTCGCTCTCCATGATTGTCCTGTTTCTTCTGACTCGCTGCTGCACTACCTGCACTACGGCCTGCAATGTCACAAGCCCTCTTCGTATTTTTGCCCTTCGTTTGGTCCACCCCAGATTTACGTTCGAAGGAATTCGTTCATTAACAATTATGTTTTCGAAGTTATTTCTATTTAGAAATGATTTCTTTTCATTTCTATTCTCAAGAAAAAAAAAAATCACTTCGTGTTTCTATTTTAAATTTATTCTCCAAACCGGGAATAAAAAAATTAATTGACGTTATTAAATGGGTTTCTATTCTATTTCCATTTCAGAAAATAAAAAAGAAAAAAAACAAAAAAATAGAAAAACGGAATGGTTGTTAAATGAACCCTAGAACTGTCAATTGGCTAAAAAGATTTGTGAGGATGCTATTGCTAATTCTATACTTGCAAAACATAGGGTGCGAAGAGATTCTATATTTGTCATTATTATAAAATAATATCCCGTGACTCGTTCAAGTGAGGAGATTGGATTTGGATCGATTGGTTCACCACGCCGATCCATTCGTTTTTCAATTTCTCTGTGCTTATGCAGTAATTCTTGTAAAGCGTTAAAAAGAAAGCAGCTTTAGAAGAGCAGACTGGTTTGTGTCAAGTTAAACTACTTTTGAAATGTCACGCTATATTTTCAAATGAGCAAAAGAAGAGAGTAGAAAATCGATAAATAAGCCTACAAAAACTTGGAGGCGATCGAAAGAAAGCCAAGTCCCTCGGCAACAACTCAAGTGCCCTACTTGTTGCCGAAACTTTGGACTGAGTTGACAATTATCAAAATGTTTATGATTAAATTAGCACAATTAAAAAGTTTAGAATTAAATTAGCTGTCGTGTAATAGGTTTAGGATTTTTTTTAGACAATTTTTCTTGAGGACAAGTTTCATGCGGAAATGTGGATTAGAGAATCAAACCAGGCCTTTGTCTGCATATGCTTGGAACATCCCTAGATATCATCTGCATTACTGCACTAATTAATCGGAGATTGAGAAGGTTAAGGTTAATCATGACCGCAGAAATCATTGGGCACAGGGACAAGGAGATGGGACACCACGTAATCTAATTTAATTCCCAGATAGCGACCCCGGAAAATGTTGCACCAGTTTCTATGTGACGTCAGCCGGCACGAGTGTGCTCAAAGGCCACTTGCTGATTATTCTGAGTTAGGTTCTTGTCCGCTGGCCTACCTCTAGAAGAAATATGATAAGCCACTCACATTAATTTAATAAATTAAACCGTCCCTGAAGTGTCTGCTGTTGCGATTGGACAAGTCATTTTGAGCAGCAATTGCTAAGGCCCGTTGAATAATCTGTCTTTCTGATGAATTGAGCTAGACTAAGGTGTATCTACTATCTAGGCAGGGTTAGATGGAATCAACTTGGAGCACTCCGAGTACCTCTAAGTACTATGATCGGCTCGTGATATTTTTATTTGGATGCTATATTGTGATCTGTTATAATATTTTAATAGAACAATCAATCTGAATAGAATTGTCTCAATGTACCTAGCGGAGTTTACTCATTATTGGATATGTTTCACAAGGTTGTTTCGTGTAAACCGATTATCAAGTTGAGTAATAAGAAAGATGGAACACCAAGGATCAAACACTTTAGCCTTTAGGTGCGATATGAATATAAACCACTAGCAATCCTATCTAAAAGGGGATGAACAAGAAACATACGGATTTAGGCTCAGTTCATTTCATATAAAAAAAAAATTCTAGGAAAATGTTTTTTCAATTTTCTAATATTTGTTTTATGAAAAATAAATTGGTTGGAAAAAATATATTCCATGAAGAAAAAAGTGTTCTAAAATAGGGAGAAAATGTTTTTTTTTTTTTTTTTTAATGACCCAGAAGATCCCGTGCGGCCAACGTTTCTAAGATGGGGGAGAATGTTTTTCACTTTAGAGAAAGAGGAAAATATTTTCCACACTGTCTTCCACCTCACTTTCTTTCATTAAATACCTTTTTCCTTTTATTATTTCTTTTATTATTTAAATTTTCTTAAAATAGATTTTTTAATTGTTTTCTTTCTTTTTCTTTTTGTTCATTTTCTTTTTCATTGGCTAGTCACTAGCCACAGCAGTGGTCGGCGACCAACCTTAAGTAAGCTAGAGTCTTACTAGCTTGTGGTGAAGTCAAGTTTGATCGATGCCAACAAGCTCGAGCCCCACAAATCTAGCTACTTGGGTGAGGCTAAGGTTGTTAGAGTCTCACCCAAGTAGTTGAATCTGGTGAGGCTCAAGCTTGTCAAACTCCCTTGCCTAATCAAGGGAGGATAAAAAATAATTAAATAATAAATTTATAATATAATATTAATAAATTTATCAACTTTGGTGCATAAAGGAAAAGATTTTCCTTACTGAACTACAAAATATTTTTTTAACTCATTATGATATTTCAACTAAATACCGAAAAATATGATGATTTCCCTAAAAAAATGGCTTCTTGGAAAACATTGTCTGAAAACGCTATATTTTCTGCAAACTTAACGAAGCCTTCAATATATGAAGCTTTCGCACATCTTGATAAATCCCACCTTCATAGACAATATTAAATGTTGACATAATGTATTCAAGATTTCAATTCTGGAGCGCTCTCAGCAAGGCTCAAATCCAAGACTGCCAGGATAGGAGCGAGCTCTCTTGCTGTCCAGTCAACATCTCGTCAATTGAAAGAACACACCTGTAATCGCACAAGGTGGTGATCGACTAGGAACGAGTGTCAATTCCCGAAACCCTCCACAAATCCTCTCCTAATCTATCTGCCGGATTGGGGAAATCGCCACAGAACCCGGTAAGATGCGATGACCAATTAATTTAGCATGGTAAAACCGGCCAGATCTGGCAAAATGAATCTGGACAATACTTATTCTCTCTGCAGCACTGTCCTAAAAACGCATGGGAGCCGATACTCCGCATTAAGAAACAGACGCCAGCCGCATAGGACCTCCCCCAGTTCGAATTGCGCAGGCGAACTACATGTGAAGAGGCGACAAGCGAGTCGCGACACGAGAGTGTGCCGAGTGGAATTCAAGAACAGTTACCCACGCATAATGTCAAAACGAAATTAGGGTTTTCATAGAACCCTAAAGTGGGCAGAAGCAATTCCAAATCCCCCTCTAATCGCGTTGGAAAGCAACCTCGTTCGCCGACCATGTTAATTCCGGAATTCAATTTACATTATGACATGATGTGATCACCGCGTTTAGTAACTTAGGAGATTAAAATAAAGATTTTGACAGTCAGGCTCGACAAGATGGCGACACGCACCTCTTCCTCCCTTCCTTCTTTCCTCAGTATCTATGTGGGGGAGGTTCTCAAGATCCAGAGCGGCACCTGAGTTTTGTCTATCAAATTATTGTAAAGGACATCATTTTTGTCTTGGCATCTTTCTATTAGACCCCATTATAAATTTTCGATTTAAATAAGGTAATCATGGCACGGCCAATTACATGAATTATTCTATAATTCTTGATTAGTCAGCCTCAACCACCGGGCGCTGCCATATGCTATATGACCAGGTGTCCTCTTTGTTCTATAATTGCTGAAATGATGTTTATTATTTTAACTAAGATTCAGCTCGATCAATCATTGCTAAGGAGGAAGAGGAAATGGTCATTGCTCCCCGAAATCTACAGGTAGAGAGACTGATGACAAAACCAGGGGCCATTCAAACCGCAACGTTGGCTGATCAGCGTCGTTTTCTGGTGTCTTATTGATGTCCCCAGATGAGCATTCTTTGTCTAATCTTTAACCGAAAGGCTTGTGGAACGTGGCTTTGTGTAGGTGAAGCCTCAAATCAAGAACAACCATGGATGCCTAGTGCTTTCGATTTCGACCATCTAACTTAATGTTTGGTTCGATTTACGCTCTCTCTGATTATGTGACGGATCAGGAACTTCTTGAATAGTTTGGCTTAGTTTAGAGGTTGGAGTGAGTGGTGTTACGTTCCGTTTTTGAACAGTGAGGATTCTCATCTTGTGTAGGTAAGTTCCCGGCCAAGGAAGCACCTTGCGTGAACATCATGGACCAAGTAAGACAAACCTCAAACCTATCGAGTAAAACAAACATGAAATAGTAAGAGAATCAAGCCAGTATTATGCGCCTAATCCACACACTCAATAAGTTTTTTTTAGCCAATAAACTAAACACAAGGGGGTTCCTCGAGGTACATATTGAGAACGATTGACATGAAATGTCTCTCTTATATCTTGTCCTGATCTCAAGAAGATTATTGAATAATCACTTCACAAAAATGGGAGAGAATAACCCGGTATCTTAGCTCATTCTTTGTGTACGCAGAAAAACTCGCCCCGAAGGCTGAAAGACCTTTATTCAAGAGGGATGCTTGGGCCGACACAGAGACCAACATTGGTTTTCGAGCATGTTAAGGTTGAAGTACTGGGCTTCTTGGCCTGCCGGGCCAGCATCTTGTGTTTGATTTCGATGATGATCTTCTGATAAGCTACTACTTTCAATATGAACAGCTGATAGAAACTTGTCAAACATTTTCAAGTCTATTGAAAATTTTAAAATTTTTCACGAAATTCAAGTTTAAAAATTTAAAAAATACAATTAAGTTCTAAAATTGTCACGTGAAAGTGCAATCAATGAGCTTGATTAAACCAGTTTGACAAATTTTATGACTCGATTGCACTTATTAAAAAATTTTAAAATTCAATTGCACTTTTTGAACATTTTAACACTTGATGCATTTTGTGACAATTTTTAGGATTTCATTATATTTTTTGAACATTTTATCAAATTTTTTGACAATTTTTAGGATTGTACTTTTACAAGAACTCAATTGTATTTTTAAAAAATTTCACACTTAATTGCATTTTTATAATAACTTTTAGGATTTGATTGTACTTTTTGAAAGTTTAGGATTTGATTACTTTTTCGTGATGAGTTTTATGATTTAATTGCACATTTTTAAAGTTTTAAAACTCTATTGCATTTTATAATAAGTTTTAAAACCTTTAATTAGAGTTGTCAAAATGAACCGTCTGAATCGAGAACTACCTGAATTGGATTTTTTTTTTTTTGGACGAAATTATGGCTTATATGTATTACTTAACCGATTGCTTGGGAATTACATCAACATGGTCCGCACAAAGTAAATCTAACAAAGCAAAGGGTGGTGAGACACCCAATTAGTAGGAAGAAAATCTAAACAATGCATTTATATATTTTAATTTCTTTAAAAACTAATCAATTTGGTCCAATCTTGGGAGCATTGGTCCAGCTCTCAATTTCAAGAGTGAACCAGACCAAACTAAATTGGACCAATTGCATATTTCTACATAATAAAAGGCATCAAGTGGTAGGAAAAAAAAAGTGATCGGTTCCATTGGATTGGACTAAACCTAGAACCAATCACCCCTACTTCTAGTGCACTTTATCCTCTTGAAAAGATACTTGTCGACAATTCTTGTGATTAGAGAGTGCGTACAATACGAGAAATTTCACCAATTCAAGACTCAAGTTTGATTCGTCTAAGGAGATAGATGGCACTACACGTTCTTCTTGGGCCCAAAAGATCTGATGGGAGATGGATTTGCTGCGGTTCTGCTCAGTGGACCGGACCAATCGCGAGCCCAAGATCCTCGCCAGCCGCTCTCTTTCTCTCTCCCAGAGTCCGCCAGAATCTGCAGCCGAAGCGGAAGCGAACCGATCGAAGCAGCTGCGAAGGGGGAAGCTTCGGGCGGGCGTTGCGGCCATGGCTGCCGTTGCAGAGACCTACGCAGCGAGAGACCCAGAAACGGTCCACGCCGACGTCCTCTCTAAAGCCCGCGAATCTTGCTACAAGGTCGCCCTCTTCCTTCTTTCTCTCTCTCTCTCTAGAATTCTTGATCATATTCAGAGACGGACGGTGGGGCTTGACGTGACTCGCGTTCTCTTTCTGGGCAGGCCCGCGACGCTTTCTACGCGTGCGTGGAGAAGGAATCGAGCAAGAAGCCGACGGAGATCGGCTCCGTCGGGCTGTTGTACCCTGCCGAGTGCAAGAAATCGCGGGCCGAGTACGAGAATCGATGCCGAGCTTCTTGGGTAAGTGTGGATTTTGGAATCTTGCCGTGATTTTGCTTTCGCTCGTTTCGTTTTTGTGGTTTGTGGGTTGATGTTGTTGTCGTTGGTTTTGGTTGGTATGTATAGGTGAAGCATTTCGATAGGCAGTACTGTAGGAACAAGACGCTCAAGAGGCTCTTGGACGACAAGGATGCGAAGCGCGGGCCTTTGACGCTCCCGCAGCCGTCCACGTTCAAGACCCCCAGTTGAGATTTGCTCTGCAATCCCTTGCTTGGTGGGATGTGTTTCTGTTTCGGTAATTGTATTCCCATGCAATGAGTCATAGAATTCAAGTCTGTATATGCCGACATCTGCTGTTAATTTGGGGAAAATTTTGTCTAAGGCTGCATTTGTTTTATGCTTAATTCGATTGCTTTCCTCTTGTCATTGTCAATTATAAATTATTTTCTTCGATGCAGTTTGGGATGATTGAACTTGATCAAAACTTATTCTTGACGTATGTATCACTGGTGAATATTGATATTTGAATATGTCCCTGAACGACTCTCCAGAGTTCACCTTCTGAATCTATTGCCTTGGGAAGATTTTCAGTATAAAATATTTTAGAATCCATGTGCACATGAGACTATTGGGTGTTCTTGTCAGGAAAATTTGCCAACGGATGTCTATACTATTGTGGAATCATAGTGCTCCCCTTTTTTGGAGATCAATAATCATGAATCTCTTCAGTACAAAGATTTGAAAGTTCTCTTCATATGGTTTTGTTGAGGAGTTTAGATACTAGGATTAACCCCATATGAGAAGATGCTTAATTAAGATTTTCAGAGAGGTTGATTGCTTTAGAGTATCCCCAGAGTGGGTGTGTTTTTTACCACAAAATGCTCTATATAAGCAATTTAGTTGCTCCTTCAGCTCCTTCAGTATTTCATGTCTTCAGACTCAAAAAAGCCTTATGGTTGTGTCTTTTTTCTTTTCTTGGACTAATATTCTACCCCCCCTTTCTCTCCCCCTCTCTCTGTGTGCATGTGCACACACGCATGTGTGGATGTTGTTGCTTTTTTAAGGTTTTGAACCCCAGAACATTGTATTCCCTAGCATTTCCCATTGCCACTGTCTGGTGGCCCTCTTGCTTCAGTGCTGTTAATTGGTGATTTTACAATACTAGAAGAACGCAGCCTTGGGTTCTAAAATGGCGGAATTTCTTTGCTACACTACAAACTGTAGATGTTATGTTCCAATCTATATCTAAAGAAAGTGATTAACAGATGCCCGATGGTACAAAATTGAGTGTAATTAAGCAATACGTGGCTAAAATATATTCTGTTAACTTACCTTCTTTTTAGACATGGCAACTTTGACCCTGTGAAATCAAATTTGTTTGATAGAGAAAGGCCTGTTTTGATAGGCTAGTTGCAGTAGTTCTTTCTTTTGATCCAGGTCTTACCAGTTGAATGAAGTATCTTGGATGAATTTGATTTTGTGTTGGTAAAAGCTAGGAATAGAAAATGTCTGCTTTTCATCAAAATGCTCGTAAATGTTTTTGAAAAATAGAAAATAAATTGTGGAATAAGAACTCAGTGGTGTGAAGGATCATAGATGTATGTTATGAGAAGTGCTTACAAAGGAGACTGAAGTTACAATGTTGGGATAGGTTGACTCTCAGCTCATGCTTCTGTTTACAGTTGACTTCATGATCTCTGGGTAAATTCCAAAGACTCAATGCATTTTTGGGTTATTTACACTTGATTATCAGACTTCAACTTTTTTTATCCCTTGCATTCACTTTTTAAATCCACTAAGGGTTGGTAATTAACACAATTCATCCTCAAGTTTCTCCTCAATTACACTTTGCATCCACTAATTCCAAAGCCTACACTTTGCATTTTCTACTTTCAAGACGTTTTTTCTACTTTCAAGACCGTTTGTTGCACCCTCTGATATTGAGAAAACTATTCTATAGACCCTGTAGTTTCTTTAAGTTTTCTTTACAAATTTATTTGTCTGACTCCAATGTCTAAATTTTAGGTTATTTTGAAATCTGAGAATGTAAAGTGTTGTGTTTTGAAGCATGAGTGCATATGAGGGAAAGCTGAATATGGTTTCTATCAAACTGGTATCCTTTTATTATAGTTTTCTCCGCAACACACAGTTGTCCAACTTTCTCTCTTTAATTTGATTCATCAACCAATGTGTCTATTGAGAATATGAGATGGCATGGTGCATTGGACATACTCACTGTAGTAGCTAGTTAACTGAGGGTTGAAATTTGATCAAAGGCATGACCTAGATTGGCAGTGCATGCCCATTATTGATGCTAAGGGAAATACAACCTAAATTCTGGTTGCTTTACCCTCTACCAACCCTCTGTAATGTTCTTTTTCTTATGTTTTGGGCTGCTATGAAGTACTTTGAAGCTAATTCACTGCCAAGTCATAAGAGAACCCACTGAGCTAAATTATGAAAAGGTAATGTGCATTTCATCCCTGTCCAGACTCATAGGCCAACATGTCAAATTACCATCAATTGGTTGGCCAGTATAGTACTGGAGTAGCAATTGACAAGGTCTGAGGAGTTGAGTGCAATGGATGAGAAGATCAGATGGTCTTCAGATAGCTTAAGTACTTTTTTCTTTCTTATGTGTTTACTTGAACCTCAGATGAATTTGCAAACTTGGATGGAACTTCATCTGGGTTCTGATCCATTAACTGAGACATTCTACCTTTCTGTACTGGCTTTAGAGAGTGCACTTTCATTTAACACATTGAGTGCTGAAAATAAAGTACAATAATTAATACCTTGTGATTGTGAGAGATACAATCTCGCTTGCTTTCAAAGAATAATTATGGAATCTTTGTTTGAAAATTTTATATGATTATCTATCAAACAATTGATGTGCGACTATGTAGTTGTAACAGGACAGCATTTTGTTGGGGCAATTCCAACTGTCGATAAAATCCAAGTGTTCTATGATGCTCCATGTTGGATCAGTTTTATTTGGTTTGAATAGCTGAATATACTAACATGCTTTGTGTGATTGCTGCTTTCATCTGCTGCCATTATTTTATGATTATGCTGATTAAAAAAGAGAGTGAGTCTTAAGTAACTTGCATCCTTAGTACTTGAAACTGTAACATCATTTGTACTCATGTTACAACAGGACAGATTATCACTGCTCTTGCTGCCTCACACAGTTCTTCATTTGTTTTCTCTGGATTGACTTGCATGAACTCATGATTCCAAGCTTCTTTTGTTACTGATTGCTGATCATATGCTGCTCTTTTCCTCTTAGTTCTTAATTGCTCTGTATGATGCTGTGATAGGGAGCTTCATCGATAGCTGCAACCCTAACAATCAGCAAGAAGGGATGCAGAAAATTTTCTCTACATGAATTGCCTGCTTAGGAGCAGTAGATGTTAAGTCAAGACGACTTATTATGTGAATATTCTCGATCTACATTGATTTATAAGGGAAAAAATTATTGTTCCACCGCATCGCGACATAAACAAGGAACCGGGTATGCTTGGTTTCCTACATTTCCTTCTTTCTTTCTCTAGTTTCTTTAGTAAATGATTCTGCTTCTGGATGGAGATCTCTCTTATTCCATACATTCAGCACCAGTTGCTCACTTTTTCTTTTTGGAAAGTACAGTCGGGGAAAATTCATGCTAAGAATATGGCGATGATGTTGGGAGATTGCAATACTTTTAGGTCCTATGCTAGAGTTTGGCAGATTGCAATACTTTTAGGTCCTATGCTAGAGTTTCGAAACTTATTCTCACGAGAACATGTTGTAAAGAAAGGACGGTAAGAACAATTTACGGTCAGTTTCCTTTTGTGCAACGAAGATTGCACTTGATAGGTCGCGATTTTGATTTGGCAAGTCTGTTTTCTAATCATTGAACTACAAGAATGTTTGCAGTAATCTTCAGAATATCTTGGAGATTTCCAGTTGCGAGTACTTGCATCATATATTGATGAGAAATAGATGGCCCAAGCCCGAGAATGAACTATCTAACTCCTGCATATGATGAACTGTGATTGGCTGTTTTATCATGAAATTAGACCTTGGCTTATAGCTAGAAAAAGGCTTCATGCACAATGTTGAAAATCCTTTACAAAGTGAAGTTCAAGCTAATCATCCATTTAGCACAGCGTTCACTATAATCAGCAAAGCGTGGTCTGTTGTAAGCGAGAGTCTTTTCTTAATGACCGCGAGGAGAACCCTGCCATCCTTGCATGCACTGATAAGACTCTGACCCGGCACTCGAAGGTGAGATCAGAGCAGCGCCGCCGCTCACCTGCATCACCCTTGAGGGCGGATCGCTAGTGGCCAGGATCGGAACCTTCATCTCTCAACTCTCAGGCCGAGAACCTGATTAACCAAGCTGAAGCCTAACTGGCTTATAATATCATCTAGATGTCAAAGTGAGCATCTGATGCTGATCACCCTGGATGCGCACCAAATGTACCCTGTTGATGATCGATCAGGTGTCAGCCGAACCCACAAACAGAATAACGGAGTGGGTTAATCACAATCGTCATCGATAGGATCACATATCGACATCGTGAAATCTATATCTGTGATTGCATATGATCACAAAACCAAGTCTACGCAAGAGTTTTCTCCTTAGGGAATGTTACAAAAAATAAAAATCAAGAACTGCGACATGGAATTGTGGTCCATATCCGTTGACCGATCTATGCAGCTTCTCTATTTCTTTATTATTACTTCATTCAGGAAATAAAATCAAAGCCAAAGACGGGGACAGACCTTAGTCGCCTCCCACTCTTTGCATCCCATCGGTTTCAATTCACTGCCAAAGCAGATGCAGCTCGATGCTTCTTGACCTAACCACAATATTTTTATTTTTTTAATACCAATTTTGTAAAAATGTAGTTTGAGCCACTGAGTTTCACTATACTTTAATTTTGTGCAACATGCCCTAACATGCTAGGAATAGGATACGTGGCATCCCAAGAATATTATTTTTTTATTTTCTGCTTTTCGAAGGATGCGTGATTAGGTAGGGATGGTTCTGTTTTTATCTGCTTTAATTAGTTATATAATCCACGCTTTGCGTGGAAATATCAATAATATTATATATGCAATAGGAGAAGACGTAGACCTCGTTTGATAATAATATCGGTAGCTTTCTAGAAGAATATCATAATCTAAGGATGCTTAAGATTGAGGCAGAAAAGACGTTACAATGTTATGTTTTCTAAGCATGTAAAACAAAATTAGAAAAGTGGGCTTTCAGGGTACAATAATGAAATTCGATCAAAAAGGAGTGCAACAATGAAAGCTATATCAAAAACTAAGTTCTTTCAAAAAGCAAAATACAAAACTGATAAATTATACATTCTCCGTTTTTAAGTTAGTCGCTAGACAAAAAAGGGGTCATTGCAAAAATTAGAGCTCCTGATGTCCTAATCCATAATTTTGACATATTAAATTAAATGGATTTATTAATTTGTTGTGATTATAAATGCATAAAATTTAATTATGTGAATAGAATAAGTTTTAGTTTGAATTAACAATTATTTCTTCATTGAGAACATATGTTTTTACTTTGTTCCTATTTCAGTCTAGTTTTAATCCACGTTTTCTCTATTTTTATTTAGAATTTTTTATTGAATTTATTTCGTTGTTATCTTGTTTAGAGAGATTTTTCTTTATTATAAATCACTAAATTGTAAGAATATAATTTAGACACCATATTCAAAATAAGTCATATCAATCAAGAGAATATGAATGCTCTCTCTAATTTATCAATTGTTTCAAGTTTAAACTTAGTAAGAGATTAAATTTGGACATACTGAGTCTTTATCCATTTTCTGAAATTTTAAAGTCAATAAAAGATAGAAATTTAGAAATGACAAATGAGTATGCTTTTTGATAATGCATTGCGAGACATTTTTGTGTAAATTTATGAAGTTTTACATTGTAAGACCGAAGTTGGTAAATAAGAAATATTTGTTATATAGACGATGAGGTAAAAAATTATTATGTGCCTCATGCGGCCATATTTTGTGAACATATCTTCATGTATTTAGTACACATATCAAATTTCTAATATGAATTTGGATCGTAAAGTGCACATCAAATCGAATTAATTTTGACAAAAAAAGTACAACATCTAATTACAATACAAAAAAGTAAAGACCCTCTAATTCTTCTTCTCTCAAATACGATTTTAGGGCCTTGATAGCTTAATCTCAAATCAAACATCACAACCTCTTCATAAAGAATAATCCTGCAAAATATCGCATTCTTGATTTTCAATATGTCTTCTTCTATTAGAGAAGTGAAAATAAACAGAAGAGACTCCTAATCGAATTAATTTCAACAAATAAAGTACAACATCTAATTACAATACAAAAAAGTAAAGACCCTCTAATTCTTTCTTCCCTTGAACGCGATTTCAGAGCCTTGATAGCTTAATCTCAAAATGAACATCACAACCTCTTCATAAATAATAATCCTACAAAATATCCCATTCTTTATTTTCGATATGTCTTCTTCTATCCGAGAAGTGAAAACAAACGGAAGTGACTCCTAATCTTAAAGATGAGGAGAGGAGTATTTGCTCCTCATACTTGAACCTGATTGGTCGAATCAAAATTTTCCATCCATAATTTTGTATTTAAACAAATATCCAATCTATTTTAAATATGAATTAGATGCATGTCAAGTTAATTTTTGTAATTGACTATTTTCCAAATAATAAATTTAAACTCATGAATGTATCTCTTGTATGACTTTTTCAAAAAAAAAAAAAATCTCAATTTCAAATTATCTGGATTTTGGAAAAGCTATTGTTATTTTCACTTTTTGTTTTGCTTCAAATGTTATAAGATATATCTATATGGGCCATATAGCAGTACCATTATGCTCCGTGACAATAATTAAGGTAAAGTTAGTTGTCACATGGTGAGCATAGGTGCGAACTTTCTTTTAACTCCACCGATCAAGTAAACCACCTAAGTGCAACTAATCTCTTTATTTTTCAACCAAAATTTCGATTTAGATGGACCCAAACATCGTCCTTTGCGAAGGCCGTAACTATCCCTCCCTCTGAGACCCTATCGATAAGATTTTTTAGTAATTCTTCCCTAAACGCAAGCGTGATCATTAGCTAAGGAGAGTCCATAGTTTTTACCTTAGTGGTTTTGCAAGATTAACAATGTTTATGGACAATGAGTATGCGGTATCGGGTACATTGCTAGTGCCCGACTTTAGGTGTGGTCAAAGTGGTGTCCAAAATCAAGAACACTGATTAGACTAGTCCACCACTAATGAGCAACTAGAACAAAGTTAGAAAGTAAATCGGTCAATTGACTTTGAAACCCTAATGAGTACTTGAAAGAGGCATAAGTTTGGACGACACTAAAAAGATGTGATTAGACCCATATAAAATTCTCGATGGAGTCTTCTTTCCCTTTAAATTGCTGATGTAGTAGTCCAATAATCTTGAGCCGTCCTATGTGGCATATTGTCACATCAACGATTTCCGGTAAAAATCGACTAGAAGGAATACATTGAAATTTCACACAAAATTTTAAGACTAAATTGATAAGATCAGAAAGTTTAGGATTAAATCAATATCTATAAAATAAATTCAAGATTGATTGGATAATTTCTCCATAAATATAAAGACTACTAGGGGTTCATAAGATGCTGCAAATAATTATCTTAAGACTAAGGTTGATTGTCGGCAATGACAAAACTAAGGTTGACTGTCGGTGATGACAACCCGATGCAGTGTGACACTATTGATCTCTTTTTTTTTTTATAAGAAATTAGTTTATTTTCCTGTCCTTAATTAAGAGATGGCCTACAATTTGTAATAAAAAGAACAAAGGAATCCCCCGAAAAAGATGCTTGAGCTCATGGATGTTATATTCTCAAGAATACTAACAATCACTTTTGTGGTAACAATTGGATGCTAAGGAAGGAGATTCGGTAAAGAGTAGCTAGACCAAATCCTCCTCAAGCATTGGCTGACTCGTTTGATCTCATCCCAAATTGAATTTGATCCCCTTTTGGAAAAGGCCTTAAGATATTAAATTCGATATGTATAAATATAAATATATATAATCACAATCCCAATTAAAAATCATATGGTCGCACCTTTTCGAGGGGGGGGAGATAGAGAGAGACAATAATGCACGTAATTTCGGAATTATCTCCCAATAATTGCCTCAATAGAATACTAGAAAGTGAGATTAATTAATTAACGTAAAGTGAGATTACAACCGAAAAGAGAAGGAAAAAACAATACAAAAAAAATATATAACGATAAAAAAAGAGGAAACTAATCCCAAAAAAAGGGAATTTCCTCGGGATATGGTTCTCCTCCATGTAGTATTTTTGCTTTTCGATTTCTGATGAAGTTAGCTTTTCTTTTTGGGCCAAAAGTCTACCCAAATACGGCGTCGCAAAAGCAGCCAAAATGCAGGACCACCTTATTTTCGTAGACTTCCGCACACGAAAAGAAAACCCCGTCCAGCCCACGTCTGCTCTCTTTTTCCTCGGGCCCCACCTTTTCTTCCGCTGGTCAAAGGGAGAGAAAAAAACGAAGACGAAATTACGAAAAGACACGGAGGCAGTCAACGGTCAGCGCCACGCGTCGGGATCATCCCCTCCGGATCAGGGCTTGGAGATGGAGGCCGCGTCCTTGGCGTCGACGCCTCCTCCGGCGGCCGCGCCGCCGCCGGCCAGCGCGGCGGACTGGACGGTCAGGGCGGACACGCTCGGGGAGGTGGGGCCGTCGCCGGGGCCCTGGTGGTGGTGGTGGTGGTGGGCGGAGGGGGAGGGGGAGGGGGATGCGGGACTGGCAGGTGGCGGTGGAGATGGCGGTGGCGAGGGAGATGGGCATGAGGCAGAGGCCCTTCCCCTGCAGGTACTGCATCGCCGACCCCATGTCCTCCTCCATGAGCTTCGCCACCTGGTGCTCCGAAACCGTCAGACTGTCCCCGGAGGCGCCGCCGTTGGAGCTGCTCCGCCCGCTGCCGTTCGCCTGAGAACCGTCGCCGCCACCGCCTCCCTGCAGATAAGACAAGGACACCCCGATTCAATCTCTCATAATTATATCTCATAAACGCATACAGAATTCACGAAAGAGGACAAGGGAGGGGACAGGGAAGTGGGGAAAAGGGGTAAGTCGGAAAGTGGGTCGAGAGCCATTTTTCTATAATTTCCCATCGAGAGAGAGAGAGAGAGAGAGACAGCGAGAGAGTGGAATCTGAAAAAGGAGGCACGCGTGCTGCTTTGGTTTTGTCGTCTTGTGTTGATTGAGGAATTTCGGGGGTACTTTTGAATTAGGTTTTTCTATTGGAGGATGAGTAGCCCGTGTTTTGGTGGTGTACCTCAGAGGACATATCGGCAACGAGAGGCGCAACGGCAGCTGCACCACCCAGCCTGCTCATGCTCAGCACCTGTGCCAAAACGAAACACAGAAAGAGAGAAAAATCAGCAAGCAGCTCATCCATGTTCTTCATAAGCTCATACGCCATACGGAGATGGAGTGGCTCTTGGCTACCAATATTCAATTCACGGTATTGATTATCTCCCTAGCAACAATGTCAACGAAGGGAATCATTCATTTTTTTAATGTGAAAGAGAGAGAGGGAGAACCTTGACTTGAAGCTGGAGGAATTTCACATAGTCGATAATCTCATCCAGCATTGATGCCTTGTCCGTCTGTCATTCCCCAAGGCCAGCACCACCCCATCGGGAACACCCCAAGACAAAACAAGAAAATGTTAGAATTTCCCCCATAATGAAAAACTGATCTTCTTCGAAATGGAATAACTGAACTGAACACAATTCATGGCCAGAGCAGAGCCTCTCTGACTAGCGGTTACAGAGTTCCCAGGTGGGAACTGAGGAAAAAAAGGGAATCTTCATGGTAATGAGCAACCGAATAAACAAATGACTTACGGTATTTTTAAAACATCATATAAAATGGGGAAACATCAGAAGACAATAAATGCAACAGGCAGTGGAATTAAATGAAGCTTCTTGCACCTTGTTGGCATTGGGAACCAGCTCCTGCAGCGCCTTCATTCTCTCCGCTATCCTCTCTCTCCTCAGCTGCAACCCCACCACCACACAATTCCAATTTTAGGAACTCGATAAGTACAAAACCCAGAAAATATTTTTACCAAAAAAAAAAAAACCCAGAAAATATTAAAAAAGATAAAAGTGGGAAAAAAAAAACTTGAGCAGGTCCCAAAAAATAAAAATCACGTCTTTTTCGCAAGAACAAATTGGATTAGTTGGAGCGCACTCTTTCAGCGATGCTGTGAGGATCGGTGGCTTGGCCTCTCCTCGCCCTCACTCTCTGCCTCGGCTGACCAGGCGCGGCCGCAGTGCCCGCGGCGCCGCCCGACCCGCTCGCCGCCGCCTGAGCGCTGAAATTCGGTGCCGCTTGCATTGATCCCCCCTGTGATGATTTCCCAGAACAGATTCTCAGAAAGTTATGCCCGCAAAAAGAAGAGGAAAAAACCAAGTGGGGGAAAAAGAAAACGAAAAGAAAGGGGAAAATGCCTGAGGTAGAGAAAAATGCTGTGAATGGTTCGAAGTTTGGCCATTGCCATGCAGAGATCCGGCGAAGCCATTGAACAGAGCTTGAACTGAGCTGTCACCTCCCTGCGATCAAACCCACCCACTTCACTGTAATTTCAACCTCTATGAAACATTTGAACCATCGTGCTTTTCTTATTAAAAAATTCAAACTTTTCTGAATGGATTACAGAGCACTCGAAATTTGACCCGCACTAACGCTCCAAAAATTTTTCAAAAGAAACAAAAGTAAAAATGGCATCCCGAAAAGTTTTACCAGATTCGCAGACTTGAAATGGGAAGACGACGGCGACCCGTCGCCTCCGGCCATCAACATCTGGTGCAGCATCATCGCCTTGGCGGCCGCGGCCGCGGCCTGCGCGCCCCCTCCTCCCCCGCCGCCGCCGCCGCCGATCTGGTGCTGCCTCAGCTTCGCGGCCAGGACCGCGGCCTCGTCGAGGCCGTGGAAGCCGACGTCCTCCGACAGGTCGACGGGGACGTCGCCGTTCTGGCCCATGGGGAGGTGGTGGGCCGCGGCGGGGTCGCCGGGGGTGCCGAGGTGGTCGGCCCAGGAGGGGATCCCGGAGAACATGTGGTCGAGGAATTCGTCGCCGGAGGAGGAGGAGGGGTCGAAGTGGTGGTGGCCGCCGCCGGCCTGGATCTGGCCGTGGTGGGGGTGGCTGCCGTTGCTGCCCTGGAGGTCGTGGAGGGAGACTTGGGAAGGGTTCAGCAGGGAGCTGATGTTCTGCATCTCTCTGCTGCAGGGCTGCATGTTGGAAGGAGAAGGAGAAGGAGGAAGAGAGAGGAAGAGAGAGAAAGAGAAGGGAATGGATGTGAGAGAGAGAGAGAGGTCTTCTTCTTCTTCTTCTTCTTCTTCTACTTCTTCTACTTCTGTGGTGTTTGGATTTAGTGGTTGGAGTGATCTGGGGAAGTGAATCTGAAAGAGAGATGATGTTGGCGTTTCAGTTTTTTTCTGGGGGGTGCGTGCGTGTGTTTTCTTTCTCTTTTATGCATTTGAGTTGATTTTGAGTGTGCTAGTTGTCCACAGCGCGTGAAGCGGATGAGCGAACCTGAATTTTTTTAAATTTTTTTATATTGAATTCTATGGAGAAAAGGGTATATGGTAAAAAGGAAAAAAAAAGGGGGGAATATTACGGGGGGATCTGATTATAACTGCTAATTGGGTTTGTTTTGGGGGAGGAGACCAGGTCAAATTTGATAGGGAAGTTAACTGCCTATCTAATTATCTATTGTGTGAGGTCACTATGATCTAACGGTTCATATAGAGTGAATTCGTATAAATTAAGAGTATCTAGAAAAAGGTCGGAAAAGGTCGGAATTTTCTAATAATAGCACCTCAGAATATGGTTTAGGCGAAAATCCACGACTAGTGGGTAAGTTGCCATAATTGTTGTGGACAATTTTTTTTTTCCCCATTTTTATTTCCTTTGTGTAGTGTGGCTGCAGGTCTCTGGAAGAGATTGAGAAGCTCTCAACACAAGGAAATGCGAATCGTTGGAATCCTACCCAAATTTGTTTTCTAACGCCAATCAGAAAAGACGATGTAATTCCCCTCTTGAGGAAAGGGTAGCGAGGTTCAAACAAGCTCCTGTGTATCTTTACGATCGCGTTTTTTAGATTTTTAATTTGTTTAATCAAGATTTTGAGGTTGGTTGACTTTTCTAATCCAGCATCTTTAGCTCCGGTTCTAACTAATGGAAGAATAAAATATATGGTATAGTCGGTGAGAATCTAAACTAGAAAATTCAAGTGCAATGTTTCTGTTAAAAATTCTCTTTGCTCAAGGTTTGGTTATAGCTTTTCACTTTTAAGATTTAGTCGCATACATTCGTTAATCCTAATACCAAAACGTTCTTCCACATCATACTCTTGTCGTTCCAACAGACATCTATTACTTTAATTTGGAGTTGAGTATTAAATTAGAACATTATACAAATTCAGTGACTTTATATGACAAATTAAAAGTTCAAAGTACTCAATTGAAATTAATGGAATCCTAGGATTAAAAGAGAACTTTTACCTATAATTTATCCTAGCGTTAAACCCAATTAGATTAGCGGCATCAAATGCCACCGACATTTCCATGAGATTTGACCATGTGATCATTTAGGCCTGCCTTTTTTTTCCCTGGCTACAAGATCATTTAGACCTGCTTAGGTCCTCCATCTTCTATTGAACTTCATAACGTGCCCTTCAAAAATCGGTCAAGCCCTCAATTTATGGGTTCTGTCCCTAAAATACAAGAATCTGGTCAGCCCAAAACCTAAAAAGGATGGAACCATCCGCAAGCAAGTCTAATCCCATTCAACACGACTCCTAAGCTTTCTACACGTCCAGTTTCACCATCACACGGAGTTCCCTTTTTCGCAACCTCATTCTCATATGGCAGAGAGCTTCCGATAACAAAAAGCTGTCGTCTTGAATCTGTCTCCCCAGCACGAAAGCACTTTGCATTTGGTATAATCAACTGGGACATCATGGGCTGCCAATGATCTGTCAACACTTCAGCAAATTACTTCGCAAGCAAGATTGCATAAGCTTTGCAAATTGAAGATTATGTTCATAAGCTAATCGGTCTGACGGTCGCCGTCCCTCCCCCTGGGCCGAGCGACGGTCGCCGGCCCCCGGTGAGGGCGGCCACCGCCCTGTGGCCGGGCGGCGGTCGCCGCGATGATGGCGCGGCGGCGGAAGTCCACCGCCCTTTTTTTTTTTTTGAACAATTTTTTTTTCTAAATAAATTTAGATTTTTCTTTTTTAAATAAATTTAGATTTTCCTTTTTATTTTTTAATCTAATTTTAAAGATTTTGAATAAAAAATAATTTTAAAAAATCATTTGAAAAATAAAAAAATCATTTAAAATATGAAGAGCGCCACGTCAAGAATCCGTTAACTTTCTTAACGGTGTTAACTTTAGGACTCGATTGCACTTTCTGGACAAGTTTTAGGACTTTGATCAACTTTTGTAAGTTTTAGGACTCAATTGCACTTTCTGGACAAGCTTTAGGACTTAATTGAACTTTTTTTAAGTTTTAGGACTCAATTGCACTTTCTGCACAAGTTTTAGGACTTCTACTACACATATCCCATTGAAATATTATCTCCAAGGAAGCGACTTCCGGGACCAGAGCAATCGCAATTGTCAAGAATTCTGTTCCTTTTACGAAGTATTTAGTGTTCCAATCACCTGCTTTCAATTAGCAAACATGGGATCTTTGGTGCTAATGCTGTTCTGTGGTCACCATAATTGAGCGATTCTGGCCTTGGTAGCTTTCTGTCTGTCTTGATCAAAGGTGCCTGACGTGCTGTTTCCCACGTTAGTTAAACTGCTGCTGAAACTGCTCCATTCTGCTGCTGAAACTGCTCCATTTCCTCTTTTGCATTCACCTGCTCCCAGCAGATAAAGCTAGGAATACTTTCCTGGTTATGCCCCCAGACCATTACTGGGATCTGAAGCTGAAGTCCATTCTATGTCAACAATGCCAGAGCACCCCTAATCATCTTGCTAAATAGCTTCAAAGAGAAATCCTCGTCCCCCTCTTATGCGTTCAACTTACAGTGGTGATAGTAGAAAGTTATGATCTGGGTGAATTGCACGGCTAGCCCAAACACGAACGAGTTCTCCAATCGATCTTTCCAGTGCATTTGCAACTCCATCTTTATTATTTGACCTGGTAAAAACATACCCTTTATTTTCAAGATCCATCGAATGGCAATCGTCCAGAAATTTCGTTTCAATCAGAAAAAGAACACTGGGCCCAAGCTGAACCATGAGGTTCTTGAATTCTCAAGAGATTGCCAGGCCCTTGACAGTTCCCAACCTATCAGACTAACGAATGCCGTGGCGGCTGTTTTAGGCCAGCCACCTTATCGCATCTATGAGTATTAACTCCAACGAGATCGGAGTTTCATCAAATGTCGAGCCATCCAGGCCCCAGGGAATTCTCCTGATGTTCCCACACCATAAGGCTCAAATCACTGTTTGTTCCTTGTGGTTCCCAAGTTGTTTTATTCAGAAGCCTTTTTCTCAGGACCCAAAGGATCCTTGCCCTTTCTGGATCCAAGCTTTTGTTAGTTTCTTTAAAGCCTACGCCTGTTTCCTGGGCCCCAAAGGATCCCTGTCCAGAAGAGGCAGACGCCTGGCCAGTGGGCTTGAAGGGAACGATTCCCATTTCCATGTCTTCTTCCTCATCTACTGGGTTACCTCCACGAAACTCTTCACCGTGAAAAACATTCCAGCAGGCTTGAACTCCCCAAATTCTACTCTCAACCACGTCCCATTTTCACAATCTTCCTCCTGCATCTTTGAAATGCTCGCAGCATCTGGTATAATGGCCGATTTTCCACTAACATAACCAAAGAAATCTTTCATGCTAGAAATCAATCCACACATTATCACCTCCCTCGCTAGACAAGACACATGACCTCAAGGACAATGCCAGATCGTGATCGACTTTAACCAGAGTAACACATACATCGAACCTCTCTTTTAAGATAGAAACACATAAAACCTCATGATTCCGTAAATAGGTACATGCAACAGCTTGAAACATTTGCAGTAAGGGAAGTCTTAATTCATATTTCTAAGTGGACGTTGTCCAATAACATACTCACCAGGCCACTCATCAAAATACACTCATACATATATGTGCCTTATTTCGTCCCAACATATGGGGGAGGTTGATGCAAAAGAACTTCGAGAACAGAATCGAATTGGAGCTATTTTCATAGCGACGTACTCTCTAAAACTAGTCATTATCTACGCTTTATTACTAAGTTTTTTAGCCCATGGTGTAAGAAGGGGTAGGCAGGTTGATGACGGTGCTCTTGACCTTAGTCATCATATTGATGCTGTTTGTGACTCCCTGTGAACCTATTCCACTGTCCTTCAAACCCTGCACCATCAAGCATTTCAGCAGTCATTTCTTCTGTGCTCGCAGAAAAAAAAAATTGATATGGGATTTACAATGCGATAGAAATCTTATAAGATGCTTATGATTTTTAAGTTTACCTGGAAAGGGAAATGGTCTGGCCCTCGAGCCGGGGCAGAGTTAATTTGAACTGAACCGGTCTCCATTGCGTCGCTGATCAACATTGCCTTGTTGATGTCGCGTGTGAAGACACAACCCTGCAATTTTTAAGGCATTTTATTACAGACATGATGATGTCTCCAACAAATGCTCTTCTCTGATTTCATCCAACTGTGGCCTTTGGGATTTCGTGGAAACCATAAGTGTAACTAGTAACACATTTAGATAGGTAGCTTAGTGATAGAATTTGTGTGCATGTCGACAAGCGGGTACCTCGACCCACAAGTAATGCTGTGTACGTACTTCTTTTCTTGATTTGATTTTAATTCGTTATCCTGTGGCTGCTTATAATTTGACAAGAGTGCAAGGGATTGTCGCAGATACCAGATTAAATCATACCTGGAGACCGAAATTGCTGGCATTACAATGGTTAATCCCTTCTTCGACAGAGTTGATCCTGATGACTGGCAAGATTGGCCCGAACGGCTCCTCCCACGCGATCCTCATGTCGGGCCTGACGTTATCCAACAGCAATGGCCATATGAGGTTTCCTTCTCTCTTGTATTGCTGGCAGAAGGTTGCGCCCTTCTCCTTGGCGTCCATCACCAGCCCCTCGATGAAGTTGGCAGACGATTCTGAGACGACCGGTGTTATGTCACGGTTGTCCTCGGGCGGCCCCACGGTTAGTTTCGCCACTTTGGCATTCACCTTTTGAACCAAAGTGTCCGCAACGGAGTCCATCACCAGGACAACTTTCACCGCTGTGCATCTTTGACCGCTGTTGTGGACCAGGAGAGTATGAATACGGGTTAGTGTCCGCAGCGGGTAACAGATTTTGCGTATGATGTGAGCAACCGTCAATTTTGGTGGCCTTAAGGGAAAACTATGAAGTTATGAATGCTTGCAGATCACTTGGGTCACCTGTAAGAAAAGCCTCCTTTCACAATGTTGGCAGCTGCCAAGTCGATGTCGGCATCTTCAAGCACAATGCAAGCATCTTTGCCACCCAACTCCATCTGAAGAGGAATCATGCCGGCCTTCTTTGAAATGGCAACTCCAGTGTCTCCGCCAGTGAAGCTGAATAGGAAAAGGCAATTCAAGTTAGTAATCACAAACCTTGCAAGAGGCAAAGAGATCATAAATAGCGAGAAGATGGCCACAAGAATTACCTTATGCAGTTCACCCCCGGATGCATAGTGAGAAAGTCACCAATTTCAGAGCCTTTTCCGGTGACGCAGCTGATGAGACCTTTGGGAAAACCAGCTAAGTGAAAGCAGTGCACCATGTGAAGGCAAGATACAGCACCCTACAAGGAGTTATGTACAGTTTTCAGGATAGCCAAATTGATCAGGATCTACCAGAAGAAAAAAGAAACGCAAATTTTAATGGGAGGCTCAGAAGAGTAAACGCAAGGCCTATAGTATGCAAAAGTTTCTGCTCCACACGCACGCATAACACTACACACCGAGACACAAACTCACAACATGAGAACATGCACAAGACTGAATGGGCTACAATAGGCGCGGCCAATAGCATGAAAACTGAGTATCCACCATAATTAGAGCTCCTTTAGTTAATAATTAGTGAGAGTAACTTGACGGCAAGAACATACCTGGGTGGGAGGCTTCAGAACAAGAGAGTTTCCAGCAATCAGAGCAGGGCCAATCTTTGAGACAGCCAGGTTAACTGGGTAGTTAAATGGTGGAATGGCTAACACTACGCCAAGTGGAATCTGCAGTTCAAAACAAAAACATTTGAAGCACGTCACGAATCATTTCGACCATTAGAAGCCAAACATCTTCTGCTCTCTCTCTCTCTCTCTCTCTCTCTCGTGCCCACACCCACACACAGACATGGACGGTAGCAGATCTAAGGTACGGAAGCACATGGATTGGATGGCCTAAAATTTCTGCTGATCTTCCTCTACCAGTCAAAAAGGGAATGCAAAAAGCAACGCTGTTGCTCCTGCTGCTATGTTCGCCCTTCATGTTGGGCTAATAAGACAATTCATGTTCATGTTTTCTCCTGAGTATCATATACTTCAGAGATTCAATGGCCAAATTCATCTTTGCGGTGCCTGTTTAGGTTCTTTTCACAACTTAAGTTTTCTAGACAACTGCTATCTAATATGGAACTGGGGCATAGGTCATCTGTTCAAGTCTGGCATTACCTCTAGATTGTTTTGTCCGTTACTCTCATCATTGTTCCATATTTTCCCATTTGCTCTACATTCACATCATACATTTCCGGCTGAAAGATGACGATTAACATAAATTTGATACACATTGTTAGCCCGCTACTAAATAACCTAACAAAATATTTAGGCTAAAAGAAGGCCACATCGAAATGTTTGTTTAAAAATGTGACTTCACCTAATATTGGGATCTCTATTTGTGATACTAAGGAAATTAATGCAAGAAGCGGCGCCGGTTGCGAGCTAATAATAAATAGGTGGACCCTTTCTTTCTTTTGGTTAAAATTTTATAGGTGGACCTTACTAATCTTTATCACTTTTCACTGAGTAATGGAGGGCACTTGATCAAGTAAATGGCATATAACCAAGAGAAATTTTACCTTGGAAGTGAGGCAGTACTTGGTCCTCTCGTTTCCAGGAAAACTGTCGGAGACCAGGAACGACCCCTGTCCCAGGATTCTAACTCCTTCCTCAGCGCAATATGAGATCAGATCACCAGATCTCACAACCTTGATTACATCCAAAAAAATGGCATAAATCCAGTTAGTCTCATCGCAACACGAGCAGGATTAATGTATGAGACATTCTCTTTCTCTGTATACCTCAGTGACCGAATCTTTGGCTGGTTTGGCAATTTCCTTCACAAGGCACTCGGCGATGGGAGACTTGTGCTCCTTGAGGAGTGCGGCAGCTTTGTGAAGGAGCTCGGCCCGCTTCCAGAGCGGAGTCTTTGCCCAGGCCTTCTGTGCGCTCTTGGCTATATCCATCACCTTGTTCACCTCCTCTTGTGTACAAGCTGTACAATCACACCATCACAAAAGCCAATTCACATCACAAGACCACATAATCAAGTCAAGCTCTCACCTTTTCAATTGCAAGCAATTAATTAAACACCGATCTCCTAAGTAAAGTAACCCCTTTTAGAATCGATTCTGAAGTACTTCCAAGAAATGCAAGCTCCGTTTCGAGTTTAGTTAGGGGTGATCGGCGGTCCAAGTTCAGTAAAGTAACCCTTTTTAGAATCAATTCAGCAGGAGTACTACCAAGAAATGCAAGCTCTATGCCTTAGATTTAGGAAGGTATGAACAAAGGTCGGGTTTCAACCAGAAACGGGCCTCGCTGCTCAGTTCGATGCCAATTCTGAGAAAGAAACTTAGCTGCCAACCAGGTTCGGATTAGCTTCCTGTTCGAGGGTCGAAACCTGCCAATTCTACCCTGGAACCGGGCTAACCATGTTAGTTCTTAGGTAGAACCGGCTTTGTCACAGGCCAGAGTACCTTTTTTAAGTAAATTTGTGCTCTACTAACGACTAAAAAACTCGAGGGAAACAAGAGACCCCACAATCCCCACGATCCTAGCGCTTTCCCAATGCACCACAGCGGATGGAACAGGGAGCTTCCACATCATAACGCGCAGGACCAAACCGAAGTTTGGAGCGAGCATGGTACCTTGGACTTTGTACTGGGTCTTGCGGGTCGTGGGGTTGACGATGTTGACGCTCTTGCCGGAGGCCGACTTCCTCCACTCCCCGTCGGAGTAGTACTTGTACACTTCCCCATCCAAGATCTCCGCAAACACCCCGGTCCCCGCCATTGCAGCAGCTCAAAGCCTATTCACTCAGCACACTCCACACACCTACTCCCACTTCCCTACCCAGAGAGAGAAAGAGAGAGAGAGAGAGAGGGAGAGGGAGAGGATTGTGTGGTGAAGCGAAGGTCTGGAGAGGAAGGGAGGGAGTGATGGGGAATGAAGTGAGGACTCTTCGCAGGTATAAATAGGGGAAAGGTGAGCCACGTTTGGTTTTGCAGTTGGTGCGGTGGTGGTTCAAAGCGTGCCAGGTTAGGCTGGGAGAGCGTTAGCTGCGTCTCCCTCGTTCACCTGCGCATGGCATTTTGCGTTGGCTTTATTACGTATTGTTTTCTTCCATAAGACTTTTAAGCCATTCTTGTTTTCGTGTTTTTCACTTTCGTTTTGGGATATTCCCATGAAGATCCCCCTCCCTTCCCTTTCCCCCAAGGAAACGGGAAGTTTCTTACAGCCTCGTTCTTCCCGCGGCCTCCACCGTTGAAAATAAATCTTATTGTACTTTTTTGTCGGGAAGTCAACCAAATTCTGTTTCTTTTTTTTTTCCTTCTCTTTTGCATTAATAGCACCAAGAATTTTATATCCATACACCTATAATAAATTTATCTCATACATTTATCACATTTTTATTCTCATTTAGTTTCCATTCAACTTTATCGTCAAATTGTTAAATTAGAATTTTAACGCTTGTTCATTATGAATATATTAGTTTATGATTTTTCGTATTATTGATATAACTTAATAGAAATTGACGGAAGATAAATTTATTATAAAAATACTAGTTTGCAATTTAAATTTATTATAAGATACCAATTTAAAATTTTTGGTGATCAAAAAATTAATTTGAAATAATTCTGTTACATATGTAATAATTTGAATTTTTTTGTGATATTAACTTTTTTATTTACATTGGAGAATCCAATATAGTCAGAAGCTTGAAAGATTACATTAAACATATAGAAATAATTTAAGGTTCATATAAAAAAAAATTAAAACTTCGTGGTAGGCCAAGATTTAGAGATTATCAACGTCATTTTCCTTTCCTTTTCTTTTTTTGCCCAACAATTCTTTTACTAGTTACTAGCAAAAAGAATTTTTTTTAAAAAAACCCGATAAATGAATTTCTAACTGAATTAATTGGATGATTGAAATTTAACACACGTGTTATGTAATTGATTCGACTTCACTTTCATGCCCTTCTTTTCCACGGCTTGGCAAACGAGACGAGCGCAGTGACGGAGAGGATTGAAGAGTCAGCAGACGGCTGCCGTGAGCATACCCACTTTTGTTGATGGCTTTCGTTAATGGCCGAAAAAGAAGATCCTCTCGCATCTCCCATATGACCGGAATTATTAAAAAAAAAAAATGATAATAAATAGATTGCATTTAAAAATTGTGGGATTTGGAGGCGGATCTAAGTTTTCGTCTGTGTTGCACCGATCCTCGGAGCACATCCTTGGTCCAAAAGCAGGAACTTAGGTCAAATTTCTTTTATTTTATTTTATTCAAGACCCGTTGGCAATAAGGAATAATTTTGCATTTGTCTTGCCACTCTACTACCAATTTTTTATATGTTAAATCATTTCGTTGTCATTGAATTAAATTTTTCGTGTTTGTATTTAATGTAAATTTTGATTGTGACTCAGAAGATCCCATCTCTCAAAATAATTTTTAAAATGCACGCATGACTCCTTACACATGGGCACACCAAACTCATATGCGCACACCATCGCACACCAAACCTATAGGAGCACACCAAACTTAGTGTGGAATAAAAAAATTCCATTTATATAAAAACGTAAATCATTCAAAATGTCAACATGCTGTCCTTTTCTTTCTTTTTTTTTTTTTTTTTTCTTTTTCCCCCTCATTTGCTGGTCTTGGTTCGAAGCTTTGGAAATATCGTGGCATGCCCATGACACAGGAAAAGGGACAAAAGAAGTATGAAACAAATTCGAGCGATAATTTCTTCTGAAAAAATTATGGGCATCATTATTTCTGAAATAATAATTATTTTGTCTTGTCCATACTTCACGAACAAGGAATGGGGAATGTCCCATACCTAATGTCCATAACCCCGCAACGGTGCAATCCTCTGGTTGTGAATTTCAATGTGGCAATAAAATGCATATTATCTATCTGCAGGCCTAATTAATAGTTCAAATCATGCACACCAAAAATCCATTTTATCTCGAAAGAATTCACACCAATTATTGGTATCGAATAAAAAATTCAACCTTGTATAATTCATGGGAAATATCCATACACATGTCTTATTCTTTTCAATAATCCATATTCATAGCAAAGAAGCACTATTTTTTACCCTCAAGGAAGAAATGACTGGTCACAAAAATACAAATATATGTGATCTATAATCTCTGTAAAGGACCATGTATACTTGCTTATGTATCATTAGTTGAATCCATTAACATAAACATGAGGGCAAGAAGAGGCAATACAGAAGTTTGTAAATTGTAAAAATGAGTTAACGTGAATTGTCCTACACAAGTACTTCCGTGTAATAACTCTATTGAAGGGATCATGTTACAGAAATAGCTTTTGGTACATGTGTTACTGCTTTGACTAGCGAATAACCAATTTGGTCCCAACCAATTTGATCCCAACGCAAGAAATAACCAATA
Organism: Eucalyptus lansdowneana; assembly: GCA_017140395.1. NCBI lineage: Eukaryota > Viridiplantae > Streptophyta > Magnoliopsida > Myrtales > Myrtaceae > Eucalyptus > Eucalyptus lansdowneana. The sequence goes on from CM029485.1 coordinate 41,031,642, forward strand.
ACTAAAAGGATGTAGATATAGACAGAATCACATTTGTAAAATACGTTAATTTATGAAAGTATTTTTAAAACCACTCGTGAGATGCACACGAAAATGCATGCAAAATCATTATTAGGACCATCATACTTACCATCCATCCATGATTTGATCTTATTAACACGTAACAATTGGCTACTGTCCAAATACGGAAGAATTGAAATCTTTGATCAAGACATTATATATAAATGATATGAACTGCCTACATAAGAGTTTTCGTATAGAGGATAACTAGTTTTATTACTCACTACAAAGAATTTCCATGAAAGAAACATGTACTAGAAAATCAACATTACGCATGTCCAATGAAATTGTTGTTGCTATCTAGTTCAATAACCAATCATTGGTTTAAATGTAAATAAATAACTAAATAAAATACATAGACTTATCTCTTGATTGCAAGTCGATATATCGTCTTGATTGGAGATCCCCTGTATGGATTTGTACACACTCCACTTGATCGAATCTAGTTCTAATTAATTTATAATGAAGCAAAGATATCCATGGAGTGATTTGTGCTGTTATGATATTCACAACCAAGAAATATCTTATTCTCTTTTGGATAGGTCTTGGGAAAATTTTTAAATAAAGGTCTGAAATGAACATTATTTCAAATAAGAATCCAAAGTACTCTCATTTTCTTAAATAAATGTCGCCTAAATTGGCTATATTAGTCTCAAAAAAGTGTTTGATCTCACCATCTAGTGGAGGACAATTTCATCTTTCAATTTTTTGTCCTTTCTTCTTCCTTTTTTCATTGAAAAAACAAACTAAAAGAACTAAAACTTATATATATAAAGAAACACAAGGGAGAGATGGCTCCCTCCTGCCTATGGCCATTGCTCCATCATCAGTGGGGCAATGGCAATGGCCAACAGCCCTCACGTAGGTTTAGTGAGGGTGAGTCGAGGGCTATCAGATTTATGCAAGGGCCGACGACCCTCGCCAAGACCAAGATAAGGGGAAGCAACCCTATCAACCATCATTGTTGCCCCACCGGTGATGGGGCCACCTATATTTTTGCTTTAATAAAACATGTGTCTTTTTTTTTTTTTAAACTAACTTAACTTAAATTCAAATTAAAAATGTGTTTGGACAAAAATACTCTTAATTAGCTAGAATATTTTGTTAGCCAATGAGACTAAGCCTTTATTTGAGATAACCATATTCACGTCAAGCCTTATTTGAAATAATATCCATTTCATGTCCTTATTTGAAATTTTTCCTAAGCCTTGAAAGGAGAAGGAAGGCTCAAATGCCAATATGTTTCTAGTACCAAATTGACCAAATGCGATATTACTCATTTTGTGAAATTCTAGTGCCATAAATAAGTTACAAATCACTAAACAAACTTTCGAATGTAGTTTGTTATGTTACATCATATGTGGAAGGAGTTTATACCAAATCAATCTACCCTTGTGCTGAGTCCTGTCAAAAAATTTATTTGCAGGGTGAGTGCAAGAGGGGAAAATTTCAAAAAGGACTTCCCACTCCGGCAATTTATGAGCTTGCAGTGGATTCGCTCTCTTGTTGTCACTATTTCTATCTGTAATAATATAATGCTCTATCAAGGTGCAGGCCATCGTTGTCACTATAATTTAATGGAGACATTCCATCGAATTTTCAGCCGCACATTCCATGGACCAACAATACCAGTATGGCCTCGACTTGATTTTGCAAGTGATCTTGACTTGATCGCGATAGGATAATTATGTAATATGTTGTCAACATATTTTTTTCTTTATTTTACTCGAACAATTTCATACAATATTAATTTGAGTGTGTGCATAGTTATAATAATCAAATTAGCAGTGAATAAGACTGTTTGTGTAATTTTATTTATTTATTTATATTGACGAAATATACTTTGGTTTTCCTTTGTGGTAATAGAACTGGCAGCACTAAATGACACCAACTTTGGCTCCATACTTATTAGAATCACAAAAATCATCGAACTATCGGTCTTTTCATCATTCTAATTCCCCAATTGTGTACATAGCCAAATCTGAGGTGGACTTAGCGCCGTCCTAAAACAATGTAAGGGAGGGAGAATAAATAATGGAATGTCCGGTATGGCCGTATGAGTTTTCATTTTACTTTATGAATTGATCTTTCTCTTTAACCTTAGAGATTTAATCGAAATTTATGCGATGTTTTCTTTTGTTGGTCGAGAAAATTTTATATGATGTTAAGTACCTTGAGGTTATTGAAAACATATGAATATTACCATTTAACGTTACCTTAAAAATTTATTTATCTTACATATTAGAGTCAAGATGCATGAATTTATAATATCATATGATAAAAGATGATTGCGATATGATTAGGAAAATTGTGGTCCATAAAGTAAATCTATTTCATTTTACTCAATTCAATCATAAATTATTCAATTATGTTAATTTATAATAAACATTTTCATGTTTTGCCAATTGAGTCAATCCGGCCAAATTTAATTGGAAATTGCTGACGTAGACACTGACCATTATACACCGCATGGTCAACGTTGATGTAAACATTTTAATATTTTTTTGGTTTTTCTTTTCTGTACATGTTTTTTATCGAGTGCTAGCGAGAGTTGCTAGTCAACCCTTATCGGCTCTAGGTGAGGGTCACCTTGCCTCATCAAGCCCTCTCCAGCCATTGCTAATGGCAGGTCTCCTTGTCTAGCCCTCTCCAACCACAGCAAGAAGGAAAGAAGGAAACATAAAATGGAAAAAAATTCAAAACTTTTGTTTTGCAAAGTTGTGCATGTGAGTGCCTATACGCCATATAGCATGATCACCGCTAACTAGGCCAACTACGCCATATAGCATGATTGCAGCTAATGGCGAGTCTCCTTGTCTAGCCCTCTCCAACCACCAACAAGAAGGAAAGAGGAAAACATAAAAAGGAAAAAAAAATCTTTTTTTTTTTTTTTGTAAAGTTGTGCACGTCAGTGCCTATATGCCACATAGCATGATCATCGCTAACTAGGCTAACTATGCCATATAGCATGATCGCCGCTAATGGTAGGTCTCCTTGTCTAGCCCTCTCCAACCACCAACAAGAAGGAAAGAAGAAAATATAAAAAAGGAAAATAAATTCAAAAAAAAAAAATCGCAAAGTTGTGCACATCAGTGCCTATACGCCATATAGCATGATCGCCGCTAACTAGGGCTGCGTTTGTTTGTATTTCTTTTTTTTTTATTTTTAAACATTTTTTTCTGTTTTTTTGTTCATAGAACAAAAAGGAACATAAACGCATTTGGACGCGTTTGTTCCTTTTTTGTTCTTTTGTTCGAAACAAAAAAAAATAAAACAAAACACAAATTTTGTGTTTCTTTGTTTCGAAACACAAATCGAAACACTTTTTTTTCTTTTTTCTCTTATTTTCTTGTTCTTTTTCTTTTGGCCGGTCGCGGCCTCGGCCATGGCCGGCGACGGCCGACGAGGGCCGGCGGCCGCCCCGGCCACGGCGAGGCTCGCCGTCCCCCGGCGAGGCCGAGGCTTGCCGTAGCTGGGCGAGGTCGACCTCGCGTCGGCCTGGGCGAGCTCGATCTCGCCCAGATCCGGCGAGGCCGAGCTCACCCAGCGGCCGGCGAGCCTCGGCCTCGCCGGATCTGGGCAAGTCGGCGTCGCCTGGCGGTGGCCCGGTGAGGCCGCGCCTCGCCCAATCAAGGCGAGGCCGACCCTCGCCGGCGGTCGCCGGCCATGGCCGGCGACCGGCCAAAAAGAAAAAAACTAAAAAAAGGAAAAAGGAAAAAGAAAAAAGAAAAAATAGAAAAAAATAGAAAAAAATAGAAAAAATAAAAGAAATAAAAAAATTATCCAAATTTACCAAACATGTTTCTGTTTATTTTTTATTCTCGAACAAGTTTACCAAACGCGTTTTTTTGTTCAAAAATTGTTCCCTAACAAAACACTTTTTTCTATTTCGTTCCCGGAACAATTTTTAAACAAAAACACAAACAAACGCACCCTAGGCTGCCACATCTAGTGTTATCCACTCAAAATTAGTCCGATTGACTTAATTGATAAAGCGTGAAAAAATTTAGGACTGAATTAACACAATTAAAATATTTAAGATTGAATTGATCAAAGTACAATAAATTTAGGACTTTTTGGACAATTTTCTCATGTATGATTTTGTGCATTATTTGATAACTAGTTGTTAAACCAAAGAAAAACATAAATTGACGTCATGCTTCATTAATATAACTTGGTTTGTTAAATTATTTAAGAGCTAATATAACCAAAAATCTCAAACGATATATATGTTCTCGATTTATCCAAAATTACTTTTTTTGCCACTAAAATTCCAAACTGATACACGTGCCACATTTATCCTCAACTCCTTTTCTTGTCGTAAAAAACCCTAAATTGGTACAAAGTAGTTCCATGTTTACCCAAAATTAGTTTTTAAGTCACAAAAATCCAAAATCACCAAAATTTTAGATTAAGAAATCTGTCAAGTTTTTTTTTCCTAAGAGCTCTCTCAAGTTTCAAAATTTTGCTAAAACCTTAAATTTTTCGTGATAAAAAAATTAGTTTAGGATAAATGAGATATATGTGTATTATCGGTTTGAATTTTTTTAACGAAAATTAGTTGAAGTAAATGTGGGACATTATACTAGTTTGGGATTTTTTTAAACACAAAAATTTGTTTTGGGCAAATTTAGCATGGATATATCAATATAGGATTTTTTTTTTTTTGTGGTATTAACCAAACATTTGATGGATCCAAACAAAAAAAAAAAAAGTTTCTGTTCGATGCTTTCCAATAATTTTATTAATTTTCTCTAACATGTCAAGCTTAATAATTATGCTTGTTTTATCACGAAATTCAAGTTGACTTTCACGATTTTAATTACATGGCCAACTCCCTTCTCTTTCCATTTCTCAATGCGATCTTTTCTTGTAGTCAGTGAATTTAAATTCGTCATGTATATTTTGCTCTAATTATATTACTTTATTCTTTTAGATTCGTCCCCACTTTTCATTTTATACTTTTCTATGTTAATATTAATCTTAACAAAAATACTAACATAAATTTTTAAACATTCAATTCTCAATTTACTGAATTTGACTTCTATTTTTTTCAAGGGTTAATACCCTGGAAAATCCCAAACTAGTATACCTGTGACAATTTTGCCCCAAATTATTTTTTTAGCCACCAAAAACCCTAAACCGGTATACATTTGACAAATTTACCCCAAACTAGTATACTTGTGATGAATTTACTCTCTATTAGTTTTTGTTAAATTTTATCGTCAAATTATTAAGTTAAATGACACGTGACAGTTGACTGATATACCAATTTAGGATTTTACGCTCCATTTATCACAGTTTACAATTTTTGTGATTTTTTTATAGTATTAATCAAATTTAGCGGAGAGTATATTTGTCATAAATTTATTAGTTTTGGGTTTTTTGCGGTCGAATAAATTAGTTTGGGGTAAATTTATCATAAATGTACCGGTTTAGGGTTTTTAATGGTCGGTTTGGGTAAATTTGTCACAAGTGTACCGGTTTAGAGTTTTTTATAGGTAAAAAAAATAGTTTTTGATAAAATTGTCATAAATGTGTCAGTTTGGGTTTTTCAGAGTATTACCCATTTTTTCAATGAAAGGCCTTTCTTTTTCTTTTTCTAATTGTCGTACTTCTTTTTTTTTTTCTTAAGTTGTTAATGTCTTAATTCTTCATGTTGATAATCTTTAATGCATATCGCTATTATGTACTCTCCATATCCTCTCTTTCAAAGGGGTTGGTGGGAGGGTAACGGGCGCTCTGCTATCAATTATAGTCAATAAATGTCACCGATATCTACCATTTTCCCACCTAGAGGTGCATATTTCCTCACACCCTTTTCTAATCTCCTCACGTGTTGAATAAAACATTATAGGAAGGTTTCTGGAATCACGTCTTGAGGACCTGATAAACGGTCAAAATAGAGAAAAGGAAGAGTAGCTCCGCGCCAGAAGAAGCACAGATCCGGCTGGGGGTTGTTGGAAATTTTCAGTGAGAAATGCTCCGCAACTACTTCAGCTCTCGGATACTTGAAGGAGCTTTCATGAACATACATGCCGTCTTTTACGTGTGGGTCTGGATGTACCTTAACATATCCTTAAAAGGCTTCATTCTAGTTCAATCTAGATCTCGAGACTTTAGGATGTAGAAAAACCCTTCAATGGAAGCATAGATCCGGCTGGGGGTTGTTGGAAATTTTCAGTGAGAAATGCTCCGCAGCTACGTCAGCTCGAGGATACGTCAGCTTTTTTACGATGGGTACTTGAAGATCTCGAGACTTTCCCTTCAATGGAACATACATTTTCAGTGAGAAATGCTGTTTTTGAAGGAGCTTTCATGAACATATGGGTCTATATGAACCTTAACATATTCTTAAAAGGCTTCATTCTAGTTCAATCTAGATCTCGAGACTTTAGGATGTAGAAAAACCCTTCAAAGGAAAACAAGTAGGGGTATTGCATGTGTAGGCACTGTCATGTTAAAATAATGATCCATCAAGATTAACTGACTAGTGACGCAGCCCTAACATGGTGACAAGTCACCATAATGTTTGGTGAGGCTACTTAGGGGCTATTTGTTTTAAATTCATCACTGTTCTCCATAACACAAATTTTTTTTTTTTTGTTCTAACAAAAAAGAAAACACATTTGTTTATATTTTTATTTCCTAGAATAGATTTGGAATAAAAATAAAGTAGAAAAAACTTGTTTTTTTGTTAAAAACAATTCCAAGAAACACTTCTTTTTTTTTTTTTTTTCTTTTTTCTCTTTGGCCAGTCGCCAGCCTCGGCCATGGCTGGCGACCAGCCAAAAAGAAGAAAGAAAAAAGGAAAAATAAAATTTTAAATTTTAAAAAATAAAAAAAATAAAAAAAAATTATACAAGTTCTGACGTGTTTTCTATTCTTTTTTTTTTATTTATTTTTATTTCAAGAACATAAATTATATGAGTATACCAAACACGCATTTATCTATTCAAAAATTATTCCCCCTATAGAAATAAGTTTTTTTTTTTTCTTCTCGGAAAACAATTTTTAAAAAAATATTACCAAACACACCATTTAACCCGAGTAAACTCAAAGGAGCTTTTGCGTCCACACATGCTGTTTTCAACAAACGGGTCTGGCTGCAGTTTCTCTGCCTGGAGCCACAAGCCGTGGCCGTGAGCGATGCTGTGGGGATGTTCTCGACTGCAGAATGGACCACTTATCGATTATATAGCCAGAAAGGCCCACGACCCCACCCCATCCGTGGTTTTCGTGGTGCACGATTCCCTTCTGTCGATTCACGACGCCCACCAGTTTCTTCCCTCTCTTCGTGCCGTCCTTGTCTTCTCCATTCACGACACAGTGGACAGAGAGAGAGAGAGAGAGAGAGAGAGAGAGCCATCTGTATAAACGGACATTAAAGGCTGGAGATTTATAGCATGACCCGTGTAGCTTACGTTTGTGGAATCTACGAAACCTGCATTAAGATGAGTGAAGGTCCTGGATGGTGTCTTTATCGAATGATAATGATAAGGGTAGCTTTCCGTTCTCGCGCTTTGGGATTTTGCCCAAGCGCAGTTTGAAAGACAGTAATCCAAATTACTTAGGACAGGGCGGACATTGCTCAACACAAGTGCTCATAGCATATAAGCAGCATCGTTTAGTAGTTACCCGAGCATCCCTGCAATCAAAGGCAAAAGACCCATCTGGAATACACATCCTCTTGTTCTGTAATCCATAGTATTTTACGTGGTGCATTTGAATCTTTTGGCTCAACTTATACTTATGAATATGTGCAAACCGCACTGTCCACGTGCATCGAAAGAAACTCCACTTATAAGGTGGCGAGCGTATTTTTGAGGCCAACATGTTATCTATCGGATCCAAACCATGCACTTAACCACTTAACAAACCCTTCTTTCCACAATTGTCAATGCCGGATGCTCTATGAACGCCGATGACAACCGCGAGGTCGTTGCATGCGCCGGCTGCATGACATTCCATCCCGACTTTTTTAAAGGGCTAATCATCTCCCCCCGGATCATCAGATAAGTCGCAACACTTGAGCTGGGCTTGGGCTTGGGCCTGATCTTGGGACTGAATCTTCGGCATAAAGTCCAGAGATCGATGTTGGGCCTCCTGGAGAAAGCCCATGGATCTGCCGCCCTCCCCGGCCCATGATTGGCCATCGTTCCGTCTGCATTTATCTGCTCTCTAATCGGTCAAATCGAAGACGAACTGAAAATCCCTGCTCGGCGAAGGCGGTGATCGATCAGGAATTCCTGCAACGAAGCTCGATTCTCCTTCTTCAATCCAAGAGCTTCCCTTCGATTCGCAGCCGAAAAGGTCTTCGAAGATGCAGCTCCAATCCGAGAAACCCTTCCAAATCTTCCTTCAATCGCACGACCTCCGGATCCCCACTCGAACCCTAACCCTAGCCCCGGCGCCGTCCGACACCCTCCGCCACCTCAAGCGCTCCATCTTCCCCGCCGCCGAAGACTCGCCGCCCGATCTCTACTTCACCCTCGATGGGAAGGCCCTCGACGATTCGACCCCGATCGTGGGTTCCGGAGTCTCGCCGCTCTCGACCCTGGTCCTGCGGTGCAGGCTCCGGGGCGGCGGCGGCGATGGCGGCGCGACGGGGGCGGAGTCGCGGGACTGCTACTTGAACATGTACGCAGAGAAGAAGCCCGACAAGGCGGACCCGAAGGAGCAGAGGCTCTCGAAGTGGGTGAATTGCGCCTTGTCCAGCGAGCCCTTGAGGGAGCCTTGCGTGGTGGACAAGTTGGGGAATATCTTCAATAAGCAGGCTCTGGTCGAGGCTCTTCTGGGCAAGAAATTGCCCCGGGAGTTCGGGTACATAAAGGGTCTCAAGGATATGGTCAACATTAAGCTTACGGAGATTCCGGGGCTGGAGGATGATGTCAGCGGGGGCGCGGGCGCGCGGTATCAGTGCCCGATTGCGGGTTTCGAGTTTAATGGGAAGTACAAGTTTTTCGCTTTGAGGACCTGCGGCCATGTGCTGAGCGCCAAGGCGTTGAAGGAGGTGAAGTCGTCGTCTTGTTTGGTGTGTCATGAGGAGTTCAGTGAATTGGATAAGATTGTGATCAATGGGAGCGAGGAGGAGGTGGCGGTCCTGAGGGAGAGATTGGAGGAGGAGAGGGCAAAATTGCGAGATAAGAAGGCGAAGAAGGTGAAGAATGGGGAGGTGGTTGCTGGTGGAGAAGAAATTACTCAGTTAACTGGCGCTAAACGCGGCATTGAGGTAAAGGCTGTTGAGAAAGCCTCTGTTAAAGTTGATGAAAATGGGAAACTGAAAAATGGTGGACGTGGAGTGAATGGTCTGCCTTCTGATGGAGTGAAGAGGTTTAAGGCGACAGATATAGTCCCCCGTAATGCTACAAAGGAAGTTTATGCATCGATTTTTACATCTTCGAGTAAAAGTGACTTCAAAGAGACGTATTCTTGCAGATCCCTCCCGCTTAATAGGAATTAGTTCTGGAAGGATCTGAAACTTGAGCACCTTTGATGAGTTGTCTTTGGCCGGTCTGGGGGTTTTATTATAAATCATGGTTCGCCATAGATGATTTAGTTGTTTGTTGATGTTGAGATTCTCTTACTGTGGAATTCTTTTGATGTTTACAATCAGATTGTCTCGTTGACGAACATTGTACCTAACCATGAAATGCAAGTAGTTTATTTATATTCAGCCATATATTTTTCTTTTTATGAACTTTACGAATATTATAAAGATTCTCTCACTCCTTACGGAATTCCCTGCAAATTATATGTGCTGTGTATGCTTTGGTTCTGTAGTCCATGAAGTCTTTAATAGAAGCATGGCTGTGTATAGTGTTCTTCTATAGTATATCTTGATGATATTGTTATGTCATAATTTCAGAGCTTGAGCTTGTGGGCATCATTTATCTACTGCTGTACGTTTGAAGCATGTAACTTTTCCAGGTTTGTGCATTATCTGTGCATATTATAGTGTCATTGGTAGGAGAACTTTCTCCAATGTTACTCTTAGCTATGTCTTAGGGTGGGACTACCCTGCAAGGTGAAATACTACTTAGTCACTGATGGTGACTGTGAGGGAAAGGGTAAAAGAACCTGCATCTACAAGAAGTGAAAGCCTGTATGCAGAATGAGCCTGCAAGTTGTGGTTGGTAAACAGAGCTGCAGCAAAAGTGAGGGGGTGTTAGATCAGTGATTTTAGTCCCAAACTAGGTGAGCTAACTGTGAGCAGGTTGAAATTAGGGTAATACCTAGTGGAGGACTGAGCCATGGGTAGAACAAATTCCTCAGCTTCCACACATGTCAAAGAATGCATTGATTTCGCATTTGTCGACCAGTGGATCGGAGCGGAACTATGTGTGCCCGATTGACACACTTAAAAACCAATATAAGCCAAGGAAGATTTGTACCTGCTGTGTGCCATGACTCCTCGAGGGCTAGGATGTCTTGAAATGATCCCTTGGAGAATGACTCCTATTACTCTGGATTACCAATATTGCTATGGGGAAGTGGTTTGTAACATTATGGCCCTTCTTTGCTATGCCTTCAGAAATATTCTAAGCTGACTGTTGAATTTGGGTTAGTTGTGTTATTTGGGATATCTGCTCTATGCACACGAGCTGAGTATTCTTTTAAAACTTTTTCTCATTATATGATAGTATAATGTCATGCAAGCTTGTGTTCATATCTGCAGCAGTTTTTGATGACTGTTTTACTTGCTATTATTCATTTTTGTTATGGTCTTTGTTCTCTGCAATGGAAATAAAATTGAGGTTCTGTTCATTCGGTTTATGTACGTAAGATGTTTCTTAAGTCTCTGTAAAATTGTATATGTCAGTTTAGTTCATTCTTGTCAAGTTTGAATGTTTGAGTTGGAGTATTAATTGAGACAAGTTCAAGCTTCATAATGCTTGACTCAATGGGATTGTGGGCTAATTGTGTAATTGACTTTGGATATGAATCATATGGTAAATATTTCTTTAGTGTTATTGAGATGAAGTATATACATGACTGTCCATTATTTGTGCACTTTTTAGATGTTCTTTCTTATGCTCAAATTCATTCGATCATCCAGACTTCAACCATGATAGTGCAGATAGTTCTGGCACTAGCCCTTTCCCTGCTACCGTTTTCTTTTTTATGCCCTCACAGCACCTAGGAATGGTAGGGTTCTGCTCATTGTTTAAGTATATGTAGTTGTCTTTTTGACTATTGGCTTCATAGTGAATAGCTTCCTCTATTCTGTTTTGCCATGTTATGGCTTACTACTTTTTTGAAGACCTAATGGATTACAGAACTTTCTCAGCACATTGTTTTCAAGGGCTCATTGTTATCATGTAGGCAAAACAATGTCTCAAAATGGGCTGAAAATGATTTGCCTATGGGGAGCTTTCACTTGAAGACTCTAATGATAGAACTTTTGGGCACATTGAATTCAACATTGTTATATGTAGTTGTCTTTTTGACTAATTGGCTTCATATTGAATAGCTTCCTCTATTCCGTTTTGCCATGTTATGGCTTGCTACTTTTTTGAAGACCTAATGGATTACAAAACTTTCTCAGCACATTGTTTTCAAGGGCTCATTGTTATCACAGGCAAAACAATGTCTCAAAATGGACTGAAAATGATCCTATGGGGAGCTTTCACTTGCTCTATGAAAACAATCAACATTCAAGAAGTTGACACCAGTGCTTGGAGAAGTTTTGCTTAGAAACAAAGAGAAACTCGTGACCAGAACAGGATGCATAATGACCTTTGCCAGATTGATGATCACCGAAGAAGAGTATGCAAATGTAGGAAGTTGCAGACATCCAGCCTCTGGTAATTGGCCATCTGATCCTTCAAGAAGTTTTCACTTGCTGTATGATAGTTATTGGTCACACTAAATCGACACTTGAGAAGTTACACTGGTTGCCTGGAGAAGTTTTGCTTGGAAAGAAAGCGAAACTAGTGACCAGAACGGGATGCATAATGACTGTCACAGATTGATGATCACTGAAGAAGAGTATGCAAAATGTAGGAAGCTGAGGACATCTGGGCTCCTGGTAATTGGCCATCTGATTATGGGCTCATGCGCAGTCGCATGCAAATGGAGGATGCACGATTCGAATCATGGCACGGTTTTAGAAGCTGGGTTCGCGGATGCACTGAACTTGGACTTTGCATGACAGACCATCTCCATTTCTCCTCCTCTGTATTGACCATTATCTGGCTATAGCTGTTGTTTTGGGGACTTGTAGCTGCCACGTTTGTGTGCTTGGTAAGGTCGTTGTTGCATTGGTACTCGTCGCGTGCGACTCTTTGGTTTCAACCATTCCAGCATTCCACGAGATTCACGTTCACTCTCACTGAGAGCATAGTTGCTTTTCTTAGAATCAGAGCTCCTGTATATTAGATTGAATATGGTCATGCACGACCACTCAAGTTTCAAATAGGTCAAGTGCAAAGGTCAAGTGCAAAATGCTCAGCTTGAGGTACATAATTCCTGTAACAAAGGCTATCTATGAAGAGGCCGTTCGAGTACGTTTTCATGAAATAAGCAGATTTTACATGAAAATGCTCTTTGGGAACATAAATTATGATCTCGAAAGCATAAATTCATTATATTTCATGATGAGAATGTGAATCTCTTTATTGGGAGAAAGCAACTATTTTATTTTTTATGCTGATCGAGTTAACTAAATGCTGTTTATAAAAGGTATAGGATAGAAGCAAAAATGCATTGGTCATACATTTTGTACCCCTCATTTTATATCATTACTTAATCACTTTATATCATTACTTAAATAATCGGGGTGTGTTATTGCTTGATCACCTTCCTAAGTTAGGTTTAAAGGTTCACCTAGGAAGGTTTTACAACAACCCAGAAGAGGTCTAGCCTCTCCAGCTATGTCTACCAATGCCTGTCCACGTCCTAAGGAGAGGTGGCAGGTTGTTTGGATTCGCCCGAAACAATGTCTTGGGGACACAGCACCTGACTTTCCCTACAATTAAATCGATATTTTTCTTCCTGGTTTAGTAAGAAATACAAACCACAATCAAATGGGGTCTTCCACCCAGGGCGGTTCTTCCGCTTGTCTGGAGGACCCTTAAGCATTTTATGAACCTACTCAAGTCCTTATCTTGCCGGTGTTAAACCTAGCCACTATATTTTTCAAGGCGTGGGTGCTACCTCTACCCTCCTTTGTTTTATGTCGGGAAGGAAACCCTATAGAGGGGCCGGTGCCTATCAATTGACTGCCTCCCCCATTGGAGACAGCCCCATCCTTTAGGAACAGGATATTGAGGGGTCAACCTCCCCTCGAAGCTTCTCCCTTCTATTTCCACCTTTAGAGGACCCGTGTAGGTCCAACTGTTTATAAAAAGTATAAGATAAGGTATAGGATAGCGGTAAAAATACATTAGTTGTACATTTTGTACCTCTTACTTTATATCATTACTTAAATAACCTTATTTTGAAAGAGTGATTATTGTGAACACTTCCGGCTATCCAGCTATAATCACTACGGCATTCACACCACTTTTTTTTTTTCTTTGCACACGCGCCTCGTTTCTCATTACAACACTTTTGATAATTTGAATAAGTCTTGCCAACAATTGCCTTTAAGACAAGCACCTTTAGAATATTAAATTAAATTAATCAAGACATTTTGAGAAAGAAAGAATTACGCGTTAATTTATTAACAGATAATGATTAACGAAAACCCTAAGGACACTCATTAAACACCTGTTCATGGGGAAAAAAAAATATCTTGCCATTCTCTCTTTCAGAAATGAAAGTGCTGTTACATCCAACAGTGAAATGACATTCAATCATGAAAAACCATGTTCCACACCATATAATAATAAAAAAATAATAATAAATTAGAGAGAGAGGGAGAGGCGGCCCGGTCCGGCCCGGCAATATAAGGAGAGGCATCACCCGACAACCACCGACTTATCTCTGGCAGTCTTCTTCCATACAACCTTCAATCGCATGTCCTCCTCACGATGTGAGCATAGGAAGGCAGCCCTTGCTCTCTGCAAGTGCCTTTGAGCCCTTCCTCTGCGAGCTCCTCCCCCATTCTCTACATTCCTCCCCTCAATCCAGGAATCGAAAAAAAAAACCATAAAAAAAGACGCGGTTTTTATCGCCTGTCGAACAGAAAAAACCCCCCCTCCAACAACAAGATTTTTTTTTTGGTTAAGTCCAACAACAAGATTTTCCCCCTTCGAAAAGTTAAGAATCGTTTGCCCCCCCGACAGAAATAAAAAAGAAAAAAAAAAAAAAAAAACGTCCAGATCCCATTTCGGAGCTCCTCGGTCGCGACCCTTTTGGTGATTCCTCGTGCGCCCACGAAGGGTCCTCGGGGCGAATATCCTCAGGTAAAGATCTTTGTCCAATCGGGTGTTTCTCCTTTGTCGGGTCCTTTCCCAAGTTCTTGCCTTGAGATGGGTATGCGTGTGGGGGTGGCGATGGCTTCTTTTGATTTTCTGGGTTTGTGTTTTGTTGTGACGCAGATTCTGGGTTATCGTTGTTTTTCGGATTGGGTTTGGTATATTGGGCGCATTGGGAGGACGGGAAAAATTCAAGAATGTCCGTTCTGTCGAAAAGCGATTCTGTTGAGATTAGGGATGTTTGGGAATACAATCTGGAAGACGAGTTTTCGTTCATTCGCGAGATCGTGGATGATTATCCCTACATTGCCATGGACACCGAGTTCCCCGGGATGGTCCTTCGCCCGGTGGGGAATTTCAAGAGCAGCTCCGAGTATAATTACCAGACCCTTAAGGCCAATGTCGATCTTTTGAAGCTAATCCAGTTGGGCCTGACCTTCGCAGATGAGAAGGGGAATCTCCCGACCTGCGGAACGGATAAATACTACGTGTGGCAATTCAATTTCCGCGAGTTTAATTTGAATGAGGATGTTTATGCTCATGACTCGATCGACTTGTTATCTCAAAGTGGGATCAACTTCAAGAAGAACAACGAGGTGGGCGTTGATGCTCGTCGCTTCAGCGAGCTATTGATGTCGTCCGGGATAGTGTTGAACGATAGTGTTCACTGGGTCACATTCCACAGCGGGTATGACTTCGGGTACTTGCTTAAGGTGCTGACCTGCCAGAGTCTGCCGAGTACACAGTCCGGGTTCTTTGATCTGATTAAGATGTACTTCCCCGTGCTTTACGATATCAAGCATTTGATGAAGTTTTGCAATAGCCTTCATGGGGGTTTGAATAAGGTTGCTGAGTTGTTGGAAGTGGAACGGGTTGGCATATGTCATCAAGCGGGTTCTGATAGTTTGCTCACTTGCTCCACTTTCATGAAACTGAAGGAGAACTTCTTTAATGGCTCGCCTGAGAAGTATGCTGGGGTTTTGTATGGTCTGGGTGTTGAGAATGGACAAAATGGTTACTAAGATGAGGAAAAAAAATAGTATCTGAAATAAAAATTTAAAATATAAAATTTCTCTGCCAGATTGTGTGTTCCCCGTTCACATCATTCTTATTTTTTTTTTTTTGAGCACAGTATGGTCGATTGGATTTTTGGTCACTCTCCAGGATTAATGTGGTACATAGTTTGAAGCCCTTGAGAATGTTAGCAAGTAGTGAGGATAGGAGAATAGCCATGTTTACCTAGGAAACGGCATTTATACTTCTCATTTTGCTTTACATCGAAACATTGCAGACAAGATGACTGAGCTTTGTTGTGTTTTAGAGCTTGTCTTGAAGGATGAACCTTATAGTGCACAGAATCTGAGGGTGCGTGCTTGCGCGCAGGATGCATGCACACATGGCACAGACATAATACTCACTCACTGCATGCGCATCTCCTTTTGTATCGACTACTTTTGGGTCATTTGACTATACCTTGCAATGTCACCCATTATGCCTTGATCTATAATTTTAATTAGTATTAATGCTAGGTTAGGACATGGGCGTGACCCGGGGAGGGTTCACCTGTAGCAACATCCAATAGGTTCTGGTTCAATTCCCGCCTGCTTCCTCTCCTGCTTTACCTAGGAAGAGAAAAGCTATATTGTTTAGTTTGTGGCCTGTGAAGTTCTTTTTTCTTCTTTTCCATTTGGATCATTGCTGTGTGACTTAAGGCTTCATCATGTTAAGTGTTCAGTTTCTCGGTCTGTCTTTGTGTCCCAGCTCCTTCTACTGTGTTATCCATATGCTCCTCAAATATTGGTATGGATATTTAGCTAATGCCAGGTCTTTATTTGGAGCAGGTTTTGTTCTTTTATGCCTGAATCACACATTTCTCAGCACATCTCCTTGTCTTTTCTGTTTTTAATGTCTAATTTGGTCTGGAAGTGGTGTTGAATCATCATGTGGTCATGATATGCTGATTTATATTCTGAGCAGACGACCTACACTGCTTAAAGAAATTTCCCATGTCTTGTATATTATTAAATTTTACCAGCTGTGACCTGGAACTTTGGATATCATAGTAGTGCAGCAGGTAGATCTTGTGCAACAAATTATTGGCTTATGTTGCAATTTTCTGCTACTCCGGCATCCTCCGTTATAGTCTCCTGGCAAAAGTTTAGTTCTTTTAGTTTGATGTTGTTGCAATGGATGAGCTACTGGCTTTTACAAACTGATGGCCATTTGTATCTACTCCAATGTTCAGCATTTGCCATTTGTCATTTGTCATTTGCGTCCTGGGTGAAAAAGATGTTCAGCATTATGAAAACGTGTGATAAGCAATAGGTAGGATGATGATCATCCCCTTGATATGTGAGAATAAATTCTGTAGGATTAGCTATGGCTGATCTTGAGACTACTGAGTTATGATATACAGTTACACATTTGTCTCTACCTTGGGTAGCATTTCAATTGGCTTTGGCTTGGCATATTAAGTAGATGACTATGGAATTTAATCTAATCTGCAGTTGAAAGCCAGAAAGAAACCGTGTCAAGAGTCGTGTTTTCTTTTGGTAAATACTATTCTTTTCTAGCAGCAAGTGAATAAAAATTAGCATTTCAGGAGTTCTTATTTGGGATGGAGTTATAGATGCTGACGAGAGAGTAGACATTCTTCGGAGCTGTTCCAATCTCAGTTGACAAATTTAAATGATGTATCGAGCCGATGGAATCTCTGAAGTCATCAGGGGTCCTCTTCTTCTGTTTCTTCTTCGCTCTTTGATGTAATAGGTTACTTTGCATATCAACTTGTGTTTCTGGCTCTGCAAGTCGCATGAAATAGGCCGAGTTTTGGAAAAGTTATTAGGTGACCAATATACTTGAGTCGGGATCGACCATATAGTTTGCTCGAACAGAGAGACATTGGCCTTTGCTAGAAGGGGATAAACAGCAGCCTTTGGGCCGTTCATGTGCTTAGGAAGGAGCAAGGCGACCCGAGCGGGCACCTATCATGCAATTCAAAATTTAAACCGCTCATCGCTGCTACTGTCCGATTTGCTCCATATGTTGACTTCCGGCCTTAACATGTCGAAACAGTATTAAACATTTGCCAAAACGAAATCAGAGATCGTGCCACATCGGGTCAAATTGGGTGCCCGGTCTTTTCAAAAGGTTCGACCTGACGGGCGTAATCGATGCGGAACACACGGGAATTTCCAGTTTCTGGA
Source organism: Eucalyptus lansdowneana (assembly GCA_017140395.1). Lineage (NCBI taxonomy): Eukaryota > Viridiplantae > Streptophyta > Magnoliopsida > Myrtales > Myrtaceae > Eucalyptus > Eucalyptus lansdowneana. The sequence goes on from CM029485.1 coordinate 41,049,271, forward strand.
TAGACGATTTGGATGACCGATCAAATCGCATCTCAGAACCCATCTTGACCTCGGATTATCCTCCTAAGTGTACGTGATTTCCGTTCCAAGTTTCTACCTTCCAAAGCTACAAACCAATTGAGAAAAAATCTTTCCACCCTGCCAGGCAGCCCACGAAACTGACCAAAACGCCATCGATCCTCCTCGTGGGTCGGGCAAAGATAGCGGAACGAGACGGAGGGCATAGTGGGAAAGAACGGGAAAAGATCTCCTGCCATAAATTGGCAGGGCCATGGCCGAAAACGAGAGAGGAGGAAGGAGGGGTTAGGACTAGGGTTTCGGCACACGCGCTCCAGAGCTCCGAATGAGGCTCCAAGAAGAAGAAGAAGAAGAAGAGGAAAGCCTGTGATTTCCGCTCGACCCTCGACCCGAACCAACCCCTCCATCTCTCTCTCTCTCTCTTCTCTCTCTCTCTCTCTCTGTGGCGCTCGCTCGCTCCCGCTCTGCAAGTCCATGCCGGGATCTTCTTGGCTGGACTTGTTCTCTCTCTCTCTCTCTCTCTGTGCTGGGTTGTGGGGGTGTGTGTATGTGATGACTGATGGATATATACGTATATCTGTTCTCTTTCTTTTCCTTTTTCTTTTGTTCTCTCGAAATCGCCCCCCGCACCCGCAAGGCGCGGATCGAACGCCGCGACCTCCGCCCCGAACCCCCACGTTATATCTTCTGAGGCTGTGATGATCGATCGCGATGGCGATCGCTCGAGTTTGGAAGACGAGCGCGCGCGTGTGCCCCGGGAGGAGAAGGTCGGGTCGCTGCACCTGGAGGGGCCGAGGGAGACCCGCATTGCTCGCCGTGGCGGGGCGACCCGGACGGCCGGCGAGCCTCTGTTTTCGCCGGCAACCGGCGTTCGCAGCCACGGCGGGGGACTTGCTGCTCGCTCTCTCTCGTCCCTTGCGGTGGTCGGCATTCGACCCGAGTCCAAACTTGATCTGAGCCTAATGCACGATCCTTACCCACCTCTCCGTATTTGCGTTCTCAAAAACCCATTTTTCGTTTCGATTAATTTCTCCACGCTTTTGCTTTCATCGTCTGTTCTTCTGTGTTCACTGAGCTTGGTGCAGAAGCCATTGATGGGGGAAGAAGTTCCAGCTAAGGAGCGTGGAGGTGGAGACAGGCTCTGGGGAGCTCGAGAGAGGGAAGATCGATGCGACCTCGTAAGCCTGACAAGGTCTTTAATTTACGAGAATAACAGTAGAATTTGTCCAATCTTTGCACATTTGTGTCGTTTCTGGTTGAAAAGAAAGTGTCTTTGTGTACGATTTATTCATGACGGTTCTCCCGAATGAAAAATGCAGTCTTTCTTTCCATTGTACCCCATTGGCAATCCGCATGAATCGGCCAGAATTCCCTCCAGCCCAAGGCCTGGTCTCGAATATCGATTTACGGTACAATGCACTAGCGAGCTAAGAGAATTAAAGTGGCGAGGACCTAGGCCATGCCAGGCTTAATACTTTGTTGCGTTTGCGCCCGCAGGTTGGGTCCAATCCAATTCTTGACTTGAAATGCACGTTCAAATGTTGGGGCTCGTCTGCACTGCGATTGGGTAGGTCAAGGCATTTGACGTACGGCCATTGTCCAAACTCGTCCATTTATCCTTTGGGCTTGAGAGAGGCCTATCAATCATCCTCTCTATGGATCATTTCCGGGGACAAAAGTCGAAATTCGAAGGGATAGGAGCATGAATGATCAATTAAATTTGATTCAATATGTGAAATGCCGTTCTGGAATTTTTAATTTATGTAATTATAAACTTTGGTTCAATGTCTAATGTCTCTCTAGAATTTTAATTTGTTCAGTATGATTTCTAAATCATTGGTAATGTTGAATCCTTATATTATAGGGTCCACGGAGAACATTGGACCAAATTTTAAGGAACATATTGTACAATTAAAAGTTCACATTGCACATTAAAATATATGGATCATTCACATCATTTTTTCAAATTAGAAAGAAAAAGCCAGAAAAAAGTAAGCACGGTAGCAATAACAAGGAAAATGGGTCATCTATCTTTTTCAAGAAAACATCCTCCACTTTTCTTTTCTCCATCCTAGGAAAGCTCGTAGGATATTGCCAAACGGCTTATTTAATCCCAGGTGATTTTCTCATATTATTTCTTCCCATCTTTCCCTTTTCCTTTTCACAAAGCCTAAAGAAAACGGATATTCTTTCATCCACTTATTTTACCCAATTTTTCTGTCCATTTTTGCCCTCCACCGTAGGACGGGCTAATATCTTATCAACAGACAAAAAGAAGAGGTCAGCTACCATCAGAAAAGGGGTAAAAGAGTAAAAAAAGCCTCCCACCCAGGCACTTACTGCCTGAGATATAAAATCCAGCTTTAGGGTTTTGGTCTTCTCCATCACTCATTAGTTTAAGAATGAGGCTCTGCCTCCCGGAGAGGCTCTCAGGGTGTCCCGGCGGCCGTTGCCGCCTCTCCGGTCGACGGCGGAGCCGGTGATTTCGCCGATCCACGACGGTGAGCGCGCCCGCGCCCTTCGTGGACGCGCTCATCTCTTCCGAAACAGCCGCTCTTTCCAAAAAAAAAAAAAAAAGAACAAGAACACGAAAGGGAAATTACCACGAAAAAGTCCTAAACCTAAAACCCTCGTCCCAGGGACGACGATGCTGCTTCTGTTTTCTGATCTTGAACTGATCCTCCTCGAGTTCGCACGCCCGCACAGCGATGCACCGATGGCGATGCCTGCCCGATCTTTCCCAGCTTTGCTGGCGAAGCGTTCGGTGGTAAGGCGCTGAGAAAAAAAAAGAGGCGATGACGAGATGCGAAGTTATAGAAACGTGAAAGTAACAGGCATTGAGAACCGACCGTATCTTGGCGGGGCGGCCGGAGCCGGCACGCAGCCATGGCGGGGTTCCTCCTACATTTGCCTGATCAAAGGCGAATCTGAGCCTCCTTCCCTCCCTCTCTCTCTCTCTCTCTCTTTCTCTCTCTTCCACGATTCTTCCCCTGGTTTTCTTTCTTCCTTTCTTTGGTTCTGAGTTCTGGTTTTCCCTTTTGATGATGATTTTTCTTTCGTTTTCCTCTGAAAAAACGGGTTTTTTTGTTGGGAAAATGAAAAGGAAACCCTTTTTCAACCCTTGGTGTTTGATTTTCTTCATTTTTTGGCCTTTTTTTTTTTTAGCGTTTTTATCGTGTTTGTTGCAGCAGCAAATAAATTGGTTAAAAATTAAGAAATTTTCTCTAACGAAAATGCGAAAATCACGGAAAAAAAGGGAATAAGAGATTTGAGCCGGTTAGGAATTGAGACCGGTCGGATCCGGGTCATCGTTAACGCCATTAGCGAACCGGTTGGACCGGGGTAAAATGGGAAAGAACGTCCACGGGATAAAAGCCAAGAGGCGAGAGGAGCAGCCTCAGGGTTTGGCGTTGAACTTTTTGAGCTCGCGAGAATGAGGCTTTGCCTACCGGAGAGGCTCCTGGGAGTCCCGGCGGCGGTTGCCGCCTCTCCGGTCGACGGCGGAGCCGATGATTCCGCCGGCCCATGACGGCGATCGTGCCTTTGGCGCACGTTTTCGCCCGTCCGAAACAGCCGCTCTGCGAAACAAAGGGAAATGAACTGAAACAACGACCATGCCACAGCTGCTTTCCGATCCGATGCGATCCGATCGCATCTCCATCTCCATAGTCACCGCCGCCGCCGCCGCCGCCTAACACCAACTCCCAAAACCACGACTCCGATCTCCGCAGATTCTGGGTTTTCTAGAAAAAAGAGAAAATGGGTAAAGTGAAGAGAGGCTGTGACGAAATACGGAGCGAGAGAAATGAAAGTGTGACAGGCGCTGAGAACCGACCGTATCTTGGCGGGGCGGCCGGAGCCGGCCGCAGCCATGGCCGGGTTCCTTTTCTTATGTTGCATGATCATTGAACGAATCCGAGCCTCTCTCTTTCTCTATCTTCACGAATTTCCTCCCAAATTTGCCAAATTTTTGTTCTTTTTTCTTTCTTTTCGGTTGATGATTTAGTTCTACTGCAGAGTTTTCTCGTTTCTCTATTGTAAAAGGAGAGAAAAAAAATTGTTTCTTTGCCTGCAGAATGCCCAGTTCTTTGAAATTTTCCTCCTCTCTTCTCCAAGATTTATATATATATATTTGAAATTTATTTTGAAATTAACAAGAAAAATATTTAATACATTAAAAGCTGTATACTTTTTCTCAAGATTGCTAATTCAATTAGTGTCAACAAAATCTGGTCGGTTTAACATCATATTTAGTCACTTTTCAGAAAAGCAAAATTACCCAACGTGGAGACCGAAATGCCCTCCAGTCTTAATCGTCCTATTTCGGGGAGGACCAAGGGCAGAGAGGTAAAATCTGAGGACCTCGAAAGGCGGAGCCTACAGAAACTAGAAGACCAGCCGAACTCCCGAAGCGAAGACCGTCGTTTTGGGGATTCGCCGGACACGCTCGAATTTTGAATGAGGCTCTCTCTCTCCTCGGTCGCTCCTCCGCGATCTGATGGCGAAGAAGCCTGTGATTTCACGGCGACCCTGAAACGCCACCAACCATGATCTCTCTCTTTCGCTGTCTCTCTGTCTCTCTGTCTCTCTGTTACTTGAGAATCTTCTTCTTCTTCTTCTTCTTTTACTTCGGAGGCTTCTGGTTTGTTGTTGTTCTTCATCTTTTCGGATGATCTCAAATCGCCCCCCACCCGGCCGCGGTCGGACCCGATTGATATAAGGCCGTGATGACCGGTTGTTCCCAAGTTTGGACGAGCGTGTGTCTGATCTGGTCGGGGCATCGAGGGAGCGCCCGACTCGCCCGCCGACCCGCATTTTCTTGCCCTCCGGCGGGGCGACCCGGATGGCCCGTGAACGAGAACGGACGGTTCCCGTCCTCCTCTTTCGCCGGCAACCGTCTCTGGTCGCAGCCGAGGGCTGTGCGGCGGCGTTGCGTGTTTCTTGGGTGGTGGCTCTGCCCTTCGGCTTTGATCGTGACCTGCAAACTTGGTCTGAGCCTAAAGCATCGCGCGTTCCTCACCTTTTACACACTCGATTCACTTTCTTTCCATCGAATTTCTGCGCTAAAGTCCTTTATTTTTCTCACCATTTTGGCCCCTTCTTTTTCCAACTTTTACTGACTATATTAATGGGTTTTTTTTTTCTTTCCCTCTTCAAATTTTATAAAATTTTAAAGTGTCATGTTTTTGCTTTTTTATGTGCTGGGAACATGTTTCCTGCTTTGTTTTTTTTTCTCTGTTCCTTTTTCTTAATTACTAGTTGAGGACCCGAGCAAAGGACCCGAGCAATGCGCATTCGCTACTATCTCTAAAACTCATCGTTATTCAAAACTATAACTAAGACAGCATAATTATTTATATAATTAAGTCAAAAACTTAGTAAACTCGATCTTATTGCGTTCTTTCTTTTTCCATGTAATGATTTAAAATGAGCCTAAACTGTATGCCATCTGAATCTTTTGGAACCAGTCCACAGAATAGGACCCCCCAGACATCCCGGGTCGGGTCTTGGACGAACATTGTGAGGCCGAACCCGGCTAATCTAATGAGCCGTCGTTCGTGATGTCAGATCTTGTCGCATTGCTCCGCCTCCGGAACCAGAGAGATCAAGCCCAGCGGAGCGAGCCTTAGCACGTTCCTTAAGAGGGCCAGCCAGAAATTCCTAAAATCCCATAAGGGGGAGAGAGAGAGAGAGAGAAGGGATGAGAAATGGGGGAATCGTATTTTTGAACTCGATGGAATTCAGAGAGATAGAGAGAGAAGGGATGAGAAGAACCGGATATGGAACAGGAGCGAAAGATCCTTATATGTGCAGAAAATATTAGATATGACAAGCTGTCAACTACTAAATAGTTCAAAGCGTGGATGACATGATTCTTTTAAAGTATCTAATATTTTATCTTATATGTGAAGCAAAGGATAAAATGTGAGACATGATATGGCTAGTTTTGAAACATCATGGCTTGGTTCAAGGTTGGGTCCATGAACCAATAGACGATTCCCGATTCCTAACTTCGTAGGTGCTTTATGATTTTAGAGTGAGAATTGGCTCACTCGGGAACCAATCGCATCTAACTAGTAGTCTCTTTAACCTACTTTCCAGATTTAGGCATCTTTTGGTTCTACATTTGCAATGGACTTTGAGACTCTAAAATTTTTTAGTCAAATGTAAATGCATTTAGTTAATTTTATTGCTCAACTTTTGGGAAATACAATTGCATCTCTAAAAGACTTCGAGAGCTTTTAGCCCAAAGCAAATTTGAAGTCCATTGGGAAGTTGCATTCTCAAAATACGAGTCTTAACCCTTGGTTACTATTCATCTTCTCGAGAAACTGCTACACGGAAAAGCCAATCAGGGACTAATGACCGCCAACTAAGGGATTGCGGTGCCGTGACTACTGCCAGACCTTTGGTTGGGTCGTGTGACCTCAAGTGACCCCCATTGAGGTAGGCAATCTTAGGTGAGCCCATTTGGCAGCTAAATCTAGCCATTAGTGGCTGAACTCCAAAAAAAAAAAGAAAAAGAAAATTGCAAATTAGATTTTTTTAAGTTAGTAAAAGTCATTTACAAATGCCATTTTTACCTAACGATTTAAGTCAAAGTCATTTCTTATTGTACTTAAAGATTTCAATTCACAAAACATTATTTGCATTTTTGAAAAACCCCTTGCGCCCAATCCCACAAAGCCAAACCAAAATAAGGCCTTAGAGGCCAATGTAGCGATAGACAGATGAGGGGCTGGACTTGCCTAAGTTGGATGGACTTGTCTCTCGCTTGTGGTCAATTGTTGGCCATTGTGTGGCCTACGATTAACATAAGAAGAAGGAAAAATTAAAATAAAAAATAATTAAAATTCTTGAATATTTTTGTTATTTTCTTCAAGAAAATCAACTTAGATTTTTTGTACCTTATTTCATTTTCAAATTTTAGCTATACGATGGAAAATATTGTCATTTATATATTCCTTAAAAATAATTTTTTTAGAAATCATTTTTCAAAAAAGTCACATTCTTCTCGAAACAAATTGAGCCTAGATACCAATTCCATGTGATTTTCTCAAATGATTTCTTTCCAATTTTTCCATTTTCCTTCTCATAAAGCCTAAAAAAATTGGATATTCTTTCAATCACTCATTTTACCCAACTTTTCTCCTGTCTAATTTGCTCTCCACTGTAGGACGGGCTAATATCTTATCAACAAACATAAAAGCAGCCCAGCCACCATCACAAAGGGGTAAAAGAGTAAAAGAACCTCAACGAAGGCACCGCCCGCCGGAGGTATAAAATCCAGCTTTAGGGTTTCGGTCTCCTTCACTCATTAGTTTAAGAATGAGGCTCTGCCTCCCGGAGAGGCTCTCGGGGTGTCCCGGCGGCCGTTGCCCCCTCTCCGGTCGACGGTGGAGCCGGTGATTTCGCCGATATACGACGGCAAGCGCGCCCTTCGCGGGCGTGCTCATCTATCCGAAACGGCCGCGGTTCCAAAAAGAAAAGGAACAGAAAATGCAAAAGCGAAAATGCCACGAAATGTTCTAAACCTTCGACCAACGACGACGACGGCGACGGCGACGGTGACGACGACGATGCAGCTCCTTTCTGATCTGACCTCAACACACCCGCACCACGATTTACCGGCGGCGATGCATGCCGATCTTTCCCAGCTTTGCTGGCGAAGCGTGCGGCGTCTAAGCGCTGAGAGAAAAGAGGCGATGACGAGATGCGGAAAAGTAACAGGCATCGAGAACCGACCGTATCTTGGCGGGGCGGCCATAGCCGGCACGCAGCCATGGCGGGGTTCCTCCTTCGTTTGCCTGATCAAAGGCGAATCTGAGCCTCTCTCTGCCTCCGTCTTCCACGATTCTTTCCCTGTTTTTCTTTCTTCTTTTCTTTAGCTCAGTTCTGGTTTTCCCAATTTGTTGATCTGCGAAAACAGATTTTTTTTCTCGGGAAAATGAAAAGAAACTCTTTTTCCAACCCTTCTCAGTTGCAGGGCTGTTTAATTTTCTTTCTTTTTTTGCCTTTTTTTTTTGTTTTATCGTGGTTATTGCGACCGCAAATAAATTTCTTAAAAAATTAGGAAAAATTTAGCTCCAAAAAAATTGAGAGAAATTGTCTAATAAAATTTGAAAATGACGAGAAAAGAAAAGAAAAAGAGAAGAGATGTGAACCGGTTTGAAGTTGAGAACCGGTTGGACCCGGGTCGTCGATAATGCCGTCGTCATCATCATCATCATCATCGTCATTATAGGGGCAAAACCGGAGGCGAGAGGAGCAGGGCCTGGCATTGAACTCTTTCGGTTCGAGAGAATGAGGTTTTGCCTCCCGGAGAGGCTCCTGGGTGTCCCGGCGGCCGTTGCCGCCTCTCCGGTCGACGGCGGAGCCGATGATTTCGCCGGCCCGCGACGGCGAGCGTGCCTCCACGCACGTTTCCGCCCGTCCGAAACAGCCGCTCCGCGAAACAAAGGGGAATGTACATTGACAGCAAAAGCATGCCATAGCTGCTTTCCGATCCCATCTCATCTGCTTCTCCATTTTCATACCCACCACCACTAGCACCAACCCTCCAAACTACGACTCCGATCTCCGCAGATTCTGGGTTTGCTAGGGCAAAAAAAAAAAAAAAGAGAGAGAAAAAGGGTAAGTGAAGAGAGGCTGTGACGAAATGCGGGGGGAGAGAAATGAATGTGTGGCAGGCGCTGAGAACCGACCGTATCTTGGCGGGGCGGCCAGAGCCGGCCGCAGCCATGGCGGGGTTCCTTCTTAATCTGCCTGATCATTGAACGAATCTGAGCCTCTCTCTCTCTCTCTCTCTGTTATTCATGAGCTTCCATTTTTATTTTTTTTTATGTTCTTTTTCTATCTTTTTTGTTTGAAGATTTGGATCTATTGCAGAGTTTTAACATTTCTCTGTCGTGAAAAAAGAAAATTGCTTCTTTTCCCTATTTTATCTGGCCTGCATATGACCCAAAAACAAGAAAAATCTTGCCTGCAGATTGCTATGTTCTTTGAAATTTCACCCCTTTTTTTCCAAGGTTTGTTTTTCATATATTTCTCAGTGAATACAGTCACATTGCATGATCCATTTTTGAAAAGTAACAATAAAATTAATTAAAACATTTTAAAAATTCCATGAATTTCTCAATGTAGCTAATTTAATTAACGTCGACAAAATCCCCTCCATTTAAGATCAGATAATCACCACTGTCGCTGAGTCCCGGTTTAGAAAAGGAAAATCACCCGCCGTGGAGACCGAAATGCCCTCCGGTCAAACTTGTCCTTTTGGGGAGCGCGGAGGGCAGAAAGGTAAAATCCACAAGGGCCTCGAAAGGCGAATCCTACGGAAACCGCAAAGATCATCGACCCATCCCTCCCCACGAAGCGAAAAACCATCGTTTCTAGGGTTCGTCGGACGCGCTCGATCTCGAATGAGGCACCATTCCTTTCTCTCTCCCTCCTCCGCGATCCGATGGCGAAGCCTGTGATTTCACGGGCGACCCTGAAACGCCATGAACCATGGACTCTCTCTCTCTATGTTCCTGTGCTGGTTGAGAATCTTCTTCTTCTTCTTCTTCTTTTTCTTGGCTTCTCGCTGTTGTTCCTCATCTTTTCTGATGATGTTAAAAATCGCCCCCCCTTCGGGGCCGCTTGATAGAGGCCGTGATGACGGTTGTTCCCAAGTTTGTAAGAGCGTGAACATGGAGGATCGGGTCGGGTCGGGCATCGAGGGAACACCCCAACTCGCTCACCACCTTGCATTTTTTGCCCTCCGGCGGGGCGACCCGGATGGCCTGTGAACGGAAACGGACGCTCCCGTCCTCCGTATTCACCGGCAACCGTCTGGTCGCAGCCGAGGGCGGTGCGGCGGTGCGGCGTTTCTTGGGTGGTGTCTCTGCCCTTCGGCTTCGATCGTAACCTGCAAACTTGGTCTGAGCCTAAGATTTTTCGTTTCTCGCCCCTGCTCGATTTTTCGCTTTCTTTTCATGAAATTAACTTTAACGTTTTTGCCTTTTTTTTTTCCTAACTTTTACGAATTATTTTACCCTTTTTTTCCTAACTGTGACGAATTATTTTATGGGGCTTTTCTTTTCTTTTAAATTGATCATTCATGTTATTTGTAAGTGTTATTTGGTTGTGTTTTTATGTGCCGGGAGCAGGTTCCTCTGCTTTGTCTTTTTCTCTTTCTTTCGAGGGCTCCGGTAACTAAGACAGTATTTTTTTTTTTTTTTTTTGGTGAAAGGTAAGAAATATATTGATAACTTTGGACAAACTAAGACAGTATTATGATTTATATAATTAAATAAAAAAATGGTAAAGTTAGTCTTTCTTTCTCAAATACATCGCGGCATTAAATGAGCTTAAACTGCATCCTCTCGTATCTTTTGGAAAAATCATGGAAATGTGTCGTACTCAATAGTGGTGTCAATGGTCGGGTCAGGTTTTTATGTTACCTGTCCCTACCTGAATCATATGGGTCATATTCTATGACCTAATCTGAACCGATTCGAAACACATTAGACCCTCATTGAAAATTTGGGTTGGATCGGTTCTTTTTTTTTTTGTTTTTGGGTTAGTTAAACCAGCTTTGGATCCACATACTAGATTCAAAAGACTTCTGATTTATCTCTTAAGGAAGAAAACAAGAAGTCATCATGTCTCATCAAGAATATGTTGCCTTATAGGGGTGTCCCAAAACCCGACCCGAACACGAACAAACACGAAACAAGTTGAGTACATGTTTTGGGTCTTAAAATTGTTCGGGTAATTATTACAAAACAAAAAAACAAACATGTTTTGAGTCGGATTAGAGTTGAAACATTGTTTGGCCCGAACACATTATTGGCCTCTCACCCAAAATCCCAAACCCAAACACTCCACTCTTTAGTCTTCACACTCTTCACTTCACGCAAACCTAAACACGAAACAAGACTCTTCACTTCTTTGGTCGTCGACTCCATCTGCCGTCGCCGCTGCCACATCGTTGTCGATGACTACGCCATCTCGTCGATTCTGCCGCTGCCCTTTTCTTTGCTCCTCATATTCTAAGGTTCCTCTCGATCTGATCTCGCTCTCGAACGAGGAAGGTCTCTCGGTGTCGTTCCAAATCTGTTTCCTCCGGATGCTCCAAATGTAGTTGGTGCTCGAGCTGGTTCTGGAACGGTGTGGGTTATGATTTGTCCACTTCGCAACAGCAGGTTAGTCCTCAAGCAATGCCGGCGATATTCAAATCCACTCTTGGGTTGAACCACGTCTTCAGCACGAGCCTCGCTTGGCTCTTAAAATCCAATCTTTTGAACATCTTTGCCGAGCTCAAGAGACAAAACAAGACGGATTTGGCTCTCAAGTTATGGCCTTTTTCACGCTTGGGTTCTTCCCTTGTTGGAGTACGTGGTTCTGGGTCTTCGTTTTCTTTGCTTTTCTTGTTGGTTTTCGAATTCTCTCTTTGTAAGTTTGGCGTATGGTGGGAACAATATTTGCTTGTGAAAATAGGAATTGAAAGTTTGGAAGGCCATTTATCTCTGTGAGTTGCATTCTTTGATTGAATACTCTATACTTTTGAAGTTTGACAGAAATTTACAGATGTAAGTGTGGTATTGATAGATAAATTTTACAAATTTATTTAAGACTTAATTGCGTAAAAATTAGGGATTAATTTTCAAACCCTAGTCAAAAAATTTAAAAAAAATTATTAAATTGCATCACGTTTTAGCATTAGGAGTATTTACATCACTAATGATAATTTTTATTTTTTCAAAGAAATTTTGCTATTTTTTTCTTTAAAGGAGAAGAAAATCGAATGAGGCCGAGTAGAGGGCTTTTCTTCATCCGTGGGCTCGTCGACCCATCTCTTTTCCTCTTCTCTTTTGCAATTGGGCCGGCCCATCTCCTTTTATTTCAGCCCAGCCCATGCGTGAGTCTTCTTCCTCTCCTCACACCAACCACGCTTCTGAAAAAAGGATGAGAAAAGAGACACGTACAAACCAGGGGCAACGCAGAGGATCGCGAGGTCAGAGGATCGCGGGGCAGCAGATCGCACAGCATGATCCCAGGGTCGGAGTCAGGCCGGCAAGGTAGCTGGCGGTGGCAGGGGGCCATGCGCGCTTGCTGGCCGAACATAAAAAGCGAGAGGGGGAGAGGCTTTTAGAAGGGGGTTCTGGGGCGGTTTCTTAGGTTGAAGCGAAGAACAGAAGGACCGTGAGAGCTTGAGCGAGAGAAGGGCTCGAGAGAGAGAGCTTGAGCGACAGAGGTTTTTGAGAGAGGGAAGAGAGCCAAGGAGTGGCTCAACCGTGCACGGGATCCCACTCCCCGACGCCCTTCTTCTGGAACAGCGAGAACCGAGAAAGTGGGGGGCTCGGCTCTTTTTTTTTTTGGGGTCGAGAGAGAGAACAGAGAGCACCGGAGAGAGTTCGAGAGAGTAGAGGGCGAGCCAAAGGGAGAGGGTGAGACTGAAGGACAGCTTAGCCATCGCCAGTCGTCCGCCCGAGAGCCGTCGTCCACCGCAGCGCTCCCCTTCAAACCAGGTAGGTCATTCCCGAGTAGTACGTCTATCCTGTTTTTGGTGGGGCGTCGGGCTGGAGCTCGTGGTCGACCAGTTCGTACGAGTTTCAGTCTCGATCCTCGCCCGAAATTCCATTGTGCTCGTGTTCATTCCTCACGCAGCATATGCGTGCTTATTCTAGTGCTTTATGCAAATATTTGTTTGTGTTTGGTGTTATGGTCGAGACTTGTCATTTTTGTTTAAACTCAAGTTAAATGCTGGTGAACTTGTCCCCGAGTTGATCCAGAATAGTGCTTGTGTATCGCGTGACGATCTTGGCTTGAACCCGAGCCCCGATCGAGTCTATGCTTACCTCTAGTTAGTGCGTCTTGTGTGTTCGATGAAATGCCTTAATAAAAAACCGAAGAGCAGTGTATGTTTTAACGCAAGATCAACTCGTTTTTCTCCCATGCCCGCTGAGTCCTGCTTGCTTTGCTCGTATTTGTTGTTGTCGTTTTTTTTTTTCCGTAGTGCTCGTGAGAAATATTCATGCGCATTCGAGTCGATGACGTTTCTCCGTGCCCAAAAAAATGGGTTTGTGGTCACCGGAATGGGTGTCCAACAGTGGTCATCGTCGGTCGGAACGAATGACCGGCGCCAAATGGTAGCTTGGCGACCCTCCAAACACCGGTGAGGATTCGCCGCAGTGTTGTTTTTGGTTCGGGGAGGATGGCACAAAATGAGGAAGAAGCGTCGGCGAAGAAGAAGAACGCTACAAAAGCAATCCAAGTAAGATCAAATTTGAAGTAGATGCAAGAGGTATTCGGCTCTATTGGAAGAACGAGAAACAGTTGGTTGTTTCTTAGGCGACCGGAAGGAAGGATTTGATCCAAGATATGTACAAGATGTGTTGTGGATCGCCCTTGGTGTCGGCACACCCAGCCCAACAAAGCATCCGAGAAGCCATAGAGAGCCGTTGGAGCTACGTGAATGAAGAAAAAGACCAAGATGAGTAGTGCCTTTGACATAAATAAGTACTCTTTTTAATCGATGAAGATCCGCAACCGTTGGATGCTGCAATTTTTGGCACAAGGTATTTGTTGCATAAGCAAGATCGGGTCGAGTAATTGTTAAGTATTGAAGCCCTCCCACAAGACTTCTATACTCAAGAGGGTTCGAGAGCAAAGTAGTATCATCTCATCATAGTAATTAATCGAAGTGGAAGAGGAGTTGATACAGGCTTATAGCTGGTCATATGAGCTCTTGTTAACAGATCAATGGCATATTTGGTTTGACAGAGAAATAGATCATAAGGAGAGTGTTTGACTTCAATGCCGAAAGTAGTGAAGATGGCCCAAATCTTTCATGTGAAAGTGAAGGCTCATTAACTCAATCAAAGTGGTTAGTAAGCGAGTGAGCTACATCGAACTATGTCATCAACATATAGTAGTAGAAGCGTATGCAACCGGAGTGAAGCACGAAGAGAGACGGTCACAGTATACGAAGAAACCATTCTCCGGAGAAAGTTGCTAAATTTGTCAAACCATGTCGTGGTGCTTGAAAGGCCATATAGGATTTCTTAAGCAAACATACACAATGAGATTGTTGAGGATCAACAAAACCGGGGCTGCTCCATGTAAATTGTTTCATTCAATGTACCATGGAGAAATGCATTTTTAACATCTAGCTGTGTATAGTCCACTTCTTCATTATTGCAACAAAGGACTATCCGAATAGTGGCATGTTGATGACCGGACTAAATGTTTCAAAGGGGAAATAAAAGGGAACAAGGAAAAAGAAAAACCAGAAAAGAAAAAAATGCATATTTGGGGTTAGGTTTGATGATACCGCACTTCAATCGAAAAAAATAGAAAACAAAAGTTGGCGTCGGGAAGGGAAGGTGCAGAGAAGAGGTGCAGCGGAAAAACGAAACAGGGAAAAGACAAAAAAATTGATTAAAATATTAACATTAATATAAAAACGAAAAAGAAAACAAAAAAGGGGTTTTATGAAATAGGTTTTGTCCGTATTAGGTTATGTTCGGGTTGTCGGACCAGGCTAATTGGGTTTACCCGGTCCGAACCCATTTTCTCGAATATAATAATATTAAATATTCAATATTTTAAAATTTTCAAAAAAATAAAAAAAAGTTTCGAAAAATAATAAAAATTTAAAAAATATTTCCGAAAATTCAAAAAAAAAGAATGAATGTTCTCAGAAAGCATTAAAAAACTCGACCTTTTTCTTAATTTAAAAAAAATTAAAAAAAATTAAAATTAAAAACATGAAAAAGATATGAAAATTTCAAAAAAAAAATTATAAAAATGATGGATGGTATCAAGTTATGACATCTATGTAATTTTCCTAATTTAATGCTATTTTGCTATTTTATAGCAATTTTTTTTGTAAATAATCTATTTTGCGTAGATGAAAATTATTTAAATTAATTTCATGCATATAGAGTAAATTCATGAATATTTGAATTCTCATTTCGCTTATGGGGGTCCTATCCCGGGGCGTGATAACAAGGCTATGTAATATTATTTGCCCAATTAGTATTGGTTTTTTCCTTTTTTGCATTTATTTTTAAGTCATTTTAATTTATTAGATGTTTATTTATGCACCGCTTTTAATTAATTTGAATGTAAATTTCTTTTCTAAATTATGTTATGATTAGTCTAGACATTAAGGAAAACAAACCTACAAAAACATTTGTATGGACGCTTAGCGATTTTATAAAGATTATAATTGGTAATCAAGATTGTGTGGTTATTTAGATAAACAAAAAAAAAACCTTTCAAGTTAATGGTACCACAAGGGTGCTAATAAAAACATTGGCATAAACAAGTCATCGATCCTAAAATCTCTGGTTGTGTAGGAATCAAGACAATACTCCCACGTGTTGATTGGTTTCTAACCAACCCTAATAGGCTAGTAGCGGTTCCTAGAAATACATAAGTTATTAAGAATTAAAATTCAAAATCCAATTTTGAGTGAGGTATGGGCTTAGGGGAGTTCGCGCCTAATTTAGGATCGGTAGTCCGCCTCTTTAGGCAAATACCCCTAAACATTCTTTAATTTCCCCCAAATGAAAAAAGAGAGGTCACGATAGTGGGTTTATAGATAAGTTTACATATTTTAAGTTTTGGGTTGAGACAGGGTGATTGTTTGCTGTCTCCAAGAAAATTGAGTTGTGGCAATATTATTTTCCCTTTTGAATGTTCTTTTTGCTTGGATCTTTGCAAGTTATTGGAGATGAACTGCCTCCTAATGGAATTGGCTAATTCTTTTCTTAATTGATGCGATTTATCCCGTCCGTAACCTTGTGTGTATGTGCATACTAGAGAAATTAGCTTGAATTTGGTCTATTGTTTCATGTTAATGAGTTTTATCAAAGATGAATAATTGCTACTTTGATTTGGCATAAGTTGGCACTTTAGGTTGTCCTAGTAAATTTTCCTTCCATCATTTTGACTTCCAACTTTGACAGATTTTTTTTTCATAAGAGTAAACTATTTGGTAGGTGTATTACTTTTTTTATTTCATCTTTTATGGATGAAGTTTGGAGGCTTCTCTTCCTCTGGTGCAACAAACTAATAATATTGTTAAAGTTATTGTTGTTAGGTGGCTCATCATAGGTCCATCTTCAAGTTTTTATTTTGTCTAGAGCATCTAACTATGCTAACTTTTATGCAGTTATGTGATGGATCAATTGTCGCCTTCACTGTTTTCCATAATGTAAATTGTAATCGTGGGCTCATTTATGTGACCTCACAGGTTAATGCATAGCGTTTTGCAAGCTAATTATGTGCAATATCAAGTTTTGAATCTCCTTTTTTTTACCTCTAAAATGTTTCAACATTCTAGAGTGTTCTAAAAATTTGTCAATTGCCATCTAATTCAAGCTATGACAACTTTTGGCCAGTACAAAAGGTATTCCTTACTAAAATGCTAGTCAACCTTCTTGCTTATGATGCTAGTGATCATTTACTTTTTATCAGATTCCATTGAAAGGAACTCCACATCAAGTTACTTACTTTGTTGAGAAGAATCTGTGCCCACTTAGAGTTTCAACTCCGGTAAGTAATGCTTAAAACATTTTCTCATTCACATTCTTTTCTCCGATATTACAGATGTACCAGAAGCATATGCATCCTTTTGCATAACATGTAATTTCTTCACTTGGCAGTATCACAATATCAAACTAGAATATATTTGTACATAAATTTATAAACGACATTGATCATGTCTTAGTTATTATACTCTCATTTATGATGTACCTGTGCTCTCACTTCAACAAACTTTACTTTTATAGCTAGTGATACTTCTACCAGCTATTATTTTCTTCATATTTTGCCACTTCATTGTCTCCATAGGCTTATAAAGCTAATAGAAATTGTGAATAAATGTTTTGAAGCACTTGGTGGAGTTATCTTTGAGGGCTGCTTGATGTTTGAAGATTTTTTGGGCTAATATTACCAGGGGCAAAATGAGAAAAATTGTGCTGAATCATCGGTACAAACTGACTATGTATTTCAGTATTGTAAAAAAATAGTAATGCTTATAATTTGCAACAAAGGATGAACCTATGACTATTTTATATATGCTTTCCAAATGCTAGCTTACTATAAATTATTGAAATAATAATTTGCAAGCTCTAAGTATTATAAATATAAGGATTGCTAGATGTCTTCAGCGAGTGGTTCTAATGTTACAAATAGAATGAGGAGATCTACAATGTCATAATATTTTAAAGAGATTCTTGGTCAAAAAAAGGATGAGTGTTTATATTGTAGCACCCTTATAGATTGTGCTAGTGGTCAATGGACTAGCTCAATGCATTATCATCTAGCTAGATGTAAGGAATATCCATATGCAGATGTCGGAAAAAGGCAAAAAAGTACCTCGAGTCAAGTTGTTGGGAGTAGTAGTTCATCAAGTCCTTGGAAATTTGATCAGAATGCGAAGAAAGAATTAGCGATTATGTTTATTCTTAGTGAGTTGCTTTTAAGTTGGTAGAGTATGAGGGATTTCATTGATTTGTGAATAAAATCCAGCCAAAATTGTTAATCCCGTCACGCAACACATTGATGCATGATTGTTATAATTTATACATGAAGGAAAGAAGCAAATTGAAGAAATATTTCTCCAAGACATCTTTTAGAGTATGTCTAACAATTGATACATGAACATCTTGTCAAAACTTAAGTTATATGTGTCTAACTGCTCATTTTGTTGATGCAAATTGGAAATTACAGAAGAAGATATTAAATTTTTGTTAGATCTTAGGTCATTCTGCTGAGATAATAGGAAAAACAATTGAGAAATGTTTGACTGATTGGGAGATTCAAAGTGTTTTTTCTATCACTATAGATAATGCTAGCTCGAATGACTTGGGAGTTCAATACCTAAAAAAGACATTAACTTTTGGAACTCTCTGTTATTGAGAGGTGAGTTACTCCATGTAAGGTGTTATGCACATATATTAAGTTTGATTGTTAGAGAATGGTTAAAAAACATAAATGATTCAATTGCTAGAATATGTTCAACCGTACATTATGTGAGATTTTCCCTAGTAGGCTAA
Organism: Eucalyptus lansdowneana; assembly: GCA_017140395.1. Lineage (NCBI taxonomy): Eukaryota > Viridiplantae > Streptophyta > Magnoliopsida > Myrtales > Myrtaceae > Eucalyptus > Eucalyptus lansdowneana. The sequence continues at coordinate 41,067,345 of CM029485.1, forward strand.
GAAAGTTCAAGGTTTTGTTGAGTAAGAGAATATTGAGTCGAAGAGTCTTGTATGTTTGGATATGGAAACTTGTTGGAACTTTAACATATATGATATTGGAATCAGCTTTGAAGTTTGAAAGAGTTTTTAGCAATATGGAACTTCAGAATAGCAAATATGCTTAAGAACTTTCCAAGGGAAATGATTGCCCATTAGTGAGGATTGAAATTATGCACGTCATTTTCTTCATTTTCTGAAGTTGTTCTTTGATATAACTATAAAAGTTTCCGATTCTTCTTATGTTACTAGCAACAATATGGTGAATGACGTGTGAGGGATTTATATGATGATTGAGAGATATTGTGAAAATGATGACCAAAGCTTGCAAGAAATGGTTCAAAGAATGAAAATGAAATTCCGTAAGTATTTTGGCAATATGAACAACATAAATCTCACTTTATTCATTGCTTATGTATATGACCCGCGACATAAGTGAGACTATGTGAAGTAGATGGTTAGTCATGTTTATGAAAGTAATGAGGCAGAAACTTTACAAGAAAAAATGATAACATCTCTAATATTATTGTTTGAGCAATATCGGACGGATGTATGCCCTCAAAGCAACTTGAGGCTAAAAAGCACAAGGATGGTAAGCAACATCGAGCTTGACTCCATGGTTGTATTTGGCAATTCTACAATAAATTCACGATGAAAATGAGAACTAACATATGCATTAAAATAAAGAAATGTATAAATATTCTACAATCATGTTTTTTCACCCGACTCAGAGATTTCAAGGTCTTCTAAGTCCTCCTCAATCAAACATAAAAATGGCGCGGATCGTAACCAATCTTGAGCACATATAAGAGCTTCCACCATGGTTGGGGTCAAGGAATTACGAAAAACATCGAGCACACGATCTCCTATGCGAAATGCCACCTCCGATGCTACAATCGAGATGGGCATGACCAAGATATCTCAAGCAACAGGATAAAGTATAGGATATCTCGATGAATTTTCTTTCCACCAACTTAAGATATCAAACTCAGAGTTTTAACGTTCACATGCTTCCTCCAAGTACTTGTCCACTTCTGATTTTTCATCCAAATATTGTTGTTCAGTTTGGCTAAAATATATTTTAGTCATGATATTAGCACCAACCACCGGGGACCTTGACATACTTACCATCCTTGTGCTCTTTAGCCTCAGCTCTTTAGCCTCAAGTTGCTTTGAAAGCATACACCCGTGCAATATTGCTCAAACAATAGTGTTAGAGATGTTATCACTTTTTCTTATGAAGTTTCTGCCTCTTTGCTTTCATAAACATGACTAATCATCCACTTCATATAGTCCCACCTATGTCGTGGGTCAAGCATGCAAGTAATGAATAAAGTGAGATTTATGTTGTTCACGTTGCCAAAATACTTACGGAATTTCATTTTCATTTTTTTAAGCCATTTCTCGCAAGCTTTAGTCCTCATTTCTACCATATCTCTCAATCATCATATAAATCCCATACACATCATTCGCCATATTATTGCTAGTAACATAAGAAGAACTGGAAAAATTTTATTGTTGTATTAAAGAACAACTTCAGAAAAGAAAGAAAGTGACGTGCATAATTCCAATCTTCACTAGTGGGCAACCATTTCCCTTTGAAAAGCTCTTGGGCATATTTGCTATTCCAAAGTTTCATATTGCTAAAAGATCTTTTAAACTTCAAAATAGATTCCAACATCATATATGTTGAGTTCCAACGAGTTTCCACATCCAAACATACAAGACTCTTCGACTCAATATTCTTTAACTCAACAAAACCCTTGAACTTTCTTAGCCTATTAGGGGAAGATCTCACATAACGTACGGCTGAACGTATTCTAGCAATTGAATTGTTCATGTCTTTTAACCCATCTCTAACAATCAAACTTAATATATTGGTATAACATCTTACATGGAGTAACTCACCTCTTAATAACAAAGAATTCCAAGAATTAAGTATCTTTTTCAGGTATTGAACTCCTAAGTCATTCAAGCTAGCATTATTTACAGTGATAGAAAACACTTTGGATTCCCCAATTAATCAAACATTTCTTAATTGATTTTTCTTATTATCTTAGCATAATGACCTGAGATCTGACAAAATTTTAATATCTTCTTTTGCAATTTCCAATCGGCATCAACAAAATGAGCAATTAGACACATATAACTTAAATTTTGACAAGATGTCCATGTATCAATTGTTAGACATACTCTAGAAGATGTCTTGGAGAAATATTTTTTCAATTTGCTTCTTTCCTTCATGTATAAATCATAACAATCATGCCTCAATGTGTTGCGTGACATGATTAAGAACTTTGGTTGGATTCTATTCACAAATTGACGAAGTCCCTCATGCTCTACCAACTTAAAAAGCAACTTGAATAAACATAATCGCTAATTCTTTACTGCTAGTATCCTGATCAAATTTCCAAGGACCTGATGAACTACCACCCCCAACAACTTGACTCGAGACACTTTTTTGCCTTTTTTTCATTTAAATAGATGATGATGCATTGAGCTAATCCCTTGACCATATAAGGATATTCCTTACATCTAGTTAGATGATGATGCATTGAGCTAGTCCCTTGACCATTAGTACAACTAATAAGGATGCCACTATAAACACTAAGCCTTTTCTTGACTAGGAATCTTTTTAAAAGGTTCCCACATTGTAGATCTCTTCCTTCTATTTGTGACATTAGAACCACCCGTTGAAGACATCTAGCGATCCTTCTATTTATAACACTTTTCAATTTCTGCAAATTATTATTTTAATCATTTATAGTAAAAAAGCTAAATGCATTTCACTTTTGTAAGGCATAAAAAATAGTCGCCGCCCCACGAGGCGACGGTGATTGGCGGCGGTTCATCCTCGGTAGCAAGAGATGAATAAAAGACAAAAAAAAATAGATTACAAGCCTTATTATTTCTTTACAAGATTGAAACACATGGTCAAACGGGTTTTTGTTTTTTTGTTTTTTTCTCTTGAATGTTACCATGTGCAACCCTACAATTTTTTTATAACACTCCATTTGTAAGCCCATAAAAAAATAGTCATGTTCAATATTACAAGCCTTATTAAATCTTTAGTTTGTACAAACACAATTTTTCTCCCTTTGAATATCGCAACCCTTGAAAATGACTCCACCAAGTGCTTCAAAACGTTTCTTCACAATTTCTATTAGCTTTACAGTCCTGTGGAGACAATGTGGAGACAATGAAGTGGCAAAATATGAAGAAAAGAATAGCTGGCAGAAGTATCACTAGCTATAAAAGTAAAGTTTGTTGAAGTGAGAGCTTAAAAAAATAATGGATAGCACAGATATATCATAAATGAGAGTATAATAATTAAGACATGATCATTGTCGTCTATAAATTTATGTACAAATATATCCTAGTCTAATATTGTGATGCTACCAAGTGAGAAAATTACATGTTATGCAGAAGGACGCATAAGCTTCTTGTACATCTGTAATATCGGAGAAAAGAATGTGAATGAGAAAATGTTTTAAGCATTACTTACTGGAGTTGAAACTCTAAGTGGGCACAGATTCTTCTCGACAAAGTAAGTAACTTGATGTGGAGTTCCTTTCAATGGAATCTGATAAAAAGTAAATTATGACTGGCATCATAAGCAAGAAGGCTGACTAGCATTTTAGTAAGGAATGCCTTTTGTATTGGCCAATAGTTGTCATAGCTTGAATTAGTTGGCAGTTGACAAATTTTTAGAACACCCTGGAATGTCGAAACATTTTAGAGGTAAAAAAGGGAGGAGATTCAGAACTTAATATTGCACATAATCAGCGTGCAAAATGCTATGCATTAACCTGTGAGGTCACATATATGAGCCTGCAATTACAGTTTACATTATGGAAAATAGTGAAGGCGACAATTGATCCATCACATAATTGCATAAAAGTTAGCACAGTTAGATGCTCCAGACAAAATAAAAACCTATGATGAGCCACCTAACAGCAATAACTTTAAGAATATTATTAGTTTGTTGCACCAAAGATAGAGAAGCCTCCAAACTTCATCCATAAAAGATGAAATAGAAAAAGTAATAGACATATCAAATAGTTTACTCTTACCAAAAAAAAATTTGTCAAAGTTGGAAGTCAAAATGATGGAAGGAAAATTTACTTGGACAACCTAAAGTGCCAGCTTATGCCAGTCCAAAGTAGCAATTATTCATCTTTGATAAAACTCATTAACATGAAACAATAGACCAAATTCAAGCTAATTTCTCTAGTATGCACATACACACAGGGTTACAGACAAGATAAATCGCATCAGTTAAGAAAAGAATTAGCCAATTCCATCAGGAGGCAGTTCATCTCCAGTATCTTCCAAAGATCCAAGTAGAAAAAACATTCAAAAGGGAAAATAATATTGCCACAACTCTTTTCTTGGAGACAGCAAACAATCACCTTGTCTTAACCCAAAACTTAAAATCTGTAGACTTATCTATAAACCCACACTTACATCTGTAAATTTCTGTCAAACTTCAAGAAGTATAGAGTATTCAATCAAAGAATGCAACTCACAGAGATGCCAAAAATGGCCTTCTAAACTTCCAATTCCTATTTTCACGAGTAGATATTGTTCCCACCATACGCCAAACTTACAAAGAGAAATTCGAAAACCAACAAGAAAAGCAAAGAAAACGAAGACCCAGAACCACAGACTCCAATAAGGGAAGAACCTAGGTGTGAAAAAGGCCAAAACTTGAGGGCCAAATCCATCTTGTTTCGTCTCTTGAGCTTGGCAAAGACGTTCAAAAGATTGGATTTTAAGAGCTGAGCGAGGCTCGTGCCGAAGACGTGATTCAACCCAAGAGTGGATTTGGCCAGCTTGAGGATATCACCGGCATTGCTCGAGGACTAACCTGCTCTTGCGAAGTGGATAGATCCGCACCGTTCCAGAACCAGCTTGAGCGCTAGCTACATTCGGAGCATCCGAAGGAAACAGATCCGGAGTGACACCGAGAGACCTTCCTCGTTCGAGAGTGAGATCAGATTGAGAGGAACCCTAGAATGTGAGGAGCAAAGAAGAGGGCAGCAGCAGAATCGAGGGATTGTGTAGTCGTTGACAGCGGCAGCGGTGGCGGCAGCGACCACAGGTGGCGGCAGAGGCAAAGTTGACGATCGGAGAAGTGAGGAGTCTTGTTTCATGTTTGGGTTTGCGTGAAGTGAAGAGTGTGAAGACTGAAGAGTGAAGAGTGTTTGGATTTGAGACTTTGGGTGAGAGGCCAATAATGTGTTCGGGCCGAACAATGTTTTGACCCTAACCCGACCCAAAACATGTTTGTTTTCTTGTTTCATAATAATTACCCGAACAATTTTAAGACCTGAAACATATACTCAACTTGTTTTGTGTTTGGTTTGTGTTCGGGTCGGGTCGGGTTTTTGGACACCCCTAGTACTCGGGTGTCGGGAAGTGGAAAGTAAGGAGATGCTTCTTATACATTTGCTAAGAAATATCAAAAATTGATTTCTAAATATAAATAAATCTTATATCCTTATTTATGGATAAATTTTTGAGTAAAAATATACGTTTGATAATGGTATAAAATTTATCATTCCTAAGCATCGGTGGGGGCGCAGGTGGATAGAGAGCGATGGATGGGGGTGGGTGAACGATGAGGGGGTGAGCAAACGATGAGCAAGCGAGCAAGTAGACGACGTGTGTCCGATGTGCAATTACGAGGGGGTGAACAAACGATGAGCAAGCGAGTGGGTAGACGACATGCGTCTGATGGGCAACGGCAAGCGAGCAAGCTGCAGGCGGCGATGGGCTGGGCAATGGGTGGTGGCAATTGAGCAACCAACTAGTAGCGGCGAGCGATTAGAAGAATTTTTATTTCTTATTTTTATTTTAGAAATAAAAAATAAAAAGTAGAAAATATTTACTTCTCAATTATATTTCAAATCTATTTCTGAAAAAAAAATAATTTCAGAATTAGAAAAATGATAATTAAATAGATTTATCTTCCACAAATTTAACTTCTTTTTAGAATAGAAAAATAATTCTTGAATGGAAATAAAATAGTCATTATGCGTATCTTAACACGCTCATATCCAATTTTAATCAACTCGGGACAACATCAATCACGACTCCATGATGCCAACTGCCCTTTTCGGCCTCCGGCCATGATTCTCGCGTCCAAGGTCGTGGAGGAAACAAAATCGAAAAAGAAACCTCGACTCAGTCAACTTAGATCTAATTTCGTCACGTTTAGGTAAATTTTGTAGACTCCTTCATCCATCTAATTGGAAACGCTGACGATGATTCTAAATCAGCTGAAAAGGATGGAAAAGACGACAAAATGCAGCTGGAGCCGGGGGTCAGGGAAAGAAAGGGAGAGAGGTGCTGCTGGCTGGGTCCCATGACGCGTTTGCGCAATGGAAAAGAGGGAAGATCGAATGACGCATATGCCCCTCTCTTGGTCAACGAAAGCTCAAAGAGGGGGCCCCACCAGGTCACGTATTTCTGTAGCACTAGTTCCGAGTAGCGTGAACATATGGGACCAATCGAACCGTAAAGTGGACACAATCGCACTTTTAGTCCAAAGTAGTTATAAATCCTAAAATAATAATAAATTTATTTATTAAGTGATCGTTTCATTGATCCAAAAATCTTTTCCCGATTAGATTCTCGATTCCTAGGTGAGATTAGAATCGAATAGAAAATCAATCACCTCTAATTCCACGGGAGTCGGATCCCCCCACCCTAGGAGCTCCCAGGTTGAGTCTGCAATGAACCTTGCAAGACTGAATCCCACAAGTCAAAATGGACTGTCCTTCGTTTGTAACGTCGGAACATAGTTCGTGGATAATGGGTATTTCAGGCCAAATGACAAGAAAAAGAAAAAAACGAAATTAATCTCGCTTAAAGCAATGAATATGAGAATATTGAAATTGTCTTCTACTTCAGAGAATCTCACGTATTCTCCATCACTATAGCATAAGTTGCCAACCCTAGAGTTGGATAACCAAGAAAAAGAGAGCCTTTCATCTTATTTAATGATATGTAACGAAATTTTTTTTGAAATTTTTTATCAATTAATATAATAGATGCCTCGATGTCTGTACAAAATCGATTAGTGTTAAACCTCGCTTTTCTCACTCGTAGGAACAAGTTGTAACCCTTCATGGCGGTAGTGGTGGTGGCCGTCGTCGTCGTCGTCGTCGGCGTCTTTGCCATTCCTGCTTCCGTTCTTATTGCTCAACCCGCCGGAAGCGACGATGACGTCGGACTGCTCCGCCTCCGGGACCAGAAAGATCAGGCCCAGCGTGGCCAGCCGCAGCACGTTCCTTATCAAGAGGGCCAGCCACAGGTTACTGAAATCCGTCCTGGTGACGTGCATCAGGTTAAGCACCAGCCCTCCTCCCATCTTGGAGCTCAGGAGCCCTAGGCTGTCGATGCACATGAGCAGCGCGAAGAACATCCCCTCGATCCCGAGAGGGCACAGCTTGGTGCTGAGCACGATCATCGGCATCCACCGGATCCGGCTCACGACCCGCGACACGCACTCCTCCGCGATGACGAAGAACGAGTCGGGCACCCCGAGCGCCAGGTTCCACCGCCGGACGAAGATGAGGTCGAGCATCCCGGTGACGCCGTACAGTAACTGCACGGAGAACAGGAGCTTCCGGAACGAGCAGTCCTTCAGGGTCTTCTGGTAGATGAGGACGCCGACCATGGAGGCGAGCGCGCCGATGGCATGGACCACGCCGACGAACTCCTGGGAGAAGGCAGGGCCGGCTTTCGGGTCGGTGTACCAGTAGAACTGGCCTTCGTGCGTGCTGATGTTGAGAGAGAAAGATAGGTACATGTAGAGAGATGGCTTCCATACTTGGGGGAGTTTTATCGTTTCGTACATGCCTCTCACCGCCGTTCCTATTTTCTCCGTCGCCTGCACATTGATCATAGTCAATACCTTGACAAAGAAAATCTGTATAATGTAATGTTCTGATATCAAGTGATCTTTTTATTTTCAAACTTTTGAGTTTACTCTCATTTGATATGCAGTGAATGAGTCAGAATGCTTGGTTCGGTGATTTAACCTTAATGCACCTCATGAAATGTCTTTCTTGGATTTCGATGCTTACGCGTAAATTTACGTTGCAAGGTTAAGTCAAAGTAGGTCTCTCTATAGATTAAAAAAAAAAAGTTAATGTACCACAAGGTAGATAACTCAAATGAAAATTGGCAGTCCAAAAATAAGCCGATAAAAATAGGTATATCACTCCAATTTAGATTGGTAATTTCATATAATAGTTAGTAATTTTTAAGCGCTAGTGAGGTTAAAATTATATTTGATAAGTTAATACAAAAATCATTAACCTACAAACTATTAAAAAGGTTAATGATTTCGTCGGAAAGTAACCAACAAATTACATTAAAACAAAAAAAAAAAGTCGCCGGTCGTTTATCTTACCACCAGCCTTTTTCGATATTTACAATGGCAACTATTGAAGTTTACCACCCAAAAACCCAAATCCTACCCCAGAGAATTATATTTAAAAAAAAAAAACACCGAATACTACAATTATGCTATTATAGATGGAAGCTATCATGTAGTAAACATCTTTTGTAGCTCTACTCAATCATTTTACAGCTTACTCCTGATGCTTCTACGAGAAATAAATTTCCGTTGTATCTTTGATAATTAGATATTCCAGTAGGTAAGATAATTAATTCGTTAATCTCTCTAGCAGAAGATCAAATAAAGAAAGAATATGTTTTGGTAGCTAATGTCAATCAGGATTTGATAAGATTTTTGTTCATATTAACAGACAATGACATTTCGCCGGTCAAACTATAATCTAAAACTTCCTCGAGAGTCGAGACTAGAGCATCATATAATCTACACGCCATTCCTCTTGGGTATCTATCAAAGCGTCACATGACAGATTAAATTTTTTGAAGTTTTATGTGAATTATTGTCGATCGCATCATCTTCGCACACAAACACGATCAAAAGCATATCAGTTACTGAAAAAAAACCCAGATAGAGACCCTGAGATACGGTGGTCAAGTCACTGGATTAGGTCGAAAGATCTTCTGGCAAAACGAGATTGCTGGTCAGAGTCGCGGTGAACCCAGCGGTGAAGATAATGTCGCCCTTTTTGTCATATTTCATTTGATTTAATCTATGCCAATCTCCTGCTTTATTCATTAACTTTTTAATTAAGCAATTTAACCTAGAGGATCTCGAGAGAGATCACATGCTTTCTTTCAAAATAATACAAGCTGGAGGTCACAGTAACACAGGGAAGATTATAGATAGAAAAATGGAACTATAGCAGTCAACAATGGAGTCATTTTTATCTAGCCAATGATATAATTTTAAGTAAAATAAAGGAACTGTTTCGAGTGTTGGGAATAACTGATCCCCGAAAACCCGGATTCGACACTAAATCAAACCCCTAAACTCAAGCGGAAGCGCAGCCAAAAAAACGACACGTATCACCGATCGTAAAGACACCCACGGATTCGAGCGTACCTTGTTAGCCACAGATTAAACACCGACGCCAATGGAGGAAGAGAATCCGGTCGAATTCGATTTGATGAAGCCTTGAAGGGAAGAATTAGAAGCCGTATCTGTTTCTTCTTTTTGAGAGAGAAAACGCGGGAGAGAAAAGACGTGCGTAAGAATGAATCCAACCAACCTCTTTTCTCTCTCTCTCTCTCCCTTTTTATACCTCTCCCTTCCCACGGGCCTTATTCCCGTGGGCCGGGCTTTCTGGGCCCAGCTTGGGCGGACAGGGCCTTAAGCCCTTTAATTAATTAAATAAAGCTTTCACTGAGGCAGGCTACTTCTGGGGTTGTTACCTTTGATGGCAAAAATATTATAGATCTGTTAGTGGTTGAACAGCCAAAAGTTGGTCGGCAAGCCTCGACCTTTACACATACTCTGCTCATAGTCAAACCTCGGAAAACCCTAATCAAGATGCTCAAAGCTTTCAGCCTCCCCACCTTTTTTCATGACATGATAATTTTTATCATAAAGTTACTTCACCGATTCAACGCTTGCACTTCTACATTACATTTTTCAACTTTCGCAGCAAGAATTTCTGCCTTCTACATAACTATTTATCTTATTGATTCTATCTCCACTGTTTTCACTGTCTATTTCAAGGCCATCGGGTGTTGTCATCGTGTATTTACATCCCCTGTCCCACTAATCCGGTGAATTTTGCTAAGGACGCTCTAAACAAAGTTACCTAAACACCCTCGTTGACCCTGACCCCGGGAAGATAAGTTGATTTGAACGTCTAAACCTTCGCGCTATGCACTTCTCCGATTCGGATCGGTTGCTGTCATTATGTCAACCAAACCCCAGATGAGGTCTGAGTTTTCCACCTCATTCTAGATGCATAAACATCCACTTGATATTCTTTAGGGCTAAATAAGCTAAAGCCAAGCGCCAAGGGTCACACCCAATTGAGCTATAAAATAGAAAGGCTTGAAGTGAATAATTTAAAGGTTTTTTGGTATGGCCCAGATATAAATTAGGGTTAGTTTATAGCACGAATAGCTACGCAAAAAATAGATAAAAATATAACCATGAGAAACGCGTTGCAAAATGAAATAAATAGAAAAAATGATGCTGACCTTTCTCTTCTTCTCGGAATTTAGAGCGTCTGTCCTCACTTCATGAATTACAAAACCAAGAACTATCAACAAGGTTGGCGGAATTGCTAATATACCCAGAGCTCCCTGCAAATTCCCACAAAAATTACATTATCTACATATAATTACTAGCGATTTCCCAAAGAACAGAATAGTTTCTTGCAAAATGTGAGATTGATTACCACGCGCACTTGCTTACAGTTTCTTTAATGAAGGCTAAAAAGCCAGTAATTCTATCTATCTTTTGCTGATAAAAAGCATAGAGTTTTAAGAAACTCTATGAGGCATGAGGTATGATTTCTAAATTTGACTGTGAGTGGTCAATCTTTCTTTCACGTGTAGGGCCAAGAAAACCCCGTTTGTCCAAGATCTAATTAATTGATAATCTAAGTAATGTAATAGAAAAAGCCAGCTAATTTGACCAAGCTCAGCTTTTAAGGGAAAATAAAATAAAATAAAAGAGAAACTTTGACCTGACCTGAGCTCCGATGTGGTGAACGAAGAAACCGCTGGTGGAGTACCCGATCAATGCTCCGGCCGACGAGCACAACCCACAGAGGCTTTGCATGTCCGGCGCGAGCGCCGCCATCTTGATGCTGTTGTGCGCCACGCACGCATCAATCGTCACGTCGGCAATGGCCAGGGAAGCCGTCAGCCCCATCAGGAATGTCAGCGCCAGAGGCACCACCAGCCTCCCCCCAGCTGCCACTGCCATCGCTGAGGCCACCCCGAGAACCCCCGAGGCGACGAAATAGGGCCTCCGGCGGTAGCCCATCACGGGGAAGACGTCGGTGAGGAGGCCCCAGAGGGGCTTCATGACCCAGGGGATGTAATAGAAACCGATGTAGAGCTGGACGGCGGAGGGCTGGACTTGCTGGACGTCCTTCCAGTAGTAGTCGGAGACGACCTTGAAGAAGGAGCCGGCGAAGCCCTGGTTGAGGCCGTACACGATGAAGACGCCGAGGACGAAGGTCGGGTTGAGTTTGTCGGACAGCATCCGGAGCCATTGGATGGGCTCGAGGAGGAGCGAGAGGAGGCGGTTCTTGGAAGCTTTCGGTTGGAAATAGGTGGCGGTTGATGGCGGCGGCGGCGGAGGCTTGTGGTGGTCGGAGAGGGAGTCTTGGATCAGCTTCTCGGTTTCTAGGGAGCCCATTGCGGAGGTTTCAGGGAGAAAGAGAGAGAGTTTTCATAGGGAAATGTTGACTCTTGGGAGAGATATAGATGCCAGTGCAAAGTTTCAGATGCAAGACCGAATTCTTTAATCAATAAAGAGGTTGAACTTAGGGAGGTTCCTTTCCTTCTCAATAAAGACAAACATACGTACATATATAAACAATTTCACATATATGCAAAGTTATTCGTGGGAGAGTAATAAATTACCTACTTGGGTTCGGACGTGCATTGTGCTTCGTGCATCTGAATACAATTTGTGGGAATAAACTATTTTGGCATGAGCTACACGTCTCCGATTAATTTGAAATCAAATAAATGAAGTTGGTTTAAGGATCACCCTGCTCTTTATATGAGTTCTCCTCTCGAATTTCGACGTGTATAAATTCATATGGATCTAGCTCACTCACTAATGCTTGCTCCACTTGCTCCTTTCTACATGTGAAGGAGGGATTTGGAAGATTTGTTGGAAGGATTAAAAAAATAGTTTATATTTGTATATGGAAAGTGCTGGAGGAAAAAAGGTCTATCCATCTCTCAATAGAGATATCGATATTTATGTTAAGCAGGAATGGACACGGCACGGAGCAAGGCTAGGGGATCGCATTCCTCATCCTCGCCACTGCCCCGTGCCTCCTCGCAAATGGTGGGCCGAGGTATATCATCACAGGCCTATGTCCCATGTAGGAAAACTTTCATTAGTTGTTTAGAATTACACTTTAAAAACATATAGTTGATTAACAAAAATTTATATGACAATTATCAACCACACTACTTTATGCTTATTCATATATAATTGGTTATTGAAAGGATCACAATCTTGTGAGCACGACTCTACTTATTTACCCTAATTTTTAGTATTGCTTGCTATATAATATATGTGTGTGTGTGTTTCTTTTATATTTGTTCACCGTATCTTAGAATGAGAGATATGATCTAATCATATATATAATATAATGCTTGCAATTAATATGTATTGATATATTGTTAGCAAAGGTGAGGACTGGTACGTGTTATTTATTATCACGTGTGAGTGACTCATCGATCGACAGTTGGCTTTGATCTTCAAGGAGAATGACGTCGAATTCGGAGAAAATGAGGAAAAAAAAAATCATTTCTTGAGTTTGGAACTTGGAAAGTGGAGAGGAACTCCCCCCCAATTTTCGAGGACGAGATGACAGTTGTTACGACATAATCAAATGCAACCACCACCTTAAAAAAAGAAGAAAGATTCTGTATGTCAACACTTGAAGAATGTCCAAAATCCGATATCTGTAAATAAACAGAAAACCGTGTTGATCGTCGAGAGATTTGCATCGGTAGGAAAAGGAGAAAAGAAAAAAAAAAAAAAGAAGAAGAAGATAATAACACAAATAGTTCCTCAATTTTAATGGTCTATAGACTTATTACATCTAATAGACTAAATTGAGTACATACTAAAAATTACATTAGGCTAAAATTCAAAAACTACATTAATAAATTAAAAGTTCATAAACTATTTCACACAATTGCACATTTGGTCAAAGTTCATGAACCATTTATGTTATTTATTTTTTTTAAAAATACTCTATAGAAAGTTTTTCAAGATGTGCTCATTGCTGTAAAATATTAAAAGAGGGCGGCTCTGATTGGCGTTGGCAGCTTGCCATCGTTACCGTATTTGTAATGCGATTGGCAGCATCTTGAAAGAAGATTAGAGAGCTGATCCGTGAAGATATGTCAAATCGATCTAAAGACGCCTGAACCATTACGCTCGACTCAGCATCATGAATGTATCGCGAGTAAGAACAGAAAAGGTCGGTAATGGATCGTGCCACGATCCTAGATTTCCAAGACCCAGACAGGGTCAGTGCACTGCACCAAATCAGACCCCGTTGTCAAGTCTCGAGCATCTTTCTCACTACTATGGAAGGGACCATAAGCACTCGCCGCAACTCGAGCCTCTTTCTACTCGCACATCAACCGAACTTTCAGGTTTATGCACACGGGGTCGAGAGCCGACTCTATAAAACTTCTCGCCTTTACCCGCAGCATCCTAATGTAGAAAGAGATGCAGTCTCTAGGAAAAGGTTGAATGTAATGTGGCAGTTCAATTGCTAGACTAAATCCAGTACCGTACATCCTTAGGCTGTACAGAGACTCAAACGTAAGTACATGCTACATGGCTTACCCCGTCTGGCAGATATCGATCTTACAGCATTCATATTCATACGATGTAAGAGAACTAAAGGCAATTGTAGGTGAACGAACAACCCACTAACTCCAGTTCAGCACGTCCAAATGTACGTCACAATTACATGTTAAATAGTAAATAGAGGTGCCGCACAACCTTTAAGCCTGACTCATTCAGTGAGAGATCCGCTGTTGGATAAGCAATCAAGCAGCAAGAAGCTTCTGAATGTCCTTCTGCAAGAAGACTCGAGAATGTTAATGGAAGGAACTGCTCAAATCATTCTGAGGCTTGCTCTTCAAAAGATTATGTGCACCAAAGTCAGTCGTTTCTTCTAGAATTATTGAACGTGACATATAGACCCCCTTTCTGGTGAATGGTAGGTGTAAAAACTTATCATTGTTGATGACCCAGGGGAATTAGTGCATTAAGAACACACTGAAGTTACAATGAACATACAAAACTCTGCCTCAGAAAGGGAAAGAATAGGGACTGACTTTTTCTATGGGAACGGCATGGTGAACGATTACAAAAGCCCACCAGATATACAGTCACACAACATACAAGACTGTAACCATCTCCATGCAGTCATGATAGCAAGCAATTGCCATACTTCAGAACATCGATAACTTAGGCATATCTCCGAACTTCACAAGTTAGCTTAAAAACGTACCTCTATTTGAAAAGGAGACGTTGTTGGAGGATATCTCTCCACAACTTTGCCATTTTTGTCAACCAGAAACTTCTCAAAGTTCCACTTGACCAGGTCACCCAAAAAACCTCCGGCACTCGATTTCAGAAACTGATACACAGGAGCTGTACCTGGTCCATTAACATCAACCTGTTTCCAACAGACTTGAGCTCGGTTGTTCATTCCAGCCATCACTTAAAATAGACGAAAGAATGTATGTGTGGAATTCAAACCTTATCAAAAATCGGAAACTCTGCTTTAAACCTTGTACAAGCGAATTGTTTAATCTCAGGATTTGAACCAGGCTCCTGGCCACCAAATTGATTACAAGGAAAAGCCAGAATTTCAAAACCTGTAACATGGACAGCCCAAGGTGTTTCTTATCAATTTTAAAGATATAGAAAGAGGACTAACCAAATCCAAATCTGCATAGAAGATTCAAGCTATACATTATATCAGAGGAAAGAGGTCTCCCACTCTTTCCATCCCAGCAAAGAAACAGCCATCCCACCCTTCCAGTAGAGGTAATAGGTCTCTCCCTCTCTATAGCTCTCTCCTTGAATCAAAGCAAAGAACTTATTTCACTCTCTAAGAAGTGGATCTCTTCCTGTCTCTCGGATATAGCAAAATATATAGCTCCCCCCCCTAAAAAAAAGCTCCTTTCCTTTCATCAGTGGAGGTCTCCCACTGTTTCCATCCCAGCAAAGAAACAGCCATCCCACCCTTGCGGTGGAGGCAATAGGTCTCTCCCTCTCTATGTCTCTCTCCTTGCATCAAAACAAAGAACCCTTCCTTTTCATCACAGGTACATCTATCTTTCTCTACCCCAATCACCCCACCCCATCCATCCATCCATCCATCCAGGATATACTACTCTCTCTCTCACTCGTACACACACACACACACACACACACACACACACAAAGGAAGCATCTCTAACTGTGCCCTTCGTAAATGTGCAAGAGTACCAAAAAGAAGATGTAACAAACACGATTGGCAAAATATAACACCTGAAAATGGACTGGAAAAAACACTGGTAAAAGTCCCACAGAAAAATAAAGGACAACTGATTTCTAGCACACCGTTACACTCAACCGCAGCAAAGACCATTGGACAATCCCTTTAGCAATCTGTGTAAGACACAGTACCACAGGCCAAACTAAACAAAGCTTGCTTGAGAAGATTAAATTCTGGTTGGAGCCCATATCATTAAAAAAACTATAATTGAGAAGCATAATGATCGCCATGACTTGTTGTCAAGGGAAATTCAGCTCCTAATTAGATGGTCTCAAGGACTTGAACAGAACTTCCACTTGAATCTTTTGGCGTGTAGGACAGACAAAACTCCATTGATATTGTACATTTGCCGATGAGTGCAAAAAGACACTGATATAATAAAGCGATTCACATCCTTTGCTAAATCATGATTTCATCTACTATATTTACAAATTAATGATCCCTCCTAGCTCAAAGATAGTAGTCTAACTTCAAACAGGAGAAGCTTTAAAGGAATTCTATAACTCTCCTCACAACCTCATCTCACCTTGAGTCTTGTACTTCTCATATACATGCGAGAGCTCCTTGTAGTTTGATGTCGTTAAACCACTGAATCACAAGAAAATTCTTCAATGAGACTTTACATCTGATTAAATCAGACAACTGAAGGAGATAAAGCAATTACCATTTCGAAGCTACGTTCACAATTAATAAGACTTTTCCCTTGAATTTGCTCAATGAAACATCATTCCTATCAATGTCCTGAACCATGAAGAAAAATGTGTGCAGCAATTAGCAATTATCATGAATAAAGCAGCTTTACCCAAAATTCAGTATGTAAACCGAAAAACAAATAGTATAATAATGTCCACATAAATTACCGAAACATAGTAGGTGCCAAAACAATGAAGAATTTTTAGCCACAACAGCATGAATCTTAATTCTAAGGATTTGCATACCATGGAGAATTTGCAAATTAGTTCAATTCATGAACAAAGGGCAAATAAGCGACCTCAACTCCAGCTTAATTTCTTTTAGTCTAAATTGGAAGCACCAATATCAAGTAGCTACAATGTGCTTCCTCGTCATCCAAAAGTAACAATAAAACAGAGAAGATGCAAAAAACAGTGTGGCGGCTGAGACAATTAAGATATATTTTTTTCTAATTTCCAAAGCAGATTGGGCCAGCCATCAAAATTGCTTGATTCTACCGAAAATAAATAAATACATAAAAACATCGTATTTAAGTGAATTACGAAGCTCCCTGACGACCCACAAAAGAAAATCTCTTCAAGAACCAATTTCAGCTACACCCAGAAGAGAAATTCGATACCTTCACGCTGAAATCGTAGAGGGTCTTCTCAGTGGCAGCTCTAGCATAAACACCCGACGAGCGAGAACTGAAGCTGAGCTGCGACGAACTCGGAAGGGACGACGACAACAACCCATTAACGAGAAAAGCCGAATTGCACGAACCGAGCGAGGATCGAACCGATGACGGCACGCGAAGAGCGGCCGGCGACCAAAGGGAGGTCGGAAAGGGGGAGTTTCCATTCGTTCTGGCTCGACGGAAGCCGTACGAAGGGGCGGAGAAAGCGGCCGAAAAAGGGGCCGAGGCCATTCCTTCGACGGGGGTTTACCGAAATTGAGGTTTCGCGAGGGGAAGATCGATGGGAAGTTGCAGAGCGATCGATGGAGTGGGGAAGAAAGCGAAGCAGAAATGGCGAACGGCGAGGAGAAGGAGGAGGACGGTGGCTGGAATTTGTGGGACTTTGGGCAGTGGGAGGTGTTGTTCCACGTGGTCAATTTTTTTGTACGGTGGGGTTTTTCCATTGTTCCACGTGGACATGTGGCTGCGCCCTGCTAGACTTTTGGAAAAAGTCTTTAAAAAATGCTAAAAACTTTAAGTTGAAGGAATTTTTCAAATTATATTTGATAAATTATATTCTAAACATTTATGGTGAAATATCTTTGAATAGAATAGTATTTAAAGAAATTATATTTATAAAATAATTTTTTTATTATAAAAAAAGGGCTAGCTTGTCGAGCACTGCGATGGCCGGTGAAACGCGAGCAACCATCATTTGAGGTTGCAAGATCTTAAGTGGCGTTTGGAGACTACCGACGAGGGTTGCCTGGGGTTAGATGACCCCTAGCGAGGGTTGCACCACCCTCACGAAGGTCCTGTGACCCAAATCGCGCAGCCTCACACGAAGGTCAACGCAACCTAGATTACCCTTAGCAAAGGTTGCCACGACCTAAATTGCGCGGAGGTCGCGTGGCCTCTCACGGAGGTCGCATGGCCTCTCGTGGAGGTCGTTGGAACCCAAATCCCATGGAGATTGCGTGACCCAAATTGCACGACCCCTTGTAAAGGTCCAGTGACCCTCGGCTAAGAGTGTGCATGGTCTAAATGGGTAGTTCCCATCCTAGAATCGGAAACCGCCTACTAAAGATCAATTTCGAAAAATTAAAATCGAGAATCACCCATTGGTTGTATAGATCCACCCAATTCGATTCCCAAGTGGATCCATGAAACTAGTCTCACCAAACATTAACTAAATATTGTCAATCTAGACTTGCGCAACCAGGACGAGGGAAACCAAAATTGGTAAAATAATGAGAAAAAATTCTGCGTGCTTAATAATGTTGCAAGGAACAAGTGGGCAAATTTGGTACTCTAGTACAAGAATGAGCATGCGCAAGAAAAAAGTCATCCTCATGTCTTAGTCACGATTTGCTCATAATAACATTTTCTTGATGAAGATGAAGGTCTTTGATTTAGAAATAAGAAGCTTTGGAACTCTCTAGAGTAAAAGCATAGCGAATAAATTTAGACAATTGCTTGTTTGACTTGATTGAATTAGATAACAATCCAATCAAGCTCATCTCTTTTATTCAAGTCAAAGCAATTGAAAAATTGCAATATTCTGAATTCTCAAACTAACTCAAACTGACAATGCAACTTCTCATAATTCAACCACAAGGTAAAGAAATTCTCTATCCACCCCAAGAATGTTGCCACCCTTTCAGTTGAGAAGCATCCAATGATTATGCAAATGAGGTAATACCATAATGTGAGCCCTAGACAAAGACAGTGAGAGCTTGAGCAATTTCAAGAGCAACGAGATGGAGAATTGAGAGAGAACATGAATCTTAAATTTTAGACTTACTTGATTTTGATTTTTTTCAATATTAAAAATTAATATATTAGTATAATATGACCAATCCCGTCCTAGTGGGCGAATCTGCCCACGGAATCAAGAACCGGATCGATACCCACTGATTTCCATAAATCGAAATTGGGAACTAGACTAATTCCCCTAAGAACCACTTTTTTCGAACGAGTCCGGTTTGGCTCTGGGTGGTCTGGGCAAGTCCCAATTCCTTTGCACATCCCTACCACCAACGACGGTCGCCTATGTCGCTGTGACCATGCTAACCCCTCTCTAGCCCATCGCCTGCCCCTCGCAGCCTTGCCAGTCAACCTTAACGGAGGAGAAGTCAAATAGTTATCGAGGGTAAAACTAGAGAAGAAGGTGAATAGTCATTGAGGCCAAAACTAAAAAAGCAAAGACTTCTAGAAGAATTTTTTGTTACTAACCCTAACTGAAGGCAATGCCAAGAAAGCTGAAAGTCCAAGGCAACCTAAGACTTGCCTTGGACTTGCCTTGGAATTTCAACCCTTTAAAGACTGACCTTTGTGAAATGAGATTTCAAAAAAATTTGCCAAACACCTTCAATTTAGTCCAAGGGGCTTTGGGAAGTCTTTCCCAAACACACCATTTGTTAACCAACTTTCAATTTATTTTTTTCTTTTCTAATATTGTTAATTTAATATTTTAATTTTCAATATAATGATTACACATAATACAAGTGAGATATGATATAGTAACTATCGCGAACTTTTCTTACACGAGCAATTCCTATTTCTTTTTCCTTTTTATCCATTTCTCAACTAGCAAAAAGACAAAGAAAAAAGAAAATGGTTTTGGTTCATTCCATTATAACAACCAAGGGTCAGGAAAAAAAAAAGGGATATATTCAGCAGAAATCCTAAAACTTGTCAGGAAAATGCAATTGAGTCTAAAACTTACAAAAAGTACAATCAAATCCTAAAACTTGTCAAGGTGGTTCAATTGAATCATTTTGTTAACACCGTTAATTTATACTAACGAAAAATGTTGACGTGGCTTATTTTAACCATTTCTCTCTTCTACGTGGCAATTAGGGTAAGGAAAATTGTCCAAGTCAGTAAAACGACATAGTTTTGGATACTGCTTACTTATCCAAAACGACGACGTCTCAAACTACGACATCTCTTTACTCACATTTTTACATTCCAAAACAATTTCCTTCCGTTGAACTCTTCCCTTATGTTTTCCTTTAGTCCCTTCTTCCCCATTCGAATTAACCCTTCCTTTGCATGATCCCTAAGCCCTAAATCTAGACGTAGATCATGATCTAGTGCCTCACGAGTTGCAGTTCTTCATCAAACGCGAGTATTGCAACACTCATCCTACAAGAGCCTTATCAAATAATGGTAGGAAATCTGGTAGTGATCTTTCAACTTTCATTTTAAATGTGCTCACATGGTTTGTAATGTAAAGCTTTCGCAAGTAATCGTACATCAGTGCATGCTCATTTTTATAATTGCCTTGCAATTCTTTGAACACTTTTAGCATTGTTCTCCTGCATTGACTCAAAGTGACATTCACCCTTAACCGTTCTGTAACTAATTTCTTCAACTAAGGTACATTGATTTTAGGCATTGTAGAAATGAGAATTTTGAAGTGTTTATTTAAGAAAGAACTAAAAACTCTCTTACTTTCAAAAGTGATAGCACATATATGATCATTAATGTACTTTTTAAAATGAAATGATCCAGTTTTGCTATTGAGAGCACCATAAATCATCCAATTACAATTAGCCTGGGAACATCTAGCTCTTACAAATTTAGTAGTGTTCTTGGTGTATTTAATTGCTCTTTACTTAGCCACCAAGTACCTCAAAATTGCATCTTTGAACTCACTTGAATCTTCAAATATCATGCTAACAACAAATACTGGATTCTTACCATTTCAATCATATGATGGAAACCTACTCCTCCATCTTGAAATAGCATCATCTTCTTCTTTTTTTCACTCTCATCATCCAAATCTAAATGAAGACTTTCTTCTTCATTTGAATCATAGTATTATGTTTCGTACCCAGAAGCATCTACCATTAGAGGATCAACTAATAACTCTGTTGGAGAGTCAATGTCTAATTGGGAAGTTTCTTCAATGTTAGTTCCAATTTTGAGTCTATGTCTCACTGAAAATTCCTTTAAATTTTTTCCTGTATTAACCAATTCAAAATCATCATTGTCACTTGACTATTCCACATCCATCAAATTACATGCATCATCATTCTTATCATCCAAATCCCTACTCTCACCCTCAATCCGATTCCCGTCACCATTGGCATTTCCAATTATATTTTCAAACATATTATCAGCCACATTGTTAACACTTTCCATATTCACATCAAACAAACCTCTAGTTTCCATCTCAACTCCCCTTATCTTAGCAAGCGTCTCTTCATCATTGACATACTCAACATACAATTCAATATTTTTAGAATGAAGATAATGGGGATAAGTACACTAATGGTGCCATAAGTTGTGTACGGCGCTCACTTTGGTGCCAAAAGTTTCCATCGAATCACTTAAGTGCCAAATCGGAGGAAAAACGCTTACTTTGGTGCCACCGGCGAAAGATTCCGGCCTCCGGCGAAAGATTCCGGCCAAAATGATTTTTTTTTTAAAAAAAATCGATAAGCCTTTAAATGACGTCGTTTTCGGTCCTCCTTAAGAAAACGACGTCGTTTTGCCATCCTACGTGGATGACTTCATGAAAACGACGCCGTTTAGCTCACATGGGGAAGAAATTAGGGTTTCGACAGGGTCGAAGCCGTGGCCGTCGTCAGGGTCGAAGCTGCGGTCGCCGAGTGGCCATCATCGAGGTCAGGGTCGGGGTCAGGGTCGAAGCTACGGCAGTCGAGTGGCCATCGTCGGGGTCGGGGTCGGGGTTTGAGCCGCGGCAGCCGAGTGGCCATCGTCGGGGTCGGGGTCGGGGTCGAGGTCGGAGCTGCTGCCGTTGAGTGGCCATCGTCAGGGTTGGGGTCGAGGTCGGGGTCAAAGTTGTGGCCGCCGAGCGCAAGGACCGTCGAGGACGGCGACGGCTGGAGATTAGGGTTTTGAATTGGGGGAGACACCAAACGGCGTCGTTTTGGTGTTTGGATGCTAATTCAACTCTCCGACGAGCCACGTCGGCGTCAAAAATTAATAAAAAAAGGCAACGTCGGATTTCCGACTAATTTCGTCGGAGTTGGCACCAAAGTGAGCGTTTTTCAAATTTTTTGACACTTAAGTGATCCGACAGAAACTTTTGGCACCAAAGTGAGCGTCGTACACAACTTATGGCTCCATTAGTGTACTTATCCCGAAGATAATGATAAAATTGATCTATCACACTAGAATTATCCCATAAGTACTTAAAAGTTACCTCATTTTTAAGAATTTTACTTCCAAGAACTCTATAAAGGAGTTTTTCTTTTTTCAACTTATTCAATTATGTTGGACAATGAACCCTTACTTAAGTTTACTTCAACAACATCGACCCTTCCATCTACGTATTCTAAGGGTGGTCCAACTTGAAATTTACCTCCAAAGAAAACAGTGACATAAACTTTGTTGTTTCCCATTGGACCTACAAAGGAACAAAAACAAATAACACTTTTAATCGTAAAATTTCAATTAAAAGTTACTAATGACTTCACTTGTAAAGAGAAATGGGTAGGGTAAACATATCCATGTTGACGGATGACCTTGAGAGTAGTCAACCCTCCAATAAACTTATTCCAAAGACAAGCAATTGAAATTATTAAGAAAAATTGTATTAAGAGGGTAGATCGAACACCATATAAATTGTATATATTAGAAGTCAAGCCTTGTTTAAAACTAATCCACAACATGATCATTTTGATAGGTTAATGAAGGACAAAACAAGAGGATTAACATAATTGGCACATGAAACTTCACCATAAGACAAGGAAAAACTGAGTGCATCTACTTTTATTGGATAAGTACTTTATGTGTGACGTCTTAGGTTGTCACTCTAGACTCTCAACTATAATCTTTAATTTCTATTACACAAGCGGAAGAGTATACACTTTTCATATAAAGAGATTTCACTTAAAAACAATTATAACATAATAATATCATGCTTCCATTCATTCATCATAAGCAGGGATTATAATAGGAAAACCACATCTTGATAATTACATCATGGCAATACACATATCAAGATGATCTGAACAAAACACGTGGGAGAGGCCAAAAAGATGCCTAACTCCTCTACCCGGTAGTTTTCCTCATCCACTACAACCCTCCATACCACGCACGACTCCTACTCCAAGCTCAGAACATCACCAAAGGATGAGGCCAAACAACCTCACATTCACGTTGAGATATACGGACACAAATCGCATAGGAAAAAGATTAAAGCATCCATCATCTATTCAAACAGTACAAATATAACGAGTCAAAACAAGGTTAGAATCTCGATCCTCAAAATTCCTATACACGCCATCTACCCGCACAGGTGTGTCATAAGTCGCCAAATGTGTCACATCCATAACTAATGATTTGAGAGGAAAAATAAGGAGTGAGTAATAATGTCCAATAAAAGTTAAAGCATGGCATTAAACAACGAGATTCTAACTTCGCTCATTAGTGAAAATAACACAAATATAGTGAATCATCAAAACCATGGACTACATCAAATAGGACAACATACGGTACCAATAATATCATGCGTACTAGACAAGCTAACGTGAGCATAATGCATGAAGACTACACCGCAATGTGCATGCAAACTCCGTTCATGCATCACATGGCACACATAATCCCATTCATGCATCTCATGACACACGGCGACACCATCACACGTACTCATACGCCTTGTTGATTAATTTCAATGTGTGAACATTTCATATCCACCCTCGAAACGGATTGAACCCGGGACGCTGCTGAATCGGTTTGAGTCACTTCCGAGTCGTTGCCTAGACTTTCAAGGGATGCTGGCCTTGGGCATCTTCCTTTAAGGCATCCCGGTGTCCAAGGGTCGCTGGCCTTGTGACTTCAACCGAGGCATCCCAAACCTCACTATTTGGGGCATCCCCACTCCTTGGGGGTATAATCGGAATGTTGTCCGATGGAATATCTCTTAATTTGATTCATCTACATATTTTATCACATCAAAATCTTCCATTACGGCACACTTTTTAACACCTCTAGCACACACATGTATCACCACACAACATACTTAGTGTGCTAAGATTACAATGCATCATGTATCACCACACAACATACTTAGTGTGCTAAGATCAAATTGCATCAGCATGCACAAAACAAAATTGCCCTTCACACTGCCTTACAAACTTATCACACATGATTCTGCACACAAGATCAGCACCATTCACACATAGCCATCAAGCATAAGTTCTTAACATGCCAAAATCATCCAAAATCAAAAAATATGCAATTTCCAACAAGCAAGACACCAAGAACAACAACAAGACCACAACCGGCCCTTACCGTCAAAAACCGAATCCACACACACAGTTTTAAGATTAAAAGCAGAAACATAACCAAACTAGTTCAGAAAATTCTCAAATTTAAATATATTTTAAAGAACACTTAAACAAACATTTTTCATGGAGAGACTTTGACCAGTTCTTTCTAGAATAGGAGCAGTAAATTGCTCAAACAGTTACCAAAACTTTGTCCATGTCCAGAAATCATGTTTTCCAAAACCAGCTTGGTTTGAAATCCAAAACTCATCCATTTGCTCTAAAATTTGACTACGTTAAACTTCAAGATGTGCTGAAAAACTTTCATAAAGAAACTATTTTGAAAATCGAACATCAAGAGTAAATAAAAGTTCTCTGAACACCAAAAGGTCACGGATTCCAACATAAAATGAGATTCTAACTTGCATGCAACAAAGCTGAAAACTTGTTCCTCTAAATCTAGAAAATCTTGAGTAAAATATATGTCATAAATAAAGGTGTTTAAAATATTTTTCAAGAAGAAATCAACCTCAAATTTGTAGCACATTCCAACCCATGAAAACAACAAACATAGGGGATTCGGTAAAATAGATCTTGAGAAAAATCCAACCTCTGCTTCTTTGAGTACGTCTCATGCAAGCTTAACAACCAAAAGCCTTTGAGAAACTCACATGCAAAACATCCCACACATCACATCATACATGCAAACTAAAGTCATCCAAAGATCTAGCTCTTATAATTCAAAAATCCACTAGATCGAGCTAATTTACCCTCAAGCGTCGATAGGATGTTGAAGTTTAATACCTAGCTCATTCACTTACCTAGTTTAGGACTCAAAAACTGCTTTCTCAAGCTCTCTTGAAGGCTGGTTGCTTCTCTGGTCGCTGGTCCTTCGAAGAACAATAAGGAAACAAGATGAAAATGAGATAGGGAAGCGTCGGGCAAGTGAGGGGACAAAGGCAAAAGAAGAACAAATGAGAAGGGAAAAATAAAAGCAGAAGTTGGGGGGAAAAATGATAGCTTTCCTTGGGAAATTTTCCCTTGCTGCAGCCATGCAAAGGAAGAGATTGGTTGGGGAAATTTTAGGGCCACTGTGAGGTTTAGGGGCTGAAGTTTTGACTGGGGGAAGGGGAAGAACTGAAATTTTGCATGGGGAAGCCAAAACCTATTGCAGAAAATCCTAGATTTTGTCTTTTTCCCCTCGACTTAGATGCCCTAAACAAAACTTAATCTAAACAAAATAAAACTAATCATCCGCCTAGCCCAAGAATTCCGCCACCTCCAATACTAGGCACTAATCAAACAACTTTATTCCAAGATCCTCCATTATTAATATGACCAAAAACTTAGTGAAATGGTACACATCTTCAAGTCACAATTTCTAATATCCACGGATCTTACGTCCACCATTAATTTCATATACATCACAACATCACTAGTTAAGTTATAAGAAAACACCATCGAAAATTCGAAATCATTCGAATTTGCGCAAGACAAACATTGGCAAAAAATCTCGGCATTTATCCTCCTTAACTAGGCCTTTCGCACACGTCCAACCCACGAGCCTTATTCACGGTCCACTATTCTCTCTCTCTAGTCCAAACTCAGCCCAAAATTAGGCCCACTAGGCCATCACACACCTAGCCCACATGCAAAGCTCATCGGACGGTCCACCTATCCCGATTCCTCTTCCATCGACAAGCACAAGCTTAAGCGGAATTTTAAGGCTGAAATTTCAAGATGTCACACTGTGGCAAATATGAACTACTTCAATTATAGACATCTTTGGGTTGTTTACCCTTCTGAATAATTAAACAATGCAAAACTTATAAACAGCCTATAGTAATTCTAAGCTATAACACGTGATCTGCAATTCAGAACCAGACATTGGAAAAACCATCCAACTCCCAAAAGTTCCAGAATTGTTTCTCATATTGTATATTACTAGTTCCCATGTATATGATATGTTAACCAAAAAATAGGTCTTTAAATGCAACTAAAGAAACTAACAAAACATAATTTATTTCTTGCTCGAGCATATTAATATATCGAATAAACATTTTGTAAAATATATACATATGAGCGCACGGCCATAAATGGTGCACCAGCAAAAGAATTTGATCCAAGGTAAGTCCAATAAACTCTGCCAATCTTCACAGGGCAAAAAAAAGTCTACCAATCTCTGAAAAGAAAATCTCAAGGCTAGCAATTCTAAAATTTCCACTTGTGCAAATTGCAGGGCTATTAACAGTCATTAAAAAAAAAGCTTTGTAGGAAGACCAACTTCACATTAGAATCCTTTCAGAATCTATTGCAACACAACCCATTTAGGAAGTCACGACACAATTACTTGACTAGTGTATACGAGGAAGTAGGGCTGAGCACGGTTCCTGGGTTACCCGAGAACCGGAACCGAACCGGAGGAGGGTCCGGTTCGGTTCTCGGTTCCGGTTCCGGTTCCTTTTTTCTGGGAACCGGAACCGGAACCGGTTAAATTAGGGTAGAAATTAGAAAAAGCGATTCCCCCCCTCTCTCTCTCTCTCTCTCTCTCTCTCTCTCTCGGTCTCGCCCACCCGATCGCCCATAGCCGCCCCATCTCTCTCTCTCTCTCTCTCGACTCGCCCGGCCGCCGCACCGCCCATCTCTGCGCCACACCGCCGCGTCTCCGCGCCGCCGGCCACTCCGCGCCACCAGCCATCTCCGCGCCGCACCGCCCAGTCGCCCGTAGCCGCCCCCTCTCTCTCTCTCTCTCGGACTCGCCCAGTCGCCGCACCGCCCATCTCCGCGCCGCACCGCCGTGTCTCCGCGCCGCACCACCCAGTCACCCGTAGCCGCCCCCCTCTCTCTCTCTCAAACTCACCCAGTCGCCGCACCACCCATCTCCGCGCCGCACCGCCGTGTCTCCGCGCCACCGGCCATCTCCGCGCCGCACCGGCCATCTCCGCGCCGCACCGCCCAGTCGCCCGTAGCCGAGCTCCTCCTTCCTCGTTCCTGCTCCTCGTCTTCGTCTTATCTCTTCGACAACGAGCTCCAGCCACTCTTCAAATACGTGAGCCCTCTTTATCCCTTTCTCTTTCTCCCTTGGGGATGAGTGTGTTGTATGAAGTTTTGCCCGATTGAAAAATCGAAACCCTTGGATGGGATTTAGTGGCTCGACATATTCAATTTCTCTATTTTGAATAGATGTAGTAGACTAAGTAGTGGCAAATATGGGAGAGACAGCATACAGCTTTGGACTGCTTATGGTTTATGACAAGTGTTATTGGGGATTTAGTGGTTGAGTACGTTATTGTTTTAATCGGCTGATATCCAGAGGCGTATTTGTCATTTCGGTATGCTTCTGTCAAGACTGGATCTGGAGATTTTGGGACCGACCCTTGATGAATGCATGGACTGTAAGGCAACCTTTTTGTCGAAATTTCACTTCGATTTCTTAACAAAAGTTGTAAAGCACATCCTGAGGTACAACATATAAAAAATTTAGAGAAAACAAACAAGAATAGGTAGGTGAAATCGTGGTCCTTTGGAGATGGTTAGATCTGGAATTACGGTAGTACGGACAAGAATTTTAATCGTCCATATTTAATTATCTAGGATGAATTTGACTTCGATGTTTTCATGAAGTATCTACCTTATGGTCTTGGCTATCATATAGTCGAATTTTATAATTTTTGAAGGTCATTTGGGTATTTAATCGGAAATGTTTCTAAAACTATGCAATCTGATGTGTTCGGATCTTGTAAGTTGCAATGCGTGGACTATATCATTTTGTATGAGATTCTTTTGGAAATGTGTTCTGCATGAAATATCTCTCTTCATGTCTTCCCTACAATATATTTAAATTTCGTAATTTTTTTAGTTCATTTGCCTATTTAACCAAAAATGTTTCCAAAACTGTGCAAGTAGAGAATAGGAAAAGTAAATCGATTTTATTTTTTAATCCAGAACGAATTTGACTACAATTTCTTCATGAAACTTGTACCTCTAGGTCTTAAATACAACGTGTCCAAATTTCAGAATTTTCTGAGTTTATTTAAGGCTTTAATCGAAATTGTTTTCAAAACTTTTACCTCTAGACATTCTTGTTCTAGTGGTAGTGGTGTTTTATTTCTACTTTCTACTTTGCTATTTATTTTGAAATTTCTAATTATATTCTATTATTGTTGTGCAGTGCAAAGTTAATGTATCAAGATAACATATCAATAGAGGTGGAGGGACGTGAGGAAATGACTCCGATCAAGGAATTTGAGTTTTCTAACGATGAAATTGAAGAAGAGGCACCCCTACCTCGAGTGCCACAAATAAGGTATCCGGTTCTCATCTTTCCCATGATAAGAAACATACATCCGAATGTTGGAATCATTATTCGAAAATTAGTGATAAGGATGGAAACATATATCAAGTGAAGTGCATTTATTGTGGGTCAATGCTTAAGTACCGTGTTGCTAATGGTACTTCTGCAATGAGGAAGCACTTAACCACATGCAAGAGGTTTCCCCGTAATCTAGATAAGAGGCAGAAATTTTTTGTACCACGTAATGTCAACACGGCTGGCAATGGAGGAGGAGATTCTAGTACTGGTAGCGTCTTATCAACATGGGCATTTAATCAAGAACGTTGTAGGCTAATGCTTGCTCGGTAGAACAACTTTTTTCCTTGGTTGAGCGTGTTGGATTTCATGAATATGTTAGTGAGTTACAACCTCTCTTCAAACATATATCACGTTTCACAGTGGCAAAAGATTGCATGAAGTTGTTTTTATGTGAAAGAACTTCTTTGAAAAATTATTTTGGAAAGATTAATTCTAGGATCGCACTCACGACTGATACATGGACTTCCAATCAAAATCTGAATTACTTGTGTCTCACTGCACGTTTTATTGATGAAAATTGGAAGTTGCATAAAAGAATCATCAATTTTGTGGTGATGCATAGTCATAAGGGTAAGGAGATTGGAAAAATGGTGGAGGGATGTATTGAGGAGTGGGGAATAGAAAAAAAGGTGTCGACAATTACCGTGGATAATGCTAGCTCGAATGATGTTGCAGTTGGCTATTTGAGGGATAAACTTTCGAAACAAAAGTCGTTGATATTAGATGGTAGTGTTTTGCACATGAGGTGTACAACTCATATATTAAATTTGATTGTGAGAGATGGCTTGACTATGGTACGTGACTCCATTGCACGTATTCGAAATGTGGTTAGATATGTAAGGAGTTCTCCCACAAGAGCCCAAGTATTTCAATCTTACATTGAGAAAAAAAAGATCACTTATAAGGGTTTGGTAGTTCTTGATGTCGCCACTAGATGGAACTCTACTTACCTCATGTTAGAGACCGCCATAAAGTTTAGAAAAGCTTTCGAAATGATGGAAGATCGCGATGCATCTTTTGTAAGTGAGCTTAATTATGAAACTCCTAGTGAAGATGATTGGGAAAATACTATTATTCTTTCGGATTTTTTCAAAATATTCTATGATGCCACCAATCAGATGTCTGGGACTTCATATGTTACTTCAAATGATTATTTTGAAGGGATAGCTCTTTTGTATAGAAATTTGAAAGAGGCGATCAATGCTTCAAATCCTAAGCTTCAAGATATGGGTGTGAAAATGAAAGAAAAATTTGACAAATATTATGGAAGCTTGAATAAAGTGAATATGATGGTGTTGATTGCGGTGGTGTTAGATCCTAGAGCCAAGTTAAATTATGTGAGTTTCTTGTATGGACAAATTTATGATGATGAATCGAAAATTAAAGAGATGCATTACAAGGTGAATGATACATTGGAGCGTTTGTATAAATTTTTTGAGTAATATGCTCTTACTTCAAGTGATCAAGATTTTGGTGGCCATAATTTGGGTGTAAGTAGTAGTAGTTCAAATTCTAATACCGATACAAGTGGTAGCGAAGGAATAAAGAAGCATAACGCCCAAGATTGGAAGAAAATGTTTTTCTACTCGAATGAACAAGGGAGCGATGGCAACAAGTCCGAGCTTGATGAGTATCTTCAAGAAAAAAATGAAAAGGATCTTGGTATTGACATTTTGATTTGGTGGAAGACTAATGGTTCAAAATATAATATCCTTTCCTTGATGGCTCGAGATATTTTGTCAATTCCTGTAACTACCGTTGCTTCAGAATCAACTTTTAGTACATCGGGTCGTGTGCTTGATGGCTTTCGGAGTTCTTTAACTCCAAAAATAGTGGAAGCTTTGATTTGCACTCAAGATTGGTTGAGAGCCGCTCGTATACTGCTTGATGTTGAAGAGTGTATTAAGAACGCAGAACAATTTGAATTGGATAAGTAATGTTTATATTTTTATATATTATAATTTTTTTTTTTGTATATCTGATAAGTGAATATTTTATTTAATCTCTTCCTCTTTTTTTCAGATATGGTTGATCTTAATGCGGAGATTATGATCGATAAATAAAGTTGGTGGTATCGCACTTGCAATGGATCCAACGGTTGAGAAGTCAAGCAAGGTTTTTTGTTGGTTTATTGATAAGTAACTTTGTTTATCGTAATTTTAATGCAAGCTCTACTATATTGTTAAAAAATTTAGAAGCCTTTAAATAGGCAAAATGGCATGCTTCATTGAGTATTATCGATATTGATTTTTTTTTTCTATGTCTTTATTTAGGATTTTGATTGATTTGTATTTATGTCTTTGCAAGGTTTTGCTGTGCCAAAGGAATCACATGGAAATGTTGCAGAGTTCACATTATGAAGTAGATGAAAATTTGAAATCTTATTGGCACTTCTGGTTTTTCATCTCTTTAGAAATTTCTTTAGAAACTTCTTATTAGTTTTGATTATGTATGTCTAAATTCTTGACAATTGACATTAGTATGTTTGCTAAGATGTGGGAAGTTACCGTGTAGTATACGCGTACATTATAGTTTTTTTTGGTAATGTGCGCATATGTTATATTTTTTTTTTGGTAACGTGCGTGCACGTTATAGTTTTTTTTTGGTAACGTGCGCATACGTTATATTTTTTTTTTTGATAACGTGCGTGCACGTTATAGTTTTTTTTTGGTAACGTGCGCATACGTTATATTTTTTTTTTTTTGATAACGTGCGTGCACGTTATAGTTTTTTTTTATAACATGCGCATACGTTATATTTTTTTTAGTAACGTGCGCATACGTTATAGTTTTTTTTTTGGTAACGTGCGCATACGTTATAGTTTTTTTGGTAACGTGCGCGTACGTTATATTTTTTTTGGGTAACGTGCGCATATGTTATAGTTTAAATATGAAAATAACAAAAAAAAAAAAAAAAAGAACCTGTTGGAACCTGGAACCGACCCTGGAACCTGTGACAGGGTAGGTTCCAGGTTCTCGATTCCCACGGGTAGGTTCCAGGTTCCTCATTTTGAGAAACCTGTACCCGATGGTAGGTTCCAGGTTCCAGACGGAACCGAACCGGAACCTGGAACCACTCACCTCTACGAGGAAGTTGGTGAAGGATTAGCTCTCATCACTATAATCCAAGCTCTTAATCACGCCAAGTATGGGGTAAGGATATTTTTTCGTTTTTTCTTCCACTTCTTTTTATCAATATGACATTTTGCCGTTTTCTTTTTCAATCCACAACTTCATGTCACATTTTGAATCACAAAAAAAAAAAAAAAAAAAAAAAAAAAAAAAAAATGTGTCTTCATTCAAGTAAGGACTCATTTCGCAAGATGTTGAATGAGTAAATATATAAAGATTAATTAAGCTGTGGCTAATATGAATCACTTCAATTACAGACATCTTCAAGCTGTTTACCCTTCCGAATGATTAACCAATGCAAAATTTGTAAACAACCAACAATAATTTTAAGCCATAGTACACCCTCTGCAACTCAGAACCAAACATTGGAAAGGTTATCTAACTCATAAAAGCTCTAGAATTGTTTCCCGTATTATATATTCCGCGCAAAAAAAGTCTATCGAAAGAAAATCTCAAGGCTATTGATTCTGTAATTTCCACTTATACAAATTGGAGGGCTATTAACAATCATTAAAAAAAAAAAAGTCTTGTAGGAAGACCAACTTCACATTAGATTCTTTCTCATAAAGAATGAAAAGTTCCAAAAACTATGATATCTACAAATAAAAACTTTTTCCTATCTCTAGATTATTTCCACTATAAGGAACTATAAGGAAGGGCCCTTGAAAGATTTTTGTCTAGAATTTAGGTAGAGAAGTGAAGAGAACTAAGAAAATTTGATACTAGAAACCAACTCAACAGAGCCAAAAAAAAAAAAAAAAAAAAAGCAACAGTAGGACAGACAACAATAAACACAAATTTTGGGGTTGTGCTCCTTTCTTGCAAGATTGCTCATCTTCTTCACCAATCCCTTTCGAATCAAGAATTTCAAAATGAAATTCTAGGGAAAGTAGGCACACATATCACATTTAGGGCTCAAATTTCAAAAAACTAAAAACCCAAAATCTTGGAATCAACAAGTTGCGATGAAATCGGCGGTGAAGATACAAACCTAGCTCAGATGAGTGAGGAAGAGAGTGGCTCTGTCATAATGGCTACCTCCATCGTCGACGCTGCTCGATCCACCACCGAGGCTCTCGTAGGACAAGTGTCGCACGTACTCGCGTTTGACGAAGAACTGCAACTCGCGAGGCACCAGATCGTGATCTGCATCTAGATTTAGGGCTTAGGGTTCATACGAAGAAAGAGTTAATTCGGATGGGGAAGAAGGGACTGAAGGAAAACGCAAGGGGAAGAGTTCAATGGAAGGAAAACGTAAAATTATGAGAGAAGAGATGTCGTCGTTTTGGATAAGTAAGCAATATCCAAAACTACATTGTTTTGCTGACTTAGACAATTTTTCTTGCCCATGTTGCCACGTAGGAGAGAGAAAGGATTAAAATAAGCCATGTTAGCAATTTATGTTAGTATAAATTAACGGTGTTAACGGAAGGATTCAGTTGAACCAACTTAACGGGTTTTAAGATTTGATTGCATTTTTTTTTTAAGTTTTAGGTCTTAATTGTATTTTCTTGATAAGTTTTAGGATTTTTAATAAACATATCTCAACAAAAAAAAATGGGTCCAAATCTCTTACACAAATGATTTAAAAGATATAAAATCCAAAACCAGTTATATCAAACAACAACAAACCATATAATAATAATAATAATAATAATAATAATAATAATAATAATAATAATAATAATAATAATAATAATAATAATAATAATAATAATAATAATAATAATAATAATAATAATAATAATAATAATAATAATAATAATAATAATAATAATAATAATAATAATAATAATAATAATAATAATAATAATAATAATAATAATAATAATAATAATAATAATAATAATAATAATAATAATAATAATAATAATAATAATAATAATAATAATAATAATAATAGCCTAACAAAAGGTTCTTGATTTAAATTCACTTGATAAGAAGCAAAACATGTCTAGATAAGCCTTCTTTTAAACACATTGATAATGCTTCTGAATTGAAACTAAAGTAATGCGTTAGAGCACTTAGAACCATCTATTTATTAGCAAGATCCATGCAAAATCTTTTTTAAAGCAAGGGCTCCTTATGCGTTCAGGGCTTTCCCAAGGCGTCTAATTCGATATTTCTTAGGATATGGCCTTTCTCAACAAAGAGGTCCACAATGCCACAACTTGTCTCTTCTTGAGAAGCTATAAATTTCTCATTAGTGTATGAACAATTATCTCTTGAGCACATGTTAAGGTTTTATCTCAATGAAAAAATAATGATAAAATGGAGCATCTATGCACCTATCAAAGTATTTTTACAGACCAAGCACTTTGAGGTTGTCCCTCTCATTTTGTATCATTCGAGCCTTTCTTTTCAAGCTTTTCATGTTGATGTAGAGAATAGAGTTCAAGTTAGTCAAAACAACTGAAAATGAAAGTAAAGGTAACTTGTCATATAAAAAACACCAATATATATCTACTAGTTACAGTAGCTGACACGGTTAGCAGTTTTGTAATATCAGGAAAATAAATGTGTGCTAATCAATATTCAGTAATCTCTCACCCAATTTCTTGTTCTCCTCGAGAAGAAGATGTTTCAAATCTATCCAAAGTAATGATCTAATGTCTTTAGTTGGGGCCTTTCCAGAGGGGTCAGCCCATCAGAGGCAGCCCAACCCGGTCGAAGTTCCACAATCTTGTTAATGGATAATGTCCTAAGTGGGCCTGGAATGAGCTTTCTAAGCTGCCCAAAAAGAAGTGTGGTCTTGTTGAGCAGTTTCATCAGGCTTGGGCTTGGGCTTGTGAAGATGAGTCTCTTTGCCATGTTCTCCCTTGCTGCATCAGATGTTGGCGAGTCTTCTTCTGATCCACTTTTTCCTGGTACAAACTTATGTAATGAACATGCGCATGGGAGTGTTCAGATTTACCCTGAGTCCTTTGAGTTGGGCTGATGAGAGGTTGATCTGTGCTGGATGGACCATAGTCTGCAACAAGATCCATAGGTACCTTTGAGCTACCCTCATCGCCATCGATTTATGTCACTTGCGGGGACTCAATAATTATGAGATGCCAATAATTTGGTATATATTTCCTTTGCCAATTGTTCCTCTTTTCAGATTTTGTAATGAGTAAGATTAAAGAAGAGATCGGTAGAGTAGTTCCTCGTGATCTAATTGAAACGAGTGGATCGCTGAATATTTTATTGGGAGTCCCACTTTGTTCTAGTTGTCCTGTTCTTATTAAAGCTTCATTGTGAGCTAAGCTGCAGCATTGAATTAAGATAATTACTGGACCTAAGAAACTTGTTCAGTCCCAATTAGATTGGTCAATTATCAAGTGACCATCTGACAAACCCATTAATGAGACTACCAACTTTTGTAAGTTATGGTTTCCCTAAAGCTGAAAATGTCTCTAGTTTATTCCCATCATGGATAACATAATTTTTAATCTGACTATTGCGCCAAATGAGAGCCACATAAGAGAGTAAAACTCAGCCAAAAATTAATTGATCGGGTCAAATTTGGTTTTTCAAGAAGGATTTCGTTAACAAGGCCTTATAAAAAAAATATCCGTACAATCCATGACTTAGAGATTGGCGATGCGTGTAATGTGCAATTGCTCGTTGAAGTGGTAATTTTCCAATCCAACTAAGACTAAATAGCCTGCCAGCTTCGTCAAGCTTACAAAATTCTCTCTTTGATTTGGTCAAAATTAGACTGAGATGGCTAGACCGAGTCTATCTTACAAAGGAATGTCTAGCTAGAATCACTCCCTCTTATTTTCCTTAACCTTTCATTGAATTTTCACCTCCTAGTTTCTTGAAAGTCAATCAAGTTGCCCATACGGTCCAAGTCACCTGTACCTGCTCCTGCTCCCGTCACTTTAATATATTCATTATTATCTTGTTAGGAGACAAGTCCGCTTGGCTGATCCATCAGCACATAGGAATGGCAATATTCTATCGTACTCTACACATGACTTTTCCTCAGTGACTCCATGCCATTCATTTGGATTCAATGCGATAGTACCCTGAGCACACAGAATAATTCTGATCCTTGAATTCTCCCTCCCTCCCCCCCCCATCCGCGTCATGTCTCTCTTTTCATCATACCACTTCATGTCTATTCTAATATGCCTGTAAAGTTGATGTCCCACCTAACTAGTACCAGATTATTTGTTCTTCTTTTGGAGCCGATAACTCCCAACGTCACTCTTTCGGCCTCCGTGGCAAATCTTGTCCTCTCCAATGCAAGAGATCTCGTTCACATGATTGAACAGTTTGCTTTTTTATTTTTATTTCTTCCTAGTAGGTATAGCCCATATAGATCTATTTAATTTTATGTTATAATTTAGTATTTTTATTTATTACATATTGGAGGGATATTAGTATAGTTTATACTATGGTTTATTATTTATTATATAATAAAAATTGATTAGTTAATATTTTTATTATTTAGTATAAAAATATAATTAATCCTTTAATTTCCACCCCAAAAAATTTATTTTAATCTAAAAAGGTGACTTTATTCCTGTACCGTGGAGCTTTTACCAATGCAACCCAATCCAAATCTGGTCATCACATAAGCAATTCGTTATCATTTTGAGTTGAAGCAAGCAACCGTTGCTTAAGATTAAAAATTACTGAACTTGCAGTGAAAAGACGATGGACGGAAATGGAATACTTCATGCGTTCTGTTTCTTGAATCGGAGGTTGCTCGGCGTTTGGTAACTCACAAGTGGACAGAAGGATTTGGAAGGGTGTGGACCAAAACAGATAAGGCCGCAGCAATGCTTGGCCGTGACGTGTGAAGCCAGATTTTTTATCTCCTGAAGTACAAGGGAAGTCAGAAAACGATGCTGAAAAAGACTAATCTGTTGAAAATCCGAGAGAGAGAGAGAGAGAGAGAGAGAGAGAGAGAAGGGGAGGAAGGGGAGCTTAACAAGCAAAACCCAATTCTGCCCGAGATAATCTAGGGGCAGGTATTTCCTTTTTCTGCTGCTGGTAAGGCATTCTCAAAGATGAACTCCGGTCCATGGTCGACGTATAAGGGCGATTAGTGTGAATTCGACAATGGAGAAAGGTCCTTCCTTTTCTGCTGCTTTTAACAGTTTGTCGGGCAAAGCGTGTGGCTCAAATACATGATAATATTATCCAGGAGAGCTCTAAATTTCCTTTCTCTGATAGGTGGGCACCAATCATTTTCTTTCCGATTAGCCCAGAAAAAAGATAGAGATAGAGAAAGAAAGGGAGAGAATCATTTTCTTTCCATGTTGGAACGAGCCTAACTCTGGCCAAAATCCTGTCATTCAATGGATCTTGTGGGGAAGATGGGAAAGGATACACGTCCGAAAAACTGTTGGGGATATTTTCTTGGACATAAAAAAGAAGTGATTAGAGATTAACCAGGATTCTTATCTGGACCACAGAAAATTCCGAAGAAAAAGAGAATCCGTTCTTGGAATTAAGTAATAGATGAATAGTTTGGGGTAGTTTCTGTTTTTTTCGGTTATAACTTCAATAAGCGACATTATTTAGTATATATTTTGTTTTAAGAAGTAAAGCATAATAAATAACTCCTGAATATATAACAATTTACTCTACTTTTGGAAAAAACAGTTGCATTAGTTATACTCATTTTGGATCTATCATTCTCCACGTCGGATTTGTCTAATCTACAATCATTCATCACGTTGATTATATATGCCACAACATTACCGATTTTGAATGTTCCGTAAATTGAAAACTATTTTAAAATAAGCATGTCATTTGGAATACCGACTTAAGATTTTTAATGGTATATTAGCTTTTAAAGGCATCTGCTTATCAAGCAAAGAATAATAATATGGAAATATCAATCAAAATCCAATTAGAATCTTTCTTGAGATACTAGAATTAAGGGATTTACAACTCTTATAGTATAATAATCTCTTCATTTATTATTTTCCATTCATTTATAAGATCCATACATAATGGAAAGCATCTCAATAATTGTATGTTGAGATCAAGAATCAAATACTTTTGTTTTTTCATAATATCAAAATAGGAGATCTCTAATTCAAACCATTTCCAATCTCCTCTCCAATTATATATTTCCACATTTTAAGCTCAGGCCAAAATTCAACTTATTTGTGAGGGAGAGTGTTAGAGTCATTAAATTTAAAATATATTTTCATTTAATAATTTAAATTTTTAGAATAATTAACAATAATCTCACAAAATTTCACAGCTCTTTCATCCACGTTTCGAAACATGAAAAACTATTTACTTTTTTAAATCATCTTCATGAAAAATATAAGAAAATTTCACCATGAAATCTTTTGTAAAAAAACGGAGACAGCCTTGAAAAGGAAAAGAAAAAAGAGTGCATAGACAAATGAAAAAAGGGGAGAAATCTCAAAGGTCAGGTGGATAGGTTCAATGGCCAGATGACAAAAGTAATAATCTTTTATACGTGTCGCTGTACTGCGACGCAGTCATTAGAGAGAGAGAGAGAAAGAAAGAGAGAGAGAGAGAGACTCTTGCAGTTCTGGCTGACACACGTCTCGAAGTTGATTAAACAGTCCCCACCCATTACCCGACAAGACACACACACGACCCTTCCCATCTCCCCATCTCCATCTCCATCTCCATCTCCGTCTCCGTCTCCTTCTTCCTTCCTTCCTTCCTTCTGGGTCGTCTTCTTCTTCTTCGAATCCCATGGCGCCTCTATAAAGCTCTCTCCTTTCGGCCCCTCCTCGTCCTCCTCGAACCTTCCGGATTCGTGGGGGGAAAATTCGCCTGCTTTCTTCGCCACCCGTCTCGTTCTCTGGAATTCCCGGCTCTGTTCGGAGCTCACTCGAAGCGTGTGAGTCAGGCGGGTGCCCGTACGCGAGGCCTTAATTCATCTCCGCTTCTGGGTCGGTAAGTGGTATTTGATCGCGTGGCTTTTACCTCATCCGATCTGTCTCTGTCTTTGCCCTGAGTGGCGCTTCTGGGTTCTGCTCTGCTGTCCGGGGATTCGACTTTTCTTTTCTTGTCGTTCTTTAATGTTCGGTGACGAGTACGGTTTCGAGCATCACGATTCTCGAATTGGGTAAAGAGTGGTATTTTCTGGAAGGGCTTCTGCTTTTGGTCACTGTATATTCTGGAGAATTGAGGGGCTACGGGATCGTACATCTTTTTCTAGCAAGAAAACGGTTTTTTAGTAAAATTTCTCTTTGGCTTTTGACGAGGGATTGAATCGTGTGGACTTAAAAGAGTTTTGAACCGTAGAAAGGAGGTCCTGGTTGCAGCCAATGATAATTAGTTTGTGAAAGCGAAAACTTACGACCGCCTGATGTGTTGAATTTTGGGTGAACAGCAGAGATGGGAGTATACTTGAGCACTCCCAAAACTGAGAAATTCTCGGAAGATGGCGAGGGTGACCGGCTCAGATATGGGTTGTCGTCTATGCAAGGGTGGCGTGCCACTATGGAAGACGCCGTGAGTGAATTCATCATCGTTTGCCATCTGGCCTTTGAGATTGTACTTGATGAGTTTTGGTGCTGATGCCATTACTAATGTTGGTTAGTTACTACTACTGTATGTGTTGCCGCTAGCATGCTGCCTATCCCAATCTGGACTCTTCCACCTCGTTCTTTGGTGTTTACGATGGCCACGGAGGTAACAACATGCTTTTGGTATACTCTCAATATCAGTAACTTTCCTGAATTCTCTATCTGTTTGCAATATCGATATATGCATCACATAGTACAATTTACCATGACTTGCAGGTAAGGTGGTTGCCAAGTTTTGTGCCAAATATCTTCACCAGCAGGTTTTGAAGGAGGAAGCTTATTCAGCTGGGGAAATTGGAACTTCAGTTCAGAAGGCATTTTTCAGGTGCTGCTCATCAATTTTTGAGTTTGAATGTGTTGTGGTGCATTCACATTTCTGCTTTCTAGCCAGGTTTTTGCGTACATGGTTTATTGAGTTTTAGTCTGTGGTTACTGCTTGTGTGGGCCTTGATCTCCATTGCAAGCATGCTTTTTTATGGATGGGGTGCAGAATATGTATGGCTGAATCTGTTAGTTCCCAAAAGTTAAGACATGAAATGGAGGGCATAGTTGCTTGCTTAAATCTTTCTTTCTGTCCAGTTTTGTCTATTTTTTGATGATTTAAGACGTGAGTCCTCAATGATCTGACTTTAACCAAACAGCTGGTTGTTACTTCTGTTGGACGACATCCTATTCTGTCATGTCATTATTGTATTGTTAATGACAGTTAACAAGTCAAAACACTAATGGGCCGCTGCTTCAAACAATAGAACTTTAAACATCTGACTTTTGTTGGCCTTGTTAAGTATTTGTTTAATTTAAGGATAGTCTAATACTGAAAAGAAAAAGAACAGTTCTATAGATTAGACCAGAATCTGTGTCAAGATATTGTAGTACTGCCTCTTCTATGTAAGTTGAGTGTGACATGTAAAATGCAGAATCTACATAATCGTGTCAAACGAACAATGGACAAATAGAGTAAAAGACAAGTTTAATAAAGCAGAGTGGTGGTGTCTAAACTTGATCCATACTCAAATACCAGGATATGTAACCATTTCTAAGAGCTTAAATTGTGAAGAAATGGGTATTGTAAATCAAGTATAATACATCAACAGACTAAATGGTGGGCAAGATCATCAACCAAAGCTTCTGACCAAATATGGGTGGAAAACTTCAATGCTTCTTCTGGAATAAATGCTTGATCAGATTGTGTTTAAAGTTCGCTTAGTAGAGCTTCTGTACTGCAGAATATGTCTGATGATTCATATATGTTGAGATCTGCAAGACGTGGTTTGAATTTTTACAGGCTCTACTGGGATGATTAGTTCTGCTGCATTTATTTTATATGAGATGGACTCACATGCATAGTTTTGTTGACATCTGGGATTGCTTTGGTTTTGCTTTTGCAGAATGGATGAGATGATGCGTGGCCAGAGAGGGTGGAGGGAGCTAGCTGTTCTTGGGGACAAGATAAACAAGTTTTCCGGTATGATAGAAGGGCTAATATGGTCCCCAAGGGGTGGTGACGCTAATGGCCGGATTGATGATTGGGCTTTTGAGGATGTAGGTGCAGCAAGCCATACATCAAAAATTTCTCTTATTACCGCTGCAGTCCCAGATGTTATTTCATTTTCTATTAATATTTCACAACAGTGACACAGACATTTTGCTTCTTGGCATTTTGTCAGGGGCCTCATTCTGATTTTCCTGGACCAACTTCTGGGAGTACGGCCTGTGTTGCAATCATTAGAAACAACCAGCTTGTTGTTGCAAATGCTGGTGATTCTCGGTGTGTCATATCTAGGAAGGGTCAGGTAGGATATCAAAACCACAACTCAAGACCATTCTTGTATTTATTGGAGAGCATCATCATGGATTTCCTTGCCTGTTTTTGAGTATCCATTATCTTGGATTGATTTACTGAAGATAATGTGTAACTTCTGCGCCATGGATTATTAGGGATGCCGTATAACTTAAAATCTGCTGCGTTCATCTAGATATTCTGACTGGTGGATGTAGTATGACTCCTGTATTCCTGCATAGAGGTAATATAAGAACTGTTATTTTATCCTGGATTCTTCTTGAAAAGGCATACAATCTTTCTCGAGACCATAAACCTGATTTGGAGGCTGAAAAGGAGAGGATTATAAAAGCTGGTGGTTTCATTCATGCTGGACGAGTTAATGGAAGTTTGAATCTTGCCAGGGCTATAGGTACTCACTTCCTCCTCGGGATTTATTATGTCACATGTTTATATGTTGAATATCACGCATTTGATTCTTGATTCCATTCTTGTCTGGTCATTTCCATTGGATCACATCGTCAGTGTGATTGGCAAATTTGACTTTTTTGCATTTTCAATGGAATTTATCATGCAGCGTGTAGCATTGATAAACACCATAATTGCAATTTGGTATTTTAAGCATACCAGTTTCCACACAATGCAGGTGACATGGAATTCAAGCAGAACAAATTTTTGCCTGTTGAGAAGCAAATTGTAACGGCCAACCCTGATATAAATACTGTACGTATAGTCCTACATAATCGCTCTTTTGTTTTCTAGGTACATTATTGCAAAAGTGGTTGTTCCGGGCATTTCCTAGTTCCTTCTTTCCTCTTTGTTGTCATTTTGTGTTTAACTAGGACTTTGGTGTGGCTGTGCCTAATTTTCGTTTGGCTTTTAATATTATTGGATTTATATGAGGTACCACTTCTAATCTTTTCTTTTAATTGTTTCGTCTTTAGGTGGAGCTTTGTGACGATGACGATTTCATTGTGCTGGCATGTGATGGAATCTGGTATATTTCCTGATTCTTCATCTTGCTTTATAAATATATCGGTGGAAAACTTTTGCCATATATTGGAGTTTTTGGGTACTATTCAATGATTAATTTTGTACTTTAAAGGATTTTGACTTAGTCTTTTTCCCCCTTTTCCATTTTTGAGAAACCCAAGTTTTGAGTGCCTGGATGGAATAAGACACGCTCGATATGTGTGGTCTGCATTGATTAAACCAATAGATGGTCATGTGATTTTCTTCACTTTGGTTCAGGGACTGTATGTCAAGCCAGCAGCTAGTGGATTTCATACACGACCAGCTGAAGTTGGTACGTTGTTTTTGCTCAAATATATACACATGCATGCACATACATATATATTTGTCTGAGAGCGACATGATCTTGCATCTTCATTTCGGTTTACATGAAATACAGGAAACCAAGCTCTCTGCGGTGTGCGAGAGAGTTCTGGATAGATGTTTGGCACCATCCACTGTAACTGGGGAGGGATGCGACAACATGACCATGATCTTAGTC
The DNA here is from genome assembly GCA_017140395.1 of Eucalyptus lansdowneana. Classification (NCBI taxonomy): domain Eukaryota; kingdom Viridiplantae; phylum Streptophyta; class Magnoliopsida; order Myrtales; family Myrtaceae; genus Eucalyptus; species Eucalyptus lansdowneana. The sequence goes on from CM029485.1 coordinate 41,109,966, forward strand.
CAGTTCAAGAAACCTATCCGGTCCGCGGTGCCTGCCAAGGAGCAATCTCCACCTCCTCAGCCTACCGAAGCAGGGTCGAAACCAGAGAATAATGGGTCCGGACCGGAGTAAATTCGAAACAGACCGGTGTCGATGCACGGGTTTTTCGGTTGGGTAATCTCTTTTTAAAGGATTCCGATTTCTTGAAAATATAATGTTTATTTTTCTTCCTTCTCTCTCCCCCTTGTAAATTTTATTGTAGAATTGTAAAGGATTTCCACGAGATGGAAAAGCAGCATGTGACGTAGCGCACTCGAGTTGTCTTGACTATTTGCAACGCGAGTGGTTGGTAGACCTCAGACGAGGTTTTGCTGCCTTGCTAGTTGCTACTTTTCTGTTTTGACACTGGCGCTTCGATTATTGAATGGCATATTACGGAAGTTGGTTTGCTAGGTTGCCAAAATATGCTTTGCTTATTTAATACTTGAGTAGGTGTGTCAGTTTTCGTACTCGCTCGAGATGGTAGGTATGAAGCATATCTCGCTTTAAAGCGCTGATACAGATTATCGTCCGTATATAATGCCTTAAAGCAAAAGGAAAACTAAAAAGCACCTTCTTGAGCGATCTTTAAACTTCATCACTTAAAAAGTTCTGGTGAAGTAAATTTAGCTTCACTACTTAAAGTCCTGGTAGAGTAAAATTTAGTTTACTTAAGTTTTGGTAGGGTAAAATTTAGTTTACTTTTCAAAGTTCGTTAAGATGTGTAGTTCTTTCATTTTTTCGAAGTGCCTTGAAAAATGTTATTTCCATCAATGATATGAGGGAAGTCGTCGGGCAGCTGAAAAGAATATTCTGGGGCTCAATGATTTGGGTTTCGTCTCCCGGCCAGTTAGCAGACAAGTTCGCGTTTCGAAATGAGTTCTTCCAACCCTTGTAATGCATCATCAATCATAAAATGTGACGAAAATGCCGTTAATATTCAACAATATGTATACAGCACAATATACCCCTCGAGATCAAATTTGGAGAGCTCACGCTCGACCCCAATATAAGCTTTAGTTCAACTCAACTCAAATCGTATGCAAATCTAGTTCAACTCAAGCTACTCTCAAACACGAATAGGGAAATCACGATTCAAGTCTACGACGGTTGTAGATGTATAGGTACAATAAAATATACAGCTATATAAACAACAAATTAGGCTCGTAGATAAGCTACTTTAGGAGCTGCCTATCTCAATGGAGCGAGTGCGTTCCCCTAAAGCTCGATCATTGGGAAAGGAAAAGAAAACCAGTTCAGCACTAATGGAACTTAGCCTTTCAGAGCATAAGAAGCATTACAGAGCATCCAAATCATGAGACAAGATCCGCTAATCCTACCAATCAAGCGCACTTGATCGAAATTGGAAAACAAAGGTTTACAGGAACTAGGCCTCTAGAAAACAAAAGCAAGCTTCTGAAGAGAATCTACATTATTATCAAGCAGCATGGAGACAAGCTAACTTCAAGCAACCAAGCTCGAATTTAAAAGGGTATACTACTTTCACATGAGAATTTTAGAATCGCTATAACAAAAATCATAGTTCTGCTGACATACAAAATTGAAAACATAAGAATACATATGAATGATTTGAAGACGCCTTAAATCTGAGATCGGAACAGTCGCATTGTTTTTCATTCTTTGAAAGGAAGAAGCTAACCGGTGCACATACTCAACTGCATCGATCAGTCAATCTTCACTGACGAGTAAATGAGCCTAGTGAACCAGAAGCAAGCATAGAAGCCGATGGTTCCAGTCAGCACGAAAAATGCATAGGAAGCAATCAGCATGTAGCCGAAGTACAATGCCCCAGAAACTAGCTTCGTGATCTCGAGCTTTGTGAAGAAGTAAAACGTGGCATAGAGGAAAAGGTAGAAGGCCGAGGATCCAGCTGTGAGGTAAGATCTCCACCACCAAAGATAGTCCTCGCTGCACAACTGGAAATAGCAGAGCACAATCGTAATTTCAGCACAAGTGACGATCAAGATAATGAAGACCAGGAAGAGGAATCCGAAGATGTAGTAGAACTGGTTCAGCCAGATTGAAGTGAGGATGAAGAAGAGTTCGATGAAGACAGCTCCAAATGGAAGGATTCCACCAATCAAGATTGAGAAGGCCGGATTCATGTACCAAGCCTGCTCTGGGATCTGCCTGGGAATTTTATTTGTTTTGACTGGATCCTCAATTGCCGGCTTCCTGAATCCAATGTAGGCACCCACAAAAACAAGTGGGACCGAAATTCCAAACCATAAGAATACCAAAGCGAACATGGTACCAAACGGCACTGCCCCAGAAGACTTCTGGCCCCATATGAGCGCATTCAAGACGAAGAAAATGGCAAAGACGATTGCAGGGAACACAATTGCAGTCCGCAGTGCTATTTTCTTCCACTCAGTTCCTTTGAACATTTTGTACAGACGAGAAGATGCGTATCCAGCAAAGAGGCCCATGAATACCCAAAGTAAGAGCATGGCTGTCATGAGACCACCCCGGTTTGAAGGGGAGAGGAACCCGAGGATGGCAAAGATCATCGTGACCAGAATCATGCCAAAAAACTGAACACCTGTTCCTACATAGATACACAGCAGATCTGAGTTGGAAGGGGGTCTGAAAACATCACCATGGACCAGCTTCCATCCAGTCTCTTCCTGGGCTTCTTCCTGAGTCTCAAGCTCATTGTACTTGGAAATATCGCGATAAAGTGTCCGCAGCATTATCATAGCCACCATTCCAGAGAGAAATAGGACAATCATCAGAGAATTAACAATTGAAAACCAGTGGATCTGGTCATCACTCATCAAAAGATAGGTATCCCACCGAGAAGCCCACTTCACATCGCTCTCCTGAAAGATAAATGAAGGAGAGTGGAATTGATATAATGAGACATGAGTCAGGACATAGACAACTCTCATCTAGCAGATTTATTTGAAGGTAACTGAAAAAACAAATAATTATTATCAAAAAGTGCTTCAGCTAATGAAAGACTCTTCACAGGAAAGATACAGGTTTATATATGAGAAACTGAAGAAAATCATCAACACCAAAAGTTCTTCAGCATATCAAAAAAAGGGTTATCATTAAAGCAAAGAAGCTCACCAGGAACTCCACATCATAGGTGAATATAATTTCCTTTTTCTCCTCAACCTCTTGAGGAGAATTTGAGTTAACTACTGTATGCTTCGAATGGGGATCGCATGTCGTTAGACGAGTATTTTCATTCCACGTCCCTTCATATTCGTGCTTAACACTATATTCATGAAATCATAACCAAACACGTCAGGTATTGCTAGAAAGGGAGGAAGACATAGCAAATAATAACATTCGAAAGCGAGCAAAACCAACCTAAAGGGTTTGACCTCAAAACCCACAATTCTGGCCAAGTCGGTCTCTGCATCTCTGTGATACTTGACAGAAAATGACAAATGGTTGTGGATGAAATACTTCTCCTCTTTGCTCTGTGCATAAAAAGTAAAAAACTTATCATGCTATGTTGAGAGAGAGAGAGAGAGAGAGAGAGAGAGAGAGAGAATTTTGTTCTGTTATGAGAGAACATACCCCAGCATAGTGGCCTTTAAGCCCAACATGAAAACCAAGTTGATATACAGGAGTGGCATCCTGCTCTGATCTCCGTAAGGGAACAACAACAGGAAGGTTGTCCAGAATCCTGTCATTACGCACATAAAGAAAACCAAATTGAGCAATGTGCTCTAGAAAATAACAGAAGCTAGACTGGTCCAAAAGCATGTTCAACATGTTCCTTACATATTAACCCGATACTCATCAGCAATCTTTTCCTTCAAATCCTTCGTCTCCTTTGCATTAGGGACTACACGGCAGAGGATTTTGCACATCTTTGGGTCCCGCATCTTAAACTGCAGAAATCAATTAGGTAATTAGCAAAATACAAAATTCATTCTCAAGATAAAATCTTGCAGACACAAAAAGTAACCTCATAAGGAGAGTTCTCAATACGGTCCCCACGTAGTACTTCACCAAGATTCTCTGCACTGTCCAATATCTTTTTGGGGCGGCAAAATGGTAGAGAATAAAAGGAATAAGGAAGCTGCGTCTTAATAGATGTCAATTTGTTCACTTTGACCTTCAGCGGATGTCCCTGCATTTTAGAATGCGATAAACAAAAAGTCAACATGGGATTATGTCCGAGTAAAACCCTCATATATCAGAATGCAAATTAAAAAGCACAAAATAACGCAGGCTCAGATATTTACAGCTCAAAAAAGGATACACAGCACACCAAGACAATCATGGCAAGTGGCAACACAAAGTTTCTACAAAAATTTAAATATTAAATATCATCACTGCTCATCTTTGATCAAATGACTTAGATCAGACATATAACGCACGCACAACAGAAAAATATTCAAATTACAAAAAGAAGAAAAAAATAGCACTGCCAAAACATGTTAATATCCCCCTAAAATGGCTTGATTGCTATACATTGGCCATGCATCCAAAATATATCACAACACAAAGAACCAAAGTGATAAGTTTCATCAATTAATTAATACCTACATCAAGTCTCCAACCAGCAATCATTGTGTTTTAAGAACAGAGTATTAGGTAAATAGATTATGCAGTTCTTAACCCATATGCCATTTATGTAAGCTTGCCATTCATTCTCTTTTCGGCTTTGTTTCTTCTTTCTACAAAATCTAGCTTGATCGTGAGTCTTCCCATGGGCAGCGCATGCAATGTATTTCTCAAGCCTTCCAGTGGAATGAAATGAATCAAACTACATCAGTTTTTTACACTAACTGCTATCATCATCTCGTGGCCAAACACCACATGTCATCGTAATTTGCTCAAAGTTCTATGGCTGAAATTTACAAATCTAAAGCTAAGTTGCCTACATCTCCAAATCTTGCTTCCTCACTTGCCAGATCTAAAAATACAGACCTACAATACGTATGGAAACATATAAGATATGGCTAACATAAAAGAAACAAAATGTATCACATTCTACAGCTTATTCACACGATGTAAAAATTCAATTCCACAGCCATAACACTCGTGAGCACATATTTCTAACGCGAACCCAGCAACAATAGCTCCTAAAAAAGCTAAAATCTAGCTAATCAAATGAATATCTGATTCCAACTACATCACAAGTCCACCTCCCAATCTAAGGATTAGCCTGCACAGCTACAAGACGACACTCCGATTCCCCATCACACCGAGTTACTCTAGAGCTCAGCAGCAGTGACCTAAAAATCAGGAATTGGAGATTCTCCTGAAGTGAACAGGCACGGCCATTTCCACAGCCTAATCCTAGAGGCTCTCCATCGCTCAAGACACCAGCGCAACGTCATTTCACATTTCCCGCGAAGGCAGCAATCTCTCTCCTGCCGAATCCCTTCCATCGAGAGCGTCGGCAGCCGAAAAATAAAAGAGAATCAGGCAAATCGAATCGAGCACCGCTTCGCATTTCCACATGCAAAAAACAAACCATCGCGTCACCACTCCAAACGAAGAACCAAAAAAAAAATCCCTAGCGCTCTCAGCACCACCGACACCGCCACATCAGCTCCCTTCCCGACCGCGAATCAAAAGCCAGATCCGAGCCGCGACGCGATCGCAGGCGCGGGCCGGAGTCGCGAATCGGCCAGATCCGACGGCCGAGGGCGCAGATCGAGCCGCTTCGCGGGGGGTCTCGAACAGTGACGAGCCACATCTCTCGACACCGGACACGAACGCGCGCGCAGGCAAAGCTCTCCAATCCGCATGCATCCGGAAACCTAAGACGGCATCGCGTCCGGGGCGCACGGACGGGATTGGAAGGAAGCGAGAGCGAGCAGATGCGAGAGGCGGAGGAGGGGAACTGACCTTCTCGAAGTCCTCGGGGGCGACGCCGGGGAGGTAGAAGGAGCGGGCGCCATGGATCAGGAGGAAGAGGAGGAGGATCAGGGAGGGGAGGGAGAGGGATCTCCTCAGCGGATCCATGGAGAGCGCGAGCGAGAGAGGAAGAGAGAGAGAGAGAGAGAGAGAGAGAGAAACAGTGAGATGTGAGAAGGAATGGGGAGGAGGGGGGCAGGGAGACGAGATCTAGAGGAGTTTTATTGGCCTTCCGGCGATTATAAGCGTCAAAAGTTTGTGTGGAATGCAAGCGAAAGAGAGGCCCCCAATGGTGAAATTTCTTCTTCCTTTTTTTTTTCTTCTTATTTTCTTTTTTTTATTCAATTGAAATTACGATTATTTTTTGATTATATGCTATGCATCAAGCTGCCAAAAAAAAAAATGACGAATTACGAAGGTATTCCATTTTAACAGGAGAGCTTACAGACTCCGATTAATCATACATCCATCACATTATACACAAGGGATGTCGATGGATCAACACGATAATGGACATGAGGTGAACAATTCTTAATTTTGCAGTTCATAGGAAAGTGGCGAGCATTGATTGGGGTTGAACCAAAGGGATCGGATCGAATCGACCTATTTTAAGCAATTCCTTTAGGAGCCGGTCCCATTTTTAATTCAAGGGTTTGGATTGAACCAATAAAACTAACTCAGAGTTTATTTAATATTTATTTCATATATATAATCCAAATTTATATATGAAGTCAACCTTGGAGAGTTTTTGTGAAGCCAAATTTTCATATCATTGTGATGCAACCACAAGATTAGATCCGTTTTGTTCATCAATTGTCATTTTGTACTAGACCAACATAAAAAGAAAAAGAGAGGAAACCAAAAAGAGAGAGAGAGAGAAAACAGTGTCGGTTCCAAGGGGAGGTGAGTCAATTTCTGAGTCCATAACAAGGGAACCGACCCTACTAGATCTGGTTCTTAATTTCAGGATGAAAATCGATCCATCTTAAAATTAATCACCCCCAATCAATTATTATTAAGGGTGTCCAACAAAGTTAGGAAGCGAGTGCACAGTTGCTTTCCTCATGTCATTGCCATTGGACGAGCCTTTTATGAGGACTGTTGTTCAATCACATCGCGGAAAAGACAAGGTGAGTGGAGGCCCACTTTGCCCTTGGTATAAAACAATTGGGTTTAGATCCGAATGGCACATACGATATTTACTCGCTTTCTAAAGTTATACGCATCGCAAGCAAAACGAGCGCATTCCAGATCTCGACGTTCCGACTCTGACACACGGTGGGCCGGCCACGGAAACTCATAATTGTCTAATGCTAATTTCGATGGTCAAGATCGAATCTGAAAGACCCTTTTTTTTTTTTTTCGGACGTAATCCGAAAGACTGTTAAAGTGAATGAAGAAAATGTTACGTCATTTCCTACAAATTACCCATCAGATCCGTGGAATTTCAAATTTATATGCATTTGATTCGACTTCCTTAAATGACTTTAGGCTTCTTTGAAAAAAGTTAAGAAATTTGGTAAATTTATTTTCAGACTACTCTAGAGATCTATTTTGAGTTTTTAGTATTTTCGGAAAGCAACTATTAGGAATAATGAACTCTTTTTCTTTTCAAAATTGCCTCCACTGAAATTTTTATATTCCAGTCTTGCCCTCACTTTTTATGTTGGTACGGTCCCAACTCCGTCCAATTCCTATATGCTCTCTCACGAGTGCCCAGAATCCACCATAATCGTCATTAATCTCCCCAAATCGATAGACCTTAGTTGCCAATCGATAGACCTCACTTTTTGGAATTGAGTTAAAATTCGTCAAATTGAAGCAATGAATGATATTAACAAATCGCGGATTAATATTTTTAGTATAAAATTCATTATAAACTCTTTTATTATTATTTATTTGTTTGTGAATTTTAATAAAATTAATTTAATTAAAATAATTATTTATCATGTATATATACAAATGTATACTTAATATACAATATGTTCCAACATATCAAAAAAAATTTCTTTTTTTTGGAAAGATATGTCACGTATCGCGAGTTAGTATCGATACTACTTAGCTCAAGGATTTTCTTTTGATTTGGTCATGGCGACCAGCTCATGAAAACCTGAATTTTGAGCTTGGTTTTGCGGCATAGCTTGTGCTTTGTAGTTCCATGGTTATACCCGGACTTCGACCTCTTCGGAACTTGGAGATCTACTAGGGACACCAAATAAGACGCCCCCAACTAGGGGTGAGCGGTTCCAGGTTCCGGTTCGGTTCCGTCTGGAACCTGGAACCTCTCAGTACAGGTTCCTCAAAATGAGGAACCTGGAACCTACCCGTGGAACCGAGAACCTGAACCTACCCCGTCACAGGTTCCGGGGTCGGTTCTGGTTCTAACAGTTCTTTTTTTATTTTTTTTTATCTTCATATTTGAACTATAATATATGCGTATGTTACCAAAAAAAAAAAAATTATAACGTATGCGCACGTTACCAAAAAAAACTATAACGTACGCGCACGTTACAAAAAAAAAAAACTATAACATATGCACACGTTACCAAAAAAAAAAATATAATGTATGCGCACGTTACCAAAAAAAAAAACTATAACGTACACGCACGTTACTAAAAAAACTTTAACGTATGCGCACGTTACAAAAAAAAAAACTATAATGTACGTGTATACTACACGGTAACTTCCCACTGACATGTTATCTTGATACATTAACTTCATACTACACAACAATAATAGAATATAATTAGAAATTTCAAAACAAATAGCAAACTAGAAAGTAGAAATAAAACACCACTAGAACAAGAATGTCTAGAGGTACAAGTTTTGAAAACAACTTCGATTAAACCCTTAAATGAACTCAGAAAATTCTGAAATTTGGACACGTTGTATTTAAGACCTAGAGGTACAAGTTTCATGAAGAAATCATAGTCCAATTCGTTCTGGATTAAAAGATAAAATCGATTTACTTTTCCTATTCTCTACTTGCACAGTTTTTGAAAATTTTTTGGTTAAATAGGCAAATGAACTACCAAAATTACGAAATTTAAATATGTTGTAGGGAAGACATGAAGAGAGATATTTCATGCAGAATACATTTCCAAAAGAACCTCATAAAAAATGATATAGTCCACGCATTGCAACTTACAAGATCCGAACACATCAGATTGCACAGTTTTAGAAATATTTCCGATTAAATATCCAAATGACCTTCAAAAATTATGAAATTCGACTATGTGATAACCAAGACCATAAGGTAGATACTTCATGAAAATATCGAAGTCAAATTCGTCCTAGATAATTAAATATGGACGGTTAAAATCCCTGTTCGTAGTACCGTAATTCCAGATCTAACCATCTCCAAAGGACCACGATTTCACCTACCTATTCTTGTTTGTTTTCTCTAAATTTTTGATGTGGTACCTCAGGATGTCATTTACAACTTTTGTTAAGAAACCGAAGTGAAATTTCGACAAAAAGGTTGCCTTACAGTCTATGCATTCATCAAGGGTCGGTCCCAAAATCTCCAGATCCAGTCTTTCCAAAGAATAACGATTTCACCCACTTATACTTGTTTGTTTTGTCCCAAATTTGAGTATGTTATACTCCAAGAAGTCTTTTACAACTTTCATTTAGAGGCCAAAGCCAAAATTCAACTAGAACATCACATACAAGTCACTAGAACATCCAAGGTCAAGCTTTTTCTGCCCTAAGTAACCGGTTCCAGTTCCGGTTCCGAAACAGGTTCCGGTTCCGAAACCGGTTCCGGTTCCGGTCCCCCTTGGAACCGGGAACCGACCCGGACCCTCCTCCGGTTCTGTTCCGGTTCCCGGGTAACCCGGGAACTGCGCTCAACCCTACCCCCAACCCCCGCATGGGCTACGCCCTCACTGCCATCGCTGCCACTAAGTCCCACGACCCTCGCCCGATTCTCTTTGGCGAGCCACAGCCATCGAGGGCGGCGCTGCCTCCACCTCCGGCATCAGTGAAACGGTTATACTGCTTTTAGTGTATTACCCTCATTTTAATTTAGTCTTGTGTCTCCGAGCCGTCGGAGACAAGGAACAGTAGTTCCCTTTTGCCTTTTCTTTTTCTTTCTAACTTCAGATCTAACCTTGCGAAAAAAGCTACGCCAAAAGCCACTAATCAAACACCTTGAGCCATAAAAATCTTCAAGGAAATGCACAGCTCGACCGAACGCAGCCTCAGATTATTCTATTGAATTGCGATTGACTTGATGGATTGCAAAAAGCTGCAAAATTGAAGAAGAAACCCATTGAAAGGGGTTCGAAAAGATGATGTTAATTGAATGATGAAGCGCCAATTATAATATACTAAACGCCTATTTATAGAAAAGTCGTCATTTACAAAATAATCAAATAATTTAAAAAAAAAAAAATATATATATATATATATATATATATATTGATAAAGGGAAAAGTTTTCAAAATACTACTAGAAAATTTGTAAAATACATCCAAAATCTGAAATCTTTGACGTCTTAGAAATCATTAAAAACGCATCCTAAATCTTTGATGTCTCGAAAATCAAGGAAAACGCGTGAATTTGAAATTAAATATCATAACCCACTTGTCCATTTATAACTTTGAAGATCCTACAATCTTCTTTCATATGTGGAACCACTTGCTCGAAGATTTTCATAAACGCGTCCAAAATCTTTGATGTCTCATAAATAAATGGAAACGCATGAATTTGAAATCAAATATCATCGTATCCCATTTATAACTTTGAAGATCATGCGTTCTTTTTTTATTTGTGAAATCACCAGCTTTTTTTGACGCTCGAACATTTCCATATAAGTATTTGCCCATTGTTCTAAGTGATGTACCCACAATAAAATTAACAAGCTAACTTACCCGGCCCTACCCAAGCCGACATAAAAATGCGAGCAAGCATCAGCGCACTTTAGACCGCTGTATCTTCCCCCTTCTCTTCTTCTTCACCTTGTTCCACGACACCACCTGTCCAATCTTGGCCCTTGCCTTGAGAACGTACAGAAAAAGCTCACCCACCGCCAAACAGCCCGTTTCCATGCCAGCTTCCCTCTCTCTCTCTCCCCAACGGCTAGCTTTGCTTCTCATCTCTCCACACTATATATATCCCCCCATACGCACAGTAAACTCGCAAGAAAACCCAACACCCCATGGCCTTCAAGCTTCCCACCATCAACCGGCATCTTCTCCCTCTCTCTCTCTCTCTCTGTGCAATGGCTGCTTCTGCAACCTCTCTTCCATCTCCTCTCCCCCTGACCCTTCTCCTCCTGCTCCTGGGCAGCATCTCCTCCTCGTCGCGAGCCACCGAGATTGGAACAGTCACATTGTTTTCATTCTTTGAAGGGAAGAAGCTAACCGGTGCACATACTCAATTGCATCGATCAGTTAATCTTCACTGATGAGTAAATGAGCCTAGTGAACCAGAAGCAAGCATAGAAGCCAATGGTTCCGGTCAGCACAAAAAATGCATAGGAAACAATCAGCATGTAGCCGAAGTACAATGCCCCAGAAACTAGCTTCGTGATCTCGAGCTTTGTGAAGAAGTAAAACGTGGCATAGAGGAAAAGGTATAAGGCCGAGGATCCAGCTGTGAGGTAAGATCTCCACCACCAAAGATAGTCCTCGCGGCACAACTGGAAATAGCAGAGCACAATCGTAATTTCAGCACAAGTGACGATCAAGATAATGAAGACCAGGAAGAGGAAACCGAAGACGTTGTAGAACTGGTTCAGCCAGATTGAAGTGAGGATGAAGAAGAGTTCGATGAAGACGGCTCCAAATGGAAGGATTCCACCAATCAAGATTGAGAAGGCCGGATTCATGTACCAAGCCTGCTCTGGGATCTGCCTGGGAATTTTATTTGTTTTGACTGGATCCTCAATCGCCGGCTTCTTGAATCCAATGTAGGCACCCACAAAAACAAGTGGGACTGAAATTCCAAACCACAAGAATACCAAAGCGAACATGGTACCAAACGGCACTGCCCCAGAAGACTTCTGGCCCCATAAGAGCGCATTCAAGACGAAGAAAATGGCAAAGACGATTGCAGGGAACACAATTGCAGTCCGCAGTGCTATTTTCTTCCACTCAGTCCCTTTGAACATTTTGTACAAACGAGAAGATGCGTATCCAGCAAAGAGGCCCATGAACACCCAAAAGTAAGAGCATGGCTGTCATGAGACCACCCTGGTTTGAAGGGGAGAGGAACCCGAGGATGGCAAAGATCATTGTTACCAGAACCATGCAAAAAAACTGAACACCTGTTCCTACGTAGATACACAGCAGATCTGAGTTGGAAGGGGGTCTGAAAACATCACCATGGACCAGCTTCCATCCAGTCTCTTCCTGGGCTTCTTCCTGAGTCTCAAGCTCATTGTACTTGGAAATATCGCGATAAAGTGGCCGCAGCATTATCATAGCGACCATTCCAGAGAGAAATAGGACAATCATCAGCGAATTAACAATTGAAAACCAGTGAATCTGGTCATCACTCATCAAAAGATAGGTATCCCACCGAGAAGCCCACTTTACATCGCTCTCCTGCAAGATAAATGAAGGAGAGAGGAATTGATATAATGAGACATATAATGAGACATGAGTCAGGAAATAGACAACTCTCGTCTGGCAGATTTATTTGAAGGTAACTGAAAAAACAAATAATTACTATCAAAAAGTGCTTCAGCTAATGACAGACTATTCACAGGAAAGATACAGGTTAATATATGAGAAACTGAAGAAAATCATCAATACCGAAAGTTCTTCAGCATATCAAAAAAAGGGTTATCATTAAAGCAAAGAAGCTCACCAGGAACTCCACATCATAGGTGAATATAATTTCCTTTTTCTCCTCAACCTCTTGAGGAGAAGAATTTGCGTTAACTACTGTGTGATCGCATGTCGTTAGACGAGTATTTTCATTCCACGTCCCTTCATATTCATGCTTAACACTATATTCACAAAATCATAACCAAACACGTCAGGTATTGCTAGAAGGGGAGGAAGACATAGCAAATAATAACATTCGAAAGCAAGCAAAACCAACCTAAAGGGTTTGACCTCAAAACCAACAATTCTGGCCAAGTCGGTCTCTGCATCTCTGTGAAACTTGACAGCAAATGCCAAATGGTTGTAAATGAAATACTTCTCCTCTTTGCTCTGTGCATAAAAAGTGAAAAACTTATCATGCTATGTTGAGAGAGAGAGAGAGAGAGAATTTTGTTCTGTTATGACAGAACATACCCCAGCATATTGGCTTTTAAGCCCAACATGAAAACCGAGTTGATATACAGGAGTGGGGTGCTGCTCTGATCTCCATAAGGGAACAACAACAGGAAGGTTGTCAAGAATCCTGTCATTAAGCACATCAAGAAAACTAAATTGAGCAATGTGCTCTAGAAAATAACAGAAGCTAGACTGGTCCAAAAGCATGTTCAGCATGTTCCTTACATATTGACCAGATAATAATCAGCAATCTTTTCTTTCAAATCCTTTGTTTGCTTTGCATCGGGTACTATACGGCAGAGAATTTTGCACATCTTTGGGTCCCGCATCTCAAACTGCAGAAATCGTTTAGGTAATTAGCAAAACACAAAATTCATTCTCAAGATAAAAGGTTGCAGACATGAAAACTAACCTCATAAAGAGAGTTCTCAATACGGTCTCCACGTAGTACTTCACCAAGATTCTCTGCACTGTCCAATATCTTTTTGGGGTGGCAAAATGGTAGGGAATAAAAGGAATAAGGAAGCTGCGTCTTAATAGATGTCAATTTGTTCACTTTGACCTTCAGCAGATGTCCCTCCAATTTAGAAAGTCATAAACAAAAAGTCAACATGGGATTATGTCCGAGTAAAACCCTCATATATCAGAATGCAAATTAAAAAGCACAAAATAACACAGGCTCAGTTATTTATAGCTCGAAAAAGGATACACAGCACACCAAGACAATCATGGCAAGTGGCAACAGACAGTTTCAACGAACTTTAAATATTAAATATCATCACCGCTCATCTTTGATCAAATGACTTAGATCGGAATATAATGCAGTACAACAAAAAAAAATATTCAGATTACAAAAAGAAGAAAAAAATAGCACTGCCAAAACACGTTAATATACAATGAAGGAGAGCTCGGCAATGAAAATATCCCCCTAAAATGGCTTGATTGCTATACATTGGCCATGCATCCAAAATATATCACAACACAAAGAACCAAAGAGATAAGTTTCATCAATTAATTAATTCCTACATCAAGTCTCCAACCAGCAATCATTGTGTTTTAAGAACAGAGTATTAGGTAAATAGATTCTGCAGTTCTTAACCCCTATGCCATTTATGTAAGCTTGCCATTCATTCTCTTTTCAACTTTGTTTTTTCTTTCTACAAGATCTAGCTTGATCGTGGTGTCTTCCCATGGGCAGTGCATGCAATGTATTTCTCAAGCCTTTCAGCGGAATGAAATGAATCAAACTACATCAGTTTTTTACACTAACTGCTATCATCATCTTGTGGCCAAACACCACATGCCATCGTAATTTCCTCAAAGTTCTATGGCTGAAATTTACATAACTAAAGCCAAGTTGCCTACATCTCCAAATCTTGCTTTCCTCACTTGCCAGATCTAAAAATACAGACTTACAATACGTATGGAAACATATAAGATATGGCTAACATAAAAGAAACGAAATGTATCACATTCTACAGCTTATTCGCACGATGTATAAAGTCAATTCCACAGCCATAACACTCGTGAGAACATATTTCTAACGCAAACCCAGCAACAATAGCTCCTAAAAAGCTAAAATCTAGCTAATCAAATGAATATCTGATTCCAACTAAGTCTGCACAGCTACAAGACGACACTCCTAACCCCCCCCCCCGCGCCCCCCCCAAAAAAAATAAATAAAATAAATAAAATAAAAACACCGAGTAAGTCCAGAGCTCAGCAGCAGTGACCTAAAAATCAGGAATTGGAAATTCTCCTGAAGCGAACAGCCATTTCCACAGCTTAATCCTGGAGGCTCTGTATCGCTCAAGACACCTGCGCGACGTCATTTCAGATTTCCCTCGAAGGCAGCAATCTCTCTACTGCCGAATCCCTTCCATAGAGAGCGCCGGCAGCCGAATCGAGAGTGTCGGCAGCCGAAAAAGAAGAATCAGGAAAATCGAATCGAGCACCGCTTCGCATTTCCACACGCAAATGACAAACCATCGCGTCACCACTCCACACGGAGAACCAAAAAAATCCCCAGCGCTCTCAGCACCACCACCACCTCAGCTCCCCTGCCGACCGCGAATCAAAAGCCAGATACGAACCGCGACGCGATCGCAGGCGCGGGCCGAAGTCGCGAATCGACACCAGACACGTACGCGCCCCGCGGCGGGGGGGGGTGGTCTCGCACAGTGACGACCGCATCTCTCCACACCAGACACGCACGCGCACCACTCGCGAATCGACGTGCATCCGAAAACCTAAAATCACATCGCATCCAGGGCGGACGGGACTAGGAGGGGAGGGAGCGAGAGCAAGCAGACGCGAGAGGCAGAGGGGGGGAACTGACCTTCTCGAAGTCCTCGGGGGCGACGCCGGGGAGGTAGAAGGAGCGGGCGCCATGGATCAGGAGGAAGAAGAAGAGGAGGAGGATCAGGGATCGGAGGGAGAGAGATCTCCTCAGCGGATCCATGGAGAGCGAGAGCGAGAGGAAGAGACAGGAACAGTGAGATTGGAGAAGGAATGGGAAGGGGGAGGGGGACGAGGGCCGTTTGGTTCAGTTTTCCCAACGGTCAACGGCTTTGGTCCCAAACCGTTGGAGAATATATTTTTGTATTTGGGGGTCATTTTTAAAACTCATTGCCAAATATCACCATTCTCAATACTAAAAGCTCAATGCACTAAATGCAGCTCTTAAGGTGCTTTTTGAGCATTCGGCATTTCCAAAATGCAAGTTCCATTGTTAAGATCTAGAGGAGTTTTTATTGGCGTTCGGCGATTATAAGCGTCAAGAGTTTGTGTGGAATGCAAGCAAAAGGGAGGCCCCAAATGGTGAAATTTCTTCTTCTTTTTTTTTTCATTGAAATTACAATAATTATTTGATTATATGGTTAAATTGACCCGCGAAAAAAAAAATGACAAATTACAAAAGTATTCCATTTTAACACGAGAGCTTACAGACTCCGGTTGATCTAGGCAAATCCTAGAAGGCTTGTAACATTAACTAAATATATACATCCATCACATAATACACAAGGGATGCCGATGGATCAACATGGTAATGGACATGAGGTGAACCATTCTTAATTTTGCAACTCATAGGAAAGTGGTGAGCATTGATTCGGGTTGAACCAAAGGGATCGGATTGAATCGGTCTATTTTAAGTAGTTCTTTTAGGAGTCAATCCCATTCCTAATTTAAGGATCCGATTGAACTCATAGAACTAACTCAGAGTTTAGTTGAGATTAATTTCATATATATAATCTAAATTTATATTTGAGGTCAGCCTTAGAGAGTTTTTGTGAAGCCAAATTTTCATATCCTTGTGATGCAACCACAAGTTTAGATGTGTGTTGTTCGTCCATTATCATTTTGTATTCAGACAACATAAAACGAAGAAGAGAGGAGACCAAAAAAAGAAAGAAAGAAAACATTGTCGATTCCAAGAGGACGTGAGTCAATTTCCAGTTCCATAATAAGGGAATCGACCCTGCTAGATCCAGTTCTTAATTTCAGGATGAAATTCGATCCATCTTAAAATTAATTAATCACCCCGATCAATTATTATTAAGCGTGTCCAACAAAGATAGGAAGCGAGTGCACAGTTGCTTTCCTCATGTCATTGCCATTGGACGAGCCTTTTATGAGGACTGTTGTTCAATCACATCGCGGAAAAGACAAGGTGAGTGGAGGCCCACTTTGCCCTCGGTATAAAACAATTGGGTTTAGATCCGCATGGCACATACGATATTTACTCGCTTTCTAAGTTATACGCATCGCAAGCAAAACGAGCGCATTCCAGATCTCGACGTTCCTACTCTGACACACGGTGGGCCGGCCACGGAAACTCATACTTGTCTAATGCTAATTTCGACGGTCAAGATCGAATCTGAAAGACCCTTTTTCTTTTTTTGGACGTAATCTGTTAAAGTGAATGAAAAGAATGTTACGTCATTTCCTACAAATTACCCATCAGATCCGTGGAATTTCAAATTTATATGCATTTGATTCGACTTCCTTAAAAGACTTTAGGCTTCTTTGAAAAGAGTTAAGAAATTTGGTAAATTTATTTTTAGACCACTTTGGAGATCTATTAGGCTTCTTTGAAAAAAGTTGAAATTTGGTAAATTTATTTTCAGACAACTTTGGAGATCTATTTTGAGTTTCAATATTTTCGGAAAGCAACTTTTAGGGTTAACGAACTCTTTTTCTTTTCCAAAATTGCCTCCACTAAAATTTGTATATTCCAGTCTTGCCCTCACTTTTTTTGTTCGTACAGTCCCAACTCCGTCCAATTCCTATACCCTCTCTCGCGAGTACCCCTGACCCAGCATCACCGTCATTAATCTCCCCAAATTGATAGACCTTAGTTGCCAATATCAACAGTCAACTCACCGGCTAAGAAGTTTTGACACTCTTTGAGATCCTTCCCATTATGTCGGATATTTTGATACATGGTCGATTTCTCCGATATTCGATCAACACGTGTCGAAAAATTTGACATCTAATCAATTCTCCAACGCGAGTAAAGAATTTCGACATGTGAATTCAAAGTTCCAACGTGGAGTTAATTTTAAAAAAAATTCAATAAATAAGAGCTCAAAATTTAAATATGTAAAATATAATAAAAATAATAAATTTCGAAAGTATAAAAATTTAGTATTCTCTTCTCCTGACTTTCACTTCTCTGATACACAATTCATCTCTAGTTTTTTTTTTTATTCCTACTGGCTTTGACACGCAAGTCTAGAATCTGGATTGTTTTTTTCTCCAAGTTTTATGGATTATTGAAATGGAGTTAAATTTGTCAAATTGAAACAATGAATGATATCAACAAATTGCGGATTAATATTTTTTGTATAAAATTCATTATAAACTCTTTCATTATTATTTATTTGTCTGTGAATTTTAATCAAATTAATTTAATTAAAATAATCATTTATCATGTATATATAAAAATATATATTTAATATACAATGTGTTATGATGCATCAAAATTCCTTATTTTTTTTTTTTTTAAATAATGTGTTGCATTTCACGAGTCAGTATCGATACTACTTAGCTCAAGGATTTTCCTTTGATTTTGGTCATGGCGACCGGCTCATGAATACCCGGAACCCTCCTTGATCTACTTCCTTTCTAAGATTCCAATTTGATTCAGTCAATTGAATTTCAGGCTTGGTTTTGCGGCGAAGCTTGTGCTTTGTAGTTCCATGGTTATACCCGGGGTTCGACCTTTTCGGAACTTGGAGATCTACTAGGACACCAAAAAGGACGCCCCCAACCGCCGCATGGGCTACGCCCTCACTGCCATCACCGCCACTGTGTCCCACGACCCTCGCCCGATCCTCTTTGGCGAGCCACGGCCATCGAGGGTGGCGCCACCTCCTCCACCTCCCGTATCAGTGAAACGGTCACACTGCTTCAGTGTTGCCATGATTTTATTTAGTTCCCTTTGCCTTTTCTTTTTTCTTTCTAGCTTCAGATCGAACTTTACGAAAAAAAACTACACCAGAAGCCACTAATCAAACGTCTTGAGCCCACCGGCCCAACTTAAAGGCGTCTCCGTTTCTTACGCGCATAGAGAAGCAAACAAGCGCGCCGATTGGATAGCAAGAGCCCACCGGGACAACCGTCTTCCTCGCAATTGGATTTTATATCCCCCTCATTGGGTTTTATTATGTAATGATTCCGAACTTAGTTGGGGTTCCGCAACTTATTAGTAATGATTGCTATCTTTCGACCAAAAAAAAAAAAAGCCTTTAGCCAAAAAAATCTTCTAGGAAATGCACAGCTCGACCGAACCCAACCTCAAATTATTCTATCGAATTGCGATTGACTTGATCGTTCGCAAAAAGCTGCAAAATTGTACTAATGTCGAAGAAGAAACCCTTTGAAGGGGTTCAAAAGATAATGTTAATTGAATGATAAAGTGTCAATTATAATACCTCAAGGGCCTATAAATAGGGAGGTCACCATTTAGGAGATAATCAAATAATGAAAGGGGAGAGTTTTCAAAATGCTACTAAAAAATCTGTAAAACACTTCAAATCTTTTTTTTTTTTGGTATTGGATTGGAGAACCGGTTTTGCAAATGACATGCGCCGTAAACCCTCAAGTGACACTTAAGCAGGAGGACCCACCACCCCTGAGTCACACTTAATACACCTAGCGCCTCTCTTGAGTTTTGAACCCTTCACCTCTTCGTTAAGGATCAGCAGAGTCTTATCCAGTGGAGCCACCGCGGCCGGTGGTTCACTTCGAAATCTTTGATGTATCGAAAATCAACGAAAACGCGTCCTAAATCATTAACGTCTTGGAAATCAAGCAAAACAAATGAATTTGAAATCAAATATAGTAAACCATTTTATAACTTTAAAGATCGCGCAATCTTTTTTGATCAGTGGGACCACTTGCTCGAAGATTTCCATAAACGCGTCCAAAATCTTCAATATCTCGTAAATAAATAGAAACGTATTATCAAAATATCGTAATTCATTTGCAATTTCGAAGATCCTACAATCTTTTTTGATTTGTGAGATCATCAGCTTACTAATTTATGATCTGGCATGTACAGAATGAAAACCTTATTTTCGATTCTATGAGAATTTTTATGAAAGCCTTTCATTTGCTTCTTTTCTATGTAAATTTTATTTTCCCATAATGTATCCTAATTTTTGGCCTAATTCTTATTTTGAAAATTTCCATGTAAGTAATTTGCCCATTGTTTTACATCATGTACCCACAAAAAAATTAACAAGCTAACTTACCCGGGCTGGCCCGACCCGACCCGACCCAACATAAAAATGCGAGCAAGCAAGCTCATTTTAGACCGTTGAATCTTCCCCCTTCTCTTCTTCTTCACCTTGTTCCACGACACCACCTGTCCAGTCTTGTCCCTTGCCTCGGGACCGTACAGAAAAGCTCCCCCACCACCAATCAGCCCGTTTCCATGCCAGCTTCTCTCTCTCTCTCTCTCCCAACAGCTAGCTCTGCTTCTCATCTCTCCACGCTATATATATCCCCCAAGAAGCACATTCAACTCACAATCTACACCCCATCGCCTTAAAGCTTCCCACCATCAACCAGCATCTTCTCTCTCTTTCTGCGCAATGGCTGCTTCTGCAACCTCTCTTCCATCTCCTCTCTCCCTGACCCTTCTCCTCCTGCTCCTGGGCAGCATCTCCTCCCTGTCGCGAGCCGCCGAGGTCCTCGTGGGAGGAGCCGCCAACGGCGGCGCCTGGAAGATCCCCTCCTCGCAGACGGCCGACGCTCTCAACTCGTGGGCCGAGAAAGCCCGCTTCCGCATCGGCGACGCCCTCGTCTTCAAGTACGACCCCGCCCAGGACTCCGTCCTCCAGGTCACCAGGGCCGGCTACCTGGCCTGCAACGTCTCCGGCCCCGTCGCCCAGTACGTCAACAAGGGCGGCGAGGCCAAGGCGGAGCTGGACAGGTCCGGCCCCTTCTACTTCATCAGCGGAGCTCCCGGCCACTGCGGGAAGGGACAGAAGCTGATCATCGTCGTGCTGTCGCCCAGGCGTGCCCCTGCCGAGGCGAGCTCTCCGGCTCCTGCTCCGGCGGAGACCGAGGTGCCGGCGGTGGCTCCGACCAGTGGGGCTACGAGATTGGGCCTCAAGATGGGTTGGGCCTTGGCTGCGGCCTCGTTGTTCGGCGTCTTCGGCTTGGGTTTGTTTTGAGTTGAAGATATATAAGGGATTTCCGTTCTGTGTGGGAATGAGATGGAACTGTTGTGATGTTCCCTTCCCAATCGTCTAAATATGATTCGTTAATTCTTTGGAAATTTCCAGGCTATCGAAAATTTTACATGTATTCCTATTGGCCTGAGCAATTCATTCTATTTTTTCAGAAGAAAATATATATTTCGTGCAGTTTTTAACTTTTAGTGTGCTCTAGTATCTAATCCCACACAGAAGAAATTACACCATCACATTGAGAACAAGGGTGTTATATACGATACTCCGAACAAGGGAATTTAACTATATACAAGTACTCCACACCCCTCGCCATTGTCAAAATTCACCACCTTCTAAATTCAGCTGATGGTTTTAGCCAAAAAAAAAAAAAAAAAAAAAAAAGAAAGGACATCGTTAAAAGCTATTTCGAAGTGACCGAAAGAAAGGGCAGCAAATCCAGACATGAATCACGCGACCGAAAGAGACCAGAAATGACCAAAGAACTCTGCTGATATAGATTGCAATGTACAAAAATAGCATGGCATCACTCTACAAAGCAAGCAAAAAGGGCCTGCAAAACATGCAAAACAATCAATCTTCATCCGATGAAATCTCCAGTTCTATTGCTACCAAGAAGCTCCTGCACAGCTTTCTCCAGGAATTCCTTGGCGGTAGCTTGAACAGACTGGAGCAAGCAAAGGGCCTGCGCAAAAAAATTAATCTTCATCCGATGAAATCTCCACCAAACCCTTGATGACCTTGTCATGGCCGTTTTCTTCATCTGAATCGTCAATCAGAGGTCCCTTAAAACCAGTTCTATTGCTACCAAGAAGTTCCTGCGCAGCTTTCTCCAGGAATTCCTTGGCAGTAGCTTGAACAGAGTGGAGCCCAGAAGACTGATACTTCCTCTTCCTCTCATAGCTCTTCTTCAGCTTTGGCCCTCCTCCTCTACTTAGTTCCCTCATGCTCTGCCTCTGGTCTGCAATAGAAACCTCTCCATGAAACCTACTCAGATCTGCAGTCAACAATCAATGTCCTATGAAGAAAGTGATTGAAGGCATACCTGGGGTGAGATCAGGCAATGAATGCTCGATGAAGCGAGTGGTTGCTTGGAGATTCAATGTAGTAGAAGGCCGAAGTGGAGCTTCAGGGAGAGAAACAAGGATACAAGTACTTCATCAGAAAATGGTACAGCAATAAGGTTAAAACTAAAAAACCAGATGCCCCAAACTCTTAAGTCAAATTGTCTGCGAATCATATAGCATAACAATCAAAAGCAGCAGACAACACCAAGGATTTTCACCATTTCAAACAATTCTGATCATGGTTCCCGTCTCACAACAAATTTTTGCGACAAAAATAAAGTTCTGATGTAATGTAAAGCTTTGCCATGACTAATTATTTAACATCTGACTTCCTTGGAAGTACTAATGGCGGGATTGGACAAGAATGGAGCTGGCAACATGGGTCATGAGCCTGAGTTTTAACTCACATTTAACTTAACCAGGAGTTTTGTAGAACAAATTCTTCTTAAGGGGATAGAAAGGGTTTGCGATGGATTCTCCCTTTCGAAAAGCTGATCTCTCTTTCTTTTCTTCATCCTTCCTGAATCCTGATCCCAAGGATCAGATTCAGACCATAAAAGGAAAAATATCATCACAATTACTCAACCAACGCCAGCATGGTATCTGTCATTCGACTATGTTGTGATGAATGAAGAAATATTATAAATATAAATCACCATCAATTGAGCATTTGTGCTATGGCCAAGTGCTTCTCTGGCAAATCTAAGGCTGTAATGCTCTTTGGGAAGAGAATAGCAAACTTCCTGTGGAAATGAAAAGCTTTCACTCATTAACTTCAGTGTGTGCCTATTGAAATTTCCCGTAGATCGTGCCTTTGTCAAATAGCTGCCAGGCTAACGGGAGGATCTCTGGTGTTGGTTTTCCATGCAATTCACTCTTCTCATACGTTCTTTTCCTCACTCCAATACAGAATACTAGAAGATGATTATGGCGAGCATGCTCCAGCAGATACTTATCACTAGCGATAATGTCGCTCCATTCAGACTTTCTTGGCCAAACAGCATCAGTCAAAGGACTTAAATGGGAAACACAACGTATATAAACTAGACAGTTAAATGCATGTATAAAGGTTACTTAAGATCAGATTAGGTGCACAACCGTAATTATACGGCTATGGATGAATATCGGTGACCCACTCAAACATTCTGGCCCCCTCAACTGAAGAATGAAATCCCAGAAATACGGAGACTTAGCAAGTACCTTTACTCAAATCCACAAGCCGCTCGAGTTTGCCTTCGTACAAGCTTAGCCTCTCCTACAAATGTTGAAACGGAATCACACAAATTAAGCCAACACTCGAGAGGAACTGCTCCACACAATCAAGTTCAAGCAGAGGCCAGAGTCAAGCATAAATAAAGCTCATTCTGCACCCCAAAAGTAATCCACTAAGCAAAGAATATGCTGCAACCGACATCTACAAGGAATCAAAATCGAATCTTTTATCACTTACAAGCTCGGATTTGATAGGATGGTCATCCGGGTCGACGCCATTACACCTCAACCTCACTGTAATCACACAAAATACCGAGTCATATCAGCTATCAAGAAAACCCAAAAACAGCGAAATGCGCGGCCTAAAATCAAGACCCAGAACCCAAATTTCATCGCCAAATAATACAAAAGGGCGAAGGCTGAGAAATGCGGCGGGAGTCACCGGCCAAGAGAGTGGAAGCGGCCTTGGCGAGCAAGAGCAGGGCGCGGGCGCGATGGAGAGGCGGCATTTCGGCGAGGACGTCGGGGTCGGCGAGGGAGAGGAACTCCAGGAACTGGCTCCGCAGCGCCTCCACGTTGCGCAGCGTCGTCTTCGCCGAATCGAGCACCGGTTCCGGCACCATGCTCTCGGTCGGACCTCCTTCCATCGCGGTATCCGAGCGAATTCTCTCTCCCGCGATCGCCAAAATCTCGCCCTGTAAAATTTAGGGCTTTAGGACAGGAAAGGTTGGGGTTTTTGAGGTTGTTTCAAGTTCAACTCGACTTGTGAGAGAGAGAGAGAGAGAGAGAGAGAGGGGCTAGCATTCGTCTGGCGAAGACATTACGCGAGGGTGACGAGGGCATGTCGAAAGAGAAAAGGGCAAACGAAAAATGCTCGGCAGCTCGTGGGCTCGAGAACGGGCTTTCCTTTTGGTACAAATTCCTGTTGTTGCAATGAAAGGTGGACCGTGATAGCCCACCGTCAAGAGGGTCCCGGTAAAATATAGGGATAATAGAATAAATAGTCTGGACCTAGGCATGTCCTTAAAAAACTTAAGGAGAAAATAGGCGGGAAATCCGCCCTAGGGTGAGAGACCTTACGCTTTTCTCCGTATTCCCTTTTTGTCGGGAAGACAAAGATAAACAAGGAATATAGAGATTCACGGTGATGAAGGTAGACACTACATTAGGATCTCGGTCTTGGCTACCGTTGGATAGGCAAGTATAGTAGCTTCTTACGTCTGGGATGAGTGAGGATAGGTGAAATGCCCACAATTATGTTGACGTTCACGGTACCCAACCGTTGGTCAGCACAAATCCCCTAGTTGGGTACTGTGCCATAACTTTGATCGAATATATAATATCATCATCAAATTTTTCATTTTTTTTTTGTTGGTAAAAGTAAGATAATCATCAAACTTTTCATTTGTATAATGTGATTCATGAATTTTGACTCAATGTGTGCCGTCTCTTAAACTTTTAACTTGTTCAATCGGATTCCTAAGCTATTGATGAATGTTCAACGTAGTCCCCGCACATTATGAAAATATTTAAAAATCTAGAGACTTTATTGAACGTTACACTAAAGTTCATGAACCGCATTAAATAAATTTAAAATGTATGGGTGGCATTGCATAAATGACCAAATTTCAGGTACTTATATTGAAAATTCAGGAACCATATCTCGCTTTAAACCAAATTTGATGGACTATTTGTCTTATTTTCCTTATAATATAGTGTTAATATCATGAAAAACTGTCAATTGATATGCTTGTGATACATTTATCATTTATTAGTTTTTATTAAATTTTATTGTTAAATTGCTGAATTTGATGACACGTGACAATTGATAGATATACCAAATATACTAATTTGTAATTTATCGTGATATTAATATAATTTAACGTAAATTAATGAAGAGTAAATTTGTCATAAATATATTGATTTGGGATTTTTAATTGAGATTTTGGATGATCACAAACTAATTTGAAGTAAATATATTACAAATATATTAGTTTGAGATTTTTAAAGATAAAAAAATTAATTTGAAATAAATTAATCACTGATGTACTCTGAATTTTTCGTGGTTAACTTCGTGGTGTTAACCTGTAATGTATGATGTCATTGGTCACATTAAAAATGTGGACCTTAAGAGCCAACTATTATAAACTTCGCAGCTATATAAGTGAAAATCATAGAAAATACTTCACCGAATACAAATCTTATGTAAAGATGTGATCGACATGGCGATTTGCGCCCTTGCTGAGCAATGTTCATTGACTCAAACGTACAGAAAATACAGAAATTCTCACGAAATAGAACTAGCGCATTCAAGTCCTCCATTTTAATATATAGAGCATAGATGATGTTCAACAAAACGTTCACCTCCCAAGTAAACTGGCATAAGGCGAGCATTGCCGGAGATCCTTAACTTTCGATACAACCTCTTGATAAGAAGATAAACCAAAAGAATCCGAAAATAAAGAGGTGCCGGCTACTTCCTTGGGCGAGTGTCTTCCGGCCCAGCAACTCCGGTGGCCACCTTGGCGACGTCCCCGGCATCGGCCTCGGGCTTCTTCAACACGTAGAGCGCGAAGTAGCCGACCGCCCCGGTTATGAGCAAGCCGGCGATGGCCATGGCGGGGAAGCTGTAGGGCAGGCCGCGCCGCTGGTGCAGGACCTGGCCGGGCCCGTGCCCGGGCGGCCGCTTCGACGCCTCGACTCCGGCGGCCCTCACTTCTTCCGGGCTCATCTTGTGGGTGTCCGCCATTTTCCTCCAATCTCCATCTCCTTCCTTCGCCATCTCTCTTCTCGTTCTATTTCTCGATCGTCGTCTTCTTCTTCTCTCGCTCGGGATAATGTCGGACGGTTTTGAGGTCGCGGTGTAGAGGGACCGAAGTGCGCGCCTCGTCGAACGCCACGTGGCAGTTTGCATGTCTGCCTCCTCTTGTAGCATGGGACACGTGGGATTTCGCATTATACATACATGGCACGGTCGTGCAGGGTTCGCTCACGAAATGACCAGTCTTTCTACTAATTGAGAGGTTTGGAATTAACCGTTGACCCACTGCCAGATCTTTGGGCTTGCACATAATCGGAATACAATAAAAAATATCTACATAATAAGCAATCCGAGTTTTATTCAAACGTTAATCTCCAGGTCGCGTTTAAATCAGAGCACAAACACAATATATGCATAATTTGCAATCAAGATTGATTCAAATGTTATCCTCACAAATGATTACCGATTCTTTTATCAAAATTAATTACTTAATATTTTTTCTGAGTGTATATATAAAGGGAAATTTATCAAAAAATTGTAGATCTTTTATAATTTATCAATTCAATTCTAAACATTTCTTGATCAATTTAATTTTAAATCTTTTGTAATTATGGCAATCCGATCTATTTAGCCAAATTTGGTCCAACGCCGTGCACTGAATTGGCAAAAAAACAAAATAAAATTGAATTGGTAAAATTGCAAAAGATTTAGGACCTTTTCTTTTATAATTTTCCTATATGTAAAAGTTATGGATGATTATTGAAATACACTATTTTCATATGTTCCTTGGTTTCTGCATATTATTTACGGTCGCTGCCTTCTTCCCTTTTCTGGCATTCTGCTCTCTCACCGACAGTAGTCCCTATTTTTATCCGTGACTAACGGATTATCTGGATGAAACTATCCTCAATCATAAATTCCAAAAGCATGAAAACTGCTTTTATCACTGGTCAATTCCATTGCGGGTTTAAAGTCCCTTAGAGGTCTTATATTAATTAATTTTGTACCCTTGTTTTGAATGGATGAGTCGAATATGGAAGTTAATCATATCATTGGCCCAGATTAAAGATAAGGAAAAGGTTTTGCTAATGCCCAATGAATGGTCATTCCCACCATTATAATTACACATTTTAATGGCCAAGAAAAAACAGGAGAAAGGGAAAAAAATCCAAATACTCGTATTCCTCTACCCCCATTCAGTACCATCTTCTCTTCTCCAACGACAGACTATTAACGACGGTCGGACTCTCGGAGATTACCATAACGTCGACCTCGCCCAAATCACGTGTCTTGGAACAGCGGCCTAGCATCATCGCAAGAACGCCATTGAATTCTTTCTTGACTGTTCTCGTTTCTTGACGGTTCTTTATTGAAATTGAGAACAAGGTAACGAGGCACTTCTCTACTTTTCTAAATATGGAAGAACCAAGGCAACGAGGGCATAACCGACGGCATTGTTCTCCGAGGATGTCCCCTTGGAAAAAGTTTCTACCCGTTCTCTTTCTTTAATCTTTTTTTCTCTTTCTTCAATCGTTCTGATCAGGACAAGGGGGTTTGGTTTGTTTGCATCCACCACAACAGTTGAGAAGAAACTGAATATAGACCAAGATCTGTATATGAAAGAGATTTGATCTTGAACAATCAATGAAAAAATACCTCAGCTCAAATGTATTTCTCCTTCAGAATTCCTTGTTCATGTTTACAGAACTTCATCATTCTTGGAATACAGGGATGAAAGAAAAAGCCTAAGATGAATCAAGAACAGATTCATATCACAAAGATGAAGATTGATTCTATCTCTTCTACTCTCATACTCTTTCCCTTTTATACTTGTTCAGCTATTTCTGTTATCAACTTGTTACAACAGAATAACTAACATAGAAGTATATAAGTAGTTCTTCTATCTGTGCAGCTCCTTTCATTTGCTTGATCAACTTCTATGTTTTATGTTTTGCTGTCATGGATTGCCAGCTCATCAATTCACTTGGATCGCCAGCTCACAACTCACGACCTTCCTTTTGCTCCAGCTTCTTCTGTTCCAGCCTCCTCTGTCTCAGTTTCATCAGGTTTGGCTCTTGCTGTTCTTTCAATATCTGTTTAATTCCTCTAACATCCCCCCTCAAATTGGGAATGGATAGAGTACAAATGCCCAATTTGGTTCGCATATAAGAATGTGAGCTTCTTGTCAGTGGTTTGGTGAAGATATCAGCTAATTGATAAGAACTTGGAATGTATTTGACTTGTAAAGATCCTGAGGACACTTTTTCCCGAACGAAGTGAAAATCTACTTCAATATGTTTAGTTCGAGCGTGTAAAACAGGATTCAAAGTGAGAGAGATTGCTGACTTATTATCACAGTACAAGTGAATAGGAGGAGTAAGAGAACAACCTATATCACGTAATACAAAACTGACCCAAGTAAGATCGGCAGTAGCTGATGCAAGAGCACGATATTCAGCTTCAGTAGAGGATCTACTCACTGTGGGCTGTTTCTTTGCTGTCCAGGATATAAGGTTGGATCCAAGATATATACAAAAACCAGTTGTTGATCGTCTGGTTTCTGCACACCCTGCCCAATCTGCATCAGAGAAACCATAGAGATGCATGGTACTGTGGGAGTGAAGAAATAAACCAAGCTTGAGAGTACCCTTTATATATCGCAGAACTCTTTTTAAGTGGTTGAAGTCTGCAATTGTGGGTTGCTGCATTCTTTGGCAAAGTATGTTGGTTGCATAAGCAATGTCTGGTCTGGTTAATGTGAGGTATTGCAGACCTCCAACTAGACTCCGGTACTCAGTGGGATTGGTCAAAGGTATAGTATCATTGATTAAAACAGGTGGTTTTAACGAAAGAGGAGTTGAAACTGGTTTGGAGTCAAGCATATGAGCTCGGTTGAGGAGATCTAGGGCATATTTGGTTTGACATAGGAATAGGTAATCTGAGGTTCGTGTAGCTTCAATGCCAAGGAAATAGTGTAAAGACCCTAGGTCCTTCATATGAAAATGAGAGCTCAAAGAAGTAATAAGTGCAGAAATCATTTGAGGGGAACTTCCAGTGAGAATGATGTCATCTACATATAATAATAAGAGAGTAGTTGCTGTTTCAGTATGCAGAATGAATAGGGAAGGATCAGTAGAGCTACAGAAGAATCCATTTTCGAGTAGGAAGCTGCTAAATTTGTCAAACCAGGCTCGAGGAGCTTGTCGAAGTCCATAAAGAGATCTTCGAAGGAGACAGACATGGTGGGGCTTTTGTGATTCTTTAAATCCTGGAGGCTGCTCCATATACACTGTTTCACTTAAAGTTCCATGTAAGAAGGCATTTTTGACATCTAATTGATGAATTTTCCATTGTTTCATCATAGCAACTGATAGGATTATTCGAATTGTTGCATGCTTCACTACAGGACTGAAGGTTTCTGTGAAATCAAGACCTTCTTCTTGATGGAAGCCTTTAGCTACAAGCCTTGCTTTGAGTCTATCCAAGCTCCCATCAGGTGCGAGTTTTGCCTTGTACACCCATTTGCACCCGATAATATTCATGTGATCATTTCTAGGAACTAAGTCCCAGGTTTGATTCTGATATAAGGCATCCATTTCTTCTTTCATTGCTTGATACCACCCTTGGTCTGCTAATGCAGCCTTTACTGTTTTTGGTTCAATAGGAACCTGATACTCAACTAGACATGCATATTTAGGATTTGTTTTAACAATTCCAGATCGAAGTCTAGTTTGCATAGGATGAGTTGAAGAAGTACCTTGTATCTGTTCTGTTTCAGAACTGATTTGTATTTGTTCTGGATCAGTAGTTGATGTTGAGACATTCTCTGGATTTGGTGGTAGTAGTTCCTCTATGATTGGAGCTAACTGATGTAATTCAATACTACCAGAGGCATTATTAAGATCATTCTGCATCTCAGTGTCAGGTATCATTTGTATTTGTGATTGACCTGCAGGATTACATGTACTGATCTCATTGTTCTGTATTACTGGAGTTGTTTGAGTGAAGCTGGTATGCTGCAGATGTTTCTTTGATATATTGTCTTGTGATTGATTCTGCTTAGTTGAGCTGGAAATAGAGGATAGTACTCCTTTTATCCACTGTTTGTATAAGTCAGACCCCTGCTGATATTCAGTATGTAGGATATGAGAAAAGGGAAAGACTTTCTCATCAAATATGACATGTCTGCTGATGTAGATTCTTCCATTTGTAGGTAAGAGACATCTGTACCCTTTATGCTTCTCACTATATCCAAGGAAGATACATGTAAGTGATCTTGGATCAAATTTATGCTTTGTGTAGTGCCTGAGACATGGATAACAAGCTGATCCAAACACTCGAAGATATGAGTAGTCTGGTGTCTTTTTGTAGAGTTTATAATGAGGTGAGTGCATATGTAGTTTTGCTGTGGGAAGGAGATTGATAATATAAACTGCTGTTTTGAATGCATCTACCCAGTACTTCAGTGGTATTTTAGCATGATACATCATTGCTAAACCCAATTCAATCACATGTCGATGTTTTCTTTCCGAGACACCATTCTGCTCTGGTGTATGAGGACAAGAAATATGCTGCTTAATTCCACAGTTTTGTAGATGAGTTTGAAATTTACTACTAGTGAACTCACCTCCTCCATCACTCTGGAAGATTTTGATCTTGTGATTAAGCTGATTTTCTATAAGTCTTTGAAACATAATGAATATCTCATAGACTTCAGACTTTTGTCTCATTGGATATATCCAACTATACCGAGAAAAATCATCAACAAAAATGACATAGTAGGAGAATTTCTGAACAGATTGAGTTGGTGAAGGTCCCCATACATCACAATGTATTCTTTCTAATGGAGCATTCGAGATATGATCTGAGAAATGAAAAGATAAAGCTGAGCTTTTAGCAACTTGACAGCTGCTACATATGTCCTGAGCCTTAGAACTAAACTGAATGAGTTGCTGTTTTTGTAGAATCTTCACTGTTTTAAGACTGGTGTGAGCAAGTCTTTGATGCCAGACATCCTCTCCAACTTCTGGGTGAGTCTGTGCGAAGAAGACCTCTGCAACTTTAGGTTCCACCTGGTATAGTCCCTTGACTTTCCTTCCTAGCTTCACTGTTGTATGATTGTGATTGTCCTTCATATATACCCCATGTTTATCAAAAATAAAAGAACAGGGATAATCATCTGTTAATTTTGATACAGATAGAAGGTTCTTTTTGATTTCAGGAACTATTAACACATCATTCAAAGGTAATTTGCTATTTTCTATATTCAATACTCCATTACCAATGCATGATATTGACAAATGAGATCCATCTCCTATCATGACAGTGTCATTACCATTATAAGTACTGCAGTTTCGAATCATACCAGTTTCTGAGGTAATGTGTGCTGTAGCCCCTGTATCTGGATACCATTCTGAACCATAAGGTTCTTCAATGTGAACTGCTGCCAATGCAGTTGGTATTTCATCTGCCTGGTACGAATTATCAAACCTATACCAACATCTGAGTGCTGTATGACCTGATTTCTTACAAATCTGACATTGCAGAGGTCCGTTACTCATAGGCTTTGTTGTCTGTGTTTGTCTATCACCATTTGAACTTTGGGGTGGATAAGACCTAACACTTTGATATCTCTGTACAGGATTGGAATATGGTCTAAATCCTTGTCCAAAGTTAGACCAATTATCCTTGTTAACCTGACCTTGCTGAGTTGAATTCAGGTTATTTTGTTGATTCCTTCCTGCTTCTGTAAAATTATTTCCATAATCCCTTCTAATGAAAGACTGACCTCTGCCATAGTTAGCTTCTCCTCGAAAATTTTCTCTTTGATTTCTTGAATTGACTCTCTGCTGACTTGTTCCAATTCTTCTTTGTCCATAATAGGCTAGGTTAGTATTATACTCATTCACAGAGTATGTTTGCAATCGAGTTTCAAACCTTTCAAGTTGTGAAATAACCTCATCATATTCTGGCTGTGGCTTAAGACAATACATGGTTGTCCTGAAAGTTTCATATTCAGAACCTAGCCCTTCAAGTATGCCAAACATTCTAGTTATATCATCAACAGGCTTTCCAATAGCATTTAACTGATCACAGATAGTTTTGAACTCACGAAGGTATTCACTTAGTGATCTGTTTCTTTTCTTGCAGGCTTGAAGTTTTCCTCTTAACTCAAACTCCTTTGCAACAGATTTCTGTGTAAACCTATTCACGAGGGCCTGCCATACTTCAAGAGAGGTTTCTAAACCAATTATCAGACTTAGAATATTCTCTGATACTGCACCACTTATCCATGATGATATGAGTTGATCAGTTTTTATCCAATCCAGATGATCAGGATTCATTATTTCTCCTGTCACAGTCTGTATCATTTGAGTTGGAGGTAATGTTTCTCCATTAATGAAGCCAATCAGATCTTGGCTTTTCAGAAATCTGTTGAATTGAGCTTGCCATAACAAAAAATTCTCTTCATTCAACTTGATTGTAACGAAATTAGCTATGTTCACATGGATAGGAAAAGCATATTTCTGCACTCTAGCCGCCATTCTGATATTGCTCAGAAACTTTGAAGAATCGAAGAAACAATCCGATAAACTTTGAAGGTAAACTACCTAAAAAATCACCAGAATCTATATACTATCTTGCAGTAAGAACAAACCAGATCTACCATTCCCAAGCGATAAGCTCTGATACCATGAGAAGAAACTGAATATAGACCAA
Source organism: Eucalyptus lansdowneana (assembly GCA_017140395.1). Lineage (NCBI taxonomy): Eukaryota > Viridiplantae > Streptophyta > Magnoliopsida > Myrtales > Myrtaceae > Eucalyptus > Eucalyptus lansdowneana. Next base: position 41,142,532 of record CM029485.1, read on the forward strand.
GATCTGTATATGAAAGAGATTTGATCTTGAACAATCAATGAAAAAATACCTCAGCTCAAATGTATTTCTCCTTCAGAATTCCTTGTTCATGTTTTACAGAACTTCATCATTCTTGGAATACAGGGATGAAAGAAAAAGCCTAAGATGAATCAAGAACAGATTCATATCACAAAGATGAAGATTGATTCTTTTTCTTCTCCTCTCATACTCTTTCCCTTTTATACTTGTTCAGCTATTTCTGTTATCAACTTGTTACAACAGAATAACTAACATAGAAGTATATAAGTAGTTCTTCTATCTGTGCAGCTCCTTTCATTTGCTTGATCAACTTCTATGTTTTATGTTTTGCTGTCATGGATTGCCAGCTCATCAATTCACTTGGATCGCCAGCTCACAACTCACGACCTTCCTTTTGCTCCAGCTTCTTCTGTTCCAGCCTCCTCTGTCTCAGTTTCATCAGGTTTGGCTCTTGCTGTTCTTTCAATATCTGTTTAATTCCTCTAACAACAGTGACAGCATCATGGCTACGGAACGGAACTCTGGACGCCGTCGATGGAGGCAGGTCTGGCCAGAGTTGGCTCCATCCCCCGCGGAGTTAGCATCGATAGAGTCTGCATCGATTTAGTCAATGAACATGGGGCCGCTGGCTCGTCCATCCGTGAAGATGGAGCCAGATCTGCCACCTTCAAGAAGAGGAGGCAATCTTCGGCGTCCATACATGAGGGAGAGAGTGTTGGAGCGAGAGAGACCGAGTCGCGAGACAAAGCGGAGAGGCAATCTTCGGCGTCGGGGATGGCGGACCAAATGGTGCGGCAAAGAGCAAGAACAGGAGAGGCATGGTTTGGTTAAGGCAGTGTATTGTGGATGACGGGTCATGTTTCGTGTTAAGGTCGCACGAGAAGGAACGCCCTGTTTGAACATATCTGCACTTGAGAAGAGCACTATAACTACCAGAAGGTTATATGAACACTAGTTGCATATGACCCTCCACTTTTCACTTCTCTAATTTAATTTCAAAAACCTAAAAGTCAAAACTACGAAGATAGCAAACTTAAAAAGACTCGATCAGATTCGAAAACTTCCAATCTAGACTCGGAGGAGAGCGTCTTGATCACTCGGACATCTTCATCGCAAAACGAAATGAGCTTGCATGCATCCAAATCTGCTCCTCTATCATCCGCAATCCCAAGCATTGCGAAAAAGATGTACTTTTCAGTTTGGATTAACTAATGCTCGACCATTTTCTATTCATCATCTATCTACGTAACTCCAAAAAGGGCGAGACATACAGACCGACCGAGACTCCAGAACACGCATAATTACAAGTTGACATCCCTCGTGCGAGTCGTACATATTCACTTCCTGGCACGAACATCCGAAGGCGGGTCGTGGGTGGTGACTCCGTTCCCGACCCTGGCGCGTCCCTCCCTCGTGTTCCTCTTGTCTTTGTAGAAGACGTAGTAGCCCGCCGCCGCCACCAGGAGGATCCCGCCGACCGCCATCGCCCCCGGGCTCATCGGCATGTTCCTCCCTCCCGCCCTGGCCCTGTGGGCATCGTCCACCGCCATCTCCTGCTCTCTCTCCCTCCCTCTCTCTCTCTCTCAAGAGTACTCACCGATCCGAGGTTGATGAAAAGAAAGAAAGGCGATAGCGGTCTGAACAATGGGGAAGGAATCCGACACGTTTATGTAGGTGTCGAGTCGACATGACACGTGGCGGCGGGGCGCGTGTTCGCGTCCTTACAAGCGTCGTTCTCTAGGGTTCGGACGTAGCATCATGGTTGCAACTAGTTGTTTCTGCATGGTACAGTGCATATCTATTCCACGTAATTTAGGCTGAACGGATGTCGCATGGTGATGAGGGGTCACCTTTAGCTGCAGGAATCTTTTGCAAATATTGTCATTAATTATTGTTTCTTTCTTTCTTTATTTGATGATATTATGCTAATGGAGCACTTTCTTGTTCTTTCAATTAAAGGAAACGAAATTACGTTCGGCCTTTCTTTCGAGATTTATAAAATGGGAGATATCATAATTTTTTTTTCGGTCCATTTCCAAAAAATCGCAAATGATTCGCGGTCTCAAGAGAATTTTTTAGATTATCGATGCTGAATAAAATTCGGAAAAAGTCAAAACTCCATGGAAAGGAATTGAAATAGAAAGCTCCAATCATGGTTTTGAAGATGAATCGCCGCTAGCGTAACGATGGCTACAAGAGGGAAAAAATCAGTCCAGTGGCCAAATCTCTTGTTATGCTAATCCTCAGGTAAGTTTTGAATGCTTCCCTTTCAAGTTGCCCTCTGAAATCAACAAAAAAATAATTCGAAGTTCTAAAATTATAAACGAATAGACGCTTTAGATGAACAAAAAGCTACGCATATTTTATCTTTATCAGGCTTTTTAAGCATGGAAATACTACTTAAATAACTAAAAACAAATTACGCTCGATTTATTTGGAACCATTGATTGCTTTTGTTCCTTTCTAAAATAATTTCTGGATCGATCCCTATCTCTTCTTCCACGCTTTAAAGCACCGTCATTTGGAACTTCTAGTTTTATTTGCAAAGGTGCTGTCTAATTTTTCTCTTTGAGGATATAATTGGTTTTCGGGCCTCAGATTACTGAATACTAAACTACTTTGGTAATAATTTATTTGTGAGTCGATATTTCTTTGTTCATAATATACAAGGAATGTAAATTGATTAAGTTTTAGGCTCTCGTATGATAAAGTAGGGTGTTCGTGAGAATCCTATTTGAAAACGCAACTTGGATTTGGGACATGCTTGAATTTTTTTAGTATTATTTTGAGTTTAAAATAGGATCAGACTTCCCAAGTCCACCTCATTGTAATATCCAACTAGGATAAGTTAGTAAAATTTTTTAAGCATTTAACGCTAGAGGGAAATGAATAATTTTTTAGTTTAACTCAATTACTTTTACATTTGTCTGAATCTACTGGTATGAGAATACTTCTTTTTTTTTTTGGCCGAAAGATAGTAACTTTCATTGCTAACCCACTAAAGGGGCACCATTAGTTGGAAAGTCTAAACATAGGATTAAATTAAATATAGAGATTGAGGAGGATTAGAAATCCAATTACTAGGAAGAGAGTTGGCTCGGTGAGCTTTAACGACCCAATCTGCGGCCTTGTTGGTATCTCTTGGCTCATAGATGACTGAAACTCCACTAAACTGGGCCATTATTCCCTTGCAATTAGCAACGATGGACTGAGCCGGCCAAGGAGGTTCCACTAGGCCTGATAAGCTATGTGCAAGTGATAAGTTATTTAAATATATGAGCACGTGCAAATCAGTTCTCCCCTTAAGCTTCTGGTTTAGTTCAGTTCGTGTATCTCTGTTTTTCTTCACCCAAAGTACCGCTTCTCTCATAGCTAAGGCTTCGGCAACCCATGCGGATGGAGCATGGATCCGCTTGGTAAAGCCATCAACAAGGAGGCCGGCATCATTCTTGCTCACCCCGGCAACCGATCCAGCCATTGTCGAGTTGCACCAGGAACAATCAACATTAATCTTCAGCTCATTTGTAGAAGGTGGGTTCCATTTCGTCGAGTTATTTGGAGCTGCCGATGACCCTCTGCTTCCACTCTTTCCCCTCAGGTTCCACTTCGTGTAAAGTGCTGCAGTGATGCCGGCTTCTTCTTGATCGACTGTCGGGTCGGGCTTCCTTCCTTGGAAGATTGATGCATTGCGGATCTTCCAGATCTACCATAGAACACTAGCAAAGAGGGCTTTCGAGTTTGGTTCAGTTCTGAAGGTGAGATTTTCGAAAATCCACTTGTCAATTCGAGTAATACGTTTTGGAGATGTGTCGGCTTGAAAGTCAGGGGCTGACCATATGATCTTTGTCCAATCAAAGAGGAGGAAAATGTGCTCTGTTGTTTCTGGTGCTTGGCCACAAATCTGATAGGTTGGATCAGGTAGCATTTGCCTTTTATATAAGTTTTCCTTTGTCGGGAGAGTATTGCCACATATATTCCATAGTACGAATTTTGGGAAAAGTCTAGAGCTTCCATATTTCGTTTCATAATGACTTTGGAGTTTGGTAGGATGAGGACAGGGTATTTTTAGTGGGGAGTTCTACCCTATTATGTATTTTGTTATAGCTGCTCTTCACATTATAGGAACTCGAGCTATTGGCTGTCCACACAAGCTTATCTGGATGGGGATTCAAGCTAAGAGGGGTTGCTAGAATCTCTTTAACTACACTTTCCTCAAACAGATCGTTTACTCGTCGAGTATCCCATTCCTTTGATTCATGATCAATTAATTTAGCCACCACACTTGGATCATCATGATTTGCTGGGCCTATGAGTTTTCCTGAAGGTAGCCATGTGTCTTCTCTAATCTTGATTCTCTATCCATCCTTAACTTCCCATCTAGTTTCAAGTTTGATTGTATCTCTCCCCATCAATAAACTTTGACATTCCCATGAAAGATGGGGACCTTTGTTGGCTGCCCATAAGTCGCCTCGAGGAAAATAAATACTTTTAAGAACTTTACACCAAAAAGCATCCGGTTTTTGGACAAATCTCAAAGCCTACTTCCCCAACATTGCTTTATTAAAATCCACGAAGTCTTTAAAACCTAGGCCACCACAGTCTTTTCTAGTTTTTAGATCTTCTCACTTTTTCCAATGAATACCTCTTCTAGCTGCATTATGTTTTCACCAAAACGAGGCTACTCATTTCTCAATAGTACGACAAATGGAAGTTGAGATTTTGAAAATGGACATAGCATATTGGGGTAAGGCTTGAATAATTGTCTTAATGAGAACTCTTCCGGCTTTTGAGATCAGCCTCTCTTTCCATCCTTCAAGTTTCCTCTTGGCTTTAGCAAAGATCCAAGTAAACATTTGCTTTTTTGTTTGACCCAAGTCAGATGGAATTCCAAGGTATTTTCCTATTTTTTCTGTGATTGGAACTATCAATTCAACAGCTAAATTTTGTTTAAGGCTCCGTGGGCAATCTCTCCCAATGAAAAGTCTTGATTTATTAAGATTTATAGTTTGTCCCGACATGTAACCGTATTGATTCAGTACGTTAGCTACATTTTGAGCTTCTCTTATCGTTCCATCTAAGAAAATGATTGCATCATCAGCAAAGAGGAGATGAGAGAGAGTTGGGCATGTGGGATTTAGGCGAATACCCTTGATACTTCCATCCATTACTACTTTACTCATAAGGGTCGAGAGGACATTGGCCATGATAATGAATAGATAGGGAGAGAGAGGATTCCCTTGTTGAATTCCTTTAGTAGGCCAAAAGACAGCTGATCAATAATTTAAAAGTAAGAAAGGCAATTGCGATCGGCAAATGGAGAATATCCATGAGTTGAACGGAAACAAATATGTTGGAGGGAAATCAAGATCATGGAGTTCACTCTCTTGATATTTACTTTCCGCCGATTCCTCCATGATGACACCTCCAAGATCTTAAATTTCGGGCCAGAATCGGTGGATTTAGAAAGCAAACCAATTATCGAAGGAAAGAATTAAAACAAAAGGAAAGAATACGAATCTGATTGGGAGGAATCATTGAAATATCAACAAGAGATTAATACTCATGGAATGAGTTAGCCGATGATGAATGAATGTGGACACGTTCAAGGCATTATTGGTAAAAGTAGAAAAGGAAATGGCGAAGGGAAAAGGCCAAAATCATAGAGGATCACTAATCATCGCCAAAGGAGTCTCCCTGGATTCAAAACTTCCAAAATTACGTGGGAGTTTTCTGGTATAAGAGGGGACGATTAGAAAGAGAGGAGGGCAGCTCGCAATAGAAAGGAAAAAATGGTGAGAAAACACAGAGAGGTGCGATAGATAATCTCGGGGAGAGAGAGAGAGAGAGAGAGAGAGATGGAACAGACGGTCTGGGAAAGGAGAGGGAGAGAGAGTATGGAGAGGCTTCGGAGAGGCTTCCATTAGCGCAACATAGTAACTCATGGTGCAATTCACTAGATATACACAGCGGGAGATAAGGCTAACAAAAAAGGAAGGGTGGTCTTCTCTTTTCATCCCATCCCTGCAGACCCTCCCGCGAGCAGCTCATCCACTCGAGACGACCCCGGTCCTGCCTCGCGCCCGACGCAGCTCCGCCCAAAACAGATCGTGGCCTCCACGCTTCCTGTTGTTCCCGTTCATTTAAACCCAACACCACCGCTTACTACTTTATCTATCATGCTTGACTATTCTTTCACGGGCTGTCCAGAACTAACCAATGCCTCTGCAGCGATGAAACTATCTGGTGATGCTCCTTGTTTCCTCCTACGTCCACGCCATTGCGCCATCCCCTGCCGAAGCTCCTGCTGCCATCGTCTCCTTGGCATCCCCGGCGAGTTCCTAGGCGACACCAGCAAGTTTCCCCTCATGCTGCCCGGTCCACTCCCGTCTCCAATGAGAACTAGGCCTCGGCAAATCCCCTCCGAATGACAGCCCGCACTACTGCATCTTCCACTGGCCGAGCAATCGGTTCAGACCGATTTACCCAATCCGCCCGTTGACCTGACCCAAACCTAGATCCGATCCAGTCGGATTAAAAAGAAAGAAAATTTTCCATTTTTTTTTAGTTTTTTAGTTTTTTTAATTTTTTAATTTTTCTTTCTTTTTCTTCTTTATCTTTTCCCTATTTCGTCCTTTTCCTCTGCACATCTTCTTCGCCTGGCCATCCTCACTCGAAGACTCTCCACCAGCAACTTCAATGTCTGCCGATCAAGAACCAACATCTCTTGTAGCCATCAACCGCCCTTATCCACCGTCACAGAATCAATACTAGTCACCGCAGAGGTCCGTTCATCTTCCACGGCAGCAGAAGCCGGTCACACAAAAAAAACCAACATGACAACCAAAAAGCTCAAAAACTCGAAAGATTCTCCGGCCGGGAAACTCACCAGACGATCCCCAAGCCTCAAGTTTTGTAGAGCGAGAGAGAGATACGATGAAACGATAGGGAGAAATTCGAACTCAGTAGAAACGCAGCATTTCACAGAAAAATGCTTCTTCTCGGAGAGAGAGAAAGCGCTCGGCAGAAGCTTTGATTTCTCATGAAACTCATGTGATAATTTACAACGAACATCAATCAACATCAATCAATTGCATGTAATTTGAAAATTCTAGAACTTTTTCATGTGTAAACAGAATTTCAAATTTAAAATTTTCACTCAATTCTCAATGAAATTATACAAATCATATATGGTTGGAAAGATCTCGACATGTAGAACAAAAGCCTAAGGTCCAACCAATAATTTGTATAATTTTCTTGATAATTGACTGAGAATTTTAAATTTGAAATTCCTAGGGTTTATACATGAAAAAGTTCTAAAATTTTCAAATTACTTGCAATTGATTGATGTTCGTTGTAAATTGTTGCATGAGTTTCCAGAGAAATCAAAGCTTTTGCCGAGCGCTTTCTCTCTCTGAGAAGAAGCATTTTTCTGTGGAATGCTGCGTTTCTACTGAGTTCGAATTTCTCCCTATCGTGTCGTCGTCTCTCTCTCGCTCTGCAAAGCTTGAGGCTTGGGGATCTTCCGGTGAGTTTCCCAACCAGAGAATCTTTTGAGTTTTCGAGCTTTTTGGTTGTCATGTTGGTGTTTTTTGCGTGACCGGCTTCTGTAGCCGTGAAAGATGAACATACCTCTGCCTTTTTGAGTTTATGAGTTGCTTCTCTGTGAAGAACTCTCCGAGCAAGAGCGAGAGTGAGAGGGAGATGATCGAGTTACGTGCCTAATATCTTTGACGTCATTTGAGCCCAAACTGCGTTGGACACTGAATGATCAAGACTTCCGTTCGAGAAGAAGTTCTTATCTTCACACTCCTCTACGAATGAGTCTTTTTTTTTATGCTTTTTAGGATTTCAAGTATTTTTTTTAGGATTTCCTGCTTTATGAAGTTTCAGTTATTGGTTTCATTTCTAGGATTTGCTTGTTTGCATTTTCCATTCCAATAATATAATTAATTGGATTCTATGAAATTATATGTTTATTTCCAATTTTGAGGGCATGATAGAGTATACTAAACTAGTCCAATGACGATATCCAACCATAAAAAAATATCATCCATGGAGAAATCTTGAGGGCTGGACTTTCTTATACTTCCTCCTATAAACTTTTTCGAAAACAAAAGTATTTCATTGTTAAAAGCATTTTCCTAAAGCTTGTAGTAGATTAAACTTGTTTATTTGTCTGACTCATTTACTTCTTGTCTCAGAGCATAATTCTGTAACTTGTTATGACAAGGGATATATGAAAATAGCGTATCAAGTTTCAATAATGATAAACTTTTTGGTTTAACTGATGATCAATTGGCTTAGAGCGTGCTTTCAATGGAAAAAAACAGATGTGAGGCAACTCTCATTACTACTTGTGCGAGATATTAACCCCAGAGGAGCCAGAGGAGTGCTCGACCCTTGTCAACTCCATGCTTGATGCACCTATTTTCCTTATGCATTGATGAGACAGTGGGGGCAAATGAAGAGAGGATCACCCAATTTTGGAGAAAAATGTGTTTCTCATTCTTGAATTTAATCAATTTTGGAAACACCATTATTTCCATTTTTTTCCTTGCAGATGACAAACTATGAGGGATGTCAAATTCTAATGGTGATAGTGGACTAACTAAACCGGTGCTTTGGTGCCTAATTGAAATTTATCTCTAATTTTTTATTGCATAGAACCCCATCCATGCACGTTCTCTTACATAGGGACAAAAGCAAGAACGGAGTGTCTATCAAACTAAAGATCGTATTTTCAGTCTTGATTAATCAATTAGTGTGTTTGTTCCCTTTCAATAGGGGCAATCCAAGAATACCCATTGCTGAGATGGTCCATTCGTGGGATAATTCCTTGAATGAATGCTCAAAATCATGCTTATGAAAACATTTGTGTACTAAAGTCACGAAGTTTTTCATGCTTGAAGTTATTGAGCTCTTTTGAAAATGATTTTGCATGGTGACTTTTACATATTTAGTCCACTAATTCCAGTAAGGAATGTTAGGATGGACCAATTTAATGAATGATGTGGAATGGATTGAGTATGTCAAATGAGACATCTCAGGATAATGAAAGGCAAACCCTATCCTATACATAGTTCCCTACTTATACACTTGTGAGGTGAGTGTAGGAAGTTCCATATCCGCAAGGTAAAAAGTTTTCTTGTGAAAGGTATGGTGGCCAAAGTGATGAGAGGCAATACATTTCTCTATCCCAAACACTACAGGCGACCCATTACTTAACCCCTTTGAACCCCATACACTTGTAGATTTTTTTTTTCAAATTATCCCTGTCAATAACCACCCCACCTCGGGACAAATTGGAGGTAAGATGGCATCATGAGGTGAGAAAATGGAAAGAAATTTTTTGCTCTCACTTGCATTAATCTTCAAGTCGTGCTATTTCATTGAATTCATGTGATGTTGACACCTAGATTTTGACTGTCCGTTTAGTCATTTATCGCGTAGCATATAGATTTAGGTGCATTTTTATTACTGGTGCGGATGGGTTCAAATTAGTTGGATTAAACCCACGAAAGGAACAAATTAGCCCAAGCATGTTGCTTTTTAATTAATTATCTCGTGGAAAATTAAGATGTGATGCAATATTATGGTGATTTTTGACATTTAAAAAAATCATATTGCAATCTTATCTTTAATCTTTTGGTGGTAAAATCATTGGGAATATTAAGGAGGATAAGGAATATTCTAAAATATTTTGTTGGGGATAGAGATTTCGAAAGATTTTAGAGTTGGTTAATGGAGCTTTATCTGGAAAATCTTCACAAAAATTTCGGATTATCTTCAATCGCTGAGTCAATATGGATTTGTTCTTGTTCTATAAAAGGGGGGCTTTTTCTAAGGGATTCTCTGGGTCGAAGGCTTAAAAAAAGAAGTGAAAAAGTGCAGCAGAACAGTGACAATAGAGAGAGAGAGAGAGAGAGAGAGAGAGAGAGAGAGAGAGAGAAGAAAAAAAGGTAAAAAAGTAAAAAGGCAGAGGTGAGGGGATGTTTATTGGTCATCGTCTCCCTCATGCTCGCCGGCTCTGTTTTGCCTTCCACCCGCAGCCACGAAGCCCGCCGGACGCTGAACCTCTCCACCTGCCGCGCCGAAGCCTCGTCAACTTCCATCTGCGAAGACCCCCGCACCCATCGCCGCTCTGCCAGCATCCCGATCGGCGACCGACGTTGCCCGCCGGACGCTGCAGTCTTGCCACACCGATGCCGCCTGGAAGCCGAGGCTAGCTGCGGCCACCTCGCTCGAAGCCCCGTCGTTGTGCGCCCGAGCTCTCCCGTTCGTGCCGCGCCAACCCACGATTTCAGTGACTCGTTGCCGCCCAACGCCTTCCCGCGCCGCTGCGACCCAAAGCCCGCTGCAGTCAAGCCCAAGCGCCGCCCGTCGCCCAGCATTCGAACGCTGCTCCCCAGCCTCGCCTGAATCGCGATGCTTGCTGCTCGGAGCCATCCAAGCTTTAACCCCATCGCCGCCGCTTGTAGCCTCAAGTGCCGCCGCACTTACTCTCGTCACCAATGCCTGCGACTCATTGCTAGCTGAAACCATCCCGACGCCACGACCAGCCCGATGATGCTGCAACTTCGATGGCCGTGCGCCTCAACCCTTCGACACTGCTGGTATTCCTATGATTCACAGTTGCTCCATCCTGTGATCCACGCCGCCTGCCCTGCTGTCTGGACGTGCCACAAGCTCGACGCTCTAAGTCCCAACAATTCCAAGCAAGGCTTTTGTCTAGAAAGCAATCCTCAGCGAAGTCCAATCACTGCTCGACGAGGCCAAGACTTTGTGCCACCAACTACTGTCCCGAGCCGCGAGTCCCTACATGATCTCGCTGTTCATTTGTGAACCATCACCGTTGATGTCACCAAGAAGCTGATCGCCACCGCCAGTCATCCGTTGAGCGGATTCCGTTTTAATTGGACAATATTATTTGCAGAATTAGGTAATTATCTTATCTAAATTTAATTTAGATATCTTATTGCCTAATATATGATTTTCAATGTCTTACGGGCATATTTAAATGATAGGCATATTTCCAATTAGGATTTATTGCCTAAACAATCGCACATCGATTTTTTACTCCATCTATAAGGCTTTAGATGGAATAATTAATCATGTGAGAATAAAATTGATATTTTGATCTTTAAAGCTTAAGATTAATTTATCAATTTTATTAGTGAAATAATCAAGTTGATTAGATATTGTTTCCTAATTTGAAGAATGGATAATGTCTTTGATGACTGTGAATGATTTGGTGCTTATCTTGCTTTAATTGCTTTATTTATCCCAAAAAATACAAAAAAGAAGAAGAAGAAGATTGCATTTGCATATAATGTAGATTACAATTAATTTCCTAGATAGAATTGAATGATAGAATAATTAGATACCTTCCTAATTATATTAGAATGCATGTTTTGATGATATCCAGGTTAGATAATATCTTGGAATTAAATCGCATGTGGAGATAAATTTCTAAGTTAAGATAGGATTCAGATTAGTCTATTTCCTAACTTGAAATAGATAATATCTCACTTTAGTTAGATTTTTATTGTTAGTAATTTTTAATTACGAATTTTTATAAAAAAATACAAAAATATCATGCGCATGTCATATAGAATTAGATTCATGAAATGCATATTATTTAGTAATTGTTACTAGGTCCATTTAATTAGAAATTGCCTGTCATTAGAATTTTGCCATTTAGTTAAATCGCATGACATATAGCTTAAATTTCACTAAACAAGAGAAAATATTTAAAAAGATTGAGTGGTTGCATGTTAATTATGAATCATATCTAGGGCTTTTGATGTGAATTTTGAGCTAATATTGTAAATGCTTTGGTTTTTTTTTTTTTTTTTTTTTAATGCTGAGTATCCGACCTAGCTCATCGGCCTAGTTCACCATCGGGAGTACAACATCGACTATATCTTGGAGGAGACCAGCCCAGCAACCCATTGCCGGAGCCCCCCACTTAAATCACGGAACCATCCTAGGAGTCAAACACCTGACCTAGATCCCAAATTTAGGAAGCAAGCCTCACCAGCGCGGCCATGCATGGGTGGGTGCAGATGCTTTTGTTGCTACGAGATAAGTCTCGTAATTTATCCATTGCTTTCTTGGGTGTTAAATTGGTGATTTGCGCACCCGCATGATCACTTCACGTGTTAGGAAAGTAAATTAAAATCAATTCAAATTGCCTGCAAAACATTTTTCTGAAAAAAAGAAGAAGAGAAATGTACCGAAAAGGCGTTAAATCTAGCATAATCAAGTTTCCGAACTCATAATCTCTTATTTGCAGAAGTAAAGTGAATCTCCCGTTACTTTACTTGGGTTTCTAATTGACCCACAAAAAATATATTAGTGTCATTTTGATGTTAAGAACTTAAACCTAAGTTATGAATTGGTATAGGCTTGGGAGAGCTCGAGCTAAGTTTAGGTTTAGTAATCTATTAGCCAAACCCTAGGTGGTGCACTCGAGCTTAGGTCGCGACAGGCTTATCTCTATGTAATTGGACTGTGATTCATGTCATCTCTCGAACAAATTGGTGAGAAAATGAATAAGCCAATATAATGCGGACTTTAAGAAGAGCTTATCAAGGTACATTTATGTCAGCTGGGGGGTTCACACGAGAGATAGGGATGAAAGTCCTAATCGGCAGTGATGTGGATTTGTTATTGTATGGTTGGCTTTTCCTTTCTAATCCCAATTTAGTGCATTGGTTCAAGATCATTGCACCATTAAATAAGTTCATCCAAGAGATGTTTTATACTGATGACCCTGTTGTTGGATACACAGATTATCCTTTTTCTTAACTGAGAAAGTAATGACAAGGACACTTGCATAACAAAAGTATTTTATTGAGATAACTAGATCTGCATTAAGTGTTTGAATGAGGGGAGTTAGTATTTGTTTTTTGTTTTTTTTTTTTGTCTATCCTATCTCTAATTCATATCTCATTCTCAGATTATTTTTGCCTTTTTACGGAGTGCAGAAATCGAACCCCACAACTGTGATAATAGTTCCCCCATAAAAAAAATAAAAAAATTCCTTATCATTGGGCCATGTGCCTAGTGGCTAGTATTTGGTGTATCTAATAAATGCTTGAATTGGTGGTATTGGTGAATGAAATAAGGGCATCTATTTTGTTATTTACACTTTCTTTTTGTACTGTATATTAAGTAAAAATCTAGAGTGAGAATTTCAACTTCGTACAAAAAATGCTACATACGGATTCATTAATTTCTTTTGAACTGTGCTTCCACCATTTCTCTGACCACACACCCGATTGATATGCTACGAATATGAGTGTTATCCACATGCGACCTTAACAAAAAATACAGATAGGCGATGTTCTTATCTTTATCCACTAAAAGTAAGCCTGGTCGAAGCCTTGAAGAATGTTTCCTTCGACTAGGGATGAAGAAAATATGACTCATTTTTTAGGCTGTGATTCCCTTCTTCCTCCGGTTGGTACAGACTTGCATGTCAACCGCATGCTAGCTAAACTAAAAGTAACATGGGTGCTGTCAATATTTGTAACCCATCAATAAAAAGATCTTACCCTTTCGATTTTGGTTCTATGATATGCCGTAGTAAGTCAAAAGAATGAACTGTGCTCACCTCTAATCAAGTCTCAAATTAATAGGCCATAAGTTTGAACATTATCTACATGTTCCATTGATAAATGAAACCGTTAGAATTAAATTTTCTTTTAAAAATCCATTTACAACCAATCGATTTTGCACCTGATGGTAAATCAACAATTCCTAAGTTTTAATTTTTCAAATAGAATCAATCTCAATTTTTATGGCTTCTTTTAAAAATGACTTTCTTTAGCAAAATTGCTTAAGAGTAAGTTAAAAAAAAATCATTATCAACGAGATAAGTATTAAAATCATTTTCAAAAGAAGCTTCTTTCCTTGATCTTTTACTCCTTAATTCGTCATTTGATTCTTTAATATCATATGTATGAAAAGATGTGATAACTCTATAAAAATAGAGTTATTTTACCTATTTTAGGAAGCAATTAATGCAATATCTGTGAGAAAATATTTGGATTTCCTTCTGATTATTTGAATTTTCCTTATTTATGCAGAATAATGAGATATGGAGAAGATAAGGAAAAGAATGGCAACTATCGGAATTCAAATAAAAGTAGTAGTAGAAGATGGATATCAAATTAGGAAATTCTTGATTTTGTTCTCTAATGTTATCTGCAAGCGTTGGGAGATAGATATCTGGAATATATCCTATAAATAGGAAAGAGAGAGAGAGAGCAGCTAGGTTTAAGGGGAGTTAGATCGTTTTTCATTCTTCTCGAGAGTTTTTCAAGTATTTTGAAGAGAAGACAAAAGTGGTAACGGAATTCTTGTTCTTTGATTCAAGATGCTGGGTTTGATCTATATTTTTATTTATTATTCTACTATGTTCTAATTTTCTTTTGTTAGGGTTACGATGTAACCTAACCATGATGATGTGAATTTCATGATTTTTATGTTTTACAAGTGATTTCATTCATGTAAGTTATATATTATTGTGTTTAATGCTTTTGAGTGATTGGCCACCACTTGAATGATCTGATGTGCATGTTTGAGACTGAGAGGTGATAATATGCAATTGCTCATTATAATATATAACCATGAATTAAACGTGGATATAAATATACCGCGTTATTTGTGTAGCTTTCGGTGATAAGGTAATCCAAAAGACTCATTGTAAACCGGGAATATTCATAATTTTTAATGCACTCATGTTTATTTTAATTCATGTAGAGATATAGTGGATTAATAAGCTGAGTAGGTTTGCTATACCTAGAGATAGGATAGTAAATATGTTAGGAAATTCCGCCATCACATGTTTGATATCGTTCTTGTATTCACAATAATATGAAATTCATATCTAGTGGTTATGGTGAAATCGGATGCTCTAACATATTTATCTGATTGATTTTACTGCATTTAGTCTTCAAGTTTTGTTTTTAATTTATTCTAAATTATATTTTGATTTGTTAGATAAATTTTAGAATTAATCTATTTTAGTATTTAATTAGTTTATTAATCATTGATTTCCAATGGATGATACTTTTTCTCATCATTATATTACTTGTTCGATACGTGCACTTGCGTTTATAATTTCACGAACAAGATGCATGAGAAACAACATTAGTTCTTAACAGAAAAATATGCTAAAAATTTATGCATTCTTTGTCTCGACATTATATTGCTATCAAGCACATCACTTTTTAGTACAAGAAATGCACCATTATCTTCAACATTACCAACAAACATGCAACAAGATGTCTTGAAGCCTATCCTCCTTTTCTTAGTACTAAGAAGCATGACCTTAGCAAGGCACCTTACACTTCCAAATATTTTAATAGGAAAAGTGCACTAAAAGTCCTAAAACTTGTAACAAAAGTGCAATTAAGTTTTAAAGTTATCAATAAGTGCAATCAAGTTCTAAAATTGATCAAATTTGTATAGTCAAGTCTTTCCATTAACTCTGTCCAACTTGGCTAATGAAATATATTGGCATGGCTAAAACATGAAAGATAAGGCTAAAATGATGTTGTTTGGGTTCAAATCTAAATATTATTTAAACTAAATTAAAAAATAATCTAAACTTATATAAAAAGGGGAAGGACAACAAAATCAATCAAGGGCCCATAGGGCCCAGCCCCACCATCGCTGGAATGGGTTGGCAATGGTGGGCGATGGTCAACCAGGGTTGCTAGTGCAGCTATGCCCTAGCCAGTGGCTAGCAAACCTAGTTGACCATAAAGTCAATTGTTAACACTTAAATTTTGTTCTGTTTTGTTTTTTTTTTTTTTTGGTTATTTATCGTATGAAAAATTTTAGGGATTGAATTCAACCCCTAAACAAAAATATCACTTGCATTATTCACATTTGCATGGATCATTGCACATAACTTAGTCGCATGACTTCTCTATGACCCACCGAGGACTGATGGATAGGAGATCACTCGTTGTCGCCCAACGCCTCCACAGACAAGCATGCATAGGATTGTCTCTTACAAATATCGATCAATAATTTAAAAGTAAAGAAAGGCAATTGCGATCGGCAAATGGAGAATATCCATGAGTTGAACGGAAACAAATATGTTTGAGGGAAATCAAGATCATGGAGTTCACTCTTGATATTTACTCTCCGCCGATTCCAACATGATGGCACCTCCAAGATTTTAAATTTCGGGCCAGAATCGGTGGATTTAGAAAGCAAACCAATTATCGAAGGAAAGAATAAAAACAAAAGGAAACAATACGAATCTGATTGGGAGGAATCATTGGAATATCAACAAGAGATTAATACTCATGGAATGAGTTAGCCGATGGTGAATGGATGTGGACACGTTCAAGGCAATATTGGTAAAAGCAGAAAAGGAAATTGCGAAGGGAAAAAGGCCAAAATCATAGAGGATCACCAATTATCGCCAAAGGAGTCTCCCTGGATTCAAAACTTCCAAAAATACGTGGGAGTTTTCTGGTATAAGAGGGGACGATTAGAAAGAGAGGAGGGCAGCTCGCAATAGAAAGGAAAAAATGGTGAGAAAACACAGAGAGGTGCGATAGATAATCTCTCTCTCTCTCTCTCTCTCTCTCTCTCTCTCTCGAGAGAACAGACGGTCTGGGAAGGAGAGAGGGAGAGAGAGTGTGGAGAGGCTTCGGAGAGGCTTCCATTAGTGCAACATAGTAACTCATGGTGCAATACACTAGATATGCACAGCGGGAGATAAGGCTAACAAAAAAGGGAGGGTGGTCTTCTCTTTTCATCCAATCCCTGCAGACCCTCCCGCGAGCAGCTCATCCACTCGAGACGACCCCCGGTCCTGCCTCGCGCCCGACGCAGCTCCGCCCAAAACAGATCGTGGCCTCGACGCATCCTGCTGTTCCCGTTCCTTTAAACCCAACACCACCGCTTACTACTTTATCTATCATGCTTGACTATTCTTTCACGGGCTGTCCAGAGCTAACCAATGCCCCTGCAGCAATGAAACAATCTGGTGATGCTCCTTGTTTCCTCCTACGTCCACGCCATTGCGCCATCCCCTGCCGAAGCTCCTGCTGCCATCGTCTCCTTGGCATCCCTGGCGAGTTCCTAGGCGACACCAGCAAGTTTCCCCTCATGCTGCCCGGTCCACTCCTGTCTCCAATGAGAACTAGGCCTCGGCAAATCCCCTCCGAATGACAGCCCGCACTACTGCATCTTCCACAGGCTGAGCAATCGGTTCAGACCGATTTACCCAATCCGCCCGTTGACCTGACCCAAACCTAGATCCGACCCAGTCGGATTAAAAAGAAAGAAAATTTTCCATTTTCCATTTTTTTTAATTTTTTAATTTTTTTTATAATTTTTCTTTCTTTTTCTTCTTTATCTTTTCCCTATTTCGTCCTTTTCCTCTGCACATCTTCTTCGCCTAGACATCCTCACTCGAAGACTCTCCACCAGCAACTTCAATGTCTGCCGATCAAGAACCAACATCTCTTGTCGCCATCAACTGCCCCTTATCCGCCGTCACAGAATCAATACTAGTCACCGCAAAGGTCCGTTCATCTTCCACAGCAGCGGAAGCCGGTCACGCAAAAAAAACCAACATGACAACCAAAAAGCTTGAAAACTCGAAAGATTCTCCGGCCGGGAAACTCACCAGACGATCCCCAAGCCTCAAGCTTTGTAGAGCGAGAGAGAGAGACACGATGAGACGATAGGGAGAAATTCGAACTCAGCAGAAACGCAGCATTCCACAAAAAAAATGCTTCTTCTCACAGAGAGAGAAAGCGCTTGGCAGAAGCTTTGATTTCTCATGAAACTTATGCAATGATTTACAACGAACATCAATCAATTGCATGTAATTTGAAAATTCTAGAACTTTTTCATGTATAAATAGAATTTAAAATTTAAAATTTTCACTCAATTCTCAACGAAATTATACAAATTATATATGGTTGGAAAGATCTCAACATGTAGAACAAAAGCCTAAGGTCCAACCATATATAATTTGTATAATTTTGTTGATAATTGACTGGGAATTTTAAATTTGAAATTCCTAGGGTTTATACATGAAAAAGTTCTAAAATTTTCAAATTACTTGCAATTGATTGATGTTCATTGTAAATTGTTGCATGAGTTTCGTGAGAAATCAAAGCTTCTGCCGAGCGCTTTCTCTCTCTGAGAAGAAGCATTTTTCTGTGGAATGCTGCGTTTCTGCTGAGTTCGAATTTCTCCCTATCGTCTCGTCGTCTCTCTCTCTCTCTCTCTCTCTCTCTCTCTCTGCAAAGCTTGAGGCTTGGGGATCGTCTGGTGAGTTTCCCAACCGGAGAATCTTTCGAGTTTTCAAGCTTTTCGGTTGTCATGTTGGTGTTTTTTGCGTGACCGGCTTCTGTTGCCATGGAAGATGAACAGACCTCTGCCTTTTTGAGTTTATGAGCTGCTTCTCTATGAAGAACTCTCCGAGCAAGAGCGAGAGCGAGAGGGAGATGATCGGGTTTCGTGCCCGATATCTTTGACGTCATTTGAGCCCAAACTGTGTTGGACACTGAACGATCAAGACTTCCGTTCGAGAAGTTCTTATCTTCACACTCCTCTACGAATGAGTCTTTTTTATTTATTTATTTATGCTTTTTAGGATTTCAAGTTTTTTTAAAGGATTTCCTACTTTATGAAGTTTCAATTATTGGTTTCATTTCTAGGATTTGCTTGTTTGCATTTTCCATTCCAATAATATAATTAATTTGATTCTATGAAATTATATGTTTATTTCCAATTTTGAGGGCATGATGGGGTATACTAAACTAGTCCAATGACGATATCCAACCATAAAAAAATATCATCCACGGAGAAATCCCGAGGGCTGGACTTTCTTATACTTCCTCATATAAACTTTTTCGAAAACAAAAGTATTTCATTGTTAAAAGCATTTTCCTAAAGCTTGTAGCAGATTAAACTTGTTTATTTGTCTGACTCATTTACTTCTCGTCTTAGAGCATAATTTTGTAACTTGTTATGACAAGGATATATGAAAATAGCGTATCAAGTTTCAATAGTGATAAACTTTTTGGTTTAACTAATGATCAACCAGCTTAGAGCGTGCTTTCAATGGAAAAAATAGATGTGAGGCAACTCTCATTCCTACTTGTGCGAGATATTAACCCCATAGGAGCCAAAGGAGTGCTCGACCCTTGTCAACTCCATGCTTGATGCACCTATTTTCCTTATGCATTGATGAGACAGTGGGGGCAAATGAAGAGAGGATCACCCAATTTTGGAGAAAAAGGTGTTTCTCATTCTTGAATTTAATCAATTTTGGAAACACCATTATTTCCATTTTTTCCCTTGCAGATGACAAACTATGGGGGATGTCAAATTCTAATGGTGATAGTGGACTAACTAAACCGGTGCTTTGGTGCCTAATTGAAATTTATCTCTCATTTTTTATTGCATAGACCCCATCCATGCACGTTCTCTTACGTAGGGACAAAAGCAAGAACGGAGTGTCTATCAAACTAAAGATCGTATTTTCAGTCTTGATTAATCAATTAGTGTGTTTGTTCCCTTTCAGTAGGGGCAATCCAAGAATACCCATTGCTGAGATGGTCCATTCGTGGGATAATTCCTTGAATGAATGCTCAAAATCATGCTTATGAAAACATTTGTGTACTAAAGTCACGAAGTTTTTCATGCTTGAAGTTATTGAACTCTTTTGAAAATGATTTTGCATGGTGACTTTTACATATTTAGTCCACTAATTCTAGTAAGGAATGTTAGGATGGACCAATTTAATGAATGATGTGGAATGGATTGAGTATGTCAAATGAGACATCTCAGGATAATGAAAGGCAAACCCTATCCTATACATAGTTCCCTACTTATACACTTGTGAGATGAGTGTAGGAAGTTCCATATCCACAAGGTAAAAAGTTTTCTTGTGAAAGGTATGATGGCCAAAGTGATGAGAGGCAGTACATTTCTCTATCCCAAACACTACAGGTGACCCATTACTTAACCCCTTTGAACCCCATACACTTGTGGAATTTTTTTTCAAATTATCCGTGTCAAGAACCACCCCACCTATAGGTAAGATGGCATCATGAGGTGGGAAAATGGAAAGAAATTTTTTGCTCTCACTTGCATCAATATTCAAGTCATGCTATTTCATTGAATTCATGTGATAATTTAAGTGCCTTAAGATGATGAAGAGCATTTCTTTCTCCATCCTATACAATTATATCCATTGCTTAGCCCACTTGAGCCTACAAATTCATTTCATATTAAACCCAGTTGGTGATCATCCCTCACACTGGGGCAAGGCAAAGGATAGCCATTCAAGTAGCATGGTCTAGAACGCCGATAGAAGACGAAGACTTTGTGAGAAACCAAAATATGGATAAGTGTGAAGAACATGGGGTATGAAAAAGTAGTGTGTTTGGTAAAAGCAAGGCCAATGCCCCAAGAGAAAAATCAAACATTAGTTGTAGAAAGTCGTATCCCCAGTGAGGCGGTACATAAAGAACTCAAATGCCAAGATGTTACAATCAATGAAATTTTGATACGAGGAAAATCTTTGACGGTGAAGAAAAAGATTGGTGGCAATGTCAAGATGATCACCAACTTTGACTTTACTAAGCACATTTTGAGCCTAACAATCCTTTCGTTTCTCACCAACGAACCAAGTTACGTCCCTTACAAAATTTCTTCAGATTAGGGCACTTGAATTAACGTGGGAGTTCATACGTTTATAAGCATCGCTCGAAGAAGTGCGAGCACGATTATTTCTTTCTCATTTTGCAAGGTTCTTGACTTGTAAACCCGGATTTAATTACATAATCATTCTTTCAATTGCCTTGACTCAAAGAGTCCATTTATTGAGCCATTGACCAAGCCCATATTACAGTCTCTATTAAAGACCTCTCAGATTGATAAGGTCGTACTATTTGCGAGAATACTCGAACCCTTATTGGTATGATGATGGTGAGATGAAGTGATTCTTCAAAAATAGCCATTCTAAATGAGAGTGAGTGAAAGTCATTTCTAACTGAAAGTCTCTCATTTAGTATTCTTAAGAAATTTATGTCATTGTCTTGAATGACAATTCTCTCATGTGGAAATTTGGGCGATGCAAATATTGTAAAGTCATTATGCATAAACTTTGATTGAATTGATAAAAACCTCACTGAACTTTGAAATGTGCAGTAGCTTAAATTGTCTACCTCTTTGATGAATGCATACTAGTTTTTGCTCTAATCGTGTCTAACATATAATATTTCCTTGAAGACTGAGTAATATCTCATGTTCAAGTTACTTGTTTTATAAGTAATCGACACGGCGTGCTTCCGTAGCCCGGGGTCTCCCTATCAAACCGGCGTGCTTTCATAGCCCGAGTTTCTTAATATTGACTTGACATGCTTCCGTAGCCTGGAGTCTTTTTCATCGACTTGGTGTGCTTCTATAGCCCGATATTCCTCTTGATTGACACGACGTGCTTCTGTAGCCCGAATTTTCTTTATATTGATCCGGTGTGCTTTTGTAGCCCGGAGTCCTTTTCATTGACTCAACGTACTTTCATAACCCAATGTCTCTCTTAATTGACACGGCGTGCTCCTGTAGCCCAAAGTTTTTGTGACATCCCGATTTTCCAATTCTATTTTCAATAAATTGAGACGGGCATTTCGTTGGCACGCATATAGTTCATTTCCTTGAGTCGGCCACTCATGTGAAAACTAGTCTATCGGGTGAAGTCGTTAATAAATTCTAATGCATCAGACTCGAGAATTTGGCCAGAAAGCGACCTTTCGACCGAACTAATCTGCAAGGGTCATTATGGCACAAATAAAAATCGATTAGAGACCGGAGATAGGTCGACTCGACAAAGGCATGTGATCGAGTGTGGGTGATTCCATCGGATCGCATAATCCTTGTCGATCGACACTGGACCGACTTTTCTATCGATTGGATACCCTATGTTCGTATCTGAAACCTTGAGATTACCTCGACAACCGAAAGTCGCCAATGTTTCAAAGATGTATATTGTGGCTTGAGATGATCAACCACAGGTTGAATGCATGAAAATTTCTAAAGGCTACCCGGTAGGTTGGGCCGCGCTAGTATCGTGCCAAAGTGAAATTAACCGTGAAATTGAGATCGAATTCAGAAATTGGAAGTCTGGGTGTGTCACAAATCATTTTAGGAATATTGACTAATCTTCGGAAGATTTTTCATGCAAGCCGAGTTTTCAGCAATTAAATCAGAAAATGGTTAATTTGACCCGAGAAATTAGTAGGCCCGCCTTTGGTATTGCTATTAAGACTTAAGTTGGTTCTATAGACAAGTGAAGATGTGAATTAAAGTGTGGTGACATTGGATTAATTTTATGGACTTCAATTGGACTCAATTGGAAGAGAATTGATGAGAATTGAAGAAATTAGATATACAAAAATTGGACCCCGGCAGAAAATGAAATTGCAACCATTGGAAAATGTTGTGGGAGGTTTAGAGATAGTGGGGTATGACATCACTTGATGATGTCATGGTGGGCCATTGTGTGGGATTAAAAGAATGAGAAAAAGAGAAAAGAAAAAGGGTCCCATCTCTCTCTCTCCTCCTTCTCTCTCCTCCCTCTCTTCTTCCTCTCTACCGTGCGACTCCTCCATCTCCATCTTCTTCATCTCCTTCTTCTTTGAAAACTCAGCAACCAGTAAGTTAGAGAAGCCGCACGCCTCCGCCGTTCACCGCTGTTGCACGCCCCCTCCGCTGCTCGTCGCCGCCATTTGTGCCGCCGTCCGCTCGCTCGCCGACTAGCTCGCCGCTCCGCCTTAGCCCGTTTCCCCAGCAGATCTGAGATCTCTTGCAGCAGCTGACCGGGACTAGCCGAGCTCAACGCCGCACGCCTGTCGCCGGAGCTCGCCGCCGCCTGTGTCGTCCCGCACCCGCGCGCCCGTGCGTCGCCCCGCACGCGCCTCGCCTGGACCGCCGCCTCCGTCTGCCCCTGCTCGCGTATTTCAAGAGCTGCCGGAGCTCCCTCCGGCCATCGTGAGGCCTCGCCTGGCCGCCGCCTCGCCCGTCCAAGCCCCGCCGGTCCTCCTTCACCGTTCCTCCACCCGATCCGCCGCCGTGCAGCCCTTCTCGGCCCCAAATCAGAAGCGGAAAAAATGGGTATTGCAGCCCGCTCGTGGCCCGTTTTGGCCACCTTCCCGAGCCCGGATGCTCGGCCCGCCTTGAGGAAAGTCGATCCTCGCGTCGTCCCCGTCGTTTTGGTCCACTCGGTTCGTTAATCGGGTGAGTTTAACTCACTAAACCTCGCTTAGAAGGTTAATTATGCTTAGGGAGGTTTAGTTTATGTTAAGTATTATTAGGTTGTTAGTTTAGGTTAATTAAGAGTAGATTTGATTAAGGTTGTGGTTTAATTTAAAGTGTTCTTAATTAAGGGTAAGTAGGTTTATTTAAAATAAGCCTTGATTTGACATAAATGAATTTACTTTTGATTTATTTAAATGTCTGGAAATTATTATATAGTTTAATAATATATTTTATTCGAAATTAATAAAATATTATTATTTAATTATTTTCGGAATAAATTTAATTATTTATTAAATTCCGAAAATTTTGTCGGACTCTAAATTCTCAAAATTTCGTGCCGATCGCTGATCGCCAGATTTTTTGAAATTGATGATTGGATATTATAAATTGAATGTGGATTGTGAAAAATATGAATATTATTATTTAATTAATTTTCGGAATAAATTTAATTATTTAATAATCCGAAAAATTATTTTGGGACCATAAATTCTCAGAATTTCGTGCTGATCGCTGCTGTGCATTTAGAATTTGAATTTGATGAACCGATGTGGCAAATTGAGTGTTGATTGTGATAAATATGGATTTTATTCATAAAAACCCAAGTATCGGGTTTTAATGCAAAAATTGGATTTTAATTATTATATTAAATAGTGGGGTTTGAAAAAGTGAGATATTGGCCTTTTGTTCGAAATTAGCGTGTCCCTACACGCGTGAGTAATTTATGGAATATTTTTAATATAGAGAAAAATGGCCGGGATCACTATTTTAAGTGGAAGCATTGATTGAAATATAAAGTGTCCTGGGGCCGAGTATGCTTTGGCTGTGTGATGATTAAGATGAATTGTCCTGAGCTGTTGAGCCGGACTTGCCCCTATATGGGATGCCCACGCGGTGGATGCGGGTCGCAGTTGATTCTGGGCCCATGCTCCTTCGGAAACGCCGTCGATGTACTGACGAAGCCGCGCTCCATGGGGGGAGGCGATGCCTGGCTATATGCCAGTAGATAGCCGAACTTTGAGTAGGCCTCGCCCTTGTGTAGCAGTGAATATCAATGGGAATGCATGTTGAGTGTTATTGATATGTCGGATTATGGGACGGAATTGTGTGGCATGGAATGGGACGTGTCATAACGATTTAGTCTTATAATCAGGACCCCTGCGGTTGTTGCTTATATGAAAGTGAATATGTTCTGGTTGTTTAAGTTCCTCTTACTATCTGCGATTGAGTGATTTGATTTGTGCTAAGCTGCAGGAAGGAACTAAGGCGAGGTAAGTCTTCCGTGTGATGTGGCTAGGCCACCCGGGGTGTATTTTCTTTCTAATAGGGGTTTAGGGGGTTGAACTCGCTGAGACATCGTCTCATCCCGGTTGTGGGATTAAAATTTCAGGTCCCTGGTGGACGGAGCGACCAAATAGCTTTGGTTGGCTTTGAGGAGTTGCAGAGGTGAAGTCATAAGGATTGGAGAATGTGTCTGACTTGTAGGTCGTAGGACAATTCCTTTTTAAGAGCCGGTCTTTTGTAGACTTTTGGCTGTAGGCTTCTGTTTGTAATTCGGTTGAATTATGAAAGTGATATGTTGTGGTTTTGCTTCCTGCTTTTCTATCCCGTATTTCATTGTCAGGGGTTTTATAATACGTTCCGCTTGCGCAATAATAAATGAATGGGGTCGACGACACTACCTGGGAATGTCGCATTTGCATGACCATGGTGGGATGTTGGCGCGCTCGAGGTTCGAGGCGTGACAATTTTTGACCTGGCATGCTTCCGTAACCCGGAGTCCTTTCATCAACATGGCATGCTTCCGTAGCCCAGAGTTTCTTTCCATTGGTCTAGCAAGCCTTCGCAGTCTAGAGTCGCCTTATTAATTTGGTGAACTTTTGTAGTTCAGAGTCTCTTGCATGGCGAGCTTTTGCAACCCGTGATTTACAAAATCCCTTCGTATCCAAGTTTACTTTCTCAAATCCTTAGGTAATTTACCAAAGGTACATTTTCTATTTCTATATTAGCATTTGTATCATATTTTGGGAATGGGTTCATCAAAACACATATCCCCACAAAAAAATTCATCACATTGCATTTGCATGATCAAAATTTAGGTCTCAATTTGTCTTTGAATGCAACCTCTCTATGCGTGCTCACCTTCAAAGAGGGGCAGTTGTTGACATCTAGATTTTGGCAACCCAATCTTTTAATAATTATATAGAAAATTATGGATTAATTTTTAAGCCCTAAAAAAATTTGATTGCATAACATATTATTTTAGATGAATTTATTTTCTTATTGCATTCGCATTGGATCAACGATGGTGAATGGATGTCAACGAATGAGCTTAGAGATATTTGATTCCTTGATGCGATATATTTTATTTAAAATGAGAAATAAACCAAGAGGGAATAAATATCTTCATCAAATATTTGTGCATATATTCATTCGTGGTGAGATCTAGCATGAGAAGGGAATGTTGGGCACGTTGTGCGGGCACATGGATTTGCAAAGAAAAGATATATACCTGCAAAGAAGAAATATTTGGTTGAAGAAGAAAAAAGGAAAGAACACATATTCATCCAAGAAAAAATACGCAATTAGAAGAAAAAAAAATCGTGTCCTCGGCCGCACCATGGGATTCCTTTCTTTGATGGGCATTGTTCCTTTGCATATAAAAGGAGGGGCGCCACAATTATAATTATGAAAGGCAGCCCATTCATTCACGGAAAAGGGGAGAAGGTGAGGTCAAAAAGTTGCCTGACACACACAAAGGAAAAGTCAAGAAAAACATAGAGAGTGCAGGGTGAAAAGAAAAGAAGGGACGCGAGCAGAAGGAGAGAAGGAAAAGTTAGAGAAAAAAAATAAAAAAAGAGAAGAAAGAGGAGAAGTTGCGAGGGGTCATCTTCTTTAGCTGCCTACAAGTCCTGACTCTTGCCATTCACGACGCCATCCAAGCTTCAACCCCATCGCCGCCGCTGTTGTAGCCTCA
Source organism: Eucalyptus lansdowneana (assembly GCA_017140395.1). NCBI lineage: Eukaryota > Viridiplantae > Streptophyta > Magnoliopsida > Myrtales > Myrtaceae > Eucalyptus > Eucalyptus lansdowneana. The sequence goes on from CM029485.1 coordinate 41,168,831, forward strand.
AGTGCCGCCGCACTTGCTCTCATCACCAATGCCTGCGACTCATTGCTCGCTGAAACCATCCCGACACCACGACCAGCCCGACGACGCTGCAACTCCAATGGCCGCGCGCCTCAACCCTTCGACACCGCTGGTATTCCTACGATTAGCAGTTGCTCCATCCCGTGATCCACGCCGCCTGCCGTTGCGGCACCAAAGCTTTTGTCTGGACGTGCCACAAGCTCGACGCTCTAAGTCCCAACAATTCCAAGCAAGGCTTTTGTCTAGAAAGCAATCCTTAGCGAAGTCCAATCACTGCTCGACGAGGCCAAGACTTTGTGCCACCAACTACTGTCCCGAGCCGAGTCCCTACATGATCTCGCTGTTCATTCGTGAACTATCACCATTGATGTCGTCAAGAAGCTGATCGCCACCGCCGGTCATCCGTTGAGTGGATTCCGTTCTTATTTTTAATTGGACAATATTATTTGTAGAATTAGGTAATTATCTTATCTAAAATTTAATTTAGATATTCTATTGCCTAATATATGCTTTTCAATGTCTTACGTGCATATTTGAATGATAGGCATATTTTCAATTAGGATTTGTTGCCTAAGGTGCAATTGCATGTCAATTTTTTACTCCATCTATAAGGCTTTAGATGGAATAATTAATCACGCGGGAATAAAATTGATATTTTGATATTTAAAGCTTAAGATCAATTTATCAATTTTATTAGTGAAATAATCAAGTTGATTAGATATTGTTTCCTAATTCAAGAATGGATAATGTCTTTGATGACTGTGAATGATTTGGTGCTTATCTTGCTTTAATTGCTTTATTTATCCCAAAAGATACAAAAAAAAGATTGCATTTGCATATAATGTAGATTACAATTAATTTCCCAGATAGAATTGCATGATAGAATAATTAGATACCTTCCTAATTATATTAGAATGCATGTTTATATGATATCTAGGTTAGATAATATCTTGGAATTAAATCACATGTGGAAATAAATTTCTAAGTTAAGATAGGATTTGGATTAGTCTATTTCCTAACTTGAAATAGATAATATCCATTGTAGTTAGATTTTTATTGTTAGTAATTTTTAATTACGAATTTTTATAAAAAAAATACAAAAATATCATGCGCATGTCATATAGAATTAGGTTCATGAAATGCATATTATTTAGTAATTGTTACTAGGTCCATTTAATTAGAAATTGCTTGTCATTAGAATTATGCCATTTAGTTAAATCGCATGACATATAGCTTAAATTTCACTAAACAATAGAAAATTTTAAAAAAGATTAAGTGATTGCATGTTAATTATGAATCATATCTAGGGCTTTTGATATGAATTTTAAGCTAATATTGTAGATGCTTTGGTTTTTTTCTTTTTCTTTTTTCTTTTTGTTTATGCTGAGTATCCGACCTAGCTCATCGGCCTAGCTCACCTTCGGGAGCACAACATCGACTATATCTTGGGAGAGACCGGTCTAGCAACCCACCACCAAAATCCCCCCGCCTAGCTCACTTTCGGAGCATAGCACCGACTATATCTTGGGAGAGACCGGTATAGCAACCCACCGCCGTAATCCCCCCCCCCCCCAAACACTTAAATCACAGAACCATCCTAGGAGTCAAACACCTAACCTAGATCCCAAATTCAGGAAGCAAGCCTCACCAACGCGGCCATGTGTGGGTGGGTGCAGATGCTTTTGTTGCTACGAGGTAAGTCTCGTAGTTTATCCATTGCTTTCTTGGGTGTTAAGTTGGTGGTTTGTGCACCCACATAATCACTTCACATGTTAGGAAAGTAAATTAAATCAATTCAAATTGCCTGCAAAACATTTTTCTGAAAAAAAAAAAAAGAAATGTACCGAAAGGGCGTTAAATCTAGTGTAATCAAGTCCCCGAACTCACAATCTCTTATTCGCAGAAGTAAAGTAAATCTCTCGTTACTTTACTTGGGTTTCTAATTGACCCACAAAAAATAGATTAGTGTCATTTTGATGTTAAGAACTTAAACCTAAGTTATGAATTAGTATAGGTTTGGGAGAGCTCGAGCTAAGTTTAGGCTTAGTAATTTATTAGCCAAACCCTAGGTGATGCACCTGAGCTTAGGTCGCGACAGGCTTATCTCCTTGTAACTGGACTGCAATTCATGTCATCTCTCGAACAAATTGGTGAGAAAATGAATAAGCCAATATAATGCGGACTTTAAGAAGAGCTTATTAAGGTACATTTATGTCAGCCGGGGGGTTCACACGAGAGATAGGGATGAAAGTCGTAATCGACAGTGATGTGGATTTGTTTTTGTACGGTTGGCTTTTCCTTTCTAATCCCAATTTAGTGCATTGGTTCAAGATCATTACACCATTAAATAAGTTCATCCAAGAGATGTTTTATACTCATGACCCTGTTGTCGGATACACAGATTATCCTTTTTCTTAACTGAGAAAGTAATGACAAGGACGCTTGCATAACAAAAGTATTTTATTGAGATAACTAGATCTGCATTAAGTGTTTGAATGAGGGGAGTTAGTTTTTGTTTTTTTTTTTTTGTCTATCCTATCTCTAATTCATATCTCATTCTCAGATTATTTTTGCCTTTTTACGGAGTGCAGAAATCGAATCCCACAGCTGTGATAATAGTTACCCCCATTAAAAAAAAAAAAAAATCCTTATCACTGGGCCGTGTGCCTAGTGGCTAGTATTTTGTGTATTTAATGGATGCTTGAATTGGTGGTATTGGTGAATGAAATAAGGGCATCTATTTTGTTATTTACACTTTCTTTTTGTACTGTATATTAAGTAAAAATCTAGAGTGAGAATTTCAACTTCGTACAAAAGATGCTACATATGGATTCATTAATTTCTTTTGAACTGTGCTTCCACCATTTCTCCGACCACACACCTGATTGATAAGCTACGAATATGAGTGTTATCCACATGAGACCTTAACAAAAAATACAGGTAGGCGATGGTCTTATCTTTATCCACTAAAAGTAAGCCTGGTCGAAGCCTTGAAGAATGTTTCCTTCGACTAGGGATGAAGAAAATATGACTCATGTTTTAGGCTGTGATTCCCTTCTTCCTCCGGTTGGTACAGACTTGCATATCAACTGCATGCTAGCTCAACTAAAAGTAACATGGGTGCTGTCAATATTTGCAACCCATCAATAAAAAGATCTTACCCTTTCGATTTTGGTTCTATGATATGCCGTAGTAAGTCAAAAGAATGGACTGTGCTCACGTCTAATCAAGTCTCAAATTAATAGGCCATAAGTTTGAACATTATCTACATGTTTTATTGATAAATGAAACTGTTAGGATTAAATTTTCTTTTAAAAATCCATTTACAACCAATCGATTTTGCACCTGATGGTAAATCAACAATTCCTAATTTTTAATTTGTCAAATAGAATCAATCTCAATTTTTATGACTTCTTTTCAAAAATGACTTTCTTTAGCAAAATTGCTTAAGAGTAAGTTAAAAAAAAAGAATCATTATCAATGAGATAAGTATTAAAATCATTTTCAAAAGAAGTTTCTTTCCTTGATCTTTCACTCCTTAATTCGTCATTTGATTCTTTAATATCGTATGTATGAAAAGATGCATGAAAAATAGCATTAGTTCTTAACAGAAAAATATGCTAAAAATTTATGCATTCTTTGACTTGACATTATATTGCTATCAAGCACATCACTTTTTAGTACAAGAAATGCACTATTATCTTCAACATAACCAACAAACATGCAACAAGATGTCTTGAAGCCTTTTCTCCTTTTCTTAGTACTAAGAAGCATAACCTTAGCAAGGCACCTTACACTTCCAAATATTTTAATAAGAAAAGTGTACTAGAAGTCCTAAAACTTGTAACAAAAGTGCAATTAAGTTTTAAAGTTATCAATAAGTGCAATCAAGTTCTAAAATTGATCAAATTTGTATAGTCAAGTCTTTCCATTAACTCCGTCCAACTTGGCTAATGAGATATATTTGTGACATCCTGATTTTCCTCAAGTTTATTTTTAGTCAATTGAGTCGGGCAATTCATCTGTGCATATAGTTCGTTTCTCAGAGTTGGCCACTCACGAGAGAACTAGTCTATTGAGTGAAGTAATTAAGGAATTTTACCGCGTCAGACTTGTGGACTGATCACCCTCGGGTCGGATGCAAGAAAATTTCCCCAAAAGCTACTCAGTGGACTAGGCGCGCTAAAATCGCTCAAGAGTGAAATTAACCGTGAAATTGAAATTGAATTCTGAAATTTGAAAGTCAAAGGGTTGTTGCAAATCTTATTAAGAACATTGGATTAATTCATGGACTTTAATTTGGACTCAATTAGAAGAGAATTGATGGAAATTGAAGTAATTGAGTGTACAAGAGCTTGGACCCCCGCGGAAAATGAATTGAACCTATTGGAAGATGTTATGGAGAATTTGAGTTAGTGGAGAGTGACATCAGCAGGTGATGTCATGGTGGAGGCCAAAATTAAGGAGAGCTTGACAAGTGTCACAAGCCAATTGGCTCACCAAAAGTGGGGGTGTCCCATCCACTTCATCTTCAACCTCTAGCACCTTGGGAAGGGAAATTCGAAATTGGGAGAGGGAGAGAGAGAATCCGGCGAGAATTTGCAGCTGGTCCGTCCGCTCCTTCGTCGCGTCTCCGCCGCCGCTGTCTCGCCCGCCGTCGCACGCCGTCGCCGTTCGCCGCTCGTCCGCGTGTGAGGCCCCGGGTGCGAGCTCGTCGCATCTCCGTCGCCGCCGTCTCCTCGCCCGAGCTGCTGGTCGCCGTTCGTCGCCCGCTCGTCGCCGCCATCCGCCCGCTCCAGCCTCCGCCGGTTGCTGCACAAGCTGTCGCCGGTTCTCCTCCGCCGTTCTCCGCTCGTTCGCCGCCGTTCCACCGCCCCTTTCAAGCCGGTTAGTTGCTGGAAAGAAAACCAGCAAGATCTAGTCTCTTCCGAGCTCGTTTTGGTCCCCTTTTAGTGCTCATTTGGTCTTGATCCGTGTAGGTTTGTCGTTGGCGTCGTCGTGCTCTTCGCCGGAGACTCGTCGGAAAGTGATTCCGGTGAGTTTACCTCACTAATCCGCGATTAGCGAGTTAATGATGCCCTAAGTATGTTTATCTTAAGTTGATTGAGATTAGGTGGATAGATTGGCTTAGTTAGACATTGATTATATTAAGGTGATTAATTAAGGAAAAGGGTGTTTAGTTTAATGGTTGAGTATGTTTATTTTTAAAATAAACCTTGATGTGACTTAAAGGAGTTTATTTATGATTTAAATAAATGCTTCGAAATTGTTGGATTATTTAATAATATATCTTTTTCCGAAATTCATAAAAAAAAAACTCGAAAATTTTATTTTAACCCTAGTTGCTTAGAATTTCGTGCGATCGTTGCTTGTGCTTGTAGAATTTGAAATTGATGATTGGTTGTGGCGAATTGAATGTGATTTCGATTTATGAGGATTTTTTGTAAAATCCTAAATGTAGAAATTGAGGGGCGATTGGCCGTGAATTACCACCTAATAGAGGTCGTGCCTAATGAGGCCGTGAATTACCACCTAATAGAGGTCGTGCCTAATGAGGCCGTGAATTACCACCTATTAAAGGTCGTGCCTGATGAGGCCGTGAATTATCACCTGATTACGGGTCGTGCCGAGTGGGGCCGTGATTGCCACTAGTTAGTAAATTTTCCCATCGGGTCGAAATGGGTAGTAGTAATTGAATTGGTAGAATGACATGTAATCGGCCGAGTCGATTGATCGCTGAGACGATCCAAGTGGTTGAATTGTTATGATGATGCAATTGTGCCTCCGTTGTTGAGTTACTAAAATTTGCACGTGGTTGAATTATATAAACTGTGCTAACCTGCAGATGAAGGCTAAGGCGAGGTAAGTTTTTCTGATGCCGTGGTTAAGCTACTTTGGGGGCATATTTACTTTCTAATAGGGGTTTAGGAGGGGTGAACTTGCTGAGACAAAGTCTCATCCCAGTTTGGGGAAAAATATTACAGGACCGTAGATGGCGAGACCCCCGGAGATGAGTGGCCTACCGACGGAGATCGACCAGACGACGGAGAGTGCTCCTGACCCTGGGAGTCCTTGGGTCTATCAGTTGGTTAGGACCCTCATCTGGGTCCAGGTGAACGTGCATGACAGAGTACCATACATGTTTAGGGCTTGGTTTCGTTCCGGAGCAGATGGCGTTAGGGTCGGCCCTCTAGATAGCATGGATATTCCGCTGGCAGTGTTGAACGCCATACTGGGTGAAGGCGTGGCGGACCTTCCTACTGGTGGAGTGATCAATGCCTCGCCCTCGGCCTCTTGGGTGTCAGATCCTGAGGACGTGGGATCGTCGAATGGGGCTGACCTGTAGTCCTAGGGTGGTTGATTGTCTTTTGGCGGACTGATCCTTGTTATGTAGGTTGACCCCTTTTTGATGCACATAAACTCTAACCCATTTTTGGTGCATATAGCCTCCGGATCCTGTTGATGTATGTAAGACTTGGATTGTCAATGATGTATGGAATTATGCTCGTTTGATTTTGAATTAATTCTTCCTGCTGTCCTATCTCGTGAGTTTCTGTCAGGGGTTTCTTAAAGCGTTCCGCATGCGCATAATAATTTTAAATATTGGGGTCGGTGACACTACCTGGGAATGTCGCGTTTGCATGACCATGGCGGGTTGTTCCACGTGTCTCGGGGTTTGGGGCGTGACAACCCCGTTTAAGTGGTATCAGAGCATGGTCTGTGTATGGAGTGATAAGGTGCGATGAGTCATGGGATAATTAGTAGGAAAGGCTTTCGATATTCCAATGCATGTGATTGGTAGTTGCTTGTTAACTTGATTGAAAGGTTACTCAAATTCTAATATAGTATTGGAATTCGCCAATAGGCATCTATATTGAGCCTGAAGCATGAGTGACCGAGTGCCAAGAGCTGCTAGGAAGAGAGCAGTAGGCCCCGTGTTTCGGGGTGGGTCGTCGATGAGAGTCGGTGCCCGAAATGCCTAGGGAGGAGCGCGGGCCGAGACCGATGCAGGTGGTGCAGCTTTACCGCCAGATGGTTCAGCAGCCCCAGAGGATCCAAGATTTATTGGGATCATGCATATGCTTGAGGCGATGGGAGACAGGATGGATCAGCAAGCCGCTGCCATCGCCACCGCGTTGAATGCCGCCATTGCCACCGCTACGGCCGCCGCAGCTGCCGCCGCACCGGTTGTCGAACCAAAAGAGGAACTCGAGGAAATCCCACCTGAGAATGAGGCCGCTGGGAGGCCTAGGTAGAAGTTAGTGCAGCATTTCCTGAGGTTGAATCCGCCAATGTTCATGGGGACAGGAGACCCCGAAGCCGCAGCCTTATGGATCCTGGAGTTAGAAAATGCCTTCGAGTTACTGTTGTGCACGGAAGCAGAAAAGGTTGTCCTGGCAGCCTATCAGTTGAGAGGGATCGCAGCTACATGGTGGAAGACTAACATAAGGATAGTGTTCCTTGAAGGTGTGGTTCTAGAGTGGAATGCCTTTCTTGAGGTTTTCAATGAGAAGTACTTTTCTGATTGTGCTAAAGAGGTGAAAATGGCGGAGTTTCAGCGCCTTCGTCAATGTGCCATGTCAGTTGATCAATATGAAGCGAAGTTCGCCGAACTGTCGCAATATGCCCTTGAGTTGGTTCAACGACCATCAGACCGAGCTCGACGGTTTAGAGATGGGTTCCGACCGGAGGTGAGGAGCTTGTTGGTGCCACTAGATCTGAAGGAGTACAAAGACCTCTACAAGCGGGCCCAGCTGATTGAGAAAGATCAGAATGAGAGAGCTGCCGCATCTGGGTCACGGTTTAATTAAAACAGAAGCGATAATCGGTTTGGGAAGAGGCCGATGCCTGGAGGAAGGTACCCTGTTCCACCTAACAGGAAGGGTGGAGTGGGGAAGTCGTCATCGAGCTACAATGAAGCATGTCGCCTATGTGGAAGGCGACATGGCTCAGCCCCGTGCCCTCTTAGGACGGGTGCCTGCTTTGAGTATGGCCAGCAGGGTCACCGTGCTAGGGAGTGTCCCAGGAGACTGGCGAGGCAGCCTCAGTTGCCACCGCCGCCACCGCTGGGCCAGAGCAGAGGATTCGCACCGCAGATCATGCCGCCGGGTGGATCGAGCCGACCTCCAGCTCAGGGACAGACTTATGCGCTCACCAGAGGACAGGCGGAGGATGCGCCTAATGTGGTCACAGGTATGGTCTTGCTGAACGACCGACCTGCTTATGCTTTGTTTGATCCTGGAGCTTCGCATTCGTTTATAGCTGAAGGATTTGTTAAATTGGTAGAATTAATTCCTGAATTGTTGGAGTCTGTGATTAGTATATCTACTCCGTTGAAAGATAAAGTGTTAGCTACGGTAGGGTGCCTTGGTTGCAAGTTAGTGATTGGTGAGCGAGAGGGGAGGATAGACCTGATAGTCCTGGCCATGTATGATTTTGATGTGATAATTGGCATGGACTGGCTCACCAAGCAACGAGCCAAGATGGACTGTTATCGCAAGGCGATTCAGTTTAATCCATTAGAGGGTGAGAGTTTCGAATTCATTAGGAGTCAAGGAGGACCCTCAATTTCCTTAATCTCGTCGCTCGAGGCAACCCGCTTGCTAGGCAAGGGTTGTCAAGGTTACCTAGCAACTGTCGTAGACACGACAGTAGAGGAGTTAAAGATTGAAGATATCGCAGTGGTATGAGAGTTCCCAAACGTGTTTTCGAAAGAATTACCGGGTCTACCGCCAGAGAGAGAGATAGAGTTTGTGATCGAATTAGCCCCTGGGACAGAACCAATTTCTAAAGCTCCTTACTGAATGGCCTTGTCAGAACTTAAGGAACTAAAGGTGCAAATGCAAGAGTTGTTGGATAAAGGATTTATTCGTCCAAGCGCATCACCTTGGGGAGCACCGGTATTGTTTGTGAAGAAGAAAGATAGTTCATTACGCTTATGCATCGATTACTGACAGCTCAATCAGGTGACAATTAAGAACAAGTATCCGTTGCCAAGGATTGATGATTTGTTTGACTAGCTTCAAGGAGCGTCGATATTTTCTAAGATCGACTTGAGGACGGGGTAACATCAGCTAAGAATCAAGAAGGAAGATATCCCGAAGTTGGCGTTTCGCACTCGATACGGCCATTACGAGTTTACTGTGATGCCATTTGGGTTGACAAACGCCCCGGCTGCTTTCATGGACTTGATGAATCGGGTATTCAAAGAGTACTTAGATCAGTTTGTAATTGTTTTCATCGATGACATCCTGGTGTATTCAAGGAGTACTGAGGATCATGAAAAGCACTTAAGGATAGTGCTTCAGACTTTGAGAGATCACGAGTTGTACGCTAAGTTCAGTAAGTGCGAGTTTTGGCTAACTCGTGTGGCGTTCCTAGGTCATGTCATCTCTGGAGAAGGAATCTCAGTGGATCCTGCAAAGATTGAGGCAGTGATCAACTGGCCGAGACCGACGACAGTGACGGAAATCAGAAGCTTTCTGGGTTTAGCAGGGTATTACTGACGATTTGTAGAAGGGTTTTCAAGATTAGCATCGCCAATGACGAGACTTCTAAAGAAAGGAGAAATTTGTGTGGACAGACAAGTGCGAGGGTAGTTTTCAAGAGCTTAAGCATAAGCTAACTACCGCACCGGTACTTACTATTCCATCCGGTCCGGGAGGGTTTGAGATCTACAGTGATGCGACATTTAAGGGATTAGGTTGTGTGTTAATGGGTTGTTGCATATGCGTCCCGTCAGTTGAGACCTCACGAGTTGAATTATCCGACGCATGACTTGGAACTTGCAGCAATCATCTTTGCCCTGAAGATTTGGAGGCATTATTTGTGCGGAGAAAGATTCCAGATCTTCACTGACCATCAGAGTCTCAAATACCTATTCTCTCAGAAGGAGTTGAATATGAGACAGCGTCGATGGATGGAACTCTTAAAGGACTATGATTGCGAGATTTTATACCACCCAGGAAAGGCGAATAAGGTTGCTGATGCACTGAGTAGAAAGTCTTCAGTTGCTCAGATGGTACTTAAGGAATGGGGCCTAATTGAGAGAGCGTGAGATTCAGATTTTAAGTTCGAGGTAGGCCACCTTTCGAATCTTGTGGCCACCCTTAGAATTGAACCGGAAGTGCAAATCAGAATCAGAGCGCTTCAGCAGACGGATTCAGATGTTCAGAAAATCCTGCAAGAGGATGCAAAGAAAAGGAAGGCTGATTTTCACATTTCTGAGGATGGAACATTGAGGTTCCAAGGACGATTGGTTGTACCTGACGATGTGGAGCTTAGAGAAGAAATTCTGTCAGAAGCGCATCGTAGCAGTTACAGCATTCATCCTGGTAGTACCAAAATGTATCAGAATCTGCGTCAACACTACTAGTGGTGTGGCATGAAGGCGGATATCGCCAAGCATGTCGCCAAGTGTTTGACGTGTCAGCAGGTGAAAGCTCAGCATTGCAAACCGGGAGGACTTTTGCGACCCCTTGAGATCCCGGAGTGGAAATGGGAGCATATTACGATGGACTTCGTGACGGGGCTACCGAGGAGCCAGAGAGGGAACGATTCGATTTGGGTAGTGGTCGACAGACTGACAAAGTCGGCTCACTTCATTGCAGTTCGAAGAGACTTGAGTTTGGATAGACTGGCAGATCTATATGTATGTCAAGTGGTTCGTATGCATGGAGTGCCAGTTACAATTACTTCGGACCGAGACCCGAGGTTCACCGCCGCTTTTTGGAAAAGCTTACAATCCGCTTTAGGGTCAAAGCTGCAGTACAATACGGCCTATCACCCACAGACTGATGGCCAGTCTGAGAGGACAATTCAAACTCTTGAGGACATGCTGCGAGCTTGTGTCTTGGACTTCAAAGGAAGTTGGGAGGAACAGCTTCATCTGGTTGAGTTCGCCTACAACAACAGTTATCAGCAGAGTATTCAAATGGCTTCTTTTGAAGCATTGTATGGCAGAGCATGCAGAGCGCCAGTGTGTTGGGATGAGGTCGGAGAAAGAAAAATCACAGGTCCAGAGTTGGTTCAGCAGTCAGTAGAGGTAGTTGCAGTTATCAGAAATAGATTGAAAACCGCTCAAAGCCGTCAGAAAAGTTATGCCGATAAGCGTCGAAGGCCATTAGAATTCCAAGTTGGTGAGCACGTCTTCCTGAAGGTGTCACCAGTGAGGGGTACTTCCCGCTTTGGAAAAAAGGGAAAACTGAGTCCGAGGTATGTAGGTCCCTTTGAGATTTTGGAAAGAATAGGGACTCTAGCGTATCGTCTTGCACTACCGCCAAAGTTGTCACAGGTGCACGACGTCTTTCACGTGTCGATGTTGAGGAAGTATGAACCTGACCCGACTCACGTTCTAAATTTCGAGGAATTAGATGTGGATGACAAAGTGTCATACGTTGAAAGCCCGGTTCAAATTGTGGATCGCAAAGAGCAAGTTCTGCGCACCAGGACCATCCCAATGGTCAAAGTGGTATGGTAACACCATGGCACTAAAGGAGCAACATGGGAGACTGAAGAGTCGATGAGAGAATTGTACCCCCACCTTTTTGAGCAAAGAGTGTAATGGTTTAAATTTCGAGGACGAAATTTTTATAAGAGGGGAAGAGTTGTGACATCCTGATTTTCCTCAAGTTTATTTTTAGTCAATTGAGTCGGGCAATTCATCTGTGCATATAGTTCGTTTCTCAGAGTTGGCCACTCACGAGGAACTAGTCTATTGGTGAAGTAATTAAGGAATTTTACCGCGTCGGACTTGGGGACCGATCACCCTCGGGTCGGATGCAAGAAAATTTCCCCAAAAGCTACTCGGTGGATTAGGCGCGCTAAAATCGCTCAAGAGTGAAATTAACCGTGAAATTGAAATTTGAATTGAAATTTGAAAGTCAAAGGGTTGTTGCAAATCTTATTAAGAACATTGGATTAATTCATGGACTTTAATTTGGACTCAATTAGAAGAGAATTGATGGAAATTGAAGTAATTGAATGTACAAGAACTTGGACCCCGGGAAAATGAAAGTGAACCTATTGGAAGATGTTATGGAGAATTTGAGTTAGTGGAAAGTGACATCAGCGGTGATGTCATGGTGGAGGCCAAAATTAAGGAGAGCTTGACAAGTGTCACAAGCCAATTGGCTCACCAAAAGTGGGGATGTCCCATCCACTTCATCTTCAACCTCTAGCACCTTGGGAAGGAGAAATTGGGAGGGGAGAGCAAGGAGAAAATCCGGCGAAATTTGCACCCCCATTCCGTCCGTCCGCTCCTCGTCCGTCGCCACCGCGCTCGCCTTCGTCTCGCCTTCGCCGTCGCACGCCATCGCACGCCGTTCGCCGCTCGTCCGTGTGTGAGGCCCGGTGCGCGCTCGTCGCATCTCCCCGTCGCGCCATCTCTTCGCCGTGCTGGTCGCCGTTCGTCGCCCGCTCCGTCGCCGCCATCCGCCGCTCCAGCCTCCGCCGGTTGCTTGCACGAGCTGTCGCCGGTTCTCCTCCGCCGTTCTCCGCTCGTTCGCCGCCGTTCCGCCGCCCCTTTCAAGCTTGGTTAGTGCTGGAAAAAAAACCAGCAAGATCTAGTCTCTTCCGAGCTCGTTTTGGTCCCCTTTTAGTGCTCATTTGGTCTTGATCCGTGTAGGTTTGTCATTGGCGTCGTCGTGCTCTTCGCCGGAGACTCGTCGGAAAGTGATTCCGGTGAGTTTACCTCACTAATCCGCGATTAGTGAGTTAATGATGCCCTAAGTATGTTTATCTTAAGTTGATTGAGATTAGGTGGATAGATTGGCTTAATTAGATATTGATTATATTAAGGTGATTAATTAAGGAAAATGGTGTTTAGTTTAATGGTTGAGTATGTTTATTTTTAAAATAAACCTTGATGTGACTTAAAGGAGTTTATTTATGATTTAAATAAATGCTTCGAAATTGTTGGATTATTTAATAATATATCTTTTTATGAACTTCATTAAATTCATAAAAAAAAAAACTCGAAAATTTTATTTTAACCCTAGTTGCTTAGAATTTCGTGCCGATCGTTCTTGTGCTTGTAGAATTTGAAATTGATGATTGGTTGTGGCGAATTGAATGTGATTTCGATTTATGAGGATTCTTTGTAAAATCCTAAATGTGGAAATTGAGGGGGCGATTGGCCGTAAATTACCACCTAATAGAGGTCGTGCCTAATGAGGCCGTGAATTACCACCTAATAGAGGTCGTGCCTAATGAGGCCGTGAATTACCACCTATTAGGGGTTTAGGAGGGGTGAACTTGCTGAGACAAAGTCTCATCCCAGTTTGGGGAAAAATATTACAGGACCGTAGATGGCGAGACCCCCGGAGATGAGTGGCCTACCACTTGATTGCGGGTCGACCCCGGCGACGGAGAGTGCTCCGACCACAGTTAGTCCTTTTCTATCGGGTTGAAACCCTAGTAGTAATTGAATTGGTGAATGACATGTAATACATGTTTAGGGCTTGGTTGATCGCTGAGACGATGGCGTTAAGTGGTTGAGATAGCATGGATATTCGATTGTGCCTTCGTTGTTGAGTTACTAAACCTTCCTGGGTGGAGTGATCAACGCCTGCCCCGGCCTCTTGGGTGTCGATCCTGAGGATGTGGGATCGTCGAATGGGGCTGACCAGTAGTCCTAGGGTGGTTGATTGTCTTTTGGCGGACTGATCATTGTTATGTAGGCTGACCCCTTTTTGATGCACATAAACTCTAACCCATTTTTGATGCATATAGCCTCCGGATCCTGTTGATGTATGTAAGACTTGGATTGTCAATGATGTATGGAATTATGCTCGTTTGATTTTGAATTAATTCTTCCTGCTGTCTTATCCCGTGAGTTTCTGTCAGGGGTTTCTTAAAGCGTTCCGCATGCGCATAATAATTTTAAATATTGGGGTCGGCGACACTATCTGGGAATGTCGCGTTTACATGACCATGGCGGGTTGTTCCACGTGTCTCGGGGTTCGGGGCGTGACAATATTGGCGTGCTAAAACATGAAAGATAAGGCTAAAATGATGTTGTTTGGGTTCAAATCTAATTTTTAAATCTAAATATTATTTAAACTAAGTTAAAAATAATCTAAACTTATATAAAAAGGGGAAGGACACCAAAATCAATCAAGGGCCCATAGGGCCCTAGCCCCACCATCGTTGGAATGGGTTGGCGATGGTGGGTGATGGTTGGCCAAGGTTGCTAGTGCAGCTATGCCCTAGCTAGTGGCTAGCAAACCTAGTTGACCATAAAGTCAATTGTTAACACTTAATTTTTCTTTTTCTTTTTTGGGTTATTTATTGTATGAAATTTTTAGGGATTGAATTCAACCCCTAAACAAAAATATCACTTGCATTATTCATATTTGCATGGATCATAACACATGACTTAGGGCCCGTTTGGTTCAGCTTTGGGCAAATGCTATTGGGAAAATGCAAATACCTTTGAGCTAAAGGGGTTTGTGCAAATGCAAATAACGTTTGGTAAATTGTAGTTTCAAAGTGCATTGTGAAAGAACTTTAGCTTAAACAAGGTTTGGTAAAAGCTACATTTTGTAAAGGATTTTTGGTAAATTTTATATATAAAAAAAAATTTTAATTTTTTTTTTTTAAATGTAGCCATGGGTGGCCAAATCGCAACCAGCGGCCAATGTCCGGCGGCTAGATTTGGCCACCGGACAGCCTTGCCTGAGGTCCGGCGACCTCAAGCAGGGGTCGCCTAGGTTCGCGCAACCCAGGTGACGGTCGCCTGTTACCGTCGGACTTCAGGCGACGCCTAGGGTTTGCAACCCAGGTGCCATTGCCTAGGTCGCGCGGCTGTCGTGGGTCGCGCGACCCAGGCGACGCGTTGCCTGAGGTTCGGTGACCTCGAGCCTCCATCGCCTAGGTCGCGCGAACCCAGGCGACCACCGCCTGAGGTTCGGCGACCTCACGCGATGCCTGAGGTTGGGCGACCAAGTCATGTGACCCAAGCGACGCTTGAGGTCACACAACCTTAGGCGGTGGTCGCCGGGGTCAGTGACGCCTTAGGCAACGGTCGCTGGTGCGGGCCTCTCCTTGGCCGGCGGTCGTCCGCCTCCGTTCATCTGTCCAAAGAAGATGAACAGTAGCGAACTTACATTATGAAAATGCAACTTCCCAAAGGACCTTAAGAGCTACATTGGGCTAAAGGCCCTTAGAGTCACTTGGAGATGTAATTGCATCTCGCCAAAGTCGCGCAAAAAAATGAACCAAAAACCTTTACATTTGGCCAAGGGATTTTAGAGCCCAAATGAGCATTTGGAATGCTGAACCAAACAGGGCCTTAGTCACATGACTTCTCTATGACCCACCGAGGACTGATGCATAGGAGATCACTCTTTGTCGCCAACGCCTCCACGGACAAGCATGCATAGGATCATCTCTTACAAATATCGATCAATAATTTAAAAGTAAAGAAAGGCGATTGCGATCGGCAAATGGAGAATATCCATGAGTTGAACGGAAACAAATATGTTGGAGGGAAATCAAGATCATGAAGTTCACTCTCTTGATATTTACTTTCCGCCGATTCCTCCATGATGGCATTTTCAAGATCTTAAATTTCGGGCCAGAATCAGTGGATTTAGAAAGCAAACCAATTATCGAAGGAAAGAATAAAAACAAAAGGAAAGAATACGAATCTGATTGGGAGGAATCATTGGAATATCAACAAGGGATTAATACTCATGGAATGAGTTAGCCGATGGTGAATGAATGTGGACACGTTCAAGGCAATATTGGTAAAAGTAGAAAAGGAAATGGCGAAGGGAAAAGGCCAAAATCATAGAGGATCACCAATCATCGCCAAAGGAGTCTCCCTGGATTCAAAACTTCCAAAAATACGTGGGAGTTTTCTGGTATAAGAGGGAACGATTAGAAAGAGAGGAGGGCAAATCGCAATAGAAAGGAAAAAATGGTGAGAAAACACAGAGAGGTGCGATAGATAATCTGAGAGAGAGAGAGAGAGAGAGAGAGAGAGAGAGAGAGAGAGAGAGAGATGGAACATAGTAACTCATGGTGCAATACACTAGATATGCACAGCGGGAGATAAGGCTAACAAAAAAGGAAGGGTGGTCTTCTCTTTTCATCCCATCCCTGCGGACCCTCCCGCGAGCAGCTCATCCACTCGAGACGACCCCGGTCCTGCCTCGCGCCCGACGCAGCTCCGCCCAAAACAGATCGTGGCCTCCCCCTCGGGTCACGTGTAGAGCCATTGCAAGCCCACAACTCCAGTAGTGTGTTCCGGCGAGACCATCTTGTTGCCATTCCATGGCCTGAGTCAGCCCAATAACTCAGCAATCCCAGTGATATCCAACTACTTTCAGCGAATCCAGTGAACATCAAAACAACCCAGGCGAGCTCCTGCATGTCCGACGCCAATTCTAGCAAGTACAGCGAGACACCGGCGTGGCCAACGCACCCAAGTGCCTGAGTGCCATCCAGTAATTTCACTGCGATAAAATTGGGTTGCTTCTCTTCCTTTTAAAGTTGTTCGCTCCCTATTTTTGGTATTTACTTTGTTTTGTTCTGATGTGGTGGTCGCAATCAATTTGATGCCGAGCACAAGGACACACAAAAGAAAAGATACAGGCGGATTGTGTAAATCGGTCGGAACCAGTTTGGGCTCAAACGACGTCAAAGAGATCAGGCACGTAACCGAATCATCTCCAAATCATCTCTCTCTCTCTCGTTCGAAGAGTTCTTCACAGAGAAGCAGCTCATAAACTCAAAAAGGCAGAGGTTTGTTCATCTTCCATGGCAGCGGAAACCGGTCAAGCAAAAAAAAAACCAACATGACAACCAAAAAGCTCGAAAACTCGAAAGATTCTCTGGCCAGGAAACTCACCAGACGATCCCCAAGCCTCAAGCTTAACAGAGCGAGAGAGAGACGATGAGACGATAGAGAGAAATTCGAACTCAGCAGAAACGTAGCATTCCATAGAAAAATGCTTCTTCTCAGAGGGAGAGAGAAAGCGCTCGGCAGAAGCTTTGATTTCTTGCAAAACTCATGCAATGATTTACAACGAACATCAATCAATTACAAGTAATTTGAAAATTCTAGAAATAAACCCTAGAATTTTAAATTTAAAAATCTCACTCAATTCTCAACAAAATTATACAAATTATATATGGTTGGAAAGATCTCGACATGTAGAACAAAATCCTAAGGTGCAACCATATATAATTTGTATAATTTCGTTGAGAATTGAGTGAAAATTTTAAATTTGAAATTCTAGGGTTTATTTCTAGAATTTTCAAATTACTTGCAATTGATTGATATTCGTTGTACATTGTTGCATGAGTAATCAAAGCTTCTGCCGAGCACTTTCTCTCTCTGAAAAGAAGCATTTTTTTGTGGAATGATGTGTTTCTGCTGAGTTCGAATTTCTCCCTATCGTCTCGTTGTCTCTCTCTCTGCAAAGCTTGAGGCTTGGGGATTGTCCGGTGAGTTTCCTGACTGAAGAATATTTCGAGATTTCGAACTTTTTGGTTGTCGTGTTGGTTTTTTTTTTTTGCTTGACCGGTTTCTGCTGCCGTGGAAGATGAACAGACCTCTACCTTTTTGAGTTTATGAGCTGCTTCTCTATGAAGAACTCTCCGAGCGAGAGGGAGATGGTCAGGTTACGTGCTTGATATCTTTGACATCGTTTGAGCCCGAACTGCGTTGGACACCAAATGATCAGGACTTCCGTTCGAGATTTAGGAAGGACTTCTTTAGTTCACGGAAGAGCCGGACTTCAAGAGGAAAAATTTCCATTCGATTTCTGACTACTGAGTGATCTTTGCTTGCTTTTCTGGCGGTCATCTGGACATTGCTCGGGATTTTCATGTTCGGACTCTCTTGCCTCGGATCGAATTTGGCATCGATTCACCGAATTTCATGGTGGATCATGTCATAAAACGAGAGAACCGTCTTCGAACCTCAAGTTAACTCCTGAGATTCGCATGGCTTGGGGAAAAAAAATAGAAAAATTTAATGAAATCTAGGGATGCAAAAAAGACGTACGCGTGACCTTTAGTTTGACGCGTCGAAAGTTGCTCCCCCTGTTCAAGCGTTTTTTTTTTTTAACTCTGCTCTCGTGAATCTGGTCGTTCTGAATCTTTGAAGCCTCTTTTCTCGGGCATCTTTAAGCTCTACTCCCTCCGTCTCACTTAATACTCATTTTTCCCCCAAATTTTACTTGCCTTTCCTCTTCGGGGTATTTTTTTTTTCGTATTTTCTCCTAAAATATGAACAAAAATCAAGGAAAAAAGGACTAAGTAAATGCCAAGCTTTGTAAAGCTAAAGTTCGAAAGCGCAAGCTGAGCGAGGGGACCTACCCAGCTTCGTTCGGATGATTTTCTTTTTTTAGCATGGCAAAGTTAACGGAGGCTGAACGATGCTTTGGCGTTACTACGTAAATGACTGATTTCTTCTGGACTAAACTTCCTTTTCCTTTTAAATTTTGCTCAAAGAGGAAATCCTTGTTTGATGATGGCTTTTTAAGTCTAGCTTGGTTAGGGTTTTTCTTTTTCATGCCTTGGCGATGTCGCTCAACGCGAGATATGTCATGCTCAAGCGTCCTTGGTCTTTTAGTGCGATGCGTAAATACCTGGCTCATCCTAGCTACGATGCAACAAGAACTGATCAACATACATTTTTGAAGCAGTTAGTTCGGGCTCATTTACTAATAGCGGCTGGTGTGTGATGCCTCTTTATATAGGCTTTTTCTTGAAACTACATATGGAGTAGAATATTGGCTGGAGTGCTCGAATAAGAATCACTCAAATTGTGTGTGGTTGTTTTTGTTCTTTTACGAGTGCACAAAGCTGAATAGGTTAGAAATATATGATGGATAAAGAATGAGCTAGCACCAAAGATTTCTGTAAATCTCTTTCATGGTAAATAGTATTATCTAAAGTGCTTTGCAAGACTTCATTATCTGTTTGTAGTATTTGGTCAACTCAAGGAATCATATGCCTTGGAGTATAT
Source organism: Eucalyptus lansdowneana (assembly GCA_017140395.1). Taxonomy (NCBI): domain Eukaryota; kingdom Viridiplantae; phylum Streptophyta; class Magnoliopsida; order Myrtales; family Myrtaceae; genus Eucalyptus; species Eucalyptus lansdowneana. The sequence continues at coordinate 41,187,831 of CM029485.1, forward strand.
ATCTGTTACATTTTGGAGTTGCTTGGCACCACCTACATCCTCCTCTAAGGCATTTGTGTTGCCATTCCGTGTTGTTTGCGGGAAGTTAGAGAATGATCTTGAATTTGTAGCCTTTGCTGAAGGAAATACCAGAAGTGTGAGTTAGAATTGGTGGGATCACTTAATTCGCCCTTGAGTGTTCATCTTAAAACATTATTTATTTCGGTTCTAGCCAAAGATGGGGGCCAAATGACTAGAAGTTCTTGCAGTTTGTGCATTTTGATTTTTGGTTGGCTACTTTATTTGGATTCTAACAATTGTTCCATTAATTGCAAGCAGAATTCATGAAAAATGCTTTGGTTAATAATTCAATCTGTACACAACAAATTTCTTCCCAAATTCCTCGAATGCCGGTAACATGCGGGGATTCTTCAGTGCATTTATCTCTCATCTTTGTACTATTGATGTCATTTCTTTTGAGTTCTAAGATTCTCCTGTATAGACATGACCAATGGTTTGTAACAATAAAGGACATTAATTCTTAATTAGAAAAGACAAATTCTCTTGAATAAGAAAAAAATTATGGCAAAAATTGTTGATTGATAAATGCAATATATTCTTGGGAAGCACATGTTGTAAAGTGTTTCATATTGTTAGATGAATTTTGGGCATTGATTAAATGGAACGTTTTTTTATAAATTTTATTGGCGTTCTCTATTGATAATAATTAGTATATACAATTACTCGCCCAAAGGAGGTTATTGTGTATATTAATTTGGCAAAAGCATGAAGATTAATTCTCATATTTAAAAGATGAGGATGTATAATTGAAAAATATTTATCTGCCCAAAGGAGATAAATGTTTTGAAAATTGTATGTAATTCCCCTCCATATTGATATTATGGAGATGTATAATTTAAAGGATTTGTCTGCCTAAAGGGGATAGATCCTTGACAATTATATGTAATTCTCCTTATTGTTGTTTTACAAACTTCATGCTGTGGAAAATAATGGTACATTATACACTATGCCTAAATGAGAGTTTATAATGTATTAATTATTTTTGTTGAATTGTTAATTGCCTATAATTGATCTTATTGCATTATGTGTGACAAACAATTACCTTTGTTATAAATAACAATAATACCACGGTTGAAGATGTTCCTGGGCAAGCAATAATTACAAAACTCCTATAATTATAAACTTGTTACATGTCCTTTGCTCTTCCCAATAGACAAAGCTAGTGTTTCTGATAAGATTTAGAAATTAATATTTTGGATAAGATCTAAAAACTAACAAGACACTCACCATATCTCACATTATCTCTAAAAACAATAATTATCTCTAAAAATAATCACTATGCTTAGAAATACTAACAAACTCATTATAGATAATGACAAACGGACTCACTAAAGATAATGCGATTATGACTATTCTTCAATTTGGGTACCAAACAATTATTGGTACTGATGAATTCGGTTTAAATTCTAATAGCCTATTCAATGGCCACCCTCTACGAAAACCAATGGCATCTCTCCTCCTTTTGTTATGGGAACAAGATCCTCTTCAAGCGAGCATCCTTTTCGACGAAGATGTTCCTGGGCAAGCAGCTCCTATCTCAGATTCTCTCTCTCTCTCTCTCTCTCTGCGATTTGGTTCTTTCTCAAAGCCTTTTTTTTCCATGCGACATCCCTCTCCTCTCGTCTAGTGAGCATGAGCATGCCGTCGTTGCCTCCGCAATGAATCTTTGCCGTTATGCCCTTGCCAACTTAGCTGGTTCTAGAAGGCGTTGGCCATGCTACGGTCACTGTCGTTGCGCCTCTCTCGCTCATGGGGATGTGTTCACGCTTCGCTCGTCACAGTCGTTGTATCCTCCTCCTCCTCCACCTCCTCTCTCTCTCTCTCTCTCTCTCTCTCATGAACGTCACTTGAGCGTGCAAGGAAGAAGGAGAGAGTGTACGGGCCGGGCTTTATCTCTTTTCTAGTTTTGATGTGGGCTTCAAAAGCAATAAAAGAGGTGGGCTACAAGAAGGAAATCAAAAGATGAGTCATGAAAGCATAACCGAAATGGGCCAAAAAAGAAACAAAAGGAGATGGGCCAAGGGAGAGGGATTTCTTAGGGGGCTGAATATGCTAAGTATGTCGGGCATGCCAGCCCACTCGAATTTTTTATTTATTCATTTCAACTTCATTTTCATTTTTTCCTTCTTTTTCTTATTCTTTTTTCGTATTTTTTATAAAGTATTATATTTTTGCAAAATAGGGGGATGTTTAAAAAGTCAACAAAAATTCAGATGTCAACATTATCTCGTGCATATTTAGAGTTTAGGGAATGTTCATGTAATGCATGTCATATAAAAAATTATATATCCTTAGTTTTTTTAATAATCATATCATATAGAAATATTAACTAGTAATTGCATACATGCATCATCCTCTCTGCACATGGTTCAATATTAAAACCTAGTTTATTAGATCACATTATAGTCCTAGGATTTAAATCTGCTGTTTTCATAAAATTTAAAAAATCAAAACAGCACTTCATATTGGTTTGTATCATAGAATTAGTTCATGGTTAATCCTAGAATAGAAAATGCATGCACATTTAATTTACAGACTTCATGGGCATTTGTCTTCTAACTAGAATATATATATATGTATATGTATATAAATTAGTCAATCTCATATACATTGCATTAATAGTTTAGTATGGATTGCATATTAATGAGTAATATCATGCATAACACTCATGCACTCTATCTGCATATTTTTCTAAAGTAATAGTTTCTAAAGTAATAGTTTGCAAAAAACTCGTCATGATGGATAGGGATACCCTTTACTTGCTTAGCATGTCCAGGTTCTTAAAATTCTTTTGCAATCTATATGTTGCGCTGATTATTGGGTGTTACTTTCATGAGCATGCACTCGCATGATCACCCTTAATATGTTAGTGGCATAGGTTACATGCAAAACATCTTTCGAAATAAAGAGAAAATGTACTGAAAGGGCATTAGATTAATCTAGGGTAATCAAGTTCCCAAATCTTGTAAACCTCTAGTTTGCACAAGTAAAATGTACTTCCACATTTTACTCGAGTGTCTAAGGCCTTATTTGGTAACATTTTGGGAAACAATGATTATATTCTTTTGTTCTACGGAATAAAAAAATAACAGAAATTCATTTGGTAAATTTTTCCAGAACAAAAATCCGTTTTTGCTCTTGAGAAATAATTTGGAACAGACTTAAGAAATTTTTTTTAAAAAAAGTAACTTCTTATTTCTAGGGACAATTTCAAAATCAAGTTGAACTTTTCCTTTTATCTCCTTGTTTTCCCTTCTTCTGTCCTTCTCTCTTCTTCTTCGGACACTGGCCATTGTTGGTTATCGCCACCATCGACAGTTGCTAGTGATTGGCTAGGCAAGGTTTGCGAGCTTGCTGGAGCTTCGCTAGGCTAGGCTAAGGCAAGGTCTAGCAAGCTTGCCTAGCCATCGCGAGCCTCGACTTCACAAATTTGGGCAAGGTCGAGCTTCACTTGGGCGAGGTAGATCCTTGCCCTTAGCCTAGCCACTGGTGAGGTTCGACCTCGCCTAGGTGGTGCAACGCCCTCGCCATCGGCATGAGGCTAGGCCTTGCCAAATTTGGCAAGGAGAGCCTCGTCCAACCACTAGCAAAGCCATCCTTCTATTGATTGGGTGAGGTCGAGCTTCGCCGGGCCATCGGTGAGGCTTAACCTCGCCTAGATTTGGTGAGATTGAGGCTCACGATGGCTGGCAAGCTAGCCTTGCCAGTTGCCGGCCACAAATAAGGAGAAAGAAAAATAAAAAATAAAAAATAATAAAATAATAAAAGTATTAAAAAATTAAAAGGAACAAAAAAATTTAAAAATCCTACCAAACATATTTTTATCCCAATAATAGAAATTTTGGATAGTATTTAAGCACCTTCAAAAATTCAATTTTTTTTCCTAAGAACATAATAAGAAAAATCATTTTTTAGCAAAAATTATTTCCAAGAACAGAAGAGTTACCAAACATGCTATAATTAATCCATAACCGATTAGTGGTGGCTTCGCTAAGTGAGTTTAGTTACATATTGAATTGGGAATTAAGTTGCAATTGGTAGGGCTTGAGAGAGACCCATGCTAAATGCAAGCGACAGCCTTGTGAGAGGAACCTTTGCTCTCATTTGGCAATCCATTAGCTTTCCCTCAAGTGATCTATCTCCGTGAAGGTCGCAACATCGTCTACTTTTGATTCATTACATTCAACTAAGTTAAATCAACATATGTCTTTCCTTTATTTTCAAAACCTTTTGAAATATGTGAGCGATTGTTGGATATTGCAGTAGTTTTGAAATATTTGAAGCCATTGTTTTGTATTAACTCTAATATAAGTTATGACCACCATCAGTTTGTTGCAATTTTGACCACCATCAATTTGTAAGGGATTTGTAATGAGACAAGTAAATAGAAATGTCTATTCTATTTTGCTAGGATAGTCGCTAGAGTCAATTGCACTGAGTTTGATACTCCAAGATGTGGAATTATCCTAATCGTCCACATCTTGAACAAAAGTAGATGTCATTTTGATATTCGTCAACTACTTTTCACAACTATAATAACTTACCATCAATATTAAGAATTTACTAGCTTCCAAATAAATTGCTATATTGTCAAATTTGAAAAAATTTGCAAGCATCATAAGTGGATAATCATCACTATGGTAAATATGTCAACATTTTAGTAATTTATTAATTTATCAACCTCTTTGAAGTGCTATCTTCACTTTGCTACAAGCTTTAGAATGTTTAGTGATAGTAGTGTTTTCACTTCGAATGGACCAAAAAATTCATCATTGGCATGATCATGAGGCATGTGAGGCTTCCTCTGATACTAGGTAAAAATTGAAGCAAGAGTATAAACAAAGGAAAGGGTCGAAACCAAACTTTTCAATGCATGTCCAGATTAATTTTTGACGACAAAAAAAAAGATCTTCTTGTGAGGATGCCAAGGCCACGTACCATCATACACAATATCTCAATTTTGAATGGCTCATAATCACATAATACAATTAGCCAATCTTGTTGGCCGTCAAACGGTATCCCAGGATTGACATAGCTAGAAAGCGGCAAAAATATGCTTCAAGTGCCAAAAGTTGGCACAAAGGGACACTTAAGTGCCAAAAGTTATGAAAGTTACACTTAAGTGTCAAAATTGGAGAGAAATGAATCACTTAAGTGCCAATCCGACCAAAATTCAGGCAAAATGCCGACGTGTGCAATTTCGGCGAAGTAAGTGCAAAATTGCGTCGTTTTGCACGCCGACCACGGGCGGCCGTGACGAGGGCTCACACTAGGGTTCGGCGACCCTGGTCGACCCTTCTCCCTACGTCGCCGGGCCCTTCCGCGCGGCAATAGCTAATTTTTTAATATTAATTTTTTTTTATTTTTAAATGTTTTAAATAAATTTAATTTCAAATTTAACTTAATTAATTTTTATATTATTTTTTTATCACGTTAACACCAAAACGACGTTGTTTTGCATTTGCTTCGCTGGAGAATTGCCACGTTAGTATTTTGGCCAGTTTAGCATTTAAGTAATCAATTTTACTTAGATTTTGGCACTTAAATGTCCATTTGTGCCAACATTTGGCATTCTAGGGGTTCCGGTGTTGCTAGAAACTTGAACATGTAGGAGGAGAATACGAAGATTTGTGTACCTGATTTGGAATCCATCGTTCTTTATGCATAATGACGATGATCCAACACTAAACGCACGAGCCGACACTCAAGTTCTTCTCCTCTATGAGCCTCGGTTCCTGGCTCGATGAGACCGCCACTCACAACTTGCCTTTCTATGGCGTGAGAGAAAGTTCATGGAAGAATGAGAGCTAGATGAGAAATCTTAGCATTATTTATAAAGTTTTGACGGGCCTTTTCATCACAGGCCAAGCCCAACTAGGCCCACACAATGTCAAACTCATATTCAACTATTAAGAAAACCTTATGCCTTACCTTATTAGAGCAACCCCATAAAACAGTCAATTATAATTTCAATTAATGTAGTTCATATCAGAAAAACTCTTACATTCTCTCACTTTGGCTATGTCAATTGAGACTGTACAATATGTGTACACCTTTATTTTGGTCTAGTGGTAATTCTTAATGGTCAATCATATCCCATAAAATCTCTAACACTAAATCATGGTGGTAACTATATGTACTCACACAGAGCATTCCATGGTCATGAGAGTTTTTAACTTTATTAATATGGATTTAATATGATTGTGTCGCAAACGAATAACACCTCATAAAGAGTAATAGCTTATGTGTTATCTCCCTTGTCGATCACTATTCTCTTACCTTAAGTGACACGAAAACCGAATATGCCACTAGAGAAGATCTTTATGATTTTAATGAACCCATATATGTTTTATCTTTATGTTCAACATTTCTTTATGTGTAATCAAAACATATGTTCAAGGCTGATAACTAGATGCCCACAACCTTCATTCAAGGCTTACACAATACCTTGAGATTTCCATTACATATAATCAACTCAATATAGTGACTACACATTCATGAACACTTTATTGAATGTGTAACTTATATAAGTTTTATTAAAGTAAAATCAAAACAGCTCCCACAAAACAATAGTATCCAATAATATTCCTTAGCCTATGTTCACGACATGTCATTCAAGTACATAAGGGCAAAAATCTTTTGTTAATAGGTCAATAACCACATCTTTTGTGGAAATATGCTTTACTATAGTGTCACCATTCTGTATCATTTCTGTGTTATCTCCCTTGTCGATCACTATTCTCTTACCTTAAGTGACACAGAAAACCGAATATGCCACTAGAGAAGATCTTTATGATTTTAATGAACCCATATATGTTTTATCTTTATGTTCAACATTTCTTTATGTGTAATCAAAACATATGTTCAAGGCTGATAACTAGATGTCCACAACCTTCATTCAAGGCTTACACAATACCTTGAGATTTCCATTACATATAATCAACTCAATATAGTGACTACACATTCATGAACACTTTATTGAATGTGTAACTTATATAAGTTTTATTAAAGTAAAATCAAAACAGCTCCCACAAAACAATAGTATCCAATAATATTCCTTAGCCTATGTTCACGACATGTCATTCAAGTACATAAGGGCAAAAATCTTTTGTTAATAGGTCAATAACCACATCTTTTGTGGAAATATGCTTTACTATAGTGTCACCATTCTGTATCATTTCTTTATGATAAAAAAACTTGATCACACCACCCATCGTGGTGGCGTGGATGGTAGGATTCTTATTATCCACCGAGGAGAACGGAGTTCGAATCCCCTGCGAAGCAGGGGGGCTGAAGCGTCACGTGGTGCCTTGCCCGGGTGCGTGGGTGGTGGTTTCCTGCGTGCCTCCCCAGGGTTTACTCTCCGGCTGCCGGCCGTGCGGGGGTTCCTTGGGTTACCAAAAAAAAAAAAAAAAAAACTTGATCACCATATATCTAGACCCCTTGAGATTTATATTGTTGTTCATAAACAATACTAAAAAATTATTGTCTCAATACAACCGTATAGATCTATCTATAAAATCAAATATGGCCAACTTCTTAATGAGGTTCTGAAATCAAATATCTTGAGTAAAGCTAAAAAACATGCTATAGATTCCGTTTACACGGTAGATAATAACATAGATTTCTGTTTATCACTTTGTCATAACAATGCACTTTCTGTTAATATAAAGATATATTATGTTTTCAACTTCTTGTCATCCTTATAGCTAGTAAAATTTACATTCGAATACCCTACTAGCTCTAGATTCTAAATGTGTTTGTCAACATATAGTTTTATTGTCCTTCTAAGTATCTAAAACCTTATTGATAGTAAAACAATGATCATGTCCTAAACTTGATTGATATCTATATAAAAGTTTTGCTGCAGAAGTAATATCTAATTTAGTGCAAACTTGAGCATATATATATACTTCTAAGTGCACCAACATAAGGTATATCCTTCATTTGGGTTTTCCCAAAATTTGAACAAGGAATATGCCAAAGATTCAATTTATTAGTCCTAACAATAACAACTCGTGGCTCATTGAATTTTTTCAAAACACAATCAACAAATGCAATATGAAATAAACCTAACATACGACAAAAAGGATTCGTATGAATCTCAATGCCAAGGACAAGGGATAGCTGACTAAGGTCTTTTAAGTCAAAATTCCTTGATAATATATGATTTGTCTTATGTAGTTATCCAATATTGTTATTCGCAAGTAAGCTATCACTTACATAAAATGTGAGAAAACTAATTTTCTCCTATTAACCTTGTAGTATATACATTGATCTATTTTATTCTTAGCAAAATTGAAAGCAGTGAAAACATTATGAAACTTCAAGTATCATCTGATCTACAGACTTTCTTAAGGCCATAAATAAGGGTTTTCAGTTTATACACAAGCTTACCTAAATCATTTACTGCAAAACTTTTGGGTTATATTATATGGACTTCTTTATCAAGGTATTCATTGAGAAACATAGTTTTAACAATCATCCAAATAGTAACTCGATGCCAAAAAGAGATACTAATAGCATGTCACTCTAAAATAGTCTTTAGAAAAGACTGGAAAATAAATCAATTCATAAAAAAAAAAAACCTTCTCTTTGAATGAAACCCTTCACTTTTAGTAAGAGTTTAAACTATTCAATATTTCATTTAGAGATTTCTTTAATCTCGTACACCTATTTGCAACAAATGGGCTTGCGACCTTCACCCAATGTATAGGCTCCCAAACACTATTATGTTTCATAGATTACATCTTGTCTTTAATCACATCTAACCATAGATTTTACTAAGGACAAGAAATAGTATTTATATATATGTCACTAGATCGACCATGTAGCAGATATCACAGTCATGCTCTCATAGATAGACTATATAGTCTAGTGGTATAACTGAATGTTTTTCCGTGAAAAATCTCGAGTGGAGCTATCATCATTTTATCCTACACTTGAGAGGCTTGAGAAATCTTATTAGGAACCATATCAATAACAGTATCCTAAACCTCACAGGCTTAATTTATGGTGCAAAAAATTCCGCAATTGTCTATATAGGTAAATATAAATATACAATGGTCCCGCTGTACTATTATCATTAATAATCTAAGAGCAGCTATTTTCCACATTTGCATCGAATTCTAGAGACTTCACTATCTATGATTCCACAATTCTTGTACCTCAATCGGGATAATAAAACCCGATATCCCTTCAAATGATCTTGGTATGATATCGAGTAATTCTTGATTCTAACTTACTTAATGTTGAATTATATAACCAAACTTCTGCATAATGCTCCAAATCTTAATATGATTCGAGTCAAGTTTAAGTTCAATTCACAACTCAAAAAGGAGCCAATAGAACACCTTTAGTGGCAATACGGTTTAATGCACATTAGGCTATTTCGCCCCACATAAAACTTGATAAATTAGTCATAATAATCATACTCACTATTATGTCCATCATAGTGCAATTACACCTTTTGGCCACACCAATTTGTTCAAGACTTTCGGGCATTATAAACAAAGTTGCCATCCCATAATCTTCTAAGTATTTGACAAATGGCCATCCAAGTTATCCAACATTGCCATGACAAATGGCCCTTGAAACTATCCAACATTGTCATACTTATCAAAGTACTCACCATTGCGGTCATATTTGACAATCTTTAAGACTCACTTCAACTGTTTGTTGACTTTAGTTTGAAAGAACTTGAATCGATCCAAAGATTCAGACTTTTCTTTAATCAAAGAAATAGTTATCAATGACTATGTTGAAATGTAAATTTCTATGCAATATTACCATATATAGTCCACTAATATTAGTGTGAATGACTTCCAATAGTTCAGAACTTCAAATTGCAGTTTTCTTCTTTATATTAATATCTTGCTTCTATAATAGTCTAGGCAAGCCTTTAGGTAACATTTAACAGTAGACAAAATATCAATATTATTAGTCCTTCTATTCTTTCTCTAGAATATGATCAAGACGTCTATGCCACAACGCTTAAAATTGTTTTTAGGTAGATGTCTATTGGAAACAATATTTTTAACTGTAAAAATGACGTACCTATTGTTGGGAGATGAGCACAATTGGTACAATCCATTTGACACATTGCGGCACCTAACTTTATTTGACTTGGAAAACATAGAAATAACAGTATTATTTATTTCATAAGAATAGCTGTACACTTTCAGACATGATATGAAAACTAAGTTCCGTCTAAAAAAATGTACATGAAAGTATTTCTTAATATCAAATGTAAACCAGAATCCAAAATTTATAGTCAAAACAATACATCTCACTAAATTGACGTTAATTTGTTACGCCACTATCTATAAGTTATTATTCATCATAATTTATAGTCAAAATGTTTCCTATGATAAGTTAATTTATAGTCAAAATGTTGTTTCCTATGATAAGTTATTATTCATCATAATTTGGCTTTTTAGATTTATGAATCCCTTTTATGGTAAACAACATAATTTGTTACACCACTATCTAGCTATCAAGAACTGGATAAGGCTTTTGATATGAATTGGATTCATAAATGAATGCCAATAAATCATCAACTCTAGACTCACTCTTGGACAACCAAGCTTTATATCCATTACGATGTTCTTTATGGGTCATTTCTTCATACAAGAATAGTAAATGACATAATTTCTCTCAAAGGGTGTTATCTTGAGATTAGATTGTCAGAATGACTAGTGGTTTCATGAGTTTCTTTATGAGTATGATTTTGGACTTTAAATCTACCATCCTTATGACGTAATCCTTAACCTCATCAGAATCATCACACCTTATATTGAAGAATCTTTGCATTTATCTCAATCTTGACAATAGACATGGCACAATTTCAAGCCGATAAGGCTTTCATCATCCTTTTAGTAGTACAATCAGTTGATAAACTATTTTTAAATGTTCCTAAATGGAACGCCTCATAGATCATGGACAAATTTAATTGCCCTTTCCTAAGTAGCAAAGAATACTTTCTAATTTCATATCACTAACAGTTAGATTGCTAGCTTATTTTCAGCAAGAATAATATGAACATCTACTAGCATCATTCTAAACATAAAATCCTTTTTGCTACTTAAAATTTGACCAGTAATATGACATCTTGATTTTCAACCCTGTTTTCGATTATATGAAATTGGCTTTTTATCGACGTGCCTATAGTTTTTTTTTCTGAGTTGATCACTCATGAGATAACTAATTTGTTAGGTGAAGTCACTAAGGAATCTAAATGCGACCGACTTGAGAATTTGACTAGAAATCGACTACTCAACTGTGCTAATTTGCAAGGGTTATTACGGCACAATTAAAATCAATTAGAGACCGAAGATAAGTCGTTTTGACAAATGCAACAAAGGCATGTAATTAAAGTATGAGCGATTCCACCTGATTGCGAAGTTCTTGTTGAATGGAATTAAACCAACTTTTACGTCGTTTAACGTACCTTGTGCATGTATTTGAAATTTTGAGATTTTCACGATAACCGAGAGTCGTCAATGAGTCGAAGATGTACAATGTGGATCGAAAATAATTGACCATGGGTCAAATGAGCTAAAAATTCCTAAAAGCTACCCGAAATGTTAGATTACGCTAAAATCGCGTCTGGTTGAAATTAATCGTGAAATTGAACTCGGTTTCAAAAATTGAAAGTTCTAGCATGTCATGATTTATTTTAAGAACGTTGATTCATCATTCTTTGGATTTTTGGTGAAAATTCAAATTTTGGCGATTTTAGACCGGGAAATTCGGAGGGTCATTTTTGTGCAAATTTTTGTCTCGTTAAGTTGGATAAATTGGCGAGGAAAATTATGGAATTTGATGTGGACTTCTTCCTCGGCATTTTGGCGATCATTTAAGGTCAATTGAAATTGAAGAGGAAATGAGGGAAATTTGTAGCCATTGGGGGGTTGCAACATTTCAGCACCATCCTTGGCTTGTGGAGGAAGATTTAGAGGAATAAGGGCTACTGGGTTGTGGCTGAAGCTAGTTGGGCCTTTACTTGAATGTTGTAGAAATTTATAGAAGATTTTTGTAACTTGTTGTTCCCCCTCCAATTGCAGCTCCTTCTTCATCTTCTTCTTTGTCTCAATTCCCTCCATTGTTGCTATTTTGGAACCCAAGAACCAATAGATCAAGCCAAGACCAGCCAGCCACTGCCAGACCCCTTCTCTGCTGTCCAAGCCCCCCGCAAGCTGCTTGAACCCGCTCGCCGTCTCGCTCGCTCGCACGACTCCAACCCGCCTCGAGCCGTCCCCGTTTGTGCCCTGGCCGCTTGTTACCATTTGCCTGGCCATCCCCGTCGCCACCTAGCCCTGGCAGCCCGTCCTAGCCCTTCAATCTAGTCCTCTCGGCTCTTGGACAGATTGAAGTTCCAACTATGGGCTAAGGCTTCGTGGGCTTTTTCGAGCCCCTTTTGGACCTCCCTTGGCGTCGCTTTAGGCTTGGGTCTCGCTCGTTGTCACGATATCGTCGCCGTAAACTCACTAGCTCGCTAATCCGGTGAGTTTACTTGCTAAACCTTGCTTATGGGGTTAATTATGCTTAGTGGAAGATTAGATTAGCTTAAGATTGATTTATGTGGTTAGTTTAGTTCAATTAGTGGTTTAGTTGGTTAATTATGCTTATTAGGTGGTTAGATTAGTTTAGTTTAATTAGTGGTTTAGTTGGTTAATTATGCTTATTAGGTGGTTAGATTAGTTTAGTTAAGGGTTAATTAGATTATAGGATTTATTTAGCTTAGTACATTAATTATTTAAGTTCAATTAAGTGGTTAGATTAGTGTATTTGGCTTAATTAGGCATTTATCTAATTATTTTGAATTTATTTAATTAATTGTGTAATTTATTTAATTATTTATTATTTTTCGAAAATTATATTGGGATATTCGGTTGTCAGAATGTAATGCTAATTGTCGTGGTGTAATTAGTTTGTGCAATTGAGTGATGATTGTTGATTTTCAATTATTATTTCAAAGTTATAAAATTTTGGTATTTAATTTGAAAATATCGGGTGTCAGTTTTTTATGCCAAAAATATTTCTAAGTACTATATCAAATAGTGAGATTTTTAAAAGAAGAGTATCACTTTTTCTGGTTTGATCGACCGTATACCCACTAACAAAATTTGTTCGTCTCTCTTTTGTTCGCACTGTGGTAAAATTTCATATTCTTCAGATTTTCTTTTAGGTCAAATCACTATTAATGTGCATGACATCCCGATATTTTGCTGAAATTCCGACGTTATATTGTGCATTCTTGAATTTTCTTTAACTTCTATGCAGCTCACGTTAAAAACTTTTTCCATGAAAATTGTTACCATGATTGGTTGTGCATTTGATTCTAAATTGAGGTTAGTTTGGTTATTAATTGATGCCATTTTGATCAAGAAAATTCATACGTGCTTGTGGTAAGATATGGCTTCAATTTCATGGCGATTTGTCATCAAGCAATTACAATTTACAGTCTCACGTGCTCTGTTACAATTCTGATTACATGCTGGAAGTCGTGGATTAAGCATTGATTAGATGGACATACATGTAGCATGAACATGCTCGATGATGCATATTGTTTGGTGAATGATTTTCTGTCAGCAAATTCACTTGTTTGGTTAACTGAGAACCAATGTTATATGACTTGGATGTATGTCATATTATATGCTTTGCATATGATCATTTGATGAATGATTTTGGTGCGACACATATTAATGCTGAACTTTAGGATATTACTCGAAACTTGACTTCGCATTGTACTTCTTTTAAACAATTGATTTTGATATGATGTATTGTTTTTGGTTGCTTGATGTGTTTGACTGTTTCTTTTATTTGTATGCACCTAGTCATAAATTTCTTAGATTAGGTTTAGATTAGGACCTTGAAAATGGAGAAGGCATGAAGATGGTGGAGGTCGATGTCCATTCCGACCATTTTGATGTAATACCCATTTTCCCGACATATGTCTCGGGTTCCATGCATTGTATAAAACCCGACGAGTTGCGGGTTTTCTTTCTTTCTTTTTAATTGTTTTCCCTTTTATATTTTTTAGGATTTCATTTTTTATGACACCCACACACAATTATTTTACCAATGCTTTCAATATGAAGAAAATAAGTCAAGCCAATTGAGAAATTTGAGTGCAAAGCACAATATCCTTAACCAGGGTTGGATGTGCATGTGAACGGTATGAGGACCCATCCCTCGATGTGCGTCGGGTGGGCGTTGCTCTTATATGGAATGCCCCTTTGTCAACGGATGCCAGATCACGGTAGAAGCCAGATCGATGCTCCTTCAGGAATGCCGTCGACGGATAGACAATGTCATGCTTGATGGGGCGAGACAATGCCCAGTTACACCGGAAGATCGCCGAACGTCAAGTAGGCCGTGCCCGTGGGGTCGTAATCAATTGGAATACATGATTGAGTGAGATAATTGTGTCTGATTATGGGGCAAAATTATGTGGCACGGAATGGGACGTGCCATAACGATTTGACCATATAATAAGGATTCTTGTGATTGTTCGATATATAAGTTGAGGCATTCCAATTGTTAAGTGTTATTATTGCATATATCTATTATATGAATTGTACTGACCTGCAGAAAGAAACTGAGACTAGGTGAGTTTCATTAATTGTGTGGTTAGGCCGCCCCTATGCGTATTTCCTTCATAATCGGAGTTTAGGGCGTAGACTTGCTGAGACATTGTCTCACCCCGTCGTGGGTTTAAATCTTTTTCAAGTCCTTAGATAGAAGAGCGTCACTTGCGGTACGGGGTCCTGCAGACAATGAATTTTGAGCATACCTTCATCCCTATTGCCGGGATCATCTTGACTTGGGAGCTAGTTGAGTCTGTGGTATGGGTCGATGAGGGACTACCTTAGTTAGTACCTCACCGATTCATAGTATCGTTCATTGGCTTTTGACAAGGGGGTCAGAAGGGTCCCCTGTTGGGTTTTGACGGGCCTCCCGTTGGGACTAGGCAGTGGGAAGCAGCTCACCCAATGGATCTCAACATTCCTAATGGTGTTGTGATAGACCCGGAGCCCCTGGAGCCCATGGATGAGGAGTCTAATGCCTAGATGGCTTAGTAGCTCTTCCTTTTTGAGTTAGACCCTTGTTGATAGATTGGCTTTGTATGTAAACCTGGTGTGTTTATAAAAGTGTGTTTTAGGTCATTGGTTATCCTCCATTTCTATCACATGTTTGTTATTTTTTGTGAATTATTTATTTCGCTTCCATATGTGCATGAATCGTTTGGGTCGGCGACGCGTCTTGGGACCATCACAATTTAGTCGACCACCGAGGGATGCGCACGCGCTTAAGGTTCGGGGCGTGACAAGTAGGAACCTCAATCATAATGGAGTTGTCATTACAGATAATGTAACTTAATAATAAGCAGCATATGTAATTAGCACCATGTGAATATTGTGTAACTTGAAAACTTATAAGTACACATTCTGAAAATTACACGCATCATCACATAAATACCTTTGAGTAGAATACATGATATGCAATTGCACACTCTCCACATGACAGCGGTCATGAGAATATATTTTGACATTTTGCGAATTCATCACCTTTGGATTTATGAACCACTAAGGTTAGTCACTCCTCAATCATATGATGTACATGCATCCCTTCATGAACTAACACAGTCACCTCCTTTTGGAGTATGACTATGCTTTAAAGCAGGAGACGTCCCATCACAATATGAGACCAATATTCCTCAAATCCAATCAAATGTGTCACTTTAGCGATCACAACCCAATTGAATCATTGAAACTTTCTCATATCAGATATATAATTTTATGACCCACATTTACCTTATGCATGTGATTTCAAACCGAATGACAGGGGTAATTTGTCATTAAAATCACATATCATGCCAATCACATTGTTCTATTCATTAACCTATGTTGACCCTTATACATGTCATTAATGAATCAATGCTTTACACAATCTTTAAGTGATGATAGCTGCATTTGGTTCAGCATTTGGAAGGGGCAATTTTGGAAGGAAAACATAATTTCAACATTTTGAAGGCAAATTAAAAGGTAAAAGCCATATTCAAAGTTGAACCAAACGCAGCCGATATATATGTGAGCTCGCAACGTATTCTAGAACCATAGAAATATACATAAAGGATACGTAAAAATACCCAAAAAATCACACACCTTAAGGTTCCATATGCATTTCTCATATTCATAAAATCATCAAACATATAAAATAAATATATAACAGTATAGAGAATATCAATACGAGCACAAAGGTCTAAGCCACGCATTGATCAGAGATACCATGCGCCCTCACACGCTGCCAAAATAGGCAACGCGTGAAGCACACGTGCCGACACCCATAAACCGGCCTAAAGTTGGTATGACCAATCAACCAAGATCGAACTGGATCGGGTCAATCCAATCAACGCTTAATCAAATAGAGTTGGGTTGTTGGCAAACCTAGTTGAGTTGACCCACCGGGGAGTGACGTCATCATCGTCGATTGATGTTATCCATGACGTTATCAAGGCAAGGCGATGGCCATGTCGTGTGGTGACATCAACTGACGTCACCAACCGCTTTAGCCCTTCACGTGCCAGGCGCATGAGCGCACGTGGGCACGTGTGAGGGCTTGCGGCATAGCATGGCGCCAACTCCAAGCTCCTTCTCGGCATGTGGAGGCACATGCAGCCGTTTTTGGCCTCATCTTGACGCGTACAACCCACCAAAATGCTCGTCTTAGCATGTAGAATCCATATATGTGCTCAAAATAAACTTTCATCAGATCAAAATTCACAAAAATGGGCAAAATGGTCCAAGTATAGATGAAATCTAAAATCCTCATTGCTGGCGCATTTGGCCTCCGCCAGAGGCATGCCATCCACTGAAACGCTCGGTTCGATGAGGAGAATCCGAATATGTTTCAAAATCAAGTTTCAATAGGCAAAATTTCTAAAAACGGGCTAGAACCAACAATTCGAGTTTTAGGCTATGCCAGCTCTAATATCAAATGTTGGCTGTTGAAACGGCATCCTAAGATCAACATAGCTAGAAACCTAAACGTGTAGGAGGAGAATACAAAGATTTACGTACTTGATTTGGAATCCATAATTCCTTATGTGGAATGACGACAATCCAACGTTGAAACGATGAGTTGACACTCAAATTTTTCTTCTCTATGAGTCTCGGTTCCTAACTTGATGAGACCACCACTCATAACTTGTCTTATGTGAGGTGAGAGAAAGTTCATGAAAGAATAAGGGTTAGAGGATCTTAGCATTATTTATAAAATTTTGGATGGGTCCTCTCATCATGGGCCAAGCCCAACTCGACCCACACAATGTCAGACCCATATTCGACTATTAAGAAAATATTATGTTTTACCTTAATAGACCAATTCCGTGAAACAGTCAATTATAATCTTAATTAATGTAACTCACATCTAAAAAACTCTTACAAGTCTCTCTCGCCGAAAAACTATCCCCAAAGTTCATAACAAGACTAACCAAAAAAAAAAAAGTCGATAAATGGTGGTGGGGTGCCATTGTGAGGTAGTCGAAAGGCTATTAATATCTCATTGTCTTGTCTCTATCTCTTCCATCTTTTCACGCTGAAATACCTAGCAAGCGTCATAATCCATGTGAACACGACCCGAACTTTCCTCTTGAGGATGTAAGCAATGACGTCATAAGAACTTCGGAGATGATGCAAGAGTGCACCACCTTGGGGGTAGAAACTTTGGCAGCATCCTGGACTTCAATGCCATCTTTAAGTGGTCCAATACGAGGCCAAACAGGTGTTGCACAAAGGACGTCCTTTGGTGACACATGTACAAGTATGAGATGAGGTACTCAATAATTTCAAAGATTATTGCACATTTTCAGGTATGTCCTTGTCCCTCGATGCGCATGAAAAACATACCATTTTTTTTTTTTGAAATATGAGCTGATTTCATTGATCAACTTTCAATTCAAATTTTTATCCTCCCCATTTTCCTAGCCTTCTCAAACAACATAAATTCCATATTCGGTTACTTATTATTATTATTTTTTTGAAAAACTGTGTGATTTTAAGCTTTTGTGAATACTCATGTTAAGCTGAATATGTATAAAATTTTTATTAATTGAGGACGTTGATGTACTAATTTTTTAAAGTAAAATTACAAATGGTGGTGTATCTTTTTTAATGAGAAGGGTGCATCATTATAATTTAGATTCAGATTATGGCAAGACGATGTTTTGAATTGACAATGAGAAGTATAGAAAAGAGAAGTGAATAGAGATTTTCCTCTGCCGCTTTGAAAGTACTGATCTAAGGCATTGAATAAAAATATTACAGATATAAATATGTATATTACATACGTCATCGTCATAATTTTTTTTTATACAAATGATCTCATGATGCATGCAAACCTATCTACAAAAATAAAGTCACAACCCACCCATGTCATCGTCATCAATTTTTTTTTGCATTTCCATGACAAATGATCTCATGATGTTATCGATGCAAACCTATCATAAAAAATTTTTAAAAAAAAAAGTCACATGCAAAAAGTATATGTTAATTATGTATCATTATCTAAAACCTATTTGTGCGAAGAATTTTTTATTTCACCAATGTACGAAATAAAAGCATTTTGAACTTTACCAAAAAAAATAAAAATAAAAGCATTTTGAAGAGTTTGGACCGAGAGGGGGGGTGTTCTTCGGCTGAAAATCTAGAGACAGGGAGAGATACGACGAGAGCGAGTGAAGAGAATCGGAGGAAGAGACCGCTGGCCACCGCTCCTGAATCGCGGCCGACTACGCGCCGCCGTGCCTCCTTTCCCCCGCCGAAGCTCCGGTAAGCCTCGACACTGTTTTGGCCCTGTTTTCGGGCGTGCCAGGCCGAGGCTCGCGGTCGTCCGGCTCACACGAGCTCCGGCCCCGACTATATTTTCTCCAGCTACTGTGTGTGTCGTAATTTGTTTGTCTGAGAGTCCCGTCGAGAATCCCGGTTGAAGTTGAGCCGGAAACCTCATGATTCGCGAGCGCCCTTCACCCGTTTGACGAAATGCCTGGCGAGATCTAGTTTTATTCTCCCGTTTTTGGCCGAAACCGAGTCGGCCGTGCACGCCGTGATCTATGGGAATGTTCCAGTGGTGTTGGGCGACCTTGGGCGTCGGCCGTGTAGTCGTTCGCCACGTTTCCATTGTCGCCGTAGTTTGTTCGTGTTTGGCCGTGGTGTGGCTCTCGGCCGGCAGCAGGGAGGTCGGCCGACGAGTGGCGTTCGGAGTGGACGACGCTCGGCGGTGTCCTGAGCGCCGGCGAGGGCTTGTCAAAGTGGCGTCGGTTCGGGTGAGGAGCTTCGGTGAAGAAGAGCGCAAGGGGGAGGCGTGCTTCGGGAAGGAGAGAACAGGGAGAAGAAGAGAAAATAGAAAAATAAAAAAATAAAAATGAATTAAAATAATGAATTAAATAAGATTTAAAAAAAAAAATTAATTTGAAGCGGGTCATATCCCAGTGGGTGGATCGGATTATCGGTTCGGACCGGGTTTAATAATCCGAATCCCTGTTTCCAAATAATAAATAATAATAATAATTTTAATTAAAACATTAACTTGAATTATATAGTTGCTATTCATTTTTATCTGAGTCCCATCCACCGTTAGAGAATCGTTGCCGACCACAGTTGACTTCGGTCAGCAGTGGAAACAGTGGAAATAGAGGGAGGAGAGAGAGGCAAGCTCAAAAGAACTCAAATAATTTCTTTATTTTTTAATTTTTATTACTATAAAAAAAATCTAAAGTTCATGAATTTATGCCATATTCAACTTAAATTAATTTTCATATAACAAGAGTTATATTTTTCCATCCGACGGAATTTTCATCAATAAGAACCACATGATATAACAGCTCCCCAACTTAAGCTGATTGACGTGGGAGCTTCCACTTTCTAGGAAAGTCGAAAGTCTCTTATTGCATTCTCCATTTACTTTGTTGTTAAAAGATTGTGACTAGGAGAGCAACCCAATGGCGACGCAACGAAGTGAAGAACAAGGAAATCCAAATCAAGCAAAACTAGCAGCAGGTTATCTTCATGTTCCAACCGAGAAAGAATATGGCATAATTGATGGAGTCCTAAATATGCTCGAACTTGTTTTTTGTCAAGGTTCTTTTTATTTTCTTTATCACCAAACAAACATAGGAACTGTCTTTGGCCAAATGCAAATATCTTTAGGATAAAGGGTTTTTACGGGAATGCTTTCGGTCGTTTGGCAAATTACACATTGAAAAGTTGTTTGTGCGAAAATACCGTTTGGTAAAATTTATTCCAAATGGGCTTTTGCTTTTAATTTTCTTTTTAAAAAATCTAAAAAATCAAATCCGGTGGCCAAGAATGCTTGACGGCTAGATCCCCAGCCGTCCGGCGGCCAGATTTGGCCTCCGGACCGCCAAATCTAGCGGCCTGAGGTCGTGCGGACCCAGCGGCGCGACCTCAGCGACGTCATCGCCGCCTAGAGGCGCGACCTCAGGCGCCTGAGGTTGTAGAGGCCAGATCTGGCCGCCGAACGGCCAGATCTGGCTTTCGAACCGCCAGATCTGGCGGCCTGAGGTCGTGCGAAACCAGGCGACGCCGCCTGAGGTCCGCGCGACCTCAGGTGACGCTGCCTGAGGTCCACGTCGCTTGAGGTCGCGCGTCGCGGCACCCCCAAACGGTGGTCACCGACAACGCGCGACCCTCAGGCGGCAACGGCGGTGGCTACCGGAGAAGCTTGGTGGTCGGAAAGAAGAAGAAGAAGACGAGAAGAAGAAGAAGATGACGGGAAAGAAAAATGATGAACAATAGACGTGGCATTTCCCAAATGCCGAATGCCCAATGCTGCCCCTCCCTAGCATTGGGCATTGAGCATTCCAAATGCTCATATTTGGGCAAAGGAGCTTCCAAAAAATTTGCCAAACACTAAAATTTTTCCCCAAGGGGCTTTGGGAATGCCCAACCAATCACCCCCATAATGCTGACCGTAGCTAGAATAAAGGGGAAAAAAAAGTATGCGAAGGACCTAGTGCTCACTCTTTCTTCTACAGATATTGAAAATGTTTTAGCAAGCGTTGGATCAGCTTCTTCCCAATCTGGAGGTGCTTCAGGTGTGTTATCCCTCAAAGGAGTTATTTTCAGTGTGAAATTAATATCTGGGGCAAATCTTCATGAAATTGTTCTTTTCTGGTACATTTCTCAATGTCAGCGAGCATAAAAGTGTTAATTAAATGATATGAAATGTTTGCATCTATTGCAGAAAATTCCGAAGAGGAAGTGGATGGACCCTATTACCGACCATTGTTGAGAGCTGCATTCAGGGGCGATTAGGAATCTGCTACAAGATTTTTCGAATGAGATGCTGCTTCAAAGACAGCCAAAATAACAAGCGGATCAGAAACATTGCTTCACATAGCTGCTTTGAGTGCCCGAGACCAATTTTTTGAGAACTTGGTTGAGCCCTTGTCTCCGTATCTAAAAGCACTTGAAATGGTTGAGTGTGATGGCCGCAAAGCCCTCCGCAATGCTGTCCTGTGTGGAAGTATAAGGATGGCCAAGGCATTATGATATTCCGAAAGGAACACATCCTTCATTATCTGCCTTGGAAGCTTCTATGCATAAGGAGATTGTCTGGTTCCTGGCGAAAAGTACAACAGTCAGATGGGCCTGGTAATCCCTTCAGCAGTTCCTCTGCCATTGACACCATTGTAGATCTCATCTATGCTGCTCATCTTGGTAAGATCACCATCGATCTTTTTCTCAATTCCATCTGTGATTTCCTTCGTTCTAGACTTAGCTTATTTTCCCGATCAGCATTTGCTGGTCTATTCGGATAGATATCGTCCTTTATCTCATTGGGCGGTACCCTCACTTACCATGAAAAGCACACGGCACGGCAACCCATCCATACCGGACGTGTTGGCAGTGAAGGAGTCCTACTTTCTCAGTGGAACCGGGCTCAGTGTCTTGGAAGCATTGATATACCAATGTCCGTACTTTCTACACTCGCATCACTTCATTACTGATTCCCTTCAAGAAGATCATACCGAGTTCATCACCTGCTCTTTAGTTTCTGAACTTGAAGGCCGGTGGACCTGAACTGCAAACCAACGGATAAAAGTTTAAATCTGGGTGGGTATGCATTTTTGCTGTTTGGCATTATCTTAGACCTTCATGATTTTGAACTTTAAGTCAATTTTCTTAGATTGATTCCCTCCGTACTAGCAAAAGAAAATGTAAATGAACGTTTCTTTGCAGGATACATTCTGGTTCCTCGACCTTGTTTTACTTGACTAATGGCCTGAAATAGAACTACTTTATGGATCAGCTATCCCTTGAGAACCATATGTGATTCAACCAAGTACATAAGTATCATATTACTTAATTGATTGAACAATATGACGAACCAATTGTGAAGTATTACAATGATTTCATATCTAGTGACCAGTTTTTCTCTACAACCTAATTGTAGCGCTTCAATGTCTTACAAGGTCACTTTGGAATGCCACCAAAATTGTAGGTATGCTTCCATTTTATAAAGATACTGTCATTATCTCTATCCCTCTCTCTCCAACTAAAAATCTATGGCTTGTTTGTTCTTTACTTCTTTCGTAAGTAGAAAAAATCTCCTACTTAATTCTTCGCCATAATCTGGAAAATAATCTGTAGTAGCCCCCTGCGTGTGTGAAAGAATTGTTAGACATTCACTATTGGATGTGATAAATGTGTTTGAAGTTAGTTTTGTAATTAATTTTTCCACGGGTCAACCGTCCATCAGTGAATGTATAACTTACTCTTTATACTGTTAGTGGACATAATAAAAATCCTTAAAATATTATTCAAACTAATAAAAATCCTTAAAAACTTATTCAAACTCAAACAAAGTTATATATAATTTTCTGTGTTAATATTTTTATATTTTGAAAGATTTCAGAAATTCATCAGAAGAAGAAGAAGTGAAAAAAGAGTACTTGAAAACTGCAAATTGAGGCTAGATTTGATGTTAACCTAGGAATTTCTTGCTTTTCGGCTAAATGATCTAAGTAGAAGATATAAAATAAAAGTTACGTAAACTTAATACTTTTCCTTCAATCTTGATTGTTGAAATAATGTTCGCTTCATCATCTCTATCAAGCATGTAAATCTTTTTGGAAAAATTAGAACAATGAACCCATATGCATTCGTTTTCTCCATTACGGGTGAAGTGCTTATAACCTAAAAATCACTTTCTTTGACTACTACTTCATCTCAATACAACATGAAAGAACACGTTGAGAGGGTGCAAGAATTGGGCATGGGACCGAAGGCAAGCTCCCAGCATCAACTTTGAAATAAGGTTGCAATAGATGATGGCATGGGTTTATCGTTTGATCACATTAACATAGTAAATTTACATTTTTATTTGGCAACTTTAAAAAGGCGTGAAAATAGGAATAGGAGCATGTAGGAAAAATCAAAATAGTTTGTTTGGGAAGGCTTGGAATAGTAGAATATTAGTGGGAGCGAATTTCGTGGGTCACAACAAAATCATCCATCTTAGAATTCATCCCCTATTTATATATCCTATACCAAAAGCTGTTAGATGGTAAATGAGTTTTCTTCCCTTGTTATCATCGTATATTACAGAAATAGAAGCATTCCAAAAAATAAGATCTCAAATACATCAGGTTGATATGGGAGACTGCGCTCTTAAAGATTACCCGAGAAGGTGGATCACTCGAAGTGTATGAAAACTAACCCAAACGGCACCTGGCCGCTAAAATGATCATATAGTTCCCAAAACCTATTCAAAATTTTAACTCGCAATTGCACTTGTCATCTTCACCCAAATTCTGTATGCCCACGAAATGCCCTTTAGTCTCGTCCCTAATTCTTCTATTTTTGTAAAAAAAAAAAAAAAAAGGAAACAGAATAGCGTCGTTGCGTGTTTTTATCAAAATAAAAGTGATTTTTGAATATAGGCAACTCAAATCACTACGTTAGGAAACGTCACATATCATTACGTGAACTCATTTGGAAGCTTTGAAATTGCTAAAGATAGATAGAATGGAGGAAAAAAATTGTTGAGCATAAATACCAGTACAGTGGCTCATGCGATTGATAAGATTTTTTTATTACTAGCTGCCAAAAGCATATTGGAATAATATTGTCTAAAATAGTCTTATAGAAGGAAAGACTACTGTAATTTACTCTAGCTAGACATACGTCATTAGCGTGGTCATCTCCAAAGCTGTTCTATCAGGTTAAATCTTATAATTATGTTCTCTTAATTATGATTAGCATTAAAAAGCCTTGTTTGAACTTCAAGGAGGATCTTTTTCTTCAGTTACCCTCTTATCACTTCTACTTTCTTCACATCCAATTAATCTTTTCCTCTAGACATGATATAAACTTTTTCTTTGAAAATGCGGAAAATGATTTTATATCGTTTTTTGTACTTTTGCATCAGCAATTACTCAAACTCACTGTTTGCATTTGAGGATCGAATCCCAGAGAGAACTTTTTTTTAAAACCAATTGCAAGCCCCTGGTCTTTCATTTTCTTTTTTCGTTTGTTTTTGACATTTTGCAGTTCCTATTTTAAAGAGAGTTCACGAGGTGAAGCTGAGACACGTGATGGCAATCAAGTTGGCCAGACAAGTTTGCATTGCGATCTCTTATATGAATACTACCGAGATCATTGATTTTTGCGGTAATGGGAACTTCTTGTTTCATGCTACAACCCACGGAATCAGTGAAATCATAAAGCTATTTATTCAGTTTTTCCCAGTTGGGAAGTTGACTTGTAGTAAGAGTTTGATCGCATCTGCAGTGCGTTATCGCAAAGAAAGGACTCTCAGACTGTTTTTGAAGGTAAGATCAACTAATAAGTCGTCATTAGTTCCAGCGCCCACATGGGGCGATTCGATGGTTATGATGGTCGCAGCAGCAAATTACCAACCTAAATTGGGCACCGTAACTAATGTCTCCGTAGTAGCTTAATACAAAGATAAAGTGATACAAGGTAAATATCTTCTTTTCATATAATTTATAGCTGCGCTTAATGATAAATATTTCTTCTTGACAATTTTTAAAACATATGATAGCTAGAACTTTTATTAGATAATCTTGAGAATATACATTGAACCTTTTTTTTTTTTAAAAGCGGTTGAGCGATATTCAGCCAAGCTTTTGCACACCACAAAGTCTACCTTCTTGGGTTATTTTAAGGGTGAACTACCCTACATCTATCTGATATATTTAGGATTTTACTCCTAAAATGCTTCCACTAACACTTGAATCCAAGACCACAATGAGAAGAAGAAACTCCTTTGTCATGTAAACCAAATTAATAAGGTAAGTTGAGAAACTACACTACATCACCAATTGACAGAAAATAAGGGAGACTGATAAGGGAAATTGGGACATTGAAAACTGATTGAGACTAATCATAATTAAATTGCATTTTAATTTACCAATATAAATATGATCCGCCACTTTAATCTAATCCTAGTGACTCTTTCTTAAATTCGACCAACTCTTTATATAGGTGTTTGCCATGATGCAATTAGGGGATTATTATGCATATCATTTAATGTATAACCCATTTATATTCCCGTGGAGCCCAAACAAAAACATTTAAATCAGTTTTACTTATACTTCGGCGGTACTTTGCTTGTTCCGTTGTATTACATTTTGTATTACAGATTATAATGTAGTTAAGATATAATTAAATTTATGTAGGTGGTAATGACTTAATTAAAGTAATATGAATTGAATCTTCTCTGTTATATATATCTATCAAAAGGTTAGCTAAGTTCATTTATAGCCACTATTTTCATTTGAATAGCTATTAATTCAATAACACTTCTCATTAGTTAATTTAGCAATCAACTAAAGTTTTACTCATGCAAACCATTGTCTAAAAAGAAATCATGAAGCTTTTACTATTTATTTACCTTTATTGCATTTCAACTTTCTATCCTGTCATGGAAAAAAAAAAAAAAAAAAAAAAACTTGGTACTATTATGTACAACAAGAATCCTAAAATTTGAGTAAATTATGCAAGTGAGTTCTAAAACTTTGAATTCATGATTAATAAGTCTTAAAACTTGTCTTTGCTCTTTATGTTAGTCCCTTCGTTTGTTCCATCTATTTTTGATAGATGGAAAATTTATTGGTATTTTTTTATTAATTTCCTTTTATTTTTTGTAGAAGTGGAACTGATATGGCATAGATAAGTGCCACATCACAAAGCCTAAAAATAAAAATGACTAGAGTTTAAAAACAAGTCAAAAAATAGAGAGAGAGAGAGAGAGTGAGTGATCATTAAAGAGGAACAAGAGTCGCCCCATTTGTCATTAGCAAGGTTTAGGAACCGTCACGAAGTCGCTTTGAGTGCAAAAACCCTCGCCAGACTGCCAACAAGGCTTGGCCGCCCTCACTCAATGGTGGCAGCGACGTAACTCGCTACTACCTAAGAAGGCTCAATTGGCCCTCACATAGGTATCATCGTTGCCGCCGCTGCAGACCCATGGAACACCTTTATAACCAACCTCTCGAATTAGTTAAATTCAAACATTTGGCGTGTGTATATAATTGATTGGATATGAAATGCTAAATTTCAGTTTCCAAATTGAAAATCCCCTGCTTTCTAGCCAGTTGTGCCGACCTTGAGAGGTTGAGTTGCGTCTTTTCCTATTGTGTAGCTATCCTTTCATATAGTATCTTATTTAATTTACTTTTGAATAATCAGTTATGCAATATGAAGACATAACTCCCACTAGCAATGCATTAATATGTAGGTACGGTGGCCAAGATCATTAACGTTTTTTTTTTTAATTAGTTATAAGCTAAGACTAAATAACCTTCTAGAGGCTAGATAGTGTATTCAAATGCCACAACGTCTCTAGGACTCTAAGAGCAAGTTATCTAGTTACAAGGTAATAGTTACACGATCAACAATGAACGATCACTTTGCTAAATGTGATGGGATAATCTTGCTTGATATATATGTACAGGATTAATGAAAAATAAAATAGATGCATACAAGATACGTTCTTTGATTGAATGCATATATACTTAACATGTAACATAGTAGATTATATAATTACATGAATAATTCATAGATGCAGAACTCATAATGTTTTTTTTTTTTTTTCGCTGATTATAACTATAGGTAACACGTAATCGAGAACGTGTCAACGAATCCGATATTTTTAGTACGCTTGCGATAGATAATGCTTGAGAATATGCTCGTCGAATGTGAAGGACCTTGCGACCGGATGACCAGCTCATCCGGTTTCTAGAGGATTACCCGAAAGACAAAGCAATCATTTTCCTTAAATTCCAAAAGTCAAGGAAATTACCAAATTACTAAATATAAAACCCCGACATTCCACCACGTGCTGCTGACGACGACAAAACCGCCACCTCGGCGAACTGGATTAGTCAAATTCAACGACTGAATTTCTGCGCTTGTTCGAAAATCATCTCTTTACTTCTCTCTCTCACACTCTCTCTTCTGCCATTGTCGCGGGACCGCCTTGACTTTGATTCGCGCGAGCGCACGGCAGAAGATGAAGCTCCGTCGCCCTCCGCCTCCTCTTCTGGCCGCTCTGACGCTCGTCGCCATAGCCAACCTCTCTGCCCCCGCCGTCTCGGCTGGCTCGCCTCGCTGCAAGGCGTGGCTCGTCCAGTCCATCCCCACCGACATGCCCCTCCTCCGCCGCGTCCCCGGCGTCCTCTCCACCGGTGAGCGCGCCCCCTATCCCGTCGCAACGACTGCGTTTAGCCAGGTACCGCGCCGGAGTTTGGTTTTAGAAAGCATGATCGGGGGAACAGAGTAGGAGAGACTGAGGTTGGTGTTAAAAATTGGATATTGTTAAGGCTACGTTCGTTTTGCAAAAACGTCTCTTGTATACTTGCGAAAACGAATCAATGAAAACATGTTTACGTTATTTACGAAGATGTTTAGATATAAAATGTAATCAATGATGAAAATAGGTTTCATTGACTAGATACTTTCAAGTTATACAAGCAATCATTTATTGATAAATGTTTTCCAAATTATTTGTTCTTCGCAATATAAATGGAGCTTAAATGTATTAATTGCTGATTGGGGTGACAAATGGTTTTAGCGGATGTGCTGCGGTGGTTGGCGGGAAACTCGACGAAGAAGCTGGACATCATAGCATACTATTGGCAGCTGAATGCTCGTCCTGATGATCCTACCTCCGGCGATTATGGTTACTCTCAGTCTGACATGCTCCGACTTGGGGCCGATTTGGGTCGCGGTGTTTACAAAGCCATCGAAGATGCCGCCAATCGGAATGTTACTATTAGGTAATTGTGGATAGCGCTTGCTCATGCCCTTTGCATATGCTGATTTGTGGGTGTGAAGTAGCCATTGGAGCTTTACCTTCGGGGTATTTCGCAAATGGCTAATCATGGCTACCTTTTAGTTTATATCTGGTAGTTTGTTTCTTAACTTTTTTGCTCCTGCTCTTTCGTCACACTTTCTATTAACCTGTCAAATAATTTCTTTTTCTAAGTTTCCGAAGCACGTGTCAGGTAATTTGCTTAACGTGTTCTCCCGAGTAAAATCCCAGAAATCGTCTATCTTGGAGAACTGCACGAATTCTAAGTGATGCAATTTGATTTATATTTCACTTTGAGAAAGTAAAAGTACC
Organism: Eucalyptus lansdowneana; assembly: GCA_017140395.1. Lineage (NCBI taxonomy): Eukaryota > Viridiplantae > Streptophyta > Magnoliopsida > Myrtales > Myrtaceae > Eucalyptus > Eucalyptus lansdowneana. Next base: position 41,216,568 of record CM029485.1, read on the forward strand.
TTTATTGTAGATTCCTAGTCCTCCAAAAGTTCCAAGGGAGCCTCAGGTAGGAGATTAATCCAATGGATGAAGATAGTGAACGACTGAAGTGCCAGAATCACTTACCAAAGCAGTGAGAAAATCATTACTTTAAAGATGGTTGAAGCCTGAAATTATGTGTAGAAAGAAAAGCAAAACGACCAGACGCATTTTCTTGAGGCTTCTGCTTTCATATTCACCATATCTATTAGAGATGTTCTCATTTACTTCTTGCAACATTAGCACACCTCTGAAAAATATTGAACTTCATCAGGCTTTTACATCACTCAGGAGCGCCTCCTGACTATGACAAAGAACCAAATGACCTTGCTTCAGGAAGGACAAACGTCAAGTCTGTAACTCTGTTATTTGCCAAATGGTGGGGATCAGGCATAATTCATGCCAAAGTGTGGATATCAAATAATCAAGATGTTTATATTGGATCTGCAAACAACGATTGGAAGGCCCTTTCTCAGGTACACGCTTTACTTAAGAAGTCCTTTTCTCAGGAATATAGTTAGCCTTCTCTCCATTTTTTATTCGTGAGGATATCAATCCGACTGTGGCTAAATAAATTGACTGAGCAAAAGAAAAGGTGTGGGTTCTCAGCTATAAGCGTCCCATTCTTGTTGGCAAGTAAGATCATAGAAGATTATGCCACATTTACACCATATTAAGACATATCGCCTTTTTTTCACCTCTTCAATCTGTAGATTTGTTTGTGCATTCGAGCCATATAGAAGAATTATAATGATCAAATCTTTACAGGTGAAGGAACTTGGAATATACCTTGTTAATTGTCCCAAAATAGCAAAGAAGGTTGAATCCTACAATGACAATCTGTGGAAACTTTCCTCTCTCAATGCTTCAGCTTACACAAAGAATGTCTGGGATCAACAATGGCAGATCACCAGAAAAGTTCCCTGTTGGTCACATTTTCTTGAACCTGACGAGCGATGCAAGTATGACAAAAACATTCATATTGCACTTTTTCTTGTGCCTCTTTTACCTGCATAATTTGAGATTTTGTGAATCGTTATGGTCTTCTTCTTTTTTTCCCCTGGCACATTTTCTTTGTTTCTCTGGGTGATAGAAAAGTTCATTTTCATTTCAGAAAGCATGTCTCTGCTTCATGGGATTTTGTGTCGTTTCACTTTTAGTCAAGGAATATCCCTTTTTGGTCTTTCAACCATCAGATTAACTCTAGGCCCAGGTCTGAAACTCCTGAGGTTATGCTGATTGATGAGTGATTCTGTTGTTTTTAGAGTTTTTGACGGATTTTTGATTTTCATCTTTGTCGGAGTTCCTTCCAAGCCTTATCCCATTGGGTCGGATCAGCTATAAATGTTTGCCAAATGTATCTTAAAAAATTATTCCTGGTGTTTGATATTTTCCAGTTTGTTATCTCCCAGATGATTGAATGATATGAGCACAGAGAAAGCAGAACAGTTCTTATGTATGGTAAATAGCTTTTAAAATAAGAAAAGTAGAGATCTCTGGATTGAAAGTAAAAGATTGGATTTTATTTTCAAATTGTTCATTTTGGAAATGCTATTCTGTGGGACTGATGAGTAAGCAGAAATTCTCCAGTGCATGGTAAATTGCCTTTAAAAGAAGAAAGGAATTTCTAGTTTGGCAACTCCAATGCTTAGACTTGGTCACAGACTTCTGTCAAAACGTTATTCTCAAATTTGAAATCAGCAGCTTATTCTCGGTCTGATATTAGCCAGTGATGTGGTGTTGTAACCATTCGATCAGTTTGGTGCTCAACGGAAGGGTTTTGCGCTCGATTTGCTTTCAATTCACTTGCCATCATAATGATCTGGTGAAGGTTGACGTTAACATTTTCCGAGTCCTCTTGTTGATATAAGCAAATATGTCATGGCAGGTCGCCTCTTCCTCGATCTGTGGAGGTTCCTCATGTAGCAGGCTATCCAGTCCTGTCACATCCTCACATGTTTCGGCTTCCATTAGATACTCCTGGACGTAATCGTACATCTTCACAATATCAACATAGCTATCTTTCTTTTGCTCCTCCAGAGGTAACTTGTCCAAGACCTATCTATTTAACATTTTTAATTTTGTCTTAACATAGAAAGTAAGAATTGCATTTGGACATCATCAAAACATTAGCCATTACAGGTTAAGACTTTTTTCATCCTAGAATTGTTTGTTGAATCAAACGATAAAAAATGAATGGTTGCATATTAAGTTTAGTTTATTAAGTTTGTTGATTTGCCACATCACAGTTCCAGTGTCTATGTACCCAATTAGAATTTAGCTAATCGACCCAGTCTAGTTGCTATTGTCTTCTCTCTGATATATTAGCAAGTAAACTTTTTCGGTGTGTATTCCTTCATGAATACTGAGGGTGTTCAACATTTAAGTTGATTAAATCACATTGCAATTGCTCTACTGATCCTTTTGGGAGATCCCGTAAATTTCATCTTTCAAGCTTCTATCTTGCAGCTGTCATTTGGCAAGTACCAGGCTGACGAGCAGGCATGGGTCGACACAATAAAATCAGTTGGAAGTGGAGGCACCGTTAGGATCAGCACAATGGATTGGCTTGGTCAATCACAATATATTGGCCAAACTGTTTATTGGTCATCCCTTTCTTCTGCTGTGTCAGAGGTATTCTCCTTTCTAGCGACAGTTGCTGCCCTTGTTTGTACATGTGAATCTAAATCGACAGATACAGGTCAATATGGTTTTCATTTGAAATCATTTTGTCTTGCATCTACCAGATTCCATTTTTCCTTTTTATGGAGATGGACTGTGATTTGCATGAATATTTAAACAGTGGATACTAGGTCTGATGGCTGGTCATTGGCTTCTTGTTTTTGAGTTATCTCGCATGCTCGGAACAGATAAATGAAAAGCTTTTAGCTTGTTGTAAGCAGTAGAATTTCCTGCTATCGCCATTTGCCACTTTGGTTTCAAAATGATTGAAGGAAAATGTGGAAAGCCTTTGCTGTGATGAAGAACTGCTTACTGACAGAATGGGTTGATGACACTGGCTTTTTGTGATTTATCTTTATTGACCAACTTTATTTCCTCCCATATGTTGTCACTGAGAACATATTTTCTGAGGTAACTATAATTTTCAGGTTGTCTTTTCCAAGCATGCCAAAGTGAAGATATTGGTAGCATATGGGGCACATTTCATAAACAACACTGACGTCTACCTGAAATCTCTCCTCTATTCCAATGTCCTTTGCTCCTCTTCAAAGTACAACAATTGTTCTGGCAAAGTCGAGATCAAGTACTACATAGTGCCGGGTTTTAACGCGACTGGAGCTGCGATCAGCAATGGGACCAGCACTGGGAACAAGTATCCTGGTCGCACTCGGGTCAACCATGGGAAGTATGCTGTCAGTGATGTGAGAGCCCACATTGGAACGAGCAACCTCTTGTGGGACTATTTCTATACTACTGCTGGTGTCAGCTTCGGGACGTATGACCAGGGCATAGTTTCGCAGCTTCAAGAAGTCTTCGATGCTGATTGGGATTCACCATATGCTGTTCCTGTGGGAGAGTTTGAGGAAGGGCACTCGTTTTCGGGCTGACTAGTGCCTGCACACAAGGTATGGACCGGCTACAATTAGCACGGAAAGGGGCACGACGACAGTCGAATTAAGTCTTCTAATGCAAAGGGTACAGCCACTAGAGTTGTGCCGCATCTTGAGACGAGGACATTGTTCAGACTTAATTTTACCAGAATGATTTACACCTTGTAATCTCAAACTAAAGCTATTGGTATCTCCTCCTCGATGATTATAGCAAAGGAAGAGGCAGCTTCATTGCGTGTATACATTATCTCGAGAGAGTGCATTTCTTGAAGCTACACCAAAATCATCAACACGAGGTGAAAGCAGGTAGAACTTGTTAAGAACATAAAGTTGATACTATCCGAACATGAACTATTAGAGGACAAGCATGAATTTGCAGAAGTCATATGGAAAAGTTTAAGGCATATTTTTGGCAAAAGTCCTAAAACTTATTGTGAAAGTACAACTAAATCATAAAACTTAAAAAAAGTACAATAAAGTTCCAAATTTTGTCAAATTGATGTAATTGAGTTTTTTTATTGACTCCGTTTTCATTATTATTTTCTTTAAATATGTGGCAATGACGTGGCTCAAATGTTGATTTGATCCAAATCTAATTTTAATGCAATTTTGATTTAAATTAAAATAAAATGATCTAAAAGAAAAAGGTTAGAAGGGCCAGCAATGGTGGGGAAATGGTCAGCGAGGTTCTAGGCGAGGGTCACTGGCCGGTGGCTGGTGGCCGGGCCTGAATCAGACTGGATCATCGTTGGGTAGGCCTTATGGTCCAGATCTTAGACTGGATCAGACCGGTCCTGATAAGCACAGATGACAAAAGCCCAATCTGAGTTCTCTCGTACAATTACGCCGGTTGATCTTCTCTTCTTGCCTTCTCAGTGCGCATTGTTTAGTGTTTAGCCGTTCGCTTCTCATTTTGAGGGGGAGGCCGGAGCGACGGGTTTCAGCCATTGCTCCAGAGAAAACGCCCTTCAAAAACCGTTTTATGGAGCGTTCGAACAACAGCAAGGGAAATTTTAAGGGAAATTGATTCAAATGTTATTTTCACAAATGGTCACCAATTCTTTTATCAAAATTAATTACTTGATATTTTTTCTGAGTATATATATATAAAGGGCAATTTACCAAAAAAATCTTAAATCTTTTACAATTTTATCAATTCAATCATAAACATTTTTTTTTTACCAATTTAGTTCTACATCTTTTACAATTGTGCCAATTCGGTTTATCCAAACCAAATTTGGTCGATTTAAGTAAAATTTAGCTATCTTTTACAATTGTGCCAATTCAGTTTATCTAACCAAATTTGGCTGCCTAGCACTACTTAAACACCGCATTGAACCGGCAAAAAAATAAAATAAAACCGAATTGGTAAAATTGCAAAAAGTTTAAGATTTTTTGATAATTTTTCCTATATATAAAAGTTATATAAATTTATCAATGATGATTGAAATACACAATTTTCATATGTTCCTTGATTTCTGCATATTATTTACGGTCGCTGCCCTCTTCCCTTTTTTGGCATTCTCCTCTCTCACCGACAATAGTCGCTACTTTTATCCGTGACTAACACAAGCGTTTGTTTGTGTTTCGTTTAAAAATTGTTCCAAGAAAAAGAAATAGAAAAAGTGTTTCTCTTCCTAGGAACAATTTTTGAACAAAAAAATGCGTTTGGTAAATTTGTTTCGGGAATAAAAAATAAACGAAAACACGTTTGGTAAATTTGTATAATTTTTTTATTTCTTTTATTTTAAAATATTTTTATTTTATTTTATTCTTTTTTCTTTTTCATTTTTTCATTTTTCTTCTTTTGGCCGGTCGCCGGCCTCGGCCATGGCCGGCGACCGGCCGACAAGCGCGGCGGCCTCTCCCGCCACGGTGAGGCTCGCCGGCCCCCGACGAGGCTCGGCCTCGCCGGGCCACCGCTAGGCGACGCCGACTCGCCCAAATCCGGCGAGGCTCGCCCAGGCCGAGGCGAGGGTCGGCCAGCGGCCGACGAGGCCGACCCTCGCCCGCTACGGCGAGGCTCGGCCTCCTGGCCGAGGCTCGCCGTCCCTCATCGGCCGGCGACCGACGAAAGAAAAAAGAAGAAGAAAATAAGAAGAAAAAGAAGAAGAAAATAGAAAAGTGTTTCTAAGTTTTGTTTCAGAAATAAGAAACACAAATTTGTTGTTTATTTTGCTTTTTTTTTGTTTAACAAAACAAAAAAAAGGAACAAAACGCACCCAAACGCGTTTGTTCCTTTTTGTTCCCATGAACAAAAAAACAGAAAAAGTGTTCAAAAACAGAAAAAAGAAATACAAACAAACATGCCATAACCGATTACGATTATTTGGATGAAACTAGCCACAATCATAAGTTCCAAAAGCATGAAACTGCTTTTATCGCTTGGTCAATTCCATTGCGGGTTTAAATTCCTTTTGATGGTCTTATATTAATAAATTTTGTACCCTTGTTTTGAATGGATGAGTCGATTATGGAAGTTAATCATATCAACGGCCCAGATTAAAGATGAGGAAAAGGTTTTGCTACTGCTCAATGAATAATCATTCCCACCATTATGATTACACATTTTAATGGCCAAGAGAAAACAGGAGAAAGAGAAAAAATCAAAATACTCGTATTCCTCTACCCCCATTCAGTACCATCTTCTCTTCTCCAACGACAGACTATTAACGACGGTCGGACTTTCGGAGATTACCATAACGTCGACCTCGCCCGAATCACGTGTCTTGGAACAGCGGCCTAGCATCATCGCAAGAACACCATTGAATTCTTTGTTGACTTTCTTGTTTCTTGACGGTTCTTCTTTATTGAAAGTGAGAATGAGGTGACGAGGCACTTCTCTACTTTCCTAAATATGCAAGAACCAAGGCGACCCGCCCTTTTCCCCCGGCATTGTTCTCCGACGATCCACCCTTGGCAAAAGGGGCCACCCGTTCTCTTTCTTCAATCGTTCTGATCAGGACAAGTGGGGCTGATTTGTTTGCATCCACCACAACAGTGTCGGCATCGTGGGGCCGGAACGGAACTCTGGGCGTCGTCGATGGAGGCAGGTCTGGCCAGAGTTGGCTCCATCTTCCGTGGAGTTAGCATCGATTCAGTCAATGAACATGGGGCCGCTGGCTCGTCCCTCCGTGAAGATGGAGCCAGATCTGCCACCTTCAAGATAAGATACATGTCAACTTCTTTCTGATGGATCAAGGGAGGGAGGGAGTGTTGGAGCGAGAGAGACCGAGTCGTGAGACAAAGTGGAGAGGCGATCTTCGGAGTCGGGGACGGCGGACCAAATGGTCCGGCAAAAAGCAAGAACAGGAGAGACATGGTTTGGTTAAGGCAGTGTATTGTGGATGACGGGTCATGTTTCGTGTTAAATTCGCATGTGAAGGAACGCCCTGTCCGAACATATCTGCCCGTGGGAAGAGCACTATAACTACTAGAAGGTTACATAAACCCAGTGGTATATGACCCTCCACTTTTCACTTCTCTAATTTAATTTCAAAAACCTAAAAGTTAGAACTACAATGATAGCAAACTTAAAAAGACTAGATCAGATTCGAAAACTTCCGATCTAGACCCGGAGAAGAGCGTCTCGATCACTCGGACAACTTCAACGCAAAACGAAATGAGCTTGCATGCATCCACATCTGCTCCTCTATCATCCGGAATCCCAAGCATAGCGAAAATGATGTACTTTTCAGTTTGGATTAACTAATGCTCGACCGTTTTCTATTCATCTGTCAACGTAACTTCAAGAAGGGCGATACATACAGACCGACCAAGACTCCAGAACACGCATAATTACAGGTTGACATCCCTCATGCGAGTCGTTTATATTCACTTCCTGGTACGAACATCCGAAGGCGGGTCGTGGGTGGTGACTCCGTTCCCGACCCTGGCGCGTCCCTCCCTCGTGTTCCTCTTATCTTTGTAGAAGACGTAGTAGCCCGCCGCCGCCACCAGGAGGATCCCACCGACCGCCATCGCCCCCGGGCTCATCGGCATGTTCCTCCCTCCCACCCTGGCCCTGTGCGCATCGTCCACCGCCATCTCCTGCTCTCTCTCTCTCTCTCTCTCTCTCTCAAGAGTACTCACCGACCTGAGGTTGATGAATCGAAAGAAAGGCGATACCGGTCTGTCTGATCAATGGGGAAGGAACCCGACGCGTTTATGTAGGTGTCGAGCCGACGTGAAATGTGGCGGCGGCGTATGTTCGTGTCCTTACAGGCGTCGTTCTCTAGGGTTCGGACGTAGCATCATGGTTGCAACTAGTTGTTTCTGCATGGTACAGTGCATATCCATTCCACGGAATTTAGGTTGAGCGGATGTCGGATGGTGATGATGGGTCATCTTTAGCTGCAGGAATCTTTTGCAAATATGTCGTTAATTATTGTTTGTTTTTCTTCGGTTATTTGATGATATTATGCTAATAGAGCACTTTCTTGTTGTTTCAATTAAAGGAAACGAAATTATGTCCGGCCTTTCTTTCGAGATTTATAGAACGGGAAGATATCATAATTTTTTTGGCTCCATTTCCGAAAAATCGCAAATGATTCACGGTCTCGAAAGAATTTTTTAGATTATCGATGTTGAATAAAATTCGGAAAAAGTCAAAACTCCATGGAAAAAGAATTGAAATAGAAAGCTCCAACCATGGTTTTGAAAATGGACCGCTAGCATAACGATGGCTAGAAGGAGGAAAAGATCAGTCCAATGGCCAAATCTTGTTCCGCTAATACTCAGGTAAGTTATGAACGCTTCTCTTTCAAGTTGCCCTCTGAAAATGCACATGAATTAATTCAAATTTCTAAAATTATAAACAAATAGATGCTTCAGATGAACAAAAGCTATACATATTTCATCTTTATCAGGCTTTTTAAGCATAGAAATACTACTTAAATAACCAAAAACAAATTACGCTCGATTTATTTGTAACCGTTGATTGCTCTTGTTCCTCTCTAGAAGAATTTCTAGATCGATCCCTTTGTCTTCCTCCACGCTTTAAAGCACCGTCATTTGGAACTTCTAGTTTTATTTGCGAAGGTGCGGTCTAATTTTTTCTCTATGAGGATATAATTGGTTTTCGGGCCTCAGATTACTGAATACTAAACTACTTTGGTAATAATTTATTTGTGAATCGGTATTTCTTTATTCGTAATATACAAAGAACGTAAATTAATTAAGTTTTAGGCTCTCCTATGATAAAGTAGGGTGTTTTTGAGAATCCTATTTGAAAACTCAACTTGGATTTGAGATATGCTTGAATTTTATTTAGTATTATTTTGGGTTTGAAATAGGGTCTGGCCTCCCAAGTCCATCTCATCGTAATATCCAACTAAGATAAAAAAAAAAAAAAAAAAAAAAAAAAAAAAAAAAAAAAAATTGTAAGCATTTCACGCCAGAGGGAAATGAATAATTTTTTGATTTAACTCAATTACTTAACATTTGTCTGAATCTATTAGCATGAGATTACTTCAAGAAAACGTATTTACGAAATATAACACGAGACACTTCTTAAGAGCAAGACAAAAATTTTATAACTATCAATCTAACTATATAAAATAAGATAAATTGATTTCATAAATTGCAGTTCATATGTTTACATGATGAAGCTGAATATTGAGTCTTGAATTGTTCTTTTGATGATATAACATGAGACACATCGTCGACAATGCGCACGATCATATTTGCACTGCATAAATTGTTAATTTTGATAAATTTTAAGTATTATATTGATGCATTAATATGTAGGTACGGTGGCCAAGATCGTTAAGGTTCTTTTTTGTTTAATTAGGTATAAGCTAAGACTAAATAACCTTCTTGAAACTAAATAGTGTTTTAAAACGCTACCACTTCTCTAGAACTCTAGAGCAAGTTATTGACTACAAGGCAATAGTTACACAAACAATAACAAATGATCACTTTGCAAAACGCGATGGAATAGTTTTGCTTGATATATGCGTATAGGATTAATGAAAAATAAAGTAGATGTATAATCGAACGTAGATATGCTTAACATGTAATATAGTTGATTGTACAATTATACACATAATTAATAGATGCAGATCTCATAATTTTTTTCTGCTGATTATAATTATAGGTAACACGTAATCGAGAACGTGTCAACGAACTCAATTTTTTTAGTACGCTTGCGATAGATATGCTCGAGAATATGCTCGTCAGACGTGAAGGACCTTGCGACCGGATGACCAGCTCATCCGGTTTCTCAGAAGATAACCCCGAGCGTCAAGCAATCAGTTTCCCTTAAATTCCAAAAAGTCAAGAAAAGGGTAATTACCAAAACACAAATTGCTAAAAATTAAAACCCCGACATTTCACCACGTGCTGACGACGGTAAAACCGCCACCTCAGCGAACTCGAAAAGTCAAATCCAACGAGGGAATCTCTCGCTTGTTCGAAAATCCATTCTTTCCTTCTCTCTCTCTCTTTCTTCCGCCATTGTCGCAGGACCGCCTTGACTTCGATCCGCGCGACCGCACGGCGATTCGAATCGAGCCCGGAAGATGAAGAAGCTCCGTCGCCCTCCGCCTCCTCTTCTGGCCGCGCTGGCGCTCGTCGCCGTGGCCAACCTCTCTGCCTCCGCCGTCTCGGCTGGCTCGCCGCCTCGCTGCAAGGCGTGGCTCGTGCAGTCCATCCCCACCGACATGCCCCTCCTCCGCCGCGTCCCCGGCGTCCTCTCCACCGGTAAGCGCCCCCCACCCTCTTCCGCCGCAACGACTGCGTTTTGCTAAGTAATGCGCCGCGGTTTGGTTTTAGAAAGCATGATTGGAGGAACAGAGTAGGAGAGGCTGAGGTTGGTGTTAAAAATTGGATAGGCTAGCTTGTTTGAAAATGAATGGTTTGGAAAGTGTTTTTTAATGATTTTTGGCGTTAAAAATTGGATACAAGCAATCATTTTTCGCGCAAGTGTTTTCCAAATCATTTGTTCTTCGCGAAATAAGCGGAGCTTAAATGTATTAGTTGCTGATTCGGTTGACGAATGGTTTAGCGGATGTGCTGCGGTGGTTGGCGGGGAACTCGACGAAGAAGCTGGACATCATAGCGCAGTATTGGCAGCTGAATGCTCGTCCTGATGATCCTCACTCTGGCGATTATGGTTACTCTCAGTCCGATATGCTCCGATTCGGGGCTGACTTGGGTCGCGGTGTTTACAAAGCCATCGAAGATGCTGCTGATCGGAATGTCAATGTCAGGTAATTACAGATGGTGCTTGCTCATGCCCTTTGCATATGCTGATTTGTGGGTGTAAAGTAACCATTGGAGCTTTACCTTTGGGGTATTTCGCAAATGGCTAATCATGGCTACCTTTTAGTTTTTATCTGGTGGTTTGTTTCATAATTTTTTTGCTCCTGCTCTTTAGTCACACTTTCTGTTAACATGTCAAATAATTTCTTTTTCTAAGTTTCCGAAGCACGTGTTAAGTAATTTGTTTAACGTGTTCTCCTGAGTAAAATCCCAGAAATCGTCTATCTTGGAGAACTGCACGAATTCTAAGTGATGCAATTTGATGTATATTTCACTTTGAGAAAGTAAAAGTACCTTTATTGGAGATTCCTAGTCCTCCAAAAGTTCCAAGGGAGCCTCATGGAGGAGATTAATCCAATGGATGAAGATAGTGAATGACTGTAGTGCCAGAATCACTTACCAAAGCAGTGAGAAAATCATTACTTTAGAGATGCTTGAAGCCTGATATTAAGTGTGTAGAAAGTAAAGCAAAATGACTGGACTCCTTTTCTTGAGGCTTCTGCTTTCATATTTATCATATCTATTATAGATTCTCATTTACTTCTTGCAACATTAGCCCACCTCTGAAAAATATTAAACTTCATCAGGTTTTTACAGCACTCAGGAGTGTATCCTGACTATGACAAAGAACCAAATGACCTTGCTTCAGGAAGGACGAACGTCAAGTCTGTAACTCTGTTATTTGCCAAATGGTGGGGATCAGGCATTGTTCATGCCAAAGTGTGGATATCAGATAATCGAGATGTTTATATTGGATCTGCAAACAATGATTGGAAGTCCCTTTCTCATGAATATAGTATAGCCTTTACCCCATTTATTACTGGTGAGGATATCGATCTGACTACGGCTAAATAAATTTTGACTGAGCAAAAGAAGAGGTGTGGGTTCTCAGCTATAAGCGTCCCATTCTTATTGGCAAGTAAGATTGTAGAAGATTCTGCCACATTACAATATTTTAAGATATATCGCCTATTTTTCATCTCTTCAATCTGTATAGATTTGTTTGTGCATTTGAGCCAGATAGAAGAATTATTATGTTCAAATCTTTACAGGTGAAGGAACTAGGAATATACCTAGTTAATTGTCCCAAAATAGCAAAGAAGGTTGAAACCTACAACGACAACTTGTGGACACTTTCCTCTCTCAATGCTTCAGCTTACACAAAGAATGTCTCGGATCAACAATGGCAGATCACCAGAGAAGTTCCCTGTTGGTCACATTTCCTTGAATCTGAAGAGCGATGCAAGTATGACAAAAACATCCCTATTGCACTTTTTCTTGTGCCACTTTTGCCTGCATAATTTAAGATTTTGTGAATCGTTATGCTCTTCTTCTTTTTTCCCCCTGGCATTTGGTTGTATTGTTCATTTTCTTTGTTTCTTTGGGTGATAGAAGAGTTCATTTTCATTTCATAAAGCATGTCTCTGCTCCATGGGATTTTCTGTTGTTTCACTTTTAGTCAAGGAATATCCTTTTTTTAGTCTTTCAACCATCAGATTAACTCTAGGCTCTGGTCTGAAACTCCTGAGGTTATGCTGATAGACAAGTGATTCTGTTGTTTGTTAAGATTGTTTTTGGTGCTGCAGCTTAATGATGTTGACAGATTTTGGATTTTCATCTTTGTCGGAGTGCTTTCCAAATTGTTATTATGACAACAAGAAAAACCAAGCCTTATCCCACTAGGTTGGATAAGCTATAAATGTTTGCCAAATGTATCTTAAAAACTTTTTCCTGGTGTTTGCTACTTATTTTTCAGTTTGTTTTCTCCCAGATGATTGAATGATATGAGCAAAGAGAAAGCAGAACAGTTCTTATGTATGGTAAATAGCTTTTAAAAGAAGAAAATTAGAGATATCCGGATTGAAAGTAAGAGATTGGATTTTATTTTCAAATTGTTCATTTTGGAAATGCTGTTCTGTGGAACTGATGAGTAAGCAGAAATTCTCCAGTGCATTGTACATAGCCTTTAAAAGAAGAAAGAAGTTTCTAAAATAAGAGACAAGGACAAGATTTGCTCTCTTGAGGACTTCTAGTTGGATGCCTGTCTGTAACTGGATGGACATGGCTGACTCTAGTTTGACAAATCCGATGCTTAGCCTTGGTTGCAAGCTTCTGTCAAAAAGTTATTCTCAAATTTGAAATCAGCAGCTTATTCTTGGTCTGATACTAGCCATGGTGTGATGTTGTGACCATTCGATCAGTTTGGTGCTCAACTGAATGGTTTTGTGCTTGATTTGCTTTCAGTTCACTTGCCATCATAATAATCTGGTGAAGGTTGATGTTAACATTTTATGAGTCCACTTACTGTTATAAGCAAATATGTCATGGCAGGTCGCCTCTTCCTCAATCTGTTGAGGTTCCTCATGTAGCAGGCTATCCAGTCCTGTCACATCCTCACATGTTTCGTCTTCCATTAGATACTCCTGGATGTAATCATACATCTTCACAATATCAACTTAGCTATCTTTCTTTTGCTCCTCCAGAGGTAACTTGCCCAAAACCTATCTATTTAGCATTTTTAATTTTGTCTTAATATTGAAAGTAAGAATTGCATTTGGACATCATCAAAATATTAGCCATTACAGGTTAGACTTGTTTCATCCTATATTTGTTTGTTGAATCAAAGGATACAGAATGAATGGTTGCATTTTAAGTTAGAGTTTATTAAGTTTGTTGGTTTGTGACATCGCAGTTCTGGTGTCTATGTACCCAATTAGAATTTAGCGAATTGACCCAGTCTAGTTGCTATTGTCTTCTCTCTGATTATATTAGCAAGGAAACTTTTTCGTTGTGTATTCCTTCATGAATAGTGAGGGTGCTCAACATTGATTGAATCACATTGCGATTGCTTTGCTGATCCTTTTGGGGGATCCCATAAGTTTTATCTTTTGAGCTTCTATCTTTAAGATACAATACACTGCCATTGCAGCTGTCATTTGGCAAGTACCAGGCTGACGAGCAGGCATGGGTTGACACAATAAAATCAGTTGGAAGTGGAGGCACTGTTAGGATCAGCACAATGGATTGGCTTGGTCAATCACAATATGCTGAGCAAACTGTTTATTGGTCATCCATTTCTTCTGCTGTGTCAGAGGTATGCTCCTTTGTTGCTACAGTTGCTGCCCTTGTTTGTACAGGTGAATCTAAATTGTCAGATACAAGTCAATATGGTGTTCATTTGAAATCATTTTGTCTTGCATCTACCGGATTCCATTTTTTCTTTTTATGGAGATGGACTGTGACTTGCATGAATATTTAAACAATGAATACTAGGTTGGATGGCTGGTCATTGGCTTCTTTTTTTGAGTTATCTCGCATGCTCAGAACAGATAAATGAAAAGCTTTTAGTTTGTTGTAAGCTGTAGAATTCCCTGCTATCGCCATTTGCCACTTTGGTTTCAAAATGATTGAAGGAAAATGTGGAAAGCCTTTGCTGTGATGAAGAACTGCTTACTGACAGAATGGGTTGATGACACTGGCTTTTTGTGATTTATCTCTATTGACCAACTTTATTTCCTCCCATATGTTGTTACTGAGAACATATTTTCTGAGTTGACTATAATTTTCAGGTTGTCTTTTCCAAGCATGCCAAAGTGAAGATATTGGTAGCACATTGGGCACATTTCATAAACAGCGCTGACGTTTACCTGAAATCTCTCCTCTATTCCAATGTCCTTTGCTCCTCTTCGAAGTACAACAATTGTTCTGGCAAAGTTGAGATCAAGTACTACATAGTGCCGGGTTTTAACGCGACTGGAGCTGCGATCAGCAATGGGACCAGCACTGGGAATAAGTATCCTGGTTACACTCGGGTCAACCATGGGAAGTATGCTGTCAGCGATGTGAGAGCCCACATTGGAACGAGTAACCTCATATGGGACTATTTCTATACTACTGCTGGTGTCGGCTTCGGGACGTATCACCAGGACATAGTTTCGCAGCTTCAAGAAGTCTTTGATGCTGATTGGGATTCACCATATGCTGTTCCTGTGGGAGAGTTTGAGGAAGGGCACTCGTTTTCGAGCTGACTAGTGCCTGCACACGAGGTACGGACCGGCTACAATTAACACGGAAAGGGGCACGACGACAATCAAATGAAGTCTTCTAACGCGAAGGGTACGGCCAATGGAGTTGCGCTGCATCTTGAGACGAGGACATTGTTCGGACTTAATTTGACCAGAATGATTTGTTTGTAAATAATCAGTGCAATAAAGCATTTCTTTACACTTTGTAATCTCAAACTGAAACTATTGGTATCTCCTCCGTGATGAAAGCGGGTAGAACTTGTTAAGGACCTAAAGTTGACACTAGCCAAACATGAATTACTAGAGGACAAGCGTGAATTTGCAGAAGTCATATGGAAAAGTTTGAGGCATGTTTTTATCATAAGTTGTCAAACATTTCACAACTTATCATGAAAATGTAATTGGGTCCTCAAACTTATGAAAAGTGTAATAAAGTTTTAAAACCTGTCAAATTGATGTAATTAAGTCATTCGTTGACTTCGTTTTTATCATTATTTTCTTTATAATATGTGATGATTACATGACTCAAATGTTGTTTTGATCCAAATCCAATTTTTAATGCAATATGAGCTATTTTTTTCAAAAGAAGTTAGAATCAACTCTTGCTGCGGTTGCCCTCATCATTGTTGGGAAGGACAAAGGTGGGGAAATGGTCCACGAGGGTCTACGCGGGGGTCGTTGGCCGCTAGGGATGAGCATCAGTCCAAAGTCAATCTGGATTGGCCCAACATTGGTTCCCAAGGGGAATTGGGACAGTCATTGGTTCTAGAACCCATGGACCTTGTATTGTACGAATTTATTTTCGGTCATGAGAGTTTAGGATTGGTCATACTCAAACTAACTCACTTAATATTATATATATATAACATTATACTATATATCTAATATATTATAAATCATATGTTTTTGTCAATTCTAGATTCTAGCACCTCCTCTCCTGGTTTCTTTGTAGTTCAGTTTATTGTTTAAGTTAGAATGTAGCAATAAACTTATTCCTAATTTGACAAAGAAGAAAGAAACCCTCTTCACTCAACTTAGCCACTCTCACCCACCTTGGCCTCACTTGCCTGCTCACCTTGTTCTCTTTCACTCACCTTCGTTTCCTTGCCTTACATGTTTGTTTTTATGGTTTGTTACTTTTAGCAAATATAAATTTTTGTTGTAACATTGTCTTATATTTATGTTTGATACGTATTGATGTTCATAATTTAGTTTCTCAATGTCACATTGTTGATGCATATATAATTTAAGATAATAAGTTTGTCCCTTTAAGGAATATAAAAAATGAAACAAGAAAATAATTGATTTGGTCTTGAGTTCACCGTTGATCCAATCCTCGATCCAGGCTCAGTAGGATTAGTCTTTGGTCCTAAAAATTGAGGGCCAATGCTGTGTGGCTCAGTCTCTGGATTAGGTGCAGGATCGGCTCAATCTGGTTCATGCTCATCTCTACTTGCCGCTGGCCAGGACTGAATCAGACTGGATCATCGTTGGGTAGGCCTCATCGTCCGGATCTTAGACTGGATCAGACCGGTCCAGATAAGCCCAGATGGCAAAAGCCCAATCTGAGTTCTCTCGTACAATTACGGCTCGGACAATAACCTTACTGAACGGCCGCTTGATCTTTGCTCTGCTCTGCTCTACTCCTTTTGCCTCCTCAGCGTGCATCGTTCAGCGTCGCGCCGTTCGCTTCTCATTTTGAGGGGGAGGCCGGAGCGACGGGTTCAGGCATTGCTCCGGAGAAACATCCTTCGAAAACCCTTTTGTAGAGTGTTCAAACAACAGCAGGAGAAGGAAGGAGAAAGAGAGAGATGCAGAGCTTGAAGGTTTTGGTGAGAGCCAGGCGTTCGCTTCCCACGCTCGGTGCTTTCCCTCACCAGAGAAGTTTCTCTGCTCAGCCCCATTACGCTAGCTACGAGGATGTCCAAGACCAGGTATGTGTTTCGGTTTGTTGTTTGATGCAACTTGTCCAGGTAGTCAATTTGATTCGTTCAGAAACTTGATGGGGTCAAGTCGCAGTGTCTGCTTTGGGGATAGCAAAAGGCGGGTTCGTTTAGATTGGGAGCTTACATTTCGATTCGTGTATGTTTGTGGCGTCAGGTTTTGGTGGATGGAAGAGCCAACTCAAGAACTGCGATACTCAACCGGCCATCCGCTCTTAATTCTATCACTACCCCAATGGTTTGGTTCTTTCTCTCTCCCCGACTCAAAATGAATTCCTCGCCAACCCCAATCAGAACGGAAACCGTTTCATTTTTCATGTTTCTTGGTGCCCGGTTCGGTTATCTTTTCTGCAATAATCAAAGCTTGAAATTTTATGCTGATATTTTCTACAGGTGGCCAGGCTAAAAAGGCTCTATGAATCATGGGAAGAGAATCCAAACATCGGGTTTGTGTTGATGAAGGTATTGTCATTACATGCCCTCATACAAGAGCTGGTAGTTTCAAAAAGATCCTGATTTTGTTTTGTCTAGAGTCTATACAGAAGGAGAAATGGATTCACATTTCAGGCATTCCTTTTATTATTGTCAGGGTTCACAATCTTTGAATTGACATTAACTTTTTTGTCTGATCTGAAGGGTAGTGGCAAAGCTTTCTGCTCAGGGGGAGATGTCGTTACCCTTTATCATTTGCTCACTGAAGGTCAGACGGTGATGAATCCTTTCATTTATTTGGCTTTCAACATTTTTTTCTCTGATAGTTTTTATGTCCTTTTTCTTTGCTTTATATTTAAATAGTTATTAGAAGTAGAGGATTGGTTCAAGGGCAAGAATATCATAAACGTGACAATGTTGGGGTGTTAAATATCAACATGCGAAGGTAATTTTTATAACTGGAGACGATACCCATTGGTGGATTTGTGGCTGTAGAAGAAAGGTCGGTTAGGAGCTAGTGTGTTTGAGTGAAACTAAATATTGAATCAGGTGGGATATGATAGATAAATTAAGGTGGAAGGTGTGAAATAATGGCCCTCAAGTGCTCTTCAAAGAGCATGCAACTTTGCTATCAATCTGCTTTTGTTCCCTTGATTATGATCTTTTGGTTCTTTTACTTTTCTTTCCTAATTGTTGTTTCTAATCAAATAGTCAACATATATGCAGGGAACATTGAGGACTGCAAAGTTTTTTTTTGATACTTTATATAAGTTTGTTTACCTGCAAGGGACATATTTGAAACCACATGTAAGTACCTCCTTTTGAAGTTTATAAACTGTTAGCTCTTTTGAGATGTAGAATCAGTCTACTGTGTAATGGATAATTTCAGGGCTTGGATTTTCCTCTGAATTTCTCTTGGTTTGTGTTGGCCAGACATCATAGAGTAGGGTATTATTTCTCCTGGCTGGATGAGAAACAGAACTTTCACCCTAGATTCCTATGATTCTGATAAATTATATAGTTGATACTATAAAAATCTCATTTTATAGTTTTTGAATTGATGCTTCATGTTTTGTGAGTAAGTGGTTGAAGTATGCTTAAGAGTTAGTTTTCTTGTCATGGATAGAAAACTTTAATCTCACAGTTTGCGGTATTACTGGGTTTCAGTGATATGGAGATTGTTGATATCCCTGCAAACTACAAACTATGCACACATGCTGATATAGGTTACTCTTGCCTTATGGATCGCTAAAATTGGCAATCTGAAAAATAATCAGTTCACTAGACAATTAGAAAGCATTTACACAAACTTTTGAAATCTTGGAAATAACTTGGATGAATGATTATAGTAAAAACATTAAATTAAATGTTGCTCTAAACTTGCAATCACGCTACAAAAACTAGCAAAAGAAACTTTCTGTGTTACAAAGTGAGTGATGGTGGCTGAATCCTTGGAGCTCTATCATGATCCAAAATATTGAAATTATTCAACCTACTAGTCGGATATCATGCTTCTTGACATGTGATCTACTCCATTCCACTTCAGTACCATTTTCCATAGCATAAGAAGTCTAGGTCACTAAGGTGGATATACTTTGTTACAGATGAATCTTAAGTAGACAAGGTACCTCCGCATTGGCGGCATGATTAGTAAAACTATCTTTGACTAATGATCTGCATGACCACGGTCTTTATGTGTAAGGCGATTCATGGTGAGATGAGAGGAGAAAGTAAGTCCTTGTGATTCTTGAAATGATTCTTCTTGGAGCAAAAGTAAGTCCTTTTGATGTTTAGCCCTTGTCTACTTATTACTTTATGCTTAATTAAGAAAGAAGAACAATTAAAAATCATTTACATTTTCCCTCTTTGTTCCTCAAGTCAAATGGAAAGTGAGCGACATTTACTGCAATTGGTTTGTAGTAGTCATCTTATAGGCACAGTTTTTTCCATGTCAAGCAGGATTCCGTTTCTAAAATTGATTGCATGATGTACTCCAAGTTACTTTCGTTATTTATTATTTGGCATTTAATATTCTATCAAAGTGTTTGTTTACTTGACATCAGCTCGTTGACCCATTTTCACGGTAAAAACTGCAAGCAATAACTATTTAGTAGGTGTAATATTCAATTTCTGGGATTTAATTTTTAGTCAATCAAAGTTGTTTGAATGTCTCAGCACTCATGTTAGTTTCAATTTATGAGTTGGTCACTTTTTATTTACTTCACTCTTGGGCAGCTGGCTATCTTGGACGGTGTCACTATGGCAAGTGGAGCTGGGATTTCTCTCCCTGGAATGTTTCGATTGGCAACTGATAAAACTGTATGTGACTTTTCCTAAATACTGATATAGATGTTAACTGCTTTCATACATGTGCTCGCTGGGGTTGTGTTTATTCAACTTCCTTTGCTAACTTATTTCTTATCTTAATGTAAAGTGAGGTTCAATGCCATTGGCTGTCAATATACATGAATTTGCTTCTGAGTTGGAACATAGGTTTCTGGCAAAACCAGTGAGCTAAATTGTCATGGGATTGGTATTAACATAGATTTTTTATATGGGATAATGGTATGGGAGGTCCTTGAACCTTTTCAACTTGCATTGTTGTCCCTCAACTTTGTTTTTTTTTTTTTTTTGTGCAATCAAGTCCTTGAACTATATGTTTGTTTGTTCAAGTTAGTCCTTCCGTCAAATAGTTAGACTGGAATGCTGATATGCCCATCCACATCATCATTCTTCTTGAGCAAATCTCTGAGGTGGAATAAAAAAAGAAAAAAAAAAAAAAAAGGTGGGAGGGTGGCCTGCCGGTGGAGGTGGTGTTGCCCAGCCATAGCCAGGGTCATGGTGACTGGGTACTTGCTGCCATCGCCTTTGAATACCACATGCAACAGAGAGACCGACCAAGTGTGTAAGAGAGCATTGAGCTTGTGTTTGCACAACACGGAATCTTCTAGAAAAGAGGAACCAAATAACTGGGTCCACAAACATGAAATGGCAAAATTCTTGAAACAGGAAGCCAGAACTAATGGTAACAATCAAACTTCATATAACCCATCAACCCAAATCAAGGAAACTTAACAAAGCATCAACAAAAATAGCATAAAGGAATACCGAATTCTTTTCTTTTAGGTGGTCGACTCTGTTTGAGCCCACTACAGAAGAACAAGAATATGTGGCTACAATGACAACGAGCTCTCAAGCTGTGCACTCTGAATCATACACCACAAAAAAGGACAAAAAAAGTATTCTTGAATGCTCCAAATCACAAAGCACTTGCGGTTTACTCAATCCTTGTGATCTACTTTTTGTTATTTATTGACAACGGTTTGGCAACAAGTGAATGATTTGAATGCATGAAATTCTCATAGTCCGTCTTTCTCGGACCAGTTCAAATCCCAGCAGAACCACTGCAGATCTGACGTGAGGCTGTGACCCTCGCCTAGATCTGTTGTGAGGGTTGTGGCCCTTGCTACTGGGTGCTGAGGGGTGGTCGAGGACCAGGACTGCTTTTTGTTCGTATCTCTCTCTCTCTCTCTGGGTGGATACCTCTGTGATGGATGGGGGCTGCACCACGCCCAAGCTCCATGAAGGTCTGGCCACTGTGACCTGAGCCTGGGAGGGTCTGGCCACCCTTGCCGGTGGCTGTCGGTGCGTGACTGACCTCTATTTGCCAGAGCAAGCTGAAGATGGTTTTCCTTTTTTTTTTCCCTTTTTCCAATTTTCTTTCGAAAACCACAACTTTATTTTTTAATTTTTTTTTAACTGTGTAATAGCCACGTGGATCCTATTTGGCTGCATAGATGCCAAGGTGGCATGTTATAGCCTTGTGACATCCACTTCACCATTTTTGTTTAGTTTTTTAATGGGAGGACTAACTTGAACAAACAAACATATAATGCACCTGGTTTCATTTTTCTGCAGCAATTCCGCAAAGTAAATTCTTGAGCTAATGCTTTCAATTGCAGGTTTTTTCCCATCCAGAGGTTCAAATAGGATTTCATCCAGATGCAGGAGCTTCCTTCCACCTTTCCCATCTACCTGGCTATCTAGGTACATTGTCTATGCAAACAAAAGGGAGGTCTTGGCTAAACTGTGTAATGAAATGAGGAGATCATTCACCAAATTAAAAATAGGGCAGAAGGGTCAGATAATATTAGGCCTCAAAGTGTTCTATTGGTTTCTGTAAACTGGAAGTTCTTTGAAAATATAATCTTCACTGCATTTTTGAATGTTTTACTGTATCCATTATTTCCCTTCTGGCATGCAGAAATGTTGAAGACCATCCAATGCATTGCACTAAAGGGAAGCCTTTGTTTGCAAAGTATACTTTATTATTGAAACCATGAAGAGATCATATAGTTTTTGCTTTGTCCTTATGTTTGTAATGAAAAGCTCATATAGTTTCCACAGTATTTTCTTTGCACGGTTTAGTACTATTCCTCTTTGAATACCAAGTTGTCAATAACTAGCGTTAGGATACTGTCTTAGAATGTGGCCTTCTTCTTCCAGGGAATACCTGGCTCTCACGGGGGATAAGCTTAATGGTGTTGAAATGGTTGCCTGCCGCTTGGCTACTCACTATTCACTAAATGCGGTTTGTTTTCAATGCACCTTTGACTGCTGCTTCAGTGTTTTTACACTTCATACCTTGATAATCTCTTCTGAGTTATGACTAATGACCTTGACAGAGATTGGCTTTGATTGAAGAGCGTCTTGGTAGACTGACTACTGATGATCCATCTGTTATAGAGACATCCCTTTCACAATATGGTGATCTTGTTTATCCCGACAGGAGAAGTATCATTCATAAGTAATGTTCAACTTTAGTCTACAGC
This sequence comes from Eucalyptus lansdowneana, assembly GCA_017140395.1. Taxonomy (NCBI): domain Eukaryota; kingdom Viridiplantae; phylum Streptophyta; class Magnoliopsida; order Myrtales; family Myrtaceae; genus Eucalyptus; species Eucalyptus lansdowneana. The sequence continues at coordinate 41,238,653 of CM029485.1, forward strand.
TTTGGGTTCTTTATGGCATGATTTTTTACTTTTATCCTCCTTTGTGTGAATGACTGTATGTTTTTTGGATCTATATGGTATAACTTTACGTTATACGCCTGTCTGGGAGAACAGACTAGAGAAGTTTGTGATGTAGCTAATAAATGATGTACATTGTGAGTAGATTGCATTCTACCACACATAACTATAGCTTTCTTACTTTTTGGTGCAGTTGGCTATAAGGCAAATAGAGGTTTTATATGCTTAGAATTTTTGTACTAGCTATTTTCACACTTTATGTGGTTGATTCTGTTTTATCCAAACCTGAGTAGAACTATGAATCAGTCATTCTAAACACTTAAATCTACATAATAAGTTATTAGTTATGACATGTTGTTAGTTGTTGTGCATATTAGAACTGTGCAAGGGACAAGTAAATATTCCACATAGCATAGTGATTGCTGCTTTTATGGAAAAAGTTTCTTCCTTCTCTGTGCAAGTATATTTCTTCTCACCTTTATTAAAGAATGAACCTGCACTTTTTGTTATGCTTACTACCAGGAAGTCTTTTGTTTTCTAATCTCTTCAGTTTTATTTGTTGCAGCTATTGAAGTGTGTATCAAATAATTTTTTAAATGGAGTATTTTTGTCTTGTTCACTGACTCAGGATTGAAGTGATTGATAAATGCTTTAGCCATGACACAGTCGAGGAAATTATTCATGCACTGGTAAGTTGGACGAGAGACCCTGAAAAGGACTCTTATATTTATCGTTGGAAAGTCCACAATGCTTGACATCGTACTGGTTTTTGAGATGGTATGACTGATGTTTTATTTTGCCAGATGACATGATGGTAGAATTGGGACTAATCAACTGAGAAATGCAATGAGTCAGCATAGTTAATATCCTAGATGTTCTATTATTACCATCTTATTAAATTGGTGTTGCTTAGGAAATTGAAGCAGCTGACTCTTATGATGAATGGTGTGCAATGACCCTCAAGAAACTAAGGGAAGCTTCTCCATTGAGCTTAAAAGTCACCTTAAGATCTGTGAGTTACCATTCTTTTGATTTTCTTTGTTGGACATAGATTCCTTCTCTCAGACATTGACTTGGTTATAATTACTACTTTCAGATTCGTGAAGGCAGATTCCAGACTCTTGATCAATGTTTAACTCGGGAATACCGAATATCCCTTCATGGAATCTCTGGAGAAGTTTCCAAAGACTTTTGTGAGGTACGCAAATCTTGGACATCCACTGCAATTGTATGATTGAATCTTGTGGTTTTTTTCTTCTCTCCTTATTGTCAGATGATTGTACTCTTTGCCATCTGTGGGGTTGCAAAGATAGTTTATGTTCTGATTAATAGTGCTCTTTGCCATCTGTAGGGTGTTCGGGCACGGTTAGTGGATAAGGACTTTGCTCCAAAGGTAAAATTGAGTCCCAATTTTTCCAACCTTACACATTTTCTCAACTTACATGACTGAAATCATGGTGGGTTTATCAAATAATGTGCAGTGGGATCCTCCAAGTTTGGAAGAAGTAACCAAGGAGATGGTCGACTTTTATGTCTCTCCACTTATATCTGAGCCTGAGCTAGAACTACCCACTGCCTCGCGAGAACCCTCCGTATGACAGATATATGAATGCGGATGAATTTTTTCAGCAACTTCGGTTTTGTTGGTTTGGTATTAAACTGTATGATTTAATTTTATCTTGCATACCCTCGACAATTCAAAGATCTGTCAATCATGTTTTCCTTGTATGTTAAAATCTCTCTCCCAAAAATTCCACAGACAAAGCACCAGCACAATGAGATCAGCAGCTCCGTCTTAATCACCAGCTCTCTCTCTCTCTCTCTCTCTCTGTGGTTTGTCGGTTATTTGTTTATGCACTGCTAGAGCATGTATCAATGGTGCCGGGATTGTTTGAAATTACAAGTGACGCTACCATTTTAGCGTAATATTCTTCTTCGCTACTTTAATTAAAACTGGTGCTGAGAAAATTTTATGTAGTTTTCGAGGTGTAAATCAGGAGGCATATCTATAGGACGAGGCAACTACCAGAATTATAAAGGGGAGAGTCGCGGGAAAAGGATCCAAAAGTACGAAAGACTACAAATCCTCCAAGCGTAGGTAAATGCTAAAATTAGTATCTCAATATGGCCTTCAGAAATGCAAAGATCTACATGGTTGGTGGTGGGAAATTCTTTCAAATTAGTCTTGCAAATAAGTCTTAATTTCCTTGTGGAATGGTTTCCAACCTGTACAAAGATCTATATATTTGGTGGGGGGGAGATATACATCCGAACCTTCAGAGTTAGGCTAGAATTACATGTTCAATGCACTTTTATCTATATGATGTGATGGTCACAATTATAGCCACAGTGACTTCATAAGAGAGTTTAAATCTTTCTATTTTGGCCAAGTGGGAATGAGCCAAGAGAAAACTTGATATCAGGATCCTTACAACTCATGGACACTAGTGAAATCCTTTCTCTGGGCTTGCTTGCTACGGCCAAGCAATTCACGAGCACTTTAGCAGATATCGAAGAACTACCAGATTATCGACTTTGGAGAACGATTAACAACGAAAAGTGCACACTTGATGATGAAAAATGACTTATGTACAAAATGAGTGAAGTTCGTTATGTAGGAAGTCGCTGCATTTATTAGCAGGCAGCTTTTATTAAATCTCGGTAATGAATGTTGACAAAGATAACTGCTAACCAGCCACCTAATCATTGGATGGAAATGTATATCAGTGCCAATCAGCTGCCTTTCAGTTGCATCGGTTGGTTTATCACATGCCGTCAAAGGTTGAAGAAACTGTCATACACAAGCCAAATATTAGAAAATACTTTGTTAGTTGAACCATATGGAAATCAATTTGTACTTCACTTGGAGAAAGACTTACCTCGGACAAATGGTTAATGAATCCCCAACGCAGAGGAATATCCTATGCAACATGAGTTCTTGTTTCTGGAAAACTTGTCCCTCGACTGTAGTTGCCTTTGAGTTTGATCAAGAGGAGTCTGAAAGTTATCTTTCAAAGCCATCACTTAGTTCTTCAATCAACCAAAATGAGGAGACTTGACTTGGTCTTTCCATCTCCACGGATTCTGAATTGTCCTTCATATGCTTCCCTGTTTCGAACTTCAAAAAATTTCAGCTTTAAAGCTAAGGAAAGTCACGGTTGCAGACACATTCCAATATGCTCACTAAGCATGTCTTGAACCTATCGGAAAATGTTCTTGGTCGAGCAAGTTCATCAAGACCTGCAAAAATAGGTTGTGATTAAGTTCAATATATACTTCTTCAGTCCGTGTGACATGAGAACAACATATCGAAACATAGACGATAGTGGTGAAATACTTTGAGGGTTTGAGTCTTGCTCCCTCGTCTGATTTTGATTTCCAGGCGGAGTCCCTTCTCTGACATCGTCAATGGGAGGCTCTTCGTTAATTTCATGATCTCGAGAACCAGATGGATGGAACTGAGGCTGAAGCTCGATACCAGGGGTTCTCTTTAGATTTCCAGGCATCCCCTTCCATTTTAGATGGATGGAGCCTCTCTCCTACATGAAAATTAAGATTTTCTTCCATTTTAGCCACATGAAAAATAAGATTTTCTTTAGGAATGAGAAAAATGCATCAAACAAATGTTTTTCTTAACATTGGTTTTGCCTTTTTAACAAACAAGGGTACAGTAAACTCATGGCTCCTATCTGCAAGACATCATGAGTCTATATGCTGCTGAATGATGATGATTCAGTAATCCATGTAGTGTAAAGTCTCTCCTTTTCTTCCTTCAAAGTCAGTTTTACTTTTCCAAATTAAGTTCCTCTACAGAAGCACATTATGACCTTCCATATCCCTCAGAATGTCCAGAAGTGAAAATCTCTAACCTTGAATTTCTTTCAGATTGAACTTGAATGTATTGATGAAAGAGGCAAAAGGAAAAGACAGTATCACTACAGGAATCTAAAATAAATATGCATTATATGGAACAAGACATCTATATTCAGTCTACGACTTGGAAGTTCCGTTTTCATGTCTGTATGAACAGAAATTGTAGATAAAGTCAATGGATTGACGAATATGACCAAAGAGAGGGGACCAAAGAAAATGGAAAGGAAAGCCCAATGCCGTTGCCTGTATTAGATATCTCCTCTCATATGGCGACTTTTGGTTTGTTATGGTAGGGAAAATTTGAGAATTCTAGACATTTGCAAGTGAAGAAATGATTCTATGGACTGGTTGAAGGCTGTTATATTTTCTTGTAAATTTACATTGTCGATTCAATTCTTGAACATTCTATAAATTTATTTGGAATATGATAGGTATGTGCAATGGCATGCTTCTAACTACTTATGTTTGAATAAGTTGTTAAAAAGAATTTTACATCTAGTCGCATTTTAGGTGAAATTCTTTGATGTTATGATAAAATCCTGGTTGAGGCTCACCTTGTTTGTCTCTGATTGAGGCACACCTTGTTGAGCCATCCTTTTGTAATGCTTGAAAGTAATAGGACCGTCTGATGAAGAGTTGGGCAACTCCCCGCAATTGTGAACTTTTATTAGGCACTCATCCGGTATTTTCGAGTTTGATATGTCAAGCAATGTTTCCAGTGAAGGACAATTTGGAGACATCCAACTTAGTCAAAAACTCTAGCTTGTCAAGGCCCTCAACAACCCGCAGCTTAGAGCAGCTAAGATGAGCAAACGGTGAAGGTTCTTCAAGTTCGATATACCGTTAACTTTTCCATAGCATCGCACCCTTAAATGAAGATGTCTTGCAATGATAACAATGTACCGATGACTTGAATCTCAACTAGGTTTTTGCATAGCTGCAATTTAAGTCTTTTTAGTTTCTTTAAGGCATTGGGAAGAAGAAGTACTCCCGGTGAACAATAGGTCGACTCATTCAAAGAAGACTCTGATTGATCGAGGACCCCAAGAGATCCTCCCTCACCGCATAATACTATCCTTCCAATTGACCGGCACCTATCAATAGATAATTCCTCCAGTGATGCCGACATACCAAGAAACTGAATCTCAATCATATTAGGGCATTTAAATACACTCAGTATCCTTAAGCTAGATGGTATGGATAAGCTCTGAAGGTCACACTTGTCCAAATGTAAGTCCTGCAATTGCGAAAACCCATAGAGTTGAATTTCTTGCAATCGTGAGAGACAAAGCGTCAATTTTGATGGAATTTCCAAGTTGGATTGTGGCGATCCTGTCGAGCTGAAATTGTCAAGTTCTAAAGAAAGTAAAGAAGGCGGTAGCTGCTCGAGGGGTTGCAGATCTAGACCAAACAAAGTAAGATCTTCTAGAAGAGAAAGGAGACCCAACTCCGTAGGCGGCACGACGATGTTGAGAAGACACAACTCCAACTTCTTTAGTTTGGATAGCCTACCAATCCACCCCAAGTCACATGTGTGCTTGAGGTTTGACAAATCTTGACCTTTAGAGCCATCCGATAGGACCAACTCTACTAGATTGGTAAGCTCTGAGAGATTTGGGACCACTTGTAGTGAGCTAGATTGAACACGTAAACAGACTAAATTCACTGGAAGCTCAAACAACTCTGTAATCTCATCACACCTTGTTAAGTCAAGTGTTGAGAGGCAAGAAAGCCTGTTGATTGTTCTCGGAACTCGACAGATTCTGGTCCCACACAAATCTAGGACTCTTAGAGAGGATAGATCTCCTATTTCATCGGGAATTTTGCCAACCAACTGATTGCAGCCACTAAGATAAAGCTCCTCCAGTTTGTCCAACATTCCAATAGCTTTGGGTAACTCCCATCGATCTATAATTTTAGCAGTCCGATGTCTTGACAGATTCAAAGTGCACAACGATGTTAATTTTCCGATGGACTCCGGCAGGCTTGTAATTCCAGTATATGAAAGGTCCAACTTCCTTAATGACGCTAAGTCACGATAGAGGTGGGGAGTCCACTCACTTTGTTGCAGCCGCTCAAAGAGAAGCGCTCAAGCTTCACTAACCCTCCAATTTCATCAGGCACTCGTTCAATGAGCCCACAATTGGTGATATTCAAGTCAAGCAAGCACTTTAGCTTTCCAATGGAGTCGTCGATTTCCTTCAAACTCCACAATTATCAAAAGTCAACCTCTCTAAATCCAGGCATTTAGACAAGTTTGGAGTTCTAGTAATGCCATGACATTCTACAAGAGTAAGATTTTTAAGTTTGGTTGCCATCTGCAAAAAGGAAGTATAAACGTTACAAAAAGAAGTCAAATAATGTACGAGACAACTGTTATAAATTGAGATGAAACCATACCTTAATTAAGTCCCATACTTTCGAATCATTTGTGAATCATTGTCAAAAAGTTCAAGGACAACTAAATTCTTTGAATGCATACTAAGCCCACAAACATCTTGAAAGGGAAAACGCCACGAAATCCATCTCAACTTTGGTAGAGAAACGGTGAAATCCCCATATGGCCCATAGATAATCTCAAGAACCTCAAACTTTTAAACCTTCCAATTTCTTCATGGCTAATTGAGATATTAGAAATTCCACCGTAGATCAAGTGCTTCAACATCTTCGTACCTCTGCCAATAAATCAATTGCAATGATTAGTTGAAGTTTGTTGGTAACCAGTAATTTTATTTACAATTTGAATGAATGAAATGGAAGAAAAGATCATGAGCATAAAGTTGAATCCTCAAATGCAAGATGTCACTTTTTTCAATTGAACCTGATAGTTGTCTTACCTCTTCGGTTCTTACGAAATCAAGGAACTCCTCGCTAGTCCACACCCTACTCCGCTTCCCGAAATTTTTAGGATTTTTTTGACGAACAATTTCCCGTCCCAAGTCTCTCAGTTGGTCATGCATCCAAAATTTGTTGTCATCCTTTATCTTTATCAAGGACTTCCTAACAAGGACATCAATTTCCAATTCAGGATAAAATTCACAAGCCTCCCACATGTATTTGGCATTAGTAATATCCTCATTGATGAAAAAGCATGCAACATCTAGAAAAATTTCACGTTGACGATAGTTTAGGTCCTTATAGCTAATCATCAACTTTTCTTGTACACGCTCATCTGGTATTTTCTTTAATTTGTTTAATGTATTCTCCCATTTCGCTTTGGCTCTCCAAAAAGTGAGGAACCTATAACTTCAAGAGCCAAAGGAAGGCCCCCAGTAGTAAAGACAATATCTCTTGAAAGACTGTCAAAATCCTTGCTAGAGAGTCTTCAAGAAACGCATGCCTCTTGAAAAGTTGGAGTGCATCGTCAAAATTCATCTCCACCATTTCATAAGGCAGAATTCGGATTGCAGGGTCAGAATTCACCTTCCTTCGTTTTAGGAGCCATTCTTTGCTTAATAAACTCCAGTACGCTTGTGTTCCTAGTGGTGATAATTATTCTTGTTCCGGGATGCAACCGATGTTGTCCAATTAGATTCTCGATTTGTTTTTCCTCATCAACATCATCAAGAACAATGAGAACCTTCTTACTGCCAAGTGTTGCCTCTATCCTCCTTCCGTAATCAACTTCCTTAATAATTTTTGCTGCTCTAGAACTATCAATATTTGTTAGTAACTTCTTTTGCAACCAAAGACTAAACCCTCCTTCTTTGATGTTTCTCGAATATCGTCAAGGAAGGCGCAACACTTTCCAAAGCGAGAAGAAAGTTCATTGTAGACGACCTTGGCTATAGTGGTTTTACCGATGCCCCCCATTCCATGAATTCCGAGCAGCCTCACTTCATCACTACAGTTAACATCTAACAATTTCAGTACTTCTGCCACTCGATCATCAAGTCCAACTAAATCTTTGGTCACAAACTTATATTTTATCTTCAGCTCCTGCAAAACCACTTTAACTACCAAGTCCACAAGTTCCGCTTGGCTGCCACAAATAGAAGCAAGTTCATTAGTTACAAAAGCTATATCGATCATACAGATTAACATGTATGCCTCTAAATCCAAAAAACGGTGTACTCCTTTTATTTACCCTTAATAACTCTTGCATATGATTGTACCTATATTTTTTTAAAGATGTGAAGATTTGCTAATTTATTTATCTCCCGACGTCCCTTGTACAGGACGGGCTTGATTCTAAAACCAGAAAGGTCAGGGATCTTTAGAGCTTACCTTTCGCCTTTTTGCAGCACCCAGCCCTTGATTTTATCAACCTTCTTAAGAGCCTCCTCCCAGGATTCTCCCTCCCAGGATTCTACTTCGTGAGGAAACTTCTCCTGTTGCTTCTTCTCGTGCTCCTTCTTGAGCTCTCCTATGGCCTTTCTGTATGATTCGGTTTTAAGATCAACATCATCTGGCTCCACATAGTAAAAAATGGGTAGGATTTTTTTCTCCTCTGACTTGGATGTGTTGTCTACCATCCTTGCGAGCTCACGGAGACACCATTTGCTACTAGCATAATTTTCTGAGAAGATGGGTATGTAGATCTGGGAGTTGTCGATTGCTCGCAGGAGCTCTCCACCAATTTCTTCGCCAACTCGAAGTTCTTCGTCATCCATGAAGGCATGAATACCATTATTTCTCAAGTCTCGATAAAGGAAGCTGGTGAATCCATCTCGAGTATCTTGGCCATGGAAATTCAAGAATACTTGATACTGGCCTCCTCCTGCATTGCCGCTACTCGTTCCAGCATCTGAATTCGCCATGGCAGCTTTACTTTGCAAATTAAGGTCTCTCTCGATCTCTCTCTGAACGTTCCTCGCTAAAATCAAGTAAAACGAAATGTACAGAGTACTTGTTGAAAACTCGTTGATCTTTATCTAGTCGTCATGGATCCTCTTTTCAATGACTTTTCTTGGAGAAAAAATTTGGGTAGCCGGCGCGTGGGTGTGTGCTAGCGCGCGCGCGAGTAGTCAGCGAAGAGAGAGAGTGGCAGCGGGGAACAGACGCGCAGGGGTCAGGATGAAAAGCAAAGCTAAAAAAGAGTGGCTCCACGAGAATTAATTAGATAAAAATATATTTGGTTTTACAATGGAACTCCCTTTATATCGATAAAGAGATATAAATTAAATCGAAAACAATGTACTGGGTCTATAAAGTGATCCCCATTCTAATAAAGTTGAAAAAGAGAAAGAAAATTCAAATTTTCACTTAAGGCTCCCTTTATTTTATAAAAATAAATAATATTATAAATATATTTAAAAATAATTATTTATATACTTATAAAAATGGATATATTAAAAATATTTCATATCATTCATATTTAATTGAATCCTCCGTATATGAAAGCTATTTCTTCGTCTGAGTGTAAACACAACAGCTAGAGAAAAAGGAAAAGAAAATGTTAAGAACAAGAGGACGCATGGGAGCCATGTCGCATTTCGACAGCTAGATTCCTTGCCGACAGAAGTTGATTTTCAGGTTTAATTCATAATTAATTTCTCCAGGACGAACAGCAATAAAGACAAATTTACGAAAGTCGTAACCAAGTCCTCCGTTTAGGTTTCAATTTTTTTTTTCTCACCTTGGAAAACGAGGATTGATTCCTTGCAGTTATAGAGAACACAAATTCAATTTGCACTATCCGAACACATATATCTTATTACAATATTTCAAACCAAAGAATGTCCAGCCTTTATTGATAATACCCTTAACCAAAGTTTCAAGAAATCTTTATGTTTGTGCTTTTAACACGCACAACTGTATACTAGTTGTGTTACATTAAAACAATCTTGCAAAAATCATAAAATATTGTTAAATCATTTTTAAGCAAAATGCTAGGGTTTGTTCCTCGATTATCATGTGCTCATTTAATTTTGCTTCTTTTTTGTGGTGGCAAATGGCAATTATATGTCTCATAATCCTCTTGCATACAAATTTAACATAGAGTTCAACAAATGCTTGTGATTATGTATTGATCTCACCTGCAGTTGTTATTTTTACTTGTAAATTTCTCTCAAACTCATGAAAATAATGGAAAGTTAAGATCAAGACCATGATCATGATGAATTCCTTGCACTCTTTGAAGATGTCATGCTTCATTATCTACACTCTTCTTACAATGCTTCATTCGCATGACAGGACCAACGGCACCATGCTTCCTACTTCTTCAATCCACCTTCTCGGACAAACATAATGACTCAATCAATTCATCAAATAGTCATGGCCAACGACTCTAAAGGATAAGGGCAAATGGAAACTTGCTATTAGGATCGAAAAACGTACCAATACAAATTTTGTTCCAATGTTACTATAAGGACAAAGCAAAGTGCAAGGGGAATATAGTAGGGTACACATATGAAGTACAAAGTAAGAATTTCTTAATGTCATAAAGGCAAAGAAAAACAACAAAAATCGCAGTTCAAGAGCTATTTTGCCTTCTCCCCAACCATTGTGTTATCGTTTTGGCTCCTCAAATAAAAACAATTCCCCAGTAGATAGGTGAATCAATTGAAAATTAAAAATTTGACCCCCATTATTGGAGGAGGATAATTATTGCACGCGTCATTTTTGCGGCATTGCCCAGAAGCGATGTGGAACTTAACGAGCAATACTCACATACTCACATGCACTACTGACACATGATTGATTTGCTTTTTCTATTAATAAAAAAATAAATAAAGCTAATGTAATAAAAATCTTAAATTAATAACACCAAACAAATTTATTTTTCATTAGTTTCTATCAAATTTTACTAATTAAAGTGCTAAATTAGATGCATAGAATAAGTTAATTTTATGTATTAATTTGAGGTTTACATGATTTTTTTATATTAATTAAATGAGAATAAATTTATCACAAATATATTAATTTAGTGATTTTTGATTTTCTAAAAATTAATTTTGATAAATTTATTATGGATGTATTAATTTTTATTTTTTATAATTAAAAATTAATTTAAAATAAATTTATTATAAATATATTAATATAAGTTTTTTCGTGAAATTAACTTAATAAATAAAATAGAGAAATCAATGTGCATTACAGTGGCTCCCCACTCGGGAGTGGGTAAGCGTATTCTCCACCAACTAGATTCGATTAAAACATAGAACGCGATGATGCCTAGTCAATCTCTTTTCGCGGGTCGCTGTCCCATCCCATTTGTAATAATATCACGAGGGACAATCAAAATTGGACCCACTTCCTGAATTTGCACCGTCCGAGTCCGACTAGATCTTTCGATCGTAAAATGTTGCTAGAAGAAATGTATCTTCTCAGTCATAAAACCCTTGACCCAAAATGCACGGCGTTCTTGCCATCCAACGGTCCAAGACTCTTCGTGACGATCGAACGGCTGCTACGCATGCTGCACGGAAAAGCGCAAAATAATTGACCGCGTGATTACCCTCAGCAACGTTACACAGGACGGGAGTTGCGTGGAAAAGAACCTCTGTAGGGGAGGGGCCTTTTTGACTTGACTTGCCTCTTTCTATTAATAAAGAAAACAGAAAAGACAACCAACGAGCAAATGCTCCCTTTTAATGATGGAGGGAGAAGGAAAAGAATAAGGAAAAGAAAACGGCGCGAGGTACTTTTTTTCTTCCTTTCTTCTTTTTTTTCATTTGCTTTTTTTGTGGACCTTCTTCCTCTCATCTTAAATTTGCTGAGCTGGCGGTCAGAGTGTAATTTGAATTTATAGGGCTTTTTTAGGCAAGAGCAAGCGTCGCTAGTGGCAAGGTGAGGCTCGTACAAGGCAAGTGAGTCTGCCCTCGCTGGCTACAGGGAAGAAGATTGAAAGGAAATAAAAAAAAAAAAATTAAAATAAATAAAATCGAAAAAATGTTATTGAAAATTGTTTATGTTAAAACTAATCATGACATGTTAAATGGTTAACGTCCTCGTAATTTTTGATCAAAATTGATTGTAAGACTCTAATTGAGAAAATGTGAAAATATTTATAATTTAATTGACAAAATTGAGAAATTTAAAATTCAATTGATAATAAGTTTAAGGCTTTTTAGATTTTTTTTTCTCAACACAAAACGCATCTACTGTACATGTTTGCTAGAGTACTTATATCTTATTATTATATTATAAAACCAAATAATGTCCAACTTTTATTGACAAAGCCCTTTAATCAAAGTTTCGAGTAATCTTTATGTTCAGGTTATTTCAACAGACACAACTGATACACAAGTTGTGTACATTGAAATACTATTTTAAAGTCTTTTGTAAGCTATTAGCCAAAAAAAAAAAAAAAAGAGTATTTTGTAAGCAAAATGATAGGGCCACATCTTAATTTAATTTTGATTTTTTTTAATTGTGACAATCATATGTCTCATAATCCTCTTGCATATGGGTATAACACAAAGTTCAATGAATGCTCATGATTATGTACTAGTCTCACCTACAACCGTTATTTCTCTCAAACTTATGAAAATAATGACAAGTTCCTCGTGCTCTTTAAAGATGCCATGCTTCATTATTTACACTCCTTTAGAAAGTTTTGCTCGCACGACAGGATCAACGCACCATGCTTCTACTCTATCACTCCACCTTTTCGGACAAACATAACAACTCATATCGATTCATCGATAGTCATGGCCAAGGACTCTAAAGGATAGAGGCAAATGGAAACTTGGTATTAATATTGAAAAACATACTGCAAATGGAAACTTGCTAATAAGATTGAAAAACATACTAATACAAATTTTGTTCCAATGTTAAGAAAAGTGCAAGGGAATATAACAGTGCACACATATGAAGTGCAAAGTACGAATTCTTAATGTCACGAAGGAAAAGAAGAATAATAGAAATCGCGGTTCAAGAGCTAATTAAAAATTTCCTAGCAGAAAGGTGAAGCGACTGAAAATTAAAAATTTGAAGCCCATTGTTGGAGGAAGTAAATTATTGGAGGCGCAATTTCCGCAGCATTGGTGCAGAAAGTGCGTGGAACCTCGCATGCAATACTCACATGCTCGCGTGCCATATCGACACTTACATGTTCACATGCAATGCTCCTGGCGCTTTCATCCAGCACGACACTTGATATCCTTTTTATATTAATAAGTAAATAAAAGAGAAAGTCAACAGCGATACAGATGCCCTTAGTGGGGCGCTTTCAATGAGATTGGAGATCCAGCACGACGTCACTTGATTTCCTTTTTCTATTAATAAGTAATAAATAAAAGAGAAAGTCAACAAGCGATACAGATGCCCTTAGTGGGTAAGCATATTCTCCACCAACTAATCCGATTAAATTATAGATTGCCATAGTGCCTTGGTCTCTTTTTGCAGGATGGATGTGTAGGGTCGCCGTCCCATCCCATTTATAATATCATGAAGGGATGAAAATTGGATCCGCATCCGAAGTTGCATTGTTCAAGTCCGAATAGATTTTTCAATAATAAATGTTGTTACACGTAACGATTCAATTTTTACTTTCACCTCCTACCCAACCTCTATGTTATCCTTTGTGACTCTTTAAATTGAAAAACTGAGTTATTGATAGGGAGAAGGTAAAGAAATAGGGGAAGAGACAGTTCTTAATAACGCATTGATCTAGTCGAGAAGGATTAAAAAAATTCACTTGCAAGTTGGGACCTAATTAATTCCCTTGCAGGACATTACATGAAAGTGCATTGATCTTGTAGAAATTTTCAAGCAATGACTTTTTTTATTGATTAAATTAATTCCTTTATGTCACTAATAAGTCATATCAGACTGTTATGATTATTCATTTATTTTTTGACTAATAATTCAAATTTTTAGTGAATCAAATAACATTCTTCCTTGATCAAATTTTTTTAATCAATGATGTGATCAAATAACATTTTTTTAAAGTAATCAATGACTTTTTTAAATCAATGGCCGTTGGACCATTTAAATGACTTTTCTTGGACCCAATCTACAACTACAAGCGAGTGGAATATTTGAGTAAATCGCGCGCGTGGGCGTGGACGTGTGCTCCTAGTGTATGCGCAACCGTATGAGTAGCGAGGGATAGACACAATGCGGATAAGGAGAAACAACGGAACAAGAAAAAGAGAGTGAATCCCAATAAATTAAATATTTTTTTAATTTTTATAATGGAACTCACATCTCAATAAAAATAGTATTCAATCAAGAATGTGGTCCACATAAATTAAAAACAAAAGTATTCATGAATCATGGCCATATTCCATGAACATCCCATAAATTTTTTTTTTTTTTTGCTTTTGTGATAAATAACCATGCATAACAAACTTAAAATCTAAAAATCTGTAATTAAGGAAGAATCTTTAAAGGCAATTGCCTTCTCATCGATATTAGGCATCTAAAAATATATGAAGCTATTTCCTCACGCAAGTGTGAACACAGAAAGTAGATCTTTTTTTTTTTTCAAAAAAAAGAAAAGAAAATAAATTCTCCATTTTTATACCCCATATCCTATTTTGACGTAGTTTTCCCGCGGAGACATGTTAAGAATGAGAGGACATATGGGACCCATGTCGCAACCAAGACAAATTTACAATAGTTAGGATATAGTCCTTGTTTTATGTGTTATTTTTACTTTCTAGACTTAAGCTTGGTCACTGTCCCTCAGTTGAAACTTGAAACCCAAAAATCTGAATCTGCACTGTCCGAGTCCGAGTAGATTTTACAATTATAAATGTAGCTAGAGTACATATATCTTATAATAATATTATAAAACCAGAGAACGTCCCACTTCTATTGATAAAGCCTTTTAACCAAAGTTTAGAGTAATCTTTATGTTCGGGTTTTTTCAATAGACACAACTGATACACAAGTTGTGTGCATTGAAATACAATTTTTAACTCTTTTGGAAGCTATTAGCCAAGAAAAAAGAAGTCTTTTGTTAGCAAAATGATAGGGTTTGTTCCTCAATTATCACATCTTAATTTAATTTTGATTCTTTTTAATTGCGACAATTATATGTCTCACAATCCTCTTGCATACAGGTATAACACAAAGTTCAATGAATGTTATTGATTATGTATTGGTCTCACCTACAACCGTTATTTCTCTTAAACTTATGAAAATAATGACGAGTTCCTCGTGCTCTTTAAAGAGGCCATGCTTCATTATTTACACTCCTTTAGAAAGTTTTGCTTGCACGATAGGATCAATGCACTATGCTTCTACTCTATCACTCCACCTTTTCAAATAAACGTAACAACTCATATCAATTCATTGATGGTCATGGCCAAGGACTCTAAAGGATAAAGGCAAATGGAAACTCGCTATTAAGATTGAAAAACATACTGCAAATGGAAACTTGCTACTAAGATTGAAAAACATACTGATACAAATTTTGTTCAATGTTAAGAAAGGTGCGAGGGAATATAACAGTGCACACATATGAAGTGCAAAGTACGAATTCTTAATGTCATGAAGGAAAAGAAGAATAACAGAAATCGCAGTTCAAGATCTAATTAAAAATATCCCAGCAGAAAGGTGAAGCAACTGAAAATTAAAAATTTAAATCCGTTGTTGGTGGAAGTAAATTATTGGAGGCGCAATTTCCACAGCATTGGGGCAGAAAGTGCGTGGAACCTCGCATGCAATACTCACATGCTCGCGTGCCATATCGACACTTACATGTTCACATGCCATATCGACACATGCTCACATGTTCACATGCAATGCTCCTGGCGCTTTCATTAAAATTAGAGATCCGGCAAGACTTCACTTGATTTCCTTTTTCTATTAATAAGTAATAAATAAAAGAGAAAGTCGACGAGCGATACAGATGCCCTTAATCGGTAAGCATATTCTCCACCGACTAATTCCGATTAAATTATAGAGTAGTCGGTAAGCATATTCTTCACCGACTAATTCCGATTAAATTATAGAGTAGTTGGTAAGCATATTCTTCACCAACTAATTCCGATTAAATTATAGATTGCCACAATTCCTTGGTCTCTTTTTGCAGGATGGATGTGTAGGGTCGCTGCCCCATCCCATTTATAATATCAAGAAGGAATAAAAATCAGATTCACATCTGAATTTGCATTGTTCAAGTTCGAATAGATTTTCCAATTGTATATATTGTTACACATAATGATTCAATTTTCACTTTCACCTCCGACCCAACCACTATGTTATTCTTTGTGACTCCTCAAATTAAAAACTACATCATCGATAGGGAGTAGGTAAAGAAAAAGGGAAAGAGATGGTTCTTAATAACACATTGATCTAGTTGACAGGTATTAAAATAATTCGTTTTCAAGTTGGGACCTAGTTTAAATGATTAAATCAATTCCCTTGCGGGACATTATATGAGAACACATTGATCTTGTAGAAATTTTGAAGCAATGACTTTTTTATTTATTAGGTTGATTCCTTTATGTCACTAATAAGTCATATAAGACTGCCATGATTATTCATTTATTTTTTGACTAATAATTCAATTTTTTAGTGAATCAAATAACATTCTTTTTTTTTTTTTCTGTGATCAAATAACATTTTTGTAATCAATGACTTTTTTAAATCAATGGCTGTTGGACCATTTAAATGACTTTTCTTGGGCCCAATCGACAAGCGAGTGGAATATTTGAGTAAATAGCGCGCGTGGGTGTGTGCTCCTAGGGTATGCGCAACCGTATGAGTAGCAAGAGATAGACACGATGGGGATAAGGATAAACGAAACAAGAAAAAAGAGAGTAAATCCCAATAATTAAATATTTTTTATTTTTATAATGGACTCACATCTCAATAGAAATAGTAAAAAATACATTTGATCGAGAATGTGGTCCACATAAATTAAAAAAGAAAAAAAAAAATTCAGGGATAAGGATAAAAAAGAAAAAGAGAGTAACTCCCGAGAATTAAATAAAAAAATTAATAAAGAAACTCACATCTCAATAAAAATAAAAAGAATGCATTCGATTGAGAATGTGATCCACATTACAATAAAGTTGGAGAATGAAAATAAAATTCTCTAAAAGTAGAAGTTCCCTTATGAAAGTAAAATTCAGGCAATCAATGACTTTCAATTATTTCGGTAGATGTTATTATTCAAATATAAGATGATAATATTGAAATCAAATTTTTGCCAATCACAATCTTATTAAACTGCTCTACTAATCTCATGAATCGTGCAGCATAAAATTCGAAAATCCAATCAAATGATCTAATGTTTGTTAAATTTTTGCTGATGTAAATAATCAAATATGTAGCATGCATCAAATTCATGCCCCAAAGTTTTGTTCCTTGACTAGTAGTTGATTGATGCCTAAATTTTAGCTCGGCTAATTCAAGTTTTCGTTTCTTAAATATACCAAAATAAATAATTAAATAATTATAAAGAACGCCCAATTCGTCCGTTTACCATTTGCATTAGTCTATTTCATCAGACCTCAGCCCTGAAGGTTAGCCCATAAATCCCGGTCGAAGCCCATTATCCAAAGTCCATCACTCGTACCAATCCACTGTTCATTTCGGCCCTTAACGCGGCCCATAGAACCCATAAATTGGGCAAAGCTACAACCCCGAATGCTGAGCTGGAGGGGAATAACAGAATTTGTTTTTGACGCATTTGGGCGAAGAAAAGGGGAAAGGAACGACGGATTCTGGCCAGGCACTGGACCGGGGAAAAAAATCAATAAAAAAAATTCGAAGAAATTGTAAAAAAGAAATTCAAAAATTATTCACATGCGAAGTAGGGATTTCTCGCCCTAGAATGTTTCGATTGGCAACTGATAAAACAGTATGTGACTTTTCCTAAATACTAATATAGATGCTAACTGCTTTCGTACATGTGCTCGCTGGGGTTGTGTTTATTCAACTTCCTTTGCCAACTTATTTCTTATTATTTTTTCAAAGTGAGGTTTGATGCCATTGGGTGTCATTATACTTGAATTTGCACCTGAGCTGGTACCTAGGTTTCTGGCCAAACTTGTGAGCTAAATTGTCGTGGGATTGGTATCAG
This sequence comes from Eucalyptus lansdowneana, assembly GCA_017140395.1. Classification (NCBI taxonomy): domain Eukaryota; kingdom Viridiplantae; phylum Streptophyta; class Magnoliopsida; order Myrtales; family Myrtaceae; genus Eucalyptus; species Eucalyptus lansdowneana. The sequence continues at coordinate 41,256,471 of CM029485.1, forward strand.
CACAGATTTTACATATGGGATAATGTTATGGGAGGTCCTCAAACCTTTTCAACTTGCATTGTCGTCCCTCAATATTTCCTTTTCTTTGTACAATCAAGTCCTCGAACTATATATTTGTTCGTTCAAGTTAGTCCTTCCATCAAACAGTTAGACTAGAATGCCGATATGCCCATCCGCATCAATGCTGAATCGTTATTATTCTTCAGCAAATTTTTGAGGTGGAATTAAAAAAAATAAAATAAAGCAAAGCCTGGAGAGGGAGAAACAGAGGATGGGAAAGGTCAGGGTAAGGGTGACTTGGCGGGGGAAGGGTGGCCCGCTCGTGGAGGCGGTGTTGCCCAGCCATAGCCAGGGTCATGGTGACTAGGCACTTGCCGCCATGTCCTCTGAATGCCACACGCAAGAGAAAGATAGAGGGGAGAGTTTTAGAAAGCATTGATGTTGTGTTCGCACAACACGAAATCTTTATATATTTTTTCATCTGTGTAATAGCCACGTGGACCCTACGTGGCTGTGTAGATGCCAAGGTGGCACGTTATAGCCTCGGGACATCCACTTCACCATTTTTGTTTAGCGTTTTAATGGGAGGACTAACTTGAAAAAACAAACATATAATGCACCTGGTTTCATTTTTCTGCAGCAATTCCGCAAAGTAAATTCTTGAGCTAATGCTTTCAATTACAGGTTTTTTCCCATCCAGAGCTTCAAATAGGATTTCATCTAGATGCAGGAACTTCCTTCCACCTTTCCCATTTACCTGGCTATTTACGTACATCATCTCTGCAAACAAAAGGGAGATCTTGGCTAAACTGTGTAATGAAATAAGGAGGTCATTTATCAAATTTAGAATAGGCCCAAAGGGAAACCCTTTCAAATTAGTCTTGCAAATAAGTCTTAATTTCCTTGTGGAAAAGGTTTCAAACCTATACAGAAATCTATCTATTTGGAGGGGGGAGATACATCCTAACCTGCAGAGTTAGGCTAGAATTAATATGTTGAATGCACTTTCATTTGTACGACAAGATAGTTGGTTACAATTATAACCAGTGATCTCATAAGAGATTTTAAATCTTCCTATTTTGGCCACATTTCAAGTGGGAATGGAAAGTGCACATATCGAAGAACTACCAAATTATCGACTTTGGAGAATGATTAACAATGAAAAGTGCACACTTGATGATGAAAAATGACGTGTACAAAATGAGTGAAGTTCGTTAAGTAAGAAGTTGCTGCATTTATTAGTAGGCAGCTTTTTATTAAATCTCGGGTAATGAATGTTGACAAAGATAACTGCTAAGCAGCCACCTAAACAATGGATGGAAATGTATCAGTGCCAATCAACTGCCTTTCGATGCGTCGATTGGTTTATCACATGCCATCAAAGGTTGAAGAAACTGTTAAGCCAAATATTAGAAAATACTTTATTAGTCGAACCATATGGAAATCAATTTGTACTTCACTTGGAGAAAGACTTACGTCGGGGTAATGGTTAATGAATCCCCAAAGCAGGGGGAATATCCTATACAACATGAGTTCTTGTTTCTGGAACACTTGTCCCTTGACTGTGGTTGCCTTTGAGTTTGATCAAGAGGAGTCGAAAGTTGTCTTTCCAAGCCATCATTTGGTTCTTCAATCAACCAAAATGACGAGACTTGACTTTGTCTTTCCATTTCCACGGATTCTGAATCATCCTTCATATGCATCCTCTATTTCGAACTACAAAGAATTTCAATTTTAAAGCTAAGGAAAGTTGCAGTTGCAATCACATTCCAATATGCTCGCCTAGCGTGTCTTGAACCTATCACAAAATGTTTTTTGGTGGAGCAAGTTCATTAAGACTTGCAAAAACAAGTCGTGCTTATGTTCAATATATACTTCTTTACTTTGTGTGTCTTTCTCCGTCGTCTGATTTTGCTTTCTAGGCGGAGTCCCTTCTCTGACATTGTCAATTGGAGGCTCCTCGCTAATTTCATGATCTCGAGAACTTGCTAACAGATGGAACTGAGGCTGAAGCTCGATACCAAGCTCTTTAGCATCCCCTTCCATTTTAGCCTCCTCCTACATGAAAAATTAGATTTTCTTCAGCCAGTATTCTAGAATGAGAAAATGCAGTTTTAACATTGGTTTTGCCTTTTTCACAAACACGGGTCAGTAGGCTTATGGCTTCTACTATGCGCAAGACATCAGAAGTCTATATGCTACTGAATGATGATTCAGTAATTCATGTAGTGCAAAGTCTCCGCTTTTCTTCCTTCAAAGTCGGTTTTACTTTTCCACATTATGTTCCTCTATGAAGCACATTATGACCTTCCATATCCCTCAGAATGCCTAGAAGTAAAAATCTCTAACCTTGAATTTCTTACTGACCGAACTTGAATGTATTGATGAAAGAGGCAAAAGGAAAAGACAGTATCACTATAGGAATCTAAAATTTGCAAGTGAAGAGATGATTCAATAGACGGGTTGACGCTATTATAATTTTTGGTAAATTTACATTGTTGATTTAATTCTTGAACATTATATAACTTTATCTAAAATATGATAGGAATGTGCAATGGCATGCTTCTAACTACTTTAAGTTTGAATAAGTTGTTAAAAAGAATTTTACATCTAGTCGCATTTAAGGTGAAATTCTTTGGTGTTGTAATAAAATCCTGGCCATGGCTCACCTTGTTTGTCTCTGATTGAGGCGCACCTTGCTGAACCTCTTTGTAATGCTTGAAAGGAATATAATATGAAGAGGGGGGGCGACTCCTCCCGATCAAGTGACTCCCTGCACCGTCTAATATGTAATTTGCACTCGTCCGATATTTTCGAGTTTGATATGTCAAGCAATGTTTCCAGTGAAGGACAGCCCTCAACATTCAACTCAGTCAAAAACTCCAGCTTGTCAAGGCCCTCGGCAACCCACAGTTTAGAGCAGTCACATATCAACAAACGGCAAAGGTTCTTCAAGTTCGATATACCGGTTAACTTTTCCATGGCAACACACCATTGAATAGGGATGTCTTGCAATGATAACAGTGTACCGATGACTTGAATCTCAAGTAGGTTTTCACAGAACCACAATCGAAGTTGTTTTAGTTTCTTTAAGGCATTGGGAAGAAGAAGTACTCCCGGTGAACAATAGGTTGACTCACTCGAAGAAGACTCTGATTGATCGAGAACCTCGAAAGATCCTCCCTCACCGCATACTACTATCCTTCCGATTGACTAGCACGAAGAGATTTCTAATTCCTCCAGTGATGCCGACATACCAAGAATCTGAATCTCAATCATATTAGGGCAACAAAATACACTCAGTTTCCTTAAGCTAGATGGTGTGGATAAGCGCTGAAGGTCACACTTGTTCAAATTTAACTACTGCAATTGTGAAACCCCATGGAGTTGAATTTCTTGCAATCGCGAGAAACGAAGCGTCAAATTTGACGGAATTTCCAAGTTGGATTGTAGCGATCCTTTCAAACTGAAATTGTCAAGTTCTAAAGAATGTAAAGAAGGCGGTAGCTACTCGAGGGGTTGCAGATCTAGACCAAACAAAGTAAGATATTCTAGAAGAGAAAGGAGACCCAACTCCGTAGGTGGCACAGCAATGTCGAGAAGACATAGCTTCAATTTCTTTAGTTTGGATAGCCTACCAATCCGCCCCAAGTCACATGTGCGCTTGAGGTTTGACGAATCTTGACCTTTAGAGCCATCGGATAGGACCAACTCTATTAGATTGCTAAGCTTTGAGAGATTTGGGACCACCTGCAATGAGCAAGATCTAATGTGTCACGCCCCGATCCTCAGGCACGCACACATCCTTCTCTCTTGGTCGATTTTATAATGCGATATCCCAGGACAAAGTATCGCCGACCCTTTCATTTTATTAAGCACATGCGGAAGCAGTTATAAATCCCCAGACAATATATCGATGGGATAGAAAAGCAGGGCCATAATTTTCATATTGAAATTTATAACCAAACTTTTATACAACACACAAACCACTTCATAACTATTCACATCAACATAGAGATCTCAAAAGAAGACGAAACTTGGATTTAACTGGCCGCACTCAAGGCCCCTCTCGGATTGTCTTCTTCTTCCAATAATCCTTCTCTTTAAGTTTCACCTCCGAATTCTCCTTCTCAAATTCCTCCTCGGCTCCTCAACGGGTCCTGAAATGTTTTTCCCCAAACTGGATGAGACTACGTCTCAATGAGTTCTACCCCACTAAGCCCAATTAGCAAACCATTATACTAAAAGTCAGCTAAACACGATAGGTCGTAAGACGTACCTTAGCATCAGATCCCACCGCAAGTCGGACAATTCATAATAGGCACACTGCCAATCATATCACGGATCGAAGCATCGATCAAATCGACCTAGTCGATTAAATGCCAACAAGACCACTCACGGCCATTTCTAATCACCAATCAATTCACGACATCAAATCAAAGCAATGAACCACATCAAGTCACACTCAGATCGAATCATCGATCAATCGACCTAGTCGATTACAAGTCAATCAAACCATCTCATGGTCATTTCCAATCAATCGATCAATTCACAACATCGGATCAAGCAATGATCAATCGACCTGACGATTACCGTCCTCACGACCCATGCTTGGTCGGCACATTCAATACTATCTATAAGTCCGACCATAGTCCAGGACTCAACTCACTCTAAGCGATATATAGATAGTATAGCTCACTCAAGGCGATAGGGTTAAGGTATCTTGCTCGCTAAGTGACATATCACCCGTAGGTTGATATAGTATCTGCGATATCTTGCTCTCGCTAAATACGACATATTGCCCAGTAGGTGATATAGTATACCCCCGATGCTCCCATTAAGCGATAAAGTGTCTTTTCACTCTAAAGTGACATATATCGCCCAGTAGGTGATATAGTACACAAGTATACTTTGCTCTCACTAAGGTGACATATCGAGCTGTAGGATGATATAGTATACTACCCAACCATTCAATCCATTCCATCCGATATCCTTCTCGATAAAATAGCCGTGTGGGGGACACGATCGCCTTTAGCCAAAATATTATAATTTCCTTTTTCATAATTCCCACCATTCTCTACAGCCCACCAAAACCTTTTGGTGCTTTTCAACAACCGACACCCGGTTATTTTCCAATCAATAATCAAAGATTATTCTATTAAAGGATAATTCTCAATTTCACAAATAATTCAATTCAAAGACAAACTAAAGCTCGATTAAATAAATGAACTACGCCATGACAATCGGCATGAAATTTCGGTCGTCAGCCATCTTAATCTTAATTTCTGAAAAATAATTAATTATTAATTAATTTCGAAATTAATTATTAAACATTAAAAATTCCGTTTAGCTCAAAATAAGGCCCAATTAAATAAATGAACTTCATCACGATCACCAGCATAATTTTCCAGTCACGGGCCATCCCAGTTGAATTTTCAGGAAATAAATAATTAATTATATAATTTCGAAAATTAAATGATTAATATTAAAAATTCCATTTAGCTCAAAATAAAGCCCGATTAAATAAACGGACTTCCCACAGTCATCAGCATAATATTCCGGTTCCAGACCATCTCCCTTGAATTTTCGGAAAATAAATAATTATTTAATTTAATTCCGAAAATTAATATTTAAATGCCCAAAAATCTCACTTAGGCCCGAATCGCCAAATTGAAGCCCACCAGGGGTCCGAAAATTCCCGAGACACTCCCAATAAATAGTAGACCACGTCTACTTGCTAATTGCACAATCAATTTATCTAAATCACATCACAATTCACTAATAATTGCTAATTAATTCTAATCTAACAACCTAAACATAATTAATTAAAACTAAACCAACCTAAAGCATAATTAGCCAACTAATCCAGGATTAGTGAGATTACTCACCAAATCGCGCGCAAATCGGATCAATCCGACGGCGACAACGCGAGGAACAATTCTTCCCAAAGCGGGCCTCGGGTTCGGGGCCCGGAAACGGCCCAAAACGGCCTTGAACAGTGCTGGAAACCCATTTTTCCAGCCACTGTTCTTGGCTGGACGAAGCTCGTCCGGCGGCTAGGGCGGCGAGGGGAGGCCGGCGGAGGGTGAGGGGAACGAGGGGAAGGTCCGGCGGGGCTAGGCGGTGGTCAGAGGTGGCCGGTTGGGGCTGGAACAGGGGCTGGGCCGCGCGGTTTCGCTCGGGGGAGGGGCGATGCAGCGAGCGACGGACGGCGGGACGGCGGGCGCACGGGCAAGCGGCGGTCGCGGGCGTGCAAGCGGCGGTGCGGCGACGGAACGAGCGGCGAGCGGCTGAGGGGCGAGCTGGTTCTGGTTCGGGCTTCTGGGTTTCGCTTGCTGGACGTGCGGAGGAAGGAAGAAGAAGAAGAAGAAAGAGAAGGAGAGAGAGAGAGAGAGAGAGAGAAGATAAGCTTGGACTAGTCAAAGGGAAGAGAGAGGGTGAGAGTCGGTTGGGGGGAAATCGCACGAGGGGGAAAAAGGGGAGAGGAGAGAGAAAAGGAAAAAGAAAGAAAGAAAGAAAGGAGAGGGAGAGAGAGGAAAAAGAAAAGGAAATACATATTTCCTTTATGCAAATTTTCCTTTTTCTTTTTCCTTTTCCTTTCTATTTTATTTTTGGTCTTCAATTTTCTTCCGATAATTTCTTTATTGAAATTTCGGACCCATCCAATAAATTGACGAAATGATGAAACGGATCCTATTTATCCAAAAATTGAAATCCGAAAATCTGGATGTCACATAATGCGTAAATGGACTAAACTCATTGGAAGCTCGGGCAACTCTGTAATCTTATTGCACCTAGTTAAGTCAAGTGTTGCGAGGTGAGAAAGCCTGTTGATTGTTCTTGGAACTCGACAGATTCCGGTCTCATACAAATCTAGGACTCTTAGAGAGGATAAATGTCCTATTTCATCAGGAATTTCGCCAACCAACTCATTGCGGTGATCAAGACAAAGCTCCTCCAGTTTGTCCAACATTCCAATAGCTTTAGGTAACTCCCATTGATCTATAATTATATTGGTCATGTATTTTGACAAATTCAAAGTGCACAACGATGTTAATTTTCCAATGGAGTTCGCTAGTTTTCTAATGTTAGTGCTTCTTAGACAAAGATCTGACAAACACTGTAGCTTTTTGATGGACTCCGGTAGGCTTGTAATTCCAGTAAACAAAAGGTCCAACTTCCTTAATGATGCTAAGTCGCCTTTAGAGGTGGGGAGTTCTTTCACTTTGGAGCAGTCGCTCAAAGAGAAGTGCTCAAGCCTCACTAGCCCTCCAATTTCATCAGGCACTCGTTTAATGCTCTCACAACCGGTGATGTTCAAGTCAAGCAAGCACTTTAGCTTTCCAATAGAGTTGTCAATTTCCTTCAAACACCAACACCTACCAAAAGTCAACCTCTCTAAATCTAGGCATTTAGACAAGTCTGGAGCTCTAGTAATTCGATGACATTCTACAAGAGTAAGAATTTTAAGTTTGGTTGCCATCTGCAAAAGGGAAGTATAATGTACGAGACAACTGTTATAAATTAAGATGAAACCATACCTTAATTAAGTCCCATAGTTTCGAATCATCTGTTAAGAAATTATCAAAAAGTTCAAGGACAACTAAATTCTTTGAATGCACAAGCCCACAAAACTTTATAGGGGCAAAACACCACGAATCCATCTCAACTTTGGTAGAGAAACAGTGAAATCTCCACATATGGCCCCATAACTTAATCTCAAGAATCTCAAACTTTTAAACCTTCCAATTTCTTCATGACTAATTGAGATATTAGAAAACCACCGTAGATCAAGTGCTTCAACATCTTCATACCTCGCCAATAAATCAATTGCAGTGATTAGTTGAAGTTTGTTGGTAACCAATAATTTTATTTACAATTTGAATGAATGAAATGGAAGAAAAGATCATGAGCATAAAGTTGAATCCTCAAATGCAAGATATCACTTTTTTCAATTGAACCTAATAATTGTCTTACCTCTTCGGTTCTTACAAAATCAATGAACTCCTCACTAGTCCACACCCTACTCTGCTTCTCAAAATTTTTAGGATTTTCTCGACGAACAATTTCCCATCCTAGGTCTCTCAATTGGTCATGCATCCAAAATTTGTCATTATCATTTTTCTTTATCAAAGACATTTCAACGAGGACATCAATTTCCAAGGTAGGATCAAATCCACAAACCTCCCACATGTATTTGGCATTCACCATATCCTCATTGATGAAAAAGCATGCGACATCAAGAAAAATTTCACGTTGATGGTAGTTTAGGGCCTCATAGCTAATCATCAACTTCTCTTGTACACGTTTATGGGGCATTTTCTTTAACCGCTTTAATGTATCCTCCCATTTCACTTTGGGCTTTCCAAAAAGTAATGAACCTATAGTTTCAAGAGCCAAAGGCAGACCCTCGTAGTATTGACAATACCTATTGAGAGGCTATCAAAATCCTTCGCCTTAGAGTTATCAACAGACGCATGCCTGGAAAAGTTGGAGTGCGTTGTCAAAATTCATCTCCTTCATTTCATAAGGCTGAATTGGGAGTGCATGGTTAGAATTCATCTCCTGCCTTTCACGAGCCATTCTTTGCTCAATAAACTCTAATACACTCGGGTTCCTAGTGGTTATAATTACTCTTGTCCCAGGATGCAATCGATGTTGTCCAATTAGATTCTTGATTTGTTCTTCTTCATCAATGTCATCAAGAACAACGAGAACCTTCTTGCCACCAAGTGTTTCCTCTATCCTCTCTCTTCCATCATCAACTCCTTTAATAATTTCTGCAAAGCTAGAATTAGCAATCTCTGAAAGTAACTTTTTTTGCAGCCAAAGTAAACCCTCCTTCTTTGACGTCTCTCTAATATTGTCAAGGAAGGCAGAACACTTTCCAAAGCGAGAACAAAGTTCATTGTAGATAGCCCCAGCTAGAGTGGTTTTACCGATACCCCCCATTCCATGAACTTTGAGCGGCCTCACTTCATCACTACAGTTAACATCTAACAATTCCAGTACTTCTGTCACTTGATCATCAAGGCCAACTAAATCTTTAGTTACAATCTTACGTTTTCTCTTCAACCTATGCAAAACCTCTTTAACTGCCAACTTCATAAGTTCCGCTTTGCTGCCACAAATAGAAGCCAGTTCATTAGTTACAAAAGCTATATCGATCGCGCAAATTAACATGTATGCCTCTAAATCCAAAAAAAGCAATTGAATCCTTTTATTTATCCTTAATAACCCTTGCATATGATTGTACTTAAATATTTTTAAACATGTGAAGATTTGCTAATTTTTATCTCCCAACGTTCCTTGTAGAGGACGGGCTTGATTCTAGAGCCGGAAAGGTTAGGGATCTCTAGAGATTACCTTTTACATTTTTTCAGCTCCCAGCCCTTGATTTTATCAACCTTCTTAAGAGCGTCCTCCTAGGATTCTCCCTCCCAGTATTCTCCCTCGTCAGGAAACTTCTCCTTTTGCTCGTCCTTGTGCTTCTCTATGGCTGTTTTGTATAATGGGGTTCTAAGGTCAACATCCTTTGGCTCCGAATCGTAAAAAATGGGTAGGATCTTTTTCTCCTCTGACTTGAATGCATTGTTTACCATCCTTGCGAGCTCACGGAGACACCACTTGCTACTAGCATAATTTTTTGAGAAAATGGGTATGTAGATCTGGGAGTTGTTGATTGCTTGCAGGAGCTCTCTAACAATTTCTTCGCCAACTGGAAGCTCTTCGTCATCCATGAAGACATGAATGCAATTCTCTATCAAATCTTGATAAAGGAAGTCCGTGAATCCATCTCGAGTATTTGGGCCATGGAAATTCAAGAACACTTGATACTCGCCTCCTCTTGCATTGCCGCTACTCGTTCCAGCAGCTGAGTTCGCCATGGAAGCTTTACTTTGCAAATTAGGGTCTCTCTCTCTGATTGTTTTTCGCGAACATCAAGTAAAACGAAAGATACAGAGTACTCGTTGATAACTCGTTGAGAACCCGTTGGATCTTTATCTTGTCGTCGTGGATCCTTTTCGATCACTTTTCTTGGACCCAATCTGCAAGCGAGTACAATACTTAGGCAACACGCGCGTGGCTGTGTCGTGTGTGCTCTGCCCGCGTGTGGGCGTGTGGCGCGTGAGTTCTGAGTGAAAAGAGAGAGGTGTCAGGTCATGAGGACACACAGGGGATAAAGATGAAAGAAAAAATAAAGAAGAGTGGCTCCCGATAATTAACTAGATAAAAATACATTTGATTTTATGATGGGACTTCCTTTATAACAATATAGAGATATATAATCAAATCGAAACAATGTGCTAGGTCTATAAAGTGATCCCCATTCTAATAAAGTTGGAAACCGCAAGAAAATTAAAATTTTCGAAAAATTAAATAATTTTATAAATATAATTTTAAAAATGATCATTTGTATCGTTTATAAAAATATATGAACAAAAAATATTTTCATTATTCATGATAATATTTATATATAAATTATTATCGATAGTGAAAATTTTCTCAATAACTATTAAAAGTATAAAAGTTCCCTCACTAATTGTTAATTGATGACTTTTTTAAAATTATTTGGGTAGATATTACGGTTTCAATGTCGGATCCTAACAAATTCTTAGACTTTTGTGTTATATAGCCATGTGAACCTCTTGAATTATGTAGTATTGAATTTAAAATATAATTATTACTCTGTTTATTTGGCAAAAATGAATAATTTAAAAATATGTATTTTTTAAAAATGATCACTCATGTCACTTGAAATAATAATTAATGAAAATTATTTTCATTATCGACAATAATTTATGTTTAATAATTTTAAGGATGATGAAAATATTTTCCGATCATTCATTTTTTAAACGATACAATCGATTATATATAAAAAAATATTTTTCAAATCATTCATTTTCGATAAATAAATAGAGCATAAATAATTTAATATTCATTAAGAATTATAGTGTAAATTATCATATATATGCACCGTGCATCTAACTTGCATATAAATTTTTTTTTTTGGTTGACTATTAACATGAGGTTTTTTTTACGATAGAGAAGTAATAATGTTTTTGTCATAGTTATTGATGGACATTTTTTTTTTTTTTGGGAATTTGTAAAAATCTTCAAGCAACGATTTTTTATTTATTAAATTAATTCCTTTGCGTACAACGTGAGTTAGGAACTGATATATTCTTCACAAATACTTTTCTATTGCAGCTGAGATGTCCGTTCATTGCTTCTGACTCTGCATTTTGAAAGAATTTCTCCTTTATGAAGCCCTAGAGTGACTTTTGTGGATTTCCTAACTTGCCATCGAAGCGTGTCGGTTAATCTTCTAAGTTCTAACATAAGCTTATACGACGCCCTAGAGTGATTTTGTAGAAGACTTCCCATAACAATGAGAAATCACGAAAACAAATTGCATGATATGCAATAACTTTTAATGGATTGTTATTTTAAATCAAGTGTAATTTGATTATAGCTTATTGTGTTAAGTGGGTACGTCACACTACAATGGTTTACTTGATTTAATTATCAAGTAAAGTGAATGATGAAAAAAAGAAAAAAAGATACATGTCACTTAAAAAATACTCGCCCTTTTTGCAATATTTAGATTCGCTTAATGTAAATTCACAATGAATCAAATAGTCAAAATATTGAAAAAACACGCACAATTATATACTAATTGTGTTCCATGAAAACAATCTTGCAAAAGTCATAAAATATTGTAAGCAATATGCAAGGGTTTGTTCCTCGATTATTGTGTTATCATTTAATTTTGCTTCTTTTTTACGGTGGCAATTATATGTCTCATAATCCTGTTGCTTATGAGTATAACACAGAGTCCGACGAATGCTCATGATTATGTATTGATCTCACCTAGCTATTATTTTTACTCGTAAATTTCTCTCAAATTCGTGAAAATAATGGAAGGCTAGATCAAGACCATGATCATGACGAATTCCTCGCACTCTTTGACGACGTCATGCTTCATTATCTACACTCCTTTTATAATAGCTTTGCTCGCACAACAACCAACTGCACCATGCTTCTACTTCTACACTCCACCTTCTCAGACAAACACAATGACTTGATCAATCCATCAATAGTCATGGCCAACAACTCTAATGGACAAAGGCAAATGGACACTTGCTATTCGGATCGAAAAATGTACCGATACAAATGGTGTGCCAATGTTACCATAAAGGACAAAACAAAGTGCGAGAGGAATATTATAGCATACACATATGAAGTGCAAAGTAAGAATTTCTTAATGTAAATAAAGGAAAAGAAGAATAACAAAAATCGCATTTCAAGAGCTAGTTTGTCTTCTCCCAACCACTATCTTTTTCGTTTTGGCTCCTCAAATGACAACAATTTCCCAGCAGATAGGTAAATCAATAGAAAATATAAAAGTTTGACCCCATTATTGGAGGGGCATAATTGTCGCCTATGTTGCACAGACACGGTACATGTGCTTCCGTATTAACATGTTGACACGTTGATACGCTCGGACATGTGTTGATGGCGTGTCGGATTTGTTGACGCGTGGTCAACTTTTGTCTACATGTGTCCGAAAGACAATGGGGAGGCGAGGGCGAGGGAGCGGAGATGAGGCCGCGAGCTCGCGACGGCGAGAGACAGCCAGAGAGGGCAGAGACTGAGGGCCTGAGGCAAGGGCCGTAAGGACGAACTTCACGAGGGAGGCGCTCGTGAGGGAGGGCGGCATCGTCGAGTGGGGCGGCAGCGGCAAGAGGGAGGAGGAGGAGGAGTTCGTGGCGGTGTGGAGCCTCTCGGCGCACAGGGACCGCGCATTGCATCCCTGGTAAGCAGAGATCGAGAGAAAGAGGAGAGGAAAGGCGTTGTGCGGCGAGGAGAAGGAGAAGAAGGCGCTGCTAGAGTTTTGAAAAGGAAAATAAAAGAATAAAAAAGGGACTTGGCTTGTTGGAGGGAGAGGAAAGTGACAGGAGCTGTTTGTCCCGTGCATCATCACTGTGAGGGAGTCACCGAACCTCTCCACAATTGGATATCGAGCTTTTCTGAAGCCCTCGACTCGACTGAGCACCTACCGGCACTGTGCGGAACACAGGTGGCGTGCTTGGCAGGCGGGTTGGACAGCAAGTTAACCATTCAATGAGAGGTCATTCACCCAAAAGCAATAAATGGAGTTATCAGAATAATGTTAAAGATGGAGAGAAGACGACGGAGGAGGGAGGGGTAAGAAGCAATAAATGGAGCTGTCAGAACAATGTTAAAGATGGATAGAAGGACGATGGAGGAGGGGGGGGGTGACGGGCTGATAGCCTGTCAGGTGGGAAAAAAGGTGAAAAAAATTGGAGGTCGGGGAAAGGGACGATAGAAAAAGGTAGTTTGGGCGCCGCAGGAGGGTGGGGTTGGGGTTGGGATGGACCATCGAAAAAATTATTAAATAAAATTAAAAAGTAATTTTGAAATATAAAAGTATTATATATTGAATGATTAGTGTAAATATTGTAAATTCTTTTTTTAATTAAAAATTGAATTAAATTAATTAAAAATAAAAATAATTATTTAATATATAAATTATCTCATGTCGAAATTTTTTATTTTAAAAAAATAACGTGTCGATATATTATATGATGTCCATGTCGCGTGCCGGTATTAAATATAAATGAGAACCATCTCTGTTTAATGTATAAATTGTGAAAGACACCCAGCACCATCTTCATGTTCTTTATTTAGACACCCAATCATTCACTCCAATCAGACTCCTCCTCCTCCACCTACACCACCACTAACACCACCATCACCATACGCCACGGCCGCTGCCGCTGCCGCTGCCATCGCCATGCAACCCTCTCAACCTACTCCTCTCAATGAAAATTACTTGCGAGGGGAGGACAGCCGATAGCCTGTCGGTGGGAAAAAAAGGTGAAAAAAATTGGAGGTCGGGGAAAGGGACGATAGAAAAAGGTAGTTTGGGCGCCGCAAGAGGGTGGGGTTGGGGTTGGGATGGACCATCGAAAAATTATTAAATAAAATTAAAAAGTAATTTTGAAATATAAAAGTATTATATATTGAATGATTATTGTAAATATTGTAAATTCTTTTTTAATTAAAAATTGAATTAAATTAATTAAAAACAAAAATAATCATTTAATATATAAATTATCTCAACATGTCGAAATTTTTTATTTTGAAAAATAATGTGTCGATATATTATATGACGTCTATGTCGCGTGCCGGTATTAAATATAGATGAGGACCATCTCCGTTTAATGTATAAATTGTGAAAGACACCCAGCACCATCTTCATGTTCTTTATTTAGACACCCAATCATTCACTCCAACCAGCCTCCTCCTCCTCCGCCTACACCACCACTAACACCACCATCACCATACGCCACGGCCGCTGCCGCTGCCACCACCATGCAACCCTCTCAACCTACTCCTCTCAATGAAAATTACTTGCGAGACGACGTCAAGTCGCCAGAATGCGAAGACTTGCTCTCCTCTCTCCCTTCGGAAGAGGGCTGGTTCAAAACCTCTCTCCGCTTGTACCAGGGCTTCTGGTTGGCCTCTGGGCACTTGAACGGCGTCGTCGCTTGCCAAAATCACTTCCAAGCTCACCCCTCTGACATCCTCCTCGTCACCAGCCCGAAATGTGGCACCACCTGGCTAAAGGCCATCCTCTTTGCTCTCTTGAACCGTGCCGAATACCCTGACTCCAACCCACAACAACGGCACCCTCTCCTAACACAAAACCCCCACGACCTCGTGCCCTTCTTGGAGCTCGGGCTCTATCTCCAGAATAAAAATCCTGATCTCACTGCTTTTACATCCCCGAGGCTCTTGGCCACCCACTTGCCTTATTCCTTGCTTCCACGGTCGGTGAGGGACTCCAATTGCAAGCTGGTTTACCTATGTAGGAACCCTAAAGACACTTTCATCTCGATGTGGCACCACTTCAACAAGTTGAGGCCCGAAGAGAGGGGCCAGCTTCCACTCCTGGAGGGGCTCGACAAGTTCTGCCGAGGCGTGAGCGGGTATGGGCCTTATTGGGACCATGTGCTGGGTTACCACAAGGCGAGCTCGGAGATGCCCGAGAAGGTGTTGTTTGTGAAGTATGAGGAGATGAAAGCGGACCCGAGCGTTCAAGTGAGGAGGTTGGCCGATTTCATTGGGCGTCCATTCAACGAAGAAGAATTGGGAAACGGGACCGTGGAGGGAATACTGAGGATGTGTAGCTTTGACAATTTAAGCGCATTGGAGGTGAATAGGAGCGGCAAGTTGCCGAGTGGAATAGAGAATAAGTGGTTCTTCAGGAAAGGCGAGGTTGGAGATTGGGTGAATTACATGAGCGCTGAGATGGGAGAGAGAATTGACGGTGTCATGGAAGAGAAGTGGCATGGTTCTGGTTTGAAGTTTTAGGACATATGAACCACTCGTTCAACAATTTCCGGGTGTTACGTTTTAGTTTTGAAGATGTTTGGTTTGATGGTGGAGAAGAAAAACGTGTAAAAAAAGAACAAAAAAGAAGCAGACACGATTAAACTATTCGCACTTTTGGGGGGGTCAAAGTCTGGTTGGCCAATGCAAGCGTGTTTCTCATGCTATAGGAGGAAAGATTTTCAGTGGCATTGTCAGTCGGGGCTTGCTTTAAGGTTGTGGAGAAAATATTCAGTGGTTCGTGCGCACCACGTCATCTGCTGACGTGGCACGCACGTACCAGTCAGCTACCGACACCTGTCCTGGGAGACCCGCTGGAAAATGAAAGGACTCGCTCGGCTTGGCTCGGCTCGGCTCGGCTCGCTGACAGAGGAAAAGACATGTCAATGGGTCAAGAAATTCGTAAGCTCCCGCCCGAAAAGTTTCTCTCTCCTCAATTGAATTTTAAGGGGTTTTCTCTCTCCTCTTAAGAGAACGAACGAACAGAGAACGACGAGACCTGTTTCTCCGCGCATTCCAGCCCCTCCGCTTCCGGCTCCGCCTCCTCAAAAGCCTCGCCGGTCATCTGCGTCTGGCACGTCGCCTCCTCCGAGAGCCTCGCCAGTCGCCGTTGGGTCCCGACCCCTCCGCCTTTGACTGTTCCCACGGAGATGGAGCACAAGGTTTGCGCTCGCGTTGATCTCTCGGCAACTTCTGGACCTCGATTCCCTCCGACGAACTCCGACTCCGACTCCGAGCCACCGTGAGGTCTTTGGACTCTATGTCCTCGAGGTCGATGGTCGGGACCTGAGGGCCTCATGCTTCTTCTCCTTCTCCGCCTCCCCAAAAGCATCGCCGGTCTGCTGCTGGCACATCGCCCCGAGAGCCCCGCCGATCGCAGCTGGGTCCCGAGCCTCCTCTGCCTCCGCCTCCGCCGTCGACTGTTTCCAACGCGGAGATGGAGCACAGAGTGACAGAAGGAGAAGAGAAGAAGGGACGAAACCACTCCCTCCCCTCCCGTCCCCTAAACTCCTCTCGCCGTTTTCGACAGCTTCATCGATGCCTTCGAGGCCGACGGCGGCTTCGAGTCTCCGACGTCGGACAAGAAGCACAGGAAGGAAAAGAGGAGCGGCAGCAAAGGCTCCGAATCCAAGCAGCCGAAGCTCCTGGAGCATCAAGGGGATGCGAAGAAGGAGAAGAAGAGGAAGGCGCTGGAGCTGTGCGAGGACGACGAGGACGACGAGGAAGACGAGCGAGACCGGCTCCGAGTTGGTCGACCCTGAGAACTTGAAGGGGAAGAAGAAGAAGAAGAAAAAGGCGAGGTTGAGCGACGGGGATGGTGAGGTGGCTCAGGAGGAGAACCGCAACGCTTTGTCGAATTTCAGGATCTCGGACGGCTTGAGGTTGAAGTTGAAGGACAATGGGATCGATGCGCTTTTTCCCATTTAGGCCATGAGGTTTGACATCGTCCTTGATGGGACTGACTTGGTCGGCCGTGCCCGCGCTGGCCAGGCATGAATTTTTATTTGAATTTCGCAAGATTGACATGTCGATGGTCGCGTGCTTGGCTGAAATCTGCTAATTAACTGGCAAATTAGAGAAGTGAATGGTCTGGACGTTGCAGTAATGACAGCGTGTGATGTGGAAAAGGGTCACGAAGCTGACATATATGAAAAGAGAAACAGGTTTTGTTGGCTCTGTGGGTAGTGAATGGTTGATGTCTGAGCTTGTTTTAATTAACAGCACAATAAAGCAATTGTGGTGTAGAGCAACATTCTACAAGCCACCCCCGAATTACCATGGCTCAGTCTTTGGTCATGGCAGGCACCGACTATCATTCCTCTCTGTGCGGGGCAACCGACAAGCTAGTGGATATGAGTTCGCATGCTTCCGTGGGGGTGGAGTTGAAAATACTGTCTTCATCGGTGATGGACTTTGCAGAAGAAACCTCCCAGGTCATCCCCTGGTTTCTGATTTGGAGATCTCTGACGGGATTCTGGGGGGATCAGGTTTTGTAAACTCCGAAGACAACCTTTCTCCTGAAGGTGGTGGTAATACAATGAACTTGCTTCAATTATCATCACAACTTCAACGTGTGGAGGATCAAAGGCAATCCATCCATTTGAAGGAGCAAAATGATGTTTTTGGTTGTCGCAGCATCACTTGAGCATTCCAAGACAAGGTACAAGGAAATCCTTGAAACCTTCATTTGCTTGATGGGTAGGTAGCGCCTATGTTTCTCTCGTATTCAGTTTGCTTTGTCGATATTCGCTTTATTGGAAATCGACTGTATATACTATGAGAGGAGAAATTATATAATTTTTTTTCCCACTTCTTGTGCTTATTTAGATGAAATGTTGTTTGGCAAGGTTGTTTTCCTTGAACTCTATCTTAGCACTGAGTATTAAGTTGCACTAGGCTCTAGCTGATCAATAAGAATCTGGTCCCTACTGGTATTTGAGTGTGTCTTACTCGCTATGCCACCCAATTGCATGGAGTTGTCAATTTTACAGCAACCTTCGTCCTTCTCTCAGCAAAGTTGTCACCTCATGACTCTGTTTATATATAGACTGACGACTTGCCCTGTCTGATATGAGAGGATGTTTAGGCCAAGATTGCTACTGCAGGCAAAAGTAAATCTGGAACCAATTCCTCTTTTCTTTTCGTCCGCTACTGTCGAATTTGATGTTGCAGTTCAGTTCACTTAGTGACATACGCATTCTCATTTTCATTGCAGTTACAATTGACAAGCAGTTCGAAGCTTTGCATGTTTTCTGCATTGTTTCTCAATTATTCTGCTGGTCTGGCTCGAATTCATGATCCTGTCTTAGTGAAACAGAGAATTGGCTGAGATTGGCTTTTATTTCTCTCGAGGGAGAGGTTAATGGTAGTAGCATAGGGAAGAATAGGTGAAGGGTGTATGTAACTTAATCTAGCAAAATTGTTTTGTTGTTTTGAATTTGTATCTTGGTTGTCAATGTTTGGTTTTACTTATTTGCTGTTGTGCAAACTCATCTTCACCCAACTTTTCCTGATGGCACGACTTTGCATTTCCAGATTTCTTCCAGGTTTCTTCAACAAAACAGGAGAACTGTAGATCCAGTAGGTAATGAGAAAATGAAGGCCAGAACCAATGTTAGGCATATTGTTATTCCTTGTACAAGCTCGGCTAGACCTCAGCTTATCCCAGACATAATATCAGCAGGTTAGTTGTTTCCATTTTTAGTTCTTCAATGCTGTGCTCTTTTGTCAGTCACAAGATTTACTTGACACTATACACTTTTAAAACTTTCTTCTCTGGTTGGATTTTCTTTAGTGGAGGCTGTACCATAATTTTTACTGAGATGAAGGAATCTGCTTCTCAACTTTCTGGATTATGGCCTGGAGCACGGCCCTTGCATGGAGACATACAACAAGCCCAATGAGAGTTAAATGATGAATGTGCATAATCTTTAGAGATACTAATACGCGTAAGAGTATTAACGTTGTAACACACTGAAGAGGAGATGAACAAAGAAGATAGAGCATGGTTTATTATTGTAGAGGAAAGTTACTTTGTATTATTCAATAAACTTTAATATATATACATCAAAACTAAACCCTAAAAGTGGTAAAGACTAATTTACCCTTCTTACTCCTAACACTCCCCTCAAGCTGGAGCATAAATATTAATCATGCCCAGCTTGTTACAAATATGTTCTATCCTCCCATTACCCAAGGACTTAGTAAAGACGTGCAAGTTGTTCACCGGTTCGAACATGACCGGGAAGAATTACTCCACTTTGCAACTTCTCTCGGATAAAATGACAATCAACCTCAATGTGTTTTGTTCTCTCATGAAACACGGGGTTGGAAGCTATATGCACAGCAGCTTTATTATCGCACCACGAGTCATGGGTACTAAATCTTTAAAGCCTAACTCGGTCAATAACGTCGAATCCACACTAATTCACACGTCACTTGTGCCATGGCTCTATATTCGACTCGGCACTAGAGCGAGCAACAACACTTTGTTTCTTACTTTTCCATGATACCAGATTTCCTCCGACTAAGGTACAATATCCAATAGTTGATCTTCTATCATCTGGAGACCCAGCCCAATCAGCATCAGAAAAACCTTCAACTCTGTTATGACCATAGTTTTGGTAGAGAATTCATTTTCCCGAGCTTTCTTCAAATACCTCAATATCCGAATAACCGCATCCCGTGAGATGTACGAGGGGAAGACAAAAAGCGGCTTACTACACTAACGGAAAAGCAATGTGCAGTCGAGGTAACCGTAAGATAATTCAGCTTACCTACCAGTCTTCTATATCTCTCGGGATTATTAAGAATTTCTCCTTCATCAGCAACTAATTTAACCCCTTGTTCCATGGGTGAATCAAGAGGCTTTGATCCCAACATACTGTCTCGGTGAGCAAATCCAGGACATATTTTCGCCGTGACGGATAACAACACCTTTTTGTGATTGTGCCACTTCGATTCCTAGGAAATATTTCAATTTTCCTAAGTTCTTAGTTTGAAACTATTGTTGAAGATAGGCTTTTAGCTCAGCTATACCAACCAAGTCATCTCCCGTGATGATAATATCATCAACATACACAATCAAGAATAGTTTGCCTCCCCTTGATTGTTTATAAAAGAAAGAATGATCATTTCCACATCTTGATAGCCCAAAAGACAATACAACCTCGAAAATCTTCCAAACCATGCTCGTGGAGATTGTTTCAAATCATATAAAGATTTTTTTAATTTGCAAACTAGTCCGACTCCCCACGAGCAACAAACCCGGAGGTTGCTCCATATAAACTTCCTCATGAAGAGTGCCATTTAAGAAAGCATTCTTAACATCAAGCTGAAATAAAGGCCAATTATATGTTGCAGCAAGAGAGATCAAAATACAAACAGAAGTAAGTTTGGCAACAGGAGAAAATGTGTCTAGATAGTCAACCCCATACACTGAGCATACCCTTTGCAACAAGTCTTGCTTTTAAACGAGCAAGAGAACCATCGGGGTTGACTTTTACAAAGCATACACCCATCGACAACCAATAAAGCGCTTTGCCTAGAGGAAGTGGTACTAAGTCCCAAGTTTGATTAATCTCAAGAGCCTGTAATTCTTCTTCCATTGCTGTCCTCCAACCAGAACTTTGTAATGCCTCAGCAACAGACTTGGGGATAGGATATTGTTCAACAGTAGTTAAAAAGGCTCGAAAAGTAGGAGACACAAAAGAGTGAGAAATAAAATTTGCAATAGAATGGTGAGTACAAGTACGTGTACCTTTGCGATGAGCAATAGGAAGATCAAGATCAGATACAAGAGGAGGTACAGCTAATGGCGGATCTGGAGTTGAAGTCGACGTAGTAGTGACATGAGGAGCAGGGGGAGCAGTAGTAGCATCACGATGACGTCGTGTATAAACCTGGAGTGGAGGTGGTTTCTCTGTAGATACTGGTGAAACATTGGGAATAGTAGACTGAATGATGGTGAAATACAAGTCTTCATCTAATTCAGACACATCAATAGGAACATTATGATAAGGAGTGGATTCAAAAAATGAAACATCAGATGTTACAAAATATTTTCTCGCAAATGGAGAATAACAACGATATCCCTTTTGAGTGCGGGAATAACCCATAAACATACACTTGAGTGCCTTGGGATCAAGTTTTGATACTCCAGGTCGATGATCACGAACAAAACAGACACAACCAAAGATACGGGGTGGTAAGATAAACAGTGGTTCACTAGGAAACAAGGTGGAAAAGGAATACCACCTTGCGGAATAGAAGAAGGCATGCGATTAATGAGATAACATGCGGTTAGAACAAAGATCGAGACCAAAAGGTTTTCGGTACCTTCATCTCAAATAACATGGATCTAGTAACTTCCAATAAATGCCTATTCTTCCGTTCAAAGCAATACCATTTTGTTGTGGAGTATCGGGACGGAAGATTCATGGATCATATCATGTTGAATCATAAAATCGAGAAAGGATGTGGAAAAATACTCCTTAGCATTATCGAACGCAGAACTTTAACACGCATGCCAAATTGAGTATAAATTTCAAATATAAATGCACGAAAAATAGAAAATAATTCCGAACGATCTTTCATTAAATATAACCAAGTAACTCGGAATAGTCATCGACAAAAGTAACAAAATATCTGAAACTGGAATTGGAAACCACACGACATGGACCCCAAATATCCGAATGAACTAATAAAAAGGAGATGCTTTGATCGTTTAACGACTCGAGGTGTATAACTAACACGATGTAATTTGCCAAGTTGGCATGACTCGCACTCTAGACTAGAAAGAGATTGAAAACTAGAATCTAACTTTTGAAGACTACGTAGAGAAGGATGACCAAGACGACAATGGATTTGATGTGGGGACGCAACACTTGTGCAAGCAACGAAGAAGCATCTTCAAGTACATACTGACCCCCTTCCTCATGTCCTCTACCAATCGTCTTCTTCGTAGCTAGATCCCGGAAGACACAAGAATCGAGGATAAAAGGTTACCGAACACTGAAAGTTTTTGGTTAACTTACTAACCCGAGACATTAGGTTAAATGGAAGTTGTGGAAGATAAAGCACGAGGACGAGGTAACGAAGGACTTGGGTTAAACTGTGCCAATTCCCCTAACATGTGTAGGTGACCCATTGGCTAGAGTAACTATGGACGAAGATGGAGAAAAAGAGGAAAATATACCTGAAAGACCTGACATGTGATCAGAAGCCCCTGAATCAATGATCCAAGGACGAGAAGTAGCCGAAAGACATGCAGTAGCATTACCTGTCTGAGCCAAAGTAGCAGTGGAAGAAACAGGCTGTGAGATTTGAGACTGTGTGTACCGAGCATATTCCTCACCAGACATAACCACCACCTTGTCTTCAGATGATTGTGGAGTAGGGTTAATATTAGATGCCGTATTAGCAAACTGGTGCTGCTGCCCTGGTCTCCCATGTAGCTTGTAGCAAAATTTTTGAATATGACCAGGTTTGCCACGGTAATGACAAACTCGTGTAGTTCCCGAATTATCAGTAGATATATGGAATTGTCCATAAGGATGCTGATTACCTTGACCTCTCCCTATTCCAATACCTCGGCCTCCTCCTCGGACACCACGCCCACTATACCCACCACGGGTTCCTCCATCACTCCTATTACCACTACCAGTTCGAGTCTGGGACACAAGGGCTGAACTCCCCACCATTGATGATGTATCCTGAGAGGACTCACGAGATACTCGAAGAACTCGAGCAAATGTATCTGTGAGTGATGCTATATTCTCTCCTCCAAGAATCTGAGACCTAACATTTTCACACTCAGAACCAAGACATCCTAAGAATCCCATTACAGCCAATTGTTCCCTTTGACGTTGCATTTGTTGAACATCACCGAAATAGGGAGAACGAAGATTCAACTCCTCATACAATCTCTTAAAGTCTGCAAAGCATTGAGTAATAGAACGCCCCTTTCTTTC
Source organism: Eucalyptus lansdowneana (assembly GCA_017140395.1). Taxonomy (NCBI): domain Eukaryota; kingdom Viridiplantae; phylum Streptophyta; class Magnoliopsida; order Myrtales; family Myrtaceae; genus Eucalyptus; species Eucalyptus lansdowneana. Next base: position 41,279,366 of record CM029485.1, read on the forward strand.
AAATCGATAAAACTCCTGCGATAGCTCATAAATTCGTGACAAATTATCTTGGCCGTAATACGACATTCAAATACTCCCATAGTTCTCTCGACGATCGTATCAACATGAGTTACCATGTCAACTATATTACTCTCCATAGAATTCAACATTTGACTAAGAATGCGTGCATCAACACCATCCCAAGTTACATCATCTCTGGGCTTTAACTCAGTTAAGTGTCTATGTTGATTCCTGCCTGTCAAAGTAAGCTTCACAATTTTCTTCCACTAATGGAAGTTAGCAATACCCGCAAGCTTCTTATCAGTAATTCGATTAGATGAAGAGGAAATCACCTCACTCATCACAGTATTATTCTTCTCATCGCCCATTTTTCAAATAAGAATAAGCAAACTCTAACCTTAGCTTCCGTCAAACAACTCAGCCTCAACAATTCAATAACCCAATATTACCACTACCAAATAAACTGACAGAAGCTACCACACAACTTTCAAATCATCAAATAAATAATTGCACTATACCCAAGCGGAACTTGCTTCATTAATCACCAAATCGGCCAAATCGGCAACTTTAAAGCAAATTCTAACCCACAAAATCATCCCGATGAGTGCTATTGCACTCTATCGCTACTTCAACTTGTCTTCTTTCTCTCTCTAGGGTTTTCCCTCTCCTTCATCGACCTCACGTACAAGAAGCGCACGAGTTCCTCCTCTACGTGATAGATGCGTGCCACAACACCTGCCTCCGCCTCAAGAAGCTGCAGCAGCTACACCACCAAATCCAACAAGCATAGGGTCGTCAAAACCCTTGGTAGGCCAGCAAATCGCCAAGCGCGAGTGCGCGGAAGTCGCGCGAGCAAGCCGTGCGGGCAGCGTGAGCGGCGCGAGCCAAGCGAGCCCCACGAAAGAGCGCCGCGAGCGAGCCGCGCGAACGAGCCGAGTGAGCCGCGCGAGCGAACCCCGCGAGCGAGCCGAGTGAGCCGCGCGAGCGAACCCCGCGAGCGAGTCCCGCGAAGGAGAGGCTCTATTCCGCTGAACGGTGGTGGCAAATCGACGGCGGTCCGGCGAATCGACGGTGGTCCGGCGACTGCTCCGGCGTCAGGCTCTGATACCATGTAGAGGAAAGTTACTTTGTATTATTCAATAAACTTTAATATATATACATGAAAACTAAACCCTAAAAGTGGTAAAGACTAATTTACCCTTCTTACTCCTAACACCTTTTAAATGCTCTACTATATGTAACATATCTCTTATTGTGCATACATTAAGAGGGGCTCAAACCAATATTGCCATTCCTCTACTTGAGGCTTGCTTGAGGCTTGTCTGAGTAGGTTTACGTAAGGCATTATCTAGGCTGCAGTTTGAAAATCGATAATAACATGAGATATTTGGAGAATTTTTGTCTCACTTATGTGATTTTTTTTTATCTAACCACATTGCTGATAGATGTGGATATACTTATCCTTCAATTCTTCTGGTTCTTGTAGGCAAGGTGAAGGATACACGTAAAGTTCAGATGCTGCTCTTTAGCTTTACTTTACCAGAATAGGTGAAGGGTGTATGTAACTTAATCTGGCAAAATTATTTTGTTGTTTTGAATTTGTATCTTGGTTGTCAATGTTTGGAGAATCAGAGTGTCGCGATTGGAGAATCACAGGAAAGCAGGGTTGTCATGACAGAAATAGAAGGTTTTGTTTCAGGCCTTGAGGTTGATGAAGGTATACATTCGATTAATTCTGTGTTGGCCTGGACAATTTGCGATCATATTTTCTTTGTGAACTGTGGAACCCTTATTTTGTTCTCTAGATTTTTCAGATTACTGCCTTTCGCTGATTTGGGTAGTATTGCTACTTATTAGGTCAAAAGTAGTTTAAGTTGGCTGTTTAGTTTAGAATCCTGGTATTGTTTGGATGGTCAATGAGCAACATTTCTTGTTCTTTCACTGTATGCATACTGAAAGATTGTTTGTAAGTGACTTATTTTAGAATTTGCCTTCTGTGTATGTGCGAACAAGCAGTGCACTTGATGCGCCTCATTGAACAACATCCTGGACAACTTGCAAACAAGCGAACTTTTCGCATACAACTTGCAGTCTGTTGCTCATGCAGTCACAGTAGCTTGTTTATTTGGGATGCATTTTAACTTCCGAACTAAATTCCTAATTGCTGGTCGAGGGGATTGTTGTCTTGAAGAGCGGTGGACTTATTCAACTGTTTTGGCCATATTGGAGTTGCTTAGTTCTAAAACCACAGTTAGTTTTCAGGATATATGCTGGCTAAGAATGCTGTTGGTTGTACTGAGAAGGGAAGAGGGACATGCATATTGGGCTTGCATTGCAATTTTGAGATTTCATTCATGTAATTGAAATTACTTCCTCCTCAAATCGGTGTTATATCCACCAATTGCTTGATATGGTCTTTGGTGTCTGAAAGAATATGTGATGTTATTTTCTTATCAAGTGAGTTACTGAAATTGTGCCATTACCCCTCATTCCAATTTCTCATAAGCCTGTCTTCATGGATGAAGACGAAGCACCGGTAACATCTGATAATGAAGTAAAAGATGAGCTCGGAGGCTGGACAAAATTTAAAGAATTTGGTAATGATGAAGGTCCTGTTAATGAGGATGAGGAGGAATTTGTTCCGGATGAGACAATTCATGAAGCTGCAGTGGGGAAAGGGCTGTTGGGTGCCCTAAAGCTGCTCAAGGAATAGGGAACACTTAAAGAAACTGTTGAGTGGGATGGTAGAAACATGGATAAGAAAAAAAGCAAGCTCGTAGGCACTGTGCTTTGCTCAGTATTTGGAGTTCTTGCAGTTTGTCAGATGCCGAGAGGTAAGTGATGAGGGACTGCAGCATGTTATCCACTTTCCTTCTTTGCGGACCTTGCGATTGGTAAAGTGCCTAGGAGTCACCAATGATGGCCTGAAGCCACTTGTGGGACCACAAAAGTTAGAGTTGCTTGTGGTGGAAGATTGTCCTCAAATTTCAGAAAGGGGCCTTCAAGGTGCTGCAGAATCTGTTTCTTTCAGGCAAGACTTGTCATGGATGTATTGAAGCCATAGGGGCACCCGTTCTGTCCTTGTGTCTATTGGATTGAGTAGTAAAAATATGTTTTCTTGTAGTTCAATAGATTTGTATATGATTCAAAAGATCGTGCTATTTATGGTTAGAGGAAAAACAATTGTGTTGTCATTAGTTGCTGGACTGGTGTTGTATGTCCATGCCAAGGCATATGCCTTGCCTTCTTTTTCGTTGCTTAAGCAAAGCCCCTATTGATGATGTGTAGTTGAATGCTCTCTTCATTAATCCTATTCATAATTTGCTCTAGAGATTGTTTTTCACTTGCAGGAGTTCACGATTGAATATTGCTTTCTGGATTATTTCAATCAAGCGTAAAATGGTAGGGAACTCATGGCTTGAGGACAACTTTGATAGTGTCATGTCATTATAACATAAATGAGTGTCATATGGGCAACTTCTTACTTTCAAATGTTCAGCCCAACTTTGATATCTAAGTCGGCTGATGATGATTTGCAATAGATTTTTCCCTTCTCTTGGGTCCACCGATGAACGAATTAAAATCCAATTAAGTAGAGAACATTTTTCCACACCTAAAATGCATTGATTGTCGTTGTTGGGTGAGCTACATTACACCATATTCCACACAAAAATTTGAGACCCACAAATGCTACACAATTCAGAACACCAAAGGAAGGCTAATGATGAAAAACCACCCTTTATCCTCAAAATGCTCTCCAAAAAGAGTGTATTGAGAAGGCTGGATAAAAGACTCTTTTGTGATGAAGTTGCCAATTTACAGTAAGCCAAATGAACAAAGGATACATTGCCCGACCTTTTATGCCGTATTGGTTTCTAGAAATTCAGTAGTCAATGACTTTTCTAATTCATGAACCTTCAACCGACAAGGCCGAAATTAGGCTTAATCTACTAGTAATTGATACCGATAACTCTTAAAGATGAAAGTCATCTTATTGTGTACTGTAATACCAATTAAGTTGTTGAGAACCATTCCTCGGTAGGCTTGCTTTCCCAGTCATTAAGCCACACTATATAGTGGAGATATAGAATTGAAACAGGAAAAAAAATTTGATGACGGCTTTTAAGAAGAATGACTTCTACCCCCTTTAGAAAAATAATTATGTCCCCATCGCAAGAATCTTGAGTGTTCTACAAGTTCTCAAAATCATGCAAGCGCAGCTGTATACAAGAAGGACATGCACACACCTAACCACATTCGCACACGAGCATGCATGCCCTATATATAGCAACAAATCAAAGCAAAGGTGTTCACGCCCCCCCATATAGCAACAAATCAAAGCAAGGTTTACATCGATGGCCATTATCTCTCCATAAACACATGCAAAGCATTTCACTTGCTTAATTGTTTGTCTAACAGCAAAAGTAGCATCTGTGAAATAGCCACCTATGAATCACATAATCTGTACAACCATCTCTAGGAACAGGTACAACCATTTCTAGGAACAGTAACAATGAAGAAGATCACTAATAAAGGTGCCATTCAATTCTCGGGCAACAAAGAATTCTAAAAAATTGCCGCCTGTCTTGTTGGCATTACAGGTCTAAGTACATCTTCAAAAGCAACAAGAGCATCTATATTTTGATCTTCATAGTTGATAAAGCTAAAAGGGATATAGAATAATGTAATGTGGAGCTGCAATCGATGCCTAGGCCTGAAGTTACTTCCAGCCCCAATAGTAAGTTGCTTGAACTCAACAAATAATAGAAGACCAGTCAGTAACACTTCAAGTTTTCGGCTTCTTTGGTGCTCCCACGTTACTAGGCTCAAGCTTCCGCTTTATCCCCAATAAATGCTCAACCTAGAATATAGCCGAACATCAGAACTTATGAAGTATGAACCAAGGGCAGGTGCCTTAAAAGCCCGGACAAAAAGATTCCCTGGTAAAAGAAAACAAAAGGAGAAGAGAGAAGCCCTAAAACCATTTTGACAAACCCGGCTTGATAAAAATATCACTAAAATTGTGATGCCTAAGACCTTGCTTTTCTTCTAAAAGTCTAGTAACTTTAGTCTAAAATGCATCTGGAAGCAGAAGTACAAAAATGATCTGATGGTGGCAAATACTCAGAAATTATTCCAAGTGGTGTTAAAAAGATAGCCTGGCGGTGCCGCATACATAGAAAACCTTGCACCTGAGATGCATCTTGATAATTTGCGTCGAAAATTATAGTGCAAACAAACACAGACCAATTTCCTTTTTGCAACAAAATAAGAGTAACACTACATCCAAACTTGGGTCGACACTGACCTTCCTATCTCCAAGCATGGGCGTTAAGCTCCCGGGATCCTTCTCAATGGTGGCAAAGCCACTTCTTGGATCACTGTTTTGACTGGAAATACCCCAAAAGAAAAAAGAAAAAAAATAATTAAATAAACAGGCACAAAGTAACAAAAATCTAATCATTATTTTATCATTCAATTACCATGGTAAATAGACATTGCATGAAGTCCAGCTTACACTTATTAGATGGTGTCTAATTGTCTTCTCAAATATAGATTGTTTATCATCAATCAAGTCAGACCACTAAAATTTCTATTAAGGTGCCGCCTTTTTAAGCATAAAGATGGAGACATCTTATAAATATAGGTTGATCTATAATGCATGGTCATAGGCTATGATTTTTTAGTTAACAAATTCACGAGTCTTGAAACTGGAGATTCCCCTCAAATGTCTGGGGAAATATAATATGGAAAGAGTTATCTAGGCAGTGATCCATGGAGATGTACATTAGCAAACAGAAACATCTCCTCAGCAGAGCCCAGGCTCTGAGGGATTTGGGATAAATAGAAAATCTGAAGCAGCAAAGCGAAAAGACAGTTAAGCACTTTGGTCATGGAACAAGACACTCCACATTGACATCTTATAAAGTCAGGTTAATCTAAAATGCTAGGTACTTAAATGCCAATGAATAAAGAACTAGTAACTTGATTTTTTAACACAGGAAAACATACCCAGGCTTAACATGACCACTAAGCACAAGATAAGGTGTCTTCATTTGAGCTTGAGCTTCCCTCATCCTCTCTGCAGACAAAGAAGGCGTGTCTGAATTCTTCGTCTGCTTCAACTTCAATTCTTCCTGGTATTGCTTCATGCGCTTCTCTTGCTTCATTTTGCCAGGCCCTTTTCCATGAAATTTATGGGAAAGCAATCGGAAAGCTTCCTTTGGGATTAACTGTTGCAAAACATTCAAAACAAGAAGATTGGCATAATGAATTGGCGTTTCTTTGTCAGACGCAAAAAGAAATTATAATGGAGAATTTAGTATTACAAGGCTATAGTAACAAGACGTGAGTGGAAAATAAACTTACAGAAGCCTTGGCAAGAGCCTTTGCAAGTAATTCAACTGCTGACATGCCTGACCTGTTCAGTAGTTGCTCGGCTGCAGACTTGAATGCCGTAATGACACTGCATTTTGGAGGATATTAGCATCTTGTTATAGGCAATGATTCAGCTTCTCAGCAAAAAGAATGATTGTACCTATCAGAAATGTCTTATTGATTCTGCAGCTTCGACACCAGCAGTTTGAGCAACATCACTTGGCTGCGGAGCAGCAATGTGTTCAAATTTTACCCCAGACTCTCTTTCGATCTTAGATACATTTGCCCTTCTTGGATCGAACAGCATGACAGCTACTCCAGTATTGCCTAGAAAACAACATTGCCCTCAGCATCTGGCGAGCTATAGAAATAATGAAGCTATGGAAAATGCAATGCAGTTGTGCTAATAGTCGGCCTCTTTTTTTTGGGGGGTTAAGTGTGAGCCTACATGTGATGTTGAAGCATATATTCACAGAAAAGAGAAGCAAATCAAAACATACCACATGAATTATCCAGCATACCTGGATAATTAACTGGACATCATTAATGTCCAATCCACATGCCGCCACATTCATGGCCACTAATATCATATACTTGCCAGATCTGAAACCAGCAAGTGTAACTTGCACTCAGGAAGCAAAGTTTAAGCAAGGAAAAGCATGTCTTGTGTCAATTAAGAGGCAAAAAAGGTTTCAACCATTTTAATATAGATGGTCATTGGTAGCCATTCTGAGCATGTATCCAGATGGCCTTTTACATTTTGTTTTTGCTTAATATAAATCTTGTGGCTTGCAAACACTTCTTTTAAATCTGAAACTCTCAAAATCATCACAACACTCGAGTATCGACACATAAATTCAGAAATAATTCATTCATAGTATTTGTCAAATTCAAATAATATTTTAAATTTTAGCGGGAAGTACTTATTGCTTTTGCTTAAGTGTAACCAAACATGCCCCAGAGCGTGAGAGTTAATTTCTAGAAATACTTGCATACACAAAACCAGAAAACAAGTGACATACAAGGAATGCATCACTTAAACAGATAGCCCCTGCAAATTAACAAAAGAATATTGTTTCCAGTCATGATGCCAGACCTACCACTGAATTAGATCCAAAAGCAAATGTTCATAATTCATTCTATTGAAGCCTAGACCTATGCATTCAACACTTGAAAATCTGAGGGTATGTACCCCACTAAAAGCATCAGCCACCTTTATTCTTTGAAAATTTTTTATAATGAAAGGAAATTTTTTGCTACAGACCAATTTCTTTGCCTCTGGATGTAATATTTATTGCGGTAATCATTTATACCTTGTGAAACCACCACACATCAATATATCAGCACTCTCCAAGAAAATGAACTTCTAGGCAAACTAGGTTGGTTGATTTGATTAAGATAGTAATAAACTTGCACGACATTGTCACCTGCTATATGTGGTTGACAACTAGAGAGCAGGCAAACTAACTATTTGTAGTCATGTAATTTAGTATAATTGTTAGGAGTAAGAAGGGTAAATTAGTCTTTACCACTTTTAGGGTTTAGTTTTGAGGTATATATATTAAAGTTTATTGAATAATACAAAGTAACTTTCCTCTACATGGTATCAGAGCCTAGGGTTTAACCCTAGACGCCGGAGTAGTCGCCGGACCACTGTCGATTTGCCGGACCGCCGTCGATTTGCCACCACTGTTCAGCGGAATAGAGCCTCTCCTTCGCGGGACTCGCTCGCGGGGTTCGCTCGCGCGGCTCACTCGGCTCGCTCGCGGGGTTCGCTCGCGCGGCTCACTCGGCTCGCTCGCGGTGCTCTTTCGTGGGGCTCGCTTGGCTCGCGCCACTCACGCTGCCTACACGGCTTGCTCACGCGACTTCCGCGCACTCGCGCTTGTGCGATTTGCTGGCCTACCAAGGGTTTTGACGACCCTATGCTTGTTGGATTTGGTGGTGTAGCTGCTGCAGCTTCTTGAGGCGGAGGCAGGTGTTGTGGCACGCATCTATCACGTAGAGGAGGAACTCGTGCGCTTCTTGTACGTGAGGTCGGTGAAGGAGAGGGAAAACCCTAGAGAGAGAAAGAAGACAAGTTGAAGTAGCGACAGAGTGCAATAGCACTCATCGGGATGATTTTGTGGGTTAGAATTTGCTTTAAAGTTGCTGATTTGGCTGATTAATGAAGCAAGTTGCTGCTTGGGTATAGTGCAATTATTTATTTGATGATTTGAAAGTTGTATGGTAGCTTCTATCAGTTTATTTGGTAGTGGTAATATTGAGTTATTGAATTGTTGAGGCTGAGTTGTTTGACGGAAGCTAAGGTTAGAGTTTGCTTATTCTTATTTGAAAAATGGGCGATGAGAAGAATAATACCGTGATGAGTGAGGTGATTTCCTCTTCATCTAATCGAATTACGATAAGAAGCTTGCGGGTATTGCTAACTTCCATCGGTGGAAGAAAATTGTGAAGCTTACTTTGACAAAAGGAATCAACATAGACACTTAACCGAGTTAAAGCCCGTGATGATGTAACTTTGGATGGTGTTGATGCACGCATTCTTAGTCAAATGTTGAATTCTATGGAGAGTAATATAGTTGACATGGTAACTCATGTTGTTACCAAAGAACTATGGGAGTATTTGAATGTGCCGAAACAAAGATAATTTGTCACGAATTTATGAGCTATCGCAGGAGTTTTATCGATTTGAAAGAAAGGGGCGTTCTATTACTCAATGCTTTGCAGACTTTAAGAGATTGTATGAGGAGTTGAATGTCGTTCTCCCTATTTCAAACAAATGCAACGTCAAAGGGAACAATTGGCTGTAATGGGATTCTTAGGATGTCTTGGTTCGAGTGTGAAAATGTTAGGTCTCGATTCTTGGAGGAGAGAATATAGCATCACTCACGAGATACATTTGCTCGAGTTCTTCGAGTATCTCGTGAGTCCTCTCGTGATACATCATCAATGGTGGGGAGTTCAGCCCTTGTGTCCCGACTCGGGCCGGGGTAGTGGTAATAGGAGTGATGGAGGAACCCGTGGTGGGTATAGTGGGCGTGGTGTCCGAGGAGGAGGCCGAGGTATTGGAATAGGGAGAGGTCAAGGTAATCACAAATCCTTATGGACAATTCCATATATCTACCGATAATTCGGAACTACACGAGTTTGTCATTACTTTGGCAAACCCGGTCATATTCAAAAATTTTGCTACAAGCTACATGGGAGACCGGGACAAAGACCCGGTTTGCTAATACGGCATCTAATATTAACCCTACTCCACAATCATCGAAGACAAGGTGGTGGTTATGTCTCGTGAGGAATATGCTCGGTACACACGCCTCAAATCTCACAACTGTTTCTTCCATCGCTACTTTGGCTCGCATGAGTAATGCTCTTGCATGTCTTTCGGCTACTTCTCGTCCTTGGATCATTGATTCAGGGGCTTCTGATCACATGTCAGGTCTTTCAGGTATATTTTCCTCTTTTTCTCCATCTTCGTCCATAGTTACTCTAGCCAATGGGTCACCTACACATGTTAAGGGAATTGGCACAGTTAACCCAAGTCCTTCGTTACCTCTGTCCTCAGTGCTTTATCTTCCACAACTTCCATTTAACCTAATGTCTGTTAGTAAGTTAACCAAAAACTTTCAGTGTTCAGTAACCTTTTATCCTGATTCTTGTGTCTTCCAGGATCTAGCTACGAAGAAGACGATTGGTAGAGGACATGAGGAAGGGGGGCTGTATGTACTTGAAGATGCTTCTTCAGTTGCTTGCACAAGTGTTGCGTCCCCACATCAAATCCATTGTCGTCTTGGTCATCCTTCTCTACGTAGTCTTCAAAAGTTAGATTCTAGTTTTCAATCTCTTTCTAGTCTAGAGTGCGAGTCATGCCAACTTGGCAAATTACATCGTGTTAGTTATACACCTCGAGTCGTTAAACGATCAGCATCTCCTTTTTTATTAGTTCATTCAGATATTTGGGGTCCATGTCGTGTGGTTTCCAATTCAGGTTTCAGATATTTTGTTACTTTTGTCGATGACTATTCCAGAGTTACTTGGTTATATTTAATGAAAGATCGTTCAGAATTATTTTCTATTTTTCGTGCATTTATATTTGAAATTTATACTCAATTTGGCATGCGTGTTAAAGTTCTGCGTTCTGATAATGCTAAGGAGTATTTTTCCACATCCTTTTCTGATTTTATGATTCAACATGATATGATCCATGAATCTTCCTGTCCTGATACTCCACAACAAAATGGTATTGCTGAACGGAAGAATAGGCATTTATTGGAAGTTACTAGATCCATGTTATTTGAGATGAAGGTACCGAAAACCTTTTGGTCCTTTATTCTAACTTCATGTTATCTCATTAATCGCATGCCTTCTTCTATTCGCAAGGTGGTATTCCTTTTTCCACCTTGTTTCCTAGTGAACCACTTGTTTATCTTACCACCCGTATCTTTGGTTGTGTCTGTTTTGTTCGTGATCATCGACTGGAGTATCAAAACTTGATCCCAAGGCACTCAAGTGTATGTTTATGGGTTATTCCCGCACTCAAAAGGGATATCGTTGTTATTCTCCATTCTTAGAAAATATTTTGTAACATCGATGTTTCATTTTTTGAATCCACTCCTTATCATAATGTTCCTATTGATGTGTCGAATTAGATGAAGACTTGTATTTCACCATCATTCGGTCTACTATTCCCAATGTTTCACCGGTATCTACGGAGAAACCACCTCCACCCAAGTTTATACACGACGTCATCGTGATGCTACTACCGCTCCCCCGGCCTCATGTCACTACTACGTCGACTTCAACTCCCGGATCCGCCATTAGCTGTACCTCCTCTTGTATCCGATCTTGATCTTCCTATTGCTCATCGCAAAGGTACACGTACTTGTACTCACCATTCTATTGCAAATTTTATTTCTCACTCTTTTGTGTCTCCTACTTTTCGAGCCTTTTTAACTACCGTTGAACAATATCCTATCCCCAAGTCTCTTCGAGGCATTACAAAGTTCTGGTTGGAGGACAAAGAATGGAAGAAGAATTACAACTTGAGATTAATCAAACTTGGGACTTAGTACCACTTCCTCTAGGCAAAACTGCTATTGGTTGTCGATGGGTGTATGCTATAAAAGTCAACCCCGATGGTTCTCTTGCTCGTTTAAAAGCAAGACTTGTTGCAAAAGGGTATGCTCAGGTGTATGGGGTTGACTATCTAGACACATTTTCTCCTTGCCAAACTTACTTCTATTTGTATTTTGATCTCTCTTGCTTTGCATATAATTGGCCTTTATTTCAGCTTGATGTTAAGAATGCTTTCTTAAATGGCACTCTTCATGAGGAAGTTTATATGGAGCAACCTCCGGGTTTGTTGCTCGGGGAGTCTCGGACTAGTTTGCAAATTAAAAAATCTTTATATGATTTGAAACAATCTCCACGAGCATGGTTTGGAAGATTTTCGAGGTTGTATTGTCTTTTGGGCTATCAAGATGTGGAAATGATCATTCTTTCTTTTATAAACAATCAAGGGGAGGCAAACTATTCTTGATTGTGTATGTTGATGATATTATCATCACGGAGATGACTTGGTTGGTATAGGCGAGCTAAAAGCCTATCTTCAGCAACAGTTTCAAACTAAGAACTTAGGAAAATTGAAATATTTCCTAGGAATCGAAGTGGCACAATCACAAAAAGGTGTTGTTACGTCACGGCGAAAATATGTCCTGGATTTGCTCACTGAGACAGGTATGTTGGGATCAAAGCCTCTTGATTCACCCATGGAACAAGGGGTTAAATTAGTTGCGATGAAGGAGAAATTCTTAATAATCCCGAGAGATATAGAAGACTGGTAGGTAAGCTGAATTATCTTACGGTTACTCGACCCGGACATTGCTTTTCTGTCGGTGTAGTAAGCGAGTTTTGTCTTCCCCTCGTACATCTCACTGGGATGCGGTTATTCGGATATTGAGGTATTTGAAGAAAGCTCCGGAAAATGAATTCTCTACCAAAACTATGGTCATAACAGTTGAAGGTTTTTCTCGATGCTGATTGGGCTGGTCTCCGAGATGATAGAAGATCAACTGGATATTGTACCTTAGTCGGAGGAAATCGGGTATCATGGAAAAGTAAGAAACAAAGTGTTGTTGCTCGCTCTAGTGCCGAGTCGAATATAGAGCCATGGCACAAGTGACGTGTGAATTAGTGTGGATTCGGCAGTTATTGACGAGTTAGGCTTTAAAGATTTAGTACCCATGACTCTATGGTGCGATAATAAAGCTGCTGTGCATATAGCTTCCAACCCGTGTTTCATGAGAGAACAAAACACATTGAGGTTGATTGTCATTTTATCAGAGAGAAGTTGCAAAGTGGAGTAATTCTTCCTACCATGTTCGAACCAAGGAACAACTTGCGGTGACGTCTTTACTAAGTCCTTGGGTAATGGGAGGATAGAACATATTTGTAACAAGCTGGGCATGATTAATATTTATGCTCCAGCTTGAGGGGGAGTGTTAGGAGTAAGAAGGGTAAATTAGTCTTTACCACTTTTAGGGTTTAGTTTTGATGTATATATATTAAAGTTTATTGAATAATACAAAGTAACTTTCCTCTACAATAATAAACCATGCTCTATCTTCTTTGTTCATCTCCTCTTCAAGTGTGTTACAACGTTAATACTCTTACGCGTATTAGTATCTCTAAAGATTATGCACATTCATCATTTAACTCTCATTGGGCTTGCTGTATGTCTCCATGCAAGGGCCGTGCTCCAGGCCATAATCCAGAAAGTTGAGAAGCAGATTCCTTCATCTCAGTAAAAATTATGGTACGGCCTCCACTAAAGAAAATCCAACCAGAGAAGAAAGTTTTAAAAGTGTATAGTGTCAAGTAAATCTTGTGACTAACAAAAGAGCACAGCATTGAAGAAATAAAAATGGAAACAACTAACCTGCTGTAACAGCATATTATGTCTGGGATAAGCTGAGGTCTAGCCGAGCTTGTACAAGGAATAACAATATGCCTAACATTGGTTCTGGCCTTCATTTTCTCATTACCTACTGGATCTACAGTTCTCCTGTTTTGTTGAAGAAACCTGGAAGAAATCTGGAAATGCAAAGTCGTGCCATCAGGAAAAGTTGGGTGAAGATGAGTTTGCACAACAGCAAATAAGTAAAACCAAACATTGACAACCAAGATAAGAATTCAAAACAACAAAACAATTTTGCCAGATTAAGTTACATACACCCTTCACGTGATCTTCCCTATGCTACTACCATTAACCTCTCCCTCGAGAGAAATAAAAGCCAATCTCAGCCAATTCTCTGTTTCACTAAGATAGGATCATGAATTCGAGCCGACCCGAAAGAATTGAGAAACAATGCGTAAAACATGCAAAGCTTCGAACCGCTTGTCAATTGTAACTGCAATGAAAATGAGAATGCGTATGTCACTAAGTGAACCGAACCGCAACATCAAATTCGACAAGCGGACGAAAAGAAAGGAGGAATTGGTTCCAGATTTACTTTTGCCTGCGAGTAGCAATCTTGGCCTAAACATCCTCTCATATCAAACAGGCAAGTCGTCGGTCCTATATATAAACAGAGTCATGAGGTGACAACTTTGCCGAGAGAAGGACGAAGGTTGCTGTAAAATTGACAACTCCATGCAATTGGGTGGCATAGCGAGTAAGACACACTCAAATACCAAATAGGGACCCGATTCTTATTGATCGCCTAGAGCCTAGCGCAACTTAATACTCGGTGCTAAGACAGAGTTCAAGGAAAACAACCTTGCCAAACAACATTTCATCTAAATAAGCACAAGAAGTGGGAAAAAAATTATATAATTTCTCCTCTCATAGTATATACAATCGATTTCCAATAAAGCGAATATCGACAAAGCAAACCGAATACGAGAGAAACATAGGCGCTACCTACCCATCAAGCAAATGAAGGTTTCAAGGATTTCCTTGTACCTTGTCTTGGAATGCTCAAGTGATGCTGCGACAACCAAAAACATCATTTTGCTCCTTCAAATGGATGGATTGCCTTTGATCCTCCACACGTTGAAGTTGTGATGATAATTGAAGCAAGTTCATTGTATTACCACCACCTTCAGGAGAAAGGTTGTCTTCGGAGTTTACAAAACCCGATCCCCCTGTAATCCCGTCGAGATCTCCAACCGAAACCGGGGGATGACCCGGGAGGTTTCTTCTCCGCAGAGTCCATCACCGATGAAGACAATTTTTTCAACTCCACCCCCACGGAAGCATGCGAACTCATATCCACTAGCTTGTCGGTTGCTCCGCACAGAGAGGAATGATAGTCGGTGCCTGCCATGACCAAAGACTGAGCCATGGGAATTCGGGGGTGGCTTGTAGAATGTTGCTCTACACCACAATTGCTTTATTGTGCTGTTAATTAAAACAAGCTCATACATCAACCATTCACTACTCACAGAGCCAACAAAACCTGCTTCTCTTTTCATATATGTCAGCTTCGTGACCCTTTTCCACATCACACGCTGTCATTACTGCAACGTCCAGACCATTCACTTCTCTAATTTGCCAGTTAATTAGCAGATTTCGGCCAAGCGCACGCGACCATCGACATGTCAATCTTGCGGAATTCAAATAAAAAGTCTTCATACCTGGCCAGTGCGGGCACGGCCGACCAAATCAGTCCCATCGAGGACGATGTCAAACCTCATGGCCTAAATGGGAAAAAGCGCATCGATCCCATTGTCCTTCAACTTCAACCTCAAGCCGTCCGAGATCCTGAAATTCGACAAAGCGTTGCGGTTCTCCTGAGCCACCTCACCATCCCCGTCGCTCAACCTCGCCTTTTTCTTCTTCTTCTTCTTCCCCTTCAAGTTCTCAGGGTCGACCAACTCGGAGCCGGTCTCGCTCGTCTTCCTCGTCGTCCTCGCACAACTCCAGCGCCTTCCTCTTCTTCTCCTTCTTCGCATCCCCTTGATGCTCCAGGAGCTTCGGCTGCTTGGATTCGGAGCCTTTGCTGCCGCTCCTCTTTTCCTTCCTGCGCTTCTTGTCCGACGTCGGAGACTCGAAGCCGCCGTCGGCCTCGAAGGCATCGATGAAGCTGTCGAAAATGGCGAGAGGAGTTTAGGGGACGGGAGGGGAGGGAGTGGTTTCGTCCCTTCTTCTCTTCTCCTTCTGTCACTCTGTGCTCCATCTCCGCGTTGGAAACTTGCCGAAGGCGAGGCGGAGGCGCAGGAGGCTCGGGACCCGCCCGCGATCGGCGGGGCTCTCGGGCGATGTGCCGCGGCCCGGACCGGCGATGATTTTAGGGAGGCGGAGAAGGAGAAGAAGCATGAGGCCCTCAGGTCCCGACCATCGACCTCGAGGACATAGAGTCCAAAGACCTCACGGTGGCTCGGAGTCGGAGTCGGAGTTCGTCGGAGGGAATCGAGGTCCAGAAGTTGCCGAGAGATCAACGCGAGCGCAAACCTTGTGCTCCATCTCCGTGGGAACAGTCAAAGGCGGAGGGGGTCGGGACCCGACGGCGACTGGCGAGGCTCTCGGAGGAGGCGACGTGCCAGACGCAGATGACCGGCGAGGCTTTTTGAGGAGGCGGAGCCGGAAGCGGAGGGGCTGGAATGCGCGGAGAAACAGGTCTCGTCGTTCTCTGTTCGTTCGTTCTCTTAAGAGGAGAGAGAAAACCCCTTAAAATTCAATTGAGGAGAGAGAAAATTTTCGGGCGGGAGCTTACGAATTTCTTGACCCATTGACCTGTCTTTTCCTCTGTCAGCGAGCCGAGCCAAGCCGAGCGAGTCCTTTCATTTTCCAGCGGGTCCCCCAGGACAGGTGTCGATAGCTAAGTGGAACGTGCGCGCCACGTCAGCAGATGACGTGGTGCGCACGAACCACTGAATATTTTCTCAAGGTTGTGATTCTTCTCTTTATTTGTGTTGTGTACTATTGGCGTTTTGCAGAAGTTATTTGGCCAGTACGTAGCTGGCTAATAAAAGGCTGCCTTGCTCCCTACGGATGTATCTTCTGTTATTCTTTTTATTTCTTTTTTTATCTTTTGGCTGTGTGAAGATTCGTGGCATTCGGTATTAATGCAAAAGCAGTTATTTAGTTAGGTTAAACTACAGATTATATTTGTTAGATGGAAAATAAATTTGTTATTAAGCTTATCGGTCCAGTTTCATTTGTTGGTTTTCGAAGTCATAAACTAAAACCAAATGAAAAACCAAAGAAAAAAAATCCTAAACCAAAATTAAAACTCAAAACTGCTAAACTGAGCTTATCAATTTTGTTTGGCTTGGTTAATCGTTTTTTTCCGTTTTTCATGAACAATCCAACCAACATAGATCCTTGCCGAAGCTGGCTATGGTTGGGCTGTGGCCATACCCATGCGGTTTATTCTTTTAAAAAAAAGTTTCTTTCATTTTATTTTTTAAGAATTCATTAATTTTCAATTGTTCCTCTTGTTTTTGGCTCTTTTAAGTGTTTTGATAAACCAGCTTGTAGTTTGGTTGACCACCTTTTTATAATGTATTGAGAATCAAAAATTAATTGTCATGTCCTTTAATTTACTTTGCCACTTTACTTACGAACCCATTTTCCTTCTTTAGAGGCTTCTGTCGAGATTTTATGAATCATGTATAGATAAAATTTAAAAAATGCGACGGAAACAAAGATAATATATTTTAGGCTGCGATGCAATGCTGCAGGGAAAGCGCAAATAATCGCACGCGGAATTCCGGCAGCAGCAGCATGCGGGAGGCGCGTGGAAAAGGGCCTTTGGAAGAGACAGAGGACTTTTTGACTTGGACTTGCCTTTTTCTAGTGATGGAGAAAACAGAAAAGAAAAGAGAACCAACACTCAATGTCTACCACTAAGTAATTCAATAAAAATATTAGATTCTCTCTTTTTTGCTGGATGGCATTGTCCGGTCCAGTTTATTATAATATCACAAAGGTCCCCGCCGGTGCATGTTTGCGCCTAATGATGATGGTACGTGTGTTGATTGTTGAATTAATTAAATTAAAATAATTCCTATGCGGGACATTAAATGAAAATGCATTTATCTTGTAGGAATTTACGAGTAATGACTTTTTATTGACTAAATGAGTTTTTTTTTTTTTTTTTCATGTTGTCAATAAGTCATGCTCATAGCACGAGTTAGGAACAGTTGTAATGAAGTGCGCCTCCCATAATTATTCATTTACTTTTTCACTATTAATTCAAATTTTTGGTGAACCAAATGACAATTTTTTTTGTAATCAAATAAATTTTATGTAGTAAAAATTGAGAAATAAAAAGAAAATTTAAAGTTTCACTAAAGTTCCGTTACTTTTGTGGAAAATAATTTTCAGAATTTTTTTTTTTGTTTTTCTAGCATTTGTTTAATGTAAATTGAATTGATTAGGAAAACATTTTCCTAAAGGAAAAAAATCTTTTTGAATAAGGGAAAACATTTTCTACTTTTCTATTAAAAGAAAATATTTTCCTCACTTACTCTATCTTATCTCACACCCCTATTAGCCTCAACTTCTTTATTATTATTATTATTATTATTATTATTATTATTATTATTATTATTATTATTATTATTATTATTATTATTATTATTACTACTACTATGAAAAATTTTAAATAAGGGCTCAAAGTGCAATCATTTTCTCAAATAATTGCCGAAAGTAGATTTTGTTCAAATAAGGGTCTGAAGTAGTTATGATCATTTCAAATAAAGATCTAAAGTAATCATGGTCGTTTCAAATAAGGGCTTAACTTTGCCGGTCACCACTGGTTAAATATTCCAACCGGTTAGGGGCGTTTTTCGTTCAATTACAATTTTAATTATTTTTATTCTTTTCTTTTCCTTCCTTTTTCACTTTTTTTCTTTTTTTGGGCAAGGGCCAGCGGCAGTTGATGAAGGCTCGACGACCTTCGTTGACGATTGACGAGGCAATCCTCGCCTAAGTTTGGCAAGGGGTGGCCTCACCAATGGCTGCAAGGGTGACCTCCCCCAAGGCAAGGGTCACCAACGGCCGATGAGGGTTGCCGACTAGCGAAGGTGGGCCTCATTAGATCGAGCAAGGGCGACCCTCGCCCAGCCCTTTTTGGCATCGCCGATGGCTAGCTACTGCGTGATGAAGAAAGAAAAAAACAGAAAAGGAAATAAAGGATAGAAAAAAGGAAAAAATGAAAAACTTCAAAAAAAGGTGAATGACTAAATTGCCATTGACCAGTCAAAATGTCGAGCTTTTATTTAAAATAGACATAGTAACTTTAGGCTCTTATTTGAAACAAGATTCATTTCATGTCATTATTTAAAAAAATGAGGGTACTTTTAGGCCCTTATTTGAAATTTTCCCTTGTTATTTGAAATTTTCCCTTGTTATTATAAAATTCAAATTTTCTTCTTCTTTTTCTTTTTCTTTTTCTTTTCTTTCTTTCTTTTTGCTTTTCTTCTTTTTCAACACACAAAGAGAGCTTAGGCTCGCAAATCTAGCAAGGCTGAGACTGGCGAGCAAGAGACTTTGGAGGCCTAAGGCTTGCTCGGTTAGCGAGTGTGAGCCTCACCACAAGCTCTCACTCACTGGCCTCAAGCCTTGCGAGAGGCTCTCGCTCGCCGATTAGGTGAGCCTTGAGCTCGACGCTTTAGTCACCGTCCATCATCATAGTTGACGATTGACTAAAAAAGAAGTTGCGGAAAAGAAAAAAAAGCAGTCAAAAAAAATAAAAAATAAAATAAGAAAAATAAATTTTTTATTAAAATAAGTACACGGAGGAAAATTGAATACAATTTTTCATACTAAATGGTGGAAATTTTTTTTGTTGATTTTCAAGTTTAAGTCGAATATCGAAAAATATTATCATTTTCCCGTTTCACAACTTAAACTCCTCGAGTGCCCCAAGATGAAGGAGGGAAAAATGTCAAGTTTAGGGGTAATTGACCACAAGAGTTCCCTCGCAGTTCGCATCCATAAAGGCATCATTACCTCGTCTTTCGGGACGAACCATTTGTGAGTTCTCTCATGCGCGGTCACGAGCTTTCCCAAGCTTGTACCTCGCGTGATAATGAAATGTGTCTTGATTTGTATCCACACAAGCAACACACCTAAAAGAAGAAGATTCAGTGTGAATATCGAATTTCAGAGTACCTTTACCACAATAGTCCTTCCAATAGTACTTCTTTTTCTAAAGATGACATCACTTCATCCATTAGGAAATCTCCCCAATGGGTATGCTAAACTATGGTGAGTCTCATCGAGACTCATACCCCTCGTGACGATTTATTTTACCATTCGATCTAATTGTCTATAACAACCTAATAAGAACGGGAGTTGCTACTAGCCTCATTTTTTAGGGTTGACTAGAAAACCCAATTAAGGTTGAGAGTTGTCCCTCGATTTTTACGCAACTAGATATCTAGGTTTGGGGATTTGAGTTACGCTAATATTTCTATTAGCACTCTTTCAGTACGTAACAGTGTGTCGTGTTACCTAAGGGTAAGGTGATCATGCGTGTCTTTTTTAATTTTTTTTTTTTTTTTTTTTGGGTTAATGAATCTAAACTAAAGTGATCGTGCGTGAATAGGTATTTACATACAATTCTATTCCTATGAAAAAGAAAGAAATCACACAATTGAATTTAAAGACAAAACAAAAGATAAACAATCAAGTGAACAACTAATGAAAAGCAATAAATTTAAATGAAAGACAAAAATAAAGCAAAAGAAATAAAACCTGCACATCGTTGGGTGTTTATATAGATAAGGAAAACCCAAAGCATATAGGGAAAAATAGGTACAAGAGTATGGCCAGAATGGACATCAACCTTCCACCATCTTCATATTTTGATGAACTACCACCTCCCAAGACCTAATCTAATTCTAAAATAAGAACTAAAACTAGGTACATACAGTATGAAAGAAACAATCAAAGCATAGGAAACAACCAAGATCAATCAAGCAAATGATATCATATGCATAAATGAACAAATGAGGCCTCGGGGTCGGCTTTTGCAATTCATGCATCGGTCCCTCTAGATGCTTACCTAAATAATTTATTATGAGTTATAGCCATTAATGATCATTTGTGTTCTCGCATGGCTCTTAACGCCTCTAAGTTTGTAGGACACGTAGTAGGTGAATCCAAAGCTATATTTACGAAATCAGGCATCACACCTAACATATATCAAGAATTCACATGCATTGCGAGAAATAAATATGCAGCAGGCTCTCGAGTCTTATTTCTAAAACAATCAATCAATTTGAATGAACCGTCGGTGGGTCACTTATTTATTTGACAGTCGCCAATAGCAATTACGAGCATTTTTAAATAAATGGAATGGTTTCATGCATGTATATGGTTCATGTGATGCTTCAAAAGATTTAAATGTATTTTGAAACATCGAAAAGGAAAACTTTGGACAAAAGAACGTCTTAGCTATAGAGCATATTTAATTTCCAAGGCTAGTTTGGGGCTCACATATCATGCACTCATAGAAGTCGTGGACATTTTAATTGTGGTCCAAACCTTGACAATCTTGATGTCAAATCAAGCATTTCAAAGGTTCTAAAAATCAATGTCAGAAGCATTACATGTACCAAATTCGCTTTGATATGCAAGATTGAAATTTCAAATCAATTTTAAGAAAATATGATCAAAAGATCATTTTATTTATTGAAACTTTTTGATAATGAAGATCCAAAAATTTGGAATGAAGGTGATGAAATATAATTCCACATGCAAATCATCCTAAAAAACCTAATAGAAAATCACAACAATGATTTACAACAAAACATCACAGACAAGAAAAATAGAATCAACAAAATTGAAAAGGAGCAATTGATCATTTGTCCTTAAGAAAATCACACAATGTATGTGACATCACAAGGAAAAAACTTTGTTGAGAAAGTTTTCTAAAAAAGGTGCACATGAATTTTACAAAAATTCAACAATGCATATCATTGTATCGGGAAATTGACAAAATAGCAGGACATCATGGCATTACAACTGAGATTTGTCCTATAAGAGAAGCTCTAAAAAAATGCCAAATTTCACCATAAGATAGACCAAAGAGGGACAATCAAAGTTTATTAAAGGTCAAACTCAAGAATTTCTACCAAAAAAATCACACAAAAATAGCAAAAGACTAACTAAACAGGGATAAAATAGGGGTTCCGAATTTAACCCAAGTCAGAATTCTAACCTAGCTTGATAAAAATGGAAAATGGATCAAATGATAAGAAAATTGCATGAAATCAGCAGCGTTTTAGAGATCTAGATGAGTCTTGTGACTTCTTAGATGGGTCCGAGTTCAATTGGGGTTCAACTTAAGGTAAAAAATCGACGTCTGTAAACGCGCGCATGTCAGCTGTTAACAAGACAAAACATGATGTGTGCTCATGAGTTCAAAAGATCATTTAAACAATGCATAAATGGCATGAAATTCGCATGGGACAAAGAATTGGATGCGACAATAATTTGGGTAAAATATCTAACCCTAGGTCAGGATGCGAAAGAATCATATAGTCATTGACATCGCAAAAGGATTTAGAACTAAAATGACATGCTTGATAATTTTCAAATGCAACTAGCCCAATTAATGCATGATATTAACATATCAAATGATGTTTGATTATGACATATGGTATGTGAAGCGAAACTTGTAATGTGCACTTCTAATGTCGAGAAGGCATTGATGCAAGATTTGGCCTTTAAGAGACCCAAATGAATGTGTTTAAGTGACTTCATGATAAGCCACTAAACTAATACAAACGTCACAGAACATGCTTGATTTTCATTACCTAATGATGTTTGAAAAATCTAACGAAAAATTCTTTATGCAGAACGTGAAATGATGGACATTTTTTTGTTGGGACTTCAAAACCTAATTGATATCACGCAAATCTAGGTGAAAATAGCAAAACAGATGCATGTTATGGAATGTCCTAATTGCAGCAGTACCTAAATGCATTTAAGCATGCAATCAGCGTACCAAAAAATGATCAATTTGCATGAATCTTACTTTTGTAGAATCCTTACAATATATATTTTAGGTCTCATTAAGGTCACAAGGTCAAATGGACTCATCTACAAGCTCAATTTCACACAAATGCAATTCGGATTAGGTGGAGGGCAGAACAACATATGGTCGGTTTTAAGCGATTTTGACTGACAAAAAACATGTTTAAAAGATCTACAAAAAATGCATGTCATAGACAAGACAATTTTGAACAGATCTCATGAAGGAAATTTTTTCAGAAACTGATCATAAAAATCAATACAAAAATAAGAAAATAAAATATTGGAACAAAAACAGAACACAAAACAGACCTAATTTACTGCAGAATCGACTGTTTTCCAAGATATTTTTCAATGACCGAACATCATCCCTTTGGGACGTGCAACCTATCAAATTGAAGGTCTTAAAGTCTATTTTCTAAGTCTAGAAGGACTAGATATCAAATAAGCTAATCTAACATTTCAGCCCAAACAATAAGCTACTCACAGAGGTACGAAATTTGTAGGCTAACACTAATCACATTCAAACAATCTCAGGGTCATCTTCAATGGACATCAAACCTTCACAAATCATCAAGCAAATTCATCAACATCATATCTAAGTATATTATATGATCTAACCTTGAATCCTAACTTTGATCGGATACGCCAATCTTGCCCCATCGGATTTGAGTCTGAGATGTTTACCTTTTCACGTTTTTCTTCGAAAAGAAGCGCAATCGGACGAAATCGCCTTCGTCAGAACTTGATTGGCCGAGGGATAGATCGGATTGTTGTGGATTGCCAAGGGGTCAGCTAGACCGCCGGTTTGATATGGAACAGGAACCAATCCAATCAAACTGGCCTTGGGCACTTTGGAGAAAATTAGGCCATCGGAGCTAATCTGATGGCTGATCTGTTGATCCCCGACCACAACAAAGTTGGGGATGGAGCTGGGGAGAGATCAATGGTGGCTGCTCCACTAATTAGAGCAGTTGGACCGGCGATCAAGCCGGTTAATGCAAAAAAAAGGCTTGATCGGCGGTTTCCTCAACCGGGGGAGGATCCACCAATTCGAGCTGATCGGGCGGCTGTCGAGGGGAGCACAAGCCACTGAAGGATCGATGAAGAGGGAGAGGATCACTAGAGGGCTAGGTGGGAATTGGTGGATCACCGACATGAGGCCGGCGAGCGGCAGCAAGGGCCGAACCGGCAAGGGGTGGTTGGCGAGGGAGAAAAGGGCGGGAAAAGAGAGAGAGAGAGAGAGAGAGAGAAAAGAGAGTTTTTGGTTTTGAGAGAGAATTTTCTGCAAAATGAGCCCCCTGAAAATTGGAAGGAAATTTTTTTTTTTTATACTAGGTCCTAATCGATGAATCTTGGCCGTTGGTCCAATCCGACAATCAAAAACTTGCTTTAATGGCCAAATTAAATTTTTAAAAGGCTAATCACACTTAAGATGTGTCGCATGACCGATCGAATAGATCTAATTTGCAAAAATTGGGATTTAAAACGGAAATTGAACTTAAGGACCTAATTAGGGGCTAAATCGAAAATTCCCAAAATTCAAGGGTTGTTTTGCAAAATCTATGAAATGTAAGGGCATGAAGACGAAATACGTTCAGCGAGAATCCTAGAACCAATCACCAGAGTTTCAGAATTGGCTAGCAAGGGACTGAATTGGCCTGCCTCACTAGTGGCCGATCGAATCAATTAGACTGGTTCATGCTGATTTGACCAGTTCTTGACCGATTCTAGCCATTTTTCAGCTAGGTAGTCCCTATTGTTTGAAGTTTGTGCAATTTGTCCCTTAAGGACCAAATTGTAAAGAAAACTTGTCCGATTTAAGGAGAAATTGTCTGATTTTGATCAAATTAAGCCAATTAAACTCTGCAGAGTGGTTTTACCAATGCCCCATGCCATAAATTCCAAGTAGCCTCACTTCATCACTACTGTTAACGTCTAATTTTTTCAATACTTTTGCCACTCGATCATAAAGTCCAACTAAATCTTTAGTCACAGACCTATGTCTTATCTTCAGCTCCTGCAAACCCTTTCGACTACCGAGTCCACAAGTTCCGCTTGGCTGCCACAAATAGAAGCAAGTTCATTAGTTACAAAAGCAAGTTCATAAAACCCTTGACCCAAAATGCATGGCATTCTTGCCATCCTACGGTCCAAGACTCTTCATGACGATTTGAACGGCTGCTACGCACACTCAACGGAAAAGCACAAAATAATTGCCCACGTGATTCCCCATAGCAACGGTATATGGGACGGGAGTTGCGTGGAAAAGAGCCTCTATAGGGGAGGGGCTTTTTTGACTTTTTTTTTTTTTTTGGACTAATAAGCTGCATTCATTACTAACTGAGATTCTGAGCAAATACAACATGAGCATCAGTACAAAGCAAATCTAAAAAAGCAGAGGGGGGATTGGTAATCCAGTTCCTAGGTAGACAGCCCATACGGTGGGTTTTGGCTAACCAATCAACCACTTTGTTGGTGGCGCGATTATAGTGGGCTAAACTAAGTCCCGAAATATCCGCCATTTTAAGCTTCGCCTGGTCCACTAGAGGTTGCACGGCCCAACTTAATGGAGCTGAGGAGAGAACACTCTCCACCAGTGTACAACAATCAGACTGAAGCAGGAATTCTTTTTCTATACTATTCGGGGAAAGCTTAGAAGAAATAAAGTCTAGGTTTCAACCAAAACTACGGGCCTTTTTGACTTGACTTGCTTTCTTCTATTAAGGAAAATGTCACAAATGGTTCATGAATTTTCATCTAATGTTCAATTTCATCCATGAACTTTTGATTTGCTCAATTTGGTTCCCGAACTATTAACAAATGTTCCATCTAGTCCCGACTATTTGAAAATTGACCAATTTCATCCTTCAGTTTATTAAAGTTAACGGAATTGGCGTACATGGCTTTTGTCTCTTAAATATAAAATAAAAAAGGACATGTGGAATATCTACATGGAAATTACCTTTAAAACAAGTCAAATTGTGGTCACTATCCAAAAAAGAAATACAAAACCACTTATTCTCTATGCTTTTGTGATCAGTACTCTCATCTCTAGCTGACCCCTAATTTGTTTTCCTTTTTTAAAGATATATATTGACTCATAATTCTAGTAATCCAACTTAGTTCCATGTCATCATTTACCGATTTGAACAAACGGAAAGACTGAATGTAACATTTGTTAATAGTTTAGGGATCAAATTAAACAAAGCGAAAGTTCAGGAACGAAATTGAACATTAGATGAAAGTTCATGGATTAAATTAAGTAAATCGAAAACTTGGGAATGAAATTGAACATTAAATTAAAATTCATTGATCATTTGTTACATTTTCCCTTCTATTAATAAAGAAAACAGAAAAGACAACCAGCGAGCAAATGATCCTTTTTCCTGACTTTTCTTGGGCCCTATCTATAAACGAGTAGAATATTCAAGGACATCCCTCGCGCGCGTGGGTGTGTGCGGTGGGTGGGGAGACAAATGGTTGGCGGGAAACTCGAAGAAGAAGCTGGACATCATAGCGCAGTATTGGCAGCTGAATGCTCGTCCCGATGATCCTCGCTCCGACGACCATGGTTACCCCTAGTCTGATATGCTCCGATTCGGGACTGATTTGGATCGCGGTGTTTACAAAGCCATCGAAGATGCCGCTGATCGGAATGTCACTATCAGGTAATTGCGGATAGTGCTTGCTCATGCCCTTTGCATATGCTGATTTGTTGGTGTACAGCTGCTTTGGTAGCAATTGGAGCTTCGTGTTTGGATATTTCGCAAAATGGGCGATCGAGGGTACCTTGATTTTTATATCTGGTAGCTTGCATAGTTTTGTCTCTCTTGATCTTTAACCAAACTTTTTGTTAACGTGTCAAACGTCTTCTTATTTCAAGTTTCCAAAGCACATGTTAGGTAATTTGCGTAATGTGTTCTCCAGAGTAAACCCGAAAACGGTCTATCTTGGAGAACTGCGCGAATTCTAAGTGATGCAATTAGATTTGACTTTGAGATGGTAGAAGTTCCTTCATTGGAGAACCCTGCTCCTCCAAAAGCCCCGAGGAAGCCTCAGGAAGGATATTAATCCGACGGATGAAGATATTGAGCGACTGTAGTGCCAGTATTAATTACCAAAGCAGTGAATAAATCATTACTTTTAGAGAAGCTTGACGTCCGATGTTAAGTTATGTAGGAATTAGAGCAAAATGTCTATGCTGCATAAGCCCGGACTCATCTTCTTTGGGGCTTCTGCTGTCATATATACCGTGTCTATTACAGATTTTCTTATTTACTTCTTGCGAACATCAGCCCTCCTCTGAAAGATATTAAACTTCACCAGGCATTTACTCTGTTATTTGCCAAATGGTGGGGCTCAGGCATAGTTCCTGCGAAAGTGTAGAACAATGATTGGAAGTCCCTTTCTCTGGTACTCGCTTCACCTAAGAAGTCCCTTCCTCAGGAATATAGTATAGCCTTTTCTTCATTGATTATTGGTGAGGATATCGATCCGACTGGGCTGAATAAATTTTGACTGAACAAAAGAAGGTGTGTGTTCTCAGCTATAA
Source organism: Eucalyptus lansdowneana (assembly GCA_017140395.1). Lineage (NCBI taxonomy): Eukaryota > Viridiplantae > Streptophyta > Magnoliopsida > Myrtales > Myrtaceae > Eucalyptus > Eucalyptus lansdowneana. The sequence continues at coordinate 41,306,296 of CM029485.1, forward strand.
GCGTCCCATTCTTGTTGGCAAGTAAGATTGTAGAAGATTTTGCCACATTTACACCATCATAAGACATATCACTTATTTTTCATCTCTTCAACCTGTATAAATTTGTTTGTGCATTCGAGCCATATGGAAGAATTATAATGATAAAATCTTTACAGATGAAGGAACTTGGAATATACCTTGTTAATTGTCCCAAAATAGCAAAGAAGGTTGAATCCTCCAACGACAACCAGTGGAAACTTTCCTCTCTCAATGCTTCAGCTTACACAAAGAATGTCTCGGATCATCAACGGCAGATCACCAGAAAAGTTCCCTGTTGGTCACATTTACTTGAATCTGAAGAGCAATGCAAGTATGACAAAAACATCCATATTGCACTTTTTCTTGTGCCTCTTTTGCCTGCATAATTTGAGATTTTGTGAATCGTTATGCCCTTCTTATTTTTCCCCCAGGCATTTAGTTAGATTTTTCATTTTCTTTGTTTCTTTGGGTGATAGAAAAGTTAATTGTCATTTCATAAAGCGTGTCTCTCCTCCATGGGATATTCTGTTGTTTCACTTTTAGTCAAGGAATATTCTTTCTTGGTCTTTCAACCATCAGAGTAATTATAGGCTCACGTTTGAAACTCCTGAGGTTTTGCTGATAGACAAGTGATTCTGTTGTTTGTTAAGATTGTTTTTGGTGCTGCAGCTTAGAGATTTTAACGAAATTTTTATTTTCATCTTTGTCAGAGTTCTTTCCAAATGGCTATGACAATAACAACAAACCCAGTCTTATCCCACTAGATTGGATCAGCTATAAATGCTTGCCAAATGCATCTTAAAAACTTTTTCCTGGCGTTTGCTCCTTGTTTTTCAGTTTGTTATCTCCCAGATGATTGAATGATGTGAGCAAAGAGAAAGTAGAACAGTTCTTATGTATTGTAAATAGCTTTTAAAAGAAGAAAAGTAGAGATACTGGATTGAAAGTAAGAGATTGGATATTATTTTCAAATTGCTCATTTTGGAAATGCTGTTCTGTGGGACTAATGAGTAAGCAGAAATTCTCCACTGCATGGTACATAGCCTTTAAAAGAAGAAAGGAGTTTCTAAAATAAGAGACAGAGACAAGATTTGCTCTCTTGAGGACTTCTAGATGGATGCCTGTCTATAACTGGACAGACATGGCTTACTCTAGTTTGGCAACTCCGATGCTTAGAATTGTTTGCAGGCTTCTGTCAAAAAGCTAATCTCAAATTTAAAAGCAGCATCTTATTCTTGGTCTGATATTAGCCAGTGATGTGATGTTGTGACCGTTCAATCAGTTTGGTGCTCCACTGAATGGTTTTGCGCTTGATTTGCTTTCAGTTCACTTGCCATCATAATGGTTTGGTGAAGGTTGATGTTAACATTTTCCAAGTCCACTCATTGTTGTCAGCAAATATGTCATGGCAGGTCGCCTCTTCCTTGATCTGTGGAGGTTCCTAATGTAGCATGCTATCCAGTCTTGTCACATCCTCACGTGTTTCGTCTTCCATTAGATACTCCTGGACGTAATATACATCTTCACTATCTCTACTTAGCTATCTTTCTTTTGCTCTGCCTGAGGTAACTTGTCCAAAACCTATCTATTTGACATTTTTAATTTTATCTTAATATGGAAACTAAGAAATGCATATGGACATCATCAAAATATTAGCAATTACAGGTTAGACTTGTTTCATCCTATAATTTTTTGTTGAATCAAAAGATAAAGAATGAATGGTTGCATTTTAAAATGAATTTAAGTTTGTTAATTTGCGATATCAGAGTGTCGGTTTCTGTGTTCAATTAAAATTTGGCTAATTGACCCAGTTTAGTTGTCTATTATATTCTATCCGATATCTTAGCAAGTAAACTTTTTCAGTATGGATTCCTTTATGATTAGTGAGGTTGCTCAACTTTTAAGTTCTGATTGAATCACATTGTGATTGCTCTACTGGTCCTTTTGGAGGATCCGCTCAGTTTTATATTTCAAGCTTCTATCTTTAACAGACAATATACTGCCATTGCAGTTGTCATTTGGCAAGTTCCAAGCTGATGAACAGGCCTGGGTTAACACAATAAAATCAGTTGGAAGTGGAGGCACCGTTAGGATTGGCAAGATGGACTGGCTTGGTGAATCACAGTATGTTGAGAAACTGTTTATTGGTCATCCATTTCTTCTGCTGTGTCAGAGGTATGCTCCGTTCTTCAACAGTTGCTGCCCTTGTTTGTACATGCAAATCCAAATCATCTGATGCAAGTCTATATGATGTACATTTAGAAGCATTTCAGTCTTGCATCTACCAGATTCCATATTCTTTTATGGAGATGGACTGTGACTTGCAGGAACATTCAAAGATTGAACCAATGAAGCATTTAGTGGCACCACAAATACTGAAGTTTGATTGCTGTAGTTGGCTTCTTGTTTTTCGAGTTGTCTGCTTGGAACAGAAAAATGACAATGCTTTGAGCTTATCATAAGCAGTAGTATTTTCCTGCTATCACCATATGCCACTTTGGTTTCTAAATGATTGAAGGAAAATGTGTTAAGTCTTTGCTGTGATGAACTGCTTACTGACAAAATGGGTAATGACACAGGCTCTTTGTGATTTATCTCTTTTGACCAACTTTGTTCCTCCCATATGTTGTTACTGGGAACGCAATTCATAAACAACACTGACATTTACCTGAAATCTCTCCTCTATTCCAGTGTCCTCTGCTCCTCTTTGAAATACAACGATTGTTCTGGCAAAGTTGAGATCAAGTACTAATGGTGCTGGGTTTTACGCGACTTGAGCTGTGATCAGCAATGGGACTAGCACTGGGAATAAGTATCCTGGTGACACCTGGGTCAACCATGGGAAGTATGTTGTCAGCGATGTGAGAGCCCTCATCGGAACAAGCAACCTCATATGGGACTATCTCTATACTACTGCCAGTGTCGGCTTTGGGACGTATGACCAGGACATAGTTTCGCAGCTTCAAGAAGTCTTCGATGCTGATTGGGATTCACCATAAGCTATTCCCGGGGGAGAGTCCAAGGAAGAGCTATCGTTTTCGAGCTGAATAGTGCCTACACACGAGGTATGGACCGATTACAGTTAACACAGAAAGGGGCACGGCGACAAATCATATGAAGTCTTCTAACACGATGGGAGCGGCCAATAGAGTAGCGCTGCATCTTGAGACAAGGACATTGTTTGGACTTAATTTTACCATGTTGGGAATACTTGAATCCCTAAAACGGATTTGACACTAAATTGAACCCCTAAAACGAATGCGGAAGACGAGTCCAAGAACAAACATGTATCACCGATCAAAGGCACACCACAGAATCAAGCGTACTTTATTATCCATAGATTAAACACCAACATTGGAGTTTGAGGAAAAATCTTGATCTCATTCTACCAAAGAGCGTGCTGTTGCTATTAGGGGGAGAAAAATAGAGTGTACTTTTTTTACGTTGTTTGGAGGGGGGAGAAAACGTTTCATCTGAAGGACATACGTTCCCTCAAAAGGTACGTCCTTTTTATTCCTCTCTCTCAAAGCGTCTTCTCCAAAAGACGCAACCCCTTAACACACCCTTTCATCCATGGGCCATAATCTTGCGGGGCCGGGTTCTTAGGCCCAACATGGGCGGACGGGCCAACTTAGGCCCATCTACATAAATAAAACCATCATCTCCCACTTGCACATGGTGGGCTGAATATGATCCTCTTTACCTCTCTACAATATTCATACCGGTGAATAATCCGTGTGACCAGCATATTTTGAGAGCCCGTTGCCATACAATATATAGCAACTCATAATGGACATCAAACTTTGAGTAGATTTAGTATGCAATACCCTAGATCGATCGATTACATTTATATTTCTGTTGATCTCTTTTGAAACAATAATATATTGTATTCACAATTATAATTATCCCAAAGACAATCATAATTGGTCGACCGGTGAACACAAAACTAATATGTGATTCTCCAAATTCGATCTTCCTCTTTCCTTCAAACTATCAATTTCAGTTTAGCTTGTTTTTCTAAAAATGTCCCATTAGATCGAATCAATTCATGATCATTGGCAACATCCTAAAATAGCAAACACTAAATAGAAATCTTGAGAATAAATAAGAGTTATGAGGGCACTAAATTGAGGACCTTTTTCTACAAGAGTCTCACACGACATAAAAGTTGAGATCAAAACTTTTGCCACTCTTATTGGTCGTCTCATGCATACGTAGTATGAAATACGTATTATGGTATTAACTCATTTCCCATGGAGCGTATGTCTATACCATCAATACCGTACAAATGATAGTTCAGACATACATAATGTCAAACTTGAGTTCACATATCTACCAATTCACAAAATTCATCAAAACTCACATCTTGTAGCATAAACAGATAAAGTAAAATATGTGGGTTATTTTACTTTCGGACATAGTAAATATTATATCATCATCTTAACACTCAATTAAGGTGACATATGTATTTCAAGCTTGAGCTCTCAATTATCACCTAAATAACAAGCTTAAAAAAAAAACCGTTTCATTTCTATTTATCACATAGTAAATAGATGCGATTATCCATGTGAGTTGGCTAATATCTTATCTGTCCGACATACTTTTTCAACTTAATATAATATACTAAGCATTAAAATGCATAAACATCAAACAAAGATTCATAGGCATTAATAATGAAAAAACACAAATTCATTAAATGTGAACACTTCAGGGAAATTACAATATTCAGTACATCAGCTTCTACGCAATCTTATAGATTATAACATGATCACAAAACACATCTTTAGGTATTGGCTTTGTCATAGGATCTCCTATCATTCTATGCATAGATATGTACTGTAAGTTCACATCTTTTCATACAACCATATTCTTGACAAAATTATACTTAGTATCTATATGTTTGGTCTTGCCATGATATTTTGGATCTTTGGTGTATGCTATTACTGCTTAGCTATCACAGTTAACTAATAATGAGTCCGCAGCACTTTCAATAACACCTAAATAATCTAAAAATCTCTTAAGCCAAACACCTTCTTGTATTGCTGCTAATAATGCTACGAACTCAACTTCCATCGTGGACAAGGCTATACAAGTTTGTTTCTTACTGCTCCAACATATGGCACCATTATTCAGTAAAAAAAACAAACCCAAAGGTAGATTTCCTTTCATCTAAATCTCCTCCCCAATTAGCATCTAAATAGTCTTCGAGTTGCAGATCATTTCCTTGATAACTCAGCGTATAATCAGCAGTTCATTTTAAATACCTCAGTATTCTTTTTAACGGCTTTTCAATGTGCTTGACCTGGATTGGATTGGTATCTACTCATCATTCCAACTGCAAAACATATGTCAGGTCTTATACATATCATAGCATACATCAAGCTCTCAACAGCACTAGCATAAGGAACACGTTGCATTTGTTCCTCCTTATGTGGAGTCTTTGGACACAATTTGTGACTCAATCCTTCGCCTTTTGCAATAGCAGTACCTATGGGTTTATAGTTTTGCATACGAAATCGTTCAAGAATCCTATTTATGTATGTTTCTTGCGAAAGAGACAATGATCTCTTCGAACGATTTCTTGAAATTTTAATTCCAAGAATGTATGCAGCCTCACCCATATCTTTTATCTCAAAGTTGGAAGATAACCAACCTTTGACAATATTAACAAACTTCTTATTACTTCTAGTAATTAGTATATCATCAACATATAATGATATGATTGCAAATTGATCTTTGGATCTTTTGATATATACACAATGATTCTCATCAACATTGTAAAATCATATCCCATTATGGCATTATGAAAACGTATATACCATTGTCTCGACGACTGCTTAAGGATATATATCAATATCAAAACTCAACATATATTTTGTTCTTGGCCTTTCATAATGAAACCAACAGGTTGTTCTATATAGATTTCTTCATCTAATTCTTCATTGAGAAAAGTAGTCTTAACATCCATTTGATCCATACTTGCCACTACTGCCAGAATAATGCGAATCGAGGTAAATCTCACGACAGGAGAAAATGTTTCCTCATAATCAATTCATTCATGTTGATTATACCTCTTCGTCACAAGGCGAGCCTTATACCTTTCTATCGAGCCATCAGTTTTACACTTAATTTTGAGAACCCATTTGTTTTTTTTTTTTTGGGTAAAGGTAAATAAATAAATAAGGAGCAAGGTCAACTACAAAAGATCGGGTCCATAACCTACAATCTCAAAGATATAAGAGTGAAGGGAAACCGATGTAAAACGGGAAACGAAGGAAAGAAACACAACCAGCCACAAAGGCACAAGCTAGGGGAAAGACAACCAAATGAACCATAGGAAACCCTCCACCCTAACAACAAAGGCTAAGAACGGAGAACCGAGAAAACAGGAAAGGGGCGAGACTACAAGATCAGCGAACAGAGAAGACCGCCGGATCGAATCCCCACGCCTTTTGAAGCCTCTTGTTTCTCGGAGAAGGAGGAACATTCGAGAAAGAGATGGCTTTGTCTCTAACCACCTTAAGGAGGTGATTTTTTAGAGCAAGAATCGCTACTGATTCACCACGGAAGATAATTGCATTCCTTTGAGAACCCATTTGTTCCCAATGGCTTTGCGTCCTTTTGGAAGATTAACTAGTTCCCAAATATAGTTTGACTTCATTGACTCCATTTCCTTTTTCATTGCATAAATCAAATTTTCCTTATTAGGGTAATTCAGAGCCTCATTAACCTTTTTTGGCTCATCTTTATCTTGTGGACCAACCATGAAAGTTTCTCCTTCAATGTCAAAACGTCGATAGGAAATACTTTTGCGACTTGTTCGCCATATGGGAGATTATACACTTTGCACATCATTTTCCATCATGCTCCCACTCGGATTAGATAATGACGATATAATCTGATCATGTGGTTGTAATTGAGAGTGAATTGAATTAAATTCATCACTGACTCCCACTTGGACAAACTTCATTAAGTTCATTATTTTGATCCAAGATTTCAAATAAGGAGTAATCCTCACCTATTTTGCCATTCTTAAGAAAATCATTTTCTAAGAATGTGACATCCCGTGATTCAAACTTAGTTATACTCTCAATTTTCTACTCACCTATAAACACATACACTTTCAAGTGTTTAGAGTATCTTATGAAAATACTCTTCTTTTTTCTGGAACACAATTTCCCAAACTTGTGAGAGGACTCGTGAGTATAGGTAGCACAACCTCATGACTTAAAAAAACTTAAGTTCGATTTTCTACTTGTCCATAACTCATATGGAGTGGAAATAACTAATTTGGAAGGCACTCAGTTAAGTATATAGACAGCAGTTAACAACGCATCACTCCAAAAAGTGATAAGTAAGTTAGCATGTGCCATCATGGACCTAACCATTTCCATAAGAGTTATGTTTATTATTTCCGCAACATTATTTTGTTGAGAAGTACAAGGAATAAACAACTGTCTTTCTATTCCTTTTTCATCACATAACTTTCTGAACTCATCAAATAACTATTACTTTTATTTTCTTGTTTAATTAATTTTCTACCAAGTTGATCGGATCTATGAGATATCAATACTTTTATTTTATTGTCTAATTGATCCATTTTTCAAATGGTTTTCTTGTTGTTTTCCCTACTAGGCAATGCTCACATATGGGCAAATCGACTTTTTCAATGTTACCTAACAAGCCCTCTTTAGCTAGTCTATTCATACGTTGTTGGCCAATATGACCAAGTCTACCATGCCACACATTCACATCATTATCATATGAAGTAGAAGACGTGAAAAAGGAATAACAAATATTGACATCACCATAGTTAACATTAGTACAATAAAACCATCCAGAAAATGACCACAACCATAGTAGTTTATATCCAAATACAAATCTATACTACTATTATGGAAGTTTACATTAAAACCAAGCTTAACCAACACCAAAATAGACACTAAATTTCGACGAATCTCCGAAGCATATAAAACATCATGTAGGAACAAGATGCGTCCACCACACATGTTCAATTGGTAGGTGCCAATCCTTTTAATTCCAACTCTGGAGTTATTTCTTACATAGATCCACTTAGTTCCAGTCGGAACTCGTCAAAATTCTACAAAGGATTCTCTATCTTTCGCTACATGGTTTGTTGCTCCCGAATCTACAGTCCACAAAGGATTAAATTCAGCTAAGAATACATAACTTGACACATTAGCAAAGCTCTTAAGAGTACAAGGGGTGAGTACCTTCTTTGACTCGCGACAGTCGCGAGCATAGTGACCTTTTTGGTCACAGTTGTAACATTTCACCCCTGAAATACTCTTCATTCGAGAACGTTTTCCTCTCTTATGTTAATCAGCTCTTGGTTTCTTGCAAGAAGGATTTGATCTCTTGTATTTCCACATATTGAACAAATCAATGCGCTTGTGCTTAAAGTTCGAAGTTCCTTCTGAGTTGGAAGCAATATAACAAATATGTGTTTCCTTCTCAAATGCCTTGAGGCAGTCCTTTGCTAGCTCAAGGTGGCGCACAACATCCTCAATTTCTTATATAATATGGTTAAGAGCTTCTAGTGCTTCTTGCTTTTCAAGCACATATTGAATTTTCATCTTCAATATTTCATAATTCTTGCCGTTCAATTTGTCTTCTTTGTTCAAATCAGCAATTATATTCTTAGTTACTAAAGTTATCGATTTGAACATATCGGACACATATGTACGAATTATTAATGCCTATCATTTATGCATCCATTTTACATAGACCCATCATATTAATGAATAATTTTAAGTACGATTTTAGAATCAAATTGTCACTATGTTTCCAATCATCATCCAAAAAATCATAATTTAAAACTATCATTAATATAATCTTCTATGCAAAATAAGTTCAGCAAAGTCACTAAAACTTTCTTGAACTTCCCACGATGTATTGTAAATTAACATACTAATTTACAGCAATAAATAACATTAAACTTTCAATAATCAAACATGTTAATTATACTAAGTAATATATTCAGATGAAAAAATATCAACATAGAAAGAGATATCTACACCTAAAACATCTCAAATTAATCTAAGAAATAAATAGGGAAAGTCTTTTCTAATGTATCGGTAAAATTCTTTAAGAAATCTGAAGGCACATTGGCTAACCAAGGAAAGACTTTTGGAGAGCTCTCATGCCACCTCCAATGCGCATTCACTCTGCGCCATGTGGCACTCATCCCAAGGGTTAAAGTTTTGGTTAACTCGATTCTATAATATTCTCTGACAAAAACTACTGCAAGCCTCCTATAATCCGGAACCACGTTGACCTCTCATAAGTGATCTAACACTGCTTGCCATTCAGGTGGAATAGTGTACATTAAAGCCAGTACCTTCTCAAAATCCAACATAGGATAACCATTCAAGATGATTTCTTGTATCATCTCATTGACCCTGACCACATGTGATACCACATTACCATCATTCCATCGATAATTAACTAACTCTGTCATTAGCCTTTTAAGTCTTGCATTTTCCTCCTCCGTTCTCAGAAATGCAGGTATACGTGCATAACGCATCATAGTTTCTATAACAAATGCAGAACAAAAATGGATTACTTATAATCCCTAACGAACAAAATTGGAAAATATAAAATTTTCCTTCTTTATAGCCGGTCAACGGTGGTCAACGCCGGTCAACTCCAATCAACGATCAACGGATGACCGGGTCGAGTCAACAGGTCAATGGGTCGAGTCAATAGGTCAAGTCAATGGTCAACGGGAGGTCGGGTCGGACCAGTTGATCGGCACATGCCATGCGCGTGCCTAGCTGACGTCAGCTGGTGCGTGCACGGCACGCGCCAGCACCGAGCGCGTGTGTCGCACGCGCCTGCGGGGGATCGAATCGGCATACGCCGATGACCCCTGTTCGTTCCGGCCACGTGTGGCGGCGCGTCCGGCAGTTCCCAACGACGATTCACTACTCGTTTTTCTCGTATCGACTAGGGTTTTGATACTATGCTTTCAGAAAAAAATTTCGACTTATAGAAAATCAAAAAACAGGGTGAACAGTGTACGCGTGTTGGGATTGTCCATCCTCGATCGGCCGACAGTGGTGTTTAGTGAAAATTCAATCAAAAATTGATTCATAAAGATGAAAAGGGGTCGGGAAAACATGAAAGATGGCTCTGATACCAATGTCAGGAATTACTGATTCCCCAAAATGGATTCGACACTAAATCGAACTCCTAAAACGAATGCGGAAAATGAGCCCAAGAATAAACATGTATCACCGATCAAAGGCACACCACAGAATCGAGCATACCTTATTATCCACAGATTAAACACCAACGTTGGAGTTTGAGGAAGAATCTTGATCCCGTTCTACCAAGGAGCATGCTGTTGCTATTAAGGGGAGAAAAACAGAGCATACTTTTCTTACGTTGTTTGGAGGGGGGAGAAAAAAACGTTTCATCTAAAGGACGTATGTTCCCTCAAAAGGTACGTCCTTTTTATTCCTTTCCCTCAAAGTGTCTCCTCCAAGGGACGCAAGACACAACCCCTCAACGCATCCTTTCATCCATGGGCCCTAATCTTGCAGGCCGGGTTCTTAGGCCCAACATGGGCAGACGGGCCAACTTAGGCCCATCTACATAGATAAAACCATCACACCAGAATGATTCGTTTGTAGATAACCAATGCAATAAAGCATTTCTTTCCACTGTTTAAACTCAGACTTCTCCTCGACGATTACAACACAGAAAGAATTGTATACACTATCTTAAGGCGGCATTTCTTGAAGCTACACCAACATCATCAACAGGAGCTGAAAGCGTGTAGAACTTATTAAGAACATAAAGTTGACACTACCTTTATGTAAAATGCCGGAAGACAAGCATAAATTTGCAGAAAAATCATAGGGGAAAAAAAAAACTCAAGCACTCATAATTTGGTAATAGGACTAAATAAAAATCCACAAGATAATGATACAAAAGATTCTTGAACTTTAATCCAATGTGAACTTTAGCTAACGTACAATATCGTTTCATAATTTTTTAATTTTTTCCATATGATCCTTAAAATTTTGTTATATATTCAATCTAGTTTTTGAACCAAATGAAAATGCTTAATATCGTCTCAAAACTTGAACTGATGAAAGAATGACATTGAACATATTCAATAGTTCAATGATTAAATTATAAATATATCAAAATTTTAGAGATATTAAACAAATTAAAAATTGAGGAATAATATTGGACATTAAGGCCTTGCATGTTTTTGTTTCTCGAAGTGTTTATAAACACTTTTTCTGTTTTTTGTTCCGCGGAACAAAAAAAAATGTAAACGAGAAACAAAAAACTTGTTTCGTTCCGAAACAATTTTGAAGAAACAATTTCTTGTTTCTTGTTTCTTCTTTTCTCTCTTCTCTTCTCTTCCTCTTTTCTTCTTCTTTCTTTGGCCGTTGCCGGCCTCGGCGAGGCTCTGGTCGCCAAGACGGACGAGGCCGGCCCCGGCGAGGCTCAGCGTCGCCGGCGCGGACGAGGCCGGGCCCCCGGGCGAGGCTCCGGCGTCGCCATGCGCGGCGAGGCCGAGCGCCGCGGCCCCGGGAGGCTTCGGCTCGCGGATCTGGGCAAGCCCGAGCTCGCCTAGCCATGGCGAGGCGCAGCCACCGGATCTAGGCGAGCCCGAGCTCGCCCAGCCAAGGCGAGGCTCGGCGTCGCCGGCGCGGGCGAGAGCTCGCCCAGCCAAGGCGAGGCCGAGCCTCGCCGGACGACGGCGAGGCTCGGCCGCCAAGGGCCGCGAGCCTCACCGTGGCTAGGCGAGGCCGCCGCCCCGTCGGCCGGTCGCCGGAGGCGCAAGAACCGGCTGAAAGAATAAAAAATAAAAATGAAAGGAAAAAATGAAAAATAAAATAAAAATATTAAAAAATTAAAAGAAACAAAAAAGAATAAAAATTTATCAAACGTGTTTATTTATTTTTTTGTTCCCTAACAAATTTACCAAACACATCTTTTTGTTCAAAAATCGTTCTCTGAACGTAAACACTTTTTCGTTTCTCGTTTTCAACAAAAAAATAATAAAAACGTTACCAAACAAATTCCCAAGATTAAGTTCACGGAGATCTGTGTCATTTTCCCAAAATTCGGGGAGGAGTTATTGTTGTGGGAGCTTGATTCGGTAGGCCTTACGGTCCAGATCTTGGACTGGATCAGACCGGTCCATATAAGCCCAGATGACAAAAAGGCCTTACGGTCCAGATCTTTGCTCTGCTCTGGTCTCTCTTTGCCTTCCCAGCGTATCCCGTTCAGTTTCACTGTTCAGCCGTTCGCTTCTCATTTTGAGGGGGCAGGCCGGAGCGACGGGTTCAGGCATTGCTCTGGAGTAAACGCCCTTCGAGAACCAGAGCCAGGCATTCGCTTGAAGGCTTTGGTCAGATTCAGGCATTCGCTTCCCACTTCCCAAGCTCGGCGCTTTCCCTCACCGGAGAAGTTTCTCTGCTCAGCCCCATTACGCTAGCTACGACGATGTCCAAGACCAGGTATGTGTTTCGGCTTGTTGTTTGATGCAGCTTGTCCAGGTAATCAATTTGATTCGTTCAGAAACTTGATGGGGTCAAGTCGCAGCGTCTACTTTGCGGATAGCAATTGGCGGGTTCATTTACATTGGGAGCTTATATTTCAATTCGTGTATGTTTGTGGCGTCAGGTTTTGGTGGATGGAAGAGCCAACTCAAGAGCTGCGATACTCAACCGGCCATCTGCTCTTAATTCTCTCACTACCTCAATGGTTTGGTTCTTCTCCTCTCTCCCCAACTCGACATAATTCCTTACTGACCCCGATCAGAACGGAAAGCCGTTTCATTTTTCGTGTTTCTTGGTACCTGGTTCGGCTATCTTTTCTAGAATAATTAAAGCTAGAAATTTTATGCTGATATTTTCTAAAGGTGGACAGGCTAAAGAGGCTCTATGAATCGTGGGAAGAGAATCCAAACATTGGGTTTGTGTTGATGAAGGTATTGCCACTACATGCTCTCATACAAGAGCTGGTGGTTTCAAATAGATCCTGGTTTTGTTTTGTCTAGAGTCTATACAGAAGGAGAAACGGATACACATTTCAGGCATTCCTTTTATTATTGTCAGGGTTCACAATCTTTGAATGTTATTAACTTTTTTGTCTGATCTGAAGGGTAGTGGCAAAGCTTTCTGCTCAGGTGGAGATGTTGTTACCCTTTATCATTTGCTCACTAAAGGTCAGTCGGTGATGAATCCTTTCATTTATTTGGCTTTCAACATTTTTTTCTCTGATAGTTTTTATGTCCTTTTTCTTTGCTTTATATTTAAATATTTATTAGAAGTAGAGGATTGGTTCAAGGGCAAGAATATCATAAACGTGACAATGTTGGGGTGTTAAATATCAACATGCGAAGGTAATTAAAATAACTGGAGATGATACCCATTGGTGGATTTGTGGCTGTAGAAGAAAGGTCGGATTAGGAACTAGTGTGTTTGAGTGAAACTAAATATTGAATCAGGTGGGATATGATAGATAAATTAAGGTGGAAGGTGTGAAATAATGGTTCAAAGAGCACGCAACTTTGCTATCAATCTGCTTTTGTTCCCTTGATTATGATCTTTTGGTTCTTTTACTTTTCTTTCCTAATTGTTGTTTCTAATTAAATAGTCAAAATATCTGCAGGTAACATTGAGGACTGCAAAAAAAAATTTGATACTTTATATAAGTTTGTTTACCTACAAGGGACATATTTGAAACCACATGTAAGTACCTCCTTTTGAAGTTTATAAACTGTTAGCTCTTTTGAGATGTAGAATCAGTCTACTTTGTAATGGATAATTTCAGGGCTTGGATTTTCCTCTTAATTTCTCTTGATTTCTGTAATGACCTCTCGACACAATTTATTATTGGCCAGACATCATAGAGTAAGGTAGTATTTCTCCTGGCTAGATGAGAAACAGAACTTTCACCCTAGATTCCTATGATTCTGATAAATTATATAGTCGATACTATAAAAATTTCATTTTATAGTTTTTGAATTGATGCTTTATGTTATGTGAGTAAGTGGTTGAAGTATGCTTAAGAGTTAGTTTTCTTGTCATGGATAGAAAACTTTAATCTCACAGTTTGCGGTATTACTGAGTTTCAGTGATATGGAGATTGTTGATATCCCTGCAAACTACAAACTATGCACACATGCTGATATAGGTTACTCTTGCCTTATGGATCGCTAAAATTGGCAATCTGAAAAATAATCAGTTCACTAGACAATTAGAAAGCATTTACACAAAACTTTTGAAATCTTGGAAATAACTTGGATGAATGATTATAGTAACATTAAATTAAATGTTGCTCTAAACTTGCAATCACACTACAAAAACTAGTGAAAGAAACTTTCTGTTACAAAGTGAGTGATAGTGGCTGAATCCTTGGAGCTCTATCATGATCCAAATATAAAAATTATTGAACCTACTAGTCGGATATCATGCTTCTTGACATGTGATCTACTCCATTCCACTTCGGTACCATTTTCCATAGCATAAGAAGTCTAGGTCACTGTGGTGGATATACTTTGTTACGGATGAATCTTAAGTAGATGAGGTAGCTCCGCATTGGCACCATGATTAGTAAAACTATCTTTGACTAATGATCTGCATGACCACGGTCTTTATGTGTAAGGCGATTCATGGTGAGATGAGAGGAGAAAGTAAGTCCTAGTGATTCTTGAAATGATTCTTGGAGCAAAAGTAAGTCCTTTTGATGTTTAGCCCTTGTCTACTTATTACTTTATGCTTAATTAAGAAAGAAGAACAATTAAAAATCATTTAAATTTTCCCTCTTTGTTCCTCGAGCCAAATGGAAAGTGAGTGACATTTACTGCAATTGGTTTGTAGTAGTCATCTTATAGGCACAGTTTCTTCAATGTCAAGCAGGATTCCATTTCTAAAATTAATTGCATGATGTACTCCAAGTTGCGTTCGTTATTTATTATTTGGCGTTTAATATTCTATCAAAGTGTTTGTTTACTTGACATCAACTCGTTGACCCATTTTCAGAGTAAAAACTGCAAGCAATAACCATTTAGTAGGTGTAATATTCAATTTCTGGGATTTAATTATTAGTCAATCAAAGTTGTTTGAATGTCTCAGCACTCGTGTTAGTTTCGTTTTATGAGTCGGTCACTTTTTATTTACTTCACTTTTGGGCAGCTGGCTATCTTGGATGGTGTCACTATGTCAAGCGGAGCTGGGATTTCTCTCCCCGGAATGTTTCGATTGGCAACTGATAAAACTGTATGTGACTTTTCCTAAATACTGATATAGATGTTAACTGCTTTCATACATGTGCTTGCTGGGGTTGTGTTTATTCAACTTCCTTTGCCAATTTATTTCTTATCTTAATGTAAAGTGAGGTTCGATTCCATTGGCTGTCATTATACGTGAATTTGCTCCTGAGCTAGAACATAGGTTTCTGGTGAAACCAGTGAGCTAAATTGTCATGGGATTGGTATTAACATAGATTTTTATATGGGATAATGGTATGGGAGGTCCTTGAACCATTTCAACTTGCATTGTCGTCCCTCAACTTTTTTTTTTTTTCTTTTGCAATCAAGTCCTTGAACTATATGTTTGTTTGTTCAAGTTAGTCCTTCCGTCAAACAGTTAAGACGGGAATGCTGATATGCCCATCCACATCATTATTCTTCTTGAGCAAATTTCTGCGGTGGAATAAAAAAAAAAAAAAAAAAAAAGTGGGAGGGTGGCCTGCCAGTGGAGGCTGTGTTGCCCAGCCATAGCCAGGGTCATGGTGAATGGGTACTTGCTGCCATCGCCTTTGAATACCACATGCAACAGAGAGACCGACCAAGTGTGTAAGAGAAATTGAGCTTGTGTTTGCACAACACGAAATCTTCTAGAAAAGAGGAACCAAATAACTGGGTCCACAAACATGAAATGGCAAAATTCTTGAAACAGGAAGCCAGAACTAATGGTAACAATCAAACTTCATATAACCCATCAACCCAAATCAAGGAAACTTAACAAAGCATCAACAAAAATGGCATAAAGGAATACCAAATTCTTTTCTTATAGGTGGTTGACTTTGTTTGAGCCCACTACAGAAGAACAAGAATATATGGCTACAATGATGACGAGCTCTCAAGCTGTGCACTCTGATCATAGACCACAAAAAAGGGGGGAAAATGTATTCTTGAATCCTCCAAATCACAAAGCACTTGTGGTTTACTCAATCCTTGTGATCTGCCTTTTGTTATTTTTTGACAACGGTTTGGCAACAGCTGAATAATTTGAATGCATGAAATTCTCATAGTCTGTGTTTCCCGGACCAGTTCAAATCCCAGCAGAACCACTGCAGATCTGATGTGAGGTGGTGACCCTCACCTAGATCTGTTGTGAAGGCTGTGGCCCTTGCTGCTGGGTGCTGAGAGGTGGTCGAGGACCAGGACTGCTTTTTCCTTGTATCTCTCTCTGTGGGTGTATACATCTGTGATGGAACACACCCAAGCTCCATGAAGGTGTGGCCACTGTGACCTGAGCCTGGGAGGGTCTGGCTACCCTTGCTGGTGGCTGTCAGTGCATGATGGTCCTCTCTTTGCCAGAGCAAGCTGAAGATGGTTTTCCTCTTTTTTTCTTTTTTTCAATTTTCTTTCTAAAACCATAACTTCATTTTTTAATATTTTTTTCTAACTGTGATAGCCACATGGACCCTACGTGGCTGCATAGATGCCAAGGTGGCATGTTATAGCCTTGTGATATCCACTTCACCATTTCTGTTTAGTTTTTTAATGCACCTGGTTTCATTTTTCTGCAGCAATTCCGCAAAGTAAATTCTTGAGCTAATGCTTTCAATTGCAGGTTTTTTCCCATCCAGAGGTTCAAATAGGATTTCATCCAGATGCAGGAGCTTCCTTCCACCTTTCCTGTCTACCTGGCTATCTAGGTAGGTTGTCTATGCAAACAAAAGGGAGGTCTTGGCTAAACTGTGTAATGAAATAAGGAGATCATTCATTAAATTAAAAATAGGTCAGAAGGGTCGGATAGGCCTCAAAGTGTTCTGTTGGTTTCTGTAAACTGGAAGTTCCTTGAAATTATAATCTTTACTGCATGTTCGAATGTTTTGCTGTATCCATTAGTTCCCTTCTGGCATGCAGAAATGTTGAAGACCATCCAATGCATTGCACTAAAGGGAAGCCTTTGTTTGCAAAGTATACTTTATTATTGAACCATGAAGAGATCATACAGTTTTTGCTTTGTCCTTATGTTTGTAATGAAAGGTTCATATAGTTTCCTCAGTATTTTCTTTGCACGATTTAGTACTATTCCCCTTTGAAAACCAAGTTGTCAATAACTAGCGTTAGGATACTGTCTTAGAATGTGGCCTTCTTCTTCGAGGGGAATACCTGGCTCTCATGGGGGATAAGCTTAATGGTGTTGAAATGGTTGCCTGCCGCTTGGCTACTCACTATTCACTAAATGTGGTTTGTTTTCAAAGCACCTTTGACTGCTGCTTCAGTGTTTTTACACTTCATACCTTGATAATCTCTTCTTGAGTTATGACTAATGACCTTGACAGAGATTGGCTTTGATTGAAGAGCATCTTGGTAGACTCACTACTGATGATCCGTCTGTTATAGAGACATCCCTTTCACAATATGGTGATCTTGTTTATCCCGACAGGAGAAGTATCATTCATAAGTAATGTTCAACTTTAGTCTATTTTATCCTCCTCTGTGTAAATGACTATGTTTTTTGGATCTATACGGTATAAATTTATGTTATACGCCTTTCTGGGGAAACGGACTAGAGAAATTTGTGATGTAGCTAATAAATGATGTACATTGCAAGTAGGTCGTGTTCTACCACACATAACTATAGCTTTCTTACTTCTTGGTGCAGTTGGCTATAAGGCAAATATAGGCTTTATATGCTTAGAAATTTTGTACTAGCTATTTTCACACTTTATGTGGCTGATTCTGTTTTGTCCAAACCCAGGTAGAACTATGAGTCAGTCCCTCTGAACGTGTTAGATCTACATAATAAGTTATTAGTTATGACGTGTTGTTAGTTGTTGTGCATATTAGAACTATGCAAGGGACAAGTAAATATTCCACATAGCAGAGTGATTGCTGCATTTATGGAGAATGTTTCTTCCTTCTCTGTGCAAGTATATTTTTTCTCACCTTTATTAAAGAATGAACTTGCACTTTTTGTTATGCTTACTCCTAGGAAGTCTCTTGTTTTCTAATCTCTTCAATATTATTTGTTGCAGCTATTGAAGTGTGTATCAAATAATTTTTTAAATGGAGTATTTTGGTCTTGTTCACTGACTCAGGATTGAAGTGATCGATAAATGCTTTAGCCACGACACAGTTGAGGAAATTATTCATGCGCTGGTAAGTTGGATGAGACACCCTGAAAAGGACTCTCATATTTGTCGTTGGAAAGTCCACGATGCTTGACATCGTACTGGTTTTTGAGATGGTATGACTGATGTTTTGTTTTGCCAGATGACATGATGGTAGAATTGGGACTAATCAACTGAGAAGTGCAATGAGTCAGCATAGTTAATATCCTAGATGTTCTATTATTGCCATCTTATTAAATTGGTGTTGCTTAGGAAATTGAAGCAGCTGACTCATATGATGAATGTTGTGCAATGACCCTCAAGAAACTAAGGGAAGCTTCTCCATTGAGCTTAAAAATCACCTTAAGATCTGTGAGTTTCCATTCTTTTGATTTTCTTTGTTGGACATAGATTCCTTCTCTAAAACATTGACTTGGTTATAATTACTACTTTCAGATTCGTGAAGGTAGATTCCAGACCCTTGATCAATGTTTAACTCGGGAACCCCGAATATCCCTCCATGGAATCTCTGGAGAAGTTTCCAAAGACTTTTGTGAGGTACGCAAGTCTTGGACATCCACTGCAATTGTTTGGTTGAATCTTGCGGTTCTTCTTCTCTCTTCTTATCATCGGATCATGGTACTCTTTGCCATCTGTGAGGTTGCAAAGATAGTTTATGTTCTCATCAATAGTGCTCTTTGCTGTCTGTAGGGTGTTCGCGCACGATTAGTGGATAAGGACTTCGCTCCAAAGGTAAAATTGAGTCCGAATTTTTCCGACCTTACACATTTTCTCAACTTCAATGACTGAAATCATCGTGGGTTTATCAAATAATGTGCAGTGGGATCCTCCAAGTTTGGAAGAAGTAACCAAGGAGATGGTCGACTTTTATGTCTCTCCACTTATATCGAGACGCAAACTCCTGGAGTGCCATAACTTGACACAAAGGACACTTAAGCGTCATAACTTTAAACGCTATAATTTACGAAAGTGACATTTAAGTCCAAAATCGGAAAAAATGGATTACTTAAGTCCAATCCGCCAAAATTCGGGAAAAACGCTGATATGTAAATTTTTCAGCGAAGCGTCATTTTGATGTTGATAAAAAATTTAATATAAAATTTATTTAATTTAATTTTAAAACTAAATTTATTTAAAACATTTAAAATTTAAAATTTAAAATTTTAAAAATTTAAAAAAAAATTAAGAAAAAAGGGAGGCAGTTGAAGTCGCTGCAGCCTCCCCACCGTTGCTGGGAAGGACCGATGACGAATGGGGGAGGGTCGGTCGGGTCGTTAGGCCCCGACTAGGGGCCGGTGACTTAGGCTGACCGGTGGCGAGGGCCGCAAGCCTTCGCCCAAATCTGACGAAGGGGAAGGAGGAGGAGAGAAGGCAGCTAGCTGCTGAGGAGGAGGAAGGAGGAGGAGGGAGGCAGCTGGCGATAAGGGGTGGGGCCGCCGAGCCTCGGCCGAGGCCTGGGGCCGCCAGCCCTCAGCCAGGGCTTAGCGGCCCTGGCCGACCCTAACCCACCTTCTAACGACGACGGAGAGGTGGCAGTGGCAAGGGCTTAACCCTTAGCCACTGGCTGCCTTCCTCCTCCTCTTACTCCTTTTTTTTTTTTAAATAATTAATAAATATAAATTATATTATTATTTTGTTTTAAATTAAATTTAATTATTTTTTAATATTATATTAAAATTCAAATTATGCCAAAACAACGTTGTTTTGGCTGATTTAAGAGCTCTATTTTGGCCAACACTCGAAACGACATCATTTTGGATGAATTAAAGCCGACTCATCTCTCCCATGAGCCATCTCGGTGAGAAATATTAATATTTAATTACTACGTATGATTTTCGATCGGTTTTGCCGGAGGTGGCACTCAGTGTCCCACTTTTCTTAAAATGTGGCACTTTAAGTGTCACTTTCGTAAATCAAGTCATGTTATAAAGACTTAAAGCGTTCTTTTGCCCATTTATATTTGAGCCTGAGCTAAAACTACCCACTGCCTCGCGAGACTGAGCTAGAACTACCCACTGCCTCGCGAGAACCCTCTGTATGACAGACATATGAATGCAGATGAATTTATTCGGCAACTTGAGATTTGTTGGTTAGGTATTAAACTGTATGATTTAATTTTATCTTGTATACCCTCGACAGTTCAAGATCTGCCAATCATGTTTTCCTTGTATGTTAAAATCCCTTTCCCAATTTCCACACAGACAAAACACTAGCACAATGAGATAGGCAGCTCCATCTTAATCACCATCTCTCTCTCTCTCTCTCTGCGCTTTGTCGGTTATTTGTTCATGCACTGCTAGAGCATATATCAATGTTTGAAATTACAAGCCACGCTACCATTTCGCTGCTTTAATGAAAGCTGGTGCAGAGAAATTTTTTTATAGTTTTCAATGCGTAAATCAAAAGGCATATCTATGGGATGAGGCAACTACCAGAATTATAAAGGGGAAAGTCACGGAAAAAGGATCCAAAAGTATGAAAATCTGCAAATCATCCAAGCATAGTGAAATGCTAAAATTGCTATCTCAGTATGACGTTCAGAAATTTAAAGATCTACATGGTTGGTAGAGGGAAATTCTTTCAAATTAGTCTGGCAAATTAGTTTTAATTTCCTTGTGGAACCTGTACAAAGATCTATATGCAGAGTTAGGCTAGAATTAATATGTCCAATGCACTTTTATCTGTATGACATGATAGTTGGTTACAATTATAACCAGTGATTTCATAAGAGTTTAAATCTTCCTATTTTGGCCACGTTTCAAGTGGGAATGAGCCAAGAGAAAGCTTGATATCAAGGTCCTTACAACTTATGGACACTAATGAAATCCTTTCTCTGGGCTAGCTTGCATCGGGCACTTTAGCAGATATTGAGCTTGCATCGGGCACTTTAGCAGATATTGAAGAACTACTAGATTATCGACTTTGGAGAATGATTAACAACGAAAAGTGCGCACTTGGTGATGAAAAATGACTTATGTACAAAATGAGTGGAGTTCGTTATGTAGGAAGGCGCTGCATTTATTGAATCTTGGGTAATGAATGTTCACAAAGATAACTACTAACTAGCCACCTAATCATTGGATGGAAATGTATATCAGTGCCAATCGGTTGCCTTTTGTTGTGTCAGTTGGTATATCACATGCCGTCAAAGGTTGAAGAAACTGTCATAAGCCAAATATTAGAAAATACTTTGTTAGTCGAACCATATGAAGATCAATTTATACTTCGCTTGGAGAAAGACTTACCTCGGGGTAATGGTTAATGAATCCCCAAAGCAGGGAATATCCTGTGCAACATGAGTTCTTGTTTCTGGAACACCTGTCCCTCGACTGTGGTTGCCTTTGAGTTTGATCAAGAGCAGTCTGAAAGTTGTCTTTCCAAGCCATAACTTAGTTCTTCAATCAACCAAAATAACGAGACTTGACTTTGTCTTTCAATCTCCATGGATTCTGAATTGTCCTTCATATGCACCCTCTGTTTCGAACTACAAAGAATTCAGTTTTAAAGCTAAGGAAAGTTGTAGTTGCAAACACATTCTAATATGCTCACCTAGCATGTCTTCAACCTATAACAAAATGTTTTTCGGTGGAGCAAGTTCATCAAGACTTGCAAAAACAGGTCGTGGTTAAGTTCAATATATACTTCTTCAGTTTGTGTGAGTCTCTCTCCGTCGTCTGATTTTGCTTTCCAGGCGGAGTCCCTTCTCTGACATTGTCAATTGGAGGCTACTCGCTAATTTCATGGTCTTGAGAACTTGCTGATGAATGGAACTGAGGCTGAAGCTCGATACCAGGCTCTTTAGCATCCCCTTCCATTTTAGCCTCCTCCTACATGAAAATTAAGATTTTCTTCAGCCAGTATTCAGGAATGAGAAAATGCAATTTTGACATTGGTTTTGCCTTTTTCACAAACAAGGGTGCAGTAGGCTCATCGCTCCCACTATGTGCAAGACATCAGAAGTCTATATGCTGCTGAATGATGATTCAATAATTCATGTACTATAAAGTCTCCACTTTTCTTCCTTCAAAGTCGGTTTTACTTTTCCACATTATGTTCCTCTATGAAGCACATTATGACCTTCTATATCCCTCAGAATGTCCAGAAGTGAAAATCTCTAACCTTAAATTTTTTTCTGATTGAACTTGAATGTATTGATGAAAAAGGCAAAAGGAAAGGACAGTATCATTACAGGAATCTAAAATAAATATGCATTATATGGAACAAGATATCTATATTCAATCTACAACTTGGAAGTTCCGTTTTCATGTCTGTATGAACATAAATTGTAGATAAAGTCAATGGATTGACAAATATGACCAAAAGAGAGGGGACCAAAGAAAATGGAAAGGAAAGCCCAATTTTGTTGCCGTATCAATATCTCGTCCCATATGGCGACTTTTGGTTTGTTATGGTAGGGAAAATTTGAGAATTCTCAACATTTGCACGTGAAGAAATGATTCTATGGATTGGTTGAAGGCTGTTATATTTTCTTGTAAATTTACATCATCGATTCAATTCTTGAACATTCTATAAATTTATTTGGAATATGATAGGTATGTGCAATGGCATGCTTTTAACTACTTTACGTTTGAATAAGTTGTTAAAAAGATTTTTACATCTAATTGCATTTTAGGTGAAATTCTTAGGTGTTATGATTAAGTCTTGACCGAGGCTCACCTTGTTTGTCTCTGAGGCGCACCTTGTTGAACCTTCGTCTCTTTGTAACGCTTGAAAGTTATAATAGCTTCTGGTGAAGAGTCAAGTGCTCTGTTCTTCTCTTTTTGCCTTCTCAGCGCGCGTCGTTCAGTGTTCAGCCGTTCGCTCCTCATTAAGAGTGGGGAGGCCGGAGCGATTGATTCAGGCATTGCTCCGGAGAAATGCCCTTCGAAAACCCTTTTATTAGAGTGTTCCAACAACAGCAAGAGAAGGAAGGAGAAAGAGAGAGATGCATAGCTTGAAAGTTTTGGTGAGAGCCATGCGTTCGCTTCCCAAGCTTCGCGCTTTCCCTCACTGGAGAAGTTTCTCTGCTCAGCCCCATTACGCTAGCTACGACGACGTCCAAGACCAGGTCTCTCTCTCTCTCTCTCTCTCTGTGTTTCAGTTTGTTGTTTGATGCAAGTTGTCCAGGTAGTCAATCAATTTGATTCGTTCAGAAACTTGATGGGATCATGTCGCAGCGTCTTAGGGCTAGCAAAAGGCGGGTTCGTTTACATTTCGATTCGTGTATGTTTATGGCGTCAAGTTTTGGTGGATGGTAGAGCCAACTCAAGAACTGCAATACTCAACCGGCCATCCGCTCTTAATTCTCTCACCACCTCAATGGTTCGGTTCTTCCTCTCTCTCTAGCTCGACATAATTCCTCGCTGACCCCAATCAGAATGAAAAGCCGTTTCATTTTTCGTCTTTCTTGGTACCCGGTTCAGTTATCTTTTCTAGAGTAATTAATCCTTGAAATTTTATGCTGATATTTTCTACAGTTGGCCAGGCTAAAGAGGTTATATGAATCGTGGGAAGAGAATCCAAACATCAGGTTTGTGTTGATGAAGGTATTGCCACTACATGCTCTCATACAAGAGCTGATAGTTTCAAAAAGATCCTGGTTTTGTTTTGTCTAGAGTCTATACAGAAGGGAAATGGATTCACATGTCAGGCATTCCTTTTATTATTATCAGGGTTCACAATCTTTGAATTGACATTAACTTTTTTGTCTGATCTAAGGGTAGTGGCAAAGCTTTCTGCTTAGGTGGAGATGTCGTTACCCTCTATCATTTGCTCGCTGAAGGTCGGATGGTGATGAATCCTTTCATTTATTTGGCTTTCAACATTTTTTTATCTGATAGTTTTTATGTCCTTTTTCTTTGCTTTATATTTATATAGTTATTTGAAGTGGAGGATTGGTTCAAGGGCAGCAATATCATATACGTGACAATGTTGGGGTGTTAAATATCAACATGTGAAGGTAATTTAATAACGGGAGATGATATGCAATGGTGGATCTGTGGCTCTAGAAGAAAGGTCAGATTGGGAACTTTTGTGTTTGGGTTGAGCTAAATATTAAATCAGGTAGGACATGATAGATAAACTAAGGTGGAAGGTGTGAAATAATACCCCTCAAGTGCTCTTCAAAGAGCACGCAGCTTTGCTATGAATATGCTCTTATTCGCTTGATTATGATCTTTCGGTTCTTTTACTTTTCTCTCCCAATTGTTGTTTATAATCAAATGGTTAGCATATATGCAGGGAACATTGAGGAGTGCAAATTTTATTTTGGTACTTTATATAAGTTCGTTTACCTATAAGGAACATATTTGAAACCACATGTGAATACCTCCTTTTAAAGTTTATGAACCGTTAGCTCTTTTGAGATGTAGATACAGTCTACTGTTTAATGGATATATCAGGGCTTGGATTTTCCTCTGAATTTCTCTTGGTTTGTGCAATGACCTCTTGACACAATATATTATTGGCCATACATCATAGAGTAGGTATTATTTATCCTATCTGGATGAGAAACAGAACTTTCACCCTAGATTCCTATGATTCTGATAAATTATGGAGTTGATACTATAAAAATCTCATCTTATATTTTTTAATTGATGCTTCAAGTTCTGTGAATAAGTGGTTGAAGTATGCTTAAGAGTTTGTTTTCTTGTCATGGATGAAAAGCTTGAATCTCACATCTTGCGGTATTACTAGATTCCAGTGATATGAAGATTGCTAATGTCCCTGCAAACTGCAACCTATGTACACATTCTGATATAGGGTACTCTTACATTGTGGATCGATAAAATTGGCAACCGAAAAATAACCAGTTCACTATACAATTAGAAATCGTTTACACAAACTTTTGAAATCTTGGAAATAACTTGGATGAATGATTATAGTAACATTAAATTAAATGTTGCTCTAAACTCATAATCACGCGACAAAAATTGGCAGAAGAAACTTTCCATGTTAAAAAGTGAGTGATGGTGGATGAATCCTTGGAGCTCTATCATGATCCAAAATTTGAAATTATTGAACCTTCTAGTTGGATATCGTGCTTCTTGACATGTGATCTACTCCATTCCACTTTGGCACCATTTTTTGTAGCATAAGCAGAGTCTAAGGGTGCGTTTGGTAACGCTTATATTCTTGGGAATAATTTCTGATTAGAAATAATTCTTTTTTATTTTGTTCCCGAGAACAATTTCTGACATTTTAAATTGTTTGGTAACTGTCCAAAATTTCAATTCCTGGAATAGAATTGCGTTAAGTACCGTTCTGAAAATTTCTAATCCAAATCATTTTTTTAATAATTTTATTACTTTTTTTTTCATTCTTTTCTTTTTGTTCTTTTCTTTCTTTTCTTCTTCTTCAATGTCCGCCAATCGCCAGCCTTGGAAGGAGCGGCAACCGGCTAGAAGAGGGCTGGCGACCTCATCGGAGCGTCGCCGGCCCTCGGCGAGGCCGTGCCTCGTTGGCCAAGCCTCACCCAGCTAGGTGAGGCTTGCCGATGGCTAGGCGAGCCTCCGGCAAGCTTGCCGGTGATCGGCGGCGGTAGGCGGCAAACGGGCGGCGGATGGCAGCGGATGGCGGCAATAGACGGCAACGTCGGCGGCGGCAAAACTTGAAGAACAAAAAGAAAGAATAGGAAAAAAAAAATAAGTTGACTTGATTCTAGAATTATTCTTGGGAACAAATAATCAATTTTTTTCTACTTCTCAATTTTGTTCCAAATCTACTTCCGGGAACAAAAAAAGAAATTTGTTCCCGGGAACAAAAATTTTATGAAACGCATTTCTGTTACAAATTTATTCCCGAGAACAAAAAAATAGAAACAAGTACTGTTTGGCAAGTTGTCAAACAGGCCCTAAGTCACTTAGGTGGACATACTTGAGTAGATGAGGTATTGCATGATCAGTAAAACTATCTTTGACTAATGATCTGCATGACCACGATCTTTATCTGTAAGGCAATTCGCAGTGAATGAGAGGTCAAAGTAAGTCCTTGTAATTCTTGACATGATTCTTCTTCGAGCAAAAGTAAGTCCTTTTGATGTTTAGCCCTTGCCTACTTATTACTCTATGCTTGCTTAAGAAATAAGAACAATTAAAAATCATTTACGTTTTCCCTTGAGTCAAATGTGAAGCGAGTGACTTTTACTGCAATTGGTTTATTGGAGTCATCTTATAGGCATATTTTCTTCCATGTCAAGCAGGATTCCATTTCTAAAACTAATCGCATGATGTACTCCAAGTTACTTTCATTATTTATTATTTGAAATATTCCATCAAAGTAAGTCTTTGTGATTCTTGACATGATTCTTCTTTGAGCAAAAGTAAGTCCTTTCGATGTTTAGCCCTTGTCTACTTATTACTCTATGCTTACTTAAGAAAGAAGAACAATTAAAAATCATTTATATCTTCCCTCTTTGTTCCTTGAGTCAAATGTAAAGTGAGTAACATTTACTGCAATTGGTTTATAGTAGTCATCTTATAGGCACACTTTCTTCCATGTGAAGCAGGATTCCATTTCTAAAATTAATCGCATGATGTACTCGAAGTTACTTTCATTATTTATAATTTGAAATATTCCATCAAAGTAAGTCCTTGTGATTCTTGACATGATTCTTCTTGGAGCAAAAGCAAGTCCTTTTGATGTTTAGCCCTTGTCTACTTATTCTCTGCTTACTTAAGAAAGAAGAACCTTTAAAAATCATTTACGTTTTCCCTCTTGTTCCTTGAGTCAATGTAAGCAATTAGTGTGTAGCAGTCATCTTATAGGCACAGTTTCTTCCATGTCAAGCAGGAATCCATTTCTATAATTAATATGATGTATCCCAAGTTACTTTCATTATTTGTTACATGAAATATTCTATGAAATTGTTTGTTTACTTGACATCAACTTGTTGACCCATTTTCACAGTGAAAACTGAAAGTGTTAACCATTTAGCAGGTGTAATATTCAATTTCTGGGATTTAATTTTTAGTCAATCAAAGCTGTTTGAATGTCTCAGTACACATATTAGTTTCAACTTATGGGTCGGTCACTTTTTATTTACTTCACTCCTGGGCAGCTTGCTATCTTGGATGGTGTCACTATGGCAAGTGGAGCTGGGATTTCTGTCCCTGGAATGTTTCAATTAGCTACTGATAAAACTGCATGCGACTTTTCCTAAATACTGATACAGATGTTAACTACTTTCATATATGTGCTCGTTGAAGTTGTAGTTGTTCTACTTTGCCAACTTATTTCTTATCTTAATGTAAAGTGAGGTTCAATGCCATTGGCTGTAATACTTGAATTTGCTCCTGAGCTGGAACCGAGGTTTCTTGCCAAACTTGTGAGCTATATTGTCATGGGATTGGTATTAACACAGATTTTATATGGGATAATGGTTTGGGAGGTCCTTGAACCTTTTCAACTTGCATAATCATTCCGCAGCTTTTTATTTATTTATTGTGCAATCAAGTCCTTGAACTATATGCTTGTTTGTTCAACTTACTTCTTCCATCAACAGTTAGACTGGAATGCTGATGCTGATATGCCCATCCTCATCAATGGCACATCATCATTGTTCTTCAGCAAATTACTGAGGTGGAATAAAAAAATAAATAAAGCAAAGCCTAGAGTGGGAGAAAGAGAGGATGGGGAAGGTCAGGGTAAGGGCGACTTGGGGTGGGGAGGGTGGCCTACTGGTTGAGGCGGTGTTGCCCAGCCATAGCCAGGGTCATGGTGACTGGGCACTTGCCGCTGTTGCCTTTGAATGCCACATGCAACAGAGAGACAGATGGAGCGTGTAAGAGAACATTGGCATTTTGTTTGCACGACACCAAATCTTCTAGAAAAGAGGAATCAAATAACTGGGTCAACAAACATGAAATAGCAAAATTCTTGAAATAGGAAGCCGGAGCTAATGCTAAGGATCAAACTTTGCATGACCCATCAACCCAAATCGAGGAAATTTACCAGAGCATCAACAAAAATAGCATAAACGAAATGCCAACTTCTTTTCGTTTAGGTGGTTGACTCTGTTTGATCCCAACACAGAAGAAGAAGAATATGAGGCTACAATGACCATGAGCTCTCGAGATGTGCTCTCTGAATCATAGACCGCAAAAAAAAAGAAAGAAAAATATTCTTGAATCCTCCAAATCATAAAGCATTTGTGGTTTGCTCAATCCTTGTGATCTAGTTTTTGTTATTTATTGACAACAGTTTGGCAACGAGTGAAAGATTTGAATGCATGGAATTCTCATACGTCTTTCTCGCACCAGTTCAAATCCCAGCAGAACCACTGCAGATCGGATGTGAGGCCGCGAGCCATCGCCCAGATCTGTTGCGAGGACTGTGGCCTTCCTACCGTGTGTCAAGGGGTGGCCGAGGACCAGGACTGCTTTTCCCTCGTAGCTCTCTCTCCGGGTGTGTACATCTGTGATGGATGGGGGCTGCACCATGCCTAAGCTCTGAGAGGGTCTGGCCACTGTGACCTGAGCCTGGGAGGGTCTGGCCACTCTTGACTGTGGCTGTCGAGAAAGTCCGTGACTGCCTCTATTTGCCAGAGCAAGCTGAAGATGGTTTTTCTCTTCCCTTTTTTTTTTTTTTTTTTTCCCTGAAGTGACAACTTTATATATATTTTTATATTCTTTTAACACTGTAATAGCCATGTGAACCCTACGTGGCTGCATAGATGCCGAGGTAGCAAGTTACAGCGTTGTGACATCCATTTCACCATTTTTGTTTAGTTTTTAGTGGGAGGACTAACTTGAACAAACATACCATGCGCCGGGTTTTATATTTCTGCAGAAATTCTCCAAAGTAATTCTTGAGCTAATGCTTTGAATTGCAGGTTTTTTTCCCATCCAGAGGTTCAAATAGGATTTCATCCAGATGCAGGAGCTTCCTTCCACCTTTCCCGTTTACCTGGCCATCTAGGTACATTGTCTCTGCAAACAAAAGGGGGATCTTGGCTAAGCTGTGTAATGATATAAAGAGATCATTCATCAAACTTGATATAGGCCAGAAGGGCCGGATGATAATTAGGCCTCAAAATGTTCTGATGGTGTCTGTAAACTGGAAGTTCTTCGGAAATTTAATCTCTAATGCATGTTTGAATGTTTTACTGTATCATTGAGAAAAGTTGAAGACCATCCAATGCATTGCACTAAAGGGAAGCCTTTGTTTGCAAAGTGTACTTCATTATTGAAACCATGAAGAGATCATATAATTATTTTCTCCTTATGTTTGTACTGAAAAGCTCATATAGTTTCCATAGTACTTTCTTTGCACGGTTTAGTATTCTTCCTCTTTGAATCCCAATGTGTCAATAACTAGCGTTGGGATACTGTCCTAGAATGTGTGGTCTCCTTCTTCCAGGGGAATACCTGGCTCTCACGGGGGATAAGCTTAATGGTGTGGAAATGGTTGCCTGCCGCTTGGCTACTCACTATTCACTAAATGCGGTTTATATTCAATGCACCTTTGACTGCTGCTTCAGTGTTTTTACACTACATACCTGATAATCTCTTCAGAGTCATGAATATTGACCTTGACAGAGATTTGCTTTGATCAAAGAGCATCTCAGTAGACTAACTACTGATGATCCATCTGTTATAGAGACATCCCTTTCACAATATGGTGATCTTGTTAATCCGGACAGGAGGAGTATCATTCATAAGTAATGTTCAACTTTAGTCTACGGCTTCTGGGATCTTTGTGGCATGATGTTTACTTCTATCCTCCTCTGTGGGAATGACCGTACACTTTTGGATCTATATGGTATAACTTTACGATGTACACCTGTTTGGGGGAACAGACTAGAGAAGTTTGTGATGTAGCTTATAAATGATGTACACTGTGAGTAGATTGCGTTTTACCACATATAATGATAGCTTTCCTGGCAAAGAGAAGTTTTGTATGCTTAGAATTTTTGTACTAGCTATTTTCAGACTTTTCTGTGGTTGATTCTGTTTTACCAAATCCAGGTAGAACTATGAACAGTCATTCTAAACACTTAAAATCTACATAAGTTATGACATATTATTAATTTGTGTATACTGGAACCGTGCAAGGGACAAGTAAATATTCCAGATAGCTTAGTGATTGCTTCTTTTACAGAAAAAATTTTCTTCCGTCTCTGTGCAAGTATATTCCATCTTACCTTTACTAAAGAATGAATCTGCACATTGTGTTTTGCTTACTACCAGAAATTCTTTTGTTCTCTAATCTTTTCAGTTTTATTTGTTGCAGTTATTAAAGCATGTATCGAATAATTTTTTAAACGAAGGATGTTTGTCTTGTTTGCTTACGATATTTTAGTGTTGACTCAGGTTTGAAGTGATCAATAAATGCTTTAGCCATGACACAGTAGAGGAAATTATTCATGCACTAGTAAGTTGGATGAGAGACCCTGGAAAGGACTCTTATGTTTATCGTTGGAAAGCCATAATGCTTGACATGATACTGGTTTTTTAGGTGGTAGCACTGATGTTTTATTTTGTCAGATGACATGATGGTAAAATTGGGACTAATTAACTGAGAAATGCAATGAGTCAGCATAGTAATATCCTAGATGTTCTATTATTACCATCTTATAAATTGGTGTTGCTTAGGAAATTGAAGCAACTGACTCATGATTAATGGTGTGCAATGACCCTCAAGAAACTAAGGGAAGCCTCTCCATTGAGCTTAAAGTCACATTAAGATCTGTGAGTTACCATTCTTTTGATTTTCTTTATTGGACCTAGATCCCGTCTCAGACATTGACTTGGTTATAATTATTACTTTCAGATTCGTGAAGGCAGATTCCAGACTATTGATCAATGTTTAACTCGGAAATACCAAATATCCCTTCGTGGAATCTCTGGAGAAGTTTCCAAAGACTTTTGTGAGGTACGCAAATCTTGGACATTCACAGCAATTGTATGATTGAATCTTCTTTATATATATACTGTCAGATGATTGTCCTCTTTGCCATCTGTGAGATTGCAAAGATATAGTTTATGTTCTGATTGATAGTGCTCTTTGCCATCTGTAGGGTGTTCGGGCACAGTTAGTGCATAAGGACTTTGCTCCAAAGGTAAAATCGAGTCGCAATTTTTCCAACCTTAGGCATTTTCTCGACTTACGTAACTGAAATGATGGTGGGTTTTTCAAATAATGTGCAGTGGGATCCTTCAAGTTTGGAAGAAGTAACCATGGAGATGGTCGACTGTTATGTCTCTCCAGTTCTATCGGCGCCTGAGCTAGAACTACCCACTGCCTTGCCGGAACCCTCTGTATGACAGATTTATGAATGCCGATGAATTTTTCAGCATCTTCAGTTTTGTTGGTTAGGTATTAACTATGTCATTTAATTTTATCTTGGTTCGTGCATACCCCCGACAGTTCAATATCTGTCGTGTTTTCGTTGTATGTCAAGTCTTTCTCCCAGAAATTCCGCACAGACAAAGCTCCAGCACAATAGGATAAGGCAGCTCTACATTAATCACCAGCTCTCTCTCTCTCTCTCTCTCTCTGTGGGGTTAAGTATTTGTTTATGCACTTCTAGTGCATATAACAATGTTGCTGGGATTATTTGGAATTACAAGGCACTGTGCCATTTTAGCACAGTATTCTTCTTCGCCTCTTTTATTAAAGCTGGTGCGGAGAAAATTTTAATATAGTTTTCGCTGTGGAAATCAAAAGGCACATATCTATGGGACGATGCAACTACCAGAATTATAGAGGGGAAAGCCTCGGGAAAAGGATCCGAAAGTACGAGAAACTACAAATCCTCCAACGCTTAGTGAGATGCTGAAATTACTATCTCAATATGGACTTCAGAAATTGAAAGATCTACATGGTTCGTGGAGGGAAATTCATTCAAATTACTCTTGCAAATAAGTCTTAATTTCCTTGTGAAAAAGGCTTCAAACCTGTACAAAGATCTATATAGCCTAGTTGGTAGGGGAAATGCATCCAAATGCACTTTTACCTGTATGACATGGTACAGCGTTGCGGTTATAACCATAGTGATTTAATAAGAGAGTTTGAATCTTCCAATTTTGGCTCTAGTTGTTCTTGGTTACCTAGTGGGGACGAGCCATGAGAATAGCTTGATATCAGGGTCTTCAGAATTCATGGTCACAAGTGAAATCCTTTCTCTGGCTTGCTTGCTTCGATCAAATAGTTCATGAGCAATTTAGCAAATATCGAAGAACTACCAGATTATCGAAGAACTACCAGATTATCAACTACGGAGAATGATTCCCTTATCAATGAAAAGTGCATACTGGATGAAGAAACTTCTATTACAAAACGCATCAAGTCCATTTTTAGAAACTCGCTGCCTCCAGTATGAGACAACTTCTATTAAACCGTGGCCAATGAATGTTCACAAAGATTACTGCCAACCAGCCACCTTATCCTTGGCTGACAATGCCAGCACCAATCAGCAGCCTGTCAGTGTGTCGGTTGATCTATCACGTGCTATCCAAGGTTGGAGAAACTGTCATACGCAAGCGCAGAGGAAATTCCTATGCAATCTGAGTTCTTGTTTATGGAACACTCAGTCCCTCGACTGCAATTGCCTCTGAGTTTGATCAAGAGGACTAGTTTGATCAAGAGGAGTCTGAGGAGTCCGAAAGTTATCTTTTAAAGCCATCACTTGGCTCTTTAAACAACCAAATGACGAGATTTGACTAGGCCTTTCCATGGACACGGATTCCAAATTAACCTTAAAATGCTCTTTCCCGTTTCAAACTTCAAAGGATTCAGCTTAACTGTCAGGAAAGCTTGCGGTTGCAGATACATTCCAATAGGCTCACTAATCATGTATTGAAACTATCACAAAATGTTCTTGATGGAGCAAGTTCGTCAAGACCTGAAAAAGCAGCTAGTGATTAAGTTAAAAATATACCTCTTCAGTCTGTGACTTAATAACAGTAGATCAAAACTTAGACATTAGTGGTGATATACTTCAAGGGTTCGAGTCTTGCTCTAATTTTGCTTTCCAAGTTCATCAAGACCCTGCAAAAACAGGTTGTGATTAAGTTCAATATACACCTCTTCAGTCTGTGACTTGATGACAGTTGATCGAGACATAGACAATAGTGGTGATATACTTATAGGGTTCGACCCTTGCTCCGTCGTCTGAGTTTTCATTCCCGGCGGCGTCTCTTCTTGACATTGTCAACGGGACGCTCTTCGCTAATTTCATGATCATGAGAACTTGCAGATGGATGGAACTGAGGCTGAAGCTCGGTGTTGGGCTCCTCGGCATCCCCCTCCATTTTAGCCTTCTCCTACATGAAAAATAAGATTTTCTTTAGCCAGTACTCTAGGATGAGAAAATGCAGATGTCATCAAGCAAATATTTTTCTTAACATTAGTTTTGCCTTTTTCACAAACAAGGGTACAGCAAACTCATGGCTTCTATCTGCAAGACATCATAAGTCTATATATGCTGCTGAAAGATGACGATTCAGTAATCCATGTAGCGTAAAGTCTCTCTTTTTCTTCCTTCAAAGTCGGTTTTACCTTTCCAAATTAAGTTCCTCTACAAAGAATATTATGACCTTCCATATCCCTCATAATGTCCGGAAGTGAAAATCTCTAACCCTGAATTTCTCCCATTCAAACGACTAAACTTGAATGTATTGATGAAAGAGGTAAAAGGAAAAGACAGTATTACTATAGGAATCTAAAATAAATATGCTTTATATGGAACAAGACATCTATATTCAGTCTATGACTTGGAAGTTCCATTTTCATGTCTGTATGGACAGAAATTGTAGATAAAGTCAATGTATTGAGGAATATGACCAAAGAGAGGGGACCAAAGAAAATAAAAAGGAAAGCCCGACACCGTCGCCCGTATCAGGTATCTCCTCTCATAAGGTGACTTTGATTTGTTATGGTAGGGAAAATTTGAGAAATCTAGACATTTGCAAGTGAAGAAATGATTTTATGGACTGGTTGAATGCTGTTATATATTCTTGTAAATTTACATTGTCGATTCAATTCTTGAACATTCTATAAATTTATCTGAAATATGATAGGTATGTGCAATGGCATGCTTCTAACTACTTTACGTTCAAATAAGTTATTAAAAAGAAATTTACATCAAGTCGCATTTTAGGTGAAATCTTTTGATGTTACGATGAAATCCTGGTTGAGTCTCACCTTGTTTGTCTCTGATGGAGGCGCACCTTGTCGAGCCATTCTTTTGTAATGCTTGAAAGTGGTAGGACCTCCCGAGTCGAGCAACTTCCCGCATTTGTCAACCATTATTTCGCACTCATCTGGTATTTTCGAGTTTGATATGTCAAGCAATTTTTCCAGTACATGACACCGTTCAACACGCAACGAAGTCAAACACTCTAGTTCGTCAAGGCCCTTGACAACCCGTAGCTCATCGCACCAATAGATAGTCAACCTCTGAAGGTTCTTCAAGTTCGACATACCGGTTAACTCTTCCATAACAGGGCAATAATCAAAGAAGATGCTTTGCAATGATGACAGTGTACCGATGACTTGAAGCTCCAGTAGGTCGGCGTTGCAACTCACTAGAAGATTTTTTATTTCCATCGAGGCAAGACGAAGTACTTTCGGTGACTCTGATTGATCGGGAAACCCGAGACCTCCTCTCTCATCGCATAATTCTATCTTTTCAATTGACACGCAGCCAGAAATTGATAATTTCTCCAGTGATGCCAACGAATCAAGAGCCTCAATCTTAATCAAATTACGGCAATATTCTACATCCAGTATCCTTAAGCTAGATGGTATAACTAACCTCTGAGTTTCTCTACACCATTGCAAATGTAAGTGCTGCAATTGAAAAACCCCGCCAAGTTGAATTTCTTTTGATCGTGAGAGACGAAGCGTCAATTTTGACGGAATTTTCAAGTTGGATTGTGCCGGTCCAACTTCAAAATTGTCAACTTTTAATAAAAGTAAAGAAGGCGGTAGCTGCTCAAGGCGTTGCAGATTTAGACGATACAAAGTAAGATCTTCTAGATGAGAAAGGGCACCCAACTTTGTGGGAGGCACGTCGATTTTAAGAAGACACAACTCCAACTTCTTTAGTTTGGATAGGCTACCAATCCACCCCAAGTCACATGAAGGCTTGAGTTTTGACCGATATCGATCTTCAGAGCCATCATATAGGACCAACTCTACTATATTGGTAAGCTTTGAGAGATTTGGGACCACCTGCAATGACTTAGATTTAACACGCAAATGGACTAAACTTGCTGGAAGCTCAGGCAACTTTTTAATCTTATCACACCCTGTTAAGTCAAGTGTTGAGAGGTGTTTAAGCCTGTTGATTGTTCTCGGAACTCGACAAATTCCGGTCCGACGTAAATCTAGGACTTTTAAAGAGGATAGATCTCCTATTTCATCAGGAATTTCGCCAACCAACTCATTGTGTGTACCAAGATAAAGCTCCTCCAGTTTGTTAAGCATTCCTATAGCTTTGGGTAACTTCCATAGTTTGTTCAACATTCCAATAGCTTTGGGTAACTTCCATTCCCGTACATCCGTAGTTTTAATGGTCCCGTACATTGACAGATCCAAAGTGCACAACGATGTTAATTCTCCAATGGATTTCGGAAAATGTCTAATCTTAGTTTCTTTAAGACAAAGATCTGACAAATGCCGTAGCTTTTTGATGGAGTTCGGCAGGCTTGTAATTTTAGAATGCGAAAGGTCCAACTTCCTTAATGATGCCAAGTTGCCGATAGAGGTGGGAAGTTTGCTCACTTTGTTCTCGTCGATCAAAGAGAAGCGCTCAAGCTTCACTAGCCCTCCAATTTCATTAGGCACTCGTTCAATAAGCCCACAATTGATGATACTCAAGTCAAGCAAGCGCTTTAGCTTTCCAATAGAGTCGTCGATTTCCTTCAATTTCACACACCTATCAAAAGTCAACCTCTCTAAATCCAGGCATTCAGACAAGTTTGGAGTCCTAGTGATACCAAAACACTGTGCAAGAGTAAGACTTTTAAGTTTGGTTGCCGTCTGCAAAAAGGAATTATAAACATTAAGAAGCCAAACAATCTACTGGACAACGATTATAAATTGAGATGTAAACCATACCTTAAGTGAGTCCCATACTTTAGAATCATCTTCGAAGTAATTGTAAAAAAATTCAAGGACGACTAAATTCTTTAAATGCATATTCGCCACACTACAATCCAGGTGGGGAGAAGACCAGGAAATCCATTTCAACATTGGCAGACAATCGGTAAAATCCCCATGCAAGGTCCCATTAGATAATCTCAGGAACCTCAAACTTTCAAACCTTTCAATTTCTTCATTTTTAATTGAGATATCAGAACTCCTTCCTCGTAAGTCAATTGCTTCAACCTTTTTCTTCCTCTGCCAATAAATAATTAGAGTGATTAGTAGAAGTTTGTCAGTAAGTAGTAAATTTTATTTACGATTTGAATGACTGAAATGGAAAAAATCATGAGTAGAAAGTTGAAATCACAAACGCAGGATGTTACTTTTATTCATTTTGAACCTAATAGTTGTCTCACCTGCTTGGTCCTTACTAAATCAACAACCTCCTCCCTGGTCCACAGCCTACTTCGCCTCCCAAGAATTGTAGGACTTTCTTGACAAACAATTTCCCGTCCCAAGTCTCTCAATTGGTCATGCATCCAAAATTTGTTATCCTTTATATTTATCAAGGACATTTCAACAAGGATATCAATTTCTACGTTAGGATAAAGTCCACAAGCCTCCCACATGTAACTGGCATTCGTCTTATCCTCATTGATGAAAAAGCATGCAATATCGAGAAAAATTCCACGCTGGCGATAGTTTAGCTCCTTATAGCTAATCATCAACCTCTTTTGTACATCTTTATGTGGTATTTTTATTAACTGTTTTAATGTATACTCCCAATTCGGTTTGGACTTTCCCCGAAGCAATGAACCTATAACTTTGAGAGCCAAAGGTAGGCCCCCGGTAGTATTAACAATATCTACTGAGAGGCTGTCAAAATCCTCTCCTAGAGAGCCTTCATGAAACGCATGCCCCTTGAAAAGTTTGAGTGCATAGTAAGATTTCATCCCCTTCATTTCATAAGTCAGATGTTGGAGTGCACGAACCATTCCTTGCTTAATAAACTTCAGTACACTTGTGTTCCTAGTGGTGATAATTACCATCGTTTCAAGATGGAACTGAACTTGTCCAATTAGATTCTCAATTTGTTCTTCTTCACCAACATCATCAAGAACAACGAGAAACTTCTTCTCGCCAAGTATTTCCGCTATCCTCTTCCTTCCGTCATCAACGTTATTAATACTTGTTGCTGCATCGGAACTACCAATTGCTGTTAGTAACTTCTTCTGCAGTGAGACTAAACCCTCCTTCTTTGACGTTTCTCGAATATCGTCAAGGAAGGCGCACCACATTCCAAAGCTAGAATGAAGTTTATTGTAGACGGCCCTAGCTAGAGTGGTTTTACCGATGCCCCCCATTCCATGAATTCCGAGCAGCCTCGCCTTTTCACTGCAGTGAACATTTAACATATCCAATACTTCTGTCAATCGATCATCAAGTCCGACTAAATCTTTAGTCAAAGACTTTTCTCTCGTCTTCAGCTCCCGCAAAACCGCTTGAACTACATTGCCCACAAGTTCCGCTTGGCTGCCACAAATAGAAGCAAGTTCATTAGTTACAAAAGCTGTATCGATCATACAGATTAACATGTATGCCTCTGAATCCAAAAAAACAGTGTACTCCTTTCGTTCACCTTTAATAACTCTTGCGTATAATTCTACTCTTTTTTTTTTTTTTTTTTTATAAAGATGTGAAGATTTGCTAATTTATATTTATCTCCCAATGTCTCTTGTACAGGACGAGCTTGATTCTAAAGCCAGAAAGGTTAGGGATATTTAGAGCTTACCTTTCGCCTTTTCGCAGCTCCCAGCCCTTGATTTTACCAACATACTTGAGAGCCTCCTCCCAGAATTCTCCCTCCCAGGATTCTGGCTCGCGAGGTAACTTCTCCTGTTGCTTCTTCTCGTGCTCCGCCTTGTGATTTTGTATGGCCATCCTGTATGATGCGGTTTCACTTTTAACGGCAACATCATCTCGCTCCACGTAGTAAAAAATGGGTAGGATTTTTTTTCCCTGCTGCTTCTTCTCATTGTCTACCATCATTTTGAGCTCACGGAGACACCATTTGCTCGTAGCATAATTTTCTGAAAAAATGGGTACGTAGATCTGGGAGTCTGGGATTGCCCGCTCGAGTGCTCCACCAATTTTTTCACCAACTCGAATTCTTTTGTTATCTATGAAAGCATGAATACCATTATTTTCCAAGTCTCGATGAAGGAAGCTGGTGAATCCATACCGAGTATCTTTGCCACGGAAATTCAAGAATACTTGATACTCGCGTCCTCCTGCATTGCCGCTACCCGTTCCAGCATCTGAATTCGCCATGGCAGCTTTACTTTGCAAATTAAGGCCTCTCGTTCTCTCTCTGAGCGTTCCTCGCTAAAGTCAAGTAAAACGAAAGATATAGTACTAGGTCGTCATGGATCCTCTTTTCAATGACTTCTGTTGGAGAAAAGAATTTGGGTAGCCGGCGCGTGGGTGTGTGCTAGGTCGCGCGTGAGTAGTCGGCGAAGAGACAGAGTGGCAGCGGGGGACAGACGCGCAAAGGGTAAGGGTGAAAAGCTAAGCTAAAAAAGAGTGGCTCCACGAGAATTTAATTAGATAAAAATATATTTGGTTTTACAATGGAACTCCCTTTATGTCAATAAAAAGATATAAATTAAATCGAAAACAATGTATTGGGTTTACAAAGAGCGCGTTTGGTAACGTTTTTTTTTTTAAATTATTATAGGAACCCGGAACAGAAAAATGCGTTTTGTAAACTTATTCCTAAAATAAAAATAAATGGAAACACATTTGGTAAATTTATATATTTTTTTGTTTCTTTTAATTTTTTAAATCTTTTTTTTCATTTTTTTTTTCTTCTTTTGGCCTTGCCGCCGACCTCGATGGCCGGCGACCACCGACAGGGCGGCAGCCTTGCCCAAAATCACGCGAGGCTTGCCGACCCTCGAGGCCAAGCCTCTCCGTGGCAAGGCGAGCTTGGCCGTCGCCCGGTAAGAACGTTCGGGCCCGCCTTGGCTGGGCAAAGCTTGACCTCGCCCAAATCCGGCAAGACTGAGACCGAGCCACCAACCCCTCAACGGCGTGTCGGCAATGATCGAGGCCTAAGGACCAGCCAACGAAAAAAAGAAGAAAAAAAGAGAGGAGAGAGAAAATTTGTTCTTTAGAAATGTTTCCTAACAAAAAAATAATAATTTTTTTTGTTTTTTATTTCTATTCCAAATTTGTTCTCGAGAACCAAAAAAAAGATTTTCAACAAAAATGCAAACAAACGCATTGCTCTTTTTTTATTCCCTAACAAAAAAACAAAATTTTTGTTCATAAACAAAAAAAAAAGAACATAAACATGCACACCCAAAGTGATCCCCATTCTAATAAAGTTGAAAAAGATAAAGAAAATTCAAATTTTCACTTAAGGCTCCCTTTATCTTATAAAAGTAAGTAATATTTTAAATATATTTCTAAAAATAATTATTTATATAATTTATAAAAATGGATGTAAAACAATGTTGGATTGAATCCTTCGAAAGCTATTTCTTCATATGAGTGTAACCACAACAGCTTGAGAAAAAGGAAAAGAAAATTTTAAAGAATGAGAGGAGAGACTCCTTGCCTAAAGAAGTTAAATTTCGGGCTTAATTCATAATTAGTTTCTCCAAGACGAATAGTGATAAAGATAAATTTACGGAAGCCATAACCAAGTCCTCCGTTTAGGTTTCAATTTTTTTTTCCTTACCTTGGAAAATGAGGATTGACTCCTTGCAGTTATAGAGAACACAAGTTCGACTTTGCACTCTCCGAACCCATATATCTTATTACAATATTTCAAACCAAAGAATGTCCAGCCTTTATTGATAATACCCTTAACCAAAGTTCCCAGAAATCTTTATGTTTGTGCTTTTAACACGCACAACTGTATACTAGTTGTGTTACATTAAAATAATCCCGGGAAAATCATGAAATATTGTTAAATCGTTTTTAAGTAAAATGCTAGGATTTGTTCCTCAATTATCATGTCCTTGTTTCATTTTGCTTCTTTTCTGTAGGGGCAAATGGCAATAATATGTATCGTAATTCTCTTGTATACAAGTATAACACAGAGTCCAACGGATGTTTGTGATTATGCATTGGTCTTGCCTACAGCTGTTACTTTTACTTTTAAGTTTCTCAAACTCGGGAAAAATAATGAAAGGCTAAGATCAAGTCACCATTGATGAATTCCTTGTGCTCTTTGAAGATGTCATGCTTCATTATACACGCTCTTCTTTGAAAAGCTTTGGTCGCATGACAAAGACCAACTGCACCATGCTTCTACTTCTTCACTCCACCTTTTTGGCAAACACAATGACTCAATTGGTTTATCAAATAGTCATGACCAACGACTCTAAAAGATAAAGGCAAATGGAAACTTGTTGTTAGGATCGTAAAACGTACCAATACAAAAACTTACTGATACAAATTTTGTTTCAATGTTACTATAAAGGACAAAGCAAAGCGC
The DNA here is from genome assembly GCA_017140395.1 of Eucalyptus lansdowneana. Classification (NCBI taxonomy): domain Eukaryota; kingdom Viridiplantae; phylum Streptophyta; class Magnoliopsida; order Myrtales; family Myrtaceae; genus Eucalyptus; species Eucalyptus lansdowneana. Next base: position 41,347,277 of record CM029485.1, read on the forward strand.
GAGGGGGATATCATAGAGTATAAATAGTGCAAAGAGAAAATTTCTTAATGTCATAAAAGAAAAGAGAGATGACCAAAATTGCAGCTCAAGAGCTATTTTGCCTTGTCCCCATCCATTGCGGTATTCGTTTTGACTCCTCGAATAAAAAACAATTTCCCACTAAGGTGAATCAATTGAAAATATAAAAATTTGACTCCCATTACTGGATGAGGATAGGATAATGGTTGCAAGCATAATTTCGGCGACACCGTGCGGAAGGTGCTAGAACCGAACGAGCAATGCTCACATTCTCCACATGCAATGACACTTACATGATTTGCCTTTTCTATTAATATAAAAATAAATAAAGCTTAGCATTTCGAAGTACCCGAAACTGTTTAGTTTTCATCAAATTTATCATCAAATCATTGAGTTAAAATGACGTACGATGATTAATCAATTCATGATTTTTTGTAATATAAATACAAATGAAAAATAAATTTATTATAAATATAATAATTATTGATTTTTAGTAATTTAAAAATTAATTCAGAGTAAATTTATTATGAATATATCAATTTAAATTTTTTTAATTAAAAATTATTTTTTGATAAATTTATTATAAATATATCATTTTTCCGTGATACTACACAAATGCACTCTACTCGAGTGAGAAGGCATATTCTCCACCAACTAATTTCGATTAAAATATAGATTGCGATAATGCCTTGGTCTCTTTTTACGGGACGCATGTGCATGTGGATGATCGGTCGCTGTCCCATCCCATTTATAATAATATCGCGAGGGCAATAAAAATTGGACGCGCGTCTGAATTTGCATCGTCCGAGTCCGACCAGATCTTTCAATCGGAAAAGTTGCTAGACGCAATGAATCTTCTCAGTGAAAAAACCCTTGACCCAAATTGCACGGCGTTCTCGCCATCCAACGGCTGAAGACTCTTCATGCCGATCGAACGGCTACCAGGCATCCTGTACGGAAAGCACTAAATAATTGCGCGCGTGATTCCCTACAGCAACAGTACGCGGACGGACGTGCGTGGAAAAGGACCTCTGCACTGCAGGATCCTTTTTGACTGGACTTGCTTTTTTCTATTAACAAATGAAACAGAAAAGACAACCAACGGGCACGCTCTTTTGATGATGGAGGGAGCAGATAAAAGCAAGAAGAAAAAGAGAGGGTACTTTTTTTTTCCTTTCTTCTTTTTCTTACTTTCTTCTCTAGCCAGTGGCCGGGAAAGGGAAGCTTCGTAGCAAAGGCGAGACTGTCTTCGCTGGCTAGAGGAGAAAAAAAGAAAATAAAAAAATAAAAAATTATATTATAAAAAATTATTCTTGTTAACGCTAACTGTGCTATATAAAACGGTTATAAAATTTTTTATAATTCTATTGATAAGATTGAAAATTTTAAAAGGTCTAGATGTAAAATTGAGTTGATAAAAGTATAATAAATTTAGGTCCTGTTAATTTTTTTTCTCCCGGAAGGCACTCTATTGAGCATACTTGAACAATGTTGCGTTCTTGCCATCCAACAGTCCAAGCCTTTTTATGCCGATCGAACTGCTGCGATGCATGTTGCGCGGAGAGCACAAATAATCGCTCGCCTGATTTCCTGCAGCAGCCGTAGTGCGTGGAAAAGAAGCTTTGCATGGACAGGGGCCTTTTTTACTTGACCCGCCTTTTCTATTGATAAAAAAACAGAAAAATAATTGATTGATTGAATTAAATTAAATCACTAGTATGAACGTTGGGCTTTTTGCAGGATGCATGTGCATGGTCGGTCGCTGTCCCATTCCATTTGTATCACATCACGAGGGCAATAAAAATTGGACCCGCTTCTGAATTTGCACCGTCCGAGTCCCACCAGATCTTTGAATCGTAAATGTGGCCAGAAGCAATTTACATCTTCTCAGCCACAAAACCCCTCGAGCGAAATTGCACTGCATTCTTGCCATCCGACGGCTCAAGACTCTTCATGCCGATCGAACGGCTGCGATGCATACTAAACGGAAATCGCAAAATAATTGCACGCGTGGTTTTCTGCAGAGATGCGTGAAAAAGGAACTCTGTAGGGGCCTTTTCGACTTGATTGGCCTTTTATTATTGACAAAGAAAGCAGAAAAGACGACCGACGAGCAATGCTCCTTGCTCCATGATGGAGGGAGAAGGTAAGAAAAATGAAAAAAGAGGATACTTTTTCTTTTTTTTGTTCTTTCTATTTTTTTCCTTCCTTTCTTCCACCTTTAGTCAATCGCCGGCCTCGGCGACCAGCCAGAACTGAGGGCATGCTAACGCAAGCCTCGCCAGTGGGAAGGTGAGGTTCTCTCGCTAGAGGAGGAAGAAGGAA